>CM068580.1:15131969-16461969 GCA_035048485.1 Pteria penguin
GACCGCTAGGTCATTCGGTACCATGGATCGTGGATTCCAGTCCTAGACGGGGAACGAATATAAGTGAAATAAAGGGTGCCCTGTTAGCTGTAGTGTCTTTGTGCTTTGTATGTTTGTCTGATTCGTCTTTATTTTCTACAGGTATTTCTTCGAAGATCCAAGGTCCATAGTACTCCCAGGTGTTACGCTGATTCTAGTTATATATATATATATGTATGTATTGTCATGTTGTTTGCACTTTGAGTTGTGAAAATCGGATCGGTATCTCAGATTTTTATTCCTGCTTCCATGCTGTGAGATGACTCGATAGTTGAAATCGATGTGAAACACTAATTATCACATCCTACACGATTCGGCATTACTGTGCACCCTTTTAATTATGCTGCCTTAAAATTTCGCGAATTTTAAATTTTCCATATTTCGGTGCCCTTAATTTTCGCGGTTTTATGATTGTTTAACACAATACTAGTAATACAAGTATGAATATATCATCTCATCAGCATTTAGAGTCTAGGTAACAAGGTAAGATACGGTAATGATTCACATTGTGATGATGTAGGGATAAAAACATCTCACGAGTTTTGAACAATTTTAATGCAATAAAATGATTAGAAAGGAAATTGTTTTTTAACTTTGTGTTTTAACAATATGCTGTCTTTAAATATCGCGATTATTTATCGCTCGCAAAGTTTGCGAAAATTAAGGACGCGCAAAATTTTAGGGGTTTACAGTATTTAAAACATTTAACACTTACATGTATGTTATAAGACTGTAGATTAAAGGGAAAGGATTAGTCTTGTCTTATCATAGTCCCGCTCTGGTCTTGCCGGTGTCCTGTCTTTTTGATGAGACAATAAAAACCGAGGCCCCGTGTCGTGGTATGCATGGCACGTAAAAGATCCCTCGCTGCTTTGGGTGGGTCCGTTGCAAAGGTCAAAATTTGTATGCCCCGCATCAGGCAGATGCCGTCACCATATTTACGTGAAATATTCGTGGTGTGACGTTAAACAAAATCTGTCAATCACTATCTAACACCTAAGTTCTACTAACACAAAAAAACTTCGGACTACACCCTATGATAAGACAAGACTAATCTCATTCTCATAATCTACAAATGGCGTGGAGAGCAAAAATTAAACATACAGATATACTACAATCCATGCATGTAAATCTACGAGTATATACGTAATGCAATGCATACATGTGAATCTGTAGGTATGTATGTATTACAATACATGTATATGAATTTGTAAGTGAATGCACGTGAATGTAAGGGTATATATATATGTATATAATACAATGCATGCATGTGAATCTACATGTATAAATACAATGCACGCATGTGAATCTGCAGGTATATATGTAATACAATGTAAGCATGTGAATCTACAGGTATGTATGTAATACAATGCATGTATGTGAATCTACAGGTATGTATGTAATACAATGCATGTATGTGAATCTACAGGTATATATGTAATACAATGCATGCATGTGAATCTACAGGTATGTATGTAATACAATGCATGTATGTGAATCTACAGGTATATATGTAATACAATGCATGCATGTGAATCTACACGTATTTATTTAATACAATGCATGCATGTGAATCTGTAGGTATGTATGTAATACAATGCATGCATGTGAATCTGTAGGTATGTATGTAATACAATGCATGCATGTGAATCTACAGGTATGTATGTAATACAATACTTGTATGTGAATCTACATGTATTTATTTAATACAATGCATGCATGTGAATCTGTAGGCATATATGTAATGTATGTGAATCTGTAAGCATATGTAATGTATGTGAATCTGTAGATATATATGTAATGTATATGAATCTGTAGGTATATATGTGATGTAAGTGAACCTGTAGGTATATATGTAATGTATATGAATCTGTAGGTATATATGTAATGTATATGAATCTGTAGGTATATATGTAATGTATATGAATCTGTAGGTATATATGTAATGTATATGAATCTGTAGGTATATATGTAATGTATATGAATCTGTAGGTATATATGTGATGTATGTGAACCTGTAGGTATATATGTATTAATAATCAGGAGTAGTAACTTTCTCAGACTTTATTTTACTTCAATAGTAAATTACCATGCAATGATTTTTCAAGATCTTATTGTCTAGTAAGTGGATTTAAGGTCATATCCAATTTATTCAGTTTTAAGATAGATTTGCTTCATTATTGAACAAGTTTCTTCTTATGGTCTATCACAGAGACTCATAGTGACGTCTAATGTGATCACCAAACTGAAAATTTTGAGTTTTTTCAACTTCCTTGATTGACTGATTCAAACATTTTCCATTGCCATGTATAGGCAAAAACAAACATTACTCAATATTTTCTTTTATGGCGGACAATTTCTCTTCATATCTGAAATAATATATATTGGATTTATAATTCCTTGAATGAAAAAATTCTGTATTTGCAATATTCCTGGCAACCCTGGAAAATTATTTATGACTAAATTGGAGTTATCGTTCTGTTATCAACTGCATTTGGTAAGAGGAACTCTTTCGTATAGATATTTGGAAGTTTTGCGAGACGGGTATGTCCCTAAATTGTAGAACACTAAATTGATGCCACTCCCGAGCTGTTAATATTGCAAATGAATGAGTCGAATTTTGAAAGAAAAATAAGTGCGAATAAGTGTAAAGGAAATTAAAAAAAATCGGATTATAGTCATTTCGCAAATTATCACAAATACAAAACCACATGAATTTCTAAATGCTTGTGCAATAGAAGGTGAAAATAGATAAGTTGAATTTTTCAGCATGTACAATTTAAACTTTTAATATGATACATATGATGCGACAGTGGCCATCGAGTATTGCACGTATATATTGGCATGGAATTCGAACCAAGGACCACGCCGCACCACAGTGATAGATAAATAATAAGACTATCAGCGTCTGTGCCATTTTTTTTATATCTATGTTAGGTGTACAGGCAAAATACTTCGATCCTATGTAAATATACAGTCTGTCAAACAACTGAGAGAAGAAAATGCATACAAAAGCATACGTAACTATACAGTTGAGATGAGTTGCGTATACATTTTTTTTCAGAGAGAGACAGAGATAGAGAGAGAGAGAGAGAGAGAGAGAGAGATTTGAACAGGTGGGGTTATGAATTTTGATGCAGTTTGTAAAACGGTGTAAAATGAAAAAGTTGCCAATAGGAGGATTTGAGCCGCTTCTTTTCAGCATGCCAGAAAAAAAATCCATTCAAAAATAACCAACACACTTTGACATGAAACTTTCAAATAACCCTTCAGATAGATATTTTGTGAGGAGATCGCTTTATGGCCCCTCACTATATATTGAAAATATGACACAAAAGTGTGTCAAAGAAATTAGTATTTTTCTAATATAAATAGATCTATGGCTTATTAAGTGCTGCAAAACACTTAGAATTAATTTTGGTGATAGTAGAATGCATTTTGTTCTGCCTGAACTGACTTATGGTCAAAAATAGAAGAAAAATCAAGATAAACCCAGAAAACAAAACTTTTAACATTACACATTTATATAACTCTTGAAGGAAAACTTTTCAACAAGTGTTAGCAGATAAAGGCTTTATTGCTTCTCTGTGTTGAATAAATAAAATGTCACAAAACTGTGTGCAAATGACTTAGTCCAAAACGACATAAAAACCATCGAAAATTTGATATCAGATGGGAACCAAGAACAACACAAAATATACCCTCTTAAGACACCCTTCTAGATCACTCTGAGGCATTCGATTTGATGATCAATGTAGAAAGTCTGAAGAAAAGTTTGTCAAAAAGGTACCGTCTTGACTCTATGTCATTTAGATCAGAATTCACACCACGATGGATCTGGTAGAAAATAGCAACATCAGTGCTACACCTTGTAGGATCTGGTAGAAAACAGCAACAGCAAAACAGCTAGACCTAGTAGGATCTGGTAGAAAACAGCTACATCAGTGCTGGACCTTATACGCTTCAGTTCTGACATAGAAGTCCACCAGAACTCATCAGAACATGACGCAGGAATCGCAAAATACAGTGGTCTAAGGTCCACGACTGATGTCTCAATAGGCAGACCAGCTGATTATGTAGTAGTAGTCCCTCGGACCAGCTGATTATTATGTAGTAGTAGTCCGTTGGACCAGATGATTATTATTATGTAGTAGTCCCTCGGATCAGCTGATTATTATGTAGTAGTAGTCGTCGGACCAGCTGATTATGTAGAAGTAGTCCGTCGGACCAGCTGATTATTATGTAGTAGTAGTCCGTCGGACCAGCTGATTATTATGTAGTAGTAGTCCGTCGGACCAGCTGATTATTATGTAGTAGTAGTCCGTTGGACCAGATGATTATTATTATGTAGTAGTCCGTCGGACCAGCTGATTATTATGTAGTAGTAGTCCGTCGGACCAGCTGATTATTATGTAGTAGTAGTCCGTTGGACCAGATGATTATTATGTAGTTGTAGTCCCTCGGATCAGCTGATTATTATGTAGTAGTAGTCGTCGGACCAGCTGATTATGTAGAAGTAGTCCGTCGGACCAGCTGATTATTATGTAGTAGTAGTCCGTCGGACCAGCTGATTATTATGTAGTAGTAGTCCGTCGGACCAGCTGATTATTATGTAGTAGTAGTCCGTTGGACCAGATGATTATTATTATGTAGTAGTCCGTCGGACCAGCTGATTATTATGTAGTAGTAGTCCGTTGGACCAGATGATTATTATTATGTAGTAGTCCGTCGGACCAGCTGATTATTATGTAGTAGTAGTCCGTCGGACCAGCTGATTATTATGTAGTAGTAGTCCGTTGGACCAGATGATTATTATGTAGTTGTAGTCCCTCGGATCAGCTGATTATTATGTAGTAGTAGTCCGTCGGACCAGCTGATTATGTAGAAGTAGTCCGTCGGACCAGCTGATTATTATGTAGTAGTAGTCCGTCGGACCAGCTGATTATTATGTAGCAGTAGTCCGTCGGACCAGCTGATTATTATATAGTAGTAGTCCGTCGGGCCAGCTGATTATTATGTAGTAGTAGTTCGTCGGACCAGCTGATTATGTAGTAGTAGTAGTCAGTCGGACCAGCTGATTATGTAGTAGTAGTCCGTCGGACCAGCGGATTGTTATGTAGTAGTAGTCAGTCGGACCAGCGGACTACTATGTAGTAGTAGTCCGTCGGACTAGTAGTCCGTGGGACCAGCTAATTATGTAGTAATAGTCCGTCGGACCAGCTGAATATTATGTAGTAGGAGTCTGTTGGACCAGTTGATTATTATGTAGTAGTTGTCAGTCGGACCAGCTGATTATAATGTAGCAGTAGTCTGTCGTACCAGCTGATTATGTAGTAGTAGTAGTAACTCGGACCAGCTGATTATTATGTAGTAGCAGTCCGTCGGACCAGCTGATTATGTAGTAGTAGTCTCTCGGACCAGCTGATTATTATGTAATAGTAGTCCCTCGGACCAGTTGATTATTATGTAGTAATAGTCCCTCGGACCAGCTGATTATTATGTAGTAGTAGTCCGTTGGACCAGCTGAATATTATGTAGTAGTAGTCCGTCGGACCAGCTGATTATGTAGTAGTAGTCCCTCGGACCAGCGGATCATTATGCAGTAGTAGTCCATCGGACCAGCTGATTATGTAGTAGTAGTCCGTCGGACCAGCTGATCATTATGTATTAGTAATCCGTCGGACCAGCTGATTATGTAGTAGTAGTCAGTCGGACCAGCTGATTATTATGTAGTAGAGGTCCGTTAGACCAGCTGATTATTATGTAGTATTAGTCCCTGGGACCAGCTGATTATTATGTAGAAGTAATCCGTCGGACCAGCTAATTATGTAGTAATAGTCCGTCGGACCAGCTGAATATTATGTAGTAGGAGTCTGTTGGACCAGTTGATTATTATGTAGTAGTTGTCAGTCGGACCAGCTGATTATAATGTAGCAGTAGTCTGTCGGACCAGCTGATTATGTAGTAGTAGTAGTCCCTCGGACCAGCTGATTATTATGTAGTAGCAGTCCGTCGGACCAGCTGATTATGTAGTAGTAGTCCGTCGGACCAGCTGATCATTATGTAATAGTAGTCCCTCGGACCAGTTGATTATTATGTAGTAATAGTCCCTCGGACCAGCGGATTATTATGTAGTAGTAGTCCGTCGGACCAGCTGATTATTATGTAGTAGTAGTCTCTCGGACAAGCTGATTAATATGTAGTAGTAGTCCGTCGGACCAGCGGATCATTATGCAGTAGTAGTCCATCGGACCAGCTGATTATGTAGTAGTAGTCCGTCGGACCAGCTGATCATTATGTATTAGTAATCCGTCGGACCAGCTGATTATGTAGTAGTAGTCAGTCGGACCAGCTGATTATTATGTAGTAGATGTCCGTTAGACCAGCTGATTATTATGTAGTATTAGTCCCTCGGACCAGCTGATTATTATGTAGAAGTAATCCGTCGGACCAGCTAATTATGTAGTAATAGTCCGTCGGACCAGCTGAATATTATGTAGTAGGAGTCTGTTGGACCAGTTGATTATTATGTAGTAGTTGTCATTCGGACCAGCTGATTATAATGTAGCAGTAGTCTGTCGGACCAGCTGATTATGTAGTAGTAGTAGTCCCTCGGACCAGCTGATTATTATGTAGTAGCAGTCCGTCGGACCAGCTGATTATGTAGTAGTAGTCCCTCGGACCAGCTGATTATTATGTAATAGTAGTCCCTCGGACCAGTTGATTATTATGTAGTAATAGTCCCTCGGACCAGCTGATTATTATGTAGTAGTAGTCCGTTGGACCAGCTAAATATTATGTAGTAGTCCGTCGGACCAGCTGATTATATAGTAGTAGTCCCTCGGACCAGATGATTATTATGTAGTAGTAGTCCCTCGGACCAGCTGATTATTATGTGGTAGTAGTCTCTCGGACCAGCGGATTATTATGTAGTAGTAGTCCGTCGGACCAGCTGATTATTATGTAATAGTAGTCTCTCGGACAAGCTGATTAATATGTAGTAGTAGTCCGTCGGACCAGCGTATTATTATGTAGTAGTAGTCCGTCGGACCAGCTGATTATGTAGTAGTAGTGCGTCGGACCAGCTGATTATTATGTAGTAGTAGTCTGTCGGACCAGCTGATTATGTAGTAGTAGTCAGTCGGACCAGCTGATTATTATGTAGTAGTTGTCCGTTGGACCAGCTGATTATTTTGTAGTAGTAGTCCCTCGGACCAGCTGATTGTTATGTAGTAGTAGTCCATCGGACCAGCGGATTATTATGTATTAGTAGTCCGTCGGACCAGCTGATTATGTAATAGTAGTCCCTCGGACCAGCGGATCATTATGCAGTAGTAGTCCATCGGACCAGCTGATTATGTAGTAGTAGTCCGTCGGACCAGCTGATCATTATGTATTAGTAATCCGTCGGACCAGCTGATTATGTAGTAGTAGTCAGTCGGACCAGCTGATTATTATGTAGTAGATGTCCGTTAGACCAGCTGATTATTATGTAGTATTAGTCCCTGGGACCAGCTGATTATTATGTAGAAGTAATCCGTCGGACCAACTAATTATGTAGTAATAGTCCGTCGGACCAGCTGAATATTATGTAGTAGGAGTCTGTTGGACCAGTTGATTATTATGTAGTAGTTGTCAGTCGGACCAGCTGATTATAATGTAGCAGTAGTCTGTCGGACCAGCTGATTATGTAGTAGTAGTAGTCCCTCGGACCAGCTGATTATTATGTAGTAGCAGTCCGTCGGACCAGCTGATTATGTAGTAGTAGTCCGTCGGACCAGCTGATCATTATGTAATAGTAGTCCCTCGGACCAGTTGATTATTATGTAGTAATAGTCCCTCGGACCAGCGGATTATTATGTAGTAGTAGTCCGTCGGACCAGCTGATTATTATGTAGTAGTAGTCTCTCGGACAAGCTGATTAATATGTAGTAGTAGTCCGTCGGACCAGCGGATCATTATGCAGTAGTAGTCCATCGGACCAGCTGATTATGTAGTAGTAGTCCGTCGGACCAGCTGATCATTATGTATTAGTAATCCGTCGGACCAGCTGATTATGTAGTAGTAGTCAGTCGGACCAGCTGATTATTATGTAGTAGATGTCCGTTAGACCAGCTGATTATTATGTAGTATTAGTCCCTCGGACCAGCTGATTATTATGTAGAAGTAATCCGTCGGACCAGCTAATTATGTAGTAATAGTCCGTCGGACCAGCTGAATATTATGTAGTAGGAGTCTGTTGGACCAGTTGATTATTATGTAGTAGTTGTCATTCGGACCAGCTGATTATAATGTAGCAGTAGTCTGTCGGAGCAGATGATTATGTAGTAGTAGTAGTAGTCCCTCGGACCAGCTGATTATTATGTAGTAGCAGTCCGTCGGACCAGCTGATTATGTAGTAGTAGTCCCTCGGACCAGCTGATTATTATGTAATAGTAGTCCCTCGGACCAGTTGATTATTATGTAGTAATAGTCCCTCGGACCAGCTGATTATTATGTAGTAGTAGTCCGTTGGACCAGCTAAATATTATGTAGTAGTCCGTCGGACCAGCTGATTATATAGTAGTAGTCCCTCGGACCAGATGATTATTATGTAGTAGTAGTCCCTCGGACCAGCTGATTATTATGTGGTAGTAGTCTCTCGGACCAGCGGATTATTATGTAGTAGTAGTCCGTCGGACCAGCTGATTATTATGTAATAGTAGTCTCTCGGACAAGCTGATTAATATGTAGTAGTAGTCCGTCGGACCAGCGTATTATTATGTAGTAGTAGTCCGTCGGACCAGCTGATTATGTAGTAGTAGTGCGTCGGACCAGCTGATTATTATGTAGTAGTAGTCTGTCGGACCAGCTGATTATGTAGTAGTAGTCAGTCGGACCAGCTGATTATTATGTAGTAGTTGTCCGTTGGACCAGCTGATTATTTTGTAGTAGTAGTCCCTCGGACCAGCTGATTGTTATGTAGTAGTAGTCCATCGGACCAGCGGATTATTATGTATTAGTAGTCCGTCGGACCAGCTGATTATGTAATAGTAGTCCGTCGGACCAGCAGATTATTATGTAGTAGTAGACCGTGGGACCATCTGATTATGTAGTAGTTGTCCGTCGGACCAGCTGATTATTATGTAGTAGTAGTCCGTCGGACCAGGTGATTATTATGTAGTAGTAGTCCCTCGGACCATCTGATTATTATGTAGTAGTAGTCCCTTGGACCTGCTGATTATGTAGTAGTAGTCCGTCGGACCAGCTGATTATTATGTAACAGTAGTCCGTCGGACCAGCTGATTATGTAGTAGTAGTCCCTCGGACCAGCTGTTTATTATGTAATAGTAGTCCCTCGGACCAGTTGATTATTATGTAGTAATAGTCCCTTGGACCAGCTGATTATTATGTAGCAGTAGTCTGTCGGACCAGCTGATTATGTAGTAGTAGTCCCTCGGACCAGCTGTTTATTATGTAATAGTAGTCCCTAGGACCAGTTGATTATTATGTAGTAATAGTCCCTCGGACCAGCTGATTATTATGTAGTAGTAGTCCCTCGGACCAGCTGATTATTATGTAGTAGTGGTCGCTCGGACAAGCTGATTATTATGCAGTAGTAGTCCCTCGGACCATCTGATTATTATATTGTAGTAGTCCGTCGAACCAGCTGATTATTATTTAGTAGTAGTCCCTCGGACCAGCTGATTATTATGTAGTAGTAATCCGTCAGACCAGCTGATTATTATGTACTAGTAGTCCGTCGGACCAGCTGATTATTATGTAGTTATAGTCCGTCGCACCAGCTGATTATTATGTAGTAGTAGTCCCTCGGACCAGCTGATTATTATGTAGTAGTAGTCCGTCGGACCAGCTGATTATTATGTAGTAGTAGTCCCTCGGACCAGCTGATTATTATGTAGTAGTAGTCCGTCGGACGAGCTGATTATTATGTAGTAGTAGTCCCTCGGACCAGCTGATTACTATGTAATAGTAGTCCCTCAGACCAGTTGATTATTATGTAGTAATAGTCCCTCGGACCAGCTGATTATGTAGTAGTAGTCTGTCGGACCAGCGGAGTATTATGTAGGAGTAGTCCGTCGGACCAGCTGAGTATGTAGTAGTAGTGCGTCGGACCAGCTGATTATTATGTAGTAGTAGTCCGTCGGACCAGCTGATTATGTAGTAGTAGTCAGTCGGACCAGCTGATTATTATGTAGTAGTTGTCCCTCGGACCATTTGATTATTATGTAGTAGTAGTCCGTCGGACCCGCTGATTATGTAGTAGTAGTCCGTCGGACCAGCTGATTATTATGTAGCAGTAGTCCGTCGGACCAGCTGATTATGTAGTAGTAGTCCCTCGGACCAGCTGTTTATTTTGTAATAGTAGTCCCTCGGACCAGTTGATTATTATGTAGTAATAGTCCCTCGGACCAGCTGATTATTATGTAGCAGTAGTCTGTCGGACCAGCTGATTATGTAGTAGTAGTCCCTTGGACGAGCTGTTTATTATGTAATAGTAGTCCCTAGGACCAGTTGATTATTATGTAGTAATAGTCCGTCGGACCAGCTGATTATTATGTAGTAGTAGTCTCTCGGACAAGCTGATTAATATGTAGTAGTAGTCCGTCGGACCAGCGGATCATTATGCAGTAGTAGTCCATCGGACCAGCTGATTATGTAGTAGTAGTCCGTCGGACCAGCTGATCATTATGTATTAGTAATCCGTCGGACCAGCTGATTATGTAGTAGTAGTCAGTCGGACCAGCTGATTATTATGTAGTAGATGTCCGTTAGACCAGCTGATTATTATGTAGTATTAGTCCCTCGGACCAGCTGATTATTATGTAGAAGTAATCCGTCGGACCAGCTAATTATGTAGTAATAGTCCGTCGGACCAGCTGAATATTATGTAGTAGGAGTCTGTTGGACCAGTTGATTATTATGTAGTAGTTGTCAGTCGGACCAGCTGATTATAATGTAGCAGTAGTCTGTCGGACCAGATGATTATGTAGTAGTAGTAGTCCCTCGGACCAGCTGATTATTATGTAGTAGCAGTCCGTCGGACCAGCTGATTATGTAGTAGTAGTCCCTCGGACCAGCTGATTATTATGTAATAGTAGTCCCTCGGACCAGTTGATTATTATGTAGTAATAGTCCCTCGGACCAGCTGATTATTATGTAGTAGTAGTCCGTTGGACCAGCTAAATATTATGTAGTAGTCCGTCGGACCAGCTGATTATATAGTAGTAGTCCCTCGGACCAGATGATTATTATGTAGTAGTATTCCCTCGGACCAGCTGATTATTATGTGGTAGTAGTCTCTCGGACCAGCGGATTATTATGTAGTAGTAGTCCGTCGGACCAGCTGATTATTATGTAATAGTAGTCTCTCGGACAAGCTGATTAATATGTAGTAGTAGTCCGTCGGACCAGCGTATTATTATGTAGTAGTAGTCCGTCGGACCAGCTGATTATGTAGTAGTAGTGCGTCGGACCAGCTGATTATTATGTAGTAGTAGTCTGTCGGACCAGCTGATTATGTAGTAGTAGTCAGTCGGACCAGCTGATTATTATGTAGTAGTTGTCCGTTGGACCAGCTGATTATTATGTAGTAGTAGTCCCTCGGACCAGCTGATTGTTATGTAGTAGTAGTCCGTCGGACCAGCGGATTATTATGTATTAGTAGTCCGTCGGACCAGCTGATTATGTAATAGTAGTCCGTCGGACCAGCAGATTATTATGTAGTAGTAGACCGTGGGACCATCTGATTATGTAGTAGTTGTCCGTCGGACCAGCTGATTATTATGTAGTAGTAGTCCGTCGGACCAGGTGATTATTATGTAGTAGTAGTCCCTCGGACCATCTGATTATTATGTAGTAGTAGTCCGTCGGACCTGCTGATTATGTAGTAGTAGTCCGTCGGACCAGCTGATTATTATGTAACAGTAGTCCGTCGGACCAGCTGATTATGTAGTAGTAGTCCCCCGGACCAGCTGTTTATTATGTAATAGTAGTCCCTCGGACCAGTTGATTATTATGTAGTAATAGTCCCTCGGACCAGCTGATTATTATGTAGCAGTAGTCTGTCGGACCAGCTGATTATGTAGTAGTAGTCCCTCGGACCAGCTGTTTATTATGTAATAGTAGTCCCTAGGACCAGTTGATTATTATGTAGTAATAGTCCCTCGGACCAGCTGATTATTATGTAGTAGTAGTCCCTCGGACCAGCTGATTATTATGTAGTAGTGGTCGCTCGGACCAGCTGATTATTATGTAGTAGTAGTCCCTCGGACCATCTGATTATTATATTGTAGTAGTCCGTCGAACCAGCTGATTATTATTTAGTAGTAGTCCCTCGGACCAGCTGATTATTATGTAGTAGTAATCCGTCAGACCAGCTGATTATTATGTACTAGTAGTCCGTCGGACCAGCTGATTATTATGTAGAAGTAGTCCCTCGGACCAGCTGATTATTATGTAGTAGTAGTCCGTCGGACCAGCTGATTATTATGTAGTAGTAGTCCCTCGGACCAGCTGATTATTATGTAGTAGTAGTCCGTCGGACGAGCTGATTATTATGTAGTAGTAGTCCCTCGGACCAGCTGATTACTATGTAATAGTAGTCCCTCAGACCAGTTGATTATTATGTAGTAATAGTCCCTGGGACCAGCTGATTATGTAGTAGTAGTCCGTCGGACCAGCGGAGTATTATGTAGGAGTAGTCCGTCGGACCAGCTGATTATGTAGTAGTAGTGCGTCGGACCAGCTGATTATTATGTAGTAGTAGTCCGTCGGACCAGCTGATTATGTAGTAGTAGTCAGTCGGACCAGCTGATTATTATGTAGTAGTTGTCCCTCGGACCATCTGATTATTATGTAGTAGTAGTCCGTCGGACCCGCTGATTATGTAGTAGTAGTCCGTCGGACCAGCTGATTATTATGTAGCAGTAGTCCGTCGGACCAGCTGATTATGTAGTAGTAGTCCCTCGGACCAGCTGTTTATTATGTAATAGTAGTCCCTCGGACCAGTTGATTATTATGTAGTAATAGTCCCTCGGACCAGCTGATTTTTATGTAGCAGTAGTCTGTCGGACCAGCTGATTATGTAGTAGTAGTCCCTTGGACGAGCTGTTTATTATGTAATAGTAGTCCCTAGGACCAGTTGATTATTATGTAGTAATAGTCCCTCGGACCAGCTGATTATTATGTAGTAGTAGTCCCTCGGACCAGCTGATTATTATGTAGTAGTAGTCCCTCGGACCAGCTGATTATTATATAGTAGTAGTCCGTCGGACCAGCGGATTATTATGTATTAGAAGTCCGTCGGACCCGCTGATTATTATTTAGTAGTAGTCCGTCGGACCAGCTGATTATTATGTAGTAGTAGTCCGTCGGACCAGCTGATTATGTAGTAGTAGTCGAACGTAGCACCAGATTATTATGTAATAGTAGTCCCTCGGACCAGTTGATTATTATGTAGTAATATTCCCTCGGACTAGCTGATTATTATGTAGTAGTAGTCGGTCGGACTAGCTGATTATTATGTATTAGTAGTCCGTCGGACCAGCTGATTATGTAGTAGTAGTCCCTCGGACCAGATGATTATTATGTAGTAGTAGTCCCTCGGACCAGCTGATTATTATGTAGTAGTAGTCCCTCGGACCATCTAATTATGTAGTAGTAGTCCGTCGAACCAGCTGATTATTATGTAGTAGTAGTCCGTCGGACCAGCTGATTATGTAGTAGTAGTCCGTCGGACCAACTGATTATTATGTAGTAGTTGTCCGTTGGACCAGCTTATTATTATGTAGTAGTAGTCCCTCGGACCTGCTGATTATTATGTAGTAGTAGTCCGTCGGACCAGCGGATTATTATGTAGTAGTAGTCCGTCGGACCCGCTGATTATGTAGTAGTAGTCGCTCGGACCAGCGGATTATTATGTAGTAGTAGTAGTCCGTGGGACCATCTGATTATGCAGTAATAGTCCGTCGGACCAACTGATTATTATGTAGTAGTAGTCCGTCGGACCAGCTGATTTTTATGTAGTTGTAGTCCCTCGGACCAGCTGATTATGTAGGTGTAGTCCCTCAGACCAGCTGATTTTTATGTAGTAGCAGTCCGTCGGACCAGCTGATTATGTAGTAGTAGTCCCTCGGACCAGCTGATTATTATGGATTAGTAGTCCCTCAGACCAGTTGATTATTATGTAGTAATAGTCCCTCGGACCAGCTGATTATTATGTAGTAGTAGTTCGTTGGACCAGCTGAATATTATGTAGTAGTAGTCCGTCGGACCAGCTGATTATGTAGTAGTAGTCCCTCGGACCAGATGATTATTATGTAGTAGTAGTCCCTCGGACCAGCTGATTATTATGTAGTAGTAGTCTCTCGGACCAGCGGATTATTATGTAGTAGTAGTCCGTCGGACCAGCTGATTATTATGTAATAGTAGTCTCTCGGACCAGCTGATTATTATGTGGTAGTAGTCTCTCGGACCAGCGGATTATTATGTAGTAGTAGTCCGTCTGACCAGCTGATTATTATGTAATAGTAGTCTCTCGGACCAGCTGATTAATATGTAGTAGTAGTCCGTCGGACCAGATGATTATTATGTAGTAGCAGTCCGTCGGACCAGCGGATTATTATGTAGTAGTAGTCCGTCGGACCAGCTGATTATTATGTGGTAGTAGTCTCTCGGACCAGCGGATTATTATGTAGTAGTAGTCCGTCTGACCAGCTGATTATTATGTAATAGTAGTCTCTCGGACCAGCTGATTAATATGTAGTAGTAGTCCGTCGGACCAGATGATTATTATGTAGTAGCAGTCTGTCGGACCAGCGGATTATTATGTAGTAGTAGTCCGTCGGACCAGCTGATTATGTAGTAGTAGTGCGTCGGACCAGCTGATTATTATGTAGTAGTAGTCTGTCGGACCAGCTGATTATGTAGTAGTAGTCAGTCGGACCAGCTGATTATTAGCTCACCTGAGCCAAAGGCTCAAGTGAGCTATTGGCATCACTCTTCGTCCGTCGTCCGTCCGTCGTCCGTCGTCCGTCCGTAAACTTTTCACATTTTCACCTTTTCTTCAGAACCGCTTATAGGATTTGCATGAAACTTGGTGTGGATGAAGTACTAAAGGTCCTCTACCAAGTTTGTTCATTTCATATAAATACCTCAATAGGTGGCGCCACCATTGCTAAAAATAGATCTCAGAGGGTACCCCTCTTTGAAAATCTTCTTCTCCAGAACCAGTGTATGGACTATAAAACTAATGGCATCTGAGTGATCTAGAAGGATGTATGTCTAAAGTTTGTTCATATCGTTGAAATCCGATAAATAATTTTTGACGTTTTTTTTACGTTTTTTTGGACTTTGTAATTTTAATGCAGAAAAGAAGTATTTTTGTCTTTTAGTAAACATTGATGCATTAATTTGGTTTAATTTGATCATTTTTATGATGAGAAATACTACTGCGAAGAAATTTTTTCAATATTTCATTTTTTGGATTTTTTATGAATTTTCTAAGACTTTCAAGAAAAAGGGGGGTGGGACAATTGGTGTAAACATTTCACAGTTTGAACTTTTTCTTCAGAACCACTTGCTGGAATTCAATGAAACTTGGCATGCATCAAGTACTCAAGGTCCCCGACAAATGTGGTCATCTTTGTCAGGATCCATCAATAGGTGGCGCCACCACAGGCAAAAGTAGGTCAAAGAGGGTACCCTACTTTGACAAACTTCTTCTTCAGACCGGGGGCATACAGAGAGTAACCGAATGCATAGGAATGATCTAGAGGGATGTGTGAAGAAGTGTTGTTATTTTTGGTTCCATTCCGAAATCAAATTTTTGACGTTTTTTCATTTTTATTTTGGACTTTGTTATTTTAATGCATTAAAGAGTTATTATTTTCTTTTAGTAAACATTGATGCATTCATTTGGTTTCATTTAATCATTTCTATGGTAAGGAATGCTGGTGTGAAGGAATTTTTTCAATATCTCGATTTTTGAATTTTTTATGAATTTTTTAAGACTTCCAAGAAAAGGGGGGGGGGGGGGGACAATTTTTCATATCTTCAACTTGATCTACAGAACAACTTGAAGGATTGTGATAAAACTGGGTAGGATGCAAGTACTCATAGTCCTTTTCAAAGGTTTTGTTTTTTGTGCGGATCATCCAAATTGGTTAACAGATAATGTCACCATGTCTAAAAGTAGGTCTCACAATGGTACATATACCACTAGGTAATTGAAATATGGAGAGTAGCGGTTCAAATCCAGCTGTGGTCAAAAAAATTTTTTTTTTTTTTTACACATCTAAATAAGTTTTTAGATGTTTCTCAACACTCAACATATGAAATTAGGAATTTTACGTTTAAGACTTCCAAAAAAAATAAGGGGGGGGGGGGGGGGGGGGGGCCATTTTTCACATTTTCAACTTTTTCTACAAAACTGTTTGAAGGATTTTAATAAATCTTGGTAGAAATAAGTCACTTATGATCCTCTTCAAATTCTGTTGTTTTCGTCCAGACCTCTTTACAGGTGGCGCCACCATAGTCAAGAGTAGGTCACAAAAGAGTTCCCTCGTTTAACAATATTCTTTTTCATACGGGCTGTATACAGAGACAAACAGAATGCATAGAAATGATCTAGAGGGATGAGTGAAGATGTATTGTCATTTTGGTTCCCTTCCAAAATCAAATTTTAGAATTTTTTTCGACATTTCTTTGGACTTGGTGATTCAATGCAGAAAAAAGTGTCTTATTTCCTAGTTAATTGATAATGATGATTTCTTATGGACTATTGTGATCATAATTATGGTAAGGATTGTTACTTTGAAAGAATTTTGTCAATATCGCAATTTTTGGATTTTCTATGAATTTTTTAAGACTTCCAAATGAGGGTGTATAGGAACAATTCAATCACATTTTTCACTTCTGCTGTTATACCACATGAAAGATTTTAATGAAACATGGAATACATGAAGTACTAAAAGTCCTCTATCAATTTGGTAAATTTCATCCAAATTGGTTAACAGATAATGCCACCATGTCTAAAAAGCAGTTCTCACAATAGTACATATACCACTTGGTAATTGAAATATGGAGAGTAGCGGTTCAAATCCAGCTGTGGTCAAATTTTTTTTTTCATTTCTTTACACATCTAAATAAGTTTTTAGATGTTTCTCAACACTCAACATATGAAATTAGGCAATTTTAAGTTAGATCTGGACAATATTTGAAACAATTGTTGTTCATGACCCAGACTTGAAATCAGTCAACAAAAGGCCCCACCTAAAGAAAATGACTAACTTGTTGCCCTGAATGACTTCTTGCAGAGACAAAGGAAATGCTTAATATCAAAATCACCTGAATGGATGTGCAAAAAAGTGTTGTTTTTTATTCTAGCCTGAAATAAAGTTTGACATATTTTCAACATCTGTGTTGACTTGGTCACATTAATGCAAAAATAAATGAATTTTTCCTTCATGCATGACTGATAATATAGGTACTCAGGTGAGCGATATAGGCCCACTTGGGCCTCTTGTTATGTAGTAGTTGTCCGTTGGACCAGCTGATTATTATGTAGTAGTAGTCCCTCGGACCAGCTGATTATTATGTAGTAGTAGTCCGTCGAACCAGCGGATTATTATGTATTAGTAGTCCGTCGGACCAGCTGATTATGTAATAGTAGTCCGTCGGACCAGCAGATTATTATGTAGTAGTAGACCGTGGGACCATCTGATTATGTAGTAGTTGTCCGTCGGACCAGCTGATTATTATGTAGTAGTAGTCTGTCGGACCAGGTGATTATTATGTAGTAGTAGTCCCTGGGACCATCTGATTATTATGTAGTAGTAGTCCGTCGGACCTGCTGATTATGTAGTAGTAGTCCGTCGGACCAGCTGATTATTATGTAACAGTAGTCCGTCGGACCAGCTGATTATGTAGTAGTAGTCCCTCGGACCAGCTGTTTATTATGTAATAGTAGTCCCTCGGACCAGTTGATTATTATGTAGTAATAGTCCCTCGGACCAGCTGATTATTATGTAGCAGTAGTCTGTCGGACCAGCTGATTATGTAGTAGTAGTCCCTCGGACCATCTGTTTATTATGTAATAGAAGTCCCTAGGACCAGTTGATTATTATGTAGTAATAGTCCCTCGGACCAGCTGATTATTATGTAGTAGTAGTCCCTCGGACCAGCTGATTATTATGTAGTAGTGGTCGCTCGGACCAGCTGATTATTATGTAGTAGTAGTCCCTCGGACCATCTGATTATTATATTGTAGTAGTCCGTCGAACCAGCTGATTATTATTTAGTAGTAGTCCCTCGGACCAGCTGATTATTATGTAGTAGTAATCCGTCGGACCAGCTGATTATTATGTACTAGTAGTCCGTCGGACCAGCTGATTATTATGTAGTAGTAGTCCGTCGCACCAGCTGATTATTATGTAGAAGTAGTCCCTTGGACCAGCTGATTATTATGTAGTAGTAGTCCGTCGGACCAGCTGATTATTATGTAGTAGTAGTCCCTCGGACCAGCTGATTATTATGTAGTAGTAGTCCGTCGGACCAGCTGATTATTATGTAGTAGTAGTCCCTCGGACCAGCTGATTACTATGTAATAGTAGTCCCTCAGACCAGTTGATTATTATGTAGTAATAGTCCCTCGGACCAGCTGATTATGTAGTAGTAGTCCGTCGGACCAGCGGATTATTATGTAGTAGTAGTCCGTCGGACCAGCTGATTATGTAGTAGTAGTCCGTCGGACCAGCTGATTATTATATAGTAGTTGTCCCTCGGACCATCTGATTATTATGTAGTAGTAGTCCGTCGGACCCGCTGATTATGTAGTAGTAGTCCGTCGGACCAGCTGATTATTATGTAGCAGTAGTCCGTCGGACCAGCTGATTATGTAGTAGTAGTCCCTCGGACCAGCTGTTTATTATGTAATAGTAGTCCCTCGGACCAGTTGATTATTATGTAGTAATAGTCCCTCGGACCAGCTGATTATTATGTAGCAGTAGTCTGTCGGACCAGCTGATTATGTAGTAGTAGTCCCTCGGACAAGCTGTTTATTATGTAATAGTAGTCCCTAGGACCAGTTGATTATTATGTAGTAATAGTCCCTCGGACCAGCTGATTATTATGTAGTAGTAGTCCCTCGGACCAGCTGATTATTATGTAGTAGTAGTCCCTCGGACCAGCTGATTATTATGTAGTAGTAGTCCGTCGGACCAGCGGATTATTATGTATTAGAAGTCCGTCGGACCCGCTGATTATTATTTAGTAGTAGTCCCTCGGACCAGCTGATTATTATGTAGTAGTAGTCCGTCGGACCAGCTGATTATGTAGTAGTAGTCCCTCGGACCAGCTGATTATTATGTAATAGTAGTCCCTCGGACCAGTTGATTATTATGTAGTAATATTCCCTCGGACCAGCTGATTATTATGTAGTAGTAGTCGGTCGGACTAGCTGATTATTATGTATTAGTAGTCTGTCGGACCAGCTGATTATGTAGTAGTAGTCCCTCGGACCAGATGATTATTATGTAGTAGTAGTCCCTCGGACTAGCTGATTATTATGTAGTAGTAGTCCGTCGGACTAGTTAATTATGTAGTAGTAGTCCGTCGGACCAGCTGATTATTATGTAGTAGTAGTCCGTCGGACTAGCTGATTATTATGTATTAGTAGTCCCTCAGACCAGTTGATTATTATGTAGTAATAATCCCTCGGACCAGCTGATTATGTAGTAGTAAGCCGTCGGACCAGCGGATTATTATGTAGTAGTAGTCCGTCGGACCAGCTGATTATGTAGTAGTAGTGCGTCGGACCAGCTGATTATTATGTAGTAGTAGTCCGTCGGACCAGCTGATTATGTAGTAGTAGTCCGTCGGACCAGCTGATTATTATATAGTAGTTGTCCCTCGGACCAGCTGTTTATTATGTAGTAGTAGTCCGTCGGACCCGCTGATTATGTAGTAGTAGTCCGTCGGACCAGCTGATTATTATGTAGCAGTAGTCCGTCGGACCAGCTGATTATGTAGTAGTAGTCCCTCGGACCAGCTGTTTATTATGTAATAGTAGTCCCTCGGACCAGTTGATTATTATGTAGTAATAGTCCCTCGGACCAGCTGATTATTATGTAGCAGTAGTCTGTCGGACCAGCTGATTATGTAGTAGTAGTCCCTCGGACCAGCTGTTTGTTATGTAATAGTAGTCCCTAGGACCAGTTGATTATTATGTAGTAATAGTCCCTCGGACCAGCTGATTATTATGTAGTAGTAGTCCCTCGGACCAGCTGATTATTATGTAGTAGTAGTCCCTCGGACCAGCTGATTATGTAGTAGTAGTCCGTCGGACCAGCGGATTATTATGTATTAGAAGTCCGTCGGACCCGCTGATTATTATTTAGTAGTAGTCCCTCGGACCAGCTGATTATTATGTAGTAGTAGTCCGTCGGACCAGCTGATTATGTAGTAGTAGTCCCTCGGACCAGCTGATTATTATGTAATAGTAGTCCCTCGGACCAGTTGATTATTATGTAGTAATATTCCCTCGGACTAGCTGATTATTATGTAGTAGTAGTCGGTCGGACTAGCTGATTATTATGTATTAGTAGTCCGTCGGACCAGCTGATTATGTAGTAGTAGTCCCTCGGACCAGATGATTATTATGTAGTAGTAGTCCCTCGGACCAGCTGATTATTATGTAGTAGTAGTCCGTCGGACCAGCTAATTATGTAGTAGTAGTCCGTCGGACAAGCTGATTATTATGTAGTAGTAGTCCGTCGGACCAGCTGATTATGTAGTAGTAGTCCCTCGGACCAGCTGTTTATTATGTAATAGTAGTCCCTAGGACCAGTTGATTATTATGTAGTAATAGTCCCTCGGACCAGCTGATTATTATGTAGTAGTAGTCCCTCGGACCAGCTGATTATTATGTAGTAGTAGTCCGTCGGACCAGCTGATTATTATGTAGTAGTAGTCCCTCGGACCAGCTGATTACTATGTAATAGTAGTTCCTCAGACCAGTTGATTATTATGTAGTAATAGTCCCTCGGACCAGCTGATTATGTAGTAGTAGTCCGTCGGACCAGCGGATTATTATGTAGTAGTAGTCCGTCGGACCAGCTGATTATGTAGTAGTAGTGCGTCGGACCAGCTGATTATTATGTAGTAGTAGTCCGTCGGACCAGCTGATTATGTAGTAGTAGTCCGTCGGACCAGCTGATTATTATATAGTAGTTGTCCCTCGGACCATCTGATTATTATGTAGTAGTAGTCCGTCGGACCCGCTGATTATGTAGTAGTAGTCCGTCGGACCAGCTGATTATTATGTAGCAGTAGTCCGTCGGACCAGCTGATTATGTAGTAGTAGTCCCTCGGACCAGCTGTTTATTATGTAATAGTAGTCCCTCGGACCAGTTGATTATTATGTAGTAATAGTCCCTCGGACCAGCTGATTATTATGTAGCAGTAGTCTGTCGGACCAGCTGATTATGTAGTAGTAGTCCCTCGGACAAGCTGTTTATTATGTAATAGTAGTCCCTAGGACCAGTTGATTATTATGTAGTAATAGTCCCTCGGACCAGCTGATTATTATGTAGTAGTAGTCCCTCGGACCAGCTGATTATTATGTAGTAGTAGTCCCTCGGACCAGCTGATTATTATGTAGTAGTAGTCCGTCGGACCAGCGGATTATTATGTATTAGAAGTCCGTCGGACCCGCTGATTATTATTTAGTAGTAGTCCGTCGGACCAGTTAATTATGTAGTAGTAGTCTGTCGGACCAGCTGATTATTATGTAGTAGTAGTCCGTCGGACTAGCTGATTATTATGTATTAGTAGTCCCTCAGAGCAGTTGATTATTATGTAGTAATAATCCCTCGGACCAGCTGATTATGTAGTAGTAAGCCGTCGGACCAGCGGATTATTATGTAGTAGTAGTCCGTCGGACCAGCTGATTATGTAGTAGTAGTGCGTCGGACCAGCTGATTATTATGTAGTAGTAGTCCGTCGGACCAGCTGATTATGTAGTAGTAGTCCGTCGGACCAGCTGATTATTATATAGTAGTTGTCCCTCGGACCATCTGATTATTATGTAGTAGTAGTCCGTCGGACCCGCTGATTATGTAGTAGTAGTCCGTCGGACCAGCTGATTATTATGTAGCAGTAGTCCGTCGGACCAGCTGATTATGTAGTAGTAGTCCCTCGGACCAGCTGTTTATTATGTAATAGTAGTCCCTCGGACCAGTTGATTATTATGTAGTAATAGTCCCTCGGACCAGCTGATTATTATGTAGCAGTAGTCTGTCGGACCAGCTGATTATGTAGTAGTAGTCCCTCGGACCAGCTGTTTATTATGTAATAGTAGTCCCTAGGACCAGTTGATTATTATGTAGTAATAGTCCCTCGGACCAGCTGATTATTATGTAGTAGTAGTCCCTCGGACCAGCTGATTATTATGTAGTAGTAGTCCCTCGGACCAGCTGATTATGTAGTAGTAGTCCGTCGGACCAGCGGATTATTATGTATTAGAAGTCCGTCGGACCCGCTGATTATTATTTAGTAGTAGTCCCTCGGACCAGCTGATTATTATGTAGTAGTAGTCCGTCGGACCAGCTGATTATGTAGTAGTAGTCCCTCGGACCAGCTGATTATTATGTAATAGTAGTCCCTCGGACCAGTTGATTATTATGTAGTAATATTCCGTCGGACTAGCTGATTATTATGTAGTAGTAGTCGGTCGGACTAGCTGATTATTATGTATTAGTAGTCCGTCGGACCAGCTGATTATGTAGTAGTAGTCCCTCGGACCAGATGATTATTATGTAGTAGTAGTCCCTCGGACCAGCTGATTATTATGTAGTAGTAGTCCGTCGGACCAGCTAATTATGTAGTAGTAGTCCGTCGGACAAGCTGATTATTATGTAGTAGTAGTCCGTCGGACCAGCTGATTATGTAGTAGTAGTCCCTCGGACCAGCTGTTTATTATGTAATAGTAGTCCCTAGGACCAGTTGATTATTATGTAGTAATAGTCCCTCGGACCAGCTGATTATTATGTAGTAGTAGTCCCTCGGACCAGCTGATTATTATGTAGTAGTAGTCCCTCGGACCAGCTGATTATGTAGTAGTAGTCCGTCGGACCAGCGGATTATTATGTATTAGAAGTCTGTCGGACCCGCTGATTTTTATTTAGTAGTAGTCCCTCGGACCAGCTGATTATTATGTAGTAGTAGTCCGTCGGACCAGCTGATTATGTAGTAGTAGTCCCTCGGACCAGCTGATTATTATGTAATAGTAGTCCCTCGGACCAGTTGATTATTATGTAGTAATATTCCCTCGGACTAGCTGATTATTATGTAGTAGTAGTCGGTCGGACTAGCTGATTATTATGTATTAGTAGTCCGTCGGACCAGCTGATTATGTAGTAGTAGTCCCTCGGACCAGATGATTATTATGTAGTAGTAGTCCCTCGGACCAGCTGATTATTATGTAGTAGTAGTCCGTCGGACCAGCTAATCATGTAGTAGTAGTCCGTCGGACAAGCTGATTATTATGTAGTAGTAGTCCGTCGGACCAGCTGATTATGTAGTAGTAGTCCGTCGGACCAGCTGATTATTATGTAGTAGTTGTCCGTTGGACCAGCTTATTATTATGTAGTAGTAGTCCCTCGGACCTGCTGATTATTATGTAGTAGTAGTCCGTCGGACCAGCGGATTATTATGTATTAGTAGTCCGTCGGACCCGCTGATTATGTAGTAGTAGTCGCTCGGACCAGCGGATTATTATGTAGTAGTAGTAGTCCGTGGGACCATCTGATTATGCAGTAATAGTCCGTCGGACCAACTGATTATTATGTAGTAGTAGTCCGTCGGACCAGCTGATTATTATGTAGTTGTAGTCCCTCGGACCAGCTGATTATGTAGCTGTAGTCCCTCAGACCAGCTAATTATTATGTAGTAGTAGTCCCTTGGACCAGCTGATTATTATGTAGTAGTAGTCCGTCGGACCAGCGGATTATTATGTAGTAGGAGTCCGTTGGACCAGCGGATTATTATGTAGTAGTAGTCCGTCGGACCAGCTGATTATGTAGTAGTAGTCCGTCGGACCAGCTGATTATTATGTAGTAGTAGTAGTCCCTCGGACCGGCTGATTATTATGTAGTAGTAGTCCGTCGGACCAGCGGATTATTATGTATTAGTAGTCAGTCGGACCATCTGATTATGTAGTAGTAGTCCCTCGGACCAGCTGATTATTATGTAGTAGTAGTCCGTCGGACCAGCTGATTATGTAGAAGTAATCCGTCGGATCAGCTGATTATTATGTAGTAGTAGTGCCTCGGACCAGCTGATTATTATGTAGTAGTAGATAGAAAATAGAAATAGAAATTTAAGTCATATATATTTTAAAGTAAACAAGCATTCTGAAAGTATTGCTTATGCAATTCTAAGTCCCCTGCCGGCAAATGAAAAACTAAGACCCCCAAAACACACACACACACACACCATTACACACACACACACACACACACACACACACACACACACACACACACACACACACACACACACACACACACACACACACACACACACACACACACACACAATCACACACACACACACACACACAACATACTGTCTTTCAGGCTGTTAAGTATTTGATCACAACCTTTAAAGAAATTTTCTAATTCCGATGGCCGTAATTCCGTCAAAAATCAGTGGACCGTAACGAAACTCGAACTTGATCTGTAACTAATGGTGGTATATTCACACACCAAAAATTGGATGAATATCTACAAGTGTTTAGAAAAAAGTCCGGAAAACTGACATTTTAAAGAAATTTTCTAATTCCAAGTGAACCAAATTGGAAGTCGAACTTGATCTGTAACTCATGGTGGTAGACTCATACATCAAAAATTGGATAAATATCTACTAGCGTTTAGAAAAAAAGTCCGGAAAACTTCCATTTTAAAGAAACTTTCTAATTCCTAGGGCCGTAATTCCGACAAAAATCAGTGGACCGCAACGAAACTCGAACTTGGTTTGTAACTCATAGTAGTGTACTCACACACCAAAAATTGGATGAATATCTACAAGTGTTTAGAAAAATAAGTCCGGAAAATGGACATTTTAAAGAAATTTTCTGATTCCAAGGGCCGTAATTCCATCAAAAATCAGTGGACCAAATTGGAACTCGAACTTGATCTGTAACTCATGGTGGTAGACTCACACACCAAAAATTGGATGAATATCTACTAGCGTTTAGAAAAAAAGTTTGGAAAACTGCCATTTTAAAGAAATTTTCTAATTCTAAGGGCCGTAATTCCGTCAAAAATCAGTGGACCGTAACGAAACTCGAACTTGATCTGTAACTCATGGTGGTATACTCACACACCAAAAATTGGATGAATATCTACAAGCGTTTAGAAAAAAGTCCGGAAAACGTGAGTGTGACTGACGGACTGACGGACAGACGGACGGAGTGCAAACCTATAGTTCCCTTCGGCGATGCCGGTAGGGAACTAATAACATAAACTCTTAGTGTGTACTCATAAATTGCCATAATCTACTGCTGTTTGCTGCACGCTGGACAGTCTTACCATTTGACTATTTCAACATATCTTGAAGATAGACTCTTTGATATCACACGAAGAGTGAACAATGTCTTGTGTTTTAACTCTTTATTTTTGCTTTTCATATCTGAACCATCAGGTTTTAATTTGCGGGCTAGTGATTTTTCATATCTTAGTAATTCTTTGATCAGTGAACACTTTGGGAAAAATTTCAAACCATGACATGTTAATAGTATAACTCCCTAATTTAATCTTAAAAGCAAGTTTTTTTTATTATATTCTTTTCATTTACGTTTACTACATCAAATAAAGTTAAAATACATAAAATAAATGCATTACATTCTCCCTTCAAGGAGAAAATCTTAGGAATTTTTAAAACCAGCAAGCACACACTTGTTATGCATCCATCGATACCCATGTTGCACACCAGAACTCTGAAGCTGGTTTAAGATGAAAATGGCAACATCAATCAGATCAGATTGATTCTTCCTTTTCGAAATACGCAACTTTTTCAATGTGCGCTTAAGAGTAGATTTACTCATAATGACTTGATCTGCAAAAGCTAGGAAGCTAAGAATTTCAGCTTGAGACAATCCAAGTTCAAAATAAAACCTAACTAAGTTGTCGTGCATAATGAAAGCACTTCGAGACGACTAAATGGGAGAATAGTGATAGTTTTCCTTTTTAAACACAATTCGCGTAATAACGCGAAAGTTTCGCGTAATTACGCGATAGTTTTGCATAATAACGCGAAAGTTTCGCATAACATCGCGAAAGTTTGCATTAAATCGCGATAGTTTTGCGTAATAACGCGAAAGTTTCGCGTAATTACACGAAAAAAAAATTTTTCCTACCAGATGAGCTCAATAGGCTTTCGTATAAGCTAAATAAAACGATAAGAAATAAATCCTATATTTTTTGGTTGATTGAGGTATCAACCTAAACTTTGGACGGACCTTTGCATCAATGCGCTTTGCGCAAAAGTTTCAGTGCGATCTGAAAATATGTTCCCTGAAAATCCAAAACGATCATGCAGGCTCTAGCAACTCGAATCAATTGACTTTTATAAAATAATATGAAGGGAGTCTAGGATATCACCATCTCCATAAGGGAAATTCACAATAGAAAATCGTCACAGTGTCGTATGTCTCTATTAATTCTGGTTGTAGCTGTGGTGGATTTGGTCATATCTGATTTTTAAAAATCAGTCTGTCTCGGCTGCATCGCAAAATTCGCCAATATCTCTTGCCTTTTCTCACACACTTTATATCTGGTGTACAGTTCAGTTCTATAGACGTCGATTTTTGGAAAAGGGGTTTGCGACCTGCCATGAATGCCTTTCAGTCAGAAGAAGGGAGAGGCCAGGGATTGAAACCCTAAACTTAGTCTAAAGGACCCTGAAAGATTGAGTATATGTACGATTATCGGATTCATACTAGTCTGTTGTGTAGATATGAGAGTCTTTCCCTTTCTTTATTATTTTGGGGAGGAGAACTTCCCCTCCGCCCTTCTCAAGCCGCCACTAGAAAAGACATAACATCATCCTTATTACGTTACATCATTATATTTAAGTAATACAGTTTCACTAATTTTCTCGACACTTATTAAATATCTATTAATTGTTAATTGGATTTATTAAAGATTAATTACAGAAACGGTAACAGTTAAGATGACTTAATGTTTTAATTGGAATATAAATGTAATTATGAGATTCCAAAAGCATTATACCAAACTCCAATCGTGTTCGCTCTTCGCTGATTTTAGCTGTGCTCTTTGAATATTTATATGTTATAAGAATTAAAAGACCATGAGCATCACTGAAGACATCATGCATCTGGTGCACAAAATTATGCGTACGTGTATAGTATATGCTCTAATATTAATTATAACAACTAGACCGGTGTCTCTGCCCGAGAGCAATATCTCCCTCATGCATATATCTGTCCTTTACCTGATTCTTCGGCTTACTTTTCGGCAATTTGGTTTTAACTCTGCTCTTCATATATTGAGATATTATTAAAATTCCATCATTCGGTTATGAGCATCACTAAAGAGACATAAATTGTCAAAATGCGCATTTGGTGCACACAATTGTAACGTATATATGTTTAATATTTATGTTTTATAATAATTTAATCACGAGAAATTTAAAGAACAATAACTCGGTTAGGGATACATTACTGTAGTTATGGGAAGGTGAGTCCGTTAACCGGTTAACCTGGGTGTCACGTTGATTGATCGTCTTATGTCCGCACTGCAACTGCATAAATATTCATTTATGTCATTTATGGAATTATTCTTTTTAGCTTAGCTTGTCTTTAACGACATTTGTCATATAACTGAGACAGATTTTAAATTCTTCTTACAGAGAGAGAGAGAGAGAGAGAGAGAGAGAGAGAGAGAGAGAGAGGAAATGAAGAGCTACACATAATCGTACTTCTCTTGTATTCATTGCTCTTGGTATCAACAATAACAACGTCATCATCTTAATCATCTATCCAATTATGGCATTTTTCTGTGCACAGCGAATGGATTGCTAGAATTAGTTTGATTTAGCCGAAGCTGGATAAATTCTGCTGCATAATTTCTCCCTTATTATTGGATGTATTTGTAAATATATTCATATCTTATTTCCTCTCTTAGATTCACCCAACATATTGTACTCTCTGGTTGTGAGTGTTTTTTTCCGTATAGAAAGCTTTTATTACCCGTTAGTGTATAGCCGTGATTTCTTTACCATCGAAAAAATGTATATTTTGCATTTGTTTCATAAGTCTAGTTTTCAGTGCTTTTGTACTGACATGAAATATATACTTCAAATTTTCAGTCATCAAATTAAGTAAATCACTCTAAAACTAAGGAGTATCTCCCTCATGCATAGCTCTGTCCTTAGATAGATTCTTTGGTTCACTTTTCGGTCATTTTGGTTTCAACACTGCTCTTCAAATATTTATATATTTTGATTTTTGCAATCATTTGGCCACGAACATCACTGAAGAGACATAAGTTGTCGAAATGCGCATATGGTGCACTAAATTAATAGGTATATATGTTTTTATTATAACCACTAGGCCGGTGTCACTGCTGGTGGACTGATAGTCCCCGAGGGCATCATAAGTCTAGTTTTCAGTGCTTTTGTACTGACATGAAATATATACTTCAAATTTTCAGTCATCAAAGTAAGTAAATCACTCTAAAACTAAGGAGTATCTCCCTCATGCATAGCTCTGTCCTTAGATAGATTCTTTGGTTCACTTTTCGGTCATTTTGGTTTCAACACTGCTCTTCAATTATTTATATTTTTGAGAATTGCAATCATTTGGCCACGGAGATCACTGAGGAGACATAAGTTGTCGGAATGCGCATATGGTGCACTAAATTAATAGGTATATATGTTCTATATTATAACCACTAGGCCGGTGTCACTGCTGGTAGACTGATAGTCCCCGAGCACATCATGTCTAGTTTTCAGTGCTTTTGTACTGACATGAAATATATACTTCAAATTTTCAGTCATCAAATTAAGTAAATCACTCTAAAACTAAGGAGTATCTCCCTCATGCATAGCTCTGTCCTTAGATAGTTTCTTTGGTTCACTTTTCGGTCATTTTGGCTTCAACACTGCTCTTCAATTATTCATATATTTTGAGAATTGCAATCATTTGGCCACGAACATCACTGAAGAGACATAAGTTGTCGAAATGCGCATATGGTGCACTAAATTAATAGGTATATATGTTCTATATTATAACCACTAGGCCGGTGTCACTGCTGGTGGACTGATAGTCCCCGAGGGCATCATAAGTCTAGTCTAGTAAATTAATAGGTATATAAGTTCTATATTGTACACGTTTACGGTTCTGATGTCAGTTCGGATCTTCTTTTGATAGCCAATTCGATATTACACAGCTTGTAGATGGTGACCAGCGATCAACTCTGGATTGTTGTTAATTTTATTTACTATTGTTTGATTAGATTTTCAAAATATTGAGAAAAACAAAGTTCAAGTTAGTAATCTAGCCTAAACCTCTTGGGGGCTTAAAGATGGTCTAAATTTGAAGATTATGGATAAATCCATACCGTAAGTCCGAAAATCATGAAACCAGAGGATAACAAAATCAGTGAAATTGAAAACCAAGTAGAAAATAATGAACAATGTCTACTTGAAGAGCATATGTAAACCTTGGCCTTCAAAGTGCGTTCGCAGCATGGGACATCGTGACATGGGATTGAGCGGATCACAGATCTACAGTCTCGAAAGTTGAAGTGGCTTAAAGTACTAAATGAATAATTTTGACAATTTACTGTTTGAATCCGTAAATGAATCTGTCTTGTCACACTGTGATATTCATCACTTTGTATCAGAACATTTTAAATATTGCTTTTGGAGGAACAAATTTACACACTGTAAACTTTAATATTGAGACAGATATATTAAGACTCTTTATATGATATTTGTAAACCAATTTTTATGCTGCTTTGATGAGTAGATATGTAAAATTAATATATATATATATATATATATGCTCCTCTCATAACATACACATTGAATCTGGTTATTTGCAAAATATTCCTTGAAATGAAAGAATGGAACCAAAAGCAACAACAACAACAACGCCACTTTTTTTACTGCACATTAAAATCACTGTTTTGAATTTGGTGTGTTGATCTATACAACCAATATGAAGGTGTTTGAAAAGGTGTATCCTGTAGGGTCTACGTCGCTCCACATTGGATCCACCCCTTCTAGGATCTGGCCGAAAATCAGCAATACATGTGTGGGACCACTAATACTTCTGTTAGAACAGACAATACACGCATGTATTACAAGCTTCATTGTTCATGAAAAAAGCGTATTAAAATTAATTTCGGTTATCAAAAAATAAATACCAACACTACTGAAGTGAAAAAAAAAAACTTTGCGTGACGCCATTAAGGAACAAACAAACAATGCATTTATGTATTGCATTTACACATACATTCCATTATTGCCATTTCCTTTAAACAAGAATTATTTCGTCTAGTTTAGATGGAAATAGAAGACATTATTTCGTCTAGTTTAGATGGAAATAGAAGACATTATTTCGTCTAGTTTAGATGGAAATAGAAGACATTATTTCGTCTAGTGTAGATGGAAATATGAGCTTCATATAGAAGACACTGTGATCGATATCGACTCCGATTATGCTGCAGCTCAAACGAATTCTGTAGCATGATTTAGATAAACGTATCAGCCGGTACACTCCAATGCTTTCGTCATATATAAACATTAGATAAGGCATCAACAAAATAATTTATCCCCAATATGTCATTAATGGGTAATATACTCTTTCATATTAACAGTGGGGCGGACGTTAGGTTGGCAAATGATGTTTAAATGAGCAGCTCATTTTCTCCGTGTGATGCCAAAATGCAGTGTATCTTTTTAACCGATTTGTTTATTTGGGTCAAGTTGGTCTGAACTTTTAACTACTTGTTAAGCGAAATCAATTTCAGTTCAATTCAATTCTTTATTAATGTATACCAGACAGTACATCAGTGTACATATATACAAAAATGTATACAATATATATATATAACACTGCAGACTGTTATAATACCTTTTTTAAAATTTATTTTCAATTATGATGGATCTACAATGTATATTATTTCATGCAACAACAAAACAAAATTATATGTAAATAGCAATAATGATTATAACAATAATGTCATGATGAACAATTCACAATGTAGATAGTATGTCTTTCTGTCAAATTATGAATTCTGCAATACATCTAATATTTGTACATTTTACATGCAATAAATAAAATCACATTGTTAAGAAATTTTGTCTTTTCATTTTCTTCAAAATAAGATCCCACAAGTACATGTTTCCACTTTATATTTATCTTAAGTAAAAAACCAACATTCCTCCAAACAGCTGTAACGTTTATACAATCAAAACATAAATGCTTAGTATTTTCTACTTTATTCTGACAAGTATTGCACTGATCATTTGTTAGATTTTACATTTATGTAAAAAGGAATTGTTACACAAATTAGTGTTCAAATGCTTATAATTAAATTCAGATATATCTTTATAAAACATTAAAACAATTTTGTTCATGATTTGATAAAAAGCAAGTAGCTGTCTCTTATACAATGGTGCTTTGACAGAGAATCTAAAACTTACATATGTACTTCCAATAACTCCGGATTATTTTCCAACAAACAATATACTTCATTTAAATACTGGACTTGCAAGGAATTATGTAAAGGACTAGATTTTCTCATGAATAATATTTTTGTGCAATTTGATGGCAAGATATATCAACAAATAGTTGGGATTCCAAATGGTACTAACTGCGCGCCTCTGATAGCAGATTTATTTCTTTATTGTTATGAGAGGGATTTTATGGTTTCTATTCAAAACTCAAAACGCTTCGACCTCATTGACAAATTTAATAATACTTGTAGATATCTGGATGACATTTTGGTTATCGACAACCCTGAATTCGAACAATTTATGTCAGAAATATATCCACTCAGATTGAATAAAGCTAATACTCGAGATTAATCTACACCTTTCTTAGATTTGAACATCAAAATTATCAACAACCTAATATATACTAATATTTATGATAAACGTAAGGATTTAGGATTTCCTATCGTAAATTTTCTTTACTTGGATGGCGATGTCCCTCGACTCCCATCATATGGTATCTATATATCTCAATTAGTTCGATTTGTCAGAGGCTGCACCGATGTTTTGGACTTTCATAAACGAAATTCACAAATTACTACTAAACTTTTAACTCGGGGTTACAGATATCACAAGCTTAGAAAAACTTTCGGCAAATTCTTTAGATCTCATTCAGAACTTCTATCTAAATTTGGAAATATTTCTTTTCAACACTATGTATCCAATTGAATTTCCCATCCTAATTTTTACGGTGATCTCGTATATAAACTAAGGAAAGTAAAAGGCTCCGATAACGTTATTTTATCATGTAATAAAACAGTCAAACGTCTTCTAAATACACAATATGACATTGAGATCATCAAAAAGATCATAGGTCTTGTATTTGGCCCCTCTACAGCCTTAAGCGGTGGGGACTATATGACTGGCCTTGTCCAAACATCTTTCAGAGGAGACATGGTCCTGAACCTCGTCCCCTCTGACTGTTAGTCGGGACTCCTACAAATCTAGGGCCTTAGCTCGCTTTCAGACTGGCAGAGCACGGTTTATCATATTAATGTCGCATATATTTTTATATCATTATGTGTTTTACAATAGCTTACGTGTTTATATTTTTATGACCTCTCAATATGCGATACCTGTTGACCCTTGTTCTATACATGGAGGATTATTTATAAATTTTTAAATGTACGTCCTTTGATTGTTCTGCTGTTACGGTGAGTGGGAAGGTGGGCCCGTAAACCGGTTAACCACACCATTTGTTTGGCTTTTGTCAAATTAAATGACCGTCCTAAGTCGGTATCGTAATTGCACTACAATCAAATATTTTTGTAATGTGTTATATGTGCTAGTATATTATTGATATTCATGTATTGTATAGCTCCATGGTGCCACATAACCGAGCCAGTAACTCCTCTTTTTTCTTTTATATATTTCATGCCAAGAGTTTTTGTCTATATTGAATTCTCTTGATATGAACGATTGATTACAAAGTTTTTCAAATTTGAGCAGTAGTAAATTTTCATAAAAATATTTGCACTTTTTGTTTCTAATTTGATCGAAACCTAACTTAAACTAAAAGAATAAACATTATGTATGGTGGGATATCTACAATTTGACAAATCAAAACCTTTCCAGACATTTTTAAACATACCTTAAAGAATTTTGTATTCACAAAGCCAGTTTGATGTATGAGAAAAAGACTCCAGTGTTTAATACCATTATCATTTAACAAATCTCTCACGTGTAATATAAGCCGGTGTGGCCTAGTGGATAAGGTGCTCGGCTCGTGATCGAGAGGTCCGGGGTTCGACTCCCGCCCGGGGCACACCGGTGTTCTGTCTTTCGGATGAGACAGTAAAAACCGAGGTTCCGTGTCACGGAAGGCGTGGCACGTAAAAGATCCCTCACTGCTTCGGGTGGGTCCGTTGCAAAGGTCTAAATTTGTATGCAATGCATCAGGCAGATGCCGTCACCATATACGTGAAATAATCGTGGAGTGACGTAAAACAATAATCAAAAAAAAACAAAACGTGTAATATACTACTCTTTATCCAGTTTGAAAAGTAAATTGTTTTGCCATTGTATTTGAATAATTCGTTATTCCATATAGACTGAGTTACAAAATTATCATTTGAGAGATTTTCTATTTGCATAACCATTTTGCTTACATTACAACTAAGAAATATGTGTTGATAAAACAATGGAAGTTTATGAATAATTTCAAAATTTTGTAATTTTCTCCTTGATGTGTTCAGTAAATATTTGAGGAGTGTCCACAATGGATTAATTGCATTCAAATTTAGTTACAATATCTATAATTCATCTGGAATAAAGAAGCATCATAAAGAGATAGCTAAAGTATTAACAACACAGATTTTGCCAAAAATTGTTAATTTTCTTCTCTTCCATGATTCAGACTTTTCCCATTTCATTAGTTCTGATCATAGCATTCTTCCATGTACTGTCCAATATTTATACCAAAGCATTTAACAGAGCTTTTATTTACATTGATACCAAACAAATTTTTCATATTTGTCCTTTAATTTTCCAAGTAAAATACATTGCGTTTTATTTACATTTAGTTTTGATCCTGCATGGTTACAAATTTTTTTTAATAATTTCGATAGCAATACCTAACGAATTTTCATCTTTAAGAGATGCTGTATATGCTTTGTTACTTCAGCTACAAATAAATAATCGCACACCCTTGTCGTATTCCTTTTCTCATTTTTGATGATTTCGATATCCAACCATTATTCTTAAGTCTAAACATTGCATTAGTATATGATATTTTGATCCATGTTATGAAATTATTACCAAAACTGAATTTTTTTAATACACTAAAAAGAAATTCCATTCAACAGAATCAAACGCTTTCTCAACATCTATAAAAACTAGCAAAAAGTTTTCACACATGTCATTGCAATAATACAAAATATCTAAAATTGTGTTTTCTTCCGTATATCGACCTTTCATATAGGCTGATTGCTCTTTGCCTATTATGTTATCAATGACTTTTTGTAATCTTTTACAAAAATAAATGCAATAATTTTATAATCAGTGCTGGTTAAAGGTAAAAAAAAACCCGAAGAAGTACCGAAGGATAAACTATATCTCATAGTCCATGGAATGAAAGGACAATATCGTGTATAGTGTCATATTCAGACAAATGCAAACCTTAATAAACAATAAAGCCAAAGGTGCACATAACCCCTCAAAGGATAAATATATTACCGAGAGCGAGAAAAGTACTATTTTTTCAGTTTAGTAAAAGAAAACAAAAATGTAATAATGTTATTAATGAATTTAAAAATGAAAATGGAAATATTGTTAATGAATAATGATAATAATGGTATTTTAAATAAAATGTGTATTTTTTTATGAAAATGTTTATTCTACTTTTTGGAATATTTTCAGAATCGCACCAAGTAAATCCACTCATATCATTATATTTCTCACGCCATAAATATATATATATATAAATATGTATTTAAAATTTCTGAAAGTTTTCGAACAACAATTTATATTATCATGATGTTTTGTTCTTTCTTGGTTCACATTTATGCATATATACAATGCTTAGTTGTATTTGTTTCGTCTGTATTTAAGGGCATTCATGGCCGGTGCGGCTAGCCAACAAGGGACACTCACTCCTCCCGGGCACCTGGTCTCACCTCTGAATCTCAGAGGTCCATGAATGTCCACTGTGGTACATTCTTGTTAGTGCCATAGTCATATGACACCAGTTACTTTCGTATTTTATCTTTCATCAGTTCAATCGTGGACAAACTTGCCTATAAACCTACAATATGTGCTATTTGAATATTATGGCAAGATTGATTAGAAGATATTTTGGATTCATATTGGTGCTAACTAGTAGACACGCATTCTTTTCAAACAACTGAACTTTTTTTTACCTTAGTGAGATTTCCAATGATACCTCTGACTATATTTACATGTATCTTGACGACATCTTAGGTATCGATAACCTTGAATTTGAAAGATTTATTACTGACATATACCAACCTGAACTTCAATAAACAAAGACGATATTTGTGAAACACCATTCTTGGACTTATATTATAAGATAATTAACAATAAAATTCATACAAATATTTACAATTAATGTGACAATTTTAGATTTCCTACTGTAATCTTATTTGGATGGTCACAAATGTACCCAAGCTCTTATCATATGGTATTTATATAATAACTCAAAAAACCTTAGGAAATGTTTAAGGCCTTATTCAGAACTTTTATCAAAATTTGAAAATATTACTTTTGTAACAATATATATCCAATAGAATTTTACATTCCAATTTCTATGGTGATCCTGTGTACAAACTTAGGAGGGTTCTGATAAGTTTATCTCGCCGGATTCCAAAAGGTGAAACGCCTTCTTCATGGACAATATGACCTGGAGATACCAAATAGACAAGACGTCTTGTAATTTGCCCTCCTACAGTCTTATACAAATTTTTACCTGATCGTTCTACGCTAACATGTCGGTGGGTAACTTATGTTGGACCTTATTGAAACCTTTTTCAAAGGAAAATTTGTCCTCATCCTATTTCCCTCTGACTATTAGTCGAGACTCCTGCAGATCATTGGTCCGAGCTCATTTCCAGATTGGTAGAGCACTGTTTACATATGTTGATGTCAATTTATATATTGTTTATATCTTGGTCTTACTCTGCATTACTATACTTATTTATATTTTTATGACCTTTCTACTTAAGAAACTTTTTATCCTTGCTCTCTATATGGAGGATTATTTATAGATTTTAAAAACTATGTTCTTTGATTATACTGCTTTTGTGGTAAGTGGAAAGGAAGAGCCGTAAACTGATTAACTTTGGTTGATTTTCTACTGTCATATCAATTGACCATATTAAGTCGGTAAGCAGCAATTGCAGTTTTTGTGATATTATTATGTGTTTTTTTTCAAATTATTACAGTATTCATAATGCATTATCGTTATGACCTCTATACGGCAGAGTCAGATGCTTTAATCTTAACCTTTGAGTACTGTAATGTTTGTACTGTATATATGCCATAAACAGTTCACGGAAGGGGGGGGGGGCGGGGGGCGGACAGGGGGTAGCTCTCCAACTCGTACCTCTACAACTGCCTACCCCATCACGCCTCTCCCTTCCACTCTTTGTCTCACCCTCATTTCATCTCGTCGATGAAAGAAAAAAAGAGGAGTTACCGGCTCAGTTATGTGGCAGAAGTCACCATGGAGCTATACAGTGCATGAATATAAATAATATAATAGAAAATTTGAAAATACAAAGTATATGGTATTAGTATGATGGACTAAAGGCGTATAATACAGGACGGGTTCGACTGTCCAAAAGTATGGACCACTCCCCGCACCAGGATACACCCAAAATACTGCTATATACATAAATTTATAACATACCTTATAATTTTCTGCACCAGATGCACATTCCGACAGCTTATGTCTCTTCAGTGAAGCTCGTGACCGAATGATTGGAATATATAAATATTTGAAGAGCAGTGTTGAAACCAAAATGACCGAATAGCTAACCAAAGAATCTACCTAAGGACAGAGCTATGCATGAGGGAGATACTCTTTGGTTTTAGAGTGATTTACTTAATTTGATGACTGAAAATTTGAAGTATATATTTCATGTCCGTACAAAACATACATATTAGAAGTATAAAGTGGTGAATAAAGGAGAATTTCATCAAAAATGGTGGTGTTTATGATCAAATTTGTATCCTTACACAACAATTTTAATGGTGAAAAGCAAATCTTGCTCTGGCTCTACTGAAAAAGAAAATCCTAAGCCCCAAGGTTGAGAAAGAAATAATCTGGCCGGGATGAAAACCCCAGCCACCAGATCACGCGGTTCTTGGCTTACTTGCAGAGTAAACCCAGTCCCCCACCCAGATTATCAAATGGACGGTGCATTAGACGTTTGCGGTTCTCATCACACTGTTGTCTCTCATACGCTGGAGTTTTAACAAAGAGTCTAAATTATACCTCTGTACTTCAGTTACATCTGGATTTTTCTCAAACGTACATTATGATAATTATAAATTTTGGACTTGTACTGAGTTATGTAATGTCATCACATATTTGATGGATAATATTTAAGTAGAATTTAATGGGAAGACTTATCAAAAGATAATGGGAATCCTATGGGCACCAACTGCGCTCCCCTTATAGCAGATTTATTCTTATACTGTTATGAGAGAGACTTTATGCATTCTGTTTAAACCTCTGAACTCTTTACCTTATTGATAAGTTCAATGACACCTCTAGATATATTGGTGATATTTCAGTTATCGAAAATCCCGAGTTTGAAAACTATATTACTGACATTTATCCACCTGAAGTTCAATTAAACAAAGCTAAAAATTCCGATCAGAAAACACCTTTTTTGGACTTAAATATTAAAATTATTAGCGACAATATTCTTACAAACATATATGATAAACATGACGACTTTAGATTTCCTAATGCAAATTTCCCTTATCTAGATGGTGATGTCCCAAGACTCCCATCGTATGGTATTTATATTAGTCACTTGGTTCGGTTCGCTAGAGCCTGAACTAACCTTTTGGATATTCTCAGATTAATCTTAATCTTCTTACTCGGGGTTATATATATCATAAACTTTTGGTAAATTTTACAGATCTTATTCACATATTTTAACAGGGCGGTGGGGAATCTATGACGGGTCTTGTCCAAATCTTTTTAAAGGAAACAAGGTCCTGATCCTCGTTGCCTCTGACTGCTAGTCGGGACTCTCATTAATCAAGGATCTGAGCTCGCTTAGTTTGAGAACCCGATTTAGACTAACATCTTGTCAACTTTCCCACAAATAGATAACATTTTCGTATCATGGTATAATTTGCATACTTACACGATTTCATTTCTCAACCTTTAATTTCTTTCTTACGTCACAACAGTACAAATGTCTGTTACGACTAATCTGGGAAATAAGAAACGCGAAGGGAACAGCGTTATAACGCAAACAAAAAGATATTTTAATGCAAAAAAAGCGTAATAACGCCCTTTTAAATGATGTAATAATGCGAAGTGAAAGGGCGTTATAACACAAAAAAGCCGTATTCACACGAGAAAAAGCTGTGGTTACGAAAGGAAAAGGCGTTATAACGCGGTAAAAAGGCATATTAACGCATGCCCTGGCTGTCGGATGAGACAGTTAAAACCGAGGTCCGGTGTGGCGGTAGGCGTGGCACCATGATTTGTACACGAATGCTGAAGATGGTAAATGGAATTCTAAGATCGTATATCGTGTATTTGAGAAAACGAAGTTGGAGTCCGGAATCAATGTTGAGGCTAATTTAGCCTCCGAGTAATACCAGAAACGTTTTGCAAAATTACCTTACTTTATTTTATGACGGAAAAACTACATGTGTTAGAAACGATAGTACAATTCAGAGGAAAATATAAAGTTTATGTTTGGTGTCAGACTCTGGCTTGAACTTCAGATTTTCTTCATTTTCTGAGATTTGGTTAATAATAATAATAATAATAATAATAATAATAATAATAATAATAATAATAATAATAATAATAATGCTTTATCTAAAGAAGGATCTCCAGTTAGCCAAAGCTCTTCTCCCCTGGCGCCTTCTCTGAAAACAAAATCCATTTATGAGATAAATATACATAATGAACATCTTTAAATACAATCATATAATAGTGCTAAATACAAAGAGAGTTATGTAAAGTGACAATAACTAGCAGTAAAAGATCTAACAAATCATACAACTTAATACAAGTTAATACAAGTAAAACGTGAAATTGGACGTGTACGTGTTTATGTACATATACGGTAGAATGAAGCTATTGATGGAAATAAGATATGAATATTTTTAAAGTTTTGAAATGATATGCAAATACAGCAAGCGTTTCAAAGAAGCTATAGTTGGTGCATTTTGCAGCACTTGAGGCATATTATTCCAAATATATACTCCCTAGTATTGCAAGGATCTTTCAAAAAAAATTGTTTAGTGTATATACATACATGTATTATTACTTGAGATTGATCTTAAGTTGTAATTTTGAAAAGCAAATAATTGTGATGTATATGAATAAGATATTTAGGAACACGCAAAGTTTGAATTACTATCGCGTTAAGTCAAGTGCCATGACAATGGAGCAGTCATATGGAAGAGGAATAAGATGATTTTCAATGTGCCTCCATACTGGTCGATGACCTTTCTTACATCTGCTTGACCCTTGATAGTTTTTATGTTTAAAGGTTTGCTTAGAGCCATAACTAGCGCCTGACCATCAATTAAAAGGCAGTTTGGTCCATAAAGTACGACAGAAGTTATTTGTATGTCCCTTGTTAGCACATCAGTTAGCAAGGACTTACTCCTAGAATGAAGACTACCATTGATGAAAGCAAGAGGTATTGGAACAGGCATCAACTCATGCAGGACTTTGTCCAGACTGGCTTCGCTTCCAAATCTGTGAGCAGATATGAGTGTCTGTAAATTGTTTCGGTCAACCTTGATCGTGTCTAATTTACCTTTGTTGTCTTGAACCATAGCGTACAGCGAAGCAGATGTCTTAATCTTATGGACAGGAGCTTTCAGATTGGCATGTTTATCACTATCAGATGCCTCACAAACACGTTGTTTGACGAAATTATCCAGTTTTTCCTTGCCTAAACGCTTTCTATTCAACAGCAAGTCTTGTATATTTGTTGTTACCATATCCTTGTTGTTACCATATCCTTTTTCATCTTATTTTGTGGTTAGGAATGGATTGTGTACCCATGCTGTTTCATTGACATTTTCAGATGACTTTCATCTCTGTCATCAGTTGTTTTACGCCCCTTAGTACACTCATTATGGTGGTAGCTATCGTTATATTCTGCTACATGGAACATTGCTTTAAAGGAAGCCTTGAGATACCAACAAGTCCTCAGCTCTTTTTTCTGTCGCATTTAGCCATTCAGAACTGTGATCTGGAGACACTTGTTTGAATTTCCGGTTTGAATGTTTGACTACAAAGTCCTATTTGATGGACCAAGCTTCCTTTTAATGGTCAGGCACTAGTTATGGCTCTTGAAGAAAATTAGGCAGACCTGGCATTATTAGACTCCAAATACATTATTCAAAACAATCCCGTTGACAAAACAGTGGCTGTTGGTGGCGGACTCTCCGAAACTATTAGTGCGAAGTCATGCGACCCAACATTAGATATGACGACTCTTGCCAATGATCACGAGGAGGCTAACGCACGCCGAATTCTTCACTGTATCCATGCACACATGTAGTCAATGGTCGTTTCAATACGTAATACAGATGTTGTTCTATTTCTATGACATTATGATAAATGCTTTTTATGAAAGCTGGCACATCAGAACAGACAAAACCCAGTACATGCAATTCGGAGGAAAATACAAAATGATTATGATTAATCAGCATTATTAGCTTTCCATGCCATCACTGGATGTGATCGTGTAACCCAGTTAAATGGTTACATCAAGAAAACAGCATGGTCTGTGAATCAACAAAATCACAACTTGAGTAATCTTGGGAGGGAAACTCTAAGTGAAGACACGATACCCTAAGCAGAAAAATTAATTTGTAAATTGTACCGTGCCAGACGCTGGCACATGCGATAAAGCATTAGTCAACTTGTTTTGCTCCGTCTGTGCTCTAAAGGCCTCATCTTAGACAGAGATTCATATATCATTTAAATTTCTTTGTGTTCATGGTTTTGCGGCGAATCTGATTGGTTAAAAAATTTAGTTAATTTCTGCATGAACAAAATTTTGAGTGCAGATATGTCACAATTGCCGGCGCTACTTTCCTCTGGAATGCGAAACCCCGATCTATTTATAGAACCGTGATTCCCGTGTTGTTAATCGATTGCATAAAATTGTTTCGTTATATATTATGAATGCAAAGTACAAAAGAAATCGCACTTCACTTCAGAAACTATTAAATATAAAATATAATTTCTTACTCTTATTCAATAAAAATGTAAAATATAACTAGACCAGGTCTATCAATTAAGCTACAATACAGTGCTGTTTAGAAATACATGCAGTCAAGTACAAAATAAAAACAGTACTCGTCTGCTACTAGCCGATCGTTTGACAGTGGACGTTGATAACTAAAATTTCTACGGTATCATACCCGACTGGGCATACAGAACGGGCACCAGAGCAGGTGCTGCCTCCGATCCAAGTCCTTGAGCCTACACTTTCCACCTTGTCAGGCTTGTGACACGCACGTGCACCAGTCAATATACATTGCATTTCTAATGATACTGATACCATTTAAAATACAAATACCTTAGGTAGCAGATTATCATCCTCATATGCATGTTTCATTGCAGACTTCGCGCACTGATGCAGTTTTCCGTCCAAATTTTAGGTTGATACCTCAATCAACTAAAAAAATATAGGATTCATTTCTTAAATACCCTAAAGTTTATTAGGGGAGGAATATAAAAATACCTCCCAACCTTTGCATAAGTGTTCCAGTTGATGGCTCTATTGAAAATGAAATCTTAACATTCAACAAACACTTTAATGAAATATTTATACAAATATAAAGTACATATATGTAAAAGTCACGGAATGTGTATGATAACAATGGCACTTATGCGCTGGAATGACAGCATTTTATTACAGTAATATCAGAGACTGCTGTTAAACAATATAAGGGAATATCCATGAATATTGATGATTTTTACCATGTTCTTTTCCCCCATAGTGAACACATAGAAAAAGAATGATAAAATTTACACAATACATGCATAAACATAAATCGATGATCTAACGTAAAACAAACATAAATTAATAACACAATTATAAACGCATCTGTGTTGCTATGATACTAACTTGGATGTGTTTTTTACATTCACCACAAAACATATATTTCCAGACACATACATATCATTCATCTATCTTTTACAATGGTGGAATCAAAAGGCAAGGATGTGGGTAGGGGGGTTGAGGGATTTGGGTTTAACATCGTAACTGTGCTTTAAATATTGTAACAAAAATAATAAAAAACATTCTTCTTAAAAATCTTTAGACTGCTTGGCCTTTTTGGGCTTTACCAAAAGAAAAAACTGATGATAATTTAACTTTTACTATTTCACTTGATAAAGACAAAGCGGCCGAAAATTTCTGAAATTTCTATTATTTATTATACATCGACTACTGGTTTTGCATAACAAAAATGTCATATTATTGATAAGATTTCAATCTCCATTAAATTAACAATGTATTAATAATAATGCAGATCTTTCCTTGCCCCTTATGATATCGCTAAGTATGCTTCCACTTTTATGATATTCAATGGTAAGTTAGTTGATGAACATAATATTAGAAATTATGTATGCTTACTTGTGATTTATCCCTACACAAATTTATGCAAATTAACTTCAGAAAGAATAAAACTTTAAATCAACCTATAAATACATACTTATACTCAAATAACATGTTTAATATCCATAATGAAGTATTGTTCAATGTTTATTTGCAAAGAAATATTTGTGAATAAACGTAAAAAAAATAAAAGGACTTGCATTAATAATAAACAACAGAATCAGTAAAACTGATGGATGTTCCTTCACAAGTTACAGAACAAGTTGAAAATGTGAAAGGTTTACTGATAACGAAGGATAGATGAATGACAGACACCACATTATGACAATTGCTCATTTGTGCCTTTGGCTCAGGTGAGCTAAAAAGTGCCATAACTTTACTTCAAAATAGAAACAAAAACATCACTTCTTAAGACATCTTTTTAACTCAGTGATGCATTTAGTGCGTAAATTTATGCAGCATGTCTAAGAAAAAGTTTGTCAAAGTTGGGTACCATCCCCCATTCATCGTGTGTCCTTGCAGATTTTTCTAAAAAATAACGACATTTATAGGAGACATGAGCAAGTTCTCATCCCTACATGTTTCAGAATCTTCCCTTAGTTCTGAGGAAGTCCTTCAGAGCTTAATATAAGATACAAAGAGTACATGCCCCCTTCCTTTTTTCGATTCCAAAAACAGAAAACAAATTCTAATAATGAATTCTGCATTTCATTGTTTACATTTAAATCTGCTTTTTAAAAACAGATAATGTACACAAAATAAATGCACTATGAGCAACTTTCATTGGAAGAACTATATACATGTAAATCATATAATAATGTGCAAAAATGAATTCTAAAAATTGAAAAAAAAATTCTGCAAGCTTTTTTTTGAAAAGAAGAAGATTATCTCCTTGGGATAACGTTGTCCACAATTAATCCATCCCTTGACAGATCTTTCGAAAACCCCCCCCAAAAAAATCTACAAGGGGACCTTGGGTAATTCATCCTGATCAAGTTTCAAAATCCCTTTTGTGATTCTCAAGAGGCTCAAAATGTAAAAAGTTAACAGGTGGATGAAGGTCACATCAGCATGTCTGTAGTTCACTTGTATTCAGCCTAGATGAGCTTTAGTGAATATAATTAAAAACCTGATCCACAGTTACTTCTACCAAGTTACTTTGTGAGTCACTAAGTTTAGCTTGAACTAATTTGTATCATTTGAGACTTATTGTCTTGTTTTCTACTTATTAGGTAGAATATTTCACCTCCATGGTGAAGGCTAGTTGGGTACTGCATGTAATATGTACCCTAAGAATGTCCAAAATCAAGAAACTCTGAACTGATCAGGTTCAGTTTTGACCAATTTAAGACACTAAAGTACTATATTATACATGTAGAACGGGGTCCGGCGCTATAAACTGAGAATATACTTAAGTCATAATTTTATATTCTTCTGTTCATCAATGGATTAATAACTGGGATTTGGAGTTTATTGAATTTTGTTCTATCCATATTAAATAGAATTAAACCATTGTGTATGAAAATTTATTTGAACATTTGGTAATAAAATAAATTAAAATGAAATATCTGACTTAAGTATATTCTCAGTTTATGGCACTGGACCCGGGACTCTTGTGTAGTCCTAGTGTATAGAGGATCCTGTATAGTTGTTTTGATTTCTTTTCTATATTCAATGTATAAATAACCCATGATCAATTATGTAAACTGCATCCTATGCCTGTAATCATATTATGAAGATGCTGTCCTTGTATCAGTGTTCATTTTAATGTGAACATTTTTCAGTCCTACTTTTAAATGTTAAAGTGAAACTTAACATGTATGAGAGTTGTAATATGAAGTTTGACTTTTGTGGGAATAGACACCATTTAAATTAGTAAGAGTGACTGCCCTTTGATGAAAATCAGTATTCCATAACTTTTTCCCATTATGCTCCAAGATACATATATTGTAGTGAAACTTAGTATGAATGTTTATAAAAAAGTCTTATGTATGAAGTTTAACAATATATATAACATAACAGAAGACAGAGCTAGCAAGACTAGATAATGTATAGTGACTAGCATGACATTTTGTGAAGCAGTGAAGATCAGACTGAGATAAGACAGAAAATCTACACTAAAAGCTACCATAGCACTGTGTGTATGTACAACAAACCCTTAAAAATAACAGATAAATGGGCAATACATGTATAATGTGTTGTTTTCATAAAGCTTCTGCCTTTATATGGAAAGATCCATAATTTATGACATGTTAAAAAAGGTGACAAGGTAAAATCATAATTTAGTGCATGTATAAACTTAAAACAGGGTATAAAACATACTAGATAAAACAAATTAAAGACTTCATACAAATGACAAACATTCTGCTTCATTCCTCTTACAGTTCAAGGAAGAAGTGTCTTCTTTGAAGTCAGTAAACAAAATTACTGATGGTATGCAGAAAATCTGTTGTTGATTGCGAGTCTTACAGAAAATACACAAGTAAGTTCTCTACTTAGAACAGCACCAATATTCATACATATTAACATAATACTTGATTAACATATTATTATGATATCATTGTTTACAGTTCTTCCATGCATTTAATGCATATTAAGCACTGCTGTAATTAAAGATACAAATACACTATGGACAATTTTCACAGTGCAAAAGCACAAAAAGAAAATGCAATTAATGTATGTGTAATGTACTCTTATATAATGAGGACATAATATTCATACAATTAGTACATACCCAAAATAATCTATAAATAGCAAACTTAATGCAATGACATCAAACCACAGGGATATATTATATATAAAACGCTAATGGACTATAACAGGACTCCAAATGGAATTGACATTTCTTCATTTACAACGCACACATAATGTGTATTATATAACATACCGTGTTTTTGTTTTTTAATCATATGTGTAATATATATAATTACATGTATACATGTAGCATGTAATAATATAATGAACAAGGTTTAAGTGCAGAGAGAGCTAGGGGAATAATCCTTTTCACGTACACTGGAGATTCTTATTAAATGTTTGCAACTCATGCATAGCTATTCAGGTTGAAAAATTACATGGATTTTTTCTTCTCTTTCTTTTTCTTCTTTTTGTCATGTTTTCCGTCTTTCTTTTTTGTTGGAGATTCCTTACAAAAATCTGGAGAAATAAAATCATTTTGTTATTAGTTACGTGGATTTTCCTGTTGGTCTATTTAAAGAGATACTGTATATGTACATCTTCATATAACAACTCCTTTTGGAATTGGTGTTTTCCATATACAATACATACATTTGTATTTTTTTTAATTGATTATTTTTTCTTTTCAAAATTTTCTGTTGACTTTAACTTTATCAAAAAGATATTGTGATTGATCATTATCTCCTTCACTAAGATTAAATGCTGATATACAGTAAATGACCTATAACAAAGACTCTGATGACATGTTATATGGTGCACCGTTACCCACAATACGGTGATGAACATTAATATAAATTGGTAACAAATAGCATTCAGAAGAAATATTATTGTAATATAAGTGTTTCAAAACATGTTCATCTGATGAGGTACATGTGTACTGAAAGAAATCTCTAATTCATGCACAAATAAACTATTCTCTGAATTTAATAAGAATCTATTTTGAGTATGAATATTAATTTTTAAAATTTCTTGTGAATGCTGAAGTATCATAAAAAAATCCTCAAAATGTGCTTTTTTAAGGAAAATATTGACCTTTCATAGCATTATGTACACTTTTGTCACTCAAATGATGTTTAACAATGAGCAGTGAGGTATAGTTGGACCTGTCCTGTACAATCACTAACTATAAATAACCATATCACACAGGTGCTTTCCTTCTCTTACTAAGTTTGTATAAACATATCAAGAAGTATCGGTAACACAAATAAAAAACTTTGTAAGACATAAGGACGTTTGAATATATGTTTCAGAGTTAGTATTATTTTTATGGCTATCAGTTTTTGGTTTGTACAGTATCTTTTCAGATGTATATTAACATAAAATTTGACAGATAGAGTTGTATATTTCTAAACCACCTACATATTGCTATGACAGATTCTGCAACATTTTGATATTCCAAAGTGATCCTTATTTACATGAGATAGTTTAATTTGATAATCCTATAATTTCATTCATATCATATGACAGGAATAACACTCTGAAAACTTTATTTGTTTTCATAATCATCAATCATGTTACAATTCAACACTACTCCAAATAAAGACAGGAAATTTAATACACAGTTCTAAATGTCCATCATATGATAAGAATGCCATAAAAGAAACCAATTAGTACAGTTAGATATCAATGTGTAAGGTGACTTTTTGACTTTATTCAAAACAAAAAGTATTTTCTCACAGACTGATAATTTGTTGAAATGGTTTCTGATTGATTTTCTCAAAACTGAAATCCCTTCGACATTCTTTATGGCTACATAGTTGGAATACCATACAAAAATGATACAAAAATACACATAATAAATTAATTATGCTGCTTTTTAATGAATTTCACAAAATGCACCATATTGTGAAAATATTTTATTATTTTCTTTCCTCACATTTTTAGGTGTTGCACATCATACTTTTTGAGAATGAGCATACATTTTTGTATGAAAATAAAATTCTGTAAAAATATACCTTTGGAGGCTAAGATAGATGCAATGTCCCTGTCTTCCTCCTCATATCTGAAGGAAAAATCAAAGATAATAGGCCTAGATAACATTTCACATTCTTTTATGCCACATACTGAATATAAAGTGTAGTAAAATTGTGTTTTATACAATATGTTTTATACAATAAGTATAAAATTTTGAAATGAAATTTTTAGAAAGATTTGGAATCCTTTCATTGCTATTTAATATGAAACCTTATCACAATCATAGACATTTGTTAATTCAAGTTTTCCTATTTAGCAGTTGAGATTACTTTTGGTCCTGATTGTTTTTATCAGGAATCATAACGTTTTACAATACAGGAAAGGGAACTCCTTCTAACATTAAAACTGACAAAAAGTGTAATGCTAACACAATGCTTACTGTATTACCAAGATCTTATTATGGCATTTTTTTAAAAAAAAAACAGGGTAAAGATGTGAGAACTCTGGAGCACCTTAATCTGTTCTTTATACAATGTAATGCTGATGCTGTTTCTATATACTGTTAAAGGTTGTCATTCTTTTATTAGCGTAACACGGTGACTGTGATACATTGTAACTAGAGTATTAGATGGAGCATGTGTTGCCTGTTATCCAGTTTTTTACAGACAGGCTGTCAGACAGATTATGTCCTCAGTGATATGTTTCTTTGCAGGCGACAAAATGAAAATCATCAAACCTACTGATTCCACAATAAAGTAACATGTATCATTTAGCATTGGTTTATGTACCATATGATAAACTGATAATGTATCACTTCCTATACAGCGAATCATGCCTATAACCTACATATGTTCACTATATTCACACTAGAGTCTAGCTATTATAATGTGTGTAAAATGTTCTGGTTATCATACTTACTTCCAACATGTTATAAGTAAATTGAGAAGGTATGTTTCATAAAAGGTATGTGACATAAAGATGGAAGAAAAGACATGGCATTAACTATGCCCTATCTAACAAATTTTAACATGGAAATGAAATTTCAAAATCTGTTTCAGTTCAAGGTAAATTGGAGAACTGCTCTTTCCAGATGAATGTAATAACTGATCTGACCTGATTCTGTCCTCGTCCTGACTATCTACTATAAGACTCCTCTGGTTAACAACATCTACAAGCCTCTGCAATAAAAATTCCTCTTCCTCCTTATCCTTATCTGTCCTCAGGATCTCTGTAATATATTTCAAGGATTATCAATGTCATTTAAAGATGTTTCTATCCATTGTGATTGACTGTCTAAATCTAATGCTTCCTCTCGGTACTTTCAAAAGAAATCTGGAGATATACATTAGCAAACCTAGGGTTTTAGTCATATCAGAAAACTGGTCAAGTTCTGTAAAATTTTGAAATGTACTGTAAAATTTGCTACGTTAATAATATCCAAGAAGCAATTTGAATCAGATTTAACATTATTCTATACATGTTTCTACTGGAATAGATTGATTGATTGATTTTTTGTTTAACGTCACACCACGAATATTTCACGTATATGGTGACGGCATCTGCCTGATGCAGGGCATACAAATTTTGACCTTTGCAACAGACCCACCCGAAGCAGTGAGGGATCTTTAACGTGCCATGTACAGTTAGGTGCAATCCTAACCTTACATAAAGTGCACTTCAAGTTAACTTTATGACTGCTTTTCAAGTTTACTCGACGACAACAGAGTAAACTTGGAATCAAGTTTAGTAGTAAACTTCATTTCAAGTTTGGTACTAAACCTGATACTAAGTTTACTCTAAGTTCACATCAAGTTTAGTTTACTTTCTATATACATGTACATTTACTATATTTTTCTATTAAAACAATCTTTTTATATAAAATATGCAATTGTACATAATAAGACAATTATTTCTATCGTGTTATACGAAACTGGATAATTGTAATAAACAAACATGAAAAGTAAACTTGGTGTCACGTGATAGTAAACTTGAAGACGGAATAACTTTAAAGTAAACTTGATATCAAGTGCACTTGACTAAACTTTATGACTGGTTTTCAGGACGATAAACTAAACTTAAAGTGCACTAGTCAAGTGCACTTGAATGTAAGGTTAGGACTGCACCCAACTGTATACCACAACACGGGACCTCGGTTTTTACAGTCTCATCCGAAAGACAGAACACCGGCATGACCAGAGCGGGACTCAAACCCCGGCCTCCCGATCAGGAGTCCAGCGCGATACCACTAGGCCACGCAGGCTTTACTGGAATTGAAAAACAGGGCACCACTAAATCTGTATATGATATGCCTGCATTTTGTTATGATGGATGAATAAGTTGGTACATGTAAATACTGTAACAGATTTATCAATAAACAAACTACAGTTGTATTAAATTTTGAGGAGATGTGAAACTTTGATCTCTCTTTGTACCAAGTTTCATAAAAATCCCCCCAAAGGTTAAAGAGCAGTTGTGAAGACAAGGTATTTTGCATAGAAAAAATAAGAAAATATTGAGTTATTTCCCATTTGAGCAGGTATCTGACATCAAACCATTGTGACGTCAACCAGTTCTATGACAACTGGTTAAAATTACAGGAAGTGATATAGAAATTATATGACGTCACAATGATTTGATGTCAGATACCTGGTCAAATGGGAAATAACTCTGCATAACGAAAAGACCCAGAAAGTCCAAGGGCCATAACTCCTATATGTGTTTATGGACAGCATTCCCCTTCCAATATGTATATCTACATGTAGTGTTCTTTCTTTTGTATAGAAGTTTTAACAAAATACCTAAAAGGGTTTAGGAGCATTTACAAAGACAATATGGTGCAGACAATTGGATAGACAGACAACAGTGGTATAGTATAATATTCCACATTTTTATGTGGAGATAAAAATTACAATTGTCAGATTTAGTTTAATTTCTATTATCTCTTCATACATGTACATACAAAAGTGTCATTCAACTAACTAACACTTTATATATAGCACCTGTGATTTTTGTATTTGTACTTTTCGGTAGAATTGTACTTAAACAACAAGTAGTAGTGGTTAGTCAGTTGCTTAAGTGACGTATTAGGTCGCATTCAACAATTTATTTAGTTACATCATGGCATGGAAGAAGGAGGTAACATAGTGGTGCAATCCAGGAACAGAAATAGTATTGTCTGCATGACAAGCCAAGCACTGAAGTGCTACACCAAACCTGTCCCAATATAGTGGTGGAATACATAACTGCTTTATATATGAATTAAATGGTGTTAATGTTCTTTAAATGATTTAAACTCCATTATTGCAAACAGACTTCATCTGCAAATTGCTAAGCCCCCTTAGCTCTATTGGTAATGTGCTTGGCTCATGACCAAGATGTCCATGGTTTGAGTCCCACCAGAGGCCTCTGGACTTTGTCTCCCAAAATAGACTGTAAAAATGAAGGTCCTCTGTCATGGAGGACCTGGCCTGTCAGAGATCCCAATCTGATTAACACAAGATCTTTGTTCTACATCTCTATTCGCTCCATGCAGCTATGGGACAAATAGTGAAATGGAATAAAGATCCTTCACTGCTACATATGCCTGTTGCATATATCTAAATCTCTGTGCACTGCATCACGCAGATGCTGCCAGTAAAGGAGAATAATTATCATATACAAATTCTATGTCTTATCATTTTCATGTTACAATGAGTACTCAGTAATACGTACACACAAAAAGGTTTTGCAAAATTTACCTGGTTTTTTCATGAGTCGTCTTATTTTACGATCAATATCCTCTTGCTCATCTTCCAGCTCTTGTGCTCGTGAACTGTTACAAAAGGAAAATACATGCGATTTTATATTCAAAATAATGAAAAAAGAGCAATGCTTATGACACATACTCAATCTAATTAAAATTCGATCTTTATTTTGCTCCCATAATGCGTGTCGACATGAATTTTCATTAAATTGGACACATACTGGGCCAGTTATTTTAAACAGGACACTTTTAACCTGTTTAAAGCACAACACCTTGAAACCTGTTTACTACCTCATTGTATATGATACTTCCTGAACGGCAGTTATACTTATAATGCAAGAAATTGATGACTCAATTCATATACAAAAAACCATTAAAACTGATTGGTGCTCCAAGAAGCACAGCAATAATGAAGGAAATAAATGACTCATTAAATAGGAAATCATTGTACTAATTGATGATCTAAATGTATCATATTGATATCCAATTGAGTAAAATGTAGAACAACAAGTGATCACAGTATCGTAAACTATACTGAGTATAACTGACATTGATTAAGTATGAAATCAAACTTTTTATCGGAACCTTGACCTTTCAGAAATGACCTTGAGTGACCTTTGTCCAAAAGCCCTTAACCTAAATAACATTTTGGTGAAGTATGAGCACATTCTGATGAAAGGTATAGGTGATATGAGCTCGGATGGACAGACAGACAGACGTACACGACCTATACTCCCCCAAATTTTTTCGGGTAGCATTAAAACAAAATGTGTTTGTGAAACAGTGCCCAGCAACTAAGTCCAAATAAAAAACATTTTGCAATGTTCGGTATCTTGATTACATCCACGCCATGAGAATACACATGTGAAATATGAAAACCCTTCCTTTTACAAATCATAAGTTATAAACAATAATAAAATTTTTGAAATGTAAGTCAAAGGTCACAGTCAAGCCCATAAAGTTAAAAATGGAAAAGTCTTGTCACAAGGAATACCCATGTGAAATATGAAACCCTACCTTCTACGATTCAGAAGTTACAACTAATGTTAAAGTTTTTGAGATGTAGGTCAAAGGTCACGAGATCAATGACCTTGGTGTAATTTGAAAGGACTGTATTAGTGGAGTATGCATGCCAAATATCAAGTCTGTATCTCTCATGGTTCAAAAGTTATGGCAAAAGTTTAAGTCTATAACAGACAGACAGACAGACAGACAAACTAAAAAACAGAACAAAAACAACATGCCCTTGATCTATCAATCTGAGGGCATAAAAATCAATAATCAAATATGAGACCCAAATTTTCAGGAGCACTGGAGTATATCATGTGCAAATTTCTCACTTTTCACTGACTAGAATCCCCTCATCAAAAGCACAGACAGATTTTACACATCTTTTCATTTATTGGGCCGTACAGAAGGACAAGGTTCACTAATCCCCCTCCCATTCTCAATTCTGCTTGAACTTGAAAACTTTAACATATAATCATTTGTTAATTAGGTAACATTTCTGCACATTTTCTTTCAGAGTATTTTGCTAATAAATAGATTTGACATCCTCTTTAAAAGAAAATAAATTCCACCCAAGGCCTCATAAAATAGGTATCTTTGACAAAATCAGCATAAAATAGGAACATATTCTTATATGAAACCTACATGTAAACTAGGTTTGCCTCTGACCGCACAAGCTCGTTCTTCTCATTAACCAGATTAAACCACTCCACCATCATCTTCTCATCTTCTTCTTCCTCTTGAGCTATACAAAGAAAGAGAAAAAAAATATATGCAATGATATAATCATGCAATAATCAGCAATATATATACAATGTAATAAACAACATAATTAATTTCCTTTTCTAGTAATATATATGTCGCCTCAAAATATCAAATTTATAACATTATGTCATTGGTGAACAAAACAGTTTTCAAAAGTTAGTTTTGTTTGCCAACATTCAGAGTAGTAAGAAATAATATCAAACATATTTAGAGGGGCATGTAAATTATCACTTTGGTGAATAAAGATAAGGTGCGGAAATAAAATTCTTATGATATAGAAATAGGAAAGTAGACAAATTTTGCTGTCTTAGTGAGTTTTCTAATGAACTAAATCAAGGACAAACAACTGTCCATACTAGGGAAGTAATGAATTTTTTATATTAAACATTAGAAGATAAATTCATTCAGTCACTGAGGATACTCATAGCTTGAATACACTTGGAATTTATGTCAGTAAAGTAGTAGGTGTGCAAATATTCCATCACTGTACAGTAGGACTTTGACTGGAGAATTGGACTTTGTACAGTAGGAGTACGAATCGTCAGTCGGACTTCAACTGTACAGTGGGGCTGTATTGGTATTGTAAGGTTATATTTAGTTAAAGGTTAAACTTAAAGTACTGGTAATAAACTACATATTTCATGATGTTTTAAGAAGGAATGAAAGTTATGTCCAATCTATATATCTATATTAGCAGAATCCTTAAAATCATACAAACATTTGTTAATTCAATTCATGCTTATTGTTATTTTATGACTTCAAAATACATTCATGTGTATCAACATAGGTGTATTAAGGCTATTGCCAAGTATGGTAATAGCTATTCATTCCTGAACCAATTAAGCCTATAAATGCACCTCATATCTAAAGACACAAAAATTTCCCTGTACCAAGAGATGCATGATCAAATGAATGATCAATTCCTAGAATCATACAAGAAAATGAAGGGTAGACCAAGATAATTAAATAAAATATTCCTCAGAACCAAATAAACATAATGATGGATTGATGCAGTATGAATCTATATCATTCCATAATCCTTCTATCCCAAATTATACTGGATGACAATAATGACTGGAGTAATAATCTACATTATTAATTTACTAACACGATTTACCCAAGTTAGAGTGGCTTGAATCCTCTGCAAACAAAACTCTGACAGTTAACTTAAAGCGGTCTTCAATATTATGGTGATAGAGTGTAAAAAAGAGTTGCTGTTTGTAAGAAAATGCCATTTTCATTTTATTAATTAGTGTAAGAGTTGAAATTTACAAGAGATTCAAATGAATACACCTATGTTAAAAAAACAAAAATGTGAATGTTAGCAATTATTCAAAATAAAAAGGTGTACAAATGTAATATTGTAATTTTGAAAATCAAAATAATATATAATTTATAAATTCATGATAATAATTATTCTTGTTCTTCAAAATACATGTAATCATAAAATAGGAATTGTCATAAATGGACAAATTTGGTCATAGGCTCACAGTGACCAAAGTGATATGACTTTAGTTTAAAGTCATGACACAACCATGTGTTATGGTAACCATTGTGTTATGGTAACCTTTGTGAATCCTTTGTGTGACATATCAGGTCTAGGATAAAGTCATTTGAATACAATAAAGAAAAGACTTTAATGGAACAATCTTGTGACCTTGACCATTGACCTTCTGAGTCTTAAACAATTAAGATCCTTTTTGGTTTGCAATTATCCTTTGTGCTATCTATCATGACTCTAGGATAGATAACAGATATAGTCTTGAAACTTGTGGAAAACTAATTTCAGGCAAACACCTATGACTTGGGTGCAAGTAAGTCGAAAAAAAAATAATTCAAAATTGATCTAAAGTTGTTGGTAATAAAGACATGTACCACGTTTCAGTCTAATATCTCAATAAATGTTAAAAAAGTGTGGAAAGTAATTCTGATAAAGAGTCATAACTTCGGCAATAGCAGATCAACAGCACAGCAACAAAGTTCTTACTCTGTCTGCTGATGTCGATAATAAATATATGTACTAAGTTTCAATTCATTATCTCAGAGGATGTGTGCAAAAATCTAGAGAACTTATTTCAGGCAAAGTGTCCAATATTCCAGCAGAAGTAGGTCAACCACAAAAAAAATTTCAAAATTTGTCTGTTAATGCCCGGTATAAAGGTCAGGGGAGGGTGGAATAATTTCTAGATGTTGAATTGAAATAGGTAGTACTTAAATGAGAAGCAATTATGTAATTGATAAAAGGTTTATTATAATAATGGATATTTACCGATTGTTTCAACTATCCATACCAAGATTCCTCATAATGATTTGTTTTTCTGGAAGGTCGCAAGTAAATAAAAAGATGTATATACATATATGTAGGCAAAAGTAAGCAAAGGAAAGGAGAACTTTGTATGTACCAACACTAGGTAACAATGGTGAACAGTATTCCAAACTCCTTATAACATACTGAAAAGCATAAAACCTTTGAAACGATTTTGAATTGTTTATGATCTATACGTCTAGTAAGTGGATGATATTATTGAATTGTGCCTCAATAACCTCAAAAATATCAAAATCATGCTGGTCTCTTATGTGAATAATGACCATTTTGTTTTGATTTTAGAGTATGATGCCGAATTAGTACATCTTCTAACTGAGGACTAGGAGCAAAACTCAAATTTTGACTGAATTGATTTGACTGGCAGGAACATCACAACATGTTAAACTGCATTTGCAAACAAGTAAATTAAGTTATACTTGTGGATTCTGGAAACATGTTGGATTATACAAACATGTAATGTAAAAGAACCACTGATGTTTAAAGCAAGCAAAAGTCAAGTTCTGATTGATGTGCATGTGAGAAGACATGGCAAAGCTGACCATAATGAAGAACAATATATATGACACAAACAAACATGATGAGTATGATGTACTGAAGTCAATGTATGGATACAATGGTATATAGAATTTAGCAATCTGGGGTCTAATTTCCAAAGACAAATTCCTCTATTAAATCAACAACTATTCTAAATATTTATCAAATGATACCAGTATAGATACACATCATACTGAATGTCTAGTATAATATCTCTACCATGTATGGAGAAATATATATATATATATATATATATGTATATATATATATGTATGTGTGTTGTATATGTTTATCCTAACCCTATAATAGCTCTAATTTACTTACAATCCTTTGATGAAACAAGAGCTACTTTCCTTTGAACAATATTGAAAGAAGAAGAATATGTTTCTTTTTCTTAAACATTTTCAAAAATGTTTTATTTTATCACAAAAAGAAAATAAAAGCAATATTTCCAAGTCTAAGAGGATGTAAAAAGATGACTCTTTGTTATTTGCCAATTCTAATCAACTTGTCAGAAAATTTATCCATAACATAAAATAACATAACATTATTCCCATATTTGTTAGATTACCAACTGACCTAAAGTATTACAAATTAAAGAGAAATATCTGCCATGTAGATGTGTGCAATTTAGACTCGTAATTCTGAAAAGGACTACAAATTATCTTAATTTCATTTTGATAACAGTGTTGGGAAGACGAAATACATGTCATTCACTGTTTAACCCTTGTGTGTAAAATCCTGACTAAAGTAATCAGCCAATTTCAATAAATCTTGTAAAATATCAATTATTTTCAAAACTACACCAGTGCCTTTCCCAACATTTAAAATCTATCATAAATGTCTTTTTATGCCTATAAATGGCAATCTTTACACATATTATAAATGTTTTTAAGTCTATAAATGACAAACTTTAAATTAAAGAGCGCTATAACTTAACATAATAAGTAAAGATGGAAAAAACTCCATATATGTGAAGGAATACACCAGGCAGGTATCTCTCTTTGAACACTTCTATTTCTACATAAATGACACAATGAGACAACACAGACCGACTCTGATATAACATGCAGTAGAAGCAAGGAAGATTGTGTCTCTCATGTAACGTGTCATATCCACATATGTGGTCAAAATGTTTTACCCTTAGATATTAGCTATCCACATTTGATGTAGTCCATGATAAGAATGTCTTCTATCTGTAAACGTGAGACAACAGCAAACAGATTGTTATTGATGAGTTTCATGATAAGTTAGAACAGATGTGTGGTCTTTGAGTCCTCTAGAGTAGAATAGCCAGAACAAAACATATACAACAAAAAGTGATGTTAACATGATGTTTATAAGTACTCAGAACATGTGCGATGATGGATATGGTGCATATCATTAGTATCTTAACTCTTTGATTTTTTACTTAAAACTCCTAACACTCTAAACCCCTTCTGTCTCCAAATTTCTGTAAATCCAAATCCCACAAAATATCAAACACTCTTGAATTTTACTTGAAACTTTCTGAATTGAGTTTGAACTAACACTTAATTTTGAAAATCCCAAACAAAAGAATTTTACTTTTAGAAATATTTCCTATCATGAATATTGATAAAGAAAGTTTGAAATATATCTGCATGAAAAGAAGAAAATTGTTAGTACTTGCTAGCTGGAATTGTATCTTTAAAATATATCTATGTATAAGGCAATAAATACTACATAAATGAAATTCAACATGCTCTATCAACGAAAGCTGGTATAATGCCATCACCTATCTGACGAAAATTCTATACAACGAGAATATTACATGGGTAAACTAAGAATTGTACATTTCAGGTAAAATTCTTCACAATAAGAATGCATTGCATTAAATAACATTTTTAAAGCTAAGCTTAATATTTCCTTGAGTGGGAGCTCCTATATATAAATATTAACCTTTACGAATTGAATCTTCCAGAGTTCTCCCCCTTATTTCAAGATTTGTTAATCGTGAGTCTATTTCCATCAGCTGCTTTTGTATCTCCTGCGGTGTAAGTCGTTTTACATCACCCTGAAAATCAGGAATATTAAATCTTATATGAATAGTGTTGTTTAGTAAGTTAAAAACATAAATGCAATTTTCCAGCGATTAGTCAACTTTACACAACCTATGAAACCCTAAAGTGATGAAGGAACTCTCAAATACAAAATCTGATCTTTGGAGTTTACTTTATAACATTAAAGGAAACCAAATCATCATTCTAGGATTTCAAATTCAAACATCCCAGTCACAAGTCCATTATACTATCAAAGGACTGTATTTCCATATATGAATAGTTGAAATTATGTATTGTCATAAAGATGTATGCTAGCAAATTCTAGATGTATGAAACAAATGAATATAAGTATTAGAGTGATGATATATTACAATTACCAAGGAATTACAAAAAAGGTTAAATGTATTATGTTTAAAAAAGAAAACTCTCAAGGTTGTTAGGGTTAGAGAAACATCTAGTTGCTTACAAAGGTTCTAACTTCACTAGATCTTGGAGTAGCTGGTCTTGGTGGAGCTTCACTCTTCTTATTTGATGAAAATCTATTGGATGGATCTCGATGATCATTTGATGGAGTGAAAGAGTTTACGGATAGTGGCCTAGGGGGTGTTCCAATATCCTTTTCCTTGTCTTTTTTATCAAAGTCAGTGCTAAATCTAAACTTTGTATCTACTGTTATCTTTTTCTGTTCTGATTCTGGTTCTTCACTATCCATCGAGGGTACAGTTGGTAAAATTCTTTGTTTAATCACATTTGTTTTATTATTCTCTTTGTCATTAGTGTCTAATAAAGGAGAATTCGAATTTCTCTTATAATTTACTTGATTGTTTTTGTTGAAATTATGTCCTTGTTCAACTTTTGATTTTTCAGGGTCAACAAATCCACTCTTTCTTGCATTCATTCTTTTTTCGGCTTCAATTTGCCAAGCTGGTCTATCATCCTTTTCATTATCCTTTTCAGACAGAACATCCATCGATTTTGGTCTATTTGGACTTGATCTACCTGCTTGATTCTGATTTTTTTTCCAACTTGGTACCTGAGAAGTCTCTGATAGAAGATCAGCAGATTTGGGCCTATTTCTCTTCCTTTCCTCCAAAGCCTTCTTCCAAGCTGGCATATCATCATTGTCATTTGAAAGTACACTGGTTTCCTTTTTTGATTTTGCAGAAATGGTAGACTCTGCTGTGTCTTTGGAGAAAACAGACATTTTTCCTGTCACAAAATTTGCAGATTTTGCTTTAGCTGTCCTCTCAGACTTTTTTTCTACATCAATATCACAACTTTTTACTTCCCTTTTTTTAACACTTTCTTCTTTTGTAGTGGCAAGATTAGATTTAAATCCTTTAGTGGGTGACAAAGGAGATTTATCCTCACTTTCAGAAGATTTCTTCTGACGTATACCTGCTAAATTTTTTAATAATCCACCTAACACTTTTCCATCCTTTTTTGTTGGACTCATTAATGAAGCCACTTTATCAGGATTATCCTTCTTTTGTTCTTTAGAATCCAATATGGAGGAAGAAGATTTCCGGGATTGAGATATGCCTTCTTTGTGTGGTTGGGAAGGTGATATCTGAACAGGAGTAGATGCAGGTCTCAAGGGTGAAGTTCTATTTTTAGAAGAGAAAATATTTTCTGTGGAAGATTTATTAGATAACGGAAGTTGTGGGGGTAAATTGGATGGCAAAGGAGGAGGTGAAGATGGAGATTGAAATTTTACAGGAGGAGGGGCAGAGGAGGGGAGTGGAGGAGGAGAGGTGTCTGGTGTAAGTACTGATGTCACTCTATTTGTTTGAACTGGAGATCTATCTTTATATGACACTGCAGAATCTTCCTCCTTTTTAGCAACTATTTTCACCACATGTCTTGCTCTTGGTGCTTTATTTTCAGAGATTTCATCTACTTTTTTATTATTAACTCTAGGTGCAGCTTGTGGTTTATTTAATATATTTCCTGGATCCTTAATATTCAATTCACTTGAAACCATAGAAATTGATGTATCCATTGGCTCTTCATCCTTTTTTTCTTTAGGTGCACCAATTTTAACAACACGTCTTGCTCTTGGGTTTTTATATTCAGAGATTTCTTCCTCTTTTTTAATATCACTCTTAGGTGTAATATTTTGTTTATTTAATATATTTCCTGGGCCTCTACCACTTGTTTCACTTGAAATTGTACAATTTGATGTATCCATTGGCTCTTCTTCTTTTTTGTCTATATGAGCTCCAATTTTTACAACACGTCTTGCTCTTGGTTGGGGTGTAATAATCGTATCTGCATTGTCTTTCTTATTTACTTTATCTAGTTGAGCATTTTGTTTTTCATTTCCATTTGAATCTAATTTTAAATCATCTGGACGAGATTTTTTCCAAAATGGGACACTTTTATCTTTGGAATCATCATTAATATTAGTTCTATGATCTGGATCTTTTTCCTTTTCTTTATCTGTTAAGATATCATCTGATTTCATTTCTGCTTTCTTTGCCTCAGCTCTCCTCTTCCAGAAATCTGGCACTTCTGATTTTTCATTTTGCACAGATTTTTTGTCACTGTCCTTGTCTGATATGACATTTGATTTATTTAATATTTTACTGGCTGGTGATTTGTCACTACTTTTGAAGCAAGATCTATGATACAAACATCCATCTGCCATATGTCGTTCAAGTAAATACACTTTCTTGTGACAAATTGAGCACTTGTCCCCCATGGATACCTGCCGATCTTTGTTCTGTAATCAAAGCAACAACATATTAGTACTTGGAGGATACTTGATTTACATTTACCATGGTAGTCAACCTGTATTAAAACAACCATCTATCTCTATTCCTTACTACTATTTATGTATACAATATCCATCTATCTCTGTTCCTTGCTAATATTTGTGTATACAATACCCATCTATCTATGTTCCTTGCTACTATTTGTATATACAACAACCATCTATCTCTGTTCCTTACTACTATTTAAGTATACAACATCCACCTTATTCTATCTCTGTTCCTTACTACTATTTGTGTATGCAACAACCATTTATCTATATTCTTTACTACTATTTGTGTATACAACATCCATCTATCTCTGATCCTTACTACTATTTGTGTATGCAACAACCATTTATCTATATTCTTTACTACTATTTGTGTATACAACATCCATCTATCTCTGATCCTTACTACTATTTGTGTATGCAACAACCATCTATCTCTGTTCCTTACTACTATTTGTGTATGCAACAACCATTTATCTATATTCTTTACTACTATTTGTGTATACAACATCCATCTATCTCTGATCCTTGCTACTATTTGTGTATGCAACAACCATTTATCTATATTCTTTACTACTATTTAAGTATACAACATCCATCTATCTCTGATCCTTACTACTATTTGTGTATGCAACATCCATCTAAGCCTTCTGTATGAGTTTCATGGAAAATAGCTGACGTTTACTAAAGTTATCGACGGTATAATAAATAAAAAATTAAAAATTAAAGAAATTAAATTGGCCCCAGTGGTTGCTTAAAAAAAATTTGACTGTACATTGTATTTAAAAAAGAAACATAGATATCAACACTGTTATTAATCAACAACTTATCAAAATTAAGATATACTAATCAATAAATGGCATTTTCCAGTAAAATGTACTAAAGCTATGGTATCTGTGGTGATATTAAGTTCATACATATAGCAGATGTTTTCAATTTATTGTGGTCTAACAACCTGAAAGATTTTATTTCTCAATCCTTATACCAAGAGATGATGAGTAGAATACAAGAAGAGTCAGTACAACAGATGGATGTTCCTCGAAATGAAATATGCACTTTGATGAGTTTTGCAGCAGCATCAAATCAAAATATCAGCATATAGTTTTAAGAGTAAATTCCCAAAATGACCTTCCATATGTCTTAAACCTTTGTTGATGACTTTGAAGCTTACATTGATAGCAAATAAATGACCCTGAATGATTTTACATATCAACAAGATCTGCAACATTTCTATGAAGCACAATCACAAGTTATGATAATAAATATATGAGAATAATATTGCTAATATTTTCTACTGATCTTGAGAGATGCAGACTGAAAGCTAGGGTTATAAACATCATTTGTGTAATGTATGATAAAAATCCACAGAATTTGTGAGAACCTACAATACTTAATGATGTTTTTAAGACAATTTCTTGTTATTTTGACTTTCAGGAAGTGACATTGAGTGACTTGGTCTCAAAGTGTTAAGTCACTTGTAACAAGGTAGACAAAGTATCAATATAAACCATCGGTGCAATAAGAAGTTGTGGCTCCTTAGCGAAATCTATATCCTGGTGACACTGACCCTGAATTATCACCTTGAATGATCACAAACCAAGAGTCTTGGTTGGAAGCAAAATTTGTGAACATTTTTATGATAATCTACCTCTTCAGTAAGAAGCTACAAATCTATAAAAAGATATTTTCAATCAATATTTACTAATGACCTAGACCTTTGAGATATGACACTGACATACTATGGTTCAACAGCAAAGTCTTCAGTAATAGGTGTATATGTGCAAAGTATTATCAAAATACACTGAAAAGTATAGATGAGGAGCACAAACTGATAGACAAACAAAGTGGCATCTATGTGCTCCTCCAAAATTTTTCAGATAACATGAAACTTGTATCTAAGATATGGAAAACTATGAGTACTATGGAGTATGCACACACTGAGTGTCAAAACTGAATGAATACTTACAGGTGTACCATCACTAGGTGTAAGGGATTGTCGTTTTGGATCAGGACCACTTGGTGTTGATGTCTGCTGTCGTTTAAGTGTAGAAGGTTTGCTAACACCAGGACCTCCCACTGTGAAATAAGAATTTATACTGACAATTAAGTTTCTTTCAAAAGTAGATGTGGCTCAGTGTATGAAGTTCTTGACTCATGACTGAGAGGTATCTGGTTCGACTCCCACTGTCAGCACACCGGTGTCTCGTCTTTCAGAAGAGACAGTAAAACCCAAGGTCTCATGTCAAGGTAAATGTGGCATGTAGAAGATCCCTTACTGCTTTAATTATCAATTAATCATTTATTTGTATCCTTTCATTATCCCTTGAGATTTGTAGGAACTGTGCCACTCTCCCTTATTGCCGATCATGGACCAATTTGATCATGTTAGGAGCAGAGCAAAATTCAAAGTTTGGCCCATCCCTCCCCACCCTCCCCTCACCTCTGAAATGCTTCCTATGACCCTGCATAATTAATTGAAATGATCACATTGGAAATCACCTTATTCTCACATTATCATATTGTTTGTCATTTATCCCTTTCTGTTATGTACTGGTAATTGTTATTATTTACATCGAATTTTCAAGTTTACAGTAAATTTTTCAAGTTACTACTTCAGAAAAAGTGAGATTTGTTATATTGTTACATGTATTGGACAATGACACTGGCAATTGTTATTCTATACTTTCACCACTTACACTGAGGTTTGTCGTGGAAGTAGTTGTAATACTGAGAGACATATGTGACAATGCTGAGTTTGTCTGGGACTCTTATCGCTACCATGTCTGGGGCATCCAGGAATGCAGGGATTCCTAGCTCTTTTTCTGCTACATCAAATGCCTACAAGTAACACATAACATTATTTATACACAAGAAACAAAATGGTGAATACTGTACTTGTTTCTCTGACATCTGGAGACTAAATCTAAATGCAATCTTGAGGATTGAATACCTGCACCACATGTCTGACATCATGGGAATTCATCACAGAGACAGATAACTCAAGATACTGTTTTGATGGAACTACATTACTATTGAAATTCTTATTTGATTGAAACATTATGCATTTATTCATGTATACAAATGGAATTCATTTCCGGATCTTTTTATCATGAAAACATGTTGCATCAACTATGCATCCCCAGTTATCATTAATGTATTTATTGCAATAAAGGCTGTGATAGCCACAGTGGTAACATACCTGGTTTATATTCATAATGTATATACAATAAAGGCTGTGATAGCCACAGTGGTAACACACCTGGTTATCCCCATAATGTATATACAATAAAGGCTGTGATAGCCACAGTGGTAACACACCTGGTTAATCAGTATAATGTATATACAATAAAGGCTGTGATAGCCACAGTGGTAACACACCTGCTTAATCCCCATAATGTATATACAATAAAGGCTGTGATAGCCACAGTGGTAACACACCTGGTTATCCCCATAATGTATATACAATAAAGGCTGTGATAGCCACAGTGGTAACACACCTGGTTAATCAGTATAATGTATATACAATAAAGGCTGTGATAGCCACAGTGGTAACACACCTGGTTAATCCCCATAATGTATATACAATAAAGGCTGTGATAGCCACAGTGGTAACACACCTGGTTAATCAGTATAATGTATATACAATAAAGGCTGTGATAGCCACAGTGGTAACACACCTGGTTATCCCCATAATGTATATACAATAAAGGCTGTGATAGCCACAGTGGTAACACACCTGGTTAATCCCCATAATGTATATACAATAAAGGCTGTGATAGCCACAGTGGTAACATACCTGGTTAATCAGTATAATGTATATACAATAAAGGCTGTGATAGCCACAGTGGTAACACACCTGGTTATCCCCATAATGTATATACAATAAAGGCTGTGATAGCCACAGTGGTAACACACCTGGTTAATCCCCATAATGTATATACGATAAAGGCTGTGATAGCCACAGTGGTAACACACCTGGTTAATCCCCATAATGTATATACAATAAAGGCTGTGATAGCCACAGTGGTAACATACCTGGTTAATCAGTATAATGTATATACAATAAAGGCTGTGATAGCCACAGTGGTAACACACCTGGTTAATCAGTATAATGTATATACAATAAAGGCTGTGATAGCCACAGTGGTAACACACCTGGTTAATCCCCATAATGTATATACAATAAAGGCTGTGATAGCCACAGTGTTAACAGACCTGGTTAATCCCCAAAATGTATATACAATAAAGGCTGTGATAGCCACAGTGGTAACACACCTGGTTAATCCCCATAATGTATATACAATAAAGGCTGTGATAGCCACAGTGGTAACACACCTGGTTAATCAGTATAATGTATATACAATAAAGGCTGTGATAGCCACAGTGTTAACAGACCTGCTTAATCCCCATAATGTATATACAATAAAGGCTGTGATAGCCACAGTGGTAACAGACCTGGTTTATATTCATAATGTATATACAATAAAGGCTGTGATAGCCACAGTGGTAACACACCTGGTTAATCCCCAAAATGTATATACAATAAAGGCTGTGATAGCCACAGTGGTAACACACCTGGTTAATCCCCATAATGTATATACAATAAAGGCTGTGATAGCCACAGTGGTAACACACCTGGTTAATCAGTATAATGTATATACAATAAAGACTGTGATAGCCACAGTGTTAACAGACCTTCTTAATCCCCATAATGTATATACAATAAAGGCTGTGATAGCCACAGTGGTAACACACCTGGTTAATCAGTATAATGTATATACAATAAAGGCTGTGATAGCCACAGTGGTAACAAACCTGGTTAATCCCCATAAAGTGTATACAATAAAGGCTGTGATAGCCACAGTGGTAACACACCTGGTTAATCCCCATAATGTATATAATATTTATTATATCTGATTGCTTACCAACTGATTATTATCAAAGATATTTTCCTTGGAGAGACTGTCATAATCACTGCAAAAGATACCACATATATATATATATACATGTATATATATCACAGCTCAGACTCCGAAATATATTTAATCCATAAAAATTAAATGTTAATGTCATTTTAATCAAAATCAAGTACATGCAATGGAAGGATGTACATGTTTATTGATTAAGACTCTGTCTTAATGAAAACCAAAATAATTCTTGATGTTAGAAATAAAACTATGCTGAAAGGATATGCATTGGCAACGCAAGTCGGATGAAGAGAAGTCTATACGCAACAGTCAAAGATGATAAATGATTTACATAATACCAAGTTACAGTGATATTCTATATACATATTAACATTTTTGTTATATTCTATCAACATTAACACCCGGAGGGTTCATTTACACAAGCCATTTATTCTTGGTATCCTTCTTTGTATGTGTACTGAAACCCTACCTAATCTACTTCACTCTAAGCTGTATTCATAATACTCAATCCCACCTTGTGTACATGTACCCATTCCAACTCTTGGGGCATTGAGGATTTGGGTTCGATTAACAGATTGCGCCACTATGTTTAAGAGGTTAGTATACTCTTGCTTCCATGTCCTGATATAACTGAAAAATTGTTGAAAGTGATGGAAAAAACCAAGCAATCAATCAACCCATTCCAACTCAATGTCTCTGTACCTACGGTCATCATTGTACTTGCCCTTATGTCTTGTTATATGCATTTACTGAACACCTATTTTGTGCTCTCCGCTCTATACCTTTCTATTCCTGTATTCATGTTAAGCAGTCTAGCAGAAGACAACTGACTTTTGGCATGCTTTAATTTAAAATCCCTAACATGCACCTGTAGATTTGGAGATGATTCATTCTGAAAGAATGTCTGTGATGTGACATCCTTCTGTTCTAGTACTGTCTTACAGTATTATGTAAATGTCCAAACAGTCCTCCCACGAGGATAATTTTGCAAAGTGCTGCCATCTACATATCACAATGCTCATAACTATGATACTAGATCTTCCTTTGATTTAATTTACAGGAAGTCGGAATTTTGATAAATCTATTACATTTCTGATAATGTGGGTGGTAGTAGGTACCCTGGCAGTAGATGATGCTCATGTGGGTGGTTATAGGTACAATGTCAATGGCAGTAGATACTCATGTGGGTGGTTATAGTTGCCCTGGCAGTAGATGATACTCATGTGGGTGGTTATAGGCACCCTGGCAGTAAATGATACTCATGTGGGTGGTTATAAGTACCCTGGCAGTAGATACTCATGTGGGTGGTTATAGGTACCCTGGCACTAAATATCCATGTGGTTGGTTATAGTTGCCCTGGCAGTAGGTAGTCATGTCGGTGGTTATAGGTACCCTGGCAGTAAATAATACTCATGTGGATGGTTATAAGTACCCTGGCAGTAGATACTGATGTGGGTGGTTATAGGTACCCTGGCAGCAGATACTCATATGGGTAGTTATAGGTACCCTGGCACTAAATATCCGTGTGGGTGGTTATAGATACCCTGGCAGTAGATACTCATGTGGATGGTTATAGGTACCCTGGCAGTAGATACTCATGTGGGTGGTTATAGGTATACTGGCAGTAAATACTCATGTGGGTGGTTATAAGTACCCTGGCAGTAGATATTCATGTATGTGGTTATAGGTACCCTGGTGGCAGATACTTGTGTAGGTGATTATAGGTACCCTGGTGGCAGATACTTGTGTAGGTGATTATAGGTACCCTGGTGGTAGATACTCATGTGGGTGGTTAAAGGTACCCTGGCACTTAATATCCATGTGGGTGGTTTTAGGTACCCTGGCAGGAGATACTCATGTGGGTGGTTATAGGTACCCTGGCAGTAAATACTCATGTGGGTGGTTATAGGTACCCTGGCAGTAGATATTCATGTATGTGGTTATAGGTACCCTGGTGGCAGATACTTGTGTAGGTGATTATAGGTACCCTGGTAGTAGATACTCATGTGGGTGGTTATAGGTACCCTGGCACTTAATATCCATGTGGGTGGTTTTAGGTACCCTGGCAGGATATACTCATGTGGGTGGTTATAGGTACCCTGGCAGTAGATACTCATGTGGGTGGTTATAGGTACCCTGGCACTAAATACTCATGTGGGTGGTTATAGGTACCCAGGCAGTAGATATTCATGTATGGGTGGTTATTGGTACCCTGGCTGTAGATACTCATGTGGGTGGTTATAGGTATACTGGCAGTAAATACTCATGTGGGTGGTTATAAGTACCCTGGCAGTAGATATTCATGTATGTGGTTATAGGTACCCTGGTGGCAGATACTTGTGTAGGTGATTATAGGTACCCTGGTGGTAGATACTCATGTGGGTGGTTATAGGTACCCTGGCACTAAATATCTGTGTGGGTGGTTTTAGGTACCCTGGCAGGATATACTCATGTGGGTGGTTATAGGTGCCCTGGCAGTAGATACTCATGTGGGTGGTTATAGGTACCCTGGCAGTAGATACTCACGTGGGTCGTTATAGGTATACTGGCAGTAAATACTCATGTGGGTGGTTATAGGTACCCAGGCAGTAGATATTCATGTATGTGGTCATAGGTACCCTGGTGGTAGATACTTGTGTAGGTGATTATAGGTACCCTGGTGGTAGATACTCATGTGGGTGGTTATAGGTACCCTGGCACTTAATATCCATGTGGGTGGTTTTAGGTACCCTGGCAGGAGATACTCATGTGGGTGGTTATAGGTGCCCTGACAGTTAATTCTCATGTGGGTAGTTATAGGTACCCTGGCAGTATATACTTATATGACTGGTTATAATTACCCTGGTGGTAGATACTCATGTGAGTGGTCAATGGGTCTATCCACACTCAATATCCATAATACCATTACTAAAGCGAGCAGGGAATAATGTTGGGCTGCAAAATGTTCATGGACAAGGATGGACAAGGATGATTCTCTTCCTCGTATGAATTTTTTATTCATGATTTAATTAACAATGGATGAAATGGTCATTCTCAAACATGACTATAAAATCCGCGAATGCCCTGTCAATAAAAGATTAGGAAGTTGTCGGGATTAAGGACCGTTTCTACGTCTGTCCCCTGTTACCTGATGATAATATATGAGGAACAACACTTACAGCTTATCTTCTGATAACTCTGACGCAATACTACAAACTAACGCCATCACCTGTAATGTTGTGTTCAGTGACAGATCTAGATAAAACACGTGGTCATGGTTACCCCTCCAATCCCACATATGACGATAATCTAAGCTTGTCTTTCAAATTTCACCTTTATCAACCAGCAAATAAAACCTAATTTTGTGTATAACTTTTTCTCTAACATGGCTCTTAGGGACAGGATCTCTGGTCTCTCTTGTTTACATAAAGAACTACACAAATAACTGTTACCAGTCTCCTACATCCATCACTGTACAGCAAGAGAACCCTACAGCGCATCATTAACCCGTCAAGGCTGCCACCCCTGTCTTATCAGACGTACATCTGACAGTTTTTACGATGAGAAATCAATAAAGAACGATATTGTCAGTTAATCATATCTATGACAAATTTAATATTCTATACTGACATTTTTCTTTAGTTTATTCATTACCATGGTAAAAACGCTCAGAACTGAATAGGATCACTCAAACATATACATGTGTAGTGTTTAGAAAGACGTGCAGTATGCCATGGTACTACTAAATGATCCACTGGTTCACAAGGATAATGTTAGGATAAGACATTTTTAGATTTGTTTCTATATAACATGACGTCATGAGGTTGGCTAAAGTGGATAATTTGCTACCTGGTATCACATAACGCACACACATCCACTGTGAATGTGTAGGGTAGGTATAGAATCGTCTTGGATAGATTTAGAGTCTTCATAAGGCAGATGCAGAAATCTCTTTTAGGTTAGATAAGCTGCAATTATGTAGTAAAATCATAACCTGATCTAGCGTTAGTTTTCAAATACAAGGGTGTTCCACACCCTTGTTAACATATTTTGATAGGTTCTTGTTCAAATCAAAATTATTGAACTTCCATGGCAGCGTCTGTCTGATGCATCCCAGAAATTCAGATCCATGTCACGCACTCGTAAGGAGCAGTGCTGGATTTTTAACAATTCTACCGTGGCACGTGGTCTTGGTTTATACTTTTTCTGTGCGCCGATTCAGGGACGTTTCAGTCACGACCCAGGCACCTTACCGACTGACTTATGTCGGCTCCCTTGAAAATGAATTCGTAATGAAAACATGCTTACATCAAATCTGGACGAAATCGGTGAATAATTGCACAGAATGCCAATCCATTTTTCCAGGAAGTCGTCATGTCCTTGACATCTACATCTCGATAACCCTCTGCCATCTTCTTACACCACATCTGTAAGGCCTTGACCTTGGTTGCCATGGTTCTTTCAACTCTGCTAGTTTTGACGAAGGTTAGAACTATATGTACTGTTCACAGCTGGAGAAAACAGAAACTTATGATATACCGACATTTGAAGAAAACGGTTTTATTGATGAATAATAGTTGATAGAATATGTAAATTATTCATTATCTCTGTGGCTAAACTAATTCAAATGATTCAGATGTCAGAAATTTCTTAACATGTGCAAAATTGATAACAAAATAAATCTGCATTGATATGAGGTGTGTATATGTTTAGCATGCCATCGTTTGAAAACCACAGTGGGATCATCTCACATGGTGGCGGGCAGTGTCTAGGGAGTGCTTTGAGAAATATTTGACCTTCAGTGGCATGATGGTGATGATCATAGTTTGACAGTCTATAGTAAATTCCTGTTCTGTAACGCACCCATCCATCTATCCCTCTCCCCTTGTTCCAAACTCCTCATATGAAAATACGTCAAATGAAAGGCAAAATACATGTACCACTATATCGTATATGGTGTGAAAAGTCAATTTAATACTTTACAAGAAATTAATAATATATCCAAATATTTACGAACGTAAAATAAAACGCGATGTTATAACTGAGATTTCATTAACAACTTGAACTTATCGGAGGGGCTACTTAAATGATTAACAACGATAAATCTTAAAGAAATTAGAATATTACAACAACGTCCGGTATTCAAGACTGACTGCTGGATAAACCAAAGTTCAATTGATATCAGTCGATACCCAAGTAAATTCCTTCACTTTCATGTACTTTGGTGCTCCGTATATAGCTTATAAAATTTAAATAAATTTCAACGTCACATCTTATCACTTTGACTGTGAATTCGTCTGAAGTGCTACTTAAAAAGTATCATAATTTGATAATGACATCACACACGCACTTATGTAAGAAATCGTGATATCACACTTAAATCAAAATGGTTAATTTACATATATGCAAAGGTTACACACGCACTCGAAATAGTCATCTAATAACGTAATCCTGTATGTATGTGTGCACGACCTTGAAAGTGTACTTCTTATATTTACTTCACTTTATAGCTAGTACTTCCGTTTAGTAACCGACTTACTGGTTTATGCTTTGTAATCAAGTTAAGCATATTACTATCGCATACTTATGTATATGGTATAACACTCTCCTACGGTCATCTTTTAAGCAGGGGTAGTACTCTACCTATTTACAAATAAGTTTGCTGGGTAAAATCGGGTTTACGTCATTATCCAATCATATCGCGATGTGGAAGCAGGAGGTAACGGGATATCGAACCTGGACTGCCTGCACGGTAAGCCAAGCACTTCACACTAAAAGTACTTCCTACTTACAGAGACACAAAATATCAGTCAAATGTGAGGTCTAGTGGTCTTTCAATGTCGATTATCTTCATAAACGATATACTGCATTGTCATTATACGATCTCATACTCATGGTGATAACGCGTAATTCAGAAGATTGAAAAAGTATCACGCACGCCTTCTCTACAGGAAGGAAATTAAACACAATTTGAGTTCTTACTACTCAATAAAAAAGTCGAGAAAAAAAGACAACTTCTTTGGTGTGAAATCCTATAAAACATATGTTTCTGTCAATGCATTAAGGGCATCAAATGATCAATGTAAGACATAAATGTCCCCTGTAAATATGCCACCATGTCTCCTCATTGAAGTCATAGGTGTATCTATCTGTTTCAAATATACCATTACTTAACCCTTTATTTACAGTTAAATAGTTCATATTAAAACGAGGCTTGCTTTAAAAAATTCACACATAATCGGATGGGTTAGAACTCAGAAATAAACATATCAGCATTTCACATATAAAGCAAGCGCTTTAGGCACTGATGTATCATACCACTCCAAAACACATATGGTGTGTAAGGAAAACGAAGCTACAAGACGGACGAATAATACAGGAATTGATAGCAACTTTCGATATCCGTACATGATATACAACAAATGTACTTTCTTTATGTACCTACCCGTACACTGTTTACAGACGTCCAAGTTTACATGAAGTGCCTATCTCACACAATATTTCTTACATACTAATCAAATCGGGAATACACATCCTCTGTTCCGATCAACAACCTCCGGAAATTCTTAACTTATAAAAAGGTCCACCCTCATAGCCACACTGAGGGAAACTCCACTACAAAAACTGCCGTGACTTTAAACACGTGACGAGGAAATATAATAGGACCGCCTACAGTCTGCAAGATAATGTTTACAAACAATAAAACGTGTAGATTTCAAGGTGCATTGAATAGGTCTATACTCCATTCATATCTTTGGCAAATATACGAATGGCCAATTGACAAAATCATGAGTGGGTGTGATGCTTGTGAAATGAGACCATACTCTTTGTCAATAACCATCTATAATTCCAACTGAAGTACTGGAGTCAATATATGTTACACAAATACCAAATAATACGCAACTCACCTCCGATAAGATCCATTTATCAAACACTATCCACCACAAGAACAAAAGAATATTTTTAGTTCAACTTACTGCTTTGTTGTTAGAAGGGCGAATAGCGGTGGCCGTGCGCACCTGAAGATGAGTTACCTGGGCCCATGTGAATTAGATTGTGTCCGAAAGCAATAAGTTAATCAGCGAATAATTTGTACCCGCGTTATTGAATTAGGCAGTGTTTACACACTGTCCATTTCTTTTGTCCAAATGTGTATGTTTCTAACAAGAGTGTACAATAGCGTTGTCATGTTGTTTGTTTATCATCAGATTAGGGATGCTAAAAGCTGTCAAAAGATCTGGGTGATTAAATAAGAAAGTAAAGTGATTTAGTAGATTAACCAAGAAATCACAGCGATTTTTATATTCCGACAAAAACTGTTTGCTTAGATCAATCTAAATGTTCTAAAATGAAGAATGATTTTTTAAAAGCATTAAACAGACGATCTACCTGGAATTATTTTAGGAGTACATGTATTAAGCCTTACGTTTTTTCTCAAATATGTACACAAAAGCATACCTTTGGAAAGAATGTGACATATTAAACTCATATATAATAATAAAATTGTTATAGGTAACTTTAAGATAATAAATGATTTAAATATTTAATACAACATATAGACAGACGAACGAGCGATTCAATTTCAGAAGGTTAAGATAAAATGATTTCAAACTAAAAGATCACAGGACATACACAATTAATATAAATTCGGTATCATGGAGTATTAACTAATATAATCTGAAAATTAAAAGGAAACCAGCTGTGTTTGGGAAAACAGTAATGCCCCCGGGGGCACCAAAGTTCAAAAAGTTATTTGTAGCAGGAAGGTCATTGTCAAGGTCAAAAGGTCATCGACCTTGGTGTCATTTGAAAGGGCTTCATTAGTTGAGTACGCATGTGAAATACGAAATCTCTATCCCTCACGGTTCAAAAGTTATAGCCAAGGTTAAAGTTGACAACAGAAAACAAATAAACAAACAGACGGCAAAACAATATACCCCCGATCCATCGATCGGGGGCATAAACAAGAAGCCCAAATGGGCCTATATCGCTCACCTGAGCACAAATTGCTTATTTACAATAAAATGACAGCTCATTTCAGTAGAAATTTTGCTTTTTTTCTACAAGACTTTCTATAAGGTTTGGTGATATTTTGTGCAGTCGTTTTGAAGAAGTCAAAAATGTGTCAACCAATCAGAGCCAATGGCGGCCATCTTGGATTACGGATCGGCACCAAAAACACAAACTTGGTAGAGGATTTCGAGTACTTACTTCCAATGAGGTTTGGGGAAATTCTGTGCAGCGCTTCTAGAGAAGAAGTCCAAAATGTGTCAACCAATCAAAGCCATTGGCGGCCATCTTGAATAAAGGATCAGCACGAAAAACACAAACTTGGTAGAAGATCTCGAGTACTTACTTCGAATGAGGTTTGGTGAAATTCTGTGCAGCGCTCCTAGAGAAGAAGTCCAAAATGTGTCAACCAATCAGAGCCATTGGCGGCCATCTTGAATAAAGGATCAGCACGAAAAACACAAATTTGGTAGAAGACCTTTGAGTACTTACTTCCTATGAAGTTTAGCGAAATTCTGTGCAGCGGTTCTGTTGAAGAAGTCGAAAATGTGTCAACCAATCAGAGCTAATGGCGGCCATCTTGGATTACCGATCCGCACGAAAAACCTAATTTGGTAGAGGACCTTGAGTACTTACTTCCTATGACGTTTGGTGAAATTCTGTGCAGACGTTCTGGAGAAGTCGAAATTGTGTCAACCAATCAGAGCCAATGGCAGCCTTCTTGGATTACGGATGGGCACGAAAAACACAAACTTGGTAGAAGACCTTGAGTACTTACTTCCTATGAAGATTGGTGAAATTCTGTGCAGCGGTTCTGGAGAAGAAGTCGAAAATGTAGAAAAGCTAACGACGGACGGACGACGTAAATCTGAATAAATCTGCACTGCACTCACTTTCATCTTAACGGAAACAATCCGTGTACAAGGAGTCGATTGCGACAAAAGTAGAACTTGAAAGATGCAGTACATCATAATTAAAATATACACCAAATTTCGTTTTAGTGTCTCCTCGTATGGCCAAACATTTCCTGGGATGATATCAATACATCCTCAGACAGACGGACAGTCATAACCATAATATAACAAGTCCTGTCTAACGACGGGTGTTTAAAACCACCAGCAAAGCTCGTTAGATATGTATTACAAAATGTTTCAGTGGCTGCATACGGAGTTGCAGAGAGTATTTCCTCACTGTATACTTGTAACTCTTTCAGAGTGATGCAGGTATAAGGTTATAACCACAACAACTGATTGCAACAGCTGATCAGATGCATTCAACGTCCCTGGGTATTAGCATAAACCTACCGCATCACCATTATTGACCGAAGCACACCGAGTTGATTAATCATTTATGTAATTATACATACAATATTTCCTTTACCTGTAAATAAACTGTGTAGTATTGATTTAGGACAGTTCTTTTAACTTGATTCTTCAGGCATACCTTGGACAGCATCCATATTTACTGTGATTGCGCAAGGCCTTGTCATATAATCACGAGGGTGTATTCTGTGCCGTGGGTGTAGGTGGGAATTCATATGTAGCAAAGACACGTATTAGTCGAGACTGTTTAAACGACTTTATTCACCTTTTTTTCTCACGGAGAGCTTTTCGATTTATTGCTATGATAATTGTAGCGGTTTGTTAAAGTTGGATTATTTTTTAATGGGTAGCGAAAAATAGACTGAATGAATGGAAATTGTGCTAAATAACTACCTTCGTAAAATGCAAGTAGAAAGACCAGTATATAATATAATTAAACACCATATAGCTATTTATGTAGGATTTAAAACTCAACGAGCATATTAAATTAATTACTAAATATCAGTCTCAATGCTTGTATAAGGAGTATATAAAACATCTTTTTATTTTCATATAGCACATTTTCTGTGCGTATGGACAGGCTTGGAGTAGTGGTAGAGCAATGGCTCTATGGTTGAGGCAATCTGAGTTTGATCCCTGAGTTACTCCACAATATTTATGAAGTGGGTAACTTCCTATGAATTCGTAAAAAGTGACGTAAACCCAAACAATCTTAATAACCTACAGAAAAAACTTGGTACTTTTGACTTGAATAATACTATAAGACATCCCAAGTCAGGGCTTGGAAACCGTTCAAATCATTTAATAGCTGCCCATACTGTACAGGTCTAAATTAAGGTTTAAGCAAGTATCATATATAATGAATCCCACCAAATTACCCACTGCCATGAAGATTTTTGAAGGAGGTTGGTTATCGCATGCCGTAGACCGTAATATAGGCGTTGACACACTGGGGTCCTCTATTTCACATGCTCATATAATGTATCACTTAAAATAAAGTTTTAAAGAAAGAGTGCCACATCATTTTCAGCCACAAAAAAAATATGCTTGAAAAGTGTTTGTATCTTTCATTTGTATATAAAACGATACACAGCAATCAAATTTCCTTAAATTACATCGATTTACACGATTTAGAGAAATAGTGAATGAAAAACAACTGTCTTTGTAAATCATGACTGGATCCAAGATGAAAAGTAATATTGTATTTATTTCATATATCTACCTGCAATGTGCTGTAACTTCCGCTCCGTTTTAATATGCAACATCCAGTTCCATCACCTACAATACACACAGGATAATAGGTTAAACGTATGCTTCAATGGTCCATATCAAAGAGCAAGCTTGAATCAATGTTGTAAATGAACGTTTATCCGCTATCGCTTGTACAGCACCAGCTGTATCCACATGTCCGTATAGAAGTATATAGATTTAATGATGTGTAAGACTATATACTGAATATGGAAAACGATAAAAATGACGAGGAACATATACGTCATTAACAAGATTAATTAATCGGTAATTAAGTGATAATAAGGAAAAAAAAAAGGAAAACACATATAGCGTAACGGAGGCTCTCGTGTCACGCGGGTAGGACCTCCAAAGTTCATCAGTGCCTTAGTACATGTATTACTTTATACCAGTTTAAAACATTTATTATTTAAAACTTATCTATATCTTTAACTCACTAAATTGGTATAGATAAGTTTTAAACAAAAAAAAAATAATTCTCAACTTTTAATTTAACACATGAACATACATGTACTTACTTCGTTTATGAATGTGATAAATGTACCCTCTCCCTCTGACAAGACAACTGTCACTCTGAATCCCACCATAAAGTTCGCAACAAAATACATAATATAAATGTAGTATTGCCTTATAGTTGAAGCTACACCTGAACATCTGCATGGTGGCGGTACCTGTCTGTTCTGTTGCTTATTATAGTATGTCATATTAAATCCCCCTTATCCGCCGAAGCAGTCAGGGGCTTTTTCTCTGGTCAATTTCTATTAAGCCACTGACAGTGATGGATTCAGGATTTCCGAAAAGGGGGGGATGTGAAAGTCAATTATTAGCCAAGCTATTCAGCCGTGATCCTGAGAGCCAAATCTGGAGTTTACTTGTAAATATATGGCGAAAAGGGAGGGGGGGGGGGCACTGATGGAGTTTGGATTTTAAGTGTCGGATGCGAAGGACGAGGCACTGACATGCGACAACAACTCCGTCTAGCCGCATTCGCAGCGTCTTTGCGGATACCCCGGACCTTGTAACCCGGGTCGGAATTATATCGTCTCGGAAGACATAAATAATCCCAGAAAAGCATGTTAGAAGTTCCTACGTATACATAAATAATCCTAGAAAAAGCATGTTAGAAGTTCCTACGTACACATAAATAATCCCAGAAAAGCATGTTAGAAGTTCCTACGTATAATATACGTCGGTCTGATTATTTATAAGGAAACTTTGATAAATATAGAAAGATAAAAACATACATGAACAATACTCTTTCACTCATTCATTCAGAGTAGAAACTCTTATCCATAAAAGGAATGATAAGGAGATATTCCGGCATAGTAAGAACACTTTCTACTACTGATAAAATCGTTCTCTGTGTCTAATCAGACCCTGTCAAGAGACAGAAACATCTTTGTAATGGTGTATCACAATATCTACATGCTTGGCATGCATGTATGATTGTAAAACGTGAAATCCCACACCTGTACAGGTGTAAAATACATTCCAACACAGATCAAAACGTGCACTTACTTACCGAGAGCTTAATGCATCCTGCTCTGTATACATGTCGGGTATACAAATATACATCATTACGATCACTATATGTATCTTTCCAAATGTTAAGATAGGATTAAACTCCACGACGGGACGCAATGGATCAAGTAGTGTAGTACAAATTACACCCAGGCTCATTCATAATGCACGGACCATGTACGTAAAATATACCCATGGGCTACATTACTAACAAGTCCTCACATCTTTCGTTATAACGTATTCAGAAAATCTATTCTGACTGTCCACTGAGAGAACTCGAGATTGTCTTAAATAGTTTAAGATGATGCAAGTGTGTGTGTGTGTGTGTGTGTGTGTGTGTGTGTGTGAGTGTGTGTGTGTGTGGGGGGGGGGGGAGACGGAGAGGAGGATCATCCTTTAATCTTACATTGTAACACCAGAAATACGATTTTGGCCCATATTAAGGCATGGGTCCAATACTTTTCTTATAGGTACGATGTACCCTTCCCTCTCCTTCCATCTTTCCCAGCATTTCTCGATTCGCCTATGCATGTTTAAAAGGTTGTAAAGCAGTTATTATGCTAGCTACTCTGGAAATACGAATCTCCGAGTGGCTATACATGTAGGTACTGCGTGACTGTAGTTCCTGAACTAATTAAATAAGGCGTGATAATTTGAAATATGTAGGAATTACAGATCTTTAAAGCTGTCCACCACATGAATAATGATATTTACATACTTGACATAACTGGAGTAATTTTGGAATGTGTGTGTTCTAAAATATGTGTATTTCAAGGATATTAAATCCACATGGATTTTAAATACTCATGGAAAACCATAAAAATGAAAAATTTATCATTTTAACAGCAATTTCTCGACATTTTCCGAAGGATGAAAGTTTTAAGGATAAATATTTGAAATTAATTAAATAAAATTACACAAAATATATTTCAAAGACACATTTCAATCAACACTTAGCCTATATGAACAGGAGCAAAATGATGGATCTAAGTCTGCCGTGTGAAAGTTTGTGTAACTTTGTCAAAATATCTATCTATAAAATTTTCTTCCTATGTATAAGTTGTATCCACATCAGCATTGTCTTGTGGTGTGCCATGTACAGTTTGGGAAATAACATCTTATTTAATGGATGTGCATATGTAATTGTTTCCTGATCTGAAATGTACAAAGTTCAAGCAGTAAAACAATGTACATATTGTTACATGCGCTTCATCTGCAACAGTTCGAGAGAAGAGGTTGAATAGACAATAGGCAGATAACAGACAATGCACTATCACAATCGTCTATAAATAAATTTTAAAATGCGTCTAGATTACTACATATAACAAGCATCCATTGAGATTTGGCATAATGATTTAGACATTTCTGCAACAGAATTTTCTACAAGCCTTTCATGCATTAAATACTATATGATAGACCAATAACATAAAATGAAGTATTCAATGATTTTAGAGAGGATCTATGGAGACCCTTCCACAATCACTGCGGGACTGACGTCTTTGAAAGGGGGGGAGAGAAATGATCACTGTTCCTGTAAAATGACGTAAGAGATGATTAAAATATGTGATTTTGACGTCAAAATTTTTACGTGAAACGTAATTATTCTTTCCCCATACAGTTCATCCCGCAGTTAACGTGAAACGGGCTATTAGAGGTTACTTATGATTTTTACATAATTCTATGGGAAATTCAATAAATTTATTAAAAACAAATGCTATATAAAAATCATGTAAAATGTGATATATCATGGATCACAAAACTTGTCAATGACAACATAGCTCACTGATGGGGCATTGTTAGAGCAGAGACACATATATATGTCTCTGGTTAGAGGGAAAGAATGTATTTTCAGTGCTTTCTTTATTCAAAGTCAAGTGCAAAGTAAATTTCAAAAGTTAAGCAGATGAAAGCTCTGGTCCAGTGCCATAAACTAAGAATATATTTAAGTCAAAAATTTCATTTAAATTCATTCCATTATCAAACGTTCAAATAAATATTAATGCAGAATGGTTTAATTCTATTTATCAGTAGAATAAAACTAAACAAAATCTAAATCCCAGTTATTAATTCATTGATGAACAGAAGAATATGAATTTTTGACTTTTAAGTATATTCTAAGTGCCAAGTGTCAAAGTCCAAGGTCAAAGTATAAGATCAAAAATCAAGGTACGAAATAAAAGCCTTTCACATGAGGAATCTATGTGTAAATAATCAAAGCCCTACCATAATTTGTTTAAAAGATCTAGTCCAGGTTAAAGTTTTCTAAAAAAAGAAGGTAAAAGTCGAAAGTCAAGGTCATAAGTCATGGTATTAAATGAAAACTCTTGCCATGAAGAATCTATGTGTGAAGTATCAAAGTCCCAATTCTATTGTTTCAAAAGACATAGCCACTTTTAAAGTGTTTGTGCATGAGGTTGTTCCGTTGACTGCGAGTTGATAAGATGTCAAATAACCATCAAAAATATGATTTCAGAATGAAACCAAAACTATCACCACTTCATACCGCATGCTATCTTTTTAAATTACTCTGGTGTATTTGCTTTGTCAATTCATGCATTTGATCTGAAGAAGTTTGTCAAAGGTGGGTACTCTCTAGAGCTTATGTTGTGCTACCCTGGATGCACTCCTTAATGTATCTGGCCAAAACAACCGCACTTGTAGTAGACCTTGAGTTCTCTATCTTTACCAGATTTTATCAAAATACTTCCAAAACTTCTGATGAAAATATCCATTGAAGCTTAGTATGACTTACAAACAGTGCGTTTCCCTTCATCTTTTATGTTAAAAAATAGACTAAAAATCCTTTCAAACTATTTGTGCATTTTAATTCTTTACAAAAGCATTTGTTTTTATTAAATCAGATTAATCAAACAAATGTAATGAATTACACGTATAAGCAAATCCTCAATGAGGAATTAAAAATTTACACCTAACAAGAGTATCAGTAAATCTGATGGATGTTCCCCGAACGGCAGTTATATTGCAGGAAGTTGATGACTCAATTCATATATAAAAAAAATCAGTAAAACTGATGGATGCTCCAAGAAGCATGGCAATAATGCAGGAAATGAATTACTCGATATATAGGAAATCATTGCATTAATTGACGGCAATTTCAAATCTCAATGTATCATATGGATATCCAATTGAGTCACCTGTAGAACAACAAGTGATCACAGTATCTTAAACTAAAATAAGTAAGTTTGACCCCGATTAGTTATGAAATAAAACTTTTATTGTGACCTTGATCTTTCACAAATGACCTTGACTGACCTTTGTCCAACAGCCCTTAGCCTAAATAACATTTTGGTGAGGCATGATCCAATTCTGATGAAAGGTGTAAGAGATATATGTACTTCATGGTATTTTAAGTTATAGTTAATAAGTGACCTTGACCTTTTAGAAATGACCTTGACTGACCCTTGTCCAAAATTCCTTAACCTAAATACCATTTTGGTGAAGTATGATCAAATTTTGATGAAAGGTATAGGAGATATCATTACTTCTTGTACTTAAGGTGTAGGACATATATGTACTTCATGGTATTTTAAGTTATAGTTAATAAGTGAACTTGACCTTTCAGAGATGACCTTGAGTGACCTTTGTCCCCAAACCCTTAACCTAAATAATATTTCCGTGAAGTATGATAAAATTCTGATTAAAATTATAAGAGATAGAAGCTCGAATGGACAGACACACCGACATGGTCCCTCAAAAGTTTTCGGTGAGCATAAATATGACAGTCTAACAAAACATCAAAGTACTGCCTGCTCATATGGGTACATTGGAAGTGATTTAAGAATCAATAATCGGAAGATAATCACAAAAGGTAAACCAATTGATTATCGATTGAAATTTGAAATCCATACTTTTTGAAATTTAGAGTTTGACAATAAGATCACACAGGAATTCTGATTTTGATTTGGCCAATGTGGTGTTATCGTTGGCTTTAGTTGTCATCTTGTTATAATTAGACAATTTGTGCGGAATAATATTCGAAACAAACTGCACACAGTTTAGTTCTTTCGGAAAGATATTTTTAATTGGTTTTTTTTTTCATTTTCCTCTAAGTGACAATCGATAATGAAGAATTAGAATCAATAATCAGAATCAAAAAACTTATAGTGATCGACACTCGATTATCATCGACAGGACCATTTTCCCAACATTGGTTGTTTACTGATTGCAGAAGAATATAAATTTGTTCACATTTTCACAAATAAATTTTATTGCACATGTACACATCATCATATCTAGAGTAAAATATCACGCTTCCTGAGGGATTTGTTGACCAAATAGTCGGACAAAAAAGTACCTTAGACCCCATCTGCAAACATTCTTGCACAACTAGAAAGTAGAGACCTAGAACTAAGTGCTTCAAGGTCAAGGTCACAGTGCACACATAGCCAAATACTTTGTACGTGCCATAACTTCTTACTGCCAGGTTGGATCTGGATAATATTTCAAACAATTCTTGTCCATGACCCAAGGGTGTGTAATGACCTTGATTCAAGATCATATCTCCAAGGTGCACGCATGGTCAAAATCTTTGTCATAGCTCCTTGCTGCTATGTAGGATCTAAATAATATTTCACACCATTGTTTTCCATGATCCTAAGATGTGTATCACATTGTATGTAGCATGTTGTCCATCTCTATGTGTGTGTGTCTATCTGTCCATGAAACTTGTCAGGGCCGTAACTTCTTCCTTTTACTTTGAGGGAGATAACATATTACCTAATTGTTGTTCATGACCCAAAGGTGTGTCATGACCTTGAACCAAGGTCTTATGAACAAGGTCAAGGTCACAGTGCATACATAGCCAGAATTCTTGTCTGAGTCTTAACTTCTTCCATTTAGTTTGAACTTGAAGGGAGGTAATATTCTACCCAATTGTTATCCATGACCTATGGGTGTGTCATGACCTTGAATCAAGGTTATATCTACAAGGTCATGATCACAGTGCACACTTAGCTAGAATTCTTGTCTGAGCCTGTTACGTTGCAGGAAGATCATATTTTACACAGTTGTTGTCCATGATCAAAAGATGTGTATCATATTGTATGGAGCGTGTTGTCCGTCTGTATGTGTGTCTGTCTGTCTGTCCATGAAACTTGTCTGGGCCATAACTTCTTCCTTTTACTTTGAAGGGAGATAACATATTATCTAATTGTTGTTCATGACCCAAGGGTGTGTCATGACTTTGAACCAAGGTCATATCTACAAGGTCAAGATCACAGTGCACAATTAGCCAGAATTCTTGTCTGAACCTGTTACGTTGCAGGAAGATCATATTTTACACAATTGTTGTCCGTGACCCAAGGATGTGTAATGACCTTGAACCAAGATCATATATAAACGGTCAACTTCAGAGTGTACACAAACCAGATTGTTTTCATTGATTATACCTCAGAAAGTACAAGTGGGACATCCATTATGCTTATACCAGTGATGTATCTTGGGATGAATTATTGCATGTTTCAACTTTGTTGCTGTGGGGGGTATTTGTCCCATTAGGACAGCTCTAGTTGAATTTATACTCGTTTTTTATTCTATTTTAGAAGACATATTTATAATACCTTTCCTCACTGCATCATTATTATTTACTTATAGTCATTTACTATTATGACCATTATTATAAGACTGTCCTTACACATATCTTATTTGATTATTGTATCTATGTAAAACTATTTTGTTTAATTGTCTGCCTTATCATCCAATCATATATGTAAAATGTTATGCTCATTTGGAACCTAATTTGGAATTTAGGCATCCGTATGTATTTTAGTGTTAAAATTCCTAGAAATTTCAGGCTGTTATTCCAGCAACCAAATTAGAAAATCATGTTGAACAAACAAACTATTGTTGCCAAATCTGGAAATAAATTACGTGTAACAGGAAGGGTGAAAAATTGTGGCCTGATCCAGGAATCAAACCCAGAACCTTCCCCTATCAAGGCAGAAACTCTCACCATTCTGCTATCCAGACCGATACCGGCATCCATCACATATGCATTTAAAATATCACAGAAATTATCTGCATATTCTCCCTATCATAAACTAATGGAAATATGTGACTTCATAGTCAAAATCAATTCCAAAAGAGATAAAATGGAACATTGTTTTATTTCAATGATACATTTACTGAGCATAATTGATTGAAAGATGTAAACACATACATAGCTAGGGTATGTTCGTAAACATATGCCCCTGATTTCATGCCAACAGCAAAGCCTTCACTTTATCACTTTAAAGGTCCATAACTCCTACAGAATATTACCGGTCATACTAATGAACACCAAGGGAGAAATGAACGCCAAGGATATGCCAAGGCACGCCAAGGGCCATATACTGTATTATTTCGTTAATCTATTGAGTTATTGATACTTACCTTTGTATATGTAATCATAATAATGTTTTTGTATAAATCTGTGAATGCAGTCACAGACAGTACGTAATCTCTGATAAATTCAATCAATTCGGTTTAATGAGAAAAAGACAGAAACAAATATAATAATAAGTAGATAGATAATATTACTTCATTTACTACAATCATTAAATAAACAGCACAACGATCTTTCTATATATAATATTACAAAACAGCTCTTTGACTACTGATCTTGACAAATCGACAGCCATCCTACCCTTTTGATATTAGAGATATATATACATCAAATATGGTTCATATAAGATCCATGCTACTTAATTTATCATCTGAAAACCAATAATTTCAGTCTAATTTTACCAGTGATGACCTAGACATTTGACCTATTGACCCAGAAATCAATACTACAGAAGATATATTCCCCTTTCTTTAATAAGTATAGATCTATCCAAATTTGCTATGAACTTCAGTCATCATCCGCAAACTAGCAACTGCAGTTTCTTTTTACCAGCAGTGACCTCTACCGTTGACTTAATGACCCCAAAATCAATGGAATGGGTTTTTCCACAAGAACACCCATACACATAGTACAGTACGTCAGTAGTTATAACCCCCCCCCCCCCCCCCCCCCCCCCCTTTTCAATTTAAGGGTAATGTATAGGGAGTAACAGGTATTACTACATATATTTTCTTAAATATCGTGTATATAATGTGAAAATATATGTCGATAACAGTTAATAATCCACCGGAATCTTTAATTCTCACCTGACATTCCATTCGTGACAATCCACGTTCTTCCTTTAAAATTTAAAGGGAAGAAACTCAATGTTTACTGTGGTACTGTAGAGCGGGAATGCCATTTACAAGAGTTATCCTTCTTTAACCAGGTTAATTACTACACAGAAAGGTGACGCTGTATACAGGTAGAAAATACCGGAAGCCATAGAACGAAATGAAATGTAGGACAACTGATTTATTTATATTTTGAAAAAGACATCGAAAGCAAAATCTCTCAACATGAGATTGTCCGACGTTTGGACATTCTGTGCAGTTTTAGTTATATCAATTAGTACAGGTGAGTCCAAAGAACAGTGAAACATCAAAATAAGTGATATCAAACAGAGTTTTTTCGCTCCACTATTTTGGGGCCATAGATGATGTCATAGTTGAGTCATTTGTATCGTTTGTTACGGTTAAGAATCGAAATATTTTAAATTTGTGACATCAGTTTCACTCTGATTTGGTACAAGATTTACTCGTTGAATTATTTCTGAAGATAATTGAAGTTATTTGATAGGATTTAGAATCTTCGAAAAATCTGCACACTCCCGTTTTTGGTTCTTGGAAGGCCCTCACTAAAATTAGTAGTTGGAGTCAGATACAGAAATGTCGGATACGAGAATTTTTATCGTCTATTCCTTGGAATTACTGAAAACACAGATACTTACCAAAAACACAGGATAAAGTACCGAAAACATGTTTTAGTGGGCGTACCTAATTGAAGACCTACGGTAGACCCGGTATATAGAATCACCGGAATTTCCGCTATTCACCAGAATTACCACATAAATGACCCGAATTACCATTTAATGGACCGGAATTACCGTTGTAAGTAGATAATAACCCAATGTACCTAGAAAGTATAACTTTATACTATATAAAGTTAATATTAGCAAGGAACGACGAGATATTGTTATTTTTCACACCGCGTTTATATGCTAGTACAAACAGAGAATGCTTGACATTTCGGTACAAGGTCATTTCGGTACAAGAATGTTTCGGTACAAACGAAAGACGTTTCGGTACATTAGTAAAGGCGTTTCGGTACAATGAAAAGGATGTTTCAATACATATGTTTCGGTGATTGATTCACTATATTTTAGTCTGTGCCGATGTGACATGAGACAGTAAGTGTGACTAACCAAACAGGTGACACTTACTCCTATAGACACATGGGTTAACTTTACTAAAGGACGTAAGCCCAAATGCATATATGTATACGTAAACTTCATCAAGTAATATTGTATCCTCGCTAAAATTAGCTCCTTAAGAAACTTACACCTTCCGCATTGTTAACAACTGAGTTTTAACTTTAGCTAGACACTTCAAGAAAAATGCAGTTAACGTCCACACAAAAGTTAAAAAGTCAGCATGGCACATTTCCTTAACAGTTTGATAATGCTGATCTTTTTACTTTCTTCTTGTTAGATTATCATAATATCCATTTTATTTTGTTTCTGTACTGATATTTAGGTACCTGTACCGAAACGATCAAAATCATGTACCAAAATGTCTTTGTACCATGTACAGAAACGACCTATTTTGGTGTACCGAAACATCCTTGTACCGAAACATCCTGCACCCCAAACAGAACGGGTTCGGTGTTCGAAGTGTGAACTACTACCCGAGATTTATAACTCTGTTATATTTCATTCACCTTTATATTGATCTGTTGGTAAATTTAGATTCCAGTTAATGATTTTCTGAAAGAACACATGAAATTTAATGTAAAAGTTTATATATAAGAATTAGATTTTATCAGTGGTCAGTTAGACGAGATTGATATGGCTTTATCCCAAACTCGACCCCAAACTGAAATTGCCGAAATGCAGAGGAGAACATTTATTGTCATTTTTCATCATATGTGGTATAAAGTTATACTTTCTGGGTATATTGGGTTATTTTCTACCCACACAACGGTAATTCTGGTTCCTTCAACGGTAATTCCGGTCATTTATGTGGTACAATGTAATTCTGGTGAATAGCGGTAATTCCGGTGATTCTATGTACCCTGGTAGACCTACATTGTACATTTACCAATGTGACTGGAATTTCCTCTGTTGCGATATTTCATAATGATGCTTCGCCCCCTCTTTTTTTAAATGCGACAGCTGTTTCAGTGTCTTGCCAGAACGATCTGCCACCTTTATACTTCAGGAAAGGAATTATGACCTGTTGTTATGCCCTGTTCACCTTCCAAAATTTTACAAGCCTAATTTAATCGGGCCTACGATCCCAAAATTTTACAGTAGTCAGAACATATCTGATCTTATTTCTTTATATCTATTAATGAATATTTAAGCAAAAATATCCGCTCTTTTACGATATCGCATTTCATAAATGGCAATGAATTTTTAATTACTCCATAAAATAGTAATGGCAACCATCTCAATCGAAAGAAGACCTACAAAACATTTTGGTCCAAAATGTAGAATAAATAATCAATATTAGAGAACTAAATATCTATATTGTCATTTTTAATAATAATTAGGAACACATTTCTAATAACAATTTTTAATAATATTAATGTCTAGATAAATGTAGGTCTTCCATAGGTCTTCAATTTCCTGTGGGTCTTCAATGAGGTACACCAGTTTTGGTTGGTGCTACATGCATATGTCTAGATTGAATAATCCTGTCTCTGCTGGCTCTCGTTACTGATGGGACACCTTACCATAGACTGAATAATTCCATCTCTGGGGGCTCCCGTTACTGATAGGTCGCCATACCAGAGACTGAATAATCCTGTCTCTGGTGGCTTCCGTTACTAATAGGTCACTGTACAAGAGACTGAATAACCCCCATCTCTGGTGGCTCCCGTTACTGATAGGGTGCCATACCATAGACTGAATAATCCTGTCTCTGGTGGCTCCTGTTACTGATAGGTCACTGTACAAGAGACTGAATAACCCCCATCTCTGGTGGCTCCCGTTACTGATAGGACACCTTACCAGAGACTGAATAATCCCGTCTCTGGTGGCTATTGTTACTGATAGGTCTCCATACCAGAGACTGAATAATCCTGTCTCTGGTGGCTTCCGTTACTAATAGGTCACTGTACAAGAGACTGAATAACCCCCATCTCTGGTGGCTCCCGTTACTGATAGGACACCTTACCATAGACTGAATAACTCCGTCTCTGGGGGCTCCCGTTACTGATATGTCGCCATACCAGAGACTGAATAACCCCTGTCTCTGGTGGCTCCCGTTACTGATAGGTCACAGTACTATAGACTGAATAATCCTGTCTCTGGTGGCTCCTGTTACTGATATGTCACCGTACCAGAGACTGAATGGGTTTCCTCTCTTGTCTATTAATCTCAGCACAATTTGGATACTCAGAAATGATGGTCCATTTGCACTTATTCCTGCACATTATTTTATATGTATGTAGTACATATACTTCACATCACATTAATAGTCATTATGTCCCAAAAGTGCTGTCCTCAAGTAGGTAAACCGATCAGTTTTTGCAGTATCTACTTCCTGCAATCTGATTGGTTGACCTACCTGAAGGCAGCACTTTTGTATTGGATTTCACGCGACAAAAAAAAATCATCAGATTTATGACTTAAATGACAAATCCAGTTATTGAGGATGACTTCTGTTTGTGAAATGTTCGTGTTTATATTTTTGGATTTATTGTATCCGTTCAGTTCTAGGGTTTAGTGTGCAAGCATGCACACACAGTCTTTTCCTTCTTTCACCTTTGACAAAGCAAGATTAATTTCCCACCCTCCTTCCCTCATACATGTACTACACATGTATTCCTTGTAGCAAGATTTCTCTATAGGTACCAAAATTTTTTACCGTTTGACCTACTTTTAAAATTCATAATTTGTTACTTTGTATATTCATTTATTTATAATTATGATTATCTATTTTATTTTATATACATGTATTTAATTTTTAATTTGTTTATTTATTTACTTATCAATTATTACTATTTATTAAAAATGTAATATCATTTTTCAATGAATTTTCTTATTCAATTCATTTACATGGTATTTCTTTTTTTATTCAAAAATATTACCATTATTATACCGTAATGATTATAAAATAGAATTCCGGTCGATAGATTAGCCATGACCATTCATCTTCTGTCTGTCCATCAACATTTTGGTAAACTTTCTGTTTGAAGCAAATTTATTTTGGTTATGCTTTTGGTTGAAGCAAAATCTCAGGAAATAAAAGGAGTGGAAACATAATGCTTCATACATAGGTCTTTATGACCAGAGTTTTCAAATTATGCCATGAGTTTTAGCCTAGTGTCTTTGACCTACTTTTATCTAAAAACTTTAATTTTGGCAGTATCTTTTGAATTAATAGGGGAAAGGCATTGATACTTCACACATGGAATCTTTATTACCAGAGCATTCAAATTGATACCATGATGTTTGACCTTGTGACATTGATCTTTCTCCAGATTTACTTTGCAATACAGCCATACTATCATTACTTACTTTGACAGTTTGTTGTCATATTCCTCATGTGTGTTCCTTGTGGTGAGGTATTCCACTGATTTAATTTACCAACTTTTGCTTGTGACTTTAATGATCAGGTTTGACCTAATTAGACATAATTTAAAACATACTTGAACGTTGTCCTCAGTTTTTAACCATACATGTACATGTAGTAGATAGGATTTGATAATTCACATCTGTGGAAAACCTTTTCATTGATACATGTATCATAATTCATGACCTTTTGATTTTACCTTTACATTTGTCATCCTGGATACATGTAGGTCCAAGCTAATGCCAATTCTATATTAAGATTTAATTATTCAGTGTGGTATGTATTAAATTTAAGATAATAGATAGCAGTATATTTCTTACAATGTATCTATGTGTTATCAAGGGCTAGATTAATTGAGCAATTGCAGACCCTGTATGTTTCTTGTTTTGCTGAATTTTATGGCTGTAAAATATTGTGAGAATGTTTTGCTTTATGAATTAAAATAAAAATTGAGATGTTACTACTTCCTTTTGTAGGTTGGAGTTTAGACTGTTACCAATGTAACTCTACGCTGGATCACAACTGTCAAGAGAAATTCAACCATAATTTAAATAAGAACCCCCTCCGGTCTTCCAAATGTACAGAATGGGGAGCACTGTACTGTATCAAGATCACTGGATTATGGGGAGGTACAGACAAGCATATCTTATTTTACTTTGTACTATTTGCATTTAATAAATGCAACAACAGCAACTGTTTTGAAGTTAGAAATTCTGCATTCTACATGTATTTACTTGTACAAGCATTGTGTACATGCACTTACTTGTATCATTAATTAATGAAGTATGGAGATCTGATTTAGTTCATGAAGGTTTTCCTAACATACATGCATAAAGCTCGTTACATAACTGATAACAAAGGCAATGCAGTGCCAGTTCATTGAAGGCTTTCCTAACATACATGCATAAAGCTCTTAACAAAGGCAATACAGTGCCAGTTCATTGAAGGCTTTACTAACATACATGCATAAAGCTCTTTACATAACTGATAACAAAGGCAATACATTGCTATTTCATTGAAGGCGTTCCTAACATACATGCATACAGCTCTTTGCATAACTGATAACAAAGGCAATGCAGTGCCAGTTCATTGAAGGCTTTCCTAACATACATGCATAAAGCTCTTTACATAACTGATAACAAAGGCAATGCAGTGCCAGTTTATTGAAGGCTTTCCTAACATACATGCATAAAGCTCTTTACATAACTGATAACAAAGGCAATGCAGTGCCAGTTCATTGAAGGCTTTCCTAACATACATGCATAAAGCTCTTTACATAACTGATAACAAAGGCAATGCAGTGCCAGGTCATTGAAGGCTTTCCTAACATACATGCATAAAGCTCTAAACAAAGGCAATACAGTGCCAGTTCATTAAAGGCTTTCCTAACATACATGCATAAAGCTCTTTACATAACTGATAACAAAGGCAATACAGTGCCGGTTCATTGAAGGCTTTCCTAACATACATGCATAAAGCTCTTTACATAACTGATAACAAAGGCAATACAGTGCCAGTTTATTGAAGGCTTTCCTAACATACATGCATACAGCTCTTAACAAAGGCAATACAGTGCCAATTCATTGAAGGCTTTCCTAACATACATGCATAAAGCTCTTTACATAACTGATAACAAAGGCAATGCAGTGCCAGTTCATTGAAGGCTTTCCTAACATACATGCATAAAGCTCTTAACAAAGGCAATACAGTGCCAGTTCATTGAAGGCTTTCCTAACATACATGCATAAAGCTCTAAACAAAGGCAATACAGTGCCAGTTCATTAAAGGCTTTCCTAACATACATGCATAAAGCTCTTTACATAACTGATAACAAAGGCAATACAGTGCCAGTTTATTGAAAGCTTTCCTAACATACATGCATACAGCTCTTAACAAAGGCAATACAGTGCCAATTCATTGAAGGCTTTCCTAACATACATGCATAAAGCTCTTTACATAACTGATAAGAAAGGCAATGCAGTGCCAGTTCATTGAAGGCTTTCCTAACATACATGCATAAAGCTCTTAACAAAGGCAATACAGTGCCAGTTCATTGAAGGCTTTACTAACATACATGCATAAAGCTCTTTACATAACTGATAACAAAGGCAATACATTGCTATTTCATTGAAGGCTTTCCTACCATACATGCATACAGCTCTTTGCATAACTGATAACAAAGGCAATGCAGTGCCAGTTCATTGAAGGCTTTCCTAACATACATGCATAAAGCTCTTTACATAACTGATAACAAAGGCAATGTAGTGCCAGTTCATTGAAGGCTTTCCTAACATACATGCATAAAGCTCTTTACATAACTGATAACAAAGGCAATGCAGTGCCAGTTCATTGAAGGCTTTCCTAACATACATGCATAAAGCTCTAAACAAAGGCAATACAGTGCCAGTTCATTAAAGGCTTTCCTAACATACATGCATAAAGCTCTTTACATAACTGATAACAAAGGCAATACAGTGCCAGTTCATTGAAGGCTTTCCTAACATACATGCATAAAGCTCTTTACATAACTGATAACAAAGGCAATACAGTGCCAGTTTATTGAAAGCTTTCCTAATATACATGCATACAGCTCTTAACAAAGGCAATACAGTGCCAATTCATTGAAGGCTTTCCTAACATACATGCATAAAGCTCTTTACATAACTGATAAGAAAGGCAATGCAGTGCCAGTTCATTGAAGGCTTTCCTAACATACATGCATAAAGCTCTTAACAAAGGCAATACAGTGCCAGTTCATTGAAGGCTTTACTAACATACATGCATAAAGCTCTTTACATAACTGATAACAAAGGCAATACATTGCTATTTCATTGAAGGCTTTCCTAACATACATGCATACAGCTCTTTGCATAACTGATAACAAAGGCAATGCAGTGCCAGTTCATTGAAGGCTTTCCTAACATACATGCATAAAGCTCTTTACATAACTGATAACAAAGGCAATGCAGTGCCAGTTCATTGAAGGCTTTCCTAACATACATGCATAAAGCTCTAAACAAAGGCAGTACAGTGCCAGTTCATTAAAGGCTTTCCTAACATACATGCATAAAGCTCTTTACATAACTGATAACAAAGGCAATACAGTGCCGGTTCATTGAAGGCTTTCCTAACATACATGCATAAAGCTCTTTACATAACTGATAACAAAGGCAATACAGTGCCAGTTTATTGAAGGCTTTCCTAACATACATGCATACAGCTCTTAACAAAGGCAATACAGTGCCAATTCATTGAAGGCTTTCCTAACATACATGCATAAAGCTCTTTACATAACTGATAACAAAGGCAATGCAGTGCCAGTTCATTGAAGGCTTTCCTAACATACATACATAAAGCTCTTAACAAAGGCAATACAGTGCCAGTTCATTGAAGGCTTTCCTAACATACATGCATAAAGCTCTTTACATAACTGATAACAAAGGCAATGCAGTGCCAGTTTTTTGAAGGCTTTCCTAACATACATGCATAAAGCTCTTTACATAACTGATAACAAAGGCAATGCAGTGCCAGTTTATTGAAGACTTTCCTAACATTCATGCATAAAGCTCTTTACATAACTGATAACAAAGGCAATGCAGTGCCAGTTTATTGAAGGCTTTCCTAACATACATGCATAAAGCTCTCTACATAACTTATAACAAAGGCAATACAGTGCCAGTTTATTGAAGACTTTCCTAACATACATGCATAAAGCTCTTTACATAACTGATAACAAAGGCAATACAGTGCCAGTTTATTAAAGACTTTCCTAACATACATGCATAAAGCTCTTTACATAACTGATAACAAAGGCAATGCAGTGCCAGTTTATTGAAGACTTTCCTAACATTCATGCATAAAGCTCTTTACATAACTGATAACAAAGGCAATGCAGTGCCAGTTTATTGAAGACTTTCCTAACATTCATGCATAAAGCTCTTTACATAACTGATAACAAAGGCAATGCAGTGCCAGTTTATTGAAGGCTTTCCTAACATACATGCATACAGCTCTTTGCATAACTGATAACAAAGGCAATGCAGTGCCAGTTTATTGAAGGCTTTCCTAACATACATGCATAAAGCTCTCTACATAACTTATAACAAAGGCAATACAGTGCCAGTTTATTGAAAACTTTCCTAACATACATACATAAAGCTCTTTACATAACTGATAACAAAGGCAATACAGTGCCAGTTTATTGAAGGCTTTCCTAACATACATGCATAAAGCTTCCTACATAACTTATAACAAAGGCAATACAGTGCCAGTTTATTGAAGACTTTCCTAACATACATGCATAAAGCTCTTTGCATAACTGATAACAAAGGCAATACAGTGCCAGTTTATTGAAGGCTTTCCTAACATATATGCATAAAGCTCTTTACATACATTTAACAAAGGCAATGCAGTGCCAGTTTAATGAAGGCATGCAGTGCCAGTTTAATGAAGGCTTCCCTAACATACATGTATAAGGCTCTTTACATAACAAAGGCAATTCAGGCTCTTTAAATAACAAAGGCAATGCAATGTCAGTTTAATCAGTGTTCCCATTCACACAGAATTTCATATGAATCACTTACATTTAGATATAATTCAAGCACAAAATTTAATGTACATACATGTTTTCATGCAACCAATGTAATGGAAAATATATTGTATAAATTAGAATTTCCCTCATAGATAACAGAAAACAGGTCATTTAAATGCTTTGGTCAGTGTTGTTTATCGACAAGTTGGTGTAAAAGGCGTAGACTAGGATGTCGTCACCGGACTGACAGATACTGTGCACTATGTAGAACTAAAACATAGGTATCAGCTAAGATACACACTTTTTATACCAACCTGTTTCTAACCACACTTCAAGGATTTTTTTCTAGTACTGAGCCTGCCAAACAAAAGACGCCCAAGACAACTGATGGCAGAACTTTAAGAGACAATGATGAAACTCATAAAATTAGAAGTCCACGTATAAGTCCAAACGATGTAACATATTATGTAATCCGGGGTTTTTTAAATTGATAAATCCAGTAGATCTTACTTTTACCCTTAAAACTGATGGCCATACCCCGTTTTTTCAATACATGGGGTTATAGAAACCCCCATTTCAATATATCAGTGGGAATACTGTTAATGGAGGTTTCCCTAATGTACATGTATAAAGCTCTTTACATAACAAAAGCAATGCAGTGCCAGTTTAAGGATGGCTTTCCTAACATACATGTATAAAGCTCTTTACATGTACATAGCTAGGGCAATGCAGTGCCAATTTAATGAAGGCTTTCCTAACATACATAAATATAACTCTTTGCATAACAAAGGCAATGCAATGCCAGTTAAATGAAAGATTTCCAAATGCACATATGAAAGCTCTTTACATAACAAAGGCAATACGGTGTCAATTTAATGAAGGCTTTCCTAACATACACGTATATACTGGTAGCTCTTTACATAACAAATGCAATGCAGTGTCAGTTTAAAACATGTAAAAAGAGCTGTTTATTTTACTGTAAAATGTAATTTGCTGATTGTAAAGTTTTATTCTTTAGGAATTGTGGGAACACATCGACTGTGTAGCTCCAGAGACCTGGGTAACCAATGCCAGGATCTTTTTTACCCGGATCATGACCGGATGTACCGGGCCTGTGTGTACACGTGCGGATCTGATAATTGCAATAGTGCTGCCACTTACTGGTCAACAACAAAAGTCATTTTTGCTAGCATACTGGGATTCATGGTTGCACTAAAAACATACTTTGTTTGAAAATATGCAATGGTTTATGCATATAATGATGCCATATTCATTGGAGTAATTTCAGTATATTGCACAGATTGATATAGAAAAAAAAAGAATTATATAGCTGCTTATATTAGCAATTTATTCCTCATTTGTTTTTTATACCTCCAGGGTTGGAGATAGAAATCATAGTTTTTGGCCTATTAGTTTGTCACTGGCTAAAAAAAATTTATTATAAACATTGGTTGTAACTTGTGAACAGTAAGATACAGGCTTTGATAATGCACATATAAATTCCTTGAGACAACACCTTTTCGTTGATTCATGTACTAAAAAGTTTTGCCTTGACCTTGACTGATTTTTTACCTATTTTTCAAAAACTTTACTCTCAGTGTTGAGAAGTAATTTTTTTTTTTAGATTATTTTTATGAAACCAAAAATAAAAAGGTGGACTATTATGATTCTTGTTCATTGAATTCACGTATTATTAAATGTGTGATAATAGTCCCATTCTTAAAAAGCTACAACTTTCAGAGACATTTCTGTGTACAACAAGTAGTATCTGTTTGAAGGAATCAGTGAAAAAAGTATTGTAGAGTTACCTGACCATATAAAAAAGTTTTGGTAATTTTTTACCGTAAAAATACCAACATACCAAAATCAAGTGATTTACGTAAATTTTTATCAAACTCTCTGAAAGATTTGTTAAACATGTCTTGAAAATCAGTCTAAGGTACATGTATTGTGATAACAGCATAATAGATCTATCAATACAAAACATGCAACCCCTCCCCCAAAACAATACATAATATTTTCCAGTAAAATATTAAATTTATGGAAGTTGTTGCAGGACTTAAAAGTTAAGTTGTCCCCTTTTTAAGTTGAGATTTATGATAAGAATTGACCCATTTAGAAAAGCATTTGGTATATTGTGTAGATTATATCAGTTAGAAGCTATGTTAAGGTATTGTAAATATTGTATATAAATGGATCATATGTATGATTATATTGTTATACAAAATATTGTCCTATGTGTCTGATATTTCCTTCATCTCTACATTGTCATTACAGTGTACCACATTCCAATAACTATTGATCTACTGTAAATATGCATTTCATATCTTATCATGATAGATACATGTATATTTTTAAAAGATTTTTCATTGTGACATTCAACAACTTTTAAAAATATGCTACAATGTTTGAAAGGTTTTGAAGTATTTCGAACTATCACATATCAATATTGTATAGGTAACAGCACTTGTATTATTTTCTTACGAGAGTATTATATTTTATATCAAGATTATAACATTCTTTTACTTATATTATTCATGAGTTATACATTTTCTTGAATAATTTGTACATTTTTAATCTACAGCAATCTACATATCACAGATTTGTATGATTTCTTGACCAATAAAGATATTCAAAGTTGAAATATTTGACCATTTTACTATCTTTGTCTGGACATTCTGATTCATAAAGTGAAAATATTTTCATCCGACTTATAAATCGCAATGTAGTTATCTTTATCTTTATCTAAATGAGTCACAAATCTGATATGGGTGAGGTATGGCTTGAGGATTTGAGCTTTGTTTTGTCCAGTGTATGTCTACTCACTCAGATGAAAAGTCAGGTTTGGGTCAAGGACAAACCTTGTTTGTTCAAGATCCCAAGCTGTTTAAAGTAAGGATCATCAACAGCTAGTCCAAATTTTAACATTGTTGCATCTTACTCTTTATTGGGTAAGGTGAATAGTATATGGCACAAAACAACCAAATGAATGAATATCTCTCAACTGATGAAAGATACTCATTATAATTTGTTTTTTTTTTCAGTGTATCAGATAATATGTTAAATGAATGAAATGTGCAAGTCTGGCACATCCTACTCCAGCATGCTGCAAATAGAGTATGAAAAAGAGGAATAAATGCAATCTTTCATTATTTGGGGATACATGTACTACTGAATCATTGTCAAATTATACAGTGTCGCCTAGTCCGAAAGATTTGACCACATACTACACCTTAAACGTTTATTTGAACTGCTGTCGTTGGGAATTTCGGTCAGAATGCAAACGTGAGTGGAAACAATATTCCGATCCTCCATACGACCAGAGTTTGTTTCATGCTTTTCCAGCTAAACAAGGCCAAGACCTCGCAAGTGCTGTTGTGATCTATACATACCCGACGTGAACTTGTCATACTCATAACCGGCTTTTAATTATTTTTCGTGGAGTAAAGATCCCCCCACTAGTGCTGTTATTTTTGGATTAGATTTGTCAAGGAATGGATCCTGGGATGAGCGGCAATTGGCCCAGAAAATACCCTTTTTTGAAAAACTCCTTCATACTAAATGTGTAGGAAGATAAATGTTCTGTTTATTAAATATAGGTGACCAGTTGACTGTACCAGTGTTAAGTATAGGTGGTCATTTCGCTGTGCCAGTGTTAAATTGTAATAGGAAGTAACAGAACCCTGATCCGTGAGGGGATCGGGAAAATTCTTTGGGTTTATATATGTTTGCTGTCTGATAAAATCGTTGAAATAAATAGATAAATAATATATAAATAAAACATGGCGTGTTTGGTCCAATCTTTCGGTTAAGTCTCCCATAGCTGCAGTATACAAATAATATTAGCTGTCACGTTTGGAAAAGAACCGCCATTTTATAACAATACTTATTGTTGAATTATTTCTAGACTCGGTCTAGATGGAAAAAGTACATACTAGGTGTACCTGTGACCGATCTGAACACAGCTCGTCATTTGCATAGACCAATATGTGCAGAGAACGATGTTTTCTTCAGTTTGACCTCTGACTTTCCTTTTGTAGTATTTTCATACATCGAATCATTATCCTTTACTGTTTATGAAGAATGAAACTTGAAAATATCGACGTTTACATAATCCATGAGCAGTGACAATCTATTGATATAGTTATACATTAAAATAAAAAAAAATGTCAACATTATAGGCAATTATTGTCAAACATTTGGGGGTTTTTTTTTGGGGGGGGGGCAGTCCCTTACAATTGTGAGACAGTTATTGGAGTTCCACTCTTTATTATGTTGCCCCTTTAATTTATATAATAATGATAAGATCAACAGATTTAATACAATTCGCGGCATATCCATTATGTTAATGTTTTCGCCGTCTATCACTTTGAGTTGTTGCTCTTGTATAAACTGTTCGAAGCATTTGAATAAAACAAGAAAAATACTTGACTTGTAATATAAAGGTGAAAACAATACCTTTTTATTTTATTTTATCTATTTATTGTTGTTGTTTTTTTTTTTATTATTATTATTATTATTATTATTATTTTATTTTTATTTTTATAATTATAATTACTACTACTACTACTACTACTACTACTACTACTACTATTGTTATTATTTGCTGCTTACAAAATGCGGACGTGATAAGACAGGAGGAGATGCTGACACATTTAAGAATTCCATTTCTAAATATAAGTTTTGCAATTTTCATATTCTCTCGAATTTGACACGGTTTGAAATTTTTATAGTTTTTAAGTAACTTACTAGTAGATAAGATCTTAAAAAGAAAATTTACATTACACGGCATTGCTATGCAATGAGTGATGTTATGTCATTGTCATAAGTGTACCACGGTGGAAATACACAAAACATCACATAAGCGAGACAAAATATCTGGGAGGAGTAAACATATCCTGTTTCGCTAGCGGTCATCGCCATGAAGTACCAAAAAGAAAATACAAATAACACAAAATATGCCAAACACTGAATGCTGAATGAGTACGATATTCACGACTGGATGTGATTAAAATGATACAAAAAGTCCTTGCCTTTACCACTATGATACCAAAAGGCATTGCCTTTACCACTATGATACCAAAAGTCCTTGCTTTTACCACTATTATACAGAAAGTTCTTGCCTTTACCAGTCTGACATTTAAAGTCCTTGCTATTACCAGTCTGATACCAAAAGTCCTTGCCTTTACCACTATGATACAGAAAGTCCTTGCCTTTACCAGTCTGACACCTAAAGTCCTTACTATTACCAGTCTGATTCCTTAAATCCTTGCCTTTACCATTTGATACAAAAAGTTCTTGACTTTACTAGTCTGATACCAAAATTCCTTGCCTTTACCAGTCTGATACCGAACGTCCTTGCCTTTACCAGTCTGACACCTAAAGTCCTTGCTATTACCAGTCTGATACCAAAAGTCCTTGCCTTTACCACTATGATACATAAAGTCCTTGCCTTTACCAGTCTGACACCTAAAGTCCTTGCTATTACCAGTCTGATACCGAAAGTCCTTGCCTTTACCATTTGATACAAAAAGTTCTTGACTTTACTAGTCTGATACCGAAAGTTCTTGCCTATACCAGTCTGATACCGGAAGTCCTTGCCTTTACAAGTCTGATACCGAAAGTCCTTGCCTTTACCAGTCTGATACCAAAAGTCCTTGCCTTTACCACTATGATACCGAAATTCCTTGCCTTTTCCAGTCTGACACCAAAAGTCCTTGCCTTTACCAGTCTGATAACGAAAGTCATTGCCTTTACTATTTTATGCCAAAAGTCCTTGCCTTTATCACTATGATACCAAAAGACCTTGCCTTTACCACTATGTACCAAAATTCCTTGCCTTTACCACTATGATACCGAAAGTCCTTGCCTTTACCAGTCTGACACCAAAAGTCCTTGCCTTTACCAGTCTGATACCGAAAGTCCTTCCTTTACCATTTGATACCAAAAGTCATTGACTTTACTAGTCTGATATCGAAAGTCCTTTCCTTTACCAGTCTGACACCAAAAGTTCTTGCCTTTACCAGTCTGACACTAAAAGTCCTTGCCTTTACCAGTCTGATACCGGAAGTCCTTGCCTTTACAAGTCTGATACCGAAAGTCCTTGCCTTTACCAGTCTGATACCAAAAGTCCTTGCCTTTACCACTATGATACCGAAATTCCTTGCATTTACCAGTCTGAAACCAAAAGTTCTTGACTTTACTAGTCTGATACCGAAAGTTCTTGCCTTTACCAGTCTGATACCGGAAGTCCTTGCCTTTACAAGTCTGATACCGAAAGTCCTTGCCTTTACCAGTCTGATACCAAAAGTCCTTGCCTTTACCACTATGATACCGAAATTCCTTGCCTTTTCCAGTCTGACACCAAAAGTCCTTGCCTTTACCAGTCTGATAACGAAAGTCATTGCCTTTACTATTTTATGCCAAAAGTCCTTGCCTTTATCACTATGATACCAAAAGACCTTGCCTTTACCACATGTACCAAAATTCCTTGCCTTTACCACTATGATACCGAAAGTCCTTGCCTTTACCAGTCTGACACCAAAAGTCCTTGCCTTTACCAGTCTGATACCGAAAGTCCTTCCTTTACCATTTGATACCAAAAGTCATTGACTTTACTAGTCTGATATCGAAAGTCCTTTCCTTTACCAGTCTGACACCAAAAGTTCTTGCCTTTACCAGTCTGACACCAAAAGTCCTTGCCTTTACCACTATGATACAGAAAGTCCTTGCCTTTACGAATCTGACACCAAAAGTCCTTGCCTTTACCAGTCAGATACCGAAAGTCCTTGCCTTCACTATTTTATGCCAAAATTCCCTGCCTTTACCATTATGATACCAAAAGTCCTTGCCTTTACCACTATGATACCGAAAGTCGTGCCTCTACCAGTCTGACACCAAAAGCTTTGCCTTGACCAGTCTGATACCGAAAGTCCTTGTCTTTACCAGTCTGATACCGAAATTCCTTGCCTTTACCACTCTGACACCAAAAGTCCTTTTCTTTACAAGTCTGATACCGAAAGTCCTTGCCTTTACTATTTTATGCCAAAATTCCTTGCCTTCAATGTCATTAAAAATAAGAAAATTTACATTACACGGCCTTGCTATGCAATGAGTGATGTTATGTCATTGTCAAAAGTGTGGATATTCACAGGAAATCACATAAGCGAGATAAAATATCTGGGAGGAGTAAACATATCCTGTTTCGCTAGCGGTCATCGCCATGAAGTACCAAAAGAAAATACAAATAACACAAAATATGCCAAACACTGAATGCTGAATGAGTACGATATTCACGACTGGATGTCATTAAAATGATACAAAAAGTCCTTGCCTTTACCACTATGATACCGAAAGTCCTTGCCTTTACCACTATGATACCGAAAGTCCTTGCCTGTACCAGTCTGACAACAAAAGTCTTAGCCTCTACCAGTCTGATACCGAAAGTCCTTGCCTTTACCATTTGATACCAAATGTCATTGCCTTTACCACTATGATACCGAAAGTCCTTGCCTGTACCAATCTGACACCAAAAGTCCTTGACTCTACCAGTCTGATACCGAAAGTCCTTGCCTTTACCATTTGATACCAAATGTCATTGCCTTTACCACCATGATACCGAAAGTCCTTGACTCTACCAGTCTGATACCGAAAGTCCTTGCCTTAACCATTTGATACCAAATGTCATTGCCTTTACCACCATGATACCGAAAGTCCTTGCCTTTACCAGTCTGATACCGAAAGTTCTTGCCTTTACCAATCTGATACCGAGCAATACTTGCCTTTACCAGTCTGATACCGAAAGCCCTTGCTTTTACAATTTTGATATTGAAATTGCTTGCATTTACTATTTGATACCAAAAGTCCTTGCCTTTTACCAGTCTGATACCGAAATATTGATTTTCCAAATTCACTTTATGTGCTTACAAGTTGTGAGTCTATCTTTAAATGAACTCATTGCAAATGAAAGATAAATGAAATAATTGAAATAAACATGTAAAAATAAATCATGGTTAAAAGAAATCAAATCTAATAAAATAATAAAGGACCTCAAAACGGAAATGAAAAAGATTTCTCGTTCGAAACAATCATAACAGGTTGTTAGATAAAGAATGTCTCGGAGGGTGATCATATAAAAATAAGGAATATTTAAATATATGAGTTTATCGATAATTTAAATTTAGAAACCGACCAGAATGAATTTAATTGGTTTTAAATAACAAATTTGTATAACATGGATACATTATTCTATGATTATGAAAGTTTTAACAGGAAAACAAATTGATTATATAGACTGGTTTTAAAAGTGTGGTGTATTATGTATTTTTAGAACATGTGGACGAGTGTTATTCAGAAATAGCAGTTCACGCCCTTGACGAGCCAAATCATTGTTTTGATGTTTTGATGGATACACCAATCAAACCGGTGTTATATAGTAGTTTTTCCCCCATAGAAGTTTTTCCTTCCGGAAAAAATGGCTATAATGTAGTCTGCTATATAGTTGTCTTTCCCCCATAGTAGTCTTTCCCTCTTTACGTAATGGTTTGGAAATTATACACGTACGTTTTCATTGTATAAATTAAATCACATTTGAAATATAAATGTGGTACCGTAATAGCTTGTGGATCAAACCGATGGTGTTATGGTTAAGGGGTCTCTATATACTGTTAAGTGTTTTGTTGTAAATGTCTTTCTTTTTATATATTTACCATAATGTGGTATTTTCTGCTATTACTTCATTGTAAAAAAAATCCTCGTTTATTTGCTTATACAAGTCATTCACGATGTCGTTCATTCTACCAGATTTCTAATTTTCGATCCTATTCCTCAACAAATATGACCACCAAGGACGCTGATTGGCTGAAGCAATTTCGAATTCTCCTTTGAATCCGCTGCATGGAGTTTATTGGCTACAAGTTTGGACTGTATGGTGGCCAATCAAGAACTGGGGCGGTGTTGTGAGTTAGAAAGTCACGACAAATTCTAGCAACATGGGGCCTCGCATTGTCCTTCTGCAACGTTAAAGCTGGCCTCTCACCATAAAAAGCCGAGATGTTTCGAAATTTTTACGGGAGCGAGGTGTATTTTATGAATACTAAATAAACGCCTGACCTAAATCCTCAAACAGAGCTCTCGCTCATGGTATAAAAGAAACGGGCAGAGTCGTGCAACCGTAATATTTGATCGAAGACCCACAGAGACAACATGGAGTCAGTCGTAAACAGAAGTAATTATCTTTATATAATTAATTTATTTTCTTCATATTGTGAAGTAACATACATAAATAATACCAAGTTAGTTGTAACAAGAAACCTGGTGATACTCTTGTGTTGTGTGTATTTTGCCACGAAATTGCCATCCACCCAACCGTGCGTAACATAAATAAACAAAAGTTGAACGAACAAATCATATTACATGTACTAGTTATTTAGATATTTTAACATGACCAGGTATAACATATATCATAATGTACAAATAGTATCGTGTGTTCAGTTGCAATTGTAACGAACCCCGCCCTCTAAACTTACGATATCCAGGTAAAACTATCCTTTCTCCTGATTACAAGAGCCACATTCCAATACCACAATACCCCACAATGGACCACGCATTCGGAAAGCATAATATTATTCATACATGTATACTCTGCTGTAATCAAATACACACCAGTTTACACATCCGTTTGCTGACACATCTTTTGGGGTGTTCGAATAAGTAACATACAAACAAGAAATGTAAATGATTGAAAACGAAATCTTCAAAATTATACACAAGAATCTGTTTACGATCCCACACAGCGGGTGCATACTGAGTAATGTTATTTGTAAAGTATGCGAGGAAAAGGGTGTATTTTCATAGCTTTGTCCTAGTCCTTTCATTACATATATCCACACTTCAATACAGACATATTGGTAAAAGCAGTGCAGTGACTAAATTGTGAGAGAAAAAGAAAAACTTCTGCGTCAGGCAAAAAGGTTTCAGTCCTCCTTTTAGTCTTGATTCACAAAGGTATTATTGTTTTTATCTTATTTAATTTTATTTTATTTTTGGCACAAATACTTTTCATCAATAATAGTACGAAAACAGAAAACTATAGGACACTTTTGTGACAATTTATGTTATTATTGACGAACTAGTGCGTTGTTAAAACAAACTCAGGAACTAGTTAAACTTTCAGCTAAACAACCTGCGTTCTTGAAACACGACTCCCCAAGCGGCAAATAAAGCATAGCTGTCAATGTCCTACCCCGGGTCACATGATGACGCTTAGGGGATATACTTATTGTAACTGTAACAACATTCTATTGAAAGAATCAGGCGCTGCGGAATTTTGGGAGCACATACAGACAGACGAAACGACCAAACACTTTTTGCACAATATCTTTTAGACCGGTGCAAAAAGGAGAGAGGAGTAAAGAAAGAGAGAAAATGTTAAAAAATCATACATTAATTAGAAATTAAATGCTGTTCGTTTATAACTATTCGACTTGGTTTAAACAGTATTTATTTAGAAAATCGCATGAATTGTATATTATAACACATATATATAGGATTGAGCAACAAGTCTTGGACTTATATAAAGCTCTGTCCTGAAATCGAACATGAAATTACTAGTATATATTCGACTATTCGACTTCACATGGATCATCACTTATCATATTATACAAAACCGTGCAGGAACTTCCAACCCATTGACCACTTCTAGCTGAGGAAAGTGTCGTTTACTCATGCACATTTATATGTAAATGCACAAGAGTACACTACTAGCACTCATGTGCATTTACATATAAATGTGCATGAGTAAACGACAAAGGAAAGAATAGATGAAAAGAAAATATGTTCTGTGAAGAACATAGTTTTTTCCTTCTCTCCATCACTTATTTCTCTTTTAACATACAAATGTAAAATACCTATAATCGAATACTCTGAAGTAAAGAGAGCGCCCGTGGGAATACTATAAACTAATTCTGAATTTCATTTTATTTATGAGATAAAGTAGAAAAGAAAGAAGTGATGGGGGAGAGGGTGGGGTGCAGGGGAGGCAAAATTTGAGAAGAGTGAAATTGGACGAATGCCACCCGGGTAAGATATGGAAGACGGGGTTAAAAGATAAAGCAAAAAGCGAAAATCTTCAGCTAGAAAAGCCCCCTGCATCTCCTACACAATGTGGTGAATCATGTTATGAAATGTAACTTAGGCTTTTAAATGAATTCGTCTAGTGCTGCAAATGCTAAATATCGATGTACTGTGCATAGTGAGGAAACATAATGTTTTCATACATTGACTGTCCATGCAGGTACCCGCCAGTTAAATGTCACGGTTTGTTTGTCGATTTGGCAATTCTTTTATATGGTGAGCGAGAGCATTTGGGTCAGACGTTCATTTAGTATTCATAAAATATACGGGAGCGAGGTTGACCCAGGTCAACCCCTTTTTCGTTAAAAAATCGAAACATCCCGGCTTTTTATGGTGAGAAGTCAGCTTTAAGTTACATTGATGGATAAGTGGAAGGACGTGTGGTCCTAAGACCTGATCCCGATATCTTATTGCTGTAAGATTGCCATGGATAACAACAGAACCCCTCTCCTCCCCCGAATATGTCGCTTTCCACTTTGCAAGCGCTCACCACGGCGTCGATAGACACGTTGTCCTTCATTTGGCCGAGCGTGAATCGAGACTCGTCTATGAATAACACGTTTCCAATGGACCAAACGAAACCGATTAGGCGCATCATAGAGAGTACGCATCTGAAATATGAAAGCCTACCTGTAACGGTTGGAAAGTTATGGCCAATGTTAAAGTTTCCATAAAGGTCGGCCAAAGTCGTGTTGGACGTCATTACGTCAAACGTTTTGGTATCACCTGAAAGGGCTCATCTAAGGAATATATACGTGAAATATGAAAGGCCTACCTGTAACGGTTGGAAAAATATGGGCAATGTTAAGGTTTTTAAAAAGTAGGTCTAATTCCAAGGTCAAGGTCACAAATGATAGGTCTCATCACAAGGAATCTATACATATATGTGAAGTTTTAAAGCCCTACACAAACCTGTACAAAAGATATAGTAAAGGTTAAAATTTTTGAAGAGTAGGTCAAGCTCGAAGGTCAAGGTCACTAGGTCAAAAGTCATGGTCCCAAATGAAGGTCTTATCACAAGGAATCTATATGTGAAGTTTCAAAGCCTCACACCTTTTGATACAAACGATATGGTCAATGTTTTTACCACAGAGTCAGAGTCACAGACAGGTGAAAAACTAGATTCTCCTAAAATTTCATAAAACCGAACTTCTGGGTGTTTTTCCCATTAGTATATGTATACATTTCTCGCATTAAATAAAGATATCTCGAAATTTAGTAGATATATCTCTATACTAAATATATACATCTGTATTTGGAAAAGAGATTTAAACTGTCGTTTGCTCATGCACATTTATATGTAAATGAACATGAGTACACGACTATATCTCTTAAATCAATGGAAATATCTCCATATCAAAAGTTGAGATATCTCTATTTTAAGTAGAAATCTCTCTTTTTATTGTTAACAAACAAAGTAACGAGCTGGATTTACTTATGCACTAAAAGAAACCCCAGAATTTCAAATGGGAAGGGGGGGGGGGGAGGAATTCACTATGTAGAAGTTTTTCCCCGGGGGAAAATGACTATAAGAGGGGGGTATGGCTATATATCCAAATTTCCCCCGGCAAAAAGACTACTATAAAGCCATTTTTCCGGGGGGAATGCTATATAACCATTTTTCCGGGGGGAAATGGCTAGGGGGAAAACTACTATATAACACCGGCGGTTGTGATTGATAGACTCTTTCATTTTTTTTTCCTTCTTTGTGCTATGTATTTGAGCATCATGCAAAGATGGCAATACATCTGCATATGTTGCAATTTGGTCTTAAAACAACAAAATCAAAAAGTTGTTGGAAAATAAATCTATAAGGGCTTTTTCATAGTGTTCGTAGCGATCAAGTCTCGGATAAGAAAGGAAACTGTACACAAATGTTTTACAATATGGTGATTTCCCCCTCATCACATCTTCACGAGCCAAGAAGAGAGAAGTTTACGTAGCGCATCCCCTTTGACTCGTGAAGATATACTATTATATCCGTAGTACCAATTATTATATGCTTTAAATTGGCACTTAATCACGTGTATCATAGTGTAATATACACGTGTTTATGTGTTTATATATATATATATATATATATATATATATATATATATATATATATATATGTGTGTGTGTGTGTGTGTGTGTGTGTGTGTGTATGTGTGTGTGTGTGATTATCCTTACAATTACTTATATTATTCAGGAATTATTTGATGAGCCTGTATAAACATTCCGTAAATTTGAAATAGAATTCTGATTCGAAGGATTGTTAACAAATCAATTTTATCACTTCTCATTTTAACTTCATTCTTTTCTTTTACTTCAGTACATCGATTCTTTCATATTTTGTCTTTTCAGTTTAATTGTTCCCATAAAAGATGATTTTGAATATTTCTCGTTCAAGTTTTGTAGAATACAAAGTCATTAGCAGTCTATTCGCTGTATGATAATTTGAGAGAAAATGAGATTTATTCTATGTTGTATTTCAAGTCCAAATTATCAAGAATCTTTTTGAAAATCAAATTTGTCAGTAATGGAAAAGAAATACAAACGAAATACATCAAGAAAACTAAGATTGAAATAAAAATTTGATTTTTATTAAACAAAGAAACAGACGGCATGCATTATTCTACAATCCATTATTGACGTTAATGCTGTTGTGTGTATAATTATTCAATTATATATCCCCTATCTTAAAACATCAGCCACACCCACCACCACTACTACCACTACTTCTACCACTACTACCACCACAGCAACTACTACTACCACCACCACTACTACCACTACCACCACAACTACTACCATCACAACGACCACCACCACCACCACTACTTCTACCACTACTACCACCACAACCGCCACCACCACTACCACCATCTCTACTACTACCAACAACAACAACAACGACAGTAAAAAATGACAAGATCTGGTATAAAAACAAAAGAAACACTGATATCAAAACATATGTATAAAATTAACACATCATCGCACTGATGCTCAAGACCGAAAATGTGGAAACCTAAAGGGTATCTGACAAAGGATATCTGACAAAGGGTATCTGACAAAGGATATCTGACAAAGGGCATCTGACAAAGGGCATCTGACAAAGGGCATCTGACAAAGGGTATCTGACAAAGGATATCTGACAAAGGGTATCTGACAAAGGGCATCTGACAAAGGGTATCTGACAAAGGGCATCTGACAAAGGGTTTCTGACAAAGGGCATCTGACAAAGGGTTTCTGACAAAGGGTATCTGTAGAGCAAACTAATTACTAAAAGAAAGAGCCAAAGAGCCCATCTAAGGACAGAGCTATGCATGAGGGGGATACTCCTTCATTTTAGAATAATTTACCATCAAACTAAAATTAACGCACGTTTTATAATATTTTGTGCTTTTATTGACATTTAATTGTACTGATATTTGCCACTGTAATTTAAGATGAAACAATATGTTATTATCATCATATTCTTCAGTGTTTATTCTGAAGCAATTTATTGTAAACAATAAATGATGAAAATGCATAACGTCAATAGATGCATATTGCATTAAGTAATAAAGTAGAATAGTCCTTCAGGAATACTTTTCCCACATCCAATCAAATACATTATAGTAAAACTCCTAAAAATACAGCAGTTCTGTACGATATACCCTAGTCCGTAAGGAGTACTCAATCAGTTCTTTCACATTATGTCTTCTAACTGATAATGACCCATCCTTTGTTCTCCTTGCCATATAAATGAGCGATGTTAGTCCGACGATAGTACGATGGAGCCGGATATTCAAAGAAACATATTAAATGTTCCATTGATGTTATTCTCGAGAGACTGCGGCGACATATCACGAAGCGGTTAAGGATCGCCTCTGGTGTATGTAGAAACCCCGACATTCATTACTGCCCTTTCCGTAAATCTGTCACTAGGGTATTAGTCATACCCATGCAATAAGTCATTACTTTGGAAACCACTTTATCATTTTGCCTCTCCGTATTGCTTTGAGTTTCGTCAATTGTTGTCATCTTTAATGAAGATGTACGAGATGGTCTAAATGGAAGCTCGCTAATAGAACTACCTTCATTTAGTTTTTCTTTAAATTCCAGCATAATTCTGTTTGTATTATCTTAATTATATATATCGGGAATTTCATGTCTCTGTGAATACTGTTCAAGTTCTTTATTCTTGATGCCATGCGGCACTTCAGATGAACACAAAATACGTATATTAATACATAATGAATGTCAACGATTCAAATAATAGCTAGGGACTGAGAGTGAGCATATAACATTATTTCAATACATTATAAGAAAAAAAAAAGACAAACAACACATCAGACAGACATAAGTACATGGGACGTATAACAATAATGAATATCAATTCAAACAACGCATAGAGAGAGCTAGCATATGACATATAATTTGCAGAGAAGAAAATATATGTCATGTTTTATATTATCGATTCTCCTTTTAGATGCCACATATGAAAATTTAACTAAATTAAAGAGCTCTTTGACATTTTGAATACTTGAATACTTAATACTAATTTCCAAACACTGGGCCTATTATAATACTATCTTTTTAGTATTGAATTTTTAAGTCATAATATATAGGGGCTGGCTTGGTGTAATGTTAAAGAGCTTGGCTTGCGGCGCTGGTGACGATCCGGGTTCGATTCCCGGGTTGCGCCATTATGTTTAAGAGGTTGGCAACCTCCTGCTTCCATGTCGCGATATAACTGAAACATTGTTGAAAGCGACGTAAAACACCAATCAACCAATCAGCCAACCAAGTCATAATACATATATAGACGACATTTTGATATAACATGAGACCGAAACCGAAACTCATCTTCTACGTCATTTAAGTTACACGTGTACATATCCTATTGTTTCTGTGTTCGTTATTATATCGTCTAGTTTTAATATTTACATTGTGGACTGAACACCTATAACTTTTAATGAATTTCTGATACTGATGTTCAGTTGACTTACTTAGATAAAACTGTAAGCAAAAAATATATACCATACAAATGATACAAATTTCCACGGGCACTCTCATTAATATATCCTAAAACTTTTTTGGCGGATCATAATTGTTTCATAGGTTATTATAAATTGTTTTCATTAAATTATTCTTAACATGCAATTGATCTGCATTCTTGTAAGTTGTATTGCAGCAGTATGTATTAATTTATTTCCTTTCTGCACGTTAATGCTACAAGTTATTTTTATCAAGCAAAGATAAAAAGTGCTCGGACTCTGGAAAACTTTTACTCATGCAAACAGAGACATAGACTACTTTCATATGTCTCTGATGCAAACATAGGCGCAATTTCCCTTTCTACGGAAGCCCATTTAGGACCTATCAAAATATTTTAGAATTAAATTCGTTTTAACAAGTTTGAGGAATTCGATATAACGTATTAAATCTGTTATAACAAATTTGAGGAATTCTTTATAACGAATTAAATCTGTTATAACAAATTTGTTGAATTCGTTATAACAGATTTTGAAATTCGGTTTAACAAATTAAATTCGAAATCACGAATTTTTAAATTCATATTTTTGTTATCACAAATTTGATGAAAATGCGTTATAACAAAACCGAAATATATGAATTTAAGAATTCGTTATTTCGAATTTAATTTCTTAAAACGAATTTCATAACCTTTTAAAACGAATTCAACAAATTTGTTATAACAGATTTAATTCGTTATAACGAATTCCTCAAATTTGTTATAACAGATTTAATTCGTTATAAAGAATTCATCAAATTTGTTAAAACGAATTTAATCCGTTTTAACAAATTCAAAAATATTTTTGATAGGTCCTAAATGGGCTTCCGTACCTTTCCTCTTAGTGCCTCTAAATTAAAATGACAGGCACTGAACACCGATTATACATGTTTGGAAGTTTATCTTTAATTGTCAGCATTGGTGGATTTTGAGGGGGATTGCAACCCTCGCTTGGTCAGAAAAGTTTACCAAAAAAGAAAGTTATTTTCGGTCATTATCAAGACTGCAACACCTTTCCCCTTTCCAGACTGAATAGTGGAAAATAGTAGTCAGGACAGGCTGCAACCCCCCTTCTAAAATTTCAAGATCCTCCTATGGTCGGTCAGTGTCTAGCTCCATGCGATTCAATCAAGACTCTTTGGCACAAAAAGTGGCTCAAAACAGTGGTATCATATTGCAAATTTTGTTTTGAGTTTACAAGTTTGATCCTCCCACTTTTGAATTGCTTCCTAAGGGCTTGTTTAAGCAATGATTACTGAATTTGTTGTACACTACAAAATATGCTTTTCTTCTCTGAGTTATATAACATTTAGGAATATTGTTGATTCTTTCAGATTTAAAGTAGACAAAGGACAAAATAATAAATATACCTAACATAGATGTATATGTGTTTCATGTATAGAAGCAACATATAACTGAGCTAGCATGACTCAGTGGTTAAGACACGGGGATATCTCGGGTTCGAATCTTACTAAACAGAACTTACCGTCTTAAGGAAGACACATATATGGTCCTGTCTCACGGCAGTTATGATTTCTTCTTTTTTTTCGATCGGGCTTTGATGGTTAATACTAATTCAATACATTTGCATAAAGTTACACGTTCATAATGAGTTCGAAATCCAAGGGCAAATAATATTCAGACAAAACCGGAACAAAAGACAGCACGACACTTATGCCCTATTATTTGGTTGGTTGATTGGTGTTTTACGTCGCTTTCAACAATATTTCAGTTATATCGCGACATGGAAGCAGGAGGTTACCAACCTCTTAAACATAGTGGCGCATATTCATCAAATTTGTTAAAACGAATTTAATCCGTTTTAACAAATTCAAAAATATTTTTGATAGGTCCTAAATGGGCTTCCGTACCTTTCCTCTTAGTGCCTCTAAATTAAAATGACAGGCAATGAACACCGATTATACATGTTTGGAAGTTTATCTTTAATTGTCAGCATTGGTGGATTTTGAGGGGGATTGCAACCCTCGCTTGGTCAGAAAAGTTTACCAAAAAAGAAAGTTATTTTCGGTCATTATCAAGACTGCAACACCTTTCCCCTTTCCAGACTGAATAGTGGAAAATAGTAGTCAGGACAGGCTGCAACCCCCCTTCTAAAATTTCAAGATCCTCCTATGGTCGGTCAGTGTCTAGCTCCATGCGATTCAATCAAGACTCTTTGGCACAAAAAGTGGCTCAAAACAGTGGTATCATATTGCAAATTTTGTTTTGAGTTTACAAGTTTGATCCTCCCACTTTTGAATTGCTTCCTAAGGGCTTGTTTAAGCAATGATTACTGAATTTGTTGTACACTACAAAATATGCTTTTCTTCTCCGAGTTATATAACATTTAGGAATATTGTTGATTCTTTCAGATTTAAAGTAGACAAAGGACAAAATAATAAATATACCTAACATAGATGTATATGTGTTTCATGTATAGAAGCAACATATAACTGAGCTAGCATGACTCAGTGGTTAAGACACGGGGATATCTCGGGTTCGAATCTTACTAAACAGAACTTACCGTCTTAAGGAAGACACATATATGGTCCTGTCTCACGGCAGTAATGATTTCTTCTTTTTTTCGATCGGGCTTTGATGGTTAATACTAATTCAATACATTTGCATAAAGTTACACGTTCATAATGAGTTCGAAATCCAAGGGCAAATAATATTCAGACAAAACCGGAACAAAAGACAGCACGACACTTATGCCCTATTATTTGGTTGGTTGATTGGTGTTTTACGTCGCTTTCAACAATATTTCAGTTATATCGCGACATGGAAGCAGGAGGTTACCAACCTCTTAAACATAGTGGCGCAACCCGGGAATCGAACCCGGATCGTCGGCGCCGCAAGCCAAGCGCTTAACCACTACACCACGCCTGCCCCTTATGCCCTATTAAGATATTAATACTAAAATGTCTAATACGGTGGAGACATGGATCCACAAACCATCTAGAGATTAGAAGCCCTGACTGAATGAGCATCTCCTCTCTAATACGGTGAAGACATGGATCCTCAAGCGATTTGTGTGGGTATCTGTCAGTTAACCACGCCTATTACGTATAATTTGTACATATTCGAGAGAAACAAATAGGGGACAATAAAACCCCTTAGTTCTAATTGGCTTAATGAAACAACTTACAAAACAAGATAGAGTAAAACACGTAGTATATAGGACACATGGCAAAATGACCAATACTAAAAACGAGCTTTTATCTATGTAAACGTGACAAAAAGACAATACTTCATATATGAGAGCTCTACAATGTGCGAGTGGACAAGCAAAAGGATATCAATATAATCCCTCAAGATAGAAGCATTACTGAAGTAGTCTTATCTTCTAAGATACCTTAAATAAAATTCCCAAAAAATACTGGTTATATATAGACGTGCCAATTTACCACTACTGGTTCTTTGATCATTGCAAGAGAACTTGAAAATGTTACAATATTTACTACTGAAATTTATTGCCAGGTGACCAGGTAGCAAGACGACCTATGGTGGACATTCGTGGTCTAGGGCGAATTATAATGGACAGTCTTGCTTCAGGACGAACTATGTTGGATATTCACGGTCACTTTGGCATCGGTGACTAGGTACCAGGACAAACTATGGTGGACATTCATGGTCCCTTTGGCATAGGAGACCAGGCAAATATGCTTTAGTGTTTGAGGAATGGTGTCAGCAAAATCTCAGGGAATAATACAAAATACGGTACAAAAGTGCAATCACGGAATCGTGGAAGAACAAGATTTTTTTTTTTCACAAAGTATGTGTGAGTATCCTCGCCGATGGACCACATCCACTGCAATAACTTTGTGAGGATTGAATAAAGGCAAGTCTGTGGTCAAATTTTATTGTGTATGACCATAGGCAAGGCCGTAGCCATATTTAGCATATATATTTTATCCGTTAGTTACGGTCATAGTTTAATAGCTAGGAATCCACGATAATGGTAGTCCATATGGAATAAGAATTTTACCGAGCTTAACTGACATCAAACAGTAGATATCAAAGCTTTCAGACAGCATGGCGTTACATATATTCATCAGGCACATTATTTATCTTCGTAATTCCACTGTTATAGTTCGCCTGATTGGGAAATGGAATAAAATGACTACAAAGTTCATCAGCGTTATAGCAATGTATCAACTCTATGTATACAGCACGCGATATGACTTCTCGACCTCTCTCGACAAAGCCGGTAATGTTCACGAGGTAATGCTGGAACATTTCATATCTTCTCGGACAAGATCGATAAATCTCACATTAATGGTGACACGAACATCATAGGAAGTTGATTAGCTGACAAAGTAATTACATGTTGGCTTCTGTAAATTTCTTAATTTAGGTTAATTAGGAAACGGAATATCTCCGACTAAATGAAGAAATTACTGGTTTTCGATATAAGGACTAGGTTCGATTAAGAAATTGGTTAAATGGGAGAAATAATGAGAAATCAACACTCATTTTGTTGCTTGACTCTCATGGCTAAAAACATAGGAATATTATTACATTTGGATTTTTACTTTTCACCAGTGAACCAGTAGACCCTTGAAATTTAAGTACTATATAATAACTAAAAAAATATTGATGTTCAAATTGTCTCACAGAGAAATAGCACGTCTCAGTTTTTTGAAATAGAAGAATGTTGGAAAATATCTTTGAACACTTTGAAATCAATGGACAAAATGACAAACAGATGGCCAGTAGTAAAAATATGCTTTGCACAGCTACACCAAGTACTGTTTATTTATGTAAAGTTTCATTTCAATTTGATTGAATCTGCAGAGGATACTGCGAGCTAAAGTTTTTTTTTTTTCTTTTTTTTTTTTTTTTTTTTTTTTTTGTTTTGTTTTGACGAATGAATAGACAGCCAGACAGACAGGACAAAAACAATATATCTTCCCCATTGGAACATCAAAAACCAGAAACTAATTCAGAGCCCGATGATCCTCTGAGCTATCAATTGAAGACATCTGACATTTATCTACAATAATAATCAGGTAGTGAAAATTTACCCAGTGATTGTAAATGAAAAGATGAAAAATATGAGCGTGAAATGGAAAAACTTCTTTTTTCTTTATTATTGTTGTTGTTGTCGTTATAAATGTTTGCAATCAAGTGTTTTTCGGAAATCGCATGTGAAGACGAGTTCCGAGTGTATGTATTATTTTATGTTGACATGTTTTATGCACAAAACCAAAATTAAGAAAAATAAAACAATACTTCATTTCAGAAGTTACTACTTGCTTGAACTTATATTTATATAAAAGAGCCAATTAATTTCATATCAAAATAGCTTGTTAATTAAAGTGATAATCATCTACACATCTACTTTTTCATATTTCAAAAATTGATAGTAAAATTCAAATCTTTACAACGAAGGACCTTGTATTTACAGATAAACATGCCTCACGTATTAATTCATCAAATAACTCAATTGTTGCAAATGGTATATGTTAATACATCGAAAAATATATTTACCGGTTGTCCACGAAACACATATCTATTTTTTAGAAATAGGTTACAACAAGAATATATATGTGTTAATATATAGCGCTATATGGGAATCGGTGTTGCAAGACTGAAACTGTGAAAATCCAAAGTATTTGAAAAGCAAGGGTATCTATCTAAGGATAGAGCTATGCTATATTATTATGGAGATGTTTCGTAGTTTTCAACCAGTTTTCAAACTTTCGCAGGAAGAATATATTTCGGGTTAGTACGGAAGCACTGGAAATAGTCTAATGGTATCCGATTATATCCGGAAGATAAGTGAATCCTGAAATAATACATTTATTATACACGTATGTTAATACATTTAAACTTTTCCCCATAATGAAAGTCTTGGTCTTTTAGTGTATTCGAAATACCAAACAAGGAATCGTAAACATGGAGACTGATTTTTGAGAAAAAAGGTGTTGTTTTGATAATTAGTTGGAGAGATAAAGAAGAAAGTTTGAACAGGATGAAATATTTCAGATTGCTAAATAGTGACCTTATTGTCATTCTGTTGTGGATAGAGATTATCGATGTCATAATAAAAATAAAAACGTCAATTGAGTTTGAACTGAAGGAGCTTAGCTTGACAAAGTTCACGATTTGCCATTAATTCCTAAAATATGGGTTGTTGTGACAGTAACATATGATAAGCTTCCATAACGTTTTTGAACGCAATAAATGTAAGACGACTCCTTTTTTTCGTACGAAAAGAAGGAAGATTTGATGTGTGCTAATTGGAAAGATTTTCAGTTCTATTCAATGGAAGCGAAATCTTCCAGAGGGAAATCAATAAATACACTGTATATATGAGTAAAAAGACAAAACATTCATTTCACAAATAATTTCGGCCATTTGCCTTTTATTGAGTGAGAGTAACAATTTTGTTGATGGAGGTAAACTAAAACTCGTACAGCCAATTATAATGCGCAATTACTAACCAAAAGTAAATAATAGTACAATTAATTCTACCGTTACAAAATATTTCCGTAAATCTACGCTTATATTTTAACGCGTGAAAACAACGATGTCATATCGATGTTATGAAAAATTCATTTGATTGTTTCAAAATGTCAACGTAAAATCTATATTTATCGTTATTTTCACTTGACAAAGGTCAAGTGGCCAAAAATTCGATAGTAATGTCTATGTTGTATAATTTTTTTTACGGTAGTCAGGTGCTCTTCAAGTTCAAGACCTAGTTAAAAATTTCTTATGATATGGCACTTTTGATGGCACCAATGACAATGGCGGATCCAGAATTTCCGAAAAGGGGGGCCCAAATGAATATTAGCCAAACTTCTCAACCATTTTTGGTGTAAAATCTGGCTTTTTACTAGTAAATGTGTGACCAAAAGGGGGGGGGGTGCCCACCCCCCCCTATAAATCCGCCACTGAATGATGCTTATTTATGAAAATAGAAATGAAAATCAGATCTTAATTCGTATGTGCTAATGTTTTTTCTTCCGATTTTTCGTCTGTGGTATAAAATGTTCATATTTTCTGTTCAATTTTAAAACGCAGTCAATTTCCGATTGTTTTAAGCACATGCACAATAGAATTCAAGCTTTGATACAAATTGGCGATCGGGAGACATTTTGTCAAGTTGTTAAGCTAACCAGTGATAAAACGTTTTTTCTCAATTTTATTATTTATCATTTAAGTTATTTCTTTATCTTGTAGTATATGGACCATTTCTGCGATTAGATTTGAATCTAAAACGGGTTGCTTTAAGGTCTTCCCATATGTTCCATATATTTCGAAAAGTTCAATTTTTATATATAATATAAGATTCTTATTTTGTGTTTTATGCAGGAATAAAGTAAAATGGCTGATTCCTGCATGAAAACACAAAATAAGACACTGATTTTATATATATATGCGCGCTTTTAAAGCCAAAATATCATACTGGGAACTTCCATTTCCCATTTATATACTGCATCATTAAATCATTCCGGAAGGACGTTGTAAATTCTAATTGACTTGTTCTGTTTTGACAATTCTGATTGGTCCACAAGTTAGCATTCAGACATGTATAACCACGATATACCGTCCTCAAATGTATTACTACATTATATGTACTCTTTGTTCACATTGCCTCTGACTCCAAGTATCAAAAATACTGTCTGTAACAACTTCGTTCGGTGCTCTCAACGTCCATCTTAAGTCTCGTATCAAGGACGATTTGCAAGTTCTTCCATTCACGTGCACAATTATTACAATCAAGTTAAACCAACAAAACTGACGACGTACATGACGTACCACTATACAACATGCTTTCCAGCATCATGAGCATGTCCTTTAATCTCGCCGCGCCGCAGCAAAACAGCCTGTTCAGCTGTTTACGATGCGATGTCAATTCACTCATGTATGAATCAATATGTGATTAATAATTTAATCATAAAATTTTAAGAATATGAAAATGAAGAAACTTCTTAAGTCAGTGCACTAATTCGTTTCTCGGAAGAATTTTAAAAAAGCGCGATCCGTCCCTAGCAACGAGGAATTTGGGGACAATTTCAAAGAGAAAAAACAGGTATACCGTGGTTATACCGTTGGAAATCACCGTTTTCCTGGCTCCGCAAACGTAGCCAGGAAAACTCTGTTTCCAACAGTATAACCAGGGTATATCTGTCGGAAACAATCAAACACAGTACATTTATCCCCTAATACGGAGTATCGCAACTACTAAAATCCGTTAAGGTTTGCATTTAGTCACCTTCCAGATCCATTGTTCTCGATGTGGGCACTTTTATGCGGGCAACTTACGTCATAATTATATGACGTCATAACAATCACCAAGTGTGCGTGTATGTTGACGTTATTGTAGTTGAGATATTCCGTATTGAAAGAAACAGCCGGTGTCTCATGACAACGTAACGTTTATCCAGAACGACATACTTTCGTCGAATGTCAAGCACTTTAGCGCAAAATACGACTTCAATGACGTCACGCATGGTTGGAAATGTCGAACCTTTCATTATGACGTCCTAAGCTTAACAATCAAAAGTCTGCCAAACGTAGCTTTCTGTGTTGAAAAGTAGGTCAAATATGGGACGTCATGACGTCACTGTTCAATGTACTTTATACAGAAATAAAATAAATAGGTCTGGAAAATTATATATGATATTATCTTCATTGTCATATAATATATTCGTTATATATGTTTACTAGTGTGTGATATATCTTCTATAGTTGACTTATATTCAATAGAATGAATTTAGGATATCAATATTTACCCGATGGTTGACATTTAACAGAGATTGATGTGCTGTTTGATGTATCTCTTTTATAAAGCAGCTATGCCGACCCATTGAGTGAAATCATTTTATTAGACATTTCCGTAGGACTTTATTACTAACTTCGATATCATTATCTGAGGCACTGGTCGTCTTTCAATGTTATTGGACGCTACAAGCAATACTACAAGACCTAAGGGCTTTACCGTAATTGATGGGCGACTATTTTCATCATTCTATTCAATTACACTGTCATTGGAGAGTGGACGATTGACAGTTAGTCAGCGAAACGAATTTCTAGACACCGTATCTAGTGTCCGGCGAGAAAACTGTTAAGTGATTTCATGGAACAAAGTGATAACAAACCTTTACCATTAACGGAAAATGTATTATCAGATAAATAATTCAAGACGAAGAATAAACAACAAAATAACCCTCATTTCCCTATGCATTTCTGATGAAATCATACGGACTTTTGGGTCTATCTTTAGAGATACAGTTCTTTTGTTATTTGTTTTTATTATGACAATTAAAAGTAATGCATGAATGTGTTTTATACATGAATGACTATGTTATTGAAGTTTAATGTGTACATGCATATAATTCCTTTTCGAATTTATGGATTGAAAACAATAATACTTGTTGATATATACGTGTAGATGACTATGAAATGTTTTCTGTGTTATAGACATGATGTCTGTGTGCCTTGTACAATTATCTATCAGTTCTTAAAAATGGTGAATAGAAGTTGATGATGATAGACCATTTGACGTAACAGCGTGACTGACGATTTCGTTGACGACCGGTGACGTGAATCTCTGACATCATTCTGAAAGAAAAGTGATGATTTTAACCAAAACGTTTGCCCAGAGGAAGGAGCACACGGCATGCAAATCAAACAATTTTATTAATAGAATACATTTGACTTCTCATAATCCAGTAAACAGACATATATTAGACTGCTTAACTGCAAACTTTACTATCTCATGATGTTAAAACATGTGTATTTATGAAATGATTTTAAGTGTTATTTTGTAATCAAGGGTAAATCAAGGGTAAACTGTGACCACTGCAATGTTTGCCCTAAATTGGAGTCAGATCTTCACCCCTATCTTTTATGTAATACATGTAATATGAGGTTAAACCTCATAGAAATTAAAGAATATCTCTTATATATATATTTAAATTTTTACACTCTACTCTAATATAAACTGAAGATCATCTCTTACCTCAAATTTTGTGAACTCAATAATTGTTTGGTTTACGTTTATCATTAACATTTACTGTAATTAATGGTAATACACTTTGTACCATTTAATATCATGAGTTTCTCCTGGACCAGGATTTTCCGTGAACATATGAAATCACACATATGATATCGAATATACGGTCAATTTTAGTTGATGCCTTTATCTTTGAAGCGCTCCTTGTTTACAGATACATGTATATGAATTTATTCAAATTTTGAGTGTTATAATCATTGATTTGGGTAACATTGTTTGGCTTCAAGATCTCAAATGAAGTTTTGTAACCCAAAATATACATGTATGGTTTATTTTATTTTGAGATAAAATGGTGGTCTGTAGTCTGAATTTGTTTGAATAATTGTATTTATAATAATTCTTATTTTTATGCAACTGACTTGCAATCAAATCAACATTGCAAATCTCTCCGTTCGAATCTCTTCTATAATGTGTAATACGTTTCACTCTATTTGATTTATGTAATTCGTATAATAAAAGAAGTCAATCAATGCTAAATCATATTACATTGAAAAAGAACAAAGACACAAAGAAATAAATGCAAATGGAATAAGAAGAGGTGATCTTAAAGAAATAATACCATCCTCATTTGTTATGACTTTGCTGCTGTGATAATTATAATGTATAGCAACAATAATAATGGGTATTATAAAACAGACGAAACCCAGAGTGATTTTCCTGTATTATCAAAGATTCTAATTAAGTAAGGATTTATCTGATACACTTTCGTAGCTGTAGCAAAATATCATCATTACATTTCGAATGTCTCACACAGACATCACTCTGTGTCTCTCCATCTCTGTACAACCAATGGTAAAATACAATACGTTACTGGACATCACATCCATTGCTTTAGCTATTGAGACATTATGGTCATATCTAAAGATATTCGAGTTCTCAGTGGAATATGATAATCAAGTTTTGCATCATTGGAAGAGCTTTTATTATCGTTTGAAGCAATGTTTCATTATCATTTGATTTATTTACCCTCTGTCACTAGGAAAGATGTATTATGTCATATGTTTGATATTTTCCTACAAGAAAGGATATTTTCTAGCGAAATGGATGTAGAATATATGCCTGCGTGTCCATGATCAATAACTTCCATCACTTGTTGGGTCTTGAATATTACTGTACTTGGACTTGAATATACATATATCAAATTGTCTGTATAAAGGTGTTAATTCTACGATAATTATAACATTTTGATACATTTTGATCTATATTATAAAATTTTCAAATATGATAACATTTTCCTAGGATTTCTTGTTTATAAATGCATAAACACATAAGAGAAATTGCCCAAGGTAAAAAAAAAGTATGTTATGGAATATTTAATGTTTGTATCTCGAAATAATGATAAATTGGGAATTCAGAATAAATTTAAATTAATTAAGTATAATTTTAACATAGAATGATTGAGTTCCAAATACTCAGTATCACCAGTATTGGAAGAATAAATTTTAATGCTTATACAGCAACAACACAACAACAATAAAATTTACCAAAATCTGCCTAGAAATAAAGAACGGGGGGTTTTAAAAATCTTTATTACCCTTTTTGCAGAATCTATCGTAGACAAAGAGAAAAGGAAATTAAGACGGAAATAACCCGATATAAACATAATAAAAGTTAAAACAATTGATAATCACAGTCACGACTTAGGATTGTCAATTGATAAGTGCAGCATTTGCCAATTTCTGTGAGTAACTGATTTTAGAACCTTCTCAGTTACGTACAATCATGCTATCATCTGGACAAATAATTTAGAGTTTAATGACAAATATATTCTGTATAGTGGAAATGTTTGACACTCAAAGTAGAACAATCATAAAAGCAGTTGTCAAAATAAAGATGTTTGCGTACAACCGACGATGGCATACTAGAAACACCTTTATAATGAAATAAACTTTTAGTAACTTTCTTATAATTGAAACTAATGGAAACATGACAAATATACAAATTAATTCTATACTGAACAATTCACGATCAACACATTGATATTTTTGCTAGTGAAATTATTTTTGAAATATATTCTAAAGCCAACATTTTTACGCCAAATAAATTCTATACAAGACTTTGAAACGTCAGAAGCATAGTAAACGTTTTTACTCTTCAAATATTTAAATATTAGAATTCCAATCTATCGGCCATGAGCATCACTTTAGAGCTATAAGTTGTCGAACTGCGCATGTGGTGTACAAAATTATAACGTATGTATGTTATAATATTTCTTATAACTATTAGGCCGATGTCTCTGCTGGTGGACTGACAGGTCTAGTTTTCTTTGCTTCTGTACTGACGTGATATATATATATATATATATACTTCAAAAATTTCAGTCATGAAATTTTGTAAATCATTCTAAAACTAAGGAGTATCTCCCTCGTTCATTGATCTGTCCTTAAATTGATTCATTGGCTCACTTTTGCGGCCACTTTGGTTTTAATTTTACTTTTGAAATATCTATATATTAGAATGCCAATTATTCGACCATGAGCATCATTATAGAGACATAAGTTGTCGAAATGCGCATGTGGTGCACAAAATTATAACGTGTATATTTTCTAATATCTATCAGGAATAACATTTATACTTATTTCCTATTTGCGTTGGAAACATTATTGTCAATGACATTAATAATAAATACCAATATTTATTCAAGATATCAGATTAACCTTCGTAGTTTAGTCAGATAATTTAAGCAAAAAATGAAAAAAATGTGCAGATTATTTAAAGTATTTATATTAATATACTGTAATTATAATACATTGTAAGCAATAATATTACCTTTTCTAAAATATTGTATTGTATTATTAGATATTAGTAGTGGTCTATGTATTTACATTCATTATTTTATTGCATTAATATTAAGGTTTACCAGGTTTACCAATATTATCCATTACCATATTAGTTCTCAAATAGTTCAAAGGCTATTAACTGCCTCTTCCATTGTATGGTTCTGCGATGTTTCCCATAATTGTATAATACACAATCCTTTTATATGATTTTTATTACAATCAAGAACAGTGCAGGCTATTTGATTGCCTCCTTAACGTGATTAAGTGATGGTTAATTTAGAACAATGCAATAAATGTTATTTGTTTTTCATCTGAAAACAATGACACGACATCGATCGTCCGAGCAATTAAGGACTTTGAACGCAATCTTCGCAAGTATAAAATGCATAGTAAATGCATCCCCAAATCCACTCCAAATTGTCTGATAGATGATGTTAACGTTCTATCCTCTATTATTCTGACATGAATGTAAACGTTCTATCTTCTATTATAGTGACATACATGTAAACGTTCTATCCTCTGTTATTCTGACATGAACGTTCTATCCTCCGTTATTGTTACAAACATGTAAACGTTCGATCCTCTATTACTGTGACATGAATGTCAATTTCCTTTCCTCTGTGATAAATAAGTGTTCTCCTATCATACTGGCATACAAGTAAACGTTCTATTCTTCATTATACTGACATATATGTGAACGTTTTATCTCTAAAATACCGCAGACATACATGTGAATGTTCTAGTTATCCGAGAACATTTGAAAATAAACATTTCAGTCATCGCCGAGGAGGATAATTTACCTAAACCACAAAACACGCATTGCCCAGTTTTGAGTGGCAAAATCAATTCAATGGCGTTAGACACAATCATTGATATATCAAGACGTCAAAACTTTTAAGGAAAACGTTACTGATTGCCACTCATAACGTCACTTCCACCGTTAACGTGAACGAATATATTTGGGTTGTAATAATACAATGTATTCGGATGATTGTTACACATTAAATACAAATATATATTATCAAGATTGAAAAGATGCACATGACCTTTACCTACTCATACTCTGCTACTATCAAATATAGATGTGTCTTCTCTTGAGAGTCATTATATCGATATTCTGTTAACAAATCACGGCATTTGCAAAACTTTCATGTCTATGTGAAAATAGGAAGTCAAAACAGAATTTGTTAAGAAGGGGGAAAATGCATTTGATATCTCGGAATCAGTCATAATGACACCAAACGGGTCATATATGAATTTAAAACTTAGAATACGATTTTGTAGGAAAGATTCTAATAATAACTATTATCGGGATGGAGAAAATCGCTAAGATGTAAATGTCAACCTTTACCACGCAATATTTTACCACGCAATATATACCAGCGGAGAAAAGAAACTGTGTAGTTTAGTTATTTCATTTATAGATTCATATGCAAAATATTATGTTGCATTATGTTCTATAGGTGATAAATCTGGTGATATCGCAGGCCAGGGTAGCACATTCACGTTTTGATGCTGTACGTAGTCACTAACAACGCGTGCGATGTGCGGTCGTGCGTTGACCTGCTGCACATTGACGTTACGCTGATTGTTGTGAATGAATGGAATGACGTGCTGACGTTCAATCTCGTCACCGTTAAACTGTCCTCCACTACCAAAACAAAGAATCCTTCCATGTTGTAATTCCATCTCAGACCATAACACCCCTCCCACAAAATTGGCGGCACTGAATAAAGCAGGCGTCAGTATAACGTTCTCCGGCACGACGATAAGCCTGGACACGACAGACAGTGTTGTCGAGATGAAATCTCGACTGGTCCATAAACAGAACTTCCACCCAATCTCTGTTATTGAAACGACGATACTTCTCACACGCTAACGTCGCAACACGATAACGCCAGACGGATGTAGGCCTCTCGCAACCCTTACGGTATGAGGTCTGATCCCTCGATGCCCAGGGATGCTTCCAGCGGCCAAAGAAGCCGATTGGAATCGATTACGCAAATGTATACGTATCTTGCCGACGTCACGTTACACGCGGGTGTACTGATTGCGGACGGGGCCACCTGGTGGATATCGTCTCAATAAAGCATTTACAGTGGTAAAATGAACTCCAAAATGCTTTGCCACATTGCTTTGAGACATCCCAGTTTCCAGCATTCTAATATAACGCAAAAATAATTTTCAATCATGCCAGGCATCTCTGAATCAAAATTTTATTCCAAAATACCAATGCTTTTCTATTTTAGTCACTTGGATACTGTTAATAAATGCAAGAAATTCAAATCAATTACTAACCACGTGTCGCTTAGGTTCGAAACTTTAGAAAAGTATGCTGTGACAATCAAGGCAAATCGAACGTGATATTTAACAATTTGAGTACTCAAACAGGCTTAATATCGTAAACTATGCCTTTAAGAAAGAGCGATCAGAGAATACTTTTACATTGTCCATGAATTTTTTCTATTACAATTTTTAAACGTTTCAATATTCAGTTTCAATATCATTTACGAATGAAATGCTAGTATGAACTACACAGTAATCTATTCATATAACAAAAGTATATACAATCAAAATGATATATTGTGTATGGAAATACATTCGGAAAAATCCACCGATTAAAAGGTGTATCTAATATATATGAGAGTCATAAAGAAAGAATATCTACCTTTTACAATGAATATTCCACATTGTTAATTCGATATTTGTTTGATGTGGAACTACTAGTTTGAAAGAAATGATACTAAAGAAAATTACTATATGCAACAAATTACCTCATGAGCTATCACAGAATTCTCGGAGTGTCAGAACTTTAACGCTAGAAAGTGAAACAAATTTCCTGTAGTGGATTTCTTGCCCGCGCTGATGTGAACAAAATTAGTAAATTCGTTTAGTTTGTGATCATCAAAGGTATCATTATTTTCAAAAAGAAATTTAAGCAACATTCACTTGTAATAATCTGATGTCTGATGTAGTGACATGGTACGTATGACGGAAACGACGGAATTTAACACACGTCGTCTGATGTAGTGACAAAGTACGTAAGACGGTAACGACGGAATCTGTAATAACACACGTCGTCTGATGTAGTGACATGGCACGTATGACGGTATCGACGGAATCTGTACTAACACACGTCGTCTGATGTAGTGACATGGCACGTATGACAGTAACGACGGAATCTGTATTAGCACACGTCGTCTGATGTAGTGACATGGCACGTATGACGGAAACGACGGCATCTGTTAAAACACACGTCGTCTGATGTAGTGACATGGTACGTATGATGGTATCGACGGAATCTGTATTAGCACACGTCGTCTGATGTAGTGACATGGCACGTATGACGGCAACGACAGAAGCTGTACTAACACACGTCGTCTGATGTAGTGACATGGTACGTATGACGGTAACAACAGAAGCTGTACTAGCACAGTCGTCTGATGAAGTGACATGGTATGTATGACGGTAACAACGGAATCTGTATTAGCACACGTCGTCTGATGTAGTGACAAATACGTATGGCGGTTACGACGGAAGTTAACACACGTCGTCTGATGTAGTGACAAAGTACGCATGACGATCACGACGAAATCCGTTTTAACAGTACGTACAATAAAAGTTCTTGAAATTTCAATAGATAAAGCAAACAGAAACAAAATAAATATGTTGTTATGTTTAAATCTTATTTTATTTTAAATCGATATAAAAGATATATCATCAACCATTTCCCACGTCTTTTGTTAAACCATTGCTCACAGAGTTGGAAACTTAATGCACCATTGTTTAATTTACACTTTTCATTTCAAATTCAATGTATCTTATAAATGACGGTCTCATCAATTTCGCGGACTGTATCGGTCTGGAGTTGGAGTGCGGCAGCAGAACAGCGCCCTCATTATTGAGTTGTCTCCATTATCTCGGTATGATGATGGATCTTCTACAGTATTGTATGTGACATGTAACAGATCTGCCATTCGATGTAGTAGTGTAGAGACATCCACAGAGAATAACATGACGTAACATATAATAAGGCAAGTGTTCGTAAAACGAGTTGATAAAAAATCCTATAGTTTGACATGATGCCTTCTGACACATGGCACAACCTCTCTATGATTAGATCTCGATATGGAATTGAACAGTTTAAGGTCTGTCAAGGATGTCAACTATATCAATATGTCCTCTTATCAAATTTGTTTTTCATTGTACGGAATTTTCTAACACAAAAATGAATAATTAGAAATATTACACTTGTTTTGTTCCCTAGGTCGGCATTTCTTTTAGAAATATTTCATTATACCTTTTCTATCAAAATATTTGGGCAGGAGTGGCTGTTTGTTTGTTGTATAATAGCCGTAAAATCTTCAAATATATTTTATGGTAGGTTTAAAGAATAATGCGAGTTCTGTCACAACAAGAATAAACGGATATTAAACAGCACAACAAAAATGTAATTATACGTGTGTATTAGCACACGTCGTCTGATGTAGTGACATGGCACGTATGACGGCAACGACAGAAGCTGTACTAACACACGTCGTCTGATGTAGTGACATGGTACGTATGACGGTAACAACAGAAGCTGTACTAGCACAGTCGTCTGATGAAGTGACATGGTATGTATGACGGTAACAACGGAATCTGTATTAGCACACGTCGTCTGATGTAGTGACAAATACGTATGGCGGTTACGACGGAAGTTAACACACGTCGTCTGATGTAGTGACAAAGTACGCATGACGATCACGACGAAATCCGTTTTAACAGTACGTACAATAAAAGTTCTTGAAATTTCAATAGATAAAGCAAACAGAAACAAAATAAATATGTTGTTATGTTTAAATCTTATTTTATTTTAAATCGATATAAAAGATATATCATCAACCATTTCCCACGTCTTTTGTTAAACCATTGCTCACAGAGTTGGAAACTTAATGCACCATTGTTTAATTTACACTTTTCATTTCAAATTCAATGTATTTTATAAATGACGGTCTCATCAATTTCGCGGACTGTATCGGTCTGGAGTTGGAGTGCGGCAGCAGAACAGCGCCCTCATTATTGAGTTGTCTCCATTATCTCGGTATGATGATGGATCTTCTACAGTATTGTATGTGACATGTAACAGATCTGCCATTCGATGTAGTAGTGTAGAGACATCCACAGAGAATAACATGACGTAACATATAATAAGGCAAGTGTTCGTAAAACGAGTTGATAAAAAATCCTATAGTTTGACATGATGCCTTCTGACACATGGCACAACCTCTCTATGATTAGATCTCGATATGGAATTGAACAGTTTAAGGTCTGTCAAGGATGTCAACTATATCAATATGTCCTCTTATCAAATTTGTTTTTCATTGTACGGAATTTTCTAACACAAAAATGAATAATTAGAAATATTACACTTGTTTTGTTCCCTAGGTCGGCATTTCTTTTAGAAATATTTCATTATACCTTTTCTATCAAAATATTTGGGCAGGAGTGGCTGTTTGTTTGTTGTATAATAGCCGTAAAATCTTCAAATATATTTTATGGTAGGTTTAAAGAATAATGCGAGTTCTGTCACAACAAGAATAAACGGATATTAAACAGCACAACAAAAATGTAAAGCCTTGTCAGTAACATCCATATCAAATAGATAAAACTTCAGTAGCGAACGCAATATTAAAGAAAAAGTTTCAAATTAAACTGTTTACTCTGTTATACAAAATGTTATAGATATTTGAATCATGATTAGGTCGTCATTCTTCTGTGTTTATAACCGTTCATGTATTATTGGTATATCAAGTAACGTTTTCTTGAAAACATAATATTTCCTAAACACTAAGAAAGGCAGTAAAATGGAACTTTAAGCAAAAACTATTTCTGCCCCTTACCTCTGGAATCCGATTGTAATTGACGGAACACATACAATACACATATATCATTCAATCACATTGCTTGGCTACATAACCGGCACTGACTCACAATGTGTAAGAGTGATTTGTGCAATTACTTAATGCATTGTTCCTGTTGCCCTATAGAAATTTGGCTAATAGTTCTATGTGCTAGATATTCCTGGCGCAATAATGCAACAGAACTATTCCCTTATATTCTCACTCTCCCTCCAGCAAGACCTGTTGATATATAACAATGAATTTGTCTGCAAACACCTCTTACAGTAAACATGATTCCGTTGGGGTCATATAATCTCAAAAATCTGAAACAAACTGACACTATCGTGTATAGTTATCAAAACGAATGCAAACCACAATTAGAAAATTGAGGAGTAAGCGTATCCTGTTTGCATAAAAGACCCATCGCCAGAGTCCTGAAAAACATGTTAAATCCGGTATTTATACATAGTTTTGAATGAATTCGGTATTATCAAAAAGGTAAAGACGTACGGTGTATATGATCACGTCCCAAAATGTTGATATTATTTTAAAAAGAGGGACATCAAACTCCTATATCGACTAAGCTGTTTCCGTTGTGACACTTTAATATAGACGTTCCTTAACATATTGTGTGGGTAACACATTGGCAGATGGCTTTGACCTCACGACCAAATCTTCGTATTAAAACATGCTCTGGTAAAGTGTATAAATTGTGAATTTTCCCACCAAAACAAAAAATATATGTACTAATATAAAGATTTTTTCTATTTTCTATTTCCCACATTAAACGCATATACATTGCTGTTCTGTTACTGAAAGTGCAGAGGTTAGTGCCAAATGTGAATGTTAACGAAGTAATACGAGGACACACCGACTTCATGTAGATTCACTTACCCCAACTTATAGACATGCTAATATTTAACAATATAAATATGGGAAATTTATTTGTGTCAGCATTTTATTGTAATATATACTGGTATTTTTCTATGAAGCCGTTATCGTTTAATATATACTTTTCCCTTTATTTCATTATTTTATAAGTTATCTCAAGAATGGCCTAATCATAAGTATAACTATTCATTGATTTAGAAAGTGTCGAGAAAGAATTTGACGAAATAACGGCCCCTCGTTTGATAAAGTATTTTTATACAAAGATTAAGTAAATAGTCTATAAAAGTTGATGTCATTTAAGTTGGGCAAATATGAGAAAAAATTGTACCCCTGTTCAAGACTTTGTGAAAATCAGAATTTTGTATATAACTAAAACATTGTAATATATTACGTAAAACTTCATAGCAAAAGCTGTCAATTTGATCAAAGTGAGAAATTATACGTGTTAAACAAATCTAACATGAATACTATTCGAAAATATCATCTCTGTAATGTTCTTTTCATTAAATTCACCTTGATTTGCTAAAATATTCCCAACTCGGAAAACCCCCATTTCAAAATAGTCAGAACAATGCTTATTAAATAATACAGTAGATTGCACAGCCACATATCGTGAATGAAAAACCCTTAGTAATTTTGTCAAGTATTAGATTTAGCCCAAACATATTAATCAGTTAATGCATTTTACTTGCGTCAATTTCAGCCAGCTGCAGGGTAACAATACTTGTGATATTTTCAACTATAATGAATTTTATACAGATACAAGAAAGTAGCCGCATTTTGCTTCAGCTTTTGGGTTGTTTGTCTGTCTGTTTGCTTTTTTTCTTTCATATATATCCATCAGTATTGCATTAATACATACGAAAATATTCTGCAGGATCTGATCAATTTGTTTGATTTGCCAAATGTAACATATGCGAAGTAGTTGCCATATACTTTCTGCTTATTGTATACACATGTAGAATGCCAAGGTTCTCTCTTATTATTACGATACGGAAAGGAAATACATATATAAACGAGTTCGATTTCGTTGATTAGATAAAAGGATTCTACATAGAATCAGTGGCAGATCCAGGATTTCCGCAAAGGGGGCCCACATGTGTATTGGTCACACTACTCAGCCATTTTTGGTGCCAAATCTGAATTTTTACTTATAAATATGTGGCGAAAAGGGGGGGCTAAATCTGCCACTGAGAATCTAATTCACTGTTTTCAATAAGATGCAATATTGATGTTATACATTCTTATTAAGATTACAAATAATTACAAATGATTATATGGTTGATTATAAGAATTGGAAGGACGGTGTGCCTAGTCAGCAGGGAAATCTCTTCATAACACATGATTCAGACCTTTTATATTTGTATATCATAGTAGTAACAAAAGACTGCAAAACTATAGGTCTTTAACATATTTCTAATTTATTATGACGTACAAAATGATGTAGGTTAGTTACATCAATTTTGTGTCAAAATAGGAAGGCGCCATTGTATTATTTTCCTTAATTTCAAATTTAGCATGCTTAGAAATAAAAAAAAATATGTTCAGATAAACATCTGATATTGTAGAAAAAGTGCATTTTAAAATTATGAACATACACATAATTTAGCTCTATAAGATCTGCATTTTCTTTCTTTTTACAATGATTTGGGGACAAAATTAGAGGATAGGGTAATAAAATCTTACTTTGCACGAAATCTAACATACCTCTCTTGTTTATTAAGTACATACGGTACTGTAGAATGAAAATAAATCAAGAAATGAGACTTCCATGTATTTTTACATTATCGTCACTCTAAATATCACATTTCGATGCATATGTACGGGGGATAATTTTAGCAACCAGTGATGTAAGACAGCCTTTTTTCTCATTACGTATATAAGGGATTCTAAAATTTGATACTGAACCATGAAGGCAGGATTTTATACTACAAATAAGAAGTGTTTACGATCTGCTGATTTACACAAAATTGCCTATGCAATGCAATCTAATAGATGATATGTTCGACTCATGAGTTATATAAAATATGAATGAAGCATATTAAGATTCCATAACTTTGATTTCTTGATCAAACGAAAACAAATATGGATAGGTAGTGTTTAACAACACCAATCTATTTGCGTCTTTCATGTTCCTCAAATAAAAAAAAAAGAATTTTTAAAAAAGCACGTATTTTTCACCAGAATTTTCTTAGGGATGGAAAACTCTCAAAATGACAGAAAATATCAATGGAAATAAAAATATTCTTTATGTAATACTAACTATATTGCAATTTGAACCCATCATATATTTTGTTTGCCACTCATTTAATCAAGCCATACATGCCTATAACAGATCATGGTGGTCAAAAAATTACGTTTATCCTAACTGTGATGTTGATTAGTACAAAATCTAGAAATGAAAGATTGATGAAGCATTGTATAGCGATCATACGAGAGATATAATGTAGTATTGTGTGGCTTTGTGACGATATAGCACCACCTGGAGAGATCTGATCGATACTCTATTGTCAAAGTGAACCTATCAAATTAACGTGATGATTAAAAGCATTCATCAGCTATGATAGGTCATCAGGGAACAGGGCAATAAAGTCTTACATCTTTTTCCTCGAGGGCTTATGTAAGGGAGATGAGTGATCGGATTAGTGGAGAGGGAAGGTGTATTTTACTTTTTCTTTTTTTCATTTTATTTATTTATTTATTTATTTATTTTTTGACGGAATATTTATCTCTGAAGGTCATTTAGTGACCATTGCCCGCATCTGACGTATATACTTGTAATTATAATCTAAATAAGTGTATTACGTTATGAAACAGTACAGTCTATAACAGCATAGATACGGGATGTGTTTAGTTCTGGACGAATCTAGAGTACAGAGCTCGGAGTTAACTTCCAACTCTCGAAAGATACACTGCGGATCTTACCACTTGCTCTATATAACGAGATGGAATCAAGATTTGTTCATTGTAAATGGCTACCACTTCCTCCAGCGAGGACCTCACTTTACTGTAGCATATCTTATTCATGCTTTGCTGATGTACTTGACTGTACCTTAGTAAAGGTGTTTTGAATGTACATGCTAGTGGCATAGTGCCTCTTTACGCAAATACACAAATGAAGACATAGAATTGTGCGGAGCATAAGTGTAAATAATTCATGGTATTAAAAAAAACCCCGATTTGTCTCTCTTTCATCCGTCTAAAATAGAGTTTTTGCACAAAAAAAACCCCCGAATCTTTTAAACTCCACATTTGCCAATTTTCAATCATACATAATTGTGGGCCAGAAATGCCACTGCATGTAAAATAAAAAGTCAAGCATGCAAGGCAGCGAAGGCAGTAGCAGATGTTACACTGAATCGAAGTCAATCATTCAACAGAGACGTCTGACCGAATTCTATTTTTAAAAAAGTTATTATTCAGCCACTGAACTGTACAACCACCCAAAATATATGACAAATTAAGAGAAGAGAATAGAAAATACGATACATTTGTGTATTCTCAGATCATCCCTTATCCAACGTTTCTATGATGAACTCTTTTTGTACAAATATGGTTGATCGATACATTGATTCTTGATAAGGGGATGATCTCCAAGTAACAAAATCAAAATCGACGAGTATATGTGCATGTGGTAGAAAATGGATAGAAAAGACTTCATCTACATAGAAAGAAAAATAAGAGTCTAAATTATGCTTTCATCATTTTACAATGAAGGACGAGTTAATGTACCGTAACATGTGAAAACTGCTCTCGAAATCAAATGTACAGAAAGAAAGTCGTTCGGCGCCGACCAAGGGAATAGAATGGAAGGAAATGTTGAGAGCATTTTGAATTAATAAACTAATTATATAGCATCCGCGAAGTTAGACTGCAATTGTTAAGATGATCATTGAACCCATCTGAAGTTCTTTACTACTGAAAGTAGTGTAAGTGTTGCCACTTTAAGCGGAAAGCTTGTAAGAATTAAAGATGCAGGCGTCTACATCTGAAATTAGTGAAAATGTGATTTACATGAAGCAAGTGTATGGTTCTCCGCTCGTTAAAAGCGAACTTTGAGAAGATGATATTACATCTAAATGTGAAATATAGAATCAGACATAACAATGTGCAGACTAAGTGAAAATCAAACCCATATGAAACTGTGAATAAAAGTATAAACATAAAGTAATATGTGCGGATATAAACAGGTTCATGACTATTTCATAAATGATGTACATGTATAGTTTTCGATTATGTAGGGTAAATACAACCCAGAAAATAGGGAATATTCAGCAAATACGTAAAGATATATCTTTTGATAGAATTGTGAAGTGCGTTGCATCTTGATAATGTCATACCTTTATATTTGTTATGATATAACATTATTTAAATATCAAGTGAAAGAAACATAACATTGATATGGTATATAATCTCTAAGATATAAAAAGTGACATTGACATGGCATATCATCGCTCAGATATAAATAGTGACATTGACATTGCATATTATTGGTATGATATAAAGGCATAAATAGTGACATTGACATGACTGACATGGCATATTATCGCTAAGATATAAATAGTGACATTGATATGGCATATAATCACCAAGATATAAAGATATAAATAGTGACATTGATATGGCATATAATTGCTAAGATATAAATTGTGTCATTGACATGGCATATTATCGCTAAGATATAAAGATATAAATAGTGACATTGACATGGCATATTATCGCTAAGATATAAAGATATAAATAGTGACATTGACATGGCATATAATCGCTAAGATATAAATAGTGACATTGACATGGCATATAATCGCTAAGATATAAAGATAAAAATAGTGACATTGATATGGTCGTTAACTTATTTTACATATTATTTTTCGCTTTCTAGAATTCTATAATTTACGCAATAATACATTTTATTTAGACATTTTCTCGTGTCTTAACCACTTGATATACAAATGAAGACGAAACTTTGAGATAGCAAATGATTTTGTTTATTTAATAGATATGCACCACGCCACAGCTACGTGTAAAACTTTCAAGATAGCGAATATTCAGTTACATGATATACTAACATCGTTTGTTTTCTGCATATGACTAAAATAGCGATCATATCCTCGCATGGTGTTTATAATACATGTACGTTGAAAAGGTACACATTTCTTTTTGTAAAAGCTATTTTCGGCGTTAAGAAATCTACGTGTTCCAGTCTTGTTTATGTCGAACCAGGAAGATTTCCTGTACCTATTCAAAGAAGATTGCATATTGTCAAAAATTTACTTGAATTAGGCACTATACTGATAACTGTATTTTAAAATCCTGCTACAGTGATTTAGAGAGCAAACATTTGATTTTTATGGTGGATGCAGGACGACTTTCACCGGCCCGAATATTTTTTTTTTTTTTTTTTTTTGTGCCGAATTATTTGTTTTATTTATTTATTGTTATTTTCATTGCCGGACCTTCGGGTCGGATTATTTTTTCCCCCAAAATTTGAGCCGGTCTTTTATTTGCAAAGTCTCCCCCCCCCCATAAAAAGCAAATGGTTGCTCCCTTAGTAGAGAGTAAAAAGTTATGGTACTCAAGATTTATGAACTATGCCGTTCGTATATAAGTATCAGTAACAAAGAACTCACGAGTACGTGCCAAATATCTGTACTCAGCGAACATGATTCGAACTCATTGATTACATTCATGTGCTTTCCATACTTTACAGGTAAAAGTCTTAATATTTGTTGTATAAAAGATGTTATATATGTATTGTATATTGGTATACATACAAGTTTGTTTATATGTTGTCTTCCTTGCGAGTCGGATGCCTCAAGTTGATAAAGAATTTGAATACCTGACGTGCTACAGTAAGAAGTTGGCGAGCTATAAAAGCTTCCATCTACTTCGATCATTAGATACGTCATAGTATGTAGAACTTAATGTTGTGTGAGACAATATTTCCGATATCATTATATATAGCAGTCTAAGTGATGATAATCATTTAATCTATATCTTCAGTAGAATATGATCAATTCGTGTTAGAAGTACAAATACTGGTATTCTTTCATTGATCATGTGTGTGCAGATATATGACGTAGACTTTAGTTATATATTTTCAATATATTGTACTTTCTTTGTAATCATGTAGACATTAATTATATATTTTCATATTTTGTATTTTTTTTTCAGTTAATCATATAGACCTAGTAATATATATTCATATTTTGTTTTTATTTTAGTTAATCATGTAGACATTAATTTTATATTTTCATGTTTTTTAATTTTTTTCTCAGTTAACCATATAAATTTTAGTTATATATATTCAAAATTTTGCACATTTTCAGTTAAACATATAGATTTTAATCATATATTTCATATTTTGTACATTTTTCAGTTCATCATGTAGATTTTAGTTATATATTTTCATATTTTGTACTTTTTCGAGTTAACCATATAGATCGGCAGTGCATTCACCATTATGATGGAGTTTAGTGCTTAATACAGGGGAACAAAAGGAAACAGTTTATTCACCTATATAGTGGTGGCCAATATGTAATGTATAGGGAACACCAGATTACACCGACAGCACATGAGACTATGGTGGTGGACAATATGTAATGTATAGGGAACACCAGGATACACCGACAGCACATGAGACTTTATGGTGATGGGCAATATGTAATGTATAGGGAACACCAGATTACACCGACAGCATATGAGACTTTATGGTGATGGGCAATATGTAATGTATAGGGAACACCAGATTACACCGACAGCACATGAGACTTTATGGTGGTGGGCAATATGTAATGTATAGGGAACACCATGATACACCGACAGCACATAATACTTTATGGTGATGGGCAATATGTAATGTATAGGGAACACCAGGATACACCGACAGCACATGAGACTTTATGGTGGTGGGCAATATGTAATGTATAGGGAACACCAGGATACACCGACAGCGCATGAGACTTTATGGTGATGGGCAATATGTAATGAATAGGGAACACCAGATTACACCGACAGCACATGAGACTTTATGGTGGTGGGCAATATGTAATGTATAAGGAACACCAGGGTACACCGACAGCACATAATACTTTATGGTGGTGGGCAATATGTAATGTATAGGGAACACCAGGATACACCGACAGCACATGAGACTTTATGGTGGTGGGTAATATGTAATGTATAGGGAACACCATGATACATGGACAGCACATGAAACGTTATGGTGGTGGGCAATATGTAATGTATAGGGAACACCAGGATACACCGACAGCACATGAGACTTTATGGTGGTGGGCAATATGTAATGTATAGGGAACACCATGATACACCGACAGCACATGAAACGTTATGGTGGTGGGCAATATGTAATGTATAGGGAACACCAGGATACATCGACAGCACATAATACTTTATGGTGGTGGGCAATATGTAATGTATAGGGAACACCATGATACACCGACAGCACATAATACTTTATGGTGGTGGACAATATGTAATGTATAGGGAACACCAGGATACACCGACAGCACATGATACTTTATGGTGATGGGCAATATGTAATGTATAGGGAACACCAGGATACACCGACAGCGCATGAGACTTTATGGTGTTGGGCAATATGTAATGTATAGGGAACACCAGATTACACCGACAGCACATAATACTTTATGGTGATGGGCAATATGTAATGTATAGGGAACATCAGATTACACCGACAGCACATGAGACTTTATGGTGGCGGGCAATATGTAATGTATAGGGAACACCATGATACATCGACAGCACATGAGACTTTATGGTGGTGGGCAATATGTAATGTATAGGGAACACCAGGATACACCGACAGTACATAATACTTTATGGTGATGGGCAATATGTAATGTATAGGGAACACCAGGATACATCGACAGCACATGAAACGTTATGGTGGTGGGCAATATGTAATGTATAGGGAACACCAGGATACACAGACAGCATATGAGACTTTATGGTGGATGGTAATATGTAATGTATAGGGATCACCAGGATACATCGACAGCACATGAGACTTTATGGTGGTGGGCAATATGTAATGTATAGGGAACACCATGATACACCGACAGCACATGATACTTTATGGTGATGGGCAATATGTAATGTATAGGGAACACCAGATTACACCGACAGCACATGAGACTTTATGGTGGTGGGCAATATGTAATGTATAGGGAACACCAGGATACACCGACAGCACCTGATACTTTATGGTGATGGGCAATATGTAATGTATAGGGAACACCAGATTACACCGACAGCACATGAGACTTTATGGTGGTGGGCAATATGTAATGTATAGGGAACACCATGATACACCGACAGCACATAATACTTTATGGTGATGGGCAATATGTAATGTATGGGGAACATCAGGATACATCGACAGCACGTGAGACTTTATGGTGGTGGGCAATATGTAATGTATAGGGAACACCAGGATACATCGACAGCACATGAAACGTTATGGTGGTGGGCAATATGTATGTATAGGGAACACCATGATACATCGACAGCACATGAGACTTTATGGTGGTGGGTAATATGTAATGTATAGGGAACACCATGATACATCGACAGCACATGAAACGTTATGGTGGTGGGCAATATGTAATGTATAGGGAACACCATGATACACCGACAGTACATAATACTTTATGGTGGTGGACAATATGTAATGTATAGGGAACACCAGGATACACCGACAGCGCATGAGACTTTATGGTGGTGGGCAATATGTAATGTATAGGGAACACCAGGATACACCGACAGCACATGAGACTTTATGGTGGTAGACAATATGTAATGTATAGGGAACACCGGGATACACCGACAGCACATGAGACTTTATGGTGATGGGCAATATGTAATGTATATGGAACACCAGGATACACAGACAGCATATGAGATTTTATGGTGGATGGTAATATGTAATGTATAGGGAACACCAGATTACACCGACAGTACATGAGACTTTATGGTGATGGGCAATATGTAATGTATAGGGAACACCAGATTACACCGACAGCACATGAGATTTTATGGTGATGGGCAATATGTAATGTATATGGAACACCAGGATACACCGACAGCACATGAGATTTTATGGTGGTGGGCAATATTTAATGCATAGGGAACACCAGGATACATCGACAGCACGTGAGACTTTATGGTAGTAAACAGTTGTTACTTTAGCAGTGTTTCAGATTGAAATGAAATATTATAGGACATATGGCCTATTTCATCAAAAAAGTATAGGTCATTTTGTCATAAACTCAAAATAGTTTAGGCCATTTATTTTTCTATAGCAAAACTACTGTTAAAGGTAAATCAATGCTCAAAATTTCCTTTATCCAATTTTTTTGCAGCGATACTGAACAGTTTTCTGTTTGTTTTGTTTTTCCATGTTTCCAAATGTTTTATGTACGCTCTCCATTTCCTCTTGAATAAATAAACAATTAGAAACCTTTTATTTTATTTTATTTTTCTTTGAGGGAGGGGGTTACCTAAAAATCGATAGAAAGGAGATTGAGCGCTTGTGCAATAAACCCAAAACAACATGGTTAGGTCCGCAAAGAAGCGCAAAATGTGTCGATCTACTTAATCATATTCAGAGAGAAAGTCGCCTCTTACCGTTTCGTTCAACACCGTCATTGCTTATATTGATCCGTATCGAAAACGGTTAAAACCCGTGTAATTAACAAGCCTTGTCACGAAAAACGTGTCTTCTTTTAAAACGGAGCGAAAAATCATTTTATGATGTACTTTATAAAAACATATGCTTTCCTATCAAATTCCGTTAACTTCAAAGAATGCGATTTTTATAGGCAAATCCATATATTACGAACCAGAAAACATGTACGACTTTCTGACATACCAATGTCCTAGTAAGAGTACCCATTTAAATGAAAAGAAGAAGAAAGGGAATTCAAGCAATGGATAACTAAAACCTGACATTGGATGCGTAAATGAAATGTAAAACTTTTCAGAATATAATGGCATTGCCTTCGATTGGGGATTCTGACCTTCTCATTCTCAATATCATGTCCTCTCGCGATACTTTAAGCTATTAAAGGTTTTCAGTTATTACAAAATGAAGTAATGAGATATCAAGATTAATCTTCTACCGTCTTGACCAAGATGATCCGTTTCAATTATGATTCATAGCTTGATTATTTTCTACTTCATATTTCAATGGGGTCTAAAATGAAACCATACTGTGTCAGATCCACGTCTGTAATTGATCAACAAAACACTAAAGGTGCTGACAACTTCATTGGACTATTTTCGATAGGTTGATTGCGTTCCGATCTCCGTACAATTACCTGAAATCCAATCACAGGAAACCCTACACCTTATCAGACGCGTTATATTTGATGTATGAACTGTAAAGATTTGATTTAAGATCTAATGACATTCACTTGATAATTGTAATGCATATTGTATTCATTTTAAATCTTTAAAGTTAATGACAATTACAAGTGGACAATAACAAAGTATTCGTATTCCGGCTACAGTTTGATCAATCGTAGTAACATGTCGCTTTCCTATTCAGCAGAACATACTATGGCATTGATAAACATGGATCTTCACATCATCTTAACAAGCACAGCTTTATTTCTATACAATAAACTCTGAACGCTGCCGACAGACAAACCAACAACACACAGGATATTTGTTCGTGCTATGTATTCCATGGAATTTCGATGGCATTGATGGGTAGGAAGGGGGGATAATGATGTTCAACTGGGAAATCTTTCCCTAAACATTGAGAAAATATTCAATTAATAGTAAATGATTGTATGTTCGTTTAAAGAATTTGCGATATGTAAACCTCTTTTCTTTTTGTTTTTCTTTACTTTTCTTCTTTTTATATTTGCTTCCACTGTTTTAAAACAAACTTTTACAGAAAGTGATATTAATATCTAATGAATCCTCATATGCTACAAAACTATATCAATGGTAAATATGGTTTTGTTGATGACGCTAATGTGTACCCATTGTGTATACTGTGTTTATGAATGCATACTAGGCTACTTTAATTCTGAGCGAGCATACAAGTGTTACAATATACAAAAAAATTCTGGTGGTGTCGAAAAGTTCATGTTCCCAATGCACATCATCTTTCAGATGAAGATATATTACATTGCCTGATTGAACTACTCCCACATTTCCCACCAATGAAAGTAACACAAATCCCAGTAGTAATACTCCTTACGCGTTGGAGTACTCGACATGAGAGAGACTGGATTGGTGAAGAAGTAACATACTGTATGCTTGATTCGTCAACGGAAGCTCTATCGTGATTGTCGACTCAGAAATGTCAAGGTGAATTATGGTTAGTCTGGGTCATTCAGACGTTGCTTCTGCTCACCAGACGTTGGACAGAAACAAACGCTTCGATGACAGTGATTTAATTATCGCATGTGTCCGCCATACCCGTATGCCAGACACATGGGTTTACAACGGGAAGTGGTTGACATGATAGAGAAGAGAAATATTCTGAAGTGACTTTAATTACAATCCTCTTCTCGTTATTCTTAATGTAAGAGATGTTGTAACCAGGGACGTCTAAACACAAAACGATTTGGGATCAGCTATCTTGATATAAACTCTAATCACTGATTTAAGATCATTATACTTTTTTATCGAATAGCCAAAAGCGACTATGTACGTCTTTATCTCGATTATTGTGTCTGTCTATCCCTCAGTGATTCCGTCACATTATGTCGATTATTGTGTCTGTCTATCCCTCAGTGATTCCGTCACATTATTGTGTCTGTCTATCCCTCAGAGATTCCGTCACATTATTGTGTCTGTCTATCCCTCAGTGATTCCGTCACATTATTGTGTCTGTCTATCCCTCAGTGATTCCGTCACATTATTGTGTCTGTCTATCCCTCAGTGATTCCGTCACATTATTGTGTCTGTCTATCCCTCAGTGATTCCGTCACATTATTGTGTCTGTCTATCCCTCAGAGATTCCGTCACATTATTGTGTCTGTCTATCCCTCAGTGATTCCGTCACATTATTGTGTCTGTCTATCCCTCAGTGATTCCGTTACATTATTGTGTCTGTCTATCCCTCAGTGATTCCGTCACATTATTGTGTCTGTCTATCCCTCAGTGATTCCGTCACATTATTGTGTCTGTCTATCCCTCAGTGATTCCGTCACATTATGTCGATTATTGTGTCTGTCTATCCCTCAGTGATTCCGTCACATTATGTCGATTATTGTGTCTGTCTATCGCTCAGTGATTCCGTCACATTATTGTGTCTGTCTATCCCTCAGTGATTCCGTCACATTATTGTGTCTGTCTATCCCTCAGTGATTCCGTCACATTATGTCGATTATTGTGTCTGTCTATCCCTCAGTGATTCCGTTACATTATTGTGTCTGTCTATCCCTCAGTGATTCCGTCACATTATTGTGTCTGTCTATCCCTCAGTGATTCCGTCACATTATTGTGTCTGTCTATCCCTCAGTGATTCCGTTACATTATTGTGTCTGTCTATCCCTCAGTGATTCCGTCACATTATTGTGTCTGTCTATCCCTCAGTGATTCCGTCACATTATGTCGATTATTGTGTCTGTCTATCGCTCAGTGATTCCGTCACATTATTGTGTCTGTCTATCCCTCAGTGATTCCGTCACATTATTGTGTCGGTCTATCCTTCAGTGATTCCGTCACATTATGTCGATTATTGTGTCTGTCTATCCCTCAGTGATTCCGTCACATTATTGTGCCTGTCTATCCCTCAGTGATTCCGTCACATTATTGTGTCTGTCTATCCCTCAGTGATTCCGTCACATTATTGTGTCTGTCTATCCCTCAGTGATTCCGTCACATTATTGTGTCTGTCTATCCCTCAGTGATTCCGTCACATTATTGTGTCTGTCTAATCCTCAGTGATTCTGTCACATTATTGTGTCTGTCTATCCCTCAGTGATTTCGTCACATTATGGTTTAGATTTAAACAAATTTGGATACTTACTTCGTAATGAAGAGAAATAACTGTTGATTTTGAGGTAAAAGCTCGAGGTCACTGATCTGAACTAAACAGTGAAATTAAGTCCACAATTTGCATGATCCCATATTTGATTTGCTGAAACCAGTAAGGGACAAGTACTGCCGAAAGACATATTTGAGGTTATAGCAGTGCTCAATGGACGACTTACACAAAATTTTTTAGTACATTACAATTTCCAAATTTATTTTATATGGCGTAAGTGGGCAAATGGAACTCTTTCGTTGACGAAGTCAGGGATACGATGGTTGTTTGTTTTAGCGGTATATATTTGGCTTTTATAAACTGAAATCATGGCAATTTCTTTATTGCAATTGGCGTTTTATGTGAAGAAGATACATTACGGAAACAATCATTCTGCAACATGTAAATTGGCATCTCAATGGACCTGTGACGGAGACATGTAAGCCAGTTGAACACTTTCGCCAGTGAGCTTCTCTGTTGATGTGGTCATCCTCGCCCAGCATGGAGCAAAGTTAAGCAACGTCAACTGCGGTCAGTGAGTGGATGGGTGACCCGTCGACACGTTCAACACCATTTTACACGAATCTGCAAACATCAAGTTTGGAAACGTTCCCAAAATAAATAATACAATAATATTTTCTATTTCATATATCAGGTTGTTCAGATATTGTCTATTCATATGCCATATTGTTCATACTTTGTCTATTTCATATGCCACGTTGTCGAGATACTGCCTATTCCATATGTCAGGTTGTCTAGATATTGTCTATGTCATACATCATGTTGTCTAGATATTGTCTATTACATGTCAGGTTGTCTAGATGCTGACTATTTCACATTAGGTTGTCTAGATATTGTCTATTTCATGTCAGGTTGTCTAGATATTGTCTATTTCATATGCCAGATTGTCAAGATACTGCTTATTTCATATGTCAGATTGTCTATTGCATATGTCAGATTGTCTATTGCATATGCCACGTTGTCCGATACGATCGATTTCATATGTTGAGTGGTCTAGATACTGTCTATTTCATACATCAGGTTGTCTAGATACTGTCTATTTCATCTGTCAGATTGTCTAGATATTGTCTATTTCATATGCTACGTTGTCAGATACGATCTATTCCATGTCAAATGTCAGGTTGTCCAATATCTACATTGGCCTCCTGTCTTTGGAATGGGCAGTACATTCTTGATGCAGTATCACGATGCATGCTTCTCCGATGGGTATGCAATAGGGTCCCGAGAATTAACTCCAAAGTGTAAGTTAAATGCTCTGGATGTGACGTAAAGCATGTGACGAATAGACAGTAGTAATGTAGATGTACATATATCTGTTTGTCAAATGCACATCAACATTACGTTGTATTCAGATGAGGAAAATCTCCAATGAACTCAATAGCTCAATGGTAAGAGCATCCCACCTGAAAGCGGAATGTTCCGAGTTCTATTCCCGGGCTCGGCCACAGTTTTTCACCCTGCCTATTTCAATGTAAAGACACACGTTTCATAAAATATCGTATAAATAAAAAAAATCCACATTCTTTTTACCACATATTTTGGGGGGCGTAAAAAGTGCATTTTCCTGATAACGTTTATGAAATCAGGCTTCTCTTGATCAGTGGCGGATTTAAAGGGGGCCGCCCCCGCCCGCCTTCTTTTGGCTACATGAGTAGTTTGGCTAATACAAATGTGGGCCCCCTTTTCGGAAATCCTGGATCCGCCACTGTTGGTTTTTAAGCTATGTCACAATACGTGTAAATTTACGTCATAGAAAACGTTTTACAATGACAGGTGAAGTCTTACTTCAAGCGTGTCAAACAAATTGAAATATGTCATGGGATTATGACCTTTCTATCATGGGATAAACCATTCTCTTTTGTTTCGTTCGAAAGAAATTGTAGAAGTCACACAATTCATGAAAATTCCTTACTCTAGAATTCGATGTAATATATAGAGAGACCACAAAACACAATCTGTTATATATTAGCTATTATCACCATATCTGTGCCCCCGAAAACCCGGCTGCGTTTATTTCAATACTTCTACGTTACCAACAAGATTCTTATACATGTCTATCAAATTCATTCTCTTGTGAGCAATGATACTAATATTTACAGAGTTAATTACAAAATAAAAATACCGTAACAAATGTAATAATTTGTTTGGGAAATTAACATAGCCAAGAACGATAACTCCACTAGAGAAATTATTGATACTAGAGGCTTGCACTTCTTACGAAACACTCACTAATGGTAATTAGTACTGGACATGTACTACGTAAGAAATACTTACTAACAGCAGTTAGTACTGAGCATGTACTTTGTATGAAACACTAACTGTTAAGTAGCACTGAATATGCAACATGTAAAAACACTCACCAGCAGTAATTGACATTTCACATGTACGATGCAAGAGACAATCACTAACAGTAATTAGCATGTCACATGTACGACGCAAGAGACACTCACTAACAGTAATTAGCATGTCACATGTACGACGCAAGAGACAATCACTAACAGTAATTAGCATGTCACATGTACGACGCAAGAGACACTCACTAACAGTAATTAGCATGTCACATGTACGACGCAAGAGACAATCACTAACAGTAATTAGCATGTCACATGTACGACGCAAGAGACAATCACTAACAGTAATTAGCATGTCACATGTACGACGCAAGAGACAATCACTAACAGTAATTAGCATGTCACATGTACGACGCAAAAGACACTCACTGACAGTAATTAGCACGTCACATGTACGACGCAAGAGACAATCACTAACAGTCATTAGCATGTCACATGTACGACGCAAGAGACAATCACTAACAGTAATTAGCATGTCACATGTACGACGCAAGAGACAATCACTAACAGTAATTAGCATGTCACATGTACGACGCAAGAGACAATCACTAACAGTCATTAGCATGTCACATGTACGACGCAAGAGACAATCACTAACAGTAATTAGCATGTCACATGTACGACGCAAGAGACAATCACTAACAGTAATTAGCATGTCAACTGTACGACGCAAGAGACAATCACTAACAGTCATTAGCATGTCAAATATACAACGCAAGAGAAACTAACAGTAATTAGCATGTCACATGTACGACGCAAGAGACAATCACTGACAGTAATTAGCATGTAATATGTACGACGTAAGAGACAATCACTAACAGTAATTAGCATGTAATATGTACGACGCAAGAGACAATCACTAACAGTAATTAGCATGTCACATGTACGACGCAAGAGACAATCACTAACAGTAATTAGCATGTAATATGTACGACGTAAGAGACAATCACTAACAGTAATTAGCATGTAATATGTACGACGTAAGAGACAATCACTAACAGTAATTAGCATGTAATATGTACGACGCAAGAGATAATCACTAACAGTAATTAGCATGTAATATGTACGACGCAAGAGACAATCACTAACAGTAATTAGCACGTCACATGTACGACGCAAGAGACAATCACTAACAGTAATTAGCATGTCACATGTACGACGCAAGAGACAATCACTGACAGTAATTAGCATGTAATATGTACGACGTAAGAGACAATCACTAACAGTAATTAGCATGTAATATGTACGACGCAAGAGATAATCACTAACAGTAATTAGCATGTCAAATGTACGACGCAAGAGACAATCACTAACAGTCATTAGCATGTCAAATGTACAACGCAAGAGAAACTAACAGTAATTAGCACGTCACATGTACAACGCAAGAGACAATCACTAACAGTAATTAGCATTTTATATGTATAACGCAAGAGACACTAACAGTCATTAGCAAGTCACATGTACGATGCAAGAGACACTAACAGTAATTAGCTACATGTATGTCATATGCACGACGCAAGAGACACTCACTAACAGTACTTAACATGTCATACGTACAACGCAAGAGACACTAACAGTAATTAGCACGTCACATGTACAACGCAAGAGACAATCACTGACAGTAATTAGCATGTCAAATGTACGACGCAAGAGACAATCACTAACAGTAATTAGCACGTCACATGTACGACGCAAGAGACAATCACTAACAGTAATTAGCATGTCAAATGTACGACGCAAGAGACAATCACTAACAGTCATTAGCATGTCAAATGTACGACGCAAGAGACAATCACTAACAGTAATTAGCACGTCACATGTACGACGCAAGAGACAATCACTAACAGTAATTAGCATGTCAAATGTACGACGCAAGAGACACTCACTAACAGTAATTAGCATGTCAAATGTACGACGCAAGAGACACTCACTAACAGTAATTAGCATGTCAAATGTACGACGCAAGAGACAATCACTAACAGTAATTAGCATGTCACATGTACGACGCAAGAGACAATCACTAACAGTAATTAGCATGTCACATGTACGACGCAAGAGACAATCACTAACAGTAATTAGCATGTCAAATGTACGACGCAAGAGACACTCACTAACAGTAATTAGCATGTCAAATGTACGACGCAAGAGACACTCACTAACAGTAATTAGCATGTCAAATGTACGACGCAAGAGACAATCACTAACAGTAATTAGCATGTCACATGTACGACGCAGGAGACACTCACTAACAGTAATTAGCATTTCACAATCTAGATTGTTATAATAATGTTTAAACATGTTAAATGCTTTAAATATTAGTCAATCTGATTAAAACCATATCTTTATTCCGCTTCTCTATTTGTCCCATTGCGGACAAAGATCTGGCGAAATCCCGTAAGGGGTCATGTTCTGGTGAACTCAGTGGATCGGCCACAAATTCCTAGGAATAAAATTAACATCCACAGCGTGTCAGACCCACAAGGTAGTTTTTGAACAAGTGTTTGTTACATTTTGCGTCACTATCACGTGCCTAGCTAAGTCATTGATTGGCAATGGGAAAAAACGGTTTCGGTGACTGAAACGTCATCAGAGTTCAGCAGTATCAAATTAAATTCTTACATGGTATTTTTTAAGTTCAAATGAAAGAAACATTCGTACAGGAAAGAAACCATTTCCTGTTATACAACTGCAGGAAATACAGGGTTTTGACTTGGGACATAATTTACCACCTACAGCCTTGCTCAAAGCGCATGCCTGTCCTCTGTGTGATGTACGGGTTTTAAAACACAAACAGATTGAAATTGAATGAAAATGTTGCACTAAATCAATTAAAGTCCTCAGCAGGATAAATAAGCATTTAAAAAGTAACAGAATTTTTGTAATTTATGAACACTTTATTTGAAAAATATATCAATAATCAAACAATACATAACAATAGCACTGATACAGTGCCAGTAAACACATCTCTTAAATTATTCCGCATTACACTTATACAAATCCCAGGCATTAAATAAAACATAACTCCGAAGGAGTGGAAACAGCTTGCTCACAGATTTTGATGTCACACGCCCCGAAAGATTAATATTTATATAAATAAGTGAATATCTAACACCGCTATGATACTGAGGCTTGAACCATGATGTACAATGTAGTTATTTTTAAACCTGTCTGTCACATCTCAAGTAGTGCTGTGTAAAATTCGATTCTGGAAAAAAGGTCTAAAGCTTTCCATTATAAACTGCTGTTGAATCACATTTCACGTTTTTGAAGGGTACAAGCTATAACTAATTCTCATATCGTATCGAAATTATAAAACAAAAGTTTGCGATTCACAATACACGTTTCAGAAATGACTAAAGCGTTGATAAGCGAAGCATAAAAACTGCTCAAAGTAGCTTAAGCAAATATGCCTTTCTTACAATAGATAATAAAGTCCATGTTACTCTTTAGACATGGTTTATTATATCATAAATATATCTTTGTTAATGAAAAGCACGATATGCATATGTGTGTGTGTGTGTGTGTGTGTGTGTGTGTGTGTGTGTGTGTGTGTGTGTGTGTGTGTGTGTGACAGACCATAACGGGACCCATTCCCTCCCCAACTCCATCCTCCTTTCCCTCTACGAACAAAAGGAAATGAATATAATACTATTTCCTATACATCACACACAATACATACCCGAAAAACATAATAAGTGAGACTTGTTCTCAATGAAGTGCTATGGACTTTATTTTCTACGTTAATTTCACATCAATTTTTATGAATTACGAAATTTAAGTAGTATTTTGTTTTATAGTATAAAGTACCTGATTGTGTATACCTTTTTGGTAATATGATTTTATCATTTTCTCGGATTGCCGGAATCTGTGAACGAGTTGTTGATACAGCTGATTTGTTCTAGTTATTTCTATTTCAAATTTCCCTTTTAATGACTGACCGTAGTTTTAAGTAATTTTCTATCATTTTCATTTCTTATCTGTATGGATTTTTTACTTTCTTTATGACAAAGCAGTTTTAGTAGTTTTTTTTATGATAAAGACTTCATTATTATACAAACAAAATTCAAACAGTTTTAAGTATTCAAGGACATTTATTCTCCATTTTGATGGCAAAAAATGCTGATTATAATTTAAACAATTTTTAGAAGAAATCGTACGATGTACAAACGGTACGCACTTGCCTACATTTAGAATTGCTATTATGTAATGACTAGCTTAAACAATGACATTAGGGACATGTAAACAGATGATGTCCAAAAGTGACACTGTAATCGATGGACAATAACTGTAAACTATGTGGCCTATTAGTGCTAAGCTGATAATCAAATATTCAGCCCATGGAATTTATTTGGTCAACCAATTTACGGCCAGTTGAAGCTGCGTCCGACCAGTTTGTAGAATTTAGCATTAAATGGCCTATAAAAATCTCGCAGTCTGTCAATGACATCTGCTCGGACATATGGATGAGGCCTTCCCTTTTTACCATCAAGACAGTGGCCCTTTCCTGTTGACCTTTTTCGGACACACGGGAACCCTCTGGTCATATTAGTAAAAAAGTTTTTATCGGTCAAAACAATATCTAGTCCTAGGAATTTTTGAACTGTTAGCATTTCCTGAGCGGGATTCTTTATCAGATTTTCGCCATTTACAAAATGAAATTGTTCCAAAGGAAACACTTGAAGCCATTGTTGTAAATGCTTTGCATATAATCCGATTCTAATCACAGCCCAAGATGTGTCTACCATTCGAGTATTATTATCTATAAATACCATTTGTTCAAACGTTTTGAATTTCTTTAACCGGCTAGTCACTTGTGCGAAGTCTGATATCGCTCTGACTACAGGATCGCGCACAACGACAATGAGTTTTATATCACGTGACATGTTCATCACTCTTTTTGGAACTTCTCTTGAAACAAAATATCCAGGTGTTTTCTCAATAGTGATCTGGTCTGCGTACGATGTTGGCATCATATTTCTGGAAATATAAAATCAATAAAATAAATGTGTGTTTAATGTGTATATTGAATCTAGTTGGTAATCCACATTACTACGGCACTCATCTGATACCATTCTCGTCCTTAGTCGATGCCTCAACAACATTACAAATGAAGTTTTGTGATGTCTTTCTTTTGTTTGCTATTTTGTCTGTGATGACTTTTGTCATACGGCGGATTCATAAATAAGACCCAAAAAAAGCGAAAACGTGCATGATAACTATACATATACTTGTAGATACATCAATTATTTATGTGTTTAATTTATACAAATCAATTAGATAAAAAACAGATAAAAGCAATAAACATTCTTATAACAACAATGACCTGTAACAAGGTCATTATCAGTAATCACTGTGGAATTTTTTAAAATATACAGTTCAAGTTTAATTTTGATACCTGTAAAACATTTGCTACAATTTTAATTTTGTAGTTCAATTTTGTTCACAATAAAGGACTATTATTTTCAATAAATTTAATGTCATCTTAGTAACTTTTGGGTATAATGTTACATCTTATAGTATTTAAGTAACACCTGGATATGAAAAAAAAACCCAAATGAAATTAATATTATAAGCACGCAAGGGTTCATTTTTAATTTCCTTGTCATACAAAAAAGTACAAATATATGCATGTTTATGTGACTGTGCATTTTCATTTCAAGTTCATTTCGTGCTGCATTACAAAGCTCCGTACAGTTTACAGCACTGTTATGTATAAATATTTCATGTTGAATATACAACTTAACATCCGACATGGAATCAAAGTCCGAGATAAAGCGGAATATCTAAGCAGTACCGTAATGGCAGACGAGATGCATTAAATTTGAAATATTAATGCTACTGAAATTACATTTCCCCACTGGAGCAATAAATACATAGTTAATTGCATCCGCTTCTTGACAATGGCCTGTTCACACATCGGATACTAATAAAATTAGTGCATTATATAAGGATCTAGACTGAATAAAGGGAGTTGCAGACCACCGAAATGCTTGGCACCAAAAGTCAGCCGACTTTTATTATTATTCAGTTATCTTCTACCACTCTGGCTTCTTTTCTTTAAGTTACTATAGGTCGTAGTGTAAATTGAGCATACGATATAAGCATGTGGAAATTATATTGTACGAACTTTCACGAGTTTCTTCTGACACGACGCCCATGGGGCACGTGGTACATTAAAGCATAGACCAGAGCTTTACATAACATTGTCTCCTTATCATATAAGTAGAACTACCGACAAAAAAATTCAAATTTATCAAAAGAGAGGATATGATATAAAAAGAAGTTTCGATTTTCTTTTACATTCACTTACATAAACAATTGACACCATGTTTTTTGACGATAATATATAATAATAATAGTAATAATAATAATAATAATAATAATAATAATAATAATAATAATAATAATAATAATAATGATAATAAAGAATCTATAATGGATATAGTTAAAACGAAAACTATATATCGTATGTAATTGTATACTCAAATAACAAACTAGAGTTCAATAGAAATGGTTCTCACTGCAACCTGCACCTTTTTTTTTAATCTAATCTAACTTTTAATGGACAAAAGCGTAGCCGAGACCAGAAACGAGCAGTCAACCATTTGTTAAACTTATAGAAATGTACGGCAGAAAACATGGAAAATCAATCTACATTTGATACGGGATTTGTATAAAGACCTTATATCCATAAGAATTTGTGTGAAGAGCCATCGATTTAATCAATCACCTACAAAATAATTCTCTACATTTCATCCGATTATTTTTTGCACGAATAGCAATCGTGAATGGTTCTTCTCTACACGTGCCGCTTATATGGACATCTGAGTAATACAAGTTTTGTATCCGATGTTCTGATGGTCACATAATAGCTTTCTTTCTCCCCCATCCCACTCCTTTTGTATTGCGTAAGAGGTTCTTCATTTAAACCCGGTATCTATAATGTTCCTTTTGTGTATATAATTAAATGTATATGCATGTCTATTTCACTTTAATTTATTTATTGACAATTAACATATGTGAGGCTAGTATCAAAATAAATGTAAATGTAGTACAAATTACAGATTTACAGTTTTAAGGAATACGAAAGTAATTATTGTCATGTGACTATGGCACTGGCAAAATTATATATAGTGGACATTCATGGGCCATGAAAATCAGAGGTGAGAGCAGGTGGCCGGGAGGAGTTAGCATCCCCTGTCAGAGGTGAGACCAGGTGCTCGGGAGGAGTTAGCATTTCCTGTCAGAGGTGAGACCAGGCGCCCGGGAGGAGTTAGCATCTCCTGTCAGAGGTGAGGCCAGAATCCCGATAGAAGTTAGCGTCTCCTGTCAGAGGTGAGACCAGGTGCTCGGGAGGAGTAAGCGTCTCCTGTCATAGGTGAGACCAGGTGTCCGGGAGGAGTTAGCATCTCCTGTCAGAGGTGAGACCAGGATCCCGTGAGGAGTTAGCATCTCCTGTCAGAGGTGAGACCAGGTGCCCGGGAGGAGTTAGCATCTCCTGTCAGAGGTGAGACCAGATGCCCGGGAGGAGTTAGCATCTCCTCTCAGAGGTGAGACCAGATGCCCGGGAGTAAGCACCTTCTGTCAGAGGTGAGACCAAGTGTCCTGGAGGAGTAAGCGTCTGCTTCCAAAGGTGAGATCAGGTGCCTGGAAGGAGTAAGCGTCTCCTGTTAGAGATGACACCAGGTGCCCGAGAGGAGTTAGCATCTTCTGTCAGTGGTGGGACTAGATGTCCGGAATGATTTAGCATCCCCTGTCAGAGGTGAGACCAGGTGCCCAGGAGTTAGTACCTTCTTTCAGAGGTGAGACCAAGTGTCCTGGAGGAGTAAGCGTCTCCTGTCAGAGGTGAGACCAGATGTCTAGGAGGAGTAAGCATCTCTTGTCATTGGTGAGACCAGGCGCCCGGGAAGAGCTAACATATCCTGTCAGTGGTGAGACTAGGTGCCCGGGTAGAGTATGCGTTTTCCTTCAATAGTGAGACCAGATGTCTGGGAGGAGTAAGCGTCTCCTGTCAGAGGCGAGACTAGGTGCCTGGGAGCAGTAAGCGTCTGCGGTCTGGCTAGTCACGCCTGTCATGAATGTAAAACATCCAGATGACACAAAACTATTTGAAGACTGTAGTCATAAGATAAATGTGAACCAACACTGTAAAGAAAGTGTCACACATCTGCGGAAAATGTGTGATAGATCACCTACTTCAAACTCCCTGCGGGGAACTTTTCTACGAGATCCAAACTACAAGGGAATAAAATTTAACGTTCATAAATTATCTTGAATTTACAGTATTTCTAGAAAAAAAACCCATAGATTTATATCAATCTCCATCTGCACCTACAAAATGGGTTCCTACTACATGTTTACGATACATACTCTATTTGACAATGTTAATATGCCATGGTATTCATTTCGTCTCACATACTACCTGGAATATAGTATAGAAGTCACTTTCGCATACTTGCCTTATACTTTGACGACCCTTATTACGTAGAATAAATTCATACTGGAAAAGCCTCGTTTTTGCTTTTGATAATGTAAAAAACGAAGAAAAGTGAACTACATTGCAATATTGAGTTTTCTTCGTACAGAATCTGAAACCTAAGAGCGATCAAAGTTTAAACTCCATTAACTTTTCAGTATTTGAAAACGGGTAAATTTTTGCATGAATAATGATTGAGACACGGCATGTGAATGCTGGCAATGAAAAATTACACAAAAGTCATTTACTCTTCAGCAAAGTGATGTTTCTCTATGCCAAAACAGATGCGAGAATATCTAAAGCATCGTGTTAGTTTTATGAGAAGAGACATCTCGAGACATTTGTTTCGTAATTAGACTCTTCCTACAAGTCTGTGGAACTATCAGATTTATCAATTAGTTGTATTGCTTTATCTGCAGTAAACATCAAAGGGTCTTCAACACAAAATCTTTGCAATGGGTATTCAATGCCTGTTTCTATAAGTGTATGCATTTGACGAGTGTTTATTACAAAGCAGAATGAAACCGGGCTGCTTAACTGACGTACTTTGATTTAATTTGAGAAATGGTTTATGATTTAAAAGCTTAAACATCTGTCAGAGCTTCATTCTGACTAGAGAAAGTACAAGACTACGGTGTTTAACGTACGTAAAAAAGTAATTCCATTAAAACTTTTGGACAGTTGATTAAGAAAGAATTCAAAGCTCGATAATTGAAACCATCGCTATTTGAAAGCTTCATATGAAAATAAATCAATTGCAAACCCAAACCGATGATTCGTTTTCGCCAAATGTCTGTAATAAATTTGTCAATCTGGCACACGGCATGATAATTGGCCCTTTAACAGCTTCAAACAGTAAATGATTGGATTCTATTGTGTTAGCCAGTATCAGCGATTCGGGTCTCGAGATTGTCCGTTTTAAATTCCTTTTAAATATCTTAATATACCAAGTAATTTTAAAATCTTAAATGTTTCGTCGCCTACAAACTGATCCGTAGCCGATTATGAACCTGTCATACAAAGGTTTTACATCAAAACATCCATCCCACCTGAAGAATTCGGCTTATTAACATAATTGGTTCTCATGAAATGTTAATATCAACCTTGCAGTGTTTACAGTTACCTTACAACAAAGTTATTTTTTATGCGATAATGTTTAACTCGCCCGGACCTAAGGGTATTTAAGTATAGCACATCTTATTGTTATAGACTAGATCTTAATAGACGTAATCCAAGTGTTTAAATTCTCATATTTAATTGAAATAAAACGAACGTTTATATTTCTTGCTGATTTGTTGAATTGTTTAAAACTTCACAGAGAGAGAGAGAGAGAGAGAGAGAGAGTCATTTCGGCATTTTCAGTATACACTATCATTTGCGCACATCCAAATCTTTATTATTTATAATACCTATATCAAGACATTTGTCGTTTAAATATCTAACACATTTCGCCTTCGTATTCTACTGTTAAATACGTGGTGAACTCCTACCTGTATTCATGTTTACATTGCCATTGTTCCTACAGCTCGGTGGCCGCTATGATACCTACCTGTACCACTCTATTCCCTTGTCATAATATTTATCGAAGAAATGAGGCTCAGGTCCAGTCGCTCGTACATTAGGATGAGCCCGTAAAAACTCCAAAAGAGCCCTGGTGCCACCCTTCTTGACACCTATTATGATAGCTTTAGGAAGACGCTTTTGGGGATCAGTTTTTGATCGATCTATTGATTCAGACATATCTGGATCAAAGTCGCCGGAATTGGAATGACCAGCTGTCATTGGTATGCTATCGCCGCGTTGTCTTTTCGAGTAATCCTTATTGATCCTATCATTATTTGATTTGAATTTGTGTTTCTGATTTGCATCACGTGAGTAGAGATTTTGAAGATTCCTATTGTGGCGCATGGCTCCTGCTACCTTTGCACCGTCCGATAAAAACCATTTCCCCACATGCCCGAAGGGTGTATCTTCCTTCCGACCATTCTCAAATTCACCGTGATCTTTGAAACTGATTTGGAGAGAAAACATTAATAATCCCGAAAACATAATGCACACGAAAAAATATTTTCTCCTCGTAAAGTTCCTGAGATTCATGTAAAAACCAAAACTCCTCATTTCCAAACATTGTGCTTCTCAGCAGAACTTAGATATCACCAATATTTACTCTCATCCTTAACACCGCACAGCACTTCGATGTGTTAAAACTATGTTTGAAATTTTCATTTTCATATTGACTATTCAAATTCATCCAAGTCTAAGATCAGAAGGTAAAATATGAAGTCGTTCTTCTGCATCGTTTAGATCACCTGTGTGTGAATATCGCGGAAGAGAGGAAGCTTGGCAGGTTCCGTGTAAGTCCGGAGTAGAGTGTATCGAGTTTCTTACACCGTGTCCCTGTCTACTGCTTCTTAAAACATGCTCTGACACTTTGATCTGGACTATTGTTCTAAGCTGTTATCAGCGTTATAAACATACCGATACCTCCGTCAACATGCTGCACGTTGTTTAGTAGTACTATATAATATTCATCTAAGCCTGTTATTGATCAAGGCAAAGTGCCATGTGATATCAAGCAGAATTTCATTGGATGCGTTACTTAGTGGGCTGAAACCAAAATCAATGAATGAGAATATCCTTTTTGTTAGATAAATATTAAATAAAAGTTTAATAGAGAAACTATTCAAAGTATAAATAGTACGTTCAAAGGCCATGACAATTGAAATTTTCTTTCACCTGTTTATGGTCTATTAAAAGTCTAAACTTCAAGTGAGATTTATACACCTCAGCGCACTCGGGGTATCCTTTCTATATGTGATTTAGAAACTAAGGTGATTACAGGAACAAAACGAAAACACATTTAAAAACATATCTTAAAAGTTCCCACGTTCATTTCTAACCCGATTACAATTTTTAAAAATATTTAGAATTGAATACAGAAATCGACATACGACTGGGACTGAATTACAGGCAATCACTCGTAAAAGTATTGTAACTTAAATAGGACAATAAGATGCGAACGGTCATTTTATCCACATTATAACGCTTTGTGAGGTTTCCTCTTAATCACCTGAATTCTAAAAAAGTAAGGCAGAACGCTTTAATGACGCGCCTTGTCCTTTCGATGGCATTATGCGTAGCTAATGACGCGCAGAGAGAACGTTTCAACACAAGATATCTTGTGAGTTTGTTCTCCATTATTAATTCTAATTATCCCGATAGATCCATAGATTTGCTTGACACGATATTGAAGTCGTCAGACAGAAAATAGGAATTTAAAAAAATGGAATTATGTGATAATTGGCATATATTTAGAACAAGCGATTTATCATTGTAAAAAGAAAGCATTGGCTTCGCAAACTTTGTTAATCTGTATTGACAAACTTAGTCTGATTTCAAATAAATACTTACAAAAACATTTACCATGCAGAACAAACAACCTTTGTAATTATGATCGTCTTATAGCAATCGTATCTTTGGTTTTGTGGATTTTTTTTTTTTTTTTTTTGGTTGTTTTTTTTTGGGGGGGGGTTTGTTGTTGTTGTTGTTGTTGTTTTTGTTGGGGGATTATCTATTTTAAATGTTATTTTAAATGAATCACTTATTTCAGTACTATACCATACACAATTTTTAAAATAAATAAATGTCACATAAAGTAGAGTGTGTTTATCATAGAGTCATGCTTCTCAAAATTTCAGCTAATCAGAGTCATTTGACTAAACTGTAATTAGCATTTGTTTCCTTTGTTTCGTTTTATCAGTTTGATACTTTGAACCCTGTCTTGGGATTTTAGCCCTTAGTGATATCGAGGTAACATGTTTACCACTCTGTATCGTCGTTTGTCTACATAACCTTCAATATTTCGCGTAGTCCTACGTGAAGAGTAATTACTCTGCATGTCGTCTCTAGTACAACATGTAAGAGTTTCTTATTTTAGAAAATACAAAATTTTACTTACTTTAATTCTGAATGATATCCCATACATTGTTCAATATTTTAGATGTGACCAGTATAATTTGTCCAGTATAAAGGAATTAATCAGAGGTGACAAGACCAGAACATGTATTGCGTGCAGTGTTTTCTTTGTACATTATTTCTGCCTTTTTAAGATTCAATGTAAACTTGTCATTCCGGTGCCCAAAGATACATGTACTTCTATTTGGAAAGTATCGTACAGCACCGGAATTATGGATTTTTTATTAGATTGTGTACGTACAATTTGCAACTAGACGCAAGAGGTAGCTTTGTATTACAAACATTATCACTTGCGCAGGTTCCCTTTGCAACTAGACTCAAGAGGTGGCTTTGTATTACAATCATTATCACCGGCGCAGGTATGTTTTGCAACTAAATGCAAAAGGTAGCTTCATGTTATAAATCATTACCACCTGCGCAGATTCCCTTTGCAGCTAGACGCAAGTGGTAGCTTTGTATTCCTCTCATTATCACCTGCGCAGGTACCCTTTGCAACCAGACGCAAGAGGTAGCTTTGTATTACAATCATTATCACCTGCGTATGTGCCCTTTGCAACCAGACAGAAGAGGTAATATTGTATTACAATCATTATTACCTGTGCAGGTACCCTTTGCTATTAGACGCAAGAGGCAGCTATGTATTACATTCACTAAACAACATCAAAGTGTATACTCAATACAAAGACACATTTTCTGGCTACGTTGCCACAAAACAATGCACAATACATTAAGAGAAGAAAGCTTAAATATATGAATTTCAAAAAATCAAAAACGTGTCCAACAGTTGGCAGTCAAGACATGATTACTTCAATTTAAATTAACTATAACGATCGATATTGATCGAATATAAAAACCATTGCTTTTTATTGCATTAACATGTGACTGAAAACACAACGAAAACATGAAATTTAGAATGATTCATTTTAAAATTTTATAGGCTATAAATAGACTTCGTTTACTTAGATCTATACCAGTGCACATTTTATGTGTGTGTCCTCCATATCATCATGGTTGACAACTTTCTCAATGTATTAAACCGTCAGAGTGAATCAAAGATTTAAAGCAGTATACAAAATAAACAAAATATGCCACATCTGTTTAGAAAAACACAAACGTTTCTTGATCCACTTTAAAATTTACCTGCTAAAATTCTGCTTGGATATTAACTTTCATTTGATGGCTGCACGTTTGACACGGTTTACAGTAAAATATGACAACAAGCATATCGCATCTCGTTATATAAAACCAGAGATAGATCTATAATTTTCAAACCAAACAGTGTTTTAATATAATATTTCAAAAAGCGAAGGGACAATGTAATATTATTTTACCCTTATAAAGTTTCTAGCATCAGTTTCAGTTGTTCGGCGCATGCTGTTACGATTTTGTGTTTCCTGTACATAAAAGGTTATATCATCGGTATAACAAGAAATGTTAGCCAGGTGCCCCTCAAGATCTGGACAGAGAATCTAAATATAGGTTCATCATGTTTCATTTAAAACAGAACGTGTATGGTGGGGTTCAAAACCCGAGGTAAGGAGGTGTCCCCCTACCCTTGAATCGAAGCATTACCTTTATGTATTGATATTTTCATTGTTATCAAATTTTAGATTTCTAATGACTTTAGTCCACATGATTTGGCCACACGCTCGTGTTTACGGTCCCTTAGTCACTACGCCACCGTCCTATACACCAGTAAGCTCACAATAAATTCTCCCGTCTCCACAAGGAAGCTGACTCCACGTCTTTCGGCATCCGTGAATGGTCATAAAATAATCTTGAACATAATGATGTATTTGAGAAGTTGAGTTATCAAAATATTTACTACAAAGGTAATTTGATACGTTTAAGAATGTGCCCTCATAAACCTATTTTCCCTGTATTACACTGCACTACACGAGGTCCCGAGGAAGATGGATCGCCTCCAGTGGCGCAAGGATAATAGACTATATAAGATGACTACAGATCTCTCCTATAAAATGTTTCACACAGTATGTCCCTTATCTTTGTAAAATTTCCATAAAAAGAAGTTGTTCGTGTTTTATGTTATTTAAATATACCTGAAACAATTTTGTACGTAAAGTAGACCTCCTGCTCCACTGTTTATACACAGAACCAGCCCATTACACCTTTTTGTATATCTAAATAGTAGGTACGCAAATTATCATTTTACACCAACATTGAGGACCCTTTTTGCATTCAATTACTGTATATGGTACGCCTAATTCGCCGTTGGAAGTTCTACCGTTTCCTGTTTATAAATATTGTAGACTAGATCGAGATTTTCAAAATTTTGCAAACTAAATACCGAATAACGCAAGCAAATTACATAAAACTAAAAGTTCCTCATAGAATCCATCCACGTCTAATAAATACTTCAAACACTATCCTAATATTGTGTAATGACGAAAACACACCATACTGTTTCCCATCCACAACATACTATATCTCAATAACAACATAGTATATCCCAACAATATTATGTAATGAAGAAAGCACATCATACTGTATCCCATCCACAATATACTATATCCCAGCAATATTATGTAATGACGAAAACACACCATACTGTATCCCATCTACAACATAATATATCCCAGCAATATTATGTAATGACGAAAGCACATCATACTGTATCCCATCCACAACTTACTATATCCCAGCAATTTTATGTAATGACGAAAGCACATCATACTGTATCCCATCTACAACATACTATATCCCAGCAATATTATGTAATGACGAAAACACACCATACTGTATCCCATCTACAACATAATATATCCCAACAATATCATGTAATGACGAAAGAGGAAAACGCATCATACTGTATCCCATCCACAACATACTATATCCAAACAATATAATGTAATGACGAAAACACATCATACTATATCCCATCTACAACATACTATATCCCACCAATTTTAGGTAATGACGAAATCACATCATACTGTATCCCATCCACAACATAGTATATCCCAACAATATTATGTAATGAAGAAAGCACATCATACTGTATCCCATCCACAATATACTATATCCCAGCAATATTATGTAATGACGAAAACACACCATACTGTATCCCATCCACAACTTACTATATCCCAGCAATATTATGTAATGACGAAAACACCATACTGTATCCCATCCACAACTTACTATATCCCAGCAATATTATGTAATGACGAAATCACATCATACTGTATCCCATCCACAACATAGTATATCCCAACAAAATTATCATTTCAGTTCAGTTCATGTATTCCTGGCACATCAGGCATAATGCAATCATACAAATAATGAAATACAAGGTGAATGTAATACACACAAGCATATAAAATATAAATATTCACATATAAACATACATATCTATAAATATACACAAATATTGAAGTACAACAGAACATACATACCGTTATATAGGGTGACTGCATGAGAGTTAAGGATTCTCATATAAGAATCTAACCAAGCAAAATTTACAGAGGTGTGGTTCAGTTTATGAATTATCTTTTCTTACTTATTCTGCTAGAAATGAAAATTTTCCCAAGTTGCGCAATTCTTTCAAATTATGTACATTTAATATAAATTTCGTATTTCTTGATTTTTTATACATTTTGAAATGAAATGGAACTCATCTTCTATGTCGTTTAACTCACATAATGTAGATATCCGATTGCTTCTTAATTCAATTCTGTATCGACCGGATTCCACATTAAGACTGTGAGAGGAAAGTCTGAAAGTAGAAATAAATTTTCAGTTTTAGCTTTGCAATCAAACTTTAACCTGCTTTCTTTCGAGTCTCCCTATTAACATACATAATTTATACTTATAATGAGCAAGTTTATTCGGAGCTTGCTGTGTCTAAATAGTCAGTGATTCTTGGATAAGAAGGTATGGAATCGAACCATGTCTTATATGTGACCTTGCCTGTACCTCCATGAGGCTGACTCTGCAATGGTCTGGTGTCCAGTCCAGAGTGAAGCTGACTCTGCAATGGTCTGGTGTCCAGTCCAGAGTGAGGTTGACTCTGCAATGGTCTGGTGTCCAGTCCAGAGTGAGGTTGACTTTGCAATGGTCTGGTGTCCAGTCCAGAGTGAGGTTGACTCTGCAATGGTTTGGTGTCCAGTCCAGAGTGAGGTTGAGTCCAGAGTGAGGTTGATTCTGCAATGGTCTGGTGTCCAGTCCAGAGTGAGGTTGATTCTGCAATGGTCTGGTGTCCAGTCCAGAGTGAGGCTGATTTTGCAATGCCAATGGTGTGGTGTCTAGTCCAGTGAAGCTGATTCTGCAATGCCAATGGTCTGGTGTCGAGTGCAGGGTGAGGCCGACTCCCGTCCGTTATAGCACTACAGAGACTGGGTATTAGCTAGGGCCTTATAGGCCTTCAGGACGTGACGAAAGATTTCTGGTATTGGTCTTACAAACCAGAGAGAAAGAGAGAGATAGTCTTTTTGTCACAAGATTGGATTTTAATTCAGTGTGGGCAAGTGAAATATATGATTACCGTCATTAATGTCCATTCCTTACTATGAGTGGTGCGTGTTTTCAGTTGAATGTCTCTAAAGATAGAATTATGATTCACAGTTTAAATCACGCGAATTAAAGAAATATTGTTGAATAGGTAATATTATAGTCATAATTTTTTATACGAAATGCTCAAATCATTAAATATATTTGTGTACATACAGGTGTTTTAAACGTGCAAAGTTTTCTGAAAGCAATACTAAAACATTACCTCTTTGAATAAAACATAATATTCCATTACTTGGAAAATTAAGATAAAATGTAGGATTTTAGGAAGATAGACGTAAATACCGAAGATTTCATTGTGGCTTTTCTGATTGTATGATCTTGACAGTAGATATAATGTCATTGTCATTGATGTCGCACTTAGTCATCTGTCATTGATATATTAGTACTAATCATCACTGCATTTGATGTTCATGGAATATGCTGCAAAGATGTCAATTTCAGTGTAAATTCCTACACAAAATGACTAATGAAAGTGGAACCAAATCACAAAATCAAAGCAAACAGCCGATGTAGTTCGTTTGTTTAGTTTGGGATAATATGAATTTAAATTATACAATTAATATGTCTCTATTATCGTTATCAATACCACAAACATTATACTATCAGATCTCCGGAAACTCTTTTATGCCTTTTGGAATAAATGTTGTAGCTTTTAGTTCTGTTCTTTGGGGACATTCTGGGGTCTACCTCAAATAGGTTTGTTCCACATAGAACGATTTCCTACGTAGGAGTAATTACATATGAGAGCTGACCCATTTTAAATTTCTTAAAGAAACGGTTGGTTGGTTGGTTGATTGGTGTTTTACGTCGCTTTCAACAATATTTCAGTTATATCGTGGAAGCAGGAGGTTACCAACCTCTTAAATATAGAGGTGCAACCCGGGAATTGAACCCGGATCGTCGGCGCCGCAAGCCAAGCGCTTAACCACTACACCAAGCCTGCCCCATAAAAGCAACGGAATGTCTATATTGCAGCAAATTAAGTGACATACTTTTCAGTACTTCCCTTTCGAATTTCCTTAAAGTATACATAAAGATATACTAAGAAACTAAAGACATACAAGATAATAAATATAACCTGAGTGATAAGTCTTCAAAACCACATACTTAGACTGTGTAAACGCCCTCTGTATGACGGGGACATTACGGACGACTAGACAGCTTGGTGTTGATTATTCTTACATGAATAAATGAAAATCTGGCAACAGCATCTCCTGATCGTAAATGAGAGGCGACAAAAGAGATGTCAGTGATAACAGGTGTATTCAAACAGAATCTCTCGTCTAAAAATATAATTATTTGGTATAAGCGTAATCACTAAATGTGAAAGAAAACAACAGGCGTTCGACAGATACACCTGCAATGTATGAATTGAATGTGGATGTTGGAGGGTGTAAGTGTCTCCTGTTTAAGTATAACACCTGACATCAACGCATGTAGCAGCTGCAATTCCATCGAGCACGACCTCATTAGAATGTCGGATTATTAACGACCTTCGTGTAGAGCATAAAATGAACATCGCAGCGAGAACATTAATGATCTAAATTTACAGTAAGTCTTGGGTATTAAATTTAACCAAGTATGTAATACCTTAACCTTAATACCATTATCTCTCCTACAGGGGAAACCATGTAGCGTAATAAGCGCATTGTAGCGCTCTCATGAAAGATATAATATTTAAAATTTACCTGATCGAAAAGATTTAATTGGAATTTTACATTGGTGTTCATCCGATTGCAGCTAAATTAATTTGATATAACATGTCGAACTGCAGGTCTTAAATAACTTCACAAAAGAACTAGCGTGCCAAGTTTTGCGTCTCTTTTGTCTACCGAACCGTTGTCAAATTATGATTATCACATCTTGTTAATATTGCGCTTAGATAATTCAACATTCCAATACCTTAATGAGTTTTATCAGCATCGTAGATCATAATTTTCAATAATTATGACGTATGATTCAATACTTTTGCGATTTAAAAACACACTGTGATCAAGGCAATGTAAATTACGTTTAGAATAGAACTGATTTTATTCTATGGATCTTTACTCAGTACTTTCTATTTCGAACATATTAGTATTGATCATATTGTTATTTTGATTTTCATTTTTATATACTTTATTCAATTTCAGTAATTTCTAATTACAGTTGTAAACAAAGTTACGAATTATGTAGAATGTTCAAAGATTTTTCTATTATTATTATTTTGATCACTTCTCGCATGTCTGTATATCCTTACAGCATAGTTTTTTATACTTCGACTTCTTCAAAAATGTTTTAAAGGTTTTTGATGAATCTAGGTGGGAATGGAAGAAAGCAAGATTCCTTACAAGCGTTTTTAGCTCACCTGAGCGTAGCTCAAGTGAGCTATTGTCATAGTGCAGCGTCCGTCGTCCGTCGTCCGTCGTTAACTTTTCTACATTTTCGACTTCTTCTCCAGAACCGCTGCACAGAATTTCACCAAACTCCATAGGAAGTAAGTACTCAAGGTCCTCTACAAAGTTTGTGTTTTTTATGCCGATGCGTGATCCAAGATGGCCGCCATTGGCTCTGATTGGTTGACACATTTTCGACTTCTCCTCCAGAACCGCTGCACAGAATTTCACGAAACTTCATAGGAAGTTGGTACTCAAGGTCCTCTACTAAGTTTGTGTTTTTATGCCGATCCGGGATACAACATGGCCGCCATTGGCTCTGATTGGTTGACACATTTTTGACTTCTTCTCCAGAACCGCTGCACAGAATTTCACCAAACGTCATAGGAAGTAAGTACTCAAGATCCTCTACCAAGTTTGTGTTTTTTATGCCGATCCGTGATCCAAGATGGCCGCCATTGGCTCTGATTGGTTGACACATTTTCGACTTCTTCTCCAGAACTGCTGCACAGAATTTCACCAAACTTCATAGGAAGTAAGTACTCAAAGTCCTCTACCAAGTTTGTTTTTTTATGCCGATCCGTGATCCAAGATGGCCGCCATTGGCTCTGATTGGTTGACACATTTTCGACTTCTCCTCCAGAACCGCTGCACAGAATTTCACGAAACTTCATAGGAAATTGGTACTCAAGGTCCTCTACCAAGTTTGTGTTTTTTATGCCGATCCGGGATACAACATGGCCGCCATTGGCTCTGATTGGTTGACACATTTTCGACTTCTTCTCCAGAACCACTGCACAGAAATTCATCAAACTGCATAGAAAGTAAGTACTCAAGGTCCTCAACCAAGTTTGGTGTTTTTTATACCGATCCGTGATCCAAGATGGCCGCCATTGACTCTGATTGGTTGACACATTTTCAACTTCTTCTCCAGAACCACTGCACAAAATTTCACCAAACTGCATAGAAAGTAAGTACTCAAGGTCTTCTACCAAGTATAGGTTTTTCATGCTGATCCGTAATCCAAGATGGCCGCCATTGGCTCTGTTTGATTGACACATTTTCATCTTCCTCTCCAGAACCCCTGCACAAAATTTCTTGCTTGCTTGTTGATATGCACTTTGTGTTCAGGTGAGCGATATAGGCCCACTTGGGCCTCTTGTTACTTATTGGCCAGACCCTTCAAAATATTTGGACATACTTATTTTTAAGATTGTATAAGATGCCCGAATAGGCCTATATCGCTCACATGAGCACAATATCATCATTCACAAACAACTGGTTGTTTGAAAAAATATTACAGATACATATATTCTTTTCCTTATTGTGTTTTGACAACTGATAAGTGAAGTACTCAATTTCTTTACATATACTATTGATGTTTTGACTCAATCTGGCTAGGGGTCCATTGTCTTTATCATTTTTGCATGTTATCTAGTAAATTCTAAAATATGTATTAAAATGCAATACATTTGAATACCTTGATTGATATTATTAAAATAATGCAACGAGAAAGAAATGGAGTACGAAAATCAGATTTTTTTCAATTTTTAAGATTGAAATAAAAATGGTATATGCAATTTGTCCGCAATGATAAGTTTTGATGGACATCTCTAGAGAAACAATGGAAAGGTTTTGATGAAACTTGGTACGTATAAAGTAATCAAATTGCCCCTGCAAATGTTGTTTTTCGGTCCGATCGGCGTGGATCCAGGGCGCAGCGTCGTAGGCGTAAGAGGAAATCCTCTTTTGACATACGTTTTCTTCAGACCTGCTACATAAATCAACAAGCCGAAAAGACCAGAGAGATCTGGAAAGGTGTCTCAAGAGGTGTTGTTGTTCTTATTTGTATTCTAAAGTCAAATGTTTGACGAATGTGTACGTCTTTTCCAACTCTGTCGTTTTTGCACATTTTCGGATAATTTTTAAAATGTTCTCGTGTTATGTTACTTCTAACGCAAACATCCCGATTCATTGAATAATTATAATTTTAAAGAATTTGAATGCAAAATTAATTTTCCCAATTTCTTTAAGATTTAAAAGAAGGAGTGCAGAACTGTATCCTATACATATATGAAGCCTTGATGGACTTTTTTTTAGAACAAATGGAAGGATTTGGATAAAACTTGGCATGAGTAAAGAACTCTCATGATACTATAAACACACTGGTTATGAAATATTGATATCAAACCTAACACGCTAATACTGGCAATACTCACCAGAATATCAAAAATAATATTTACATGTACATGTATTTCTTACACTTTCGTTGCAATTTTGGATAAAGATAATATACTCATAACAATAACCCAATACAAGCTACAAACAATTTCAACGATGGCAATCTTGACATATTTGGAAAAATTGTAAATTCTCTTGCCCTAACACAGCGATTTTGATAGAATTTAGATTGGAGATTTATACTCGATATCCAAACTATGACGACACTGCACATGTAGGTACAGAAACAGTAAATAATGAAAATAATATCAGTTCAGCTACAAAGTCGATGAATTATTTAGATACATTATAGCGACAATTCAGTCTACAATGTTTACGTAATGAGGAACTTCAGTAAGTCAACCATCACTTAGAAACTGTTCATATTTTAAACTAAGATTACTAAATACAATACATGGAGATTAACATCAAGACTATAATATAGCTTTATCACAGAAGGTTGTACATCGCTAATAAGTGATTGATGGAATCCGACAGGCCAAGTACTGTGAAGTAAACTACGCATAAATCGTACGGTAATCACAGGGTGTTGACGTGGCCCATTGTTTGCGTTACGGGTAGCGTTTTGCTGTATCATTTACATATCCCGGTGTGAGGACGAGACTTGTAGTCGTGGTGAGAACATAGAGTTTTACCACCTATTTGCTGCCTGTCACGTTCATGGGTATTGTGTATTGAAATGGAATACTGCTGTTTTGTACTCTGTGCATGCCTGAATATTCTGTAAAAGTATTGTTTGTTGTCATACTTAGGTATGCATGTTTTGGATTTTTCTTGTAATGTTTTACTTGTAGAGTTGTTTTCTTTGTTTAGCACTTAGACTTTATCTTCACTTAGCTGGAAAAATGAAAGTGATGTTCTTGAGCTTCATTTGCCAAACGTATGTTTAAATTATCTTTGTCGGTATCAGATAAACTTAACTTCAATATTAGTTTTACCAAGGACAAGGACTTGTAAGTCCTTGGTTTTACCTTTTTAAAAGAACCCCTCAAAACTGAACTTTACTGGTATTTTGTCACAGACTGCATTGTCTTGCAAAGTATGTAATTAAATTGCACTTGGAAAAACTGAATAGAGAAGTCATCAAAATAATACATTATGTAATTTTTTCCATTGTTCTAACAGATGTATTTCATCTACATATGCTTGTTTATTAGGGAAACCCCGTGACCGACAGCAATACGGGGTTATAGTAAGTTCCACTATGGTGATTCATAACACCCTGTCATAGAAACTATGTCCCTTTTTGTACTCTTTAGATATTGAAGCTAGTTAGCATGACACGTGACCAAGAGTTCCCGGGTTCGAGTCCCACTGATGACTCGTGAGTACCAATTCTTTTAGAGCGAGGCTGTTAAAGTTAAAAGATCCCTCACTGCTTGGGAAGGATCCGTTGTATGTTTTGAATTTCTGTGCGATGTATCATGCATCAATTACACAAATGTAGGTGGCGTAACAAGAAACACACAAACAAACCATACACAGTTGCTGTTTTGAGCAATTCATAAAGCGGCTTCTCAAAATGAAAACTTTCTCCTTCTATTGTCTACGTTTAAAAATGTTGGGTGTTAATAAACATCTTTCTTTTCAGTTGAGCATCTTTCTTTTCGTTGAGCCATGGAAGTAAGAGATGACCAATGAACAAAACCGAGGCGCAAACCGAGGGTCAAACAAGGTAAATGACCTAACCGAATCAGTTGTTATGAAAATATATAAGGTATATACATTGACATAGTGCAATCCCCATCAAACTGATATCTACAATACACCTTAACAAATCCGAGGAATAACATTTATATGTTCGTCCATTTATGTATTTTGCTTGTGTAATTGCATTTTATTTCTAAATTTCCCAAAGAAATATTCTACAAGAAATCTATTCAATGTATTGCGTTATTGGAAAGGTTTTATTTTAAGAGGCCGTAAAATTGGATACAATGAAACTGCATAAAACTTGATACAATGTTTAGCATAGCTTGTCATTATGCTCACCCTGGACGACACAATGGTATGCTCCTCACTCGATACAGTTTGCGATGTGAAAACTTAAAGTAACATTTTCATGGCCACCATGTGTGCCGTATTCACTAAAATCTGCTATATTTGTAAAATGGCGGCACTTGTATATGAATATTCGAGTTTTAAATGCATAGGTTTAGGAAATGAAACGACACAGACAATGAAGAGCACTTTGATCTACGTTATATCACGCTGTGTGCTTACTCTTTACTCCCATTGAAAGTTCTGTCATAAAAGTGCGTTTTGTCATCTCGCTCTGCATGGTTCCATGTACCTGGACTGATTGATGAAATTGGTGCATAAATGCCTTAATTCATATCATACCAATAATGTTATATTAAACTAGGAATAGGAGACATGCTTGTTTGTTTTAATGGTTTTTCCTCAATACTCTACTTTTCATCCGTTCTGTTTATACATATTCAAATAAAATAACTGATGGGTTGATTGCTAGTTTCGTTATTTTGGTTCTCTATTTGAGAATAAGGGAAGTGGACGACTTCAATAGTTAAGGCACTGCATAAACTTGCTGTAACATCTCGCCAAAATGATCGCTTTGTTTTTTTTAATCTGCCAGTGTATCTACTGGATGTTGACCGTATATAACAGGTACTCCTATTAATATTATGTAACTGAAATAAAGTATTTATAAAACGCTTTTTTTTCATATTTACTTCTGTCATTATGTAACTATTTAAAGACAATGACATATCCGGTACGCTGGTTATATACCATGGTCTGCAAAGTTCATCTTACCGCCAACACATTTGCTGTGTTTAATCATCTGCGACATGTTGAACATTTTACCTTCATGAACACGTAAGGTTGTTTTTGTTTTCGTATTGTTTTACGCCATCCCAAAATTATTGCACTAAGATGGTGGCGGCACATGAAAAGCGCATGGTTCATAATTTTGTTCTATGTTCCGGATCCACCCAAGGCAGTAAGGGATCTTTAAGGTGTCAACGGGACACGGGAGCTCGGTTTATATCGTGACACGGGAACTCGGTTTATACCGTGACACGGGACTTCGGTTTATACCGTGACACAGGACCTCGGTTTATATCGTGACATGGGACCTCGGTTTATATCGTGGCACGTGATCTCGGTTTATACCGTGTCACGGGAACTCAGTTTATACCGTGACACGGGAACTCGGTTTATACCGTGACACTGGAACTCGTTTAAAACCGTGACACGGGGCCTCGGAGACTCGGTTTATATCGTGACACGAGACCTCGGTTTGTACCGTGACATGGGACCTCGGTTTATACTATCTCATGTGAAGAAAAGATAAGGATGACAAACTATCTTAGAAAAATCCCAGCCGACGGCGGGAATCGAACCCTGTCATAAGACTAACTTCCTAAGACTACGACTGAGAAGTTGAGTGCGATACTACTGGACTAACCTGTTCCTCCATATAAGAAAGTAACACATTTACGTTTTATTTCCATTTATATATATTTTTTCTATATATCTTATTCTTAATTATTCAACTCATTTCATTTCTTCAATCGCGCTCCACTAATTGGTGAATTGAATGATGTATGAGTTTAAACAGAACCTTTTTATGAAAATTATAAGATAATCGTATAACACAAACTATCTGTATATTTGATGTAATATCAGAAGACACATTTGAAATATTTATGAAATTTTTGTAGTATAAATAATGCATATTTTTAAAGTATAAATATTTAAAATATGACATGACACAATAAGATTCTACAGCTCCGGCTTCATTACACTCGCATTTGTTGTTACACTTATTAGGCCCTTAGGAAGTTATTCAAAAGTGGAAGTTCCAAACTTGTAAACTCAAAACAAAAGCTGCAATATGATACCACTGTTTTAAGCCACTTTTTGTGTCAAGAAGTCTTGCTTGAATCGCATATAGCTAGACACTGACCATAGGCGGATCTAGAAATTTTTAAAAGGTGGGTTGCTGCCTGCCATGACTACTGTTTCCACCATTCAGTCTGGAAAGGGAGGGTGGGGGTTATAGCCTTGACAATGGCCAAAAATAACTTATTGGTAAAATTTTCCGACCAAATGTTGGACAAGTGGTTTACACTTCTCTGTGCGTAACTGTGATAAGACTCTCTGATTATTACCTTCATTTTCTTTCCTCTTTTATTAATGCGGTGAGAGAGAGAGAGAGAGAGAGAGAGAGAGAGAGAGGTGTCACAGTATCCACAGCAGAACAATCCCTGTCTCCCTGATTCGTATATTTGATTGTCGTCATGGGCATCTACCGGTAAGAGTATAGAAAGACAAAACAGTAAACTTACAATCATGAGGGCTGTTGAATTTAGAATGTCTAGTTTCACATGTTGCTAGATGATTTTCCATTGAATTTAGACGCATCATCTTTCGTGTATAGTATTGACGTGTTTTGTGTCGTCTATATGTGCCAGGCATAACAGGTTTAATTTAACTATCCAGGACATGCTTACTCTTCTCGTGCACTTAGTTCTCGTGTACTTAGTTCTCATACACTTAGTTCTTGTGCACTTAGTTCTCGTGCACTTAGTTTTCGTGTGCTTAGTTCTCGAGTACTTAGTTCCTCTTTTCATATACCTAGCTGACCTTTCGTGTACCTATTGTCATTTCTCGTGTACCTATTCTCTCCCCTCATCTACCTAGTCTCTCCTCTTGTGTATCTAGTCTCATTTCTCGTGCCTAGTCTCGTGTACCTGGCTCATCTCTCGTGTACCTAGCTCTTCTCTTGTGTACCTAGTCTCACCTCTTGTGTACCTAGTCTCACCTCTTGTGTACCTAGACTCACTGCCGATGCCATGCATCCATACAGATGCTTACTCCTCTCGTGTACCTAGCTTCTCCCTCGTGTACCTAGACTCTCCTCTTGTCTACAGTCTCACCTCCGATTGCCATGGACCAATACAGGAGATGCTCACTTTTCTCGCTTATGTATACGAAATCTCTTCGTGTACCTGGCCTCTCTTCTCGTGTACCTGGCCTCTCTTCTCGTGTACCTGGCCTCTCTTCTCGTGTACCTAGTCTCACATCTGATTTCGATTTCGAGGAATCTATCATGGTTCGTATTCACAATATTGCTGTTAATGTACCTGTTACCTTCGTATTTACACTGTACTCGTGAGTACACTTGTAACCTTTGGACTTGCCCTGTTGTCGTGACTGCACCTATTACATCAGAATTTACCCAGTTGTTATATGTATGCTCACCTGTTACATACGTGTTAACAATGTTGTTGTAACTGCACGCGTCACGTTCGTATTTACATGTTGTCGTGAATGCACCTATTACATTGGTATTTCCACTTTTGTTGTATGTATCCTTACCTATTACCTTCGAATTTTCGTGTTTTCATGACTGCACCGCTAAACTTCGTACTAACACTGTAACACTGTTGTCTTGACTGCACCGGTAACTTTCGTATTAACACTGCTGTCGTGACTGCACCTCTTGCATGTATCTTCGTATTAACACTGTTGTTGTGACTGCACCTGTTACATTCGTATTTATACTGTTGCCGTGACTGCACTGGTTACCTTCGTATTAACACTGTTGTGAGAGTACCTGTTACCTTCGTATTAACTTTGTTGTCGTGACTGTACTTTTTAACTTCGTATTAACACTGTAGCTGTGAGTGCACCTGTTACATTCGTATCAACACTGTTGTCGTGACTGCACAGGCTACCTTCGTAATAACATTGTTGTTGAGAGTGCACCTGTTACCTTCATATTAACTCCTCTTGTTGTGAGTGCACCTGTTAACTTCTTATTAACTCCTCTGTTGTTGTGAGCGCGCCTGTTACCTTCATATTAACTCTGTTGTTGTGAGTGCACCTGTCACCTTCATATTAACTCTGTTGTTGTGAGTGCACCTGTTAACTTCATATTAACTCCTCTGTTGTTGTGAGTGCACCTGTTACCTTCATATTAACACTGTTGTCATGACTGCACCGGTTTCTTTCGCATTAACTCTGTTGTTGTGAGTGCACCTGTTACCTTCATATTAACTCTATTGTTGTGAGTGCACCTGTTACCTTCATATTAACTTTGTTGTTGTGAGTGCACCTGTTACCTTCGTATTAACACTGTTGTCATGACTGCACCGGTTACCTTCGTATTAACACTGTTGTTGTGAGCGCGCCTGTTACCTTCATATTAACTCTGTTGTTGTGAGTGCACCTGTCACCTTCATATTAACTCTGTTGTTGTGAGTGCACCTGTTACCTTCGTATTAACTCTGTTGTTGTGAGTGCACCTGTTACCTTCATATTAACACTGTTGTTGTGAGTGCACCTGTTACCTTCGTATTAACACTGTTGTCATGACTGCACCGGTTACCTTCGTATTAACACTGTTGTCATGACTGCACCGGTTACCTTCGTATTAACACTGTTGTTGTGAGTGCACCTGTTAAAACCTTCATATTAACACTGTTGTTGTGAGTGCACCTGTTACCTTCGTATTAACTCTGTTGTTGTGAGTGCACCTGTTACCTTCATATTAACACTGTTGTTGTGAGCGCACCTGTTACCTTCGTATTAATACTGTTGTCGTGACTGCACCGGTTACCTTCGTATTGACACTGTTGTTGTGAGTGCACCTGTTAATACCTTCATATTAACACTGTTGTTGTGAGTGCACCTGTTACCTTCGTATATGTATTAACACTGTTGTCGTGACTGCACCTGTTACCTTCGTATGAACACTGTTGTTGTGAGTGCACCTGTTACCTTCATATTAATACTGTTGTTGTGACTGCACCGGCTACCTTCGTAATAACACTGTTGTCATGACTGCAACTGTTACATTCGTATTTACACTCTTGTCGTGACTGCACTGGTTACCTTTGTATTAACTCTGTTGTTGAGAGTGCACCTGTTACCTTCGTATGAACACTGTTGTTGTGAGTGCACCTGTTACCTTCATATTAACTCTGTTGTTGTGAGTATCACAGTGACAACGCAATAATCACTGCATTACATGCACTTTAAATTCATAATTCTAGTGTGTATTGACTGTAGACCATATTGGTTCAGATTCTGTTAAAAAGAAGCAGGAATGTTTCACCTTACTGGAAAACAATTTACGCTATATACAAATAAGAATTTTAAAAAGGCACCGTTTTATGACGAATGTCAAATGAACTTTTTAAGCTCTATTTTTTTTTCTCAGTGAGAAAAAAGCTCTAGAATGTCGCAATACCACAATATGATCAATACAATGTGGCCTAGTGGATAAGGTGCTCGGCTCGTGATCGAGAGGTCGCGGGTTCGACTCCCGCCCGGGGCACACCGGTGTTCTGTCTTTCGGATGAGACAGTAAAAACCGAGGTCCCGTGTCACGGTAGGCGTGGCACGTAAAAGATCCCTCACTGCTTCGGGTGGGTCCGTTGCAAAGGTCTAAATTTGTATGCAATGCATCAGGCAGATGCCGTCACCATATACGTGAAATAATCGTGGAGTGACGTAAAACAATAATCAAACAAACAAAACAAAAACGGATGTGTATATGTGTCACTTTTATTTCTACATGCAGTTCAAACTGTTGTCCTAAAATGTATCATATAATCATATTGCGCGAGACAGCTTACAGAGTATGAGATGTGTTATTACAATAAATCTCGACATTAAGTGTGTAAATTCCCGCTTTCATCTTTAATTTCAACTCATTCACTTTAAGTTTTACATGTAATTGTTTATATGTGTAATAAAATTGTTTTGTACTGCCTGTGAATTCTTTCGTTTTGGAATATTTATTGCCCGTTTTATTCTCATACCTCATTTTATGAGACATAATAATTCTGTCTTAATTATAAAATACAAATTAAATTCAAGGGAAATGAATACAACAGTGTGCAATAAAACATGAAAGGTCCCGAAAGAGAATCAAGTCTGTTGCATTATAACAGTCTGTAAGAACCTCATCGGTAGATTAATGAAATAAAATGTCGCTTTAATAAGATACCACAGGAATATAGACGGATCCATACGGCTTATGTAATCCATGATGTATACCAGAGCTATAGAGGTGTATCCTTTTAAGGTAATATGCACAACTAAAGAGAACTTCTAGGTCCGAAACACAGTCACTGGATCCGCCAATGATCAGTGATAGTCCTCATTTTGGAATCAGACCAGAAAAAGAAAAAGTAATAACATTTCCTGAATTCTGTTGCTGGCTTGCTGATACTCATGTTATCGTATGGGGATGTAAACAATATTTCGTAGAAACATTCTTCATTTATCCATATGATAATACGACTCCCAACCAATCAACGATGAAAAATATGATTCTATTCAATCACTTACAAGGAAAAAATCTGTTCATAAACCTATTTACAATTTTTAAATCATTAATATATAGTGAGCCTTGAAAATATTTCTTCACTGTGTACTATGTCTTTTCTGTGGTTGTTTTCAGATTGGTGAACCACGATTCCTTGTCCAAACATTCATTCTTTGAAGGAACATGGGGCCGACCTAACGATGCCTCTGATTCATTCTAAAACTGTACTCACACATGATTTAAGATGGTGTATATACCCAGTAAAACAAAATCACATATGGTATATACATTTGAAATATAACTTCTTTAATATATATATATATATATTTATTTATTTATTTATTTATTTATTTATTTATTTATTTATTTATTTATTTATATATAACCACTGATAGAAACCACAAATAGGAATCCCGTTTAGATCCACCATTCCTTACATTCCTACTCCGTGCGCTCTGACTGCGTTAGAGAGTGCAAGCTACCTCCAATATATTGATGATTAATACTTAATTAAAATAAATACATAAATATTACATAATGATTAAGCACATGAATACTGCTATTTGTCTTATAACAAGAAGTATTAAATCGCGTGCGGACATGAAAGGTGATTCTTTCTTAATTGTGTCCAAATCCCATCAGCTTTCATATAGCGGTAAAATATAGTACAAGGAGCTATTCGTCATTACCTGACTCAAGGGAAATCTCCAACAAAGGAACGATAACTTTGTTATGCGACAGGACTGCTATATGCACTGGTGAATCTAATGGGAGGAGTTGCCCCCCCCCCCCCCCCCCCAATTTTTTTTTCAAACTTTAATGTAATTTATTTATGTGTTCTTTTTCAGAATAGAAATGCAACCTTTGAGTACATGTATGTAATCTCGTTGAGTCTGATCTTTATTACAACTAATAAGGTCTCTTTAAATTGTTCTGTTATGGATATGTTTTATCTGAGGTACACCTTAACACCTGAGTGTTTCAATTGAATGTAAAACACTCAAGTGAACTATAGATAAGTTTGATTTTACACAAGATTTTTGTTATCCCTCTGGGCCATCACGTCTTCGCCCTAGATCCACTTGAGGCCTTAGGGCGGTCCGCAGATTCCTGTCTCTCTATTATATTTCAATACCCTGCCCTAAACTCAACTCCTACATCAGCCCGTAGTGTGCAAATATAAAGCAGTGTAGTTAGTGAAATTTTGGATAGCTTTTCTCAATGTGTATTGAGAGTAATGTGTAGAGACAATAGTTTATATGTAATGACAAAAGATGGTAAGCAGTGAGAGTTGTTAAAAGCATTGTGAGTAGATTGCTGTGAGAATTGTTGAAAGCATTGTAAGCAGATTGCAGTGAGAGTTGTTGAAAGTATTGTGAGTAGATTGCTGTGAGAGTTGTTGAAAGCATTGTGAGCAGATTGCAGTGAGAGTTGTTGAAAGCATTGTTAGTAGATTGCTGTGAGAGTTGTTGAAAGCATTGTGAGCAGATTGCTGAGAGTTGTTGAAAGCATTGTGAGTAGAATGCTGTCAGAGTTGTTGAAAGTATTGTGAGCAGATTGCTGTGAGAGTTGTTGAAAGCATTGTCAGCAGATTGCTGTGAGAGTTGTTGAAAGCATTGTGAGCAGATTGCTGTGAGAGTTGTTGAAAGCATTCTGAGCAGATTGCAGTGAGAGTTGTTGAAAGCATTCTGAGCAGATTGCAGTGAGAGTTGTTGAAAGCATTGTGAGCAGATTGCTGTGAGAGTTGTTGAAAGCATTCTGAGCAGATTGCAGTGAGAGTTGTGAAAGTTGTTGAAAGCATTGTGAGTAGATTGCTGTGAGAGTTGTTGAAAGCATTGTGAGTAGATTGCTGTGAGAGTTGTTGAAAGCATTGTGTGTAGAATGCTGTGAGAGTTGTTGAAAGCATTGTGAGTAGATTGCTGTGAGAGTTGTTGAAAGCATTGTGAGCAGATTGCTGTGAGAGTTGTTGAAAGCATTGTGAGTAGATTGCAGTGAGAGTTGTTGAAAGCATTGTGAGTAGATTGCTGTGAGAGTTGTTGAAAGCATTGTGAGCAGATTGCAGTGAGAGTTGTTGAAAGCATTGTGAGTAGATTGCTGTGAGAGTTGTTGAAAGCATTGTGAACAGATTGAAGTGAGAGTTGTTGAAAGCATTGTGAACAGATTGCTGTGAGAGTTGTTGAAAGCATTGTGAGTAGATTGCTGTGAGAGTTGTTGAAAGCATTGTGAGCAGATTGCAGTGAGAGTTGTTGAAAGCATTGTGAGTAGATTGCTGTGAGAGTTGTTGAAAGCATTGTGAACAGATTGAAGTGAGAGTTGTTGAAAGCATTGTGAACAGATTGCTGTGAGAGTTGTTGAAAGCATTGTGAGTAGATTGCTGTGAGAGTTGTTGAAAGCATTGTGAGTAGATTGCTGTGAGAGTTGTTGAAAGCATTGTGAGTAGATTGCTGTGAGAGTTGTTGAAAGCATTGTGAGCAGATTGCTGTGAGAGGTGTTGAAAGCATTGTCAGCAGATTGCTGTGAGAGTTGTTGAAAGCATTGTGAGCAGATTGCAGTGAGAGTTGTTGAAAGCATTCTGAGCAGATTGCTGTGAGAGTTGTTGAAAGCATTGTTAGTAGATTGCTGTGAGAGTTGTTGAAAGCATTGTGAGTAGATTGCTGTGAGAGTTGTTGAAAGCATTGTGAGCAGATTGCAGTGAGAGTTGTTGAAAGCATTGTTAGTAGATTGCAGTGAGAGTTGTTGAAAGCATTGTGAGTAGATTGCTGTGAGAGTTGTTGAAAGCATTGTGAGTAGATTGCTGTGAGAGTTGTTGAAAGCATTGTGAGCAGATTGCTGTGAGAGTTGTTGAAAGCATTGTGAGTAGATTGCTGTGAGAGTTGTTGAAAGCATTGTGAGTAGATTGCTGTGAGAGTTTTTGAAAGCATTGTGAGCAGATTGCTGTGAGAGTTGTTGAAAGCATTGTGAGCAGATTGCTGTGAGAGTTGTTGAAAGCATTGTGAGTAGATTGCAGTGAGAGTTGTTGAAAGCATTGTGAGTAGATTGCTGTGAAAGCTGTTGAAAGCATTGTGAGCAGATTGCAGTGAGAGTTGTTGAAAGCATTGTGAGTAGATTGCTGTGAGAGTTGTTGAAAGCATTGTGAGTAGATTGCTGAGAGAGTTGTTGAAAGCATTGTGAGTAGATTGCTGTGAGAGTTGTTAGTAGATTGCTGTGAGAGTTGTTGAAAGCATTGTGAGTAGATTGCAGTGAGAGTTGTTGAAAGCATTGTGAGTAGATTGCTGTGAGAGCTGTTGAAAGCATTGTGAGCAGATTGCTGTGAGAGCTGTTGAAAGCATTGTGAGCAGATTGCTGTGAGAGTTGTTGAAAGCATTGTGAGCAGATTGCTGTGAGAGTTGTTAAAAGCATTGTGAGTAGATTGCTGTGAGAGTTGTTGAAAGCATTGTGAGCAGATTGCTGTGAGAGTTGTTGAAAGCATTGTGAGTAGATTGCTGTGAGAGTTGTTGAAAGCATTGTGAGCAGATTGCTGTGAGAGTTGTTGAAAGCATTGTGAGTAGATTGCTGTGAGAGTTGTTGAAAGCATTGTGAACAGATTGCAGTGAGAGTCGTTTATGATGACTGTTGTTGATATGCAGTGAGAAGTTTGTGGTGAGAACAGGTTGTATACAATGAAAGAAGTTTAGAATGCTTGCAATGAGAGCAATTTATATGCGGTGAAATTAGTTTGTATGCAGTGAGAGTAATTTGCATACAGTGGAAGAATTTTTAGGTAGGGAAGTTACATTAATGAGATGTGTTGCTTATCGCTACAATTGGAGATACGGCCCATAATTTATGATAAAGCGGGAATGGGGGATAACTCTCCGTACACGTAGCACCCCATCCTTTCCTTCACTATCCAATTACGTTTTATAGTAGTAGCCTATTGTACATTTTTACAGTATAAGATATGATACATCATTAAGATTTGGGCTAAAATCACATTTTTGGGTAAATTTTCCATTTGAGATCAATATGACAGAGGAAGTACTGGCTAAAATTAAAAATTGCATTTTTCATCAAATAAGAGAGTGAATTCCAAAATTAAAAATCCGCATGGGAATGCGGAAATATCCTCTTGGGAATGAAAAGATGACAGTAAAACATAAAAAGTGCGTTTTAATAATTCTCTGAATTTTTTGGAAACTTTACGCAAAAATATGTCAATTTTAGCCCAAAATACATCGTCACGAGCCATGCTTACTCAGGGAGGAAAGAACGTACTCAGTCACCATGGCTAGCGACGTCAGTACACATCGCCATGAGCCATGGTTACCCAGGGAGGGACAAACGAACTCAGTAACCAAATCTGTAGACATCGTCAGTAACAATGGTTACTCAGGGAGGCACGAACGTACTCAGTAACAGTGGAGTATGAGAAATCTAGAATCACCTCGAGTCCCAGATCGCCTCGGTTGGGATTATGTCGAAGTATGTCACCCGAGACTGATATCTTTCGATCTGGGACGAGAGGTGATTCTTGATTCTTTTTCTGGCCAAATAAACTCCTTTCTACCTCCTTTCAGTGTTTCTTCATTTCTGACACTTTCCACATCTTTGTTTCAATACTGTGCTAAAATAGTTCCAGATAGGAAAGTTATTTTTATAACAATAATAGTGTGTAACAAGAACATGAAACCAGTCAACATAAGTAAACAAACATATAAATATAAAAAGAGTTAATTAAAACTTTTTTCGTATCTCATTATGTATAGTAATAATTACGCAGTGATACACCGTGCTAAATCGATGTTCCAGATCGATTGATCTAGAACCCCACTTCCGGTGGAATTCTTCAGTCTTGTATGCGAGAAAGCGATGTCTGTAGACATCGTCACTAGACATGGTTACTCATGGAGGGACAAACGTACTCGGTAACCATAACTAGCGATGTGTGTAGACATCATCACGAGCCATGGTTACTCAGGGAGGGACAAATGTACTTGGTAACCATAACTAGCGATGTGTGTAGACATCATCACGAGCCATGGTTACTCAGGGAGGGACAAATGTACTTGGTAACCATAACTAGCGATGTCTGTAGACATCATCACGAGCCATGGTTACTCGGGGAGGGACAAATGTACTTGGTAACCATAACTAGCGATGTCTGTAGACATCATCACGAGCCATGGTTACTCAGGGAGGGACAAATGTACTTGGTAACCATAAGTAGCGATGTCTGTAGACATCATCACGAGCCATGGTTACTCAGGGAGGGACAAATGTAGTTGGTAACCATAACTAGCGATGTCTGTAGACATCATCACGAGCCATGGTTACTCAGGGAGGGACAAATGTACTTGGTAACCATAACTAGCGATGTGTGTAGACATCATCATGAGCCATGGTTACTCAGGGAGGGACAAATGTACTTGGTAACCATAACTAGCGATGTGTGTAGACATCATCACGAGCCATGGTTACTCAGGGAGGGACAAATGTACTTGGTAACCATAACTAGCGATGTCTGTAGACATCATCACGAGCCATGGTTACTCAGGGAGGGACAAATGTACTTGGTAACCATAACTAGCGATGTCTGTAGACATCATCACGAGCCATGGTTACTCAGGGAGGGACGAACGTACTTGGTAACCATAACTAGCGATGTCTGTAGACATCATCACGAGTCATGGTTACTCGGGGAGGGACGAACGTACTTAGTAATCATGAATAGCGATGTCTGTACATGACGTACCATCCGATCTGAATCCATTTTCAGAGTCTGTAGGCTCCATTTACAGAAGCGACTGGATCAAGTGGCGAGATCCTAATAAAGGAACGCACCGTTTTAAAGACACTGTCTTCTCTTTTACAATAGAATTGTCACATACGTAAAGAATTTATTATCAATGGCGATAAATTTGTATAATATGAGATGTAAATGTTGTATGTCGTCATAAAGTAAACATTGTGTTTATAATTATTTCTTTATACAAGACATCCATATTGGAATATAATGATATCGTGACAAGTGAGAAATATGCCCTCAGTTGGTGTTCTACGTCGCTTTCAACAATTTTTATATCGCGATGTGAATGCAGGAGGTAACCAACCAAACATAATGGCGCAATCCGTATCGTCCCGGGAAATCGAACCCAGATCGTCTGTGCAGCAAGCCAAACGCTTAACTACTACTCCGACCTTGCCCAGTAGGCCATCGGAGACAAGAACATAATAAAATGAAATGGAATAGATGTGGTTTTGTATTATGCGTACACCTGGGCCTTCTTAAATTCCTTGATAAATCAAACATTCGACACGATTAAGTACATTCCAACAAAACACAGAACATATTGTTCTACACACAAACTGAGCGCAATGTTCTATACACGAACAGAGCACAATATTCTACATCACAAACAGAGCACAATGTTCTACAAACAGTGTAATGTTTTCCACAAAAACAGATCATAATGTTCTACACACAAAAAGAGCACAAAGTTCTACACACAAACACAACACAAAGTTATACACACAGAGCACAATTTTCTATACACAAAAAGAGCACAATTTTCTGCACACAAACAGAGCACAAAGTTCTACACACGAACAGAGACAATCTTCCACACACAAACAAAGCATAATGTGCTGCATAACAAACAGAGCAAAGAGTTCTACACGTAAACATAACACAATATTCTACATAACAAACTGAGCACAATGTCCTACACAAACAGAGGACAATGTTCTTCACACAAACAGAAGACAATGTTCTACATTGCAAACAGAGCACAATGTTCTACACACAAACAGAGCACAATGTTCTACACACAAACAGAGCACAATGTACTACATACAAAAAGAGCTCAATGTCCTACATAAACCAAAGCACAATGCTCTACAAACAAACGGGACGCAATGTTTTACATACAAATAAAACACACTCTTCTTCATAAAACAGAAAACTTGTATAAAGTAAGATGATGCCAGCAACTCAAGTCCTTCGCTGTAACAGGGAAAAGAATAGAAACTGCTAATTAACATCTTTTTTTTTAGATAAATATTATTATTATGCCTTGGTTGTATCATCGGGGCTCCTGTGACTTAACTCTGCTCTAAGTAGTGGTCGCACACACACACACACACACACACACACACACACAGAGCCACACACACATTGAAGATAACAGTTTTTCAACAGAGTAAGAAATATCAATATTACAAAATCAGGCATTACCTTTCTGCTATTCTAGCTTTTGTTGACTTATCAACAATACAAAACATGTTTTAATGTATCAACAAGATTGTTACTGAATGCATTGTGACTATTTGCATATTTCCACCAAACAGTTTAGATAAATCAATTGAAGTAGACGCAAACGGAAATTATTATCCAAAGCTTACAACAAATCAGTTACAACAACGGCTATTTGAGGATAAGTTCTCGCACTGATAAACAATCAAGATTGCCATGACAGCAGCATTTAAAGAAAAGTTCAACAATCTATATTTAAGACTAATTAAGTAGACTCATTCAAAAGATTTTATTGTCTCAGAGAGACAATACTCACGTATTGATATTCTCAGTTTATTTGATAGTTTTTTACGTTTTGGTGTTGCCGATATTCATTGGTAACTTATTCAATAAAAGCTCCAATGGTGGCAGTGGTGTTTTCGGTATATAACAGTTAGATATATATTTTATTATATATATGATGTACAGATACATAAATACATCCAAAGAAATAACGTAGACAGTAGCACTATTGAGATATACAAAGTTACTAACTAATGCTAAAAAATTGTGTTAAATATATAAATTTGTAAAAAAAAAAATATGTAAAAAATAATGTAGCACAAAATATCCCTAAGATATATTGTTACACTAGACTAATTATTGTAAATACTGTAAATTTCATTATAAAAATATGAAAATGAAAATATCAATTTTATAATTAAAAAAACATTGATTCACCAAGATAGCCCATGAAAGCCCATAGGTTTATTTCCAATGGGGTCCCTTGATGATTGAGTACTTTAAAGTAATAAATAGAATAAAAGTAACTCATATTGTGTAAGCTCTAATGGTCTTGTCGGTATATATTGGTCATATCATATTGTGTAAATTTTAATGGTGTTACCGGTATATATTGTTCATTCATACTGTAAAGGCTCTAATGGTGTTGCCAGTATATATTGGTTACTCATTCTGTGTAAGATCTAATGGTGTTAACGATATATATTGGTTACTTATTCTGTGTAAGCTCTAATGGTGTTGCCGATATATATTGGTTACTTATTCTGTGTAAGCTCTAATGGTGTTGCCGATATATATTGGTTACTTATTCTGTGTAAGCTCTAATGGTGTTGCCAGTATATATTGGTTACTTATTCTGTGTAAGCTCTAATGGTGTTGCCGATATATATTGGTTACTTATTCTGTGTAAGCTCTAATGGTGTTGCCGGTATATATTGGTTACTTATTCTGTGTAAGCTCTAATAGTGTTGCCGATATATATTGGTTACTTATTCTGTGTGAGCTCTAATGGTTTTGCCGATATATATTGGTTACTTATTCTGTGTAAGCTCAAATGGTTTTGCCGATATATATTGGTTACTTATTCTGTGTGAGCTCTAATGGTTTTGCCGATATATATTGGTTACTTATTCTGTGTAAGCTCTAATGGTTTTGCCGATATATATTGGTAACTTATTCTGTGTAAGCTCCAATGGTGTTGCCGGTATATATTGGTTACTTATTCTATGTAAGCTCTATTGGTGTTGCCGATATATATTGGTTACTTATTCTGTGTAAGCTCTAATGGTGTTGCCGATATATATTGGTTACTTATTCTGTGTAAGCTCTAATGGTTTTGCCGATATATATTGGTTACTTATTCTGTGTAAGCTCTAATGGTGTTGCCGGTATATATTGGTTACTCATTCTGGTATATACATTGTTCACTCACATTGTAAAGGCTCTAATGGTGTTGCCGGTATACATTGTTCACTAATATTGTAAAAGCTCTAATGGTGTTGCCGGTATATATATTGTTCACTCCTATTGTAAAGGCTCTAATGGTTTTGCCGGTATACATTGTTCACTCATATTGTAAAGGCTCTAATGGTGTTGCCGGTATATATTTTGTCGCTATACATTGTTCACTCATATTGTAAAGGCTCTAATGGTATTGCAGGTATATACATTGTTCACTCATATTGTAAAGGCTCTAATTGTGTTGCCGGTATACATTGTTTACTCACATTGTAAAGGCTGTAATGGTGTTGCCGGTATACATTGTTCACTCATATTGTAAAGGCTCTAATGGTGTTGCCGGTATATATTGTTCACTCATATTGTAAAGGCTCTAATGGTGTTGCCGTTATATACATTGTTCACTGACATTGTAAAAGCTCTAATGGTGTTGCCGGTATATATTGGTTACTTATTCTGTGTAAGCTCTAATGGTGTTGCCGATATATATTGGTTACTTATTCTGTGTAAGCTCTAATGGTGTTGCCGATATATATTGGTTACTTATTCTGTGTAAGCTCTAATGGTGTTGCCGGTATATATTGGTTACTTATTCTGTGTAAGCTCTAATGGTGTTACCGATATATATTGGTTACTTATTCTATGTAAGCTCTAATGGTGTTGCCGATATATATTGGTTACTTATTCTGTGTAAGCTCTAATGGTGTTGCCGGTATATATTGGTTACTTATTCTGTGTAAGCTCTAATGGTGTTACCGATATATATTGGTTAATTATTCTGTGTAAGCTCTAATGGTGTTGCCGATATATATTGGTTACTTATTCTGTGTAAGCTCTAATGGTGTTGCCGATATATATTGGTTACTCATTCTGTGTCAGCTCTAATGGTTTTGCCGATACATATTAGTTACTCATTCTGTGTAAGCTCTAATGGTGTTGCCGATATATATTGGTTACTTATTCTGTGTAAGCTCTAATGTTGTTGCCGATATATATTGGTTACTATTCTGTGTAAGCTCTAATGGTTTTGCCGATATATATTGGTTACTCATTCTGTGTAAGCTCTAATGGTGTTGCCTATATATATTGGTTTCTCATATTGTATAGGCTCGTATAGTGCTGCCGGTATATATTAGTTAAAATCATATTGTATAAGTTCTAATGGTGTTGCCGGTATGCATTGTTTACTCATATTGTAAAGGCTCTAATGGTGTTGCAGGTATATACATTGTTCACTCACATTGTAAAGGCTCTAATGGGGTTGCCGGTATATACATTGTTCACTCATATTATAAAGGCTCTAATGGTGTTGCAGGTATATACATTGTTCTCTCATATTGTAAAGGCTCTAATGGTATTGCCGGTATACATTGTATACTCATATTGTAAAGGCTCTAATGGTGTTGCCGGTATACATTGTTCACTCATATTGTAAAGGCTCTAATGGTGTTGCCGGTATACATTGTTCACTCATATTGTAAAGTTCTAATGGTGTTGCCGGTATACATTGTTCGCTCATATTGTAAAGGCTCTAATGGTATTGCCGGTATACATTGTTCACTCATATTGTAAAGGCTCTAGTGGTGTTGCCGGTATATATTGTTCACTCACATTGTAAAGGCTCTAATGGTGTTGCCGGTATACATTGTTCGCTCATATTGTAAAGGCTCTAGTGGTGTTGCCCGTATACATTGTTCACTCACCTTGTAAAGGCTCTAATGGTGTTGCCGGTATACATTGTTCACTCATATTGTAAAGGCTCTAATGGTTTTGCCGTTATATACATTGTTCACTCACATTGTAAAAGCTCTAATGGTGTTGCCGGTATACATTATTCACTCACATTGTAAAGGCTCTAATGGTGTTGCCGATATATATATTGTTCACTCATATTGTAAAGGCTCTAATAGTGTTGCTGGTATATACATTGTTCACTCACATTGTAAAGGCTCTAATGGTGTTGCCGGTATACATTGTTCACTCATATTGTAAAGGCTCTAATGGTGTTGCCGGTATATATATTGTTCACTCATATTGTAAAGGCTCTAATGGTGTTGCCGGTATACATTATTCACTCATATTGTAAAGGCTCTAATGGTGTTGCAGGTATATACATTGTTCACTCATATTGTAAAGGCTCTAATGGTGTTGCCGGTATACATTGTTTACTCACCTTGTAAAGGCTCTAATGGTGTTGCCGGTGTACATTGTTCACTCATATTGTAAAGGTTCTAATGGTGTTTCCGGTATATACATTGTTCATTCACATTGTAAAGGTTCTAATGGTGTTGCCGGTATATACATTGTTCACTCATATTGTAAAGGCTCTAATGGTGTTGCCGGTATATATATTGTTCACTCATATTGTAAAGGCTCTAATGGTGTTGCCGGTATACATTATTCACTCATATTGTAAAGGCTCTAATGGTGTTGCAGGTATATACATTGTTCACTCATATTGTAAAGGCTCTAATGGTGTTGCCGGTATACATTGTTTACTCACCTTGTAAAGGCTCTAATGGTGTTGCCGGTGTACATTGTTCACTCATATTGTAAAGGCTCTAATGGTGTTACCGGTATACATTGTTCGCTCATATTGTAAAGGCTCTAATGATGTTGCTGGTATATACATTGTTCACTCACATTGTAAAGGCTCTAATGGTGTTGCCGGTATACATTGTTCACTCATATTGTAAAGGCTCTAATGGTGTTGCCGGTATATACATTGTTCATTCACATTGTAAAGGTTCTAATGGTGTTGCCGGTATATACATTGTTCACTCATATTATAAAGGCTCTAATGGTGTTGCAGGTATATACATTGTTCACTCATATTGTAAAGGCTCTAATGGTATTGCCGGTATACATTGTTCACTCATATTGTAAAGGCTCTAATGGTGTTGCCGGTATACATTGTTCACTCATATTGTAAAGGCTCTAATGGTGTTGCCCGTATACATTGTTCACTCATATTGTAAAGGCTCTAATGGTGTTGCCGGTATATACATTGTTCACTCATATTGTAAAGGCTCTAATGGTGTTGCCGGTATATACATTGTTCACTCATATTGTAAAGGCTCTAATGATGTTGCCGGTATACATTGTTCACTCATATTGCAAAGGCTCTAATGGTGTTGCCGGTATACATTGTTCACTCATATTGTAAAAGCTCTAATGGTGTTGCCAGTATATATTACTAAGAGTCAAAGATTGGTAATTAACGGATCATGTGATAGACTGCCTGAACTTCCGTAGAGAGAGAGCGCAGCTACAGGTTCAATGAATCAGGATCTCTGATTGAATAGAATTATTGAATTAATCTACAAGTTAACATTGATTCTGCTGTAAAATCATGAATTTTAAATTCATTATGCTAAAGTCTAAACAGTGCTGTTGTTTATGATGACAATTTGGCAAATTTTGAAGGGCAAGATTTTACCTCAAAATTAGAGTGGATTACCCAACTAATCTGTTGAAAATATGATAAGGGTTACATGAAGCTAATAAATACATATAGAATTAAAGTAAATCTTGCTGGAAGTTTGGTAATTTAACATGTGACCCTATGAGAAAAGGAATTAGTATGCTTTGACCAACTCATATTTTACAAGTTCTGATGGTGTTGCCAGATATATCGGTTCCATAAGTATTGTTAGTATCTGTTGGTAACTCATACTGCTCCATAGGTATGGTCAGTATCTATTGGTGACTCATGCTGCTTCATAGGTGTTGTCAGTATCTATTGGTAACTCATACTGCTCCATAGGTATGGTCAGTATCTATTGGTAACTCATACCATAATGCTCCATAGGTATTGTCAGTATGTATTGGTAACTCATACTGCTCCATAGGTATTGTCAGTATCTATTGGCAACCAATACTGCTTAATAGGTATTGTCAGTATCTATTGGTAACTCATACTGCTCCATAGGTATTGTCAGTATCTATTGGTAACTCATACCATAATTCTCCATAGGTATTGTCAGTATGTATTGGTAACTCATACTGCTCCATAGGTATTGTCAGTATCTATTGGCAACCCATACTGCTTAATAGGTATTGTCAGTATGTATTGGTAACTCATACTGCTTCATAGGTATTGTCAGTATCTATTGGTAACTCATGCTGCTTCATAGGTGTTGTCAGTATCTATTGGTAACTCATACTGCTCCATAGGTAATGTCATTATCTATTGGTAACTTATACTGCTCCATAGGTATTGTCAGTATCTATTGACAAGCGTAGCTTTTTAAAAACCTTAGGTTGCAATCGGAATAGCATTAAATTTTCAAGTTGTTGGTCACAAAGCGAAATGGCTTTATGTAAATAGGAATTGCACGCACTTGTTTTTAAACCATCTTTTTATGCGCATTTGTGAATTTTCCCGCTAAAATTTCTAAAGCCACGCCTCATTTTTTATTTGTTAGGAAAGTAGCCGCGCCTTTTTTCCTTTTTAGGAAAAACTCTCGAATCTTATCGTTAATATTCGGAAATAAGTTAGTTTTTGTACTGAACAAATCTTTTTTTTTTTAACGTGTGAACATTTAATAAGATTTATTTTTAGAAATCTCAATATTTACAGCAGAATTATGTGCTAAGAGTGTTGCTTAATACTAGATTATTACCCAACATGCCACGCTAATGGAGTTTGCACATGCCCTCTCAAAGCAAATTTACTATCTTAATATACAATCGACCGAGGCCGATTGCAATAACTCATACTGTTCCATAGGTATTGTCAGCATCTATTGGTAACTCATACTGCTCCATGGGTATAGTCAGTATCTATTGGCAACCCATACTGCTTAATAGGTATTGTCAGTATCTATTGGTAACTCATACTGCTCCATGGGTATTGTCAGTATCTATTGGTAACTCATACTGCTTCATAAGTATTGTCATTATCTATTGATAACTCATACTGCTCCATAGGTATTGTCAGTATCTATTGATATACTGCTCCATGGGTATTGTCAGTATCTATTGATATACTGCTCCATGGGTATTGTCAGTATCTATTGATATACTGCTCCATGGGTGTTGTCAGTATCTATTGGTATACTGCTCCATGGGTATTGTCAGTATCTATTGATATACTGCTCCATAGGTATTGTCAGTATCTATTGATATACTGCTCCATGGGTATTGTCAGTATCTATTGATATACTGCTCTATGGGTATTGTCAGTATCTATTGATATACTGCTCCATGGGTATTGTCAGTATCTATTGGTATACTGCTCCATGGGTATTGTCAGTATCTATTGATATACTGCTCCATAGGTATTGTCAGTATCTATTGATATACTGCTCCATGGGTATTGTCAGTATCTATTGGTAACTCATACTGCTCGATAGGTATTTTCAATATCTATTGGTAAATCATATCATAAAGTTTCATAGGTATAGATAGGTAACTCATATTGTAAAGCTGTAGCTGTAGCTCTTATCATAAAGTTTCCTAGGTATTGTCAGTATCTATAGGTAACTAATATTGTAAAACTCTAGTGGTATTGTCGGTGTACATTGGAATCTTAAATTAACTTAAGTTCCAATGGTCCTGTCGGTATATATTTACAACACACACTGTAAAGCCCCATAAGCGGTTGCCAGTAAATATTGGTGACTGATACTGTAAAGCTCCCATGGTCTTGCCAGTATATATTGGTGATTCACTTTGTACAAGCTCCAGTGGTGTTCCCAGTGCGTGTTGATTACTCACTCTCATTGTACAAGCTCCAGTAGTGTTTCAAGTGCGTGTTGATAACTCACTCTCATTGTACAAGCTCAAGTATTGTTCCATGTGCGTGTTGATAACTCACTCTCATTGTACAAGCTCCAGTGGTGTTCAAAGTGCGTGTTGATAACTCACTCTCATTGTACAAGCTCCAGTGGTGTTCCCAGTGCGTGTTGATGACTCATTGTACAAGCTCCAGTGGTGTTCCCAGTGCGTGTTGATAACTCACTCTCATTGTACAAGCTCCAGTGGTGTTCCCAGTGCGTGTTGATAACTCACTCTCATTGTACAAGCTCCAGTGGTGTTCCCAGTGCGTGTTCATTACTCACTCTCATTGTACAAGCTCCAGTGGTGTTCCCAGTGCGTGTTGATAACTCACTCTCATTGTACAAGCTCCAGTGGTGTTCCAAGTGCGTGTTGATTACTCACTCCCATTGTACAAGCTCCAGTGGTGTTCCCAGTGCGTGTTCATTACTCACTCTCATTGTACAAGCTCCAGTGGTGTTCCAAGTGCGTGTTGATAACTCACTCTCATTGTACAAGCTCAAGTGGTGTTCCAAGTGCGTGTTGATAACTCACTCTCATTGTACAAGCTCCAGTGGTGTTCCCAGTGCGTGTTGATAACTCACTCTCATTGTACAAGCTCAAGTATTGTTCCATGTGCGTGTTGATAACTCAATCTCATTGTACAGGTCGTATGCCTGGACTTAAGCCGAGACGGTCGTATGCCTGGATTTGAACTGAGTCGGTCGTATGCCTCGATTTAAGCTAATTGGTCGTATGCCTGGACTTTAACTAAGTCCGTCGTATACTCATCCTTCAGCTGAGTCGGTCGTATGCTTAGATTTAAAATGATTCGGTCGTATACCTGCCCTTAAATTGAGTCAGCCTTGTGCCTGAAATAAAACTAAGTCAGCTGTATACCCGGACTTAAACTGAGTCGGTCTTATGCCTGGAATTAAGCTGAGACGGTCGTATGCCTTCAGTTAAGCTGAGTCGGTCGCATGCCTGGACTTGAGTTTAGTCAGTCGTTTATAACCGACTTAAACTACGTCTTAGCATATAACCGACTCAACCCAAGTCTAGGCATATAACCGACCTAAACTTAGTCGGTTAAATGCCTAGACTTAACTGAGTCTGCCGTATACCTGAACTTAAGCTGAGTCAGTCGTATGCTTGGATTGAAGCTGAGTCAGTCGCATGCTTGAATTTAAGCTGAGTCAGTCGTATGCTTGGATTTAAACTGAATCGTTTGTATGTCTGGACTTGAGTCGGTTATATGTCTGAACTTAAACTGAGTGGGTCGTATGCCTGGACTTAAGCTGAGTCGATCGTATGCCTGGATTTCATCTGAGTATTAAATTATAAACAAATATACGTTATCCCCATAGGTTCTAATACAAACTTTAATTTACCTAATTATTTATAAATTTTTAAATGTACGTCCTTTGATTGTTCTGCTGTTACGGTGAGTGGGAAGGTGAGCCCGTAAACCGGTTAACCACACCATTTGTTTGGCTTTTGTCAAATTAAATGACCGTCCTAAGTCGGTATCGTAATGGCACTACAATCAAATATTTTTGTAATGTGTTAAATGTGCTAGTATATTATTTATATTCATGTATGGTATAGCTCCATGGTGACTTTTGCCACATAACTGAGCCAGTAACTCATCTTTTTTCTTTCTAATTATAATCGAATTATTATTTTTAAAAATAAAATCATTTGGTGATAAATATTTCCTTGTAAAACGCTTTGAATAGATGTATCAATATTAAAAATCAAAGTTATATATCTAGTGAGACTAATTAAAGCTCATTATACATTTATTACCCACGCTTCCGGTGAAAGTTGTGTTATACAACATATAAAATCATCAATCAATGCAATTTCTATCCTGAAATATGCTTCACTGACTAAATGATGCGAGACGTACCTAACGACACCATTTTTCCAAAATATTTATGATAGTCTATTCTTACGTCCTGCTAAGATTAGGACACTCTTAGCCTATCACTTGCTTAGCTTACAAACGGCCTAGCTTATGACAGGCTTAGCTTACAACCGGCTTAGCTTATGACAGGCTTAGCTTACAACCGGCTTAGCTTATGACAGGCTTAGCTTACAACCGGCTTAGCTTATGACAGGCTTAGCTTACAAACGGCCTAGCTTACGACAGGCTTAGCTTACAACCGGCTTAGCTTATGACAGGCTTAGCTTACAACCGGCTTAGCTTCTGACAGGCTTAGATTACAACCGGCTTAGCTTATGACAGGCTTAGATTACAACCGGCTTAACTTATGACCGGCTTAGCTTACAACCGGCTTCGCTTATGACAGGCTTAGATTACAACCGGTGTTATATAGTAGTTTTACCCCTAGCCACCTCGTGGAAAATGGATATATAGCAATCCCCCGGGAAAATGGCTATATAGTAGTCTTTCCCCCGGGGGAATTTGGCTATATAGTCATCCCCCCTCTTATAGCCATTTCCCCCGGGGAAAATTACTATATATTGAATTTTTCCTCCAATATGAAATTCCGGATTGCTTTTCACAGTAAATCCAGCTCGTTACTTTCCTTACAATAAAAAGAGACATTTCTATTTAAAATAGAGATATCTCAACTTTTGATAGGGAGATAATTCCATTGAATTTAGAGATATTTCTTAAATAAAAATGTCTTCATTTTTAATCTCTTTCCCAAATACAAATGTATATATTTATAATAGAGATATCTACTAGAATTTCTAGATATCTTTATTTAATCCGAGAAATCTGCATATATACTTTCGGGAAAAACTCAGCAGTTCGTTTTTATGTCCCCGGAATGAAATTCGGGGGCATCTAGTTTTTCACCTGTCTGTGACTCTTATAGATTCCTTGTCATGAGACCTTTCGTTTGGGACCATGACTTTTGACCTAGTGACCTTGACCTTCAAGCTTGACTACTCTTCAAAAACTTTAATCTTTGCTATATCTTTTGAACTAAAAAGTGTAGGGCTCTGAAATTCCACATATAGATTCCTTGTAATGAGACCTATCACCTTTGCTATATCTTTTGTACTAAAAGCTGTAGGGTTAGAACTTCACACATAGAACCTTAACCGCCTTACCTTTCCAACCGTTACAGGTAGGGCTTTCATATTTTACATATATATTCCTTAAGATGATCCCTTTCAGTTGATAGCAAAATTTTTGTCGTACAAATGTAATGATGTTTAACACGACCTTTGGCCAACATTTACGGAAACTTTAATATTGATCATAACTTTCCAACCGTTACAGGTAGGCTTTCATATTTCACATACGTGGCTCGCCTCCTGATTGGGAGGCCGGGGCTCGAGTACCGCTCTGGTCATGCCGGTGTCCTGTCTTTCGGATGAGACAGTAAAAACCGAGGCCCCGTGTCGCGGTATGCATGGCACGTTAAAGATCCCTCACTGCTTCGGGTGGGTCCGTTGCAAAAGTCAAAATTTGTATGCCCCGCATCAGGCAGATGCCGTCACCATATACGTGAAATATTCGTGGTGTGGCGTTAAGCAAAAGTCAATCAATCAATCAATCTGAGATGCGCATAATTGGTTTTGTTTGGAGATGTGTTGTTCCCTGACGAGTTTCAATTCACGCTCGGTCAGATGGACGCAACTTGTCTATCGATGTCGTGGTGAGCGAAATATTCGGGGGAGCGGATCTGAGATGGTTTGGGCGGGGATATCTCACGGCGTGGAAACACCTTTCGTGGTTATCCATGGCAGTCTTGCAGCAGTAAGATATCGGGATCAGGTCTTGGGACCACAAGTCCTTCCTCTTATCCATCAATGTTGCAGGACAACGCGAGGCACCATGTTGCTGGGATTTGTCGTGACTTTCTGACTCACAACAACGCTCCACTTCTTGACTGGCCATCACACAGTTCAGACTTGTCGCCAATGATTCCATGCAGCGAATTTAAACGAGAAGTCTACCAAGTCCTTGGCGGTTATATTCGTTGAGGGATCGGATCGAAAAATCTGGTAGAATGACTGACATGTCATGAATGACATGTATACATACGCAAATAAACGACCATTTTTACAATGAAATAATAGGAGAAAATACCACAATATAGTTAATATATAAAAAGAAAGACTTGTACACATTTACAACAAAACACTTGACAGTATATAGAAACCCCTTAACCATAACACCATCGGTTTGATCCACAGGCCATTACGGTACTACATTTGTATTTCAAACGTTATCTGATTGATACAATAAGAACGAACGCGTATAATTTCCAAACCGTTACATAAAGGGGGAAAACTACTATGATGGAAAGACTACTATATAGTAGTTTCTCCGCCACCGGGGAAAACTACTATATAGCCATTTTTCCGGGGGGGGGATCTACTATGGGGGAAAAACTACCATATAACTCCGGCTTAGCTTATGTCAGGCTTAGCTTATGACAGGCTTAGCTTACAGCCAGCTTTACTTATGACAGGCTTAGCTTATGACAGGCTTAGTTTTTGACTGGATTAGCTTATGGCAACCGGATACGTTACAACTGGCTAACCATATGATTGTATTTGCCTGCAACCTTTGTAGTTTATTACCTTAAATACGGTATATTTTAGAAGTCCTTCCTCCTAGCAGATCCCCAGAAAATGGCTATGTAATACCTCCCCCCCCCCCTGGAAAAATTACTAAATAGCAGATTTTTCCTTTATTATAGTTTTCTGCTATATAGCCAATTTCCCACCCAATGCGACATTCCGTATTTCCTTTAATAAATCAGGAAAATGATTAATAGGATCTAACACCATGTTTCGAGAGGGACAAAAAAATCTCAATCCGAGTGCCCATGCCTATTGATATCCATGACGAGGCTTGCCGATTTCTTTGTCCCTCCCGGAATATGGTGTTTTGATTGTAACGCGCATTATATCTAATAAATGCATCAGCCATTGTACTTTGTTCCTGCATGAAAACATAAATAAGACACTTATTCTATATATAAAAGATAGGAGTCACCAAATGCTACTATTAAATCGTTGCTATCGTTTGTAGAGAAGGACGAACAACAATGCAGACAGATGAACGGACAGTACCATAAACTGCAATGGGAAATTAAATACTATATAACGATCATTCCGTGGGGGACTACTTTGGCGGAAAAACTGTTCTATATCACCGGCCTACCCTACAACCGAATTAACTTATGACTAACTTAGCATATAAAAGGTTTTGTTTACGATCAACCAGCTTAGATTATGACCGGCTTAACTTGCAACTGACTTTGTTTAGTTTATGATTGGACATTTAGTGAACTCTGGATCCTGGAGTTCAGTAAATGTTCTTCGTTGTAGATAGCTGTCAGTTAATATGCAAGCTCCTACAATAATTTTATGCTACAGACAAGTTAGTGTGAAGTTGGTATAAGAAAGATAAGGAGTATCGCGATTTAACATTACCTTTCTAGAGTTGTCCTCCCTTTCTCTCATTGCAACACTGATAATATTCTAACGTGGCTCAGTTAACAATATTTGACATATTATGTTAATTATACAATGACTGACATACTACGTTAACTATACAATAACAGACATGCTACGTTAACTATACAATGACTGACATACTACGTTAAAGCTGAGCTCTGACTATTTAAACATGGGTGACATGATAAAACTTTTTGGGGAACGGAAATTGCCAGAAATAGATCTGGCAATCTCCGTTCCAAACTAAATATAGAGACATGGTGACGTGTGTATGGTCATATTTATTCATTTGAATTATGTATGATTAATCAATTCATTCGTCAAACATTTTTTTCATTACCGAATTCTTATCTTTAGCTGATTACTCTATCGAGTCAACTATCTAACTGTCACGGTGTATGTACACCGAGATTTCCTTATATACCCCCGATAACAGCGAAGTACATGGATTTTGGGTCACTAAGGCTCGGCTGATTGACCATACATACGTTACAATGTCTCTATATTTATTGGGAACGGAGATTTCCATATCTATTTCTGGCAATTTCCGTTCCCCAAAAATTTTTATCACGTCACCCATGTTTAAATAGTCAGAGCCCAGCTTTAACTATACAATTACTGTCATGCTACGATAACTACACAATATTTGACATATTATGTTAACTATACAATGCCTAACATACTACGTTAACTTTACATTGCCTGACATACTACGTCAAATATACAATGCCTGACATACTATGTTAACTATACAATGCCTGACATACTATGTTAACTATACAATGCCTGACATACTACGTTCACTATACAATGCCTGACATACTACGTTAACTATTCAATGCCTGACATTCTACGTCAAATATACAATACATGACATACTATGTTAACTATGCAATGCCTGACATACTATGTTAACTATACATTGCCTGACATACTATATTAACTATACAAACTATGTTAACTAAACAATGTTTGACATACTATATTAACTATACAAGACCTGACATACTACGTTTACTATACAATGTTTGACATGCCATGTTAACTACACAATATTTGACATATTATGTCAACTATACAATGCCAGACATACTACGTTAACTATACATTGCCTGACATACTACGTCAAATATACAATGCCTGACATACTATGTTAACTATACAATGCCTGACATACTACGTTCACTATACAATGCCTGACATACTACGTTAACTATTCAATGCCTGACATACTACGTCAAATATACAATGCCTGACATACTATATTAACTATACAATGCCTGACATACTACGTTAACTATGCATTGCCTGACATACTATGTTAGCTTTACAAACTATGTTAACTATACAATGTTTGATATACTACGTTAACTATACAAGACCTGACATATTACGCTAACTGTACAATGTTTGACATACTACGTTAACTATGTTGAAAATATACATGCAAGAAATCTTTTCGCTATCAATACATTAAAACTGAAAATAAGGCTCAATCAAATCTGAGTAGAGAATGTGAGATAGCATCGATATGGCTGTGGAAGAAACGAGAAGATCAAAGGAAAGTGCAACATTAGTGAATATATTTGTTTATTACATATTTTGAAAATTGTATCAATAGTTTACATAGAAAGTTTCCGGGCTGATGTAGAGCCATAAATGCCTGCAAACTTCAGATCAGCCCAGGGACTATTTACGTGAAGTCATACTTATATTTGACGTCATACCGTACGCACACAAACATGGCGGACAGTACTACTAATTGATTGATTGATTATTGTTTTACGTCACACCACGAATATTTTACCTATATAGTGACGGCATCTGCCTGATGCGGAGCATACAAATTTTGACCTTTGCAACGGACCCACCCGAAGCAGTGAGGGATCTTTAACGTGCCATGCATACCACGACAAGGGGCCTCGGTTTTTACTGTCTCATCCGAAAGACATGACACCGGCATGACCAGAGCGAGACTCGAACCCCGGCCTTCCGATCAGGAGTCTGACGCGATACCACTAGGCCACGCCGGCTTACAGTACTATTAACGAAAATACTTCGATTTATAGAATTAAATATAGATGGACGGTTAGATATGTAATAAAAAGGTTATTGACTGAATACGAGGAAATATGACCGCCCTCGGTCTTTGGGCGCTCAAAGACCTCGGGCGGTCATATTTCCTCGTATTCAGTCAGTAACCTATAAGTATGAATACTCTATCAGAGACATACCAGTGAGTTGCAGAAACATCAAGATGAATGGAAGAGCGGCCAGCTGAGTGGTTCCGGGCTGGGACTTGATCGCCTCAGTCGACGCACCCCTGGAGGTTGTAGTAGACAGTGCTGAAACAACCGAAAAGGAGGATCCACCTGATGATGGAACTATTATACATCTAGACAATCAAGATGTTTACAGGTAATTTCACCCTGGGAAACCAGTGACCGCCAAGAAAATCTAGATAGCGACTTTAAATAGAGCAGCGACAACCTGGATAGTCAGGAGGCAGTCTGGAGAGACAGACAACTAAGGGTGTGGTGGCTTAGAAGACCAATACACATTTTCCGTGAAGAGCCTTTAAAGTTGTATACCCTACAAGTTGGTATAATTTCATAAAATAGGGCATGTAGAGCAAAAACTGTATTTTTCTCGTATGGCTAAAGTTATTAACTTTGCGTTAATAACATTTTATGTTGCTTCGAACCATCGGAGATATCAAAATAAAAAGAAAATGCTTCGTAGATAAAGTGGGTATTCCAGAAATACAACAATAACCTGACTTCGCGCATGCGCAGTTTAATCAAAACAAATACGAAGAAGGGAGATTCCAAAAGAAAACGATTTCAGTAAATACTAACTATAGCAGACTTAAATGTAGATTAATAAAGTTACTCGTCACGTTTATATTTATGGAAAGCCTGTGCGCAATGAAATTGCTAATTGCTTTTCTGCGACGGATAGACCCCTACCCCGCTTTCGTAGATCAAAAGTTGGCACCTTATGGGTGAAAAAAAAAATGTGCGCTGAAATCGCAAATAGTTGTTTTACTAATTGTTTTTTGCCAATTGCTGATTGCTTTTTTGCTGACTGCTTTTTATACGCCCGTCATTAGACGGGACGTATTATGTTATGGCGCTGTCCGTACGTCCGTCCGTCCGGGCTTTTTTTGTTGCCGTCTTTCAAGATAATGAGTTGAAATTTGGTATACAGCTTTATTTCAAGCGGCGTCAGTACCAGTTTTAGTTATGTTACGATTGACCTACTTCTGACGGATTTATGGCCCTTGGACTTATAAATTTCAAGATTTTTTTTTTTTTTGGAAAATTCATTAAAAATCTATTTTTTGTAAAAACATTATGAAATTTAGCATGAAAGAAGTCAAATGTACCAACTATCACATATTTTACAGGTATTGATATCTTTTTCTTCATTTTTGAGAAATTTATAATTTTGGGAGGGGGTGTTAGAAGGGGGGGGGGGGCTTGGACTAAAAACTTTCAAGATTTTTTTTTGCAGGTCAAGTTCGAAAATGGGTTTGATAGGACCATTTTGCAGGAGTTATTGCCCTTGGACTTATTCCTATGATAAAATGCTATGAAAAGCAATTAATTTTAGTAAACGTCAGATGTTTTTCATGAAACTCATGCCAAATGCGAATTGATCCCGTCCGAATTAAGCGACAGGCGCATTATGCCACGCTAGGCGTTGCTCTTGTTGCTAATTGTTATTTGCAAATTGAAAATTGCTTTTTGCTATTTTCTTTACTTGGTAATTATATAGTTCCGCAGTAAGTAAAACTAGCATTTACAAATATTTCTCCAGGAACGGATTCAGAGAGAGAGGATGCTTGAGGGGACCTTTGCCCCCACCCCTTAAACAGCAAAGAGGGTGGTGGTGGTAGAGGGTAATAGAGAGAAACGCGACATACTATTATTATCCGATAATTGTACGTCTACTCGATGGTGACCGCCTTATAATCCGACAGCCCGATAGTCCGACGGCCTTATAGTCCGACAGCCTGATAGTCCGACAGCCCGATAGTCCGACAGCCCGATGGTTCGACGGCCCAATAGTTGGACTGATTACGAAGCTAAACATACCTGAACCGTGCAAACAGTTTTCGGAGTGCAAAAACATTTTCCCGGCTAAGCACCACAGAAACAGTTTTCGGAGTGTCCCTCTACCCATCCCTACAGAAATCAAATCAACAACCTGTTTTGCAATGCAGTCTTTTGCAACTTTCTCAGCTCACCTTTAAATTATGTCCAACATCTAAAAAATATTTAAACTCCCAATGTATTTCCATGCGACAAACCATTGAAAAACTTGAAAATAGTATGCAATCTATTCAATGGGTCACATGACAATTTGACCTCTGTTGGTTTACACATTTTAACATCTGCTCTGTAACTACTGAAGCGATTTTGATGATCCGTTTTATTTTATTACAAGAGTTGTCTGTGAAACGCTTTGCCCAGGTTGACACCGATAGAAACATACAAAACAAACATACATTATTTAGTAATTAATTTCACACTTTTCTCATCCTTTTTCTCTTTCCCTTGTCAAAATCTCGAGATCGGTTAAGGCGGGCCCTTACATTCTACCTTGACAAAATTCTTGGAACCGCGCCTGTGGCGAGGCGATTTTTTCAGTGATTACATTGAGGCCATTATTCGCCAGACAGGTGAAGCATTCATTTTCATTCACAACAAATCGAAGAAAATTGTGTTATAGAAAAGTGTGGGGAAAACTGGTAGGTTCTCTGTCTGACCAATAACGTTAAAGACAGATAAGATTTAGTCATGGAAAGGAAGGGGGTCACAGCCCAAAATTGGCCAATAAGTACCTATCTTCGTACCCTTTTCTGACAAAATTGGGGGAGGGGCGCTAACCCCGTTCCCCTCTTAATCCCACGATTGGGGTATTTGTCTCTCGGGTTGGCGCATTTACCTAAAATTGTCAAAAGGCAAATTTTTACATGTTTTAGTGCAATACCATCTATCGCTGTCGGATTATCGGGCTGTAAGACTATCGAACCGTCGGACTATCGGGGCTGTCGGACTATCGGATCGTCTGATTATTGGACTATAGACTTGAACCTACTCGATTTCTCCGGAGGGAAAACTGCGGGTGTGAAACGCACGCAATTCATTAAGGGTGGAGAAAAGAGGTTGGGGAAGAAAAGCAAGGGAGGGGTGAGGGCGAATCCTAACCCCACACCCCACGCCCTTTTTGTGACGTGTCTGTCGCCTCATTGTAGGCGTAGAGTCCATTTTTATAACATACAACAGAAAATGATAAGGTCAAAATTCTCTTAGAGTAAAGTTGATTTTGTTTAGAGTAAGGATCTGGCTTACAGAATAAAAATTGTTGTATTTTAACTGATATTGTGTTCGTGTTCGTCTACATAATTCAATGTAAATAAATAATATTTATCCTTTTGTTTCAGTTTCATTAGCTCGACCAGAGATTAGCAAAGCTTATGCGATACCACTCGTCGTCCGTCCGTCCATCTGTAAACAATTTGCTCAATATCGCTACTCCTCTGAGATTTGATTATGAGCTAGAAGTATTCCCTATATGATCTAGGGCATGTGTAATTTTGAACCTAAGCCCAGCCCTCGGGAGTGGAAAATAGGCGTGGTCTTGAAATCTTGTTAAGGCTTCTTTTCCAGTATAGATACCTATTATTGTATACTCTAATATGACCAAGTTCCTTTCCGTATTAAGACAATAGAATTCATCCGAGTGAAAAGAAATCCAGTACAAACCATTGTTCAATTAGCTCCGCCTGCCCGTTTAATGAAAAAACAAAACAAAACAGAGATAAACCGATAGTAAGAAGAGAATTCGGGGTTACAACCTCTTTTGTCTAAAATTATGCCCAACAAAGGTCATTTTTTCTAGGTTCAGCATTGCAAGCAGATAGCACCTCTTTTTATTCTATATCTGTCTATACACAGGCGAGCAATGTAGGTCTACTTGTTCTAATCACTATCGAGATTTAAGAGATAGAAAGCATGGTTACCATCATGTAAAATGTTGGTCTCGACAGGTTCGGTGTAGAAGAGATGAAACAACAGAAAGGAATCGTGAACAAGAACAGAAGGCAAAGAGAAATAACGGACCCGAGACGAGACTTGAGACGGCAGGAGATACAGAGCAGCAGATGATGAAGATAGGCCAGCATTGTCAGAGCTGAGGATTAGCATAAGTGGAAAGCTAAAGACCTCGAGAAGAGCTGAAACAAGTAGACATAGAAGGTTGATTGATTGATTAATTTTTGTTTAACATCACACCACGAATATTTCACGTATATGGTGACGGCATCTGCCTGATGCGGAGCATACAAATTTTGACCTTTGCAACAGACCTACCCGAAGCAGTGAGGGATCTTTAACGTGCCATGCATACCACGACACGGGACCTCGGTTTTACTGTCTCACCCGAAAGACAGGACACCGGCATGACCAGAGCGGGACTCGAACCCCGGCTTCCCGATCAGGAGGCGAGCGCGATACCACTAGGCCACGCCGGCTTCAGACCTAGAAGGAAAGAGAGAGAGCAAGAACACGAGCACGATTCACTGCCAACCCATTCCAATTTACAGAGATACAGATAAGGCGTGTAAAAACGTAATTACGCTTTGAAAATTGCTATAGACATATTGGAAAAATAAACAGGGCGTAAAAATATGCATTTACATTTCGCCTTGCGCATTAGATGTTCGATGCAGTGCGTACGTGATTGTCAATGTTAAAACAAAAGTAATACTGCCTTGCATTCGGATTTGTTCTGTTTTTACATCGTGCAAAGTGCAAAACTAAGGTGTTCGGAACGGATCAGGATGCACCGAGTAGCGAGTGCCAATCCATTGACATTGTTAAATCGAATGCAAAAATATGACGTCTATCAAGCCTGGCAGATTAAAAATAGAAATACTTAAATCATAAATGTATTGTATTATTCTGAAGTGAAAAATTAAACTTGGGTTAGATCTAATTGTTTTCAAAGAAAAAGCCACTGTTTATTTCAATTTCTTTCGACTACATCTTGACAAGTAGCACAAGTTAACTAAGCTGTATGACAAACTTCACCAAAACATTTATGCAGATCAACAGGGATGTCAAGTTAATGAAATACTGTTCAACAAAACAGCAGTTCAAAATGTCGAGATCTGCCGACTCATCCGTGCAAATCAATTACATGGATCATTCTACATGCCAAAAAAGGTAATCATTAAGGGCGAGGAAAGAGGTCCGACTCAGTTTTATGACAAAATTCATCCTTGTTGTTTAAAGAATAATCCAAGAAATATATACGCATATCAGGAAGTCCTCCTCTTTTGGAAGTGTGATGCCAAGCCTTCAAGAGCATGTTGAATGTCTAGTGTAATATAGTGCACTAGAAAATCACTATGCAACTTTGCAATATAATACCATTAGTAGTATAGTAGGGAGAGTTCGAGCCGCTGTCACCGGCGCCAAGATGGCGGGTGGCATCATCTGGTCAAGATGGCGCCGCTTCCGGTCAAGATGGTCTCGCTTTTCCCGGTGTTTTTTTCAAACTTCCGGGTTAGTACAGGTAGCCATCACACTTCTATCGCGTGAGCGATAGTTCTGGACTTTGGACCGGCTGTCCATCCGACAGGTAGTTTACTACCTTTTTTGTGAGACCAGAAAGATGGGTGCCTTTGAACTTACAAGTATTTTACTACCGTGCCAGAGGTACGACACACGCTGCACAAAGCAAGGGCACAAAGCCCGGTCGCCGTATCGACAAGTTCAGCGTTTATAGCCCGAACGCCGATACGGGGGGAGTTCCGTCCACTACCCCAAGTGGTCTGCGGGTTTGCTAGTACTGCGCCAGGGACCACTCCAAATTCCTTTTGCGTGACCCATCCTTCTCAGTCTCAATTTCCCAATTTTTTTGGCTTTGACAGATGGTCGGTACACATGAAGACATGGCAGGGTCTTGTCTGTCCTTGCTGATACGTTGTAGAGAAGTAGGAAGAAGCCTGGGAAGGACAATGGTAGACTAAAGTTTCTCTACTTTGTCAAGGCTGGTGAGTAAAGTTGCTAAGGGAGGGTTGAAGCATCTGCACTGTTGGGTACCGCAGTTGATTGGCAGCTGCAGGCTGATCTCACGGGCCATACGCACCCCCCCCCCACCCCCACCCCGGAATAGCAGTAACAAATCAGAGGCCAGATATTGTAATTTGGTCATCTATCATCCAAACAAGTTATTCTGGTAGAGTTGACTGTGCCACGGGAGGAGAGAACAGAGGAGGCCCACGAGCGGAAGCGTCTGAAGTACCATGATTCGAAATAACCGAAGAAGGAGGATTCACTTGATGACGGAACCATTGGCATCTAGACCATCAAGATGTTTACACGTAATAAGATAACATTTAACAAAAAGTTATTATGAGAATTTTGTTTTTCATATCAGTGACATATAGATTTTTGTAATCATCTTTAATGTGAGTTTTTAGTGCTATATGAATAGATAGGTGTGTTAATAATTCAGTAGTTAATGTTATCAATTCAAAGAATTCTTTTTAGAATTGTGGTAAAAAAGTCTTTTTGCAAAAATAAAATCAATAATCATATATGGTACAGATTTTTCTATTTTTATGCGTGTTTTTGAATTTTCAATCGGTCAATTTGTTACTTGACCGTGAAAATTAATCACAGAAACGGTAAGAGTTAACATACGTTTTACAGGAAATAATCATGTTATCATGAGAATTTAGAAAAAAATGTACCGAACGTGAACCGTGTTCGCTCTGCGCTGTGAAGCTGAATGTGACTCTTGTAGCCCTAACCCGACAACTGAAAATGTCAAAATAAAAATGAGTCAGGTAGAGGTATAATATTGTGGTTAAATTCTCATGTGTATGCAGTTCATTGGAACATTTATCCTTCTCGTGGGGATATTTTCCCACTCTTCCTACAAATCCACCCCTAATATGTTCCATTGGGGACAAATTTGGACTGTAGTAAGGCCAATCGAGTGGGCTATGGTTGGTGGGAAATTCTTGACAAATTCTAGCTACATGGGACCGGCCGATATTCTGCTGGAAGCTGCTAGAAAACAAGGTGGTGGTGTTGTACAAATGGAACCGCCTGGAGGATTTCATCTCTATAGTTAACTTTAACCGTGAGATATTTCAACCATTATCGAGCCACCCCAATCCTGTCCCTCTCAATAATGCAAGCTTCGGCGAAACGTTTTTCACGACGGTGGTGTGTACGACGTGGACTGTCCGGACGCAAGTCAGCCACGACTCATCCGAGAAATAGATCCCCACCCCTCCATCGCTTCGTTGAAAATTGTCTGGAACCATTTTCAAAGTCGAATATCCGGGTATTTGATAACAGGCAGTCGGAACATTTGTGGTAAACCATAAGACTTTATCATAGAGAGCAAGGCATATTGCTGGAACAATCTGGTAAAAAGGAATAATTAAGATATTTTTTTCGTTCAAACAAGCAAACTTTGAATATTTGTTAAACACATTTCCGGTCGTATGTTATGAACATAACCCTGTCGAATTGATACAGAAGAGTTTAAAGTTGTATTATTGCCCAGGATAAACCCCGAGTTTTACCCCAAGCGTCTTGACCAGACTCCTCGGGTATCAACATTCTTTTAGACCAACCAAGATTTTGAGAATGTGCCGCCAATCAAACCATACAAGGCGTATGACGTGCACAAGTGAGAGGAAAACCAGTCGACGAGCTCGCAAACCAAAATTTATAGCAATTGCTTTCTCACAGTTTTGGAATGAATGGGGCGATTATGTTTGTCTACTTATTTCTAGAGGTTTCAGTGAACACAACGTGGTGATTACACAGGTGGGCAAGACAAAAAGCCAATCTTATTGAAACGCGACTTGTACTTCGTTCCTCTACGCTACTCTCCATGTACAAGATCTTACAACTGCCAATTCGAGGTCATCTCAGGATGACCTTTCAGTACAGCCAGTCAGAATTTGAGTTAGAGATCTTTCGGTATTGTTTGTATGTAATATAATACCGAAAGATCTCTAACTCCAATTCTGATTGGCTCTTCTGAAAGGTCATCCTGAGATGACCTCGAATCGGCAGTTGTAAGATCTTGTACATGGAGAGTATCATAGAGGAGCGAAATACAAGTCGCGTTTTAATAAGATTGGACAAAAAGCCCATTTCAAATTCAAAATTTCCCTGTTTAAACGATAAAAATATTTTAATTATTACTTTTACCCAAATTTCCTCCCGGAATACGCATTGCTCTCTATGATAAAGTCAGATGCTTTACCCCAAATGTTAACGAATGCTCGTTATGGATGTCCAACTTCGAGAATGAATACAAGAGATTCAAATTAACTTCTGCAACGAGGTGTGTACCTAGCTCAAAAGTACATAGTGGTATTACACAGTGCCTGACGGACTTGTTATTATTCTGCACGTGTTATTTACCCTCATGCGCCCATGCCTAGTATACTGAAGAAAAGTGGAATATACTATGGGGGAAGAAATTGTGGGAATTAAGTGTCCTTTATAACGGAAAACGAAATAACTACATATGGGTACAAGCTTGCCTCTCTGTTGACACATAGCATTTATTATTATTAGCGTCACGTTCAGCCCAAAGTGCAACATTGTTTATATCAAGAATTGCGGGTAATTATGTTAAATCAGTTCTTTCTCATTAACCAACATTCACCGTGCCAATCAAACCATACAAGGCGTATGACGTGCACAAGTGAGAGGAAAACCAGTCGACGAGCTCGCAAACCAAAATTTATAGCAATTGCTTTCTCACAGTTTTGGAATGAATGGGGCGATTATGTTTGTCTACTTATTTCTAGAGGTTTCAGTGAACACAACGTGGTGATTACACAGGTGGGCAAGACAAAAAGCCAATCTTATTGAAACGCGACTTGTACTTCGTTCCTCTACGCTACTCTCCATGTACAAGATCTTACAACTGCCAATTCGAGGTCATCTCAGGATGACCTTTCAGTACAGCCAGTCAGAATTTGAGTTAGAGATCTTTCGGTATTGTTTGTATGTAATATAATACCGAAAGATCTCTAACTCCAATTCTGATTGGCTCTTCTGAAAGGTCATCCTGAGATGACCTCGAATCGGCAGTTGTAAGATCTTGTACATGGAGAGTATCATAGAGGAGCGAAATACAAGTCGCGTTTTAATAAGATTGGACAAAAAGCCCATTTCAAATTCAAAATTTCCCTGTTTAAACGATAAAAATATTTTAATTATTACTTTTACCAAAATTTCCTCCCGGAATACGCATTGCTCTCTATGATAAAGTCAGATGCTTTACCCTAAATGTTAACGAAAGCTCGTTATTAAATACCCGGATGTCCAACTTCGAGAATGAATACAAGAGATTCAAATTAACTTCTGCAACGAGGTGTGTACCTAGCTCAAAAGTACATAGTGGTATTACACAGTGCCTGACGGATTTGTTATTATTCTGCACGTGTTATTTACCCTCATGCGCCCATGCCTAGTATACTGAAGAAAAGTGGAATATACTATGGGGGAAGAAATTGTGGGAATTAAGTGTCCTTTATAACGGAAAACGAAATAACTACATATGGGTACAAGCTTGCCTCTCTGTTGACACATAGCATTTATTATTATTAGCGTCACGTTCAGCCCAAAGTGCAACATTGTTTATATCAAGAATTGCGGGTAATTATGTTAAATCAGTTCTTTCTCATTAACCAACATTCACCGTGTACTTGCCTTGGGCCACATACGTAACAGATTAGGTGCCTGTGTTTTAGAAATACCCGTGTATGTGTTGGTTGGTTGATTGGTGTTTTACGTCGCTTTCAGCAATATTTCAGTTATATCGCGACACGGACGCAGGAGGTTACCAACCTCTTAAACATCGTGGCGCAACCCAGGAATCGAACCCGGCGCCGCAAGCCAAGCGCTTAACCATCACACCACGCCTGTCCCAACTGTGTATGCGTATGGTAAAGTTTGGTATGAATTAATGACAAATCCTTTTCGACGCATAAGAACAATTATCGCTGAATTTATTTTATCAGCGGCATATGTTCTAACCGATATAGTCAGGTCTGTCAAAGCTTATAACGTGCACTAATGCTAATAATGTATTTAAAAAGTTGCAAATGCGGAGTTGTTCATTCCTTCCCTTTATCATTATGCCCCCAATTGAATGCTCTGGGGCATATTGATTTTTGTGCCCATGATATTCAAATTGGACGTCTTATGGAATACATGTAGCCATATCTGTATATCCATCTATTCATCACAGTGGCGGATTTAGAGGGGGCGCCCCCCCCCCCTTTTGGCCACATATTTACTATTAAATATCCAGATCTTGCACCAAAAATGGCTGAGAAGTTTGGCTAATACACGTGTGCCCCCCCCCCTTTTCGATAATCCTGGATCCGCCACTGCATCATGTTCATTTGTACCTCCATTCCATTGTTTTCCACACGGTTTTACATGCTTTGATGTATTTAATATCAAATTTTGCACATGGCTTTGTAAGCATGGCCTTTTTATTTTTTCAACAAATCATGTTAGTTTCTTATTTTTCTACAATTTTTCTTTCAGTTTTGTATATCACTTCTCAAAGTCAGAGTCTTTAACATGTCAAATGAGATATTTTACTTGAGTTAGCCATTTAGCAAAATTTGACATGCTTAAAATGCTTCCCGTACATGTACAAATTTTTCAAGTGTTATCTGTCTTCACTCTTAATTGTATCATATATACTTTGGTGTATTGACCTGAAATTTAGTGCTTGTCTTCTTTGTATATACGCTTTATAGATGTATTTTGCATTTTCCTTTCATTTCGTTGAAGTCTGTACAAATTATGTCCCCTTCTTAGACTGAGAATATTGCAAACAAGTGGTATTCTGTTGCATTTCTTTGCCACATGCTTTCACACAATGAGCTGAAATTTGGATTATAAAGTACAGGATCTGTTAGATTGCCATCTATTCATGATGTGCCCATAATATACTGTTAAATGGTACTTTGTGTTGTCCTGTTTATTTGTCTTTTGTCTGTCTGCTGTCAACTTTAACTTTCGCCATAACTTTTGAATCTTGAGAAGTAGAGACTTCATATTTGGTATGCATAGTTTACTAATGCAGCGCTTTTGAATGACAACAAATTCAGTGACCTTGCAACCTTTACACGGTGATCTCCCTGCTAAAACATCTTCTTTAAACTTTCTTAATGTTAGAGACATAGTCTTTCACAAACACATCTCGTTCTGAAAATATCATTCTTGTATGGTAATATAAAGTATTTAACATGACCGTGTATACACATGTATGGAACGCCACAGCTGTCTTAAGGTAGCTAATCATGTATTAGTATGTTAACATGTCATAACATTCGGTGCTTTTAACATAACATAGAGTCATATTAATATAACATGAAGTAGCAATAATATAATGTACAGTTGTATTGATATAATGTGGAGTCATATTGATAAAACATGAAGTCATATTGATATAACGTGGAGTCATATTTATAAAACATGAAATCATATTGATATAACATAGAGTCATGTTGATATATAAGCCGGTGTGGCCTAGTGGATGAGGTGCTCGGCTCGTGATCGAGAGGTCGCGGGTTCGACTCCCGCCCGGGGCACACCGGTGTTCTGTCTTTCGGATGAGACAGTAAAAACCGAGGTCCCGTGTCACGGTAGGCGTGGCACGTAAAAGATCCCTCACTGCTTCGGGTGGGTCCGTTGCAAAGGTCTAAATTTGTATGCAATGCATCAGGCAGATGCCGTCACCATATACGTGAAATAATCGTGGAGTGACGTAAAACAATAATCAAACAAACAAACAAAACATGTTGATATAGCATAGTCATGTTGAAAAAACGTGGAGTCATATTGATATAACGTAAAGTCATATTGATATAACATAGAGTCATGTTGATATAACATGGAGTCATATTTATACAAGATAGAGTCATGTTGATATACGTGGAATCATATTGATATACCGTGAAGTCATATTGATATAACATAGAGTCATGTTGATATATGTGGAGTCATATTGATATAACGGTGGAGTTACATTGATATAACGTGAAATCAAATTGATATAACGTAGAGTCATATTGACATAACATAGAGTCATATTGATATAACATAGAGTTTCCACAATCCGCACGGGACTGTCCTCTGGTTCTGTGGTTGCCATAGAGTAGAAGTTTTAAATGAAGTTTGGTGCGAAATGTATGGCAAGGAAAAGTCCGTGTTCTCCCGAATGCCTTTACATAACGTCGTTTTGACCTACCGATATGCCATGATCAGCATGTTATATATCAATATGACTCCACGTAACATCAACATGCCTCTATGTTGTACCAGTATAACTCTACGTTATATCAATATGACTCCATGTTATATCAATATGACATCATGTTATATCAATATGATACCATGTTATATCAATATGACTCCACGTTATGTCAATATGACTCTGTATTATACCAATACGATTGCACGTTATATCAACATGACTATGTTATATCAAAATGATTTCATGTTATCTCAACATGACTCAAGTTTATACCAATATGACTCTATGTTATATCAATATGACTCCACGTTATACAAACATGACACTATGTTATATCAATATGATTCAATGTTATATCAATTTGACACCACGTTATATCAACATGGCTCTATGTTGTATCATTATGACTCCATGGTATATTGATGACTACATGTTATATCAATATGACTCCGTGTTGTATTAATGTGACTCCATGGTTTATCAATATGACTCCATCTTATATCAATATGACCCCATGTCATATCAACATCACTCTATGTTATATCAATATCATTTCATGTTTTATAAATATGACTCCACGTTATATCAATATAACTTCATGTTTTATCAATATGACTCCACATTATATCAATACAACTTTACATTATATTATTACTACTTCATGTAACATCAATATGACTCTATGTTATATTAAAAGCACCGAATGTTATGACATGTTAACATACTAACACATGATTAGCTACCTTAAGGCAGCTGTGGCGTTCCATACATGTGTATATTATGTACTTCATTACTGAGGGGTATTATAAGCATTTTGGATGTATATCTTACTTCTTTAAACATTTTAATATCGTAGCTTGTAACTATTCATTGTTTCTTTTCAAGTTCATTTGTTAAATACAAACTGTTCAAAGCATACTACAGCTGATGATGCAGTAATTTATGAGCATCTTGGTGCACAATAATCTTCTGTAAATGCATGCTTGTTTGGGGGAGTAAACTGAGCTTTCTTATAACCAAAAATCAATCATAACCATGTAAACAATACCAAGCATATCGTACTGTGTTTATTAAATAATTTTTTATAATCAATACTTTGACTGTTTCTTTTAAATTTCCAATTTGGTACATGTGTACAATAAGTATTGGTCTGATGTACAGAGCAGAGTAATGATGGTCTCGTATTAAAAGAATCTGACTACAAAGCATCTCACATTTGGCTAGCCACACCCACCATAAATGCCAAACAAACGCAAAAATCCAATCACAATAAGCAATTTCCTCCATGTAAACTATTTAGTTTTTAGAAGGAATTTAAAAATTCACTGAGCATATTTTTACATTGCAACTTCAACTATTTTTTAGTGTATTAAAATATTTTAATACGTTTCAAAACCATTCAGATATGTCTTCTGATGTTATCAGAAAGCTCTGTTCAGTTACCGGTAACATGAGCATAGATGGCTTAAATCCGAAATTTATAATCCTTTGAGAGAGATAACTCTAGCCACTTTGAGAAAAAAGGTATGGACACACTGTATACTCTATATGTTATAGAGAGTGTATAATAACACTTCAATGAAACACTTCCTGGGAACCTCTACTACCAGCTCCACATGCCAAAGACAAGTGTGACAAAATACAGAACATACAAGAACTGATGCAGTCACTGCGTACGATGGTGTATATTCACAGACTAGTGAAAAGAGGTCATGTTATATGCAGGTGTTAGCGAGGAGTTAGTGTCTCCTGTTTGGATAGTTACAATTTCCTTGAATGCTACTAACCCAGTTAATACATTAAGTATACAACAACGTGAATACTGAGCTGCCCATAGCGTAACTGCTTTTCTATGCCGAGTGGGGGCTACTTTTACTAGTAGAATACTGTGACAACCTGCAACTATACTGCCCTATCAATTTCTATGTATTGCTTTTTTTCTGGAAAAAAGCAACTTGTTATCACTTTCTCTATGCCACAGGATACTCTCAGGGTTGAGTGGCTGACCAAGTCACTCCTATGTGCAGTTTTATGTTAATTTACACCACGTATTATGTTACCCTGTGTTTATTTTTCCCGTTAATAAACACGCACACACACACACACACACCCACCCACACACACACACACACACACACACACACACACATATATATATATATATATATATATATATATATATATATATATATATATATATATATATATATATATATATATCAGTGACCACATATTTGCCCCAAAAAATCCAGATTTAGCACAAAAAAATGGCAGTGATATCGCGATTTGCAGACAGAAGGTGTCAGTGCCGCAAGCTAAGTGCTTAATCATTACACCAAGCCTGCCCCTAAAATGGCTTAGTATTTTGGCTGATACACTTGTTGCCCCCCCCCCCCCTCCCCCCTTTTCGGAAATTATGGATCCGCTGTACTTAATTTTCTAATACGACGTAATATTACCCTACATACTGACATACGAAAACGAAAGGTTTTGATTAATCATTTCATATTTGTACGTTTGTTTACTTATGTTGCGTGGTTCCATGTTCTTGTTACACACCATCATTGTTATTAAAACTACTTTCTTACAATGCATTACATCCGAGGTAGTTGTTGATTGTGCGAGACACCCAAGGAATTCCGATTGGATAAAAAGGGGGTTTTGTTTGACGAGAAGAATCAAGAACCACCTCCACTCCCGGATCGAAATATATCAGTCTTGGGCGACATGCTCCAGCATTCCAAACCCGGTTAACTCCGAGGTTTTGATGTCGAAGCATGTCGCCAGAGACTGACATCTTTCGATCAGAGATTCGATGCGATTTTAGATTCTCATAATACAGTGCCATATGAAACCTTGAATTCATCTGCATTTCCAAACATAATATAGTCGATCCATAAGCGGCCAAATAAGGGGAAATCCCCTCCGGTCCCTATGGGCCGGAAAAGAGAGAGAGAGAGACATACTACCTAGTATGTCGAATTCTCACACCGAGGTTTCCTTTCCCTAGAGTTACTTCTCTTTGGTCGAATTCGAATTGATATAAGTTCACTGGTGCTTTTAAAAACATCATTCGTTTGTTCTCCAGTGGGGCGGAAAATCCGTCCAAGTTTAGAACAATAGATTTGTTAGGTGACTTAAATACAAACCACACAAAACATACAAAACGGAATGAGTATTTGTGATCTTGCGTATTTTCAACAAATTTTGGATCACATTGGAACGTAAAGATTGAAAAATTCTTCAAGCGCCCATGGCATTGGTTGCTTCGATCATTTTAGGCAAGCGCTTATTGAAAACTACACCAACTCTGCCCTTTTTGATTTCAATGACGATGAGTAAATAAAACAAAATCCTTTCTCTTTTACGTTTTACATCACATTAAGATTATTTCACTGAAATATTGATGCTATTTACCTATACTACGTACCCATCGGAAGCTGTAAGGGCCCCTGTTATAGAGCAAACCTTCCCCCATGGCAAATCTTCCCCCCAGATAATTTGCTATATAGCAAACTTTCCCCCTAGGGGAACTTCTGCTATATAGCAAAAGTTCCGCATAGCAAAAGTTCCTACTTTTATGTTATATGTTTACATTTATCGTGCAGGTCAAAGAAAGGTAATATACGAGAGCCGTGATTGGCTGATGTGGTGTAGGGAGAGAGGGACTACTATTTCAATGTATTAGGAGCTGTGATTGGATGAAATTATTTGATCTATGTGTAAATAAAGATTGATTCTGCTATAAAATCATGAATTTTTATCTCATTTCGCTTATGTAAAAATTTAATGACCTAAAAAGTGGTGGTTGTTTACATTTGAATTTTGGTCAGTTTTGAGGGAAGGTCTGACAAACATTTTGATATGTGGATTATATATAGCTAAAATGTAGGATGTTGTGTAAATCTTGCTGGAAGTTCGGTAATTTAACATGGGACCCTATGGGAAATGGAATTACTATGCTTTGATCAGCAGGTCATCAAAATGTTTGTCAGACTTTCCTCTATCAGAATTTTAACAGTTTACCATAGGTTATTCACCTTAATTTCGAGAAAATCATGCTGGAAGGGGGATACCCCCAAAATTGGCCAAAATTCAAATGTAAACAACCTCCCCTTTTTAGGTCATTAAATTAGGATCTTATGGAACGTATCTCGAGGAGCACCATTTTGCTGCACAGACTGAATAGAAGTCTTCCCTTTGCCATATTGTGTTGCCATACTTACTTTTTGTCTTGTATATCAAAATAATCTTTATTTGAACACTATAGTGGATCGAAATTAATATCTACTGTTACTATGGATATTAAATGTCAGAAAGTTGACAAGTCTTATCATTGTATGAATATTTTGTCTTTGACGGGATATCAGTGTCAACCATGGCTGCACTCGAACTTGCCCATTGCTTAAATAATTAAGCCACCGCTAAAGTTGACTTAAGTCAAAACATAATAATTTCCCCACACAACCAAGATAGAGAGGATGAGGTATACTAGAATCACCTGTCCTTCCGTCCGTTCGTGTGTCTGTGGACGCCAGGTTAGTTGGCACATGTCAGTGTTATGTACAGTACAATTAGTACTTGATTTGATTAAACTTGATCTTGGAATGGCGAATTACATGCATACGGCTTCGGATGCTAAATGCGATCTCCTTTTTATGCATGAGTGATCAGGTTAGGTACACGTTAATTAAACCACCTCAATTGGCTATAACTGCTTTTGCTTTTACTTAAATCATCATGAAACTTAACACACATATCCTCACAGGGAGTCAAGAATGTTTCCTATTGGTTTGGGGTCAAATGTCAAGGTCACAGGGCATTGATAACTGAAAATAGTTTACGGTAATAACTACTTTCCCTTTGTAGCTATCAACATGAAACGTCACACACAGACTGACCATGAGTCAAGGACGTTCCATATCTGATTTGGAGTCAAAAGGTTAAGGTCACAGGGTATTGAAAACTGAAAATGGTTTCCGCACCATATCTTTAGTATATATTATAGTGTTTTAGTATGTTTATGCGCTTTACAGTGAACATACATAGGAAAAAAAGGTTTGATGTTGTGTCATAAAGATTAAGGTTTCCAGGGGGAGGAGAGGGTGTTGATTTGTCCTAATAGGACAGCTTCAGCTCTGGTGATAACTAATCTTTTCGTCCATCTGTGCACAATGTATAGTCAATGTAAAACATACATCTAGTATATGTACTCTAGTACTTTTTTGTAAGTTTGACAAACTGCGGTTATTGCAGAGGACACGAACGGTAAAACATCAGTAAACAAGTATACTGAGTATTGCAGGAGCAACACATGTCCCCCACCAACCCATCAAATATTTCATGAAATGTTCTAAAAGTAGGTCAACCAGCCTGAAACTCAAACTTGATCGATATCTCATGAATATAAACTCAAATACAATATTTCAATTCAATATCTCAAATAATAAGAGATGAAAAGTCCAGAAAACTAAAGTGTCACAGACAGACAGACAGACTAACGGATTGACGGAGTGCAAACCTAAAGTCCCCTCCGGTTTTAACCGGTGAGGGACTAACAAGCGAATTCTCAGAATTGTGGTCCCCGCCCAGCAACAAAATTAATCGTGAGAAGGGTCATACCAAACATTGTGGTACCAACGGAAAAGTCTTGTCATAGAATAGCCACAAGTTGTGGCCCTATCTAGCTGTTGTGATGATCATCATCACAACTGCTACATAGGGCCACGACTTGCGGCTAGTCATAGGATACCCATGCTAAATATGAAGATCCTACCTCTTACGGTTAAAAGTTGTGTCAAGTTTTATGACAGGCAGACATGAATGAGATCAGGTAATTCATTGGCCGATATATGATGATGGACCAAATTTTATATCACGGGCATTGAAGATGACCTATAGTATAGTGAGGCCAAAAAAATATGTTTGTTTCCTGTAACATGACCTAAAAAGATAGGGTTGGTAGGTCGGCTTTTCTTTTTTTTTTTTCTATAGAAAATATCTTGACATTCAGATGGACATACATGATGTATAATAAAAGGTATTGTTCAACATAATTCATCATGTACGACAAGGCTTGATGCCATGGGGTCGCCATATTTGTTTTAAAAACACCGGAAATAACAACAATGTGAAGTTTCAGAAAACCGACTCCGGAATTTCGATTCCGGAAATGGCGGCGCTTGTAAATGGCAAAAAAATCAGAGTCGGCGCCATTTTTGAGGGGTCGGTCGGGTTACAGGAAACAAAGATATTTTTCTAAGCCTGATCGTTTTCTACTCAGCGGGTAAAGGTTTTGGCAAAATTGAGTCTTTACATAAAGACGTTTGAAATTGATTCTCACTACGGACACGTATTTTAAGGATATTCCCAAACAAAAGAACCTTTTCTCTTTGCCAATCACTGTCCACTGGAATGAACATTGTCAAAGGAGGTGGCTCAATGGAACTCACTATTAATTCCCCATCTCCAGATTTGATTTATTACACAAGCATCTTCCATTATACAAGTATCTTCCATTCACAATCATCTTCCATTACACGAGCATCTTCCATTACACAAGAATTTTCCATTTCACAAGCATCTTCCATTACACGATCATCTATCATTACACGAGCATCTTCCATTTCACAAGCATCTTTCATTTTAAAAGCATCTTCCGTTACACAGGAATCTTCAATTACAGAAGAATTTTCCATTTCACAAGCATCTTCTATTAGACGAGCATCTTCCATTACACAAGAATTTTCCATTTCACAAGCATCTTCTATTACACGAGCATCTTTCATTATACGAGCATCTTCCATTTCACAGGCATCTTTCTTTACACGAGCATCTTCCATTCCACAGGCATCTTCAATTATATGAGCATCTTCCATTTCATTTGGAACTTCCGGTTTACGGTCATCTTCCGGTTCACCATCATCGTTAGTTTCAATATAACCATCACCTTCGGTCTCTCTACAAATTTTTTCCAAAGTTTAATGTAATATTTCTTTTTCAATGCTTTATCCTTCGAATCTAATTCCACCTGGCCCTTGGAATATATCTTACGTACCGTATAAGGCCCGAGCCATTTCTTTTCGATTTTGGAGCCTTTCCTTAATTGGCAGTTTCTTGGCATTTAATACCATGACCTTTTCCCCTTCCTTGAGTCGTATGGCTTTTCCTTTTAGCATTGCATGACGAACAACTTGTTTCTCTTGCGCTGATTTGATATTCAGTGTTACCTCATCGTTGATTCTATTTCTGATGGTAAGTATACGATGCAAAATGTTCCATTTAATCTGAATTTTGAGGATTATTTTCTTGTTTGCTTTCCATATTGTTTTGGTTTGTGTTCATATTGTTAACAGTTGTGTTAATTGGATTTCTCCCGGACATTACTTGGAATGGGGACATCTTGGTAGATTTCTGTGGGGTTGAACGGCAAGCAAAGTTCATGTCGTCTAAAAGGTCGTCCCATATACTTTGGTCTTCGTCCATTGTTTTTATCAGTAGGTTTTGTAAAGTTTGATTGCACCTTTCTACAAGTCCATTTGTTTGGGGGTGATATGCCGAAGATATGCGTTGCTCTGCGTGTGTTAATTTCGCTAGCCCTCCTGTCACGGAATTGACAAATTTACGGCCCTGGTCGCGGCTGTGTACGCTCGGTAAATCCCATACGAAGAAACACGTTGTACAACGCACGTGCAATAGTTTTAGCACTTTTATCTGGGATAGCTATGGCCTCTGGCCATTTTGAAAAATAGTCAACCAACGTTAAAATGTATCGATTGCCTGTTTTCGATGTTGGCATTTGAACCAGGTCAATGCCTACGTGATGCCGAATGCTGACAACTGGTATTGGGTGCAAATAGTCCGTGTGTCTCTCAATTTTCCCCATGGATTGACATTTTGGACAAGACTTGATGTATTGTTTAATTTCTCGATACATATTTTTCCAATGAAATTTTGATGATATTGTTGCAAATGTCCTTTCTATGCCCATGTGTCCCATATTGTCATGGTATGTTTCTAAAATACCTTTCACGCTCCCCTCGTCTACAGATTCTCTCATTTGTTTACTTTTATTTACCCAAAATAGATTTTCTTCTTTGATTACATAGTTTTTAGCAGCTGCTCTGATCTTCCATTCATCATCTTTAGAACAAGCCGATTGATAGGAACCACTCTTTACGTATTTGAAAATAGGGGCAGGCGTGGTGTAGTGGTTAAGCGCTTGGCTTACGGCGCCGACGATCCGGGTTCGATTCCCGGGTTGCGCCACTATGTTTAAGAAGTTGGTAACCTCCTGTTTCCATGTCGCGATATAACTGAAATATTGTTGAAAGCGACGTAAAACACCAATCAACCAACCAACCAACGTATTTGAAAATAAATTCTCTTTTCTCCATTTTGACCTTGAATTTAAATTTGTAAAACTTGTAACTTCCTAATTTTCGGAAGCAATTGTTGTTTAACTTAAAGTTAAATTGGTTTCGGTTTTAAAACTCCGTATTTCTTTTTTCGGAATAATACTACAGAGGGGAATATCTGCTGTATAGCAAACATTACCCCGGGGGAATATTTGCTATGGATAGGGGTTAATTTGCTATATAGCAAACATTCCCCGGGGGGGAGTTCTGCTATATAGCAATTATTCCGTGGGGGAAAGTTTGCTATATAGCAACGTTCCGGGGGAAGTTATTATACCACCGGTCTTGTACAGTGTCTACTGGGACATGATGCTATCTACCTATACTACGGACCCATCGGAGGCTGTAAGGGCCGGTCTTGTACAGCGTCTACTGGGACATGATGCTATCTACCTATACTGCAAACCCATCGGCTGCTGTAAGGGCCGGTCTTGTACAGTGTCTACTGGGACATGATGCTATCTACCTACGGACCCTTTGGAAGTAGTAAGGGCCGGTCTTATGCAGTGTCCACTGGGACATTGGATCTCAGTTTTCCCTGTCGCACCCGAGGATCGGATACCTGTTGAGCACGAATACAGAACTATTCGGCCCCAGGTCAGAACTCTACCTTGAACTAATCAATTTTAAATTAATTAACTTATTTATTTATTTAATAGGCAGACAGATAAATAAAAAGTTAATAAATGAATTAGATTAATAGATAGGTAAAAACAATAGTGAGGTGCTAGTCGGATTCTTAATCGCACGCTCACTATTTGGAGTGTCATACACTGAGGCATTATAACCAATTTGATGTGTGCGTGCGTGCGTGCGTGCGTGCGTGTGAAATGTTACGTGTTCGAACCAATCCATGTTCCTTATTTTGTGGATCGAAAAATTGAAAGGAGCCCGTCCTCCTGTAGGAAACCAAATTCTTTAGTTTTCAGGTTTATAGTCGGGGAAAATATTTTCGGGATCTGTACCTCGAAAACACCTCAAAAAGACACCCCCCCCCCCCCAAAAAAAATAATAATAACAATAGTACATTGTCGCTTTGGTCATTAATAGCGGATCAAAAACGCGCTGATAAAAGTGGTAAAATATACCTTTTAGTAAATTTAATCAAGGAAATGGGAGTTCCACCTTAATGGAGTAAAAAAAAAATCGATAGAAAGTTACAACCCCAGTTACTTTGGACGACAATGACCATGCATTATTTGCCTGGAATGAACCATGCCCTATGACCTAATAGCAGAACTCTACGACTCGTATGATTTAAGTTAAATGTCCCACAATACTCGTGTCCATTGCTAATATCATTATATAAATCTTTTTCATGGTGTGTTCATGGCAAATATTTAAATTACGAAAAAACAAACATTGAGGAATTAACCTATGTCTTCGTGTTCTTCTAGTATTGGACTCTGAAGTACATGTACTTTGTATTTTATTTAATTGTCAACATTGTATAGACCTCTTTCAATTTAATTTCGATGATACAAATATATTTAACAAAAATAAGTCCGAACATGATGTACACAGATTAATTCAAATACAAGAAGACACATTTAAGTTTGGATGGCCTGATTCCTTATAGAAGAACCGGTTTCGGTTAATGCACGTACGGATATCACGTCATTTAACAACGACGAAATATAAACTACAGAAAATATTTCTATTCATAAGAAGTTTACTGGGGCAATGTTTAAGAGTTGAACGCTCAAGAACTCATGTACATACAGAATTAAAATAAAAATTTATATAATATTAACATCAAAAGTACGGATCCCTCATATCCGAATGGATTTGTCTACATGTCTACATCCTAAGTATTGTATGTATTCACATAAAAGCTTCGTCAGAACAAGTCTACTATAACACAAAAAAATCTATTTTCGTTCGTCATGGAATGTAAAGAAAATGTCCATTCATTGACTGTTTTTGTGAAATGCATTCAAATCCGGTTTCAGGATGTATTCTTTTGGTTAACGCCTCGTTCAGGATTTTGTACAATATAGTAGCTTCTCCAGTTGTATATATTTCCTTTGACCACTCTGAAAGTGTTCCCATTATTAACACTGAGCAGCAAAATATCTTTGTATGCCAAGTCAATTCTTGTTTGAATTCCCAGAGTAATGTTTCTATAACACCAGACTGAAAACGAGAGATCATATAGTATGCTATGAAACACCTGATAGCACATTAAGAGAGAGAGAGAGAGAGAGAGAGAGAGAGAGAGAGAGGCAAAATCTACAAACGATCATTTTTCTGAAGACTTTTGAGTAGGTTTTATATAAGCAGTATTAATTATATCTTTATTCCTTTAGCTGGTTTCATACAATCTGGGAACTCCATACAAAATGAAATCATAGTGTTCAACTCCCTGACCTTGATGTCAGTGTGTGGGCCGACAATGACAGTGTTTGATTATCAATTTCTGACCACAAAGACGTCATGGAATACTCCCTCTAAGTGGTTTTAAAGCAAACAAAGGTGTACATAAAGTATGTTATGGTAGTCAGGAACAGCAGGAAATAGAAACACAAAACTACATCAATGTGGTCTTATTGGTCCTTATCAAAAACTCATATTCTCAGCTCTATCCTCCAGCAAATTTCTGTGCAGGTCTAATAAGTCATCCGATTGACATGAAAGTTATAGACTATTTCGTATTACTATGATAATGCAAATTTTTTATACCCCTGACTTTTCGACCAGCTGTCCTTAAGGGCCGAAATGCCGGCAAATAAAAACAATAAATAAATAAATAAAATAATCCGGCTCTGAAATTGGGAAAAAAAAACATTCAGGCCGGTGAAAGTCTTCCTGCCCCCTCCCCCTCCATAAAAATCAAATGGTTGCTCCCTACTCTAGTCGTATGATTCTACTATTAGAATGTCCAAACTCGTTTATAGATGAGTCATTATTATCAAACTTTGACCTTTTCAAGCTTGTATTGTAATTCAATGTAATTAAAACGGGAGTTCATGCTGGAATTCTTAAGGCATATAATTAATATTGCCTACATCAACTGTCTGTTAACATAAGCCCCATGCAGAAATTTTGTTTTTAACATTGATATGTTGTACTTCAACTCAGTTGGAATATTTATCTATGTGTTTGTCTAGCTTTGATTTTTTTAATTAACCCGAGAATGATTTGTCACGTGTTAGTTAATAAATTAACATTGACATGTTCATATTAACATTTTTTTTTTACATTTGATAATATTATTAAATATTATTAAATGTAAAAAATGTTCATATAACTATTGTGTAAACAGAAATGGTTGGTTGGTTGGTTGGTTGGGGTTTCATGTCACATACAACAATTTTTCAGTTTTATTTGCGACAGGAGAGCATTAGGTAACCAACTTTTTCAACATTGTGGTGCATTTCGGGAATCGAACCCGGATCGTCTTTACTGTCATGTCTTCTAGGAAAATTCGTATCACACAAACAGATAGACAGGCCAACAGACTAACGGTGTGCTCCTTAAGTGTCGTTATGTTACCTGGGTCCGGCGCCATAAACTGAGAATATACTTAAGTCAAAAATTTCATTTTAATTTATTCCATTATCAAACGTTCAAATAAATTTTAATACAGAATGGATTAATTCTGTTTGTCAATAGAATAAAACTAAATAAAATCCAAATCCCAGTTATTAATTCATTGATGAACAGAAGAATATGAATTTTTGACTTAAGTATATTCTCAGTTTATGGCGCCGGACCCAGGCGTATTACTATGTTATCATTTGATGTAAACGTTAAAAGACGATTTCACATGTAACACCGACTTCATGTGCTTTTAAAACATTCACCATTTCCATAAACTCATGTACTTTCTATTATGTACAAATCTGTACCTTGACTATGTCAATTGCATACCCGAGTAAACAGATATAGTGATTTGTTTGAAGTCAATCTAGAGGTAGGGAAATGTAGATGTGAATCAAAGGACATGTTAACAAGTCAACTGAAACTTACACTAGTAATGCAGTAAAGAAAAAAAACTAATTGCACATTTATTGTGTTACAAGCGACAAAATGGCGCATATGCGTAAATTCTGACACAATTTTTCTCTAGAGACGGTCTTACCTTGTCGCGTGGTATAGATGTACCGAAAACACAATAAAATATACCATTAAAAGTCATTTTCAGCAAAAAGTACCAATAAAAGTTATTTACAACAAAAAAATTCCAACAGCAGAAAGTACTGATAAAAATCATTTACAACAGAAAGTACCAATAAAAAGGTCATTTACAACAGCAAGTATGAATAGAAGTCATCCAACACGGAAAGTATGAATAGAAGTCATTTAATTAACACAGAAGGTACCAATAAAGGTCATTTAAAACAGAAGGTACAAATAGAAGTTATTTAAAACAGAAAGTACAAATAAAAGCCATTAACATGTACGTTAGAAAGTGCCAATGAAAGTCATTTTAGCGAATCTGTGTTCGACGGTCTTTTTTCACCACCTCAATCTATGCCTGACAAAACATTAACAAAGTCTTAATAGTACACGATTATTATTTTTTTTTACGAAAGGAAAGTCAGATCTTAATCATTGACATTCTCATATGAATGGATTTCATTATCCGTCTGTGGTTTTAAAAAAATTCATTGATAACTATTGTAACATATCACCATTTCATAAAAATCTGCTTATGTCGGCGCTATTTACCTAAATGGTTTGGGCCAACTTCAAATAGTTTATGCTAAATTGGAACCTAAGCACATATAGACGTAATGGTCTATAAATTTGAGTCAAATATACATACATGAACGGGCATGCTTTTCACTATGTCCAACATATGCAGGAGCGGAGCCATGTTTTTGGAGGTAGGAGGCGAAGTCAGGTGAGGCGTCTTGGAACCGAATAAATCCCGAGCTGGTCCAGGGCGGAGCGCTTGTGTAGGACCACCTCCCACACTTTGGCAATTTTGGGGCATAAAATTGCGCGTTTTCACTTCAATTAACCAGTCGGTACCGCAGTTGCCGTGTGTTCATGCCTTTATTCGTGTCCTCTTGTCCATGCCTTGTTAATCTTCATGTAGATGTGGTGGATTTTGTCATACAACTGAGTCAGATCTGAACATTTTTAATACATCTGATTCGGCTGTATCGCAATATCCACCATCTTTACTATTAGTAGACAGAACGGAGACATCTATACTAGGCGAATATAGAAATTTTTGAAAAAGGGGTTGTGACCTGTCATGAATGCTTTTCGGCCAAGAAAGAGTAGGGTTGGGGTTAAAGCCCTGAACCTAGCAAAAATGATCTTTCTATGGCAAAATGTTTTGATAAAGGGGTTGCAACCCCGTATCCCCTGCCTATTTGCGGTTTATCAATTTTCATAAAACGAATAGACAGGGCTTATTGAACGATAGTTGGGTTGGAATTTTTCACTCGGATGATTTTATTGACCTAACAGGAAAAGAAATCAAGTCATGTTAATAGAGTATACAATAATACACATCTATATTGGAAGAGAAGCCATAACATGATTTCAAGACCACGTCTATTTTCAACTCCCGAAGGCTGGGCTGAGGTTCAACATTACACATGCACACGATCATATAGGAAATCTAGCCCATAATCAAATTTCAGAGGAGTACCGATAGGAAACAAATTGTTTACGGGTGGACGGACTGACGACGAATAGTGTCGCATAAGCTCTGTGAATCTCTGGCCAGCAGAGCCAATAGAATTTTTAAAAAAAGAATAAATTTCATTTATTTATTTATATCCCATGAATTATGTAGATAAACTCAAACACAATTTAAATCCAACAATTTTATTCTATAAGCCAGATCCTTACACTGAAAAAATATCAAGTTTACTCCAAGGAATTTTTGAGCTGGTCATTTTCTGTTGCATGTCTTGAGGGTTTCACTATTAAAAGTGTTTTATACCGTTTCTTGAAGTGGCACTTTCTACACAGTGTTTGTTCACATTCATGTATATATACATGTATACAGTGCTGAATTACATTTGTATTGTCTGTATGTAGGGGTATTTACGGCGAGTGTGGCTAGCCAAACAAGAGACGCTCACTTCTCCCGGGCACATGAGTCCTGCGCCATAAACTGAGAAGATACTTAAGTCAAATATTTCCTTTTAATTTATTCCATTATTAAACGTTCAAATAAAATCTGATGCAGAATTGTTTAACTCTATTTATCAATAGAATAGAACTAAATGAAATCCAAATCCCAGTTATTAATTCATTGATGAACAGAAGAATATGAAATTATGAGTTAAGTATTTTCTTAGTTTATGGCGCCGGACCCGGGTCTTACCTCTGAATTTCAGGGGCCCGTGGATGTCCACTGTGGTACATTCTTGTCAGTGTCATAATCATGTGACACCAGTTACTTTCGTATTTTACATTGTAAAATGGACTCTGCACCAACAATGAGTGAGAAACACGTCACAGGGAGGAGATAGGGTTCGTTCTCTCGCTTCCCTTATGTCACCTCCCCCAGCCCCTTGCCTATACCCTCCCCGAATGGCACGCACTTCAACACGCTCGCAATTTTCTCTCCAGAGCAGTCGAGTGGATATATGATTATTGGATAATAATAGACTGCCCCTCTCTCTCTCTCTCTCTCCCTCTCTCTCTCTCTTCTTTTAGGAAGGGGGAGGCCAACGTCGTCTCCGTCCCCTCTGAATCCGCCACTGATTTGAACGGGTATGGTTTAACACTTCGCCCAATACATGAATGAATAGGGTGCCAACGACTCCAGCCGCACTTCCGTTCCGAAAATCATTGCAAGTTAACCCCCGCCTCCGTGTAACAAATACACAAGAGTTCCTTCTTACATCAACTAGCGAACGAACGCAGACAAGTCGACGTTTTGAGTATATGCAGAAAATAAATAAGTAAGCGAAATATTCAGCCAAAGAAGTCGATGGCGATCTCAAACATTCTAAAGCTAGGGCATATCCGATCTTTAACTTGCACTGTACGCTGCATTTCATGTATTATTTTATGCGAAACCATCCCGGTTTCATTATCTTAGAACCAAAAAATGGCCTTAAATAGCATCTCCATAAGAGCAACAGTCCAAACTGCACATTTACTTTACTAAAATATGATTGAACTTATACATGTGCTTGATTGATATTCAAAATAAATATGTGTATTTAGAAAGAACAAAAAAGACGTAAAGTTGACCACAGAAAACGGAGGTCAAGTTTAATTACCAATGTGCATGTCTATTATAATTCTAGATATATACTGTATGGTGTATGTTGGAAACATGCCGTGTGGTGTATGTTGGATATATAACCAAGTTGATTTTGGTTATACAATGTCGTAGGTTCTGGAACTTATCGTGACGATGATTATCACGGAACTAGGAGCGAGGATGGCGATGCGTAGAGAGACTGCGGTGCCGTGGTTCCTGTATGATGTTCTTGAATAAGTTCGAAAACACGTGAAGTATAGATTTTCCAGATTTATTTTGGTGAGTTGGGTATTGTCAGTCTGACGCTGACTCCAAAACTAAATTGTACAATGTATGATCAAGAATTTTATAACAAATAGTAACGATAACAACTATACAAGGGGTGTTTTTAAGAGATTATGATAAGTGATAATTGCGTAATAGATAATTAAGGTGCTGTATTGACAAAACGTTTCTTACTTTTTGAGTCACCGTGTCAATTAAATATACAAAGACGTAATTGCTGCCAAACACAAAATAGTTCTGAGTTAATAGACGGAAATAATGGAATAATAGCACTTGCAAAGAAATAAGTTTATCACAAAGAATATTGAAACAGAGACATATATATACATGTGTATATGTGTATATATGTCTCTGATTGAAATTAGAGTAATACAATAAAAGTGAAATGTCACATTTTTCTTTGTGATAGATATATGCAATATGGTGTAAGTTGGATATATACAACAGGGTGTTTGCAAGATACATGCAGTATGGTGTATGCTGCATGTATACAGTATGGTGTATGTGGGATACATACAGTAATGTTTATGTTGGATATATACAATATGGTGTATGAAGGAAACATGCAGTGTGGTGTATGTTGGATATATACAATATGGTGTAAGTTGTATATATACAATAGGGTGTATGCAAGATACATGCAGTATGGTGTATGCTGCTTATATACAGTATGGTGTATGTAGGATACATGCAGTATGGTGTATGTTGTAAAGTGAAGTTTACCACAATTTTTATAAATCTAGATACATACAGTATGGTGTATGTTGGATATATACAGTATGGTGTATGTTGGATATATACAGTATGGTGTATGTTGGATATATACAGTATGGTGTATGTTGGATATATACAGTATGGTGTATGTTGGATATATACAGTATGTTAGATACAGTGTGGAGTGTATGGGATAAATGCAGTATGGTGCGTATTAGATAAATGCAGTAAGATGTATGTTGGGTACATGGAGTATGTTGGATGTATGCAGTATGGTATTTGTTATATATAAACAGTAAGATGTATGTATGGTGTATGTTGTATATATGCAGTATTGTGTGTGCAGAAGTCCAGAGCCGATCACCATAAACCACTGTCAGCCTCGAATCCTCGAGAAATTATTCCTGAGTTCTCTTGTCGAGAACGATAATCTTTTTTCCTAAGCTAGTTCGATTGTTAGCAATGGCGACCGACCTCAATGGCTGGTTTTGTATTTGGTTTAGCTGTTAGATCAGTGAGGAGGGTTTGTAATCCAGATCATATATGGTCATGCTGTAAATCAGATCGAACAGAGTCAAAAGAATAAAAAATCTATTTCTGTCTTTAAGTCTTACTACAAATACATGCACACGAACATTTCATGTAATATACCTGATTGTGATTATTCGTTTAATGCTCACTCAAACAAGCGGATATTTCACAGTTGATCTCGCTCCTAGACTTGAATTCTTACAGTTCAAATTACTTTAATGTATGTTTCAAAAATATTTTGACAATGGTACAAAGAACTGTTGTTGTTGTTGGTCAAATGCATTTTACCACAGAAAACTGTTGTTGGTACAATTCTTTTTAACACGTTCAGACGGCTTTGGTGGATTGATAGGGACAAAGAGAGAGAAAGGGGGCAACATAGTTACATCACCTCCTCAAAGATGATATTGATCATATATATATATATATATATATATATATATATATATATATATATATATATATATATATATATATATATATATATATATATATATATATATATATATATATATATTCATCTATGAGAACCGAAGTAACACCTATTGGATCCAAGTGAAACCATTTTTCTCAATTTAATGTAAAAGGAATAACCTCTACCTTGACCTTCTGTTTATTAAAACAAATATACTCCTAACAACAAGAAATACCAAACACGTTTTATCATGTATGGCCCTCTTGGGGGTGACATGTATTGTATGCGAGTTACCTAGAGTAAACTTCTTGATCTTCAATGCATACTTTAACAAACTATTCAAATATAGACAACACTGAATAAATCTTCATAAATAAGAATCCTGTATACGCGTCTAACAATTTACATTAATAAATTGATTGATTATTGTTTTACGTCGCTTCACAATTATTTAACGTGTATGGTAACGGCATTTGCCTATTGCATTGCATACAAATTTAGACCCTTCCGAAACAGTCGGGGATCTTTCACGTGCCATGCCTACCGTGACACGGGACCTCAGTTTTTACTGTCACTTCCGAAAGACAGAACACCGGTGTGCCCACGGTGGGAGTCAAACTGGGACCTTTCGGCCACGAACCAAGCACCTCATCCACTGTGCCACACCGGCTTACTAGCAATATATAAAAGTCACTTTGAACATGTATTTACGTGAAAAGCTGGCCAACGTCAAACTTGCAATTTCATTTAATCCGTTATCTACGTAGCTATACCTCTGAATTTATTCACTTCATCTACACAACGAATCTAGGGATAACCGCGTTTGAAATGTGTGCAATAACAATGAAGTTAATGGCGACACTGTTAGTTTGCTTACTTCATCCTACTATTTTTTTTTTCAAATAAGCAAAAATGTTCGGTACATGTTCTGTACTTTTCTAAATATCTATATCTGTACTACTTAATATTCAAATTTGATCGTATCATCAAGCATGACGCGCATGTCTGGCATTCATGAGCGGTTTACTCGTCCCTGTTTGATGATCCATTCAGTCTTCTCAGATACTAAGTAGGATGAAAGGATGAACCAGGATGAAATGTAGTTCTATAATATGTGAGTTTGAGGGCTCATGACATGGATGCAATTTCGAGGCAGAAACCTCCTCTGATAGTGATTCTTCGTCATTTTCAGTTAATATAATAAATGAAAATTTGATTACCCTCTCTCTCTCTGAAAAGCGATGTTGATGACCCCACAGTTACGTTTTCCTGGATATGCATAGCTATATTCCACATTTATCCGGAATGATGCACATGTATTGATCGTGTGCTCGTCACATACATTTAGTTTTGTGGGTCATTTTAAAGATTATATATTGTTATTTTACATTTGCTTATGTCTCGTAGCTATAAGTACGTTGCTATATAATATAATATAATATAATATAATATAATATAATCTAATATAATATAATATAATATAATATAATATAAAATAATATAATATAATATAATATAATATAGTACAATCGTTGGTCGTTATTATAAAAGACATTCGATAATTTCTGTAGAGAACGCTATGGACAAATGACCGTTGGTCAATATTCTGTATTCGCTTTGATTCCCGTCATTGTTACACACTATTCACTTCGATTTAATCAATTTCGCGTCAAATGAAATGTACTGATCCATAAAATTTCCCATTTTAAAATTCCCATGTCATTAAGTATGTATATTGGCTTCTAGAAAGCTTAGTCCGTACTAAATGAAATTATAAAGTTGTTGTAAGGACAATTTTATTATTCTATGTTATGCAATAATTCAATGAACCTAAACTGAAATCGTATTAAAACCGGTATAGAAGGCTTTAAGATCATGAGTAAGCAAACTGCGAAATGCTTTAGGCATTATGACCTTCAAACATCCTCAGGTGTGTATCCAGTATGTTAATCAAACATAACAATACGTCATTTAAAATATTTCAATAAAACTATTATATAGTTATAGTAGTATGTCGATTGTATTCAGTGGGCTTTTAGTAAAGAACAAGTGTCTTATTGGTGTCTTACTACTGGGCCAACATTTGACAGTTTTGCATGCTCAGATAAGGGGAAGAACAGGTTCAGGTATATGCAGGTATATCCTCGTTTGTGAAATGGTCGGATGGTTTACGTCATATTCATTCTAAGCCATTTTTCTATATATATTATATATGAAATGTTTTGTAGAATATTCATTATAAGTATTGAAAGTTAACTAAGTTTGCAAAGTGAAACACTATTGTCACTAAAAGTTGATTCGAGAAATCTCTGTGGGGAAAAGGTGAAAAAAAGGGTGTTGATATTGATATTTGCAGAAACATACACTAAATGTTGTAAGTAGGCTAGTCCACACTGTCTCTGATATTTATTATCTAAAACAAATCAGTCATAGGTTGAGACATCATTTATTACTGAATAAATAACTTCGGAAAAAAGCTCCTTTTCCTTTTCTGTTTTTCATATTCAAATTTAAAACTGAAATTCAAAAGAGAAAAAAAAACATTACTAATTTTCAATCATATTCATAGATCAGATCATTCAGTTAAACATCAACGGACACAAAAGTTGTTTTAACCACTGCGCCCATACGTCTTTTTTATATATCGGTAACTGCCCGTTGGAAAGGTCCATATTGATAAGCTGCGTCGAGATGTCGTTCAGCAGCGACTTCGTTCCCGGGGTAACTGTTGTGTAGTAGACGACTCCGTTCCCGAGGTAATTGTTGTGTAGTATACGACTCCGTTCCCGGGGTAACTGTTGTGTAGTAGACGATATCGTTCCCGGGGTAACTGTTGTGCAGTAGACGACCTCGTTCAAGGGGTAACTGTTGTGTAGTAAACGACTCCGTTCCCGGGGTAACTGTTGTGTAGTAGACGACTCCGTTCCCGAGGTAATTGTTGTGTAGTATACGACTCCGTTCCCGGGGTAACTGTTGTGTAGTAGACGATATCGTTCCCGGGGTAACTGTTGTGCAGTAGACGACCCCGTTCAAGGGGTAACTGTTGTGTAGTAAACGACTCCGTTCCCGAGGTAATATACGACTCCGTTCCCGGGGTAACTGTTGTGTAGTAGACGACTCCGTTCCCGGGGTAACTGTTGTGTAGTTGACGACTCCGTTCCCGAGGTAATAGACGACTCCGTTCCCGGGGTAACTGTTGTGTAGTAGACGACTCCGTTCCCGTGGTAATTGTTGTGTAGTAGACGATTCCGTTCCCGTGGTAACTGTTGTGTAGTAGACGACTCCGTTCCCGGGGTAACTGTTGTGTAGTAGACGACTCCGTTCCCGTGGTAACTGTTGTGTAGTAGACGACTCCGTTCCCGGGGTAACTGAACATTGTGTAGTAGACGACTCCGTTCCCGGGGTAACTGTTGTGTAGTAGACGACTCCGTTCCCGGGGTAACTGTTGTGTAGTAGACGACTCCGTTCCCGGGGTAACTGTTGTGTAGTAGACGACTCCGTTCCCGGGGTAACTGTTGTGTAGTAGACGACTCCGTTTGCGAGGTAATTGTTGTGTAGTAGACGACTCCGTTCCCGGGGTAACTGTTGTGTAGTAGACGACTCCGTTCCCGGGGTAACTGTTGTGTAGTAGACGACTCCGTTTGCGAGGTAATTGTTGTGTAGTAGAAGACTCCGTTCCCGGGGTAACTGTTGTGTAGTAGACGACTCCGTTTGCGAGGTAATTGTTGTGTAGTAGACGACTCCGTTCCCGGGGTAACTGTTGTGTAGTAGACGACTCCGTTTCCGTGGTAACTGTTGTGTAGTAGACGACTCCGTTTCCGTGGTAACTGTTGTGTAGTAGACGACTCCGTTCCCGTGGTAATTGTTGTGTAGTAGACGACTCCGTTCCCGGGGTAACTGTTGTGTAGTAGACGACTCCGTTCCCGTGGTAACTGTTGTGTAGTAGACGACTCCGTTTCCGTGGTAATTGTTGTGTAGTAGACGACTCCGTTCCCGGGGTAACTGTTGTGTAGTGGACGACTCCGTTCCCGTGGTAGTTATTGTGTAGTAGACGACTCCGTTCCCGTGGTAATTGTTGTGTAGTAGACGACTCCGTTCCCGTGGTAACTGTTGTGTAGTAGACGACTCCGTTTCCGTGGTAACTGTTGTGTAGTAGACGACTCCGTTCCCGCGGTAATTGTTGTGTAGTAGACGACTCCGTTTCCGTGGTAATTATTGTGTAGTAGACGACTCCGTTTCCGTAGTAATTATTGTGTAGTAGACGACTCCGTTCCCGTGGTAATTGTTGTGTAGTAGACGACTCCGTTCCCGTGGTAATTATTGTGTAGTAGACGACTCCGTTCCCGGGGTAACTGTTGTGTAGTAGACGACTCCGTTCCCGTGGTAATTGTTGTGTAGTAGACGATCACGTTCCCGTGGTAATTGTTGTGTAGTAGACGACTCCGTTCCCGTGGTAATTATTGTGTAGTAGACGACTCCGTTTCCGTGGTAACTGTTGTCTAGTAGACGACTCCGTTCCCGGGGTAACTGTTGTGTAGTAGACGATTCCGTTCCCGTGGTAATTGTTGTGTAGTAGACGATTCCGTTCCCGTGGTAATTGTTGTGTAGTAGACGACTCCGTTCCCGTGGTAATTATTGTGTAGTAGACGACTCCGTTTCCGTGGTAACTGTTGTCTAGTAGACGACTCCGTTCACGTGGTAACTGTTGTGTAGTAGACGATTCCGTTCCCGTGGTAATTGTTGTGTAGTAGACGACTCCGTTCCCGTGGTAATTATTGTGTAGTAGAGGACTCCGTTCCCGTGGTAATTATTGTGTAGTAGACTTTGATCTGGACGATTATAGACTCTGCTTTGCATCCGACCCCACAGTGGCCACAGAAATGACTTTCACAAACTGCTCATGGTCGTGCATTAAATGGTATTACAATATTAACAAGTAAGACCGTGGTAGTCAAATCAGCTTCCTCATTAGGTGTATTTGATGGGTAATCATATTTTAAACACAAGGATATTACTATTGATACCAACAATAAGCTGAGACATACAATAAACACGGAATCACGACCACTCTGGAACGCTAGTAGATTAGAATCCTTTGTAAAAAAAAACATTGATTTTGACAGTGTTTGCGAATTACAAACCTTGGCCTTTAGTACTCTTTGGAAGACGCAACCTCCAACGATATCAAAAATATCGGCGAAAAACTTCGCACCATCTTCGGTATCCCGGACATTTCCAAAACGCTACCCGCGAAAAGTTCGAGCTGACAAAACAAAAGATGGTTTGGACATTAATGCCGTGTGGCAAGACGACATTATCACACGATGCGTCTTAAGTACAACGCCCACAAACCAGATGGAAACTTTCGGAAAATGAAAAAAGCAAGCAAAGATAACAAACAGAGTATGAACGGATTTATACAGAAGGAAAAAGACCATACAGAACAAACACTGAATGACATTCGTTCGAGAAAACCGAAAGACTACTTGAGAATTCTAAATAAATTCAGAAAACAAAGTGAATCAACAATATATATCGATACGCTTTTTGATTATTTTTCAGAATGAACTCAGAAACCGAGGATGACACATTTGATATAAGCGATACTGTTATCGAAAATAACGAATTCATAAACAATGAAATATCAGAAAATGAAGTATTATTAGCCATTAAAAGACATAAAAACTGGAAAATCAGCCGGAACAGATGGCATAATCAATGAACATATAAAATCTTCACAACACATGCTGTTACCAATTCTCTGTCGTTTCTTCAGTATAATTCTAGGTACTGGCCATTTGCCCCAAAAAAGGCTAAAAAGGGCGAGGATTCAAGGTAATCTGGAAATAATTGTCCTACCACACTGTTAAGCTGTGTCAGGAAATTGTTTACTGCCATTCTCAATAACCGATTTTTTTTCTGGAATCATTGCACCTACTCACTGAAGTCCAAGCTAGATTCAGAAACGGATACTCAACAAATTATCATTTTTCATAATCATATCAATCTTAAACAAAAGACGAAAAAACTACTTATATACTGCATTTTCATTGACCTCTCCAAAGCTTTTGATATTGTATATGACGTTCCGTTCTCTGGCATGAATATGGTACATAAGTGGCTGTCAGACATATTCGATATTTTGAATGAATTAGGTTTTTATGTATTTGGTATTCACAAAATCTTATCGACATGAAATGGTTTTTGAAGGTTGTAAAATTACGGTTATCTGATCAGGCTCAGCAGATTTTGGATGGATCGTTTCAAATCAAATTTTCACCAGAAAACTACCTAAGTTTTTTTGTCAGAATGTAAACGAATTTAATTTACAGAGTTTAGAACTACTAATCACAGCCTGCCTATTGATTATTGCCTTAATTCAATAATATTCAAAGAATTTTCATGAACATAATGTAACAACATAATGTATATTTTCTGATAGCATTTCAAACCATCATTTACCTTAAACATTTATTTTGTATCAATGTACAGTTTAATATTACTCTTATATTTATAATCAACATAATGAAATATCTAAGTGCACCTTGTGAACGCATACTATTTTGTGACCGTTATGTTCCCTCAACTTGATCTCGAGTGTAAGTAAAGTTCTGTTCTGCGAATTTTCCAGGCATGTCAGAGAGAGCTGGGTCCGGCGCCATAAACTGAGAATACACTTAAGTCAAATATTTTATTTTAATTTATTCCATTGTCAAATGTTGAAATAAATTCTCATGCAGAATGGTTTGATTCTATTTATCAATAGAATCAAACTAAATAAAATCCAAATCCCAGTTATTAATTCATTGAAGAAAAGAAGAATATGAAATTTTGACTTAAGTATATTCTCAGTTTATGGCGCCGGACCCTGCTTGTAAAAAGAACTGTAAAAACACAAGCGCCCTTGCCGGGTATTTTACATTTTCGTTTAATCGGTCGTTGATTAAAGGGACCTGGTCCGAGACTGGAAATTGAAGCATGAAAACGATAAATTACAACAAAATCTTTATTTTTCCTGTATTGCATAAATTATAAACTTTGTGTTAACTGCAAACTTTAAACTAAAGTCTCTCAATGTTTTCATAGAATAAAGTTAATTGAGACGAATTAAATTCGGTTGGTTTCAATTCTCCAAATAAGGCGATGCTCCACCCATAATCATGTGCGTGCGCGGATATTCATTGTAAAAAACAACAACAATGGCGCACTTGGAGCAATACGAGCACAAAAAAGCAAAAGTGCTATAAATATATATATATATATATATACAGACTCAGTGGCCAAAAAAGAAAAATGGAAGAAATGTTAGAATCGGGTAAAGCTGGAGTTTCATTGTCATGTGATGGCGTGGTTATGTTGCAAATTTAAAACTGGCATATCTCGTTCACAACATCGACTTTGGTAACGATACTTTTTACACATCTTAGATAATATACTAATAAAGGATTTCCGTTTAAGAAATCCGTTTACATTTTTCTTTATACTTTTCCCGACTTCATTCGGACCATGCTCCTTAAAGGGATCGGATCGAAAATTAGCAATCTGCTAGAACGAATAACATGTCATGAATGGCATCTATACGCCGAAGGGGTCTACCCCTCCTGTATGGGGGGAACTCCCCCTGGAAATTTTTTTTAAAATTTCGAATAAAATGGTGTGATCTGGTATGTTTTTCAGCCTTTTCTTTCAATAATGACACAGGATATTTTTCTGTCTGCTAAGAACAAAGCCATAAAGTCATATCCATTTGGACACTTTATTTCTTCATTATTAACTTTGATTTGGTGTCGAAATTGCATATATTTCACATAGTTTCCCTTAACATAAATTTACACTGTCAGAATAAATACGTGTACACAGTGTTTTCACTCGGAAGTAGTTCACTAGACTGGCAATGCCTCTTCATTTTCAGTTTCAGTTTGGAACACCCCAAATGGGTAAAACAAAAATCTATTTCAGGTTTTAAGAACATATGTACAACCGTAAGAACAGAATAATAAGGGCCAAATACTAAGGGCCAAATATCGCATAAGAGTAACTAATAAAACTAAAAATAAGGGCCAAAAGTAAAATGTATAAAAGGAATGTGTGATAAAATAATGATTATATTGTTTTGGGTCAGCAGCACCCAAGTTGCATAAATAAAGAGCAATAATACTGAGTTAAATGGACTGATGGGGATGAGGCTAGCCTCGTTGCGTCTAGGCCACTGTCTTGGAACTATATTCACAAGTGCAGTTGAGGATGCGTAGGTCAATCTGTCTTGTTTGTAAGACACCAACTTGTGAAGTGACTGCAATATTCGCTGTTTCTATTAGGCAAGGTCTGCAATTGCCTGAGAGTTTGTCTTTGGAATTTTCTAGACTCTCGAGGTCCTATTTCCTATAATTTAGCAGCTCAATGCCAAGTCAGATTCTAGGAATTGCAAAAGCCATTCACATATTGGAGGTTATTATTGGGGAAAGTCCATTTTTCCCGTGCATACCGCTTCCAAGTAAAGCATATATTGTTTTGCGCTATTCCCATGTCTAGATCTTCGCGCAGCGATAGCAAGCATGAGGACATGAACTGACCTTCGTCGAAAGGAAAAAAAACCCCGAAATCCGGGAGGGGGTTCCCGACCCCCCTAAATCCGCCCTTGTTCATTACAGCATCGGTTTGATCCACAGGCTATTACGGTACTACATTTGTATTTCAAATGTTATATAATTGATACAATAAAAACGAATTTCTATAATTTTTAAACCGTTACGTAAAAGGGAAAAACTACTATGGGGGAAAGACTTCTATATAGTAGTTTTTCCGAAATGGAATAAAACTATTATATAACCATTGCTCCAGGGAAAAACTACTATTTAACACCAGTTCCAGTGTTATGTATGCGATATATCAGTGACAGGAGCGACTAGAGGCTGCATTATTCTAGCTTCTCCATCTCTTGTATAGATGAACATTTTGAACATAAAACTCTATTTATAAAAAAAACCCCAAACATTGAAGATTCAATTTTGATGCCAATGGTAAGTGCTACATAAGCCTTGTAGTAAATACCTATATATCACAGAACATTGGTTAATTGATTGATTGATTGATTATTGTTTTACGTCACTCCACGATTATCTCACGTAAATGGTGACGACATCTGCCTGATGCATTTCATAGAAATTATGTGAGGGATCTTTTTCGTACCACGCCTACCGTGACTCGGGATCTCAGTTTTTACTGTCTCGTCTGAAAGAAAGAACACCGGTCACAAGCAAAGCCCCTCAACATATATCGCAGAACAACAATTCAAAAAGAAAAGGGAAATGGTATTAATAATAGTTTCAACATTCGTTTTAAAATGTAGATAATGACAAAGAATTTGGAATGTAATATCTTTGAGTAAGGTCTTTAAGAAAGACATTATTTAAAAGGTTCTCTTAAAAGTATATAGCATGAGCCATGCTGAGACTAAACCCAAGAACAACATATGAGTGGAAATAAAACCAAAACTAGAATCAATACAGCGATGAATCATGGGAGACGATAAAACCAAAACTAATATCCCGGATTTAATTCTATTCCAAAGCATTTATTCAATATGAACAACAGGGTATCACTTGTCGTTGGGCAATTCTAAAGAGGATTATAGACCAAATCTTATACCTTATGATAATGTGGCGTGTTTAAATGGCAAAATACGTCGTTACGTAATATCATGAAAATATAGGTTGATTGATGAGTAGAGTCTTTAACAAACAGCTTGATTTTAGCATTAATAGTTTATTTTTGTAAAGATGGATCTGTATGCACTAGAACATAAACTTGGTCAACTGTTTGTCATGGGGTTTTATGTGTTACAATCAACATTATTTAAATATTAGATTATTTCTTCTGGACATAATAACGTAAACTCTGCATTAATTTTCAGAAATAGCTTTAAAATTCTTGATATCAATAGTGCTTTTATTTATTTCGAGTCCTCAATATAGATAATGTGGAATATACATTACATCATGCCAAGCCATATCCATATATTTATATTACTACTAGACTACCATGTTAAACGCCCATTATCCTACTGGAGTTATGTTTCAATAAATCTTGTTGGACCGGATTACAACAGACAGCGCGCAGTAATATTCTAATGGGCGGAGCTTGCCTAGATATGCTCTAACAAGGTCGTGTACCACCATTTACAAGAATGCAAGTGCATTTACCGCAAAATTAGGACCCTTTCGAGCATAACACACGACATATATGACTGCATATACATACAAGCAATGACATCAAACCATGATAAACTTAAGTTGTCTGCAGAAAATACAAATTACAAACAGAAAACGCTCTAAATTCAAACGAAATCCAAATCACAGAATCTTTAATTTCCTTGTACTTAACTAATTCAACATGATAAAATAATCCCAGTATTGTGCTGTCGCTTCTGTTTGAGTTTTTATTAAAAGTAAACATTGTGCAGCCTTTCAGTAAGTTAAAGGAGCATGGTCCGATTGAAGTCGGGAAAAGTATAAAAAAATGTAAACGGATTTCTTAAACGACATCGATTGCTAGTATGTTATCTAAGATGTGTAAAAAGTATCGTTACCAAAGTCGATGTCGTTAACGAGATATACCCGTTTTAAATTTGCAATATAACCAGGCTACCGGGTAACTCCTTGAATATTGATGAGGTCGGTCAGAAGAAATCACGTGACAATGAAACTCGAGCTTTACTCAATTCTAACATTTGTTCCACTTTTCTTTTTTGGCCCCTGAGTCTGTGTATAGTTATTTTGCTACCACACTTTTGCTTTTCTCGTGTGAACCATTTTTGTTGTTTTCTACAGTGAATATCCGCGCATGCGCATGATTATGGGCGAAGCATCGCCTTATTTGGGGAATTGATACCAACCGAATTTAATTCGACTCAATTACCTTTATTCTACAAAACATTGAGGGATTATAGTTTTAAATTTTGCAATTAACACAAAGTTTATAATTTATGTAATACAGGAAAAATAAGATATTGTCGTAATTTATCCTTTTCATGCTAAAATTTTCCAGTCTCGGACTATGTCCCTTTAAGATCTGCTTCATATACATGTAGATGGACCATGATTTTCTTTTCTTATAAGTGTTGTGAAAAACTAGAACATGGTTTTTCGAAAACACGTACGTGAATCGAGCGGAACATTTCATTTATTAGAGAAAGTTCATTTCAAAAATATTTAAAAGCATTTGGTAATGTCAATATATGGAATGAGCCTCTTATTTCATTTTTTTTTTATGTGTGTGTGTTCAGGAAATATAATTCTGGTTCGTCATGGGCAAGTTGTTCGTGAACCGCGAAGTATAAGCGTTACTTTATAGCATTATGTCGACTTCAACAAAGTCAATATTTCGAGATTTTCACACAAATGCGATAATTGATAATTCGATTTCGACTTACGAAATCTCGAGTTGGTATCTTTAAAACAACAACTCGGCATAAAATTCTCGTTAGTAGCATGTTTATTCTAACATATCAACAAAAATGATGTCAATAATTCTTGATTTTAATGAAAAATGCGACTTTATTACGACGATTTATTTTAAAATTTACATTCTTTATATATCCTAATAAATAAATAAATAATTGTTTCTGGAAAGCATATCTATTTTGGAAATACATTTATACGGGATATTCAGCATATAAATAATGGTCGTCAAAAAGAATATCAGTATTAAGTATGACTTTTTCGCATCATGTTGACTTCAACAAAGTCAATATTTTGAGATTTTCATACATATGCGAGTTTGATAAGTCGCTTTCGAAGAGAAATTGACTTACTAAATCTCGAGATGGTATTTTTAACACAATAACTCGGCATAAAATTCTCGTTAGTAGCATGTCTATTGCAACATATCAACAAAATCATATCAATAACTCTTGATTTTCATAGAAAAGAGACTTTATTACGACGATTTATTTTAAAATCTACATAAGGGAAATCGCATAAATTTATCTCGACTTAAAAAAAAAATAAACTAAGTGCTTTATAGATGACAAGTTGCCGAAAAGAACTCGTTTAAGGACAGTTTACGGCAACTTTTCGACTTCATTACATCACCAAGTTTTATTAACCTCGGCAAGTCAATTTTATTTCTGTCATGAAACCTATTTACAACACAACACCAGGCACCAAAACGTTTCCGTAACAAAGTAATTAGTTCGAAATTTTCATACAAATGCGAGTTTGATAACTTGATTTCGAAGAAAAATTGACTTATGAAATCTCGAATTGGTATTTTTAAAACAACTCGACATAAAATTCTCGTCAGTAGCATGTTTATTCCAGCATTTCAACAAAAATGATGTCAATAATTCTTGATTTTCATGGATAGGCGACTTTATTACGACAATTTAATTTAAAATTGACATGAGGAAAATCCCATAAAATTATATTGACTTAAAAAATCAACTTACTGCTTTATAGATGACAAGTTGCCCAGAAGAACTCGTTTAAGGACAGTTTATGGCAACTTTTCGACTTCATTAAGTCATCAAGTTTTATTGGTCTTGGCGAGTCAATTTTATTATTGTCATGATACCTACTTACAACACCAGGCACCAAAACGTTTCCGTAAATATGTCATTATAACGAGATAGTGAACCGTAATTACGACATCATTTATTTGTCGTAATAACGGCATAATATCTCGTTCACATGCTTGGATTTATAAGAAAAGGCTGCCATGATACATATGAAATATCACTGAAGGTGATATCAATAAAGCCCATACGAGTTGTTCATTATAAATCATCATTTACTGTGTACCACTCTGCAAAGCACCTCTTCAGTGCCCTATTTTCTATTGAAGAAATTTAGCACCTGTTATTTTTCATCAGTATTAAGAGATTTTGAAATGAGCTGAATAGACGACACCTAGTACATGTGTGCACGGCTCTGGTATTGTATGCCCTCTAGGTAAAACATTCCACGTTCCTTTTATGTGAAGATTTTTGTAAGGAGATATCTCAAATAAAAAAAAATCCGCTTTTACTGAATTGCAAAAAGAATAACAAAAAAAAAACGAACTGTGTTTGTGAAACACTAATGCCCCGGCGGCAACAAAGTCCAAAAAAAAATATATTTTAGCGTGAAGGTCATTGTGTCAATGTTAAAAGGTCATCGACCTTAGTGTCATTTGAAAGTGCTTCATTAGTTAAGTACACATTTCTTAAACGAAGTCTGTATCCCTCACGGTTCAAAAGTTATGACCAAGATTATAGTTGACAACAGACAGACAAACAAACAAACAAACAAACAAACAGACAGGACAAAACAATATGCCCCCGATCTATCACTCGGGGGCATAAAAGAAAATTTCGTATAAAATCTAGAAACATCGTAAATATGAATTTCCTTGATGTGCATAAAACATGAAAAATGCAACATGTTAAAGTAAGATGTAGTCACTTGATAACACATTTTGATTAAAATATTTTTATTAAATTCTAAATTTAGACTTTGTATATGGAATGCGTCTGACATGGAGATTGGAAGCGTCCTTGTTAAACACGATTTTATCACGAAATAGTTTGCCACTGCATCACTCGTCAGGCTAAGTCGCCCAGAAAACATAGACTCGCTCAATCTGAATCCTTCTATTGACTGATTGTTACATGTTGTAGATATTTACACAATCACCGTAATGCCGAATTGTGTGTACCATTCTTATTGAAATTAATTACAATACATGTATAGCATATCAACAACGAGTTTAGAATAATTGCGATACAAATATTCACGTATACTGAAATACACTTTGCATGGACGAAAAGATGAACGCTTTTCTCTAAATTGACATTTCCAATATGTATAAAAATAATACACATAAGTTAAAGCGACATAAGCTAGACAGTTCAATTTATATACATTTATGATATCTTTTGTTGAGACGGACCGATGATTTTCGTTAATTACAGATAGCGTAAGTACAGGTTTACAGAATTAGGGTAACTTTGATGGATCAGCGATGAATTTTAAATGTGAACTTGAGATAACCTCTCTCGTGGTCTCATTAGAGATAAAGCTGATCTTCTTTCGGAGATGACTGAGAAATACCCGAGTTCATCTTTATGATGACAATGTTGTCAGCGTGATTTTATCGGTTGTATATCTGTGACAGTTTGACAGAAAAAACATTCCTTCGGATAAACCGGTACATGATACGTCCGCATTTTGTTATCCTATAGGTGTCACGTAAACTAGAACTATATACATGTATCTAATCTAATTCAGTAATTGTGGTAAATTTAGATTATCTTTGATACTGGTATAACAGTTCCGTTTTCTTCTTCGGTTCTTTGTAGGTTAATTGATCTCCTTCACGCATCCCCATTTCCATGTTGACACCCCACTTCATTAATACAAAAATTACGACTGTATTAAATTTTGAGAACATGTGAAAATTCCTGTTCAATATGCACATCTTCATAAATTTCTTTGTATCAAGTTTCATAAAAACCCACCAAACGGTTTAGCAGGAGTTGCGAAGGCAAAGTATTTTTGCATCGAAAAATCTTAGTCCAAGGGTCATACCACATGTAAATTTTCTGGGCAGCATTCCCCTTCTAATATGCACATCCTCATATGGTGTTCTTTCTCTGTACAAAGTTTCAGTAAAATCCCAAAAAGAATTTAGAAGACAAGTGTTTAGACAACAGTGTAGAAGATTGCGAAGACAATGTGTTTAGGATAGAAAAATCTAAGATTTTGTAAGTCCAATGGTTATGACTCCGATCCTGTAAATGTTTCTCAACAGCATTACCTTTCCAATATGCACATCTACATATAGAATGCCTTGTAATATGGTTCAGACAGACAGGCGATAACAGTGTAGCATAATAAGCTCACATTTTATGCAGGCGTAGAATAATATCAGCGACAAAGTTGTATGAAATATATACTTCAAATTTTCAGTCATCAAATTAGGTAAATCACTCTAAAACTAAGGAGTATCTCCCTCATGCATAGCTCTGTCCTTAGATAGATTCTTTGGTTCACTTTTCGGTCGTTTTGGTTTCAACACTGCTCTTCAAATATTGATATATTTTGAGAATTCCAATCATTTGGCCACGAGCATCACTGAAGAGACATAAGTTGTCGAAATGCGCATATGGTGCACTAAATTAAAAGGTATATATGTTCTATATTTATTTCTACATAGAGATATGCAATATAATGTATTTCTTTGTTTGATTCTTGCTTTATGTCACCAAAATATTACTGCACTTATATGGTGACGACAACTGCCTACCACACAGGCCTGTGCAACCGACGCAGTGAAGATAACTAACGCGTCACGTCCGCTGTGACAATACGCTTCCTTTTTCACTCTCATCCCAAAAACATAACACCAACTAGTCACTGACGGGACTCCAACCCTAGACCTTTCAGTCCTGAACCAAGCACCTAATCGAATTAAGTACATCGGCTCGGTGCAATATAATACCAGCGACATACATACAGGACTTTTCTTTCTAACATTTACTGTATACTACCAGCGAAATACAAATATGACTTTTCTTTATAACGTGTTGTATAATACATCTACCAGTGACATACATGTATGACCTTATTCATAACGTTTTTTATATAATACCAACAAAATACATACATGACTTTTCTTCATAACGTGCCGTATAATGCCATGTACATGTATGACTTCTTGTTAAACCAACCACTCGATTATAAAATAGTGAACTGTCATGGATTAAATTATTACAAACTGTCATGGATTAGAGTACTACAAACTGTCATGGATTAGATTACTACAAACTGTCATGGATTAGATTATTACAAACTGTGAAATCTTAATGAACACTAACAAGGAACGTACAATAGCTCTTACGAAAAGTGGTCAATATCTAATTAAAAATTGACTTGTCAAAATATACCTATCGAACACAGATGAATTCTTCGTACATCAGATGTATATTATGAACATTAACTCTGGGCTAACTGATTACGAGGTGTGGTAAAAAAGTTCATTAAACCAAGCGTAACTCTAAAACTTGCTTATATGATACCTCAACAACGCAATGCAACACAACATATTCCCAACATCATCAAAGACAAAACCGGTGTGGCCTAGTGGATAGGGTGCTCTACTCGTGATCGAGAGGTCCTGGGTTCGATATCCGCCTGAGTGCACCGGTGTTCTGTCATTCGGATAAGACGGTAAAAACCGAGGTCCCGTGTCACGGTGGGCGTGGCACGTAAAACATCCCTCACTGCTTCGGATGGGTCCGTTGCAATGGTCTAAAGTATGCAATACATCAGGCAGATGCCGTCACCATATACGTGAAATAATCGTGGAGTGGCTTAAAACAATACTCAATAAATCAATCAATCATCAAAGACATTCTAAGATGACCATCAACCAATAACAAAAAACCCCAAAATTTGCATTTAGTGTTGCGAGTTCTTAACGAGAATGAATCAAATGGCAAGATACTTCGGCATATTCAACAATGACCAAATGACCTAGTAAGTAAAAGCGTGGACAAAGCTCACCGGAAGACGACTCCATCACAAAGCCTTAGCTCACTTGATCACTTCTAACGAGACCCTCACAGGCTGGCATTGGATGACATCACCCAACCAACGTCCAGATCTGGCATCGGATGACCACCCAACCAACGTCCAGATCTGGCATTGGATGACATCACCCAACCAACGTCCAGATCTGGCATTGGATGACATCACCCAACCAACGTCCAGATCTGGCATTGGATGACATCACCCAAGCAACGTCCAGATCTGGCATTGGATGACATCATCCAACCAACGTCCAGATCTGGCATCGGATGACATCACCCAACCAACGTCCAGATCTGGCATTGGATGACATCATCCAACCAACGTCCAGATCCGGCATCGGATGACATCACCCAAGCAACGTCCAGATCTGGCATTGGATGACATCATCCAACCAACGTCCAGATCTGGCATCGGATGACATCATCCAACCAACGTCCAGATCTGGCATCGGATGACATCACCCAAGCAACGTCCAGATCTGGCACTCAGGGATTATAACCTGTGTAGAAGTTAAAATCCCATTTATAAGGAGCAATACTTCCTGACAATGATGAAGTCAACGCGGCAACAGAAGTATGTCCTGAGGGTTATAAACCGAAGACTTCTATCTTAAAGATATAGAGATCCTGAGGTAAAATATGCTTAAGTGCATTCAGGTGAGTGGGAACTTAAAATACTAGTACAATGCTTAATCTGATGCTTAATCTGATGCCGCAATTAATACCTCTACGATTGTTTGACCTCCTGAGGGTTCAAAGACACAAAGATCTCGTCCATGATCACCGCAGTAACGTTTTACATCATAATAATTTTGGTAATATTTATAATTATTATGCATGAATCTGAATGCGTAAGTCTTGTGCGCAATAGCAATGAAATAAAATAAAGAAACATCTGCCTTTGCTGTATAACAAAACAAAAACAAATAAACCCACCCCCCCTCAAACCACCCTTCCAAGGAAAAAAAAAACAAACAAAATAACAATCAGACAAAAACATACAAAACAAAACACAAACATGCAGAGCAGAATAAGTACATGATACGAAATTATAAAATGTTCTGGTGTAATGCAGTTTCAGTACCGACTTGGCACGGTCAATTTACAATAGTCACTCAGCTGGTGTGGTGAACCGGTTTGTGGGCCCCAATTTCCCACTCACATTATCGCCACATTAACATTACAATCAAAGAACACACATCTAAACATTTTACAAGAATAATCTCCCATACAGAGAACATAGATCAACAAATTACTCACGCTGAGAAGACATAAAAATATAAGATGCATTTTTCTTTTAAATGTTGTATTCTTATATATATATGTATACCAAATTGTTATTCACATACATTAATTAAAGGGACCTGGTGCAAGACTGGAAAATTATAGCATGAAAAGGATAAATTACGACAATATCTTATTTTTCCTGTATTGCATAAATTATAAACTTTGTGTTAATTTCAAAATTTAAAACTAGAATCCCTCAATGTTTTCGTAGAAAAAAAGGTAATTGAGTCGAATTAAATTCGGTCTTTTATTTCTCCAAATAAGGCAATACTCCGCCCATAATCTTGCGCGTGCGCGGATATTCACGGTAGAAAACAACAACAATGGTTCACATGGAGGAATACGAGCACGGGAAAAGCAAAAGTACTGTAGAAAAAAACTATATACAGTCCCCGAGGCCAAAAAAAGAAAAGTGGAACAAATGTTAGAATTGGGTAAACTCGAGTTTCATTGTCATGTGATTTCCTTTGACCGTCCTCATCAATATTCAAAGAGTTGGCGTGGTTATGTTGCAAATTTAAAACGGGTATATCTCGTTAACGACATCGACTTTGGTAACGATACACTTTACGCATCTCAGATAATATACTAACAATCGATTGCCGTTTAAGAAATCCGTTTACATTTTTTATACTTTTCAGGACTTCAGTCGTACCATGTTCCTTTAAGATTTTTAAAAAGGAAATGATACGTTCATTCAACAATAATTACCTTTATTACATGAGAAATGTATGCAGTAAAATCGGCATAGAAAAAAAATGTTGTAGTAACTGAAATGTTATTTGTTGTCCACAAAGATCAAACACTGATCGTGACATTACTGAGTGCAGCGAGTTAAAAGACACGAACCAATTATCATGTTTAAAAGATTTAAATAATTTCTCACCGATGGTTTTGTGTGATTTCTTTTTGTAACGTATATACTACATAACTGCAGCAATAACTTACTGAGCATTCTTAATATTTGACAAAGATGACGTCATTGTTGATGGGAATCTTGTTTTGCTAGAGCAATACAATAGTAACTGCTGCCATTTACTCTTTATCAACTAGGTTCTGGTCATCATGCGACATTTCACTCACAGCTAGGCACATCTCAGACCTTACCGTAAATATATATATATATATATATATATATATATATATATATATATATATATATATATATATATATATATATATATATATATTGGTTGATTGGTGCTTTACGTCGCTTCAACAATATCTCAGCTATATCGCGACATGGAAGCAGGAGGTCACCAACCTCTTAAACATAGTGGCGCAACCCGGGAATCGAACCCGGATCGTCGGCGCTGCAAGCCAAGCGCTTAACCACTACACCAAGCCTGCCAATATATATATATATATATATATATCCAGAGACATATATACTAACTTTCATATATATGTCTCTGATATATCAACCTTGCGAAAACTCTTATCTGAAAAGTGAGAAGCAAAACGCAACAAAAACTAAAACAAAGAAACAAAACAAAGCAAACAAATAAATAAAACAAAACACGCAAAATGTTTTTGATGGTTTGATGACAAATGATTAAGAAAATACAGTTTATTGGTAACTTTTTATAGAGACTGACTTTTTGAACGAGAAGAGACTTTGTTGCAGTGTCATTTGATTAAGTTAGATATAAAGGAACACCCCCCCCCCCCACACACACACACACACACGCAAACACGTATTCTAAATTTACGTATTACAGCAAACTATAGACTTTATACAATAATTATGAAGTTTGAAATGTGGCAGATGTATCGATTTCTGATATCTTTTCTTCAAAATAACGTTTTGAAATATCAGTATTTCATGTTGTTCAAATTTCATTTAGCAAACACAAAATTAAAAATGTACGCATTGTAAAAATATTGTCAAAATTTTTCACAGTAAATAATGTTTTAATAATTTTGGTTTACACACCGATACATGAGTGGATCCAGTGTCAAGAATTTTGATATATGGTATGAAGAATTTCAGTCTGTCCTCAGTGGAAACAATACGACCATGAGTGCGTAAATCCCTCGCCAACCTGTAATACTTTCAATTTCTAGGAATATAGTAAAATCTTTTAATCATTGAAATTAATATACATGTATTTAATACTATGTGACAAATGTAAGGACGAATAAATTGGGTCAACACAATCTTAACCACAGAGCAACTTTACGTAAAAGCAATATAAAAATTCAGACAACCGAGTTTTACTTGTAAATAAAAATCTTTATAATGGAGTAAATTACAAATTTAAAATCAAGCTTATAAACCAAAACGACAACTCTTTCATCACTGCTATCAAAAGGCAAGGTTTTGTTAAATATAGATCTTTCTTAGAACTGAACACCATGCTATGGTGGTGGAAGGAGGGTTTTTATCAGATGATTTTGTTTAAGTAAGTGCAGTATGCATTACCTTTTTTCACTTTTTGAACATACAGTTTCAACATTAACAATATCGTATGAAATCCTGTTATATAGTAGCCTTCCCCTAACCACCACCACACCACACTAATTCTTAGTGAATGTAAATTGAACGGTATAGAAGGCTGTTATTAACGTCGTTAAATGCTTTTAAAATGTCCAATAATCAAATTCATTAGACATTTAACCTACATACACAGACTTTGTCCAACGGATTCTTTCCAGATTACACATATGACAGGCAATCATGCAGATTTTTTTTAACTCAATAGTCACGTTCCCAAGGGGAGTATATAATTGCGGTAGTGTCAATCTGTCCGTTAACAGCTTATAAATATCATCATTCTTCATAAAATATTATGCAGATGTCTAGCTTTTGGAAAAAAGGGTCACTCAAGGTAACGTTTTCAAAGGTCTTTAGTGTGAAAGGGTTACTTTTCTACATATTCCCCACTTTTCATGAGATTTACTTGATGCTCTTCATATATAATACAATTCACTGAAACGTGCAGCCAATCTTGACTCAAGGTTACTATTGATTGTTCGCACGAATGCATTATGTCTTTTTAGCGTCCTTTAACATGTATTCTCAAGTGACTTCTAATCCAGGAGGCAAGAAATGAAAATAAAGGAGGGATGCAAACAGGCTTTCGGGGCGCAACGTATAGGTTAAATAAGGAAAGGTACCTATGAATGGCAGGAAGGAAAGCTGGAGGGATAGAAATCCCCACTCACCCATCCCGTCTCGTACTCCCATGAACTGAGGACAAAGATAGCCGCAAGTAGTGGCCCTATATGAATGATATAGGGCTACTACTTGCGGCTAAGGACAAAGACCGATCTAAGTTTTACATAGATGTTCGTCTGTTCTCTATGTAAACCTTTCATATTCATAACTGATTTTCTAGATTACGTCTTTTGATCATTTCATTAAAAAAGGCGGATCTAGTGATTTTTGAGAGGAGAAAGGAATCCAATCTACATCTGTAATAAAATCGTCCACGAAAAGGGGTCTGCATTGAAACTATCTTAGTCTACAAAGGGAGGAATCTCGGCTCTTAACCAGGCTCACAATGACATTTAAAAAAACTTGCTGAAAGGATAGAGCGTTTTTCAAATCAAACACACCGTACGTATGCGCTGTTGTTTTGAAGAAAATATTTTTATCTTAATACCTCTACGGGTGAGTTAAAGGTGTGAAATATACGGCAGTAGTCGGTACCCAGGGGGGATCCAGAACTTCATGTGCCGGGGGCACCTCACAATTGAGGCCCGAATAGCCGAATGGGGAGGATATGAGAGGGGTCCGCCCCTCCCATAGGTGGGGGTTCGGGGGCCTCTCCCGAGAAAATTTTGCAAAAATGTGGCAAAATGGTGCAATCTGGTTTTCTTTTTTGCATTATTCATCAACATTTTCTTGACTCTGAAATCGGAAGAAAACGGTCGTAATATTTTCGGTCAAATATTATCATGTTCACCCCTCCCTCCTATAGGTGGGGATGGGGTTTCCCTGAGAAGATATGACAAAAATCTTGCAAAATCGTGTGTGCCATATTAGGCCTCTTTTGTTTTAATGCATGGAAATTTTATCAGGCATGGGTCCAGATTTTCAGTTGGAGGAGGCGTAAAACCCGGCGCAGGGTATAGGGATTGCCTATAGGTCCCCGGTGGATGCATGATAGATCCTTGGTAGGGGGAACAAGGTGCAAAGTCCCCCTCCACGGAAGCTCCTGTATTTGAGACTTTTGGGGATACAAAATACGTTGTGAAAATAAACTATTCTAGAAATGGCTATAAGTGAAATCCATCTTGTACATTGCGTAGCTTCAGTACAAGCGTTTCAAAAATTTGTACTGAAGCTACACGATGTACAAGACGTATTTGAGTAAAATTGTGTGGATAAGTAAAATCCATCTTGTACATGTACGGCGCGTAGCTTCAAACATTTGCTACACGATGTACAAGTAGCCATACGATTTTACTCGCCTGAGGCCAAGTGACCGAACATTTGTGTGCTGGATATTAATTTGGATTGCACATATATTTCGCTCCCCTTTGGAAGATATTATGGATCAGGGGAGATTTATCATGAAATTGATCGTGAGTGAAGCGAGTCAACGATTTTTTTTTCAACTGCAAATTTAAAGAAATATGAGAAAATAACTGGCGAGCGAAGCGAACCAGCGAAATTTTGGAAATTTTAGACAGAAATGCAGTAAAATAGGCCCTAAAATAGACTATGGTGCCCCCTTCGGCGGGCACTGCCGGGGGGGGGGGGCACGTGCCCCCGTGCCCCCGGCTGGATCCGCGCCTGGTACCACAAACTGTTTGAGCATTTAGAATTTGTTTTGTTTGAAAACTAACATTTCCGTGGTTGTTCTGTTTATAAAAACTACGAGTTATACCCCATCACTTCCTATAGTAAAATCATTTCTATTTCTTCTAGCAAAGGATGGAAGTACGGAAACGACAAAGCAAACAGACGAACGGACGACACTACAAGCGCGGTGTCGAGAGGGGTCCACCCTTAATGACTTTTCCGAGATGGGGTCCAATCATGCTTTTGCGTGTAAAATTACTTACGGCAAAATTACAAAGAAAAAACATTTTCACCAAATTTCAGAGTGAGTCCAGACCCCCAGTCAACCATTGTGGATCCGCGCATGCACCCTGTAATACGGCCACAATACGGCGTACATTGCTAAATATCATATTCAAACCGGTTACTGATAGAGGAGATATGCTGTGGAAAAGACCACTGTACAAGATTAACCAGTTTTCAAGGGGAGAGGTAAACAAAAAATACTATATAACACCGGTTTTAATAAACCCATAAGACATTAAACAAATGCGTAAAATCAGAGACATAGACTACTTTCAGTAAAATCAATAAGTTGTATGTATACAGTACCTGTACCACATGTTGATCTCATAGTTCTATATTCACATGTAATCTAAAAGAAAAGGTCACATTAAAAATCGCATCGATCTTTTAAAAGATGTATTATACATGAGATTGTAAACATGCGATGTTTGGTTGACACTGCATTCTATCATCAATTGCATAACTTAATTAAAAAAAATATTTTTCATACTGCAGGTACAGCTGAGAGAGAGAGAGTACTGGTAGACACTGTTGCACTAACTCTGAGATGCACCAATTTATATAGTATAGTATAGTATAGTTTATTCATCGAATGCAAATACAGTATATAGATAAATGTACATATAAAATCAACATAAGCAATATAACAAGGTTAAGTCAGTAAATGTCATGATAAATTAATCACAATAATTTCATAATAAAGTACATGTATTTCTTAAATCAAAAGCTTTCTTGATATATTTTCCAGTTATGCATAATGCAGTTGTGTTTGAATAACATAAAAATTGAACAAGTTTAAAGACAGAGGGTCTTTTGTGATAATTTCATAGACACAGACCCTAGACATCCCCATTTTATTAACCTTTAGTCTAGAGAAGAAAAGAAATCAGGCCCATCCTCACACTCATATTAGTTACTGCTAACCATCCAGCCCCATACGTTTAATTTTATAATATATTCCCGTTAACTTTCATTCGGTTTAGAAATTAAGAAAATAAAACCATTTATGATCTTTAATTTCAGTCTACAAGAAACAATACACTCACAACAAAATCGCAAACTGCCTATCCCAAGAATTCTCACGGTTAATTAAATAGCAACCAATGGATCGCTTTATAGTGCTGCAGTTTCTTAAGAATTCTGATCATGTAACCCACGCGTTTAATGTCTTGCATAAGTCTTTAGCAGAATTTTAAAAAGTGATTCGAAAGATAAACAAGTTATATATAGTACTTAGGAGAGTAGTCATTGATTCCAAGGACTGCTGGAACCGGTTTTTCTAGTTCATTTACGCTACGCGAACTCCTGTGTGAAATCACCCACGTCCAAAATCGATAACAATAGTCCTGAATCTCATGCTACCTCACTCTGTAGTGGGCAGTGGTACAGGTAACAGTGGTCATTTTCTTTATTTGGACAGTCCACTCTCTCATTAAGGTAAGTTGCATTTAGAATGTGATTTACTGAAAGAGGAAAAAGAAAAAGATTACTTTAATCGTATCTTCTTTTATAATGAGTGTTAATCATTGCCGTTTACAACCCCGATAAATGTTCTTAAATCTTGAACTTTTCGTATAATTTTGCAAATACAAGATGCTTGAGGTGAAGATCACTGAAAACGGTCGAGATTGTTGTCATTTCCAATATACACAGTGTTGCAATGTGGTAAAAATATTATCATTCAATACAGTAAAATTGATATTTGTTTAAGAGAATTAACGGGAGTCGGTGAGGTTGATGGCTTCAAGGTGGTGACTTATTCGGATATGTGGTTATGTGTTCGAATCCGACTGATATCTCATCGTCTCATGATCGTCAGATAAAAGTCTCAAATTTGACATTCCATATATATATAAACATTTACACATCGAAGGTTCCTTACTTTATCGGGTGGGTGGAAGTGCAGAAATCTGCGTTTGAAGTTTGCATCTATTTGGGTTTTTTTTCATTGTATTTTTTCCACATTCCCTAAATATGGCTTTAAACCTCACCTTAAGAAAAACTCTAGTTTTCGCCGGTAATTGCATACATCGGTCGGAAAGTGGATAGCAGTGGGTTGGAAATTAAAAAATACCGTTCAACAGTTCAAGGACAGATAGAGACCTACCATACACTAAAAAAATGTAAGCTCACAGTACCTACGGAAACTTGAATTCAGATTCCCCGCCTAGTTCATGATAGCTCTTACTATAAGTTAGTATTGTATGTAAGCTGATAATCCTCTTAAACAACATATGAATGAAATGTTTATGTATCTTTCTTAAATATTGACTCACTTGCTGTTAGGGACCGGTTTGGATTTTGAATCGGGCGTGGCATTACGTACTAGCATTGGTAGAAAATCGGAGTATCTGACAAAAATTTCTACGAAGTATCGTTTTATATTTGTTGGTGTCTTGTTTAGCGTCCGGTGCTTTTGATGCCCTATGACATGGCCTTCCGCGTGAGTCTCTCTATAGTCTTTTTTGTACTTTCGTGATGAAATTTATCAATCGTTATTTATGACATGCACAAATCACAATTATCTTTATGCGTTTTGCTTTCTATGTTTATAAGGTGAAACCCTGCTGCTACATTTTTCGATTTAACCGAAATCTTTTTGATGCGATATCCGCAAATAGCCACCAATGAAAACGATCTTAGTGGTTACCTACCAGTGTGAATGACGATAATGATTCATATATAATTATCCAGTTTGTTTACTTCTTTTAAAATCACAATAAAACTAGTACTCTGACTGCGATATAATTTTCTCAGTTAATAAAACTATATTTATATGTTACTTTACATGTCACATTCCATATTTTATATTAAAAATGTGATTTATTTTTGTAATGTGTTAAATGTTCTATTATATTATTTATATTCTATTATATTATTTATATTCATGTATTGTATAGCTCCATGGTGACTTCTGCCACATAACTGAGCCGGTAACTCCTCTTTTTTCTTAGTAGATGATGAAAACATTATGACATCTAATTACATTCTCGTGTTCACTACATTTTCATGCTCATTGCTCAATACTGCATTATGAGAACGAACTTCAATAGAAGGTGAAACACCAAGAAAAGCTGTGTTCTTATCTAATAGTCAACGCGTAAGAATTGTTGTCTTGTAGTCATGTGTCGATTAGCAAATCGAACTCGCCGATATATAGGGGGCTAGTAAATCGATGATCAAACGGTTCTATTCCCTATTAATAAATCTTTGTGGTATGAATGTCAATGAAAGAAATTTGAGGTAATCGTGCCGTAATGTTTGTCTCATAGTCGTGAATTCGTTGGTTCCAATCTCGCTACTGTTACTGTCACGGCAGTGTTCGTCAGAGGAGTGAAGCATTAAATCTGAGCGACTGCAGTGTACTGGGTGTGACACATTAAAGATCCAAAACAGCCCATGGTGACAATATTCGACATCAAGTATAAACTACTAACATTGTACTAGTAGTCCTGCCGCCATATTGTTAGAAAACAGTTTTTAGATAAAGTGCGTCAGTAATCAACGAAGCTTTTTGAAAGAGAAGAAGGTGAATTCATAGAATACACAAGTAAATTATATAGTTTATTATCAAAAGCAATACTGCTTATAGATATACAATTGACAAGTATACTTAAATAATATATAACATAATACATAATTAATGTAAATGATGGCTGTCTTTATATATTAAATCCTTCCAGAAACCTGTTCTGGTCATTTTAAAGAATTTACAGTACGAGTATCTAAAAAGATACTGGCATACTCGCCCTGCAAACTAAAAGATATATATATATATATATATATATATATATATATATATATATATATATATATATATATATATATATATATATATATATATAGCCGCAAGTAGTGGCCCTATATGAATGATAGGCCACAATTCCATACGTTGCGTAAACTTGCAATTTTGACAAACGGAATGGCCGGCACGATTCTATGGATTCTATGCCGAAATGCGAACAATCGTCCCGGCCATACCGTTTATCAAAATTGCATGTTTACGCAACGTAAGAAATTGGTGCCTTATCATTCATATAGGGCCGCTACTTACACACACACAATATATATATATATATATATATATATATATATATATATATATATATATATATATATATATATATATATATATATGTGTGTGTGTGTGTGTGTGTGTGTGTGTGTGTGTGTGTGTGTGTGTGTGTACAAGTCTAGAATTACCTAAGAGGGTATGCCACTGGAGTAGAATTTTTATCGTCATCGTATGTGGAATTTATTACTTATTATAAACATAGTAAATAGTAAAAACATTCGACAAAAATTTTTGACTTAGTTCTCCAAAGTACAGAAACTAAAATTCTATATTAATCACCAACTTAATCACAGACATTTGAGAAAATATTTATGTTTTGTGAAAATGTCTGAAACGATTTCTACCCCACTTCACACTTCAGATGTTTTGAAAAATGGTTGTGCACTTTCTCAATAAGAATCTTCAATGGCGTTAGGGAGTTGTTTTTGGTGACGTTTTTAAAATTCATGGTCGTTGCAAGTTTGATACGGATGACGGAATTCATATAAAGATGCAGTAATTTTCCTTTCTAAAGAAATCGTTAAAATCTCTCCTTCGGAATTTAAAAGTATGCTTTCTTTATTTTTCTTTGTTCCCTATCTACAGTCTAATGGGTTCAATGGTGTAAGATATTTGTACTTTTACTATGGAAAAAATCACCCAGTTCACAGTTTTGGTATCCACCACTAAATACCGGCCGTCACAATATAGGTGATACAACCCTGGTATGGCACTACGCTCCACAACTAAACACTGGCCGTTACCATATAGGTCATATAATGCTAGTGTGACACTACCCTCCACGACTAAACACTGGCCATCACCATATAGGTGATATAATCCTGGTGTAGCGCTACCCTCCACCACTAAACACTGGCCGTCACCATATAGGTCATATAATCCTGGTGTAGCGCTACCCTCCACCACTAAACACTGGCCGTCACCATATAGGTCATATAATTCTGGTGTGGCGCTACCCTCCACCACTAAACACTGGCCGTCACCATATAGGTCATATAATCCTGGTGTAGCGCTACCCTCCACCACTAAACACTGGCCGTCACCATATAGGTGGTATAATCCTGGTGTGGCACAACCCTCCACCACTAAACACTGGCCGTCACCATATAGGTCATATAATACTGGTGTGGCACTACCCTCAACCACTAAACACTGGCCGTCACCATATAGGCAATATAATCCTGGTGTGGCACTACCCTCCACCACTAAACACTGGCCGTCACCATATAGGTGATATAATCCTGGTGTGGCACTAAACTCCACCACTAAACACTGGCTGTCACCATATAGGTCATATAATCCTGGTGTAGCACTACCCTCCACCACTAAACACTGGCCGTCACCATATAGGTGGTATAATCCTGGTGTGGCACAACCCTCCACCACTAAACACTGGCCGTCACCATATAGGTCATATAATACTGGTGTGGTACTACCCTCAACCACTAAACACTGGCCGTCACCATATAGGCGATATAATCCTTGTGTGGCACTACCCTCCACCACTAAACACTGGCCGTCACCATATAGGCGGTATAATCCTGGTGTGGCACTAAACTCCACCACTACACACTGGCCGTCACCATATAGGTGATATAATCCTGGTGTGGCACTAAACTCCACCACTAAACACTGGCCGTCACCATATAGGTCATATAATCCTGGTGTAGCACTACCCATCACCACTAAACACTGCCCGTCACCATATAGGTGATATAATCCTGATGTGGCACTACCCTCCACCACTAAACACTGCCCGTCACCATATAGGTGATATAATCCTGGTATGGCACTAAACTCCACCACTAAACACTGGCCGTCACCATATAGGTCATATAATCCTGGTGTAGCACTACCCTCCACCACTAAACACTGCCCGTCACCATATAGGTGATATTATTCCTGTATGACACTACCCTACACCACTAAACATTGGCCGACACAATATTAATATAAGTGATATATCCCAAGTGATGTTAAATGAACGCGATCAATATAATTTCAGTTGAAATAAGACATTTTCATACGAACGTCTGTGTTGATGTAAGATATAAACACATAAAAACTAGTACTCGTAATATTAAGGTCAAATGTGCCTTTGCAATTTTGGCATTGAGAACAATGTCTTGGGTTCAATGGCCGAGTAGGCATTTACCTTCGCCAAAAGAGACGCTGTAATGTTGAGACTTGTGTAATATTATATAATCAACAAACTCCCAAACCTGATTTTTAAAAATCAAGCAACTTTGCATTCTTTTGAGATGGTTAATTGTTATTATGTGCAATATATGGCATCTGACCACTGTCCTTCCCTGCATCTGGTATCGCTTTATTACTATGGTCTATGAATGTCCACCATCGTACATGGTGTGTGACATAACAACTGCATATACGTGTATGCAGTGGCGGATTCAGAGGTTTGAAAAAGAAATGTCCAACCACGAAATCTTCATTTTCAAAAAAATTTAATATGAAAAAATTATACCTAATGAAAAATGAGAGGAAAGCAGTCCTGGATCCTTTTTCCCGTGTAAAACACACTACTAGTATATATACTAGTGCGAGCGTCTATAACTACAGGAACTATTACAGCGTCTCTATATAAGTATGTATAGACCTTGTTCTCATAGAGGAGTGTTCGCGTATCTGTGTATATATGGACCTTGTTCTCACAGAGGAGTGTTCGCGTATCTATGTTGAAAGCGGAATTTCCACGTCGAACCCCTTACGGCATTTGTCCCGTCCAATACTTCATGTAGTAATCAACGGAGCGCGTGAGACTTAGTGTGTGTCCTTAAACTTGAAAAGAGTGGCTAGTAGGTTATACAAAGGGACAGACAAAAATGAGCTTAAATGCGAAAATTATTTACCTGGATCGTTTGTATTTGTTCCGGTACTTTAAAAACTTTTCGACAAAGACGCAATTGTCCAACCCTTGTGATAAAGAGATAAAAATGATGTCCTGGAGCAAGATCACGAATTGACATAAAGATGGAAAATTAAGACAGATTCTCACGAATAGTCTTTCACGTGATAGATGCATAATGGAGAATTTAACCTTCCTTTATTAGGAACATCGCCTAGCTCAGCATGCAGGGCAAAGAGCCGAGAAATCCTTAGTTAGGAGCAGCGCCTAGCTCAGCATGCAGGGCTTAGGGCCGAGAAATCCTTAGTTAGGAGCATCGCCTAGCTCAGCGTGCTGGGCTCAGAGCCGAGAAATCCTTAGTTAGGAGCATCGCCTAGCTCAGCATGAAGGGCTTAGGGCCGAGAAAACCTTAGTTAGGAGCATCGTCTAGCTCAGCATGCAGGGCAAAGAGCCGAGAAATCCTTAGTTAGGGGCATCGCCTAGCTCAGCATGCGGTGCTCAAAGCCGATAAATCCTTAATTAGGAGCATCGCCTAGCTCAGCATGCAGGGCTTAGGGCCGAGAAATTCTTAGGAGCATCGCCTAGCTCAGCATGCAGGGCTTAGAGCCGAGAAATCCTTTATTAGGAGCATCGCCTAGCTCAGCATGGAGGGCTTAGGGCCGAGCATTCGGACATCCTCGACCTTTTCCTGCGTAAAAAAGCTCGGACGTCACTCGTAGCCATTATTTAAAAATAGTTCCTGTAGTTATAGACGCTCGCGTGTGTACCAGACAAATAGGTCAGTGCTTGGCGTGTAATAAAGACGTTAGAAGACTTTCACAATTCAACGGACTTAAATTAAACGTTAATCCCGAACTGTTGCAGCTTTAATTACTTTCCTCGACATAGATACTGGATTACATTTTACATCGCTGATATATTACTGAGTACAATGCCGGAAACCGATTGATGCATGGAATCGATGCAAGTCATTCCGCCGAGTGACGTCCGAGTCTTTTACGTAGGTATAAGTAAAGGGCGAGGTTGTTCCGAATGAGGGCCGAGAAATCCATAGTTAGGAGCATCGCCTAGCTCAGCATGCGGGGCTTAGGGCCGAGAAATCCTTAGTTAGGAGCATCGCCTAGCTCAGCATGCAGGGCTTAGGGCCGAGAAATCCGTAGTTAGGAGCATCGCCTAGCTCAGTATGCAGGGTTTAGGGCCGAGAAATCCTTTGATGGGAGTCCAACCAGTGATTCGTCGCAATCGGAACACCATAACCATTTTTTACAAAAAAATAGACGTATTTGCGTACGGAAATGGACGAGTTGTTACGATTGTGATTCGTCGGTGTCCTCCTGTGTTTCGGATAAGACAATATGAGAATCGATGTTGCATGTTGTGGCAGACATTGGCACATACATTGGTTTCTGTAGGGCGATTTCATAGATAGAAAATCAGGAAAATACCGCTGTCATTAGTGAGGTTATCTTGACGTGACGTCAAACAACAAATACACTATCCCTCTCTTTTAGGGTCCAAAACAATGTTACAGTGTTTGTTAATTTCTAGTTTTCCAACAACGTGGAAACCAGGCGAAATTCACCCCACTATTGAAACAAAAATTTACATGTACACGTAGGCATTGACAAATAAAAAAGGGACTAACTTCTACAGCTCACACCAAAAAAAAAAAAAAACAAACAAAAACAGCTTCTTAATAGTGCATGCATGAAGTCGATCTATTGATCCATATTGATGAGATATAAGCGAGATAAAAAGTCTGTATGTTCGTGGTATGAAAAATGACCTTTAAGCACTGGATATAAATATCGGACCCGAGTCACATCAGGTCACAGCAAAATATACTAAGCATAAACTCATTTTAAATCCTTTTACATTATAGAAGTAATCACACGTGATCTGACTATAAGTGCATGTAATGCCATTGGAATCTTAATCTTATTTCATTTTAATTGAAGTGACACCCCCCCCCCCCTTTCCGAACCCTTCACCATCCATCATATAATAAGTTATTTCAGAAATAGTTTGGATTCAATTTTAATTTTGTTTCCATTGAATGTAAATAAATGTCGTTTAAATGATTGCTTTTTTTGGCACCTGGCATCAGTTTTGACATTTTCACCAGGAAAAAAGAGAAACCCCGAACAAACAAAACAGCAATAATAACAACAAAACCAATTACAACAAAACAAATAAAAACTTTAATTTTTCCAAAAGCGGATTCGAACCATGGCCTTATGAATCTTTAGCCACTTGTCGAACTCTCTATTAGGCTGAATATTTTATATCTGCTGACAAGCCACTTGTAAGAATATAATTAAATCAGTTATTGACAATTGACGCCAATGAAAATTATCTTGTTATAACCCGGCATCCGCCAGGTACACTGTGTCTACTGTAACACAATTATAGCTTTGGGAGACATTAATGTCTGTAAGGGAACTCCCAGATGAAATAACCTGTTTTCAAAAGCTATTTATAATCCGTCCTCCAAACATGAGTGATAGCCAATGCATTCCTAACGTAGTATACGGGGCGGTAAAATGCTGACTGGAGTTTGTGTATTTAATGGACAGGCATTGATCGTGCTTATTCATGTGGCCAGTAGATAAGTGGTCCTGCTAAAAGTGTAATTACGGCAATTCATAATCCCGAAATTTCTCAATAGACTCCTGCTTTCAACGTTTACATAAGACGAGCTGTGTCACCCGTAAGCGTTACCCTACAATATTAAGCTGCAGAGTTTGATAAATAGTACTATCAATGAAATTAAGTTCACAGCGTATGTTCGTAGCAATGTCCTTCTGATGCAGTGACGGATTTAGAATGGGCCCCTTTTTTGCAATAAGTATGAATAAACATTCTAATATGGCATCCAAAATGGTCACTGTGGTGGGTGTGCACGACAGATCGCACGTTGCTGTCGCCTTGACGTCAACGTCAACTTTCTTTTTCAGACAATAAAAGATCTTAAGAATGTTTTTATCTTCGGACCGAGACTTCAACTAGAGCATGCAATAAATGAACATCGCAAATTAACGATTTCATATTACCCAAAAATCTTGAACACATAGACAAGATTTTTATGTTCACAATCTTCGATTCTGAGAACATAAGTTTTATTCTCCATGTCGGCAAACTTTGACGTTAACATAACTTTTGGTGAGGGAGATATCACTGACATTATACGAGTATAATCCTTGTAATAATATTCTCCCATTGTACCTCAATTCCCCAAAATAATCCTAACGTTCTTACCTTTTTTAAATATTTCGGCCGGGAGGGTGTTTCACAAACACATTTTTTGTTTGTAATACCAACTTTAGAAAATGCGACTGCAAGATTTAAACTTGCGCAACTACTGAAGATACTGAAGATCCCAGTTAAAGCAGATTAATCATACTTTAGTCTGGTAACTTGCTATTCTATCCCAGCTCCCGACTTAGTACTATAATTTGACCTCACTTCATGCAGACTACAGAGGTTAACGAGAGGTCGCCATGCTTAATGATGATACACTTCAAAACCATAAAAGGTATCATGATGATATAATGTGTACTAGATATCTATACAAATGTAGTTTTTGCACCCAGTTTGTTGAACGTTGTTTGCACAATTGCCGACAGACGACAGGGGTGATTCTTTAACCTGGATGTACGTTTCAAATCGTCATCTAAAAGGATGAAATTGTGCTCAGAATATTCCACAAAAGAAAATGACCTACAATCAGAGATACAGACTGTAAGTAGTCTATATCTCTGCTACAATGTTATGTTACAGATTGTAAGAGTATTACTTAAGGTTTTGCAGTCATGCACACGGATTCGCGAGTATATAGCATTCACCCTTCTGTCTGTCTGTCTATGTACTTGAAATCATTTAATTTCGCACAACTGTTTTCTATGACAAAAGTGTATGTTATGACCTTGACCCAAGATTACTTCTCAAGTTTTTACGGTTAAAGCGAGCCTGTAAATACTAGGCGTCTGGTGCACAAATCAGTAGCTGTTACGTCAATTTGCAAACTGAACATATCACATGGTTGTATCAGGACATTGACCTGGTGTAATGCTTCGAAATTTAAATTAACAATGAGTCTATGACAATATGTTGTCTAGTCTATAAATCACAACCTATTTTATGGACCTGCATCAACTTTCACTCAGTTGTTACCAGCATAAAGTACGAGTAGCAAAAACGTACCTTATGCAACAAAACAATCAATGCTATCGTCGTTTACTTCTGTACATTTTGATGAATGGGCACACGACTGTCGATCAACACACACTATTGACAATAACGACTCTTAAATCAAAGATTCAGTATTTCTGTATTTCATGTTTATACCCATTTTCTTTCAGGAAGGACACGGCGGTGACGAGGGTCACCATGGCTCGCCAAATGATGGAGCCAATCATTTTCGCTTTATGTTTCCTTTTGTTGACCACGACATCGGAGGGTACGTATAGCATTCAATAGAGGCATTACAAGATAGTAAATGAGAGGCAGGTTGGTCTAACTATATCACACTAGATTGCTACTCAGGAGACCGCAATTTGATTCTGGCGGCCAGAGAGCAAAACAATTTTCTGATCAGTTTCTACCTCCCAATCAATACCTTATTATAATAATTTAGACTCCTTTAGAATTCTATTTTCATTTTTCAAATGGTTATTAACTTATTTATTTGTTTAATATTATTTGTTGTTGTTGTTGTTTTTTGTTTGTTTGTTTGTTTTTTTGTTTTTGTTAATTGTAAGAATATAATTTAAGTCCAGGGTGAATTGATTAGTTGTGCAGCTGTGTTCTTGTAGTACTTAAATATGTCAAGTCCATACATTTGGATTTTGGAGCTATTGGATTTTGAGATTAAGTAAATATTTTGTTTGTGATGCTGTCGATGCTTGGATAAGACCAGCGTTTGGATCGGGATCCGCGGGATCAGGTGATTTGATTCAAATGCCCTTTCTATGCGACACAACTTCAACTTCATGTGTGAATCGATCACTCCCAAAATTCCTATCCCTCTAGATCTTGTCTCATCTCCATATTGGTCTACATACCTGCATGAAATTTAACAGTTGAAATGCACTTTGATATGAAATTGACAGGAAAAAACCCCTCTCATATTGCTCATTGATAAGATTTTTAATGTTATATATTTTACTCAGCTCAGAAATTAATATCGATTATTTCACTTGAGAAACGCCAAATGGCTGAGAATTCGTGAAACAGATTTGTTTTTTAAAATTTTATACAACAACTTCCCTATGGAAGATTTTACTTGTTTTGTATATTTTTATATAAGTAATGTAGTGTAAATTCCACAAACTAATTGAACCGCCCTCTTTATTTTAACATGAAAAAACGCTAAACCCTCACTTACTTATATGTTTATCTTTTAGTTGTTAAACATACATAATAAATCAAACATATGTACTTGACACTTTCGGAATTCGCAATTCATGTTATCATTGGCGATGTCTGAGTATGAAATGCTGCGCTTGGTGTCACTATATAGCCTTGTCCACCTCTTACAAAGAACATTTCAGGTCGGGTTATAGGATACAGTCTTAAAACTTTGAAGGACGTTTAAAAAGTTCAGGGCGAAGCCCCTAAAAGATATATATATATATATATATATACATATATATATATATATATATATATATATATATATATATATATATATATATATATATATATATATATATATATATATATATATATATGACGGAAAAACTGCTATATAGTAGTTTTCCCAATAGCAATTTACCCCCTTTACGTAACGGTTTGGATATTATACACGTTCGTTCTTATTGTATCTGAAATACAAAAGCATGTGGATCAAACCGATTTTGTCATGGTTGAGGGGTTCTACCAGAGACATGTATACACATATGTCTCTTTTTCCACTTATTGTTAAAGTGTTTGTTGTGAATGTGTACAAGTCTTTCTTTTTATATATTTACCATAGTGTGGTATTTTCTCCTATTATTTCATTGTCAAAAACTCATTTATTTGCGTATAGATGTCACTCATGACATCACCCCATGACTCTAGATCCCAGGCAATTTTTCGTAATATATCATAAGTAAATTAGGAATTTATTATTAAAATGTTCAAATGATAAACATAAGAATGGGCTTTGCCGTCCGTTATCATCCTTCAGGCGGTGCTTGTGCACTGAGTTAGAAACGACGTTGGACGCTGGCAACCTTATGGCGCCATAAGAACGTTTTATTGTTCTTTACGTTTTTTTTTTTGGATTTTTTATTTATTTATATATTATTATTTTTTTTTCGGGAATATTAGAAAATGGCTAAAAGAGGAGGTGGCTATATAGCTACATGTAAATTTCCCCCAGGGGAAAGACTACTATATAGCCATTTTCCGGGGGGATGGCTAGGGGAAAAACTTTAAGTATTATTTCCCGGGCAAAGTGGCATGAAAACATGCATTTGATGATGATGATGATGATGATAATGGTGATGGTGGTGATGATGATGATGATGATGATTAAATCTGAAACTGTTAAAAATTGCATTTCTTAGAGTAAGACCTACGGGATTTTTAAAATTCGGGATTGACAAATAAGTAAATTTTATCCTTCTTGCGGGAAATTTGGGTTTTTCTTTTTAAAGAACTTTGATCTTGAAGACGATTTCTACCCAGATTTTTATGTTTTAGCTTATATGTGATATTCTTGTCATAGATTTGAAATTCATTCTTTTTTTTTGCATTATCTATGATGATTCCAGGGGATGATCATGAAAGGTTAAACGTAACTTGTGCAGATTGTGAAGGATGTTTTATTGTTTAGTTTAAATTCCAGTACAGTGTGATAAATGATTATGATAATGGCTGTTAATTAAGTATATAACCTCAGCAGTACATGATGTGTTGGAGCTGGTACTATGTCTCTGTATTCCCTACCAGGGAAAGAGTCTCTACTGTACACGAAAGTTGTATTGTGGATTCACTTCTAACTCGGGACATATACGTTACTGCTCTAACTAAAGTAAATCTTTGAATACATGTAATATAAAAGTAATATGACGGTAGATTTAGTTTTGGTGAAGTCATCAATCATAATGTTTTCAAAGTTGGCCAACATCACACTGAGATAACCCATTGAATTTGAAATGAAGATAATTCTTGAAACATTCTGAAGATGATTTTTCCTTTTTAAGTTTGTATGACCACAATTTGCAAAAATGAGATTTCATAATATCAGATTTCTTTGTAAAAAGCAATGATAATTCCTGCGACGTATCTCCCATCATATATATTGCATATTTTGTCATGTTACCAATGTGACTTTGAAAATTAGCTCACTCTAGTCCTGTTTTAAATTTAGTCAGAACTTACAACTAATAGTATATTAATTTGAACAAAGGAGCAATTTAGTAGATCTACATATATATATTGTAACAACATACATGGTGGTTATTGCGTAGGTCTATTATAATAACAGAAACAGCTTAGTTCAACCAGGGCCTTGTCATAAAATGCATCTTGTTAATGTACATGTAGAATAGAATTGATTAGATTAATTTTTGCAAACATGGCTTATATCAGGTATGATTTTGATTAGCTTTAAATTTAGCTGATTTCAGCTTTTTTGTTACAAGGAAATTTGAATTTAGTTGGAAATACAAAAAAAAAATTTGTTTAGGAGTTTATATATAATCAGCTTTTCTGATAGCATTATCAGTTTTTTTCATCGCTGATCAAAATCATGTCTGTTATATGTGTTAATCTAACTAAGAAAAATGAATCATGAAGTAGTGTCCAATGTGTTAAAAACTAACATTAAACTTGCAAAATATGTTCCTTCATCAAACCAATACTTTATGATTTCAGGATGTACCCCATTGGATTCTATTTCAAACAACAATCTGGTTGTAAGCATTCCAGAACAGGATAATCTAAGTAAGACCAAATCCAATAGTTTTATCCTACTTTCTTTACTTTGTATGAAGATTTTATAAATACAGCATCAATGTTTATAGTTACATGTACATGTTGACAGTGGAAACCATATCTAATTAGATTAGTTATGTTTTCTCAATCATTAGATCTATTGTAAAAGAGAATGCTATACTGACAGTACTGAGGCATTAAAAAATTAATAAGTGACCACAAATGGTGGTTTAAGTAGAGCATTTGTACTCATTTCCTGGCCTTCATATGTCTGTGCTTTAGTCTAAAAGTCCAATGATATGCATGGTATATGGTCTAATCATCTATGTGCATAATAGAAATATGTTAGTGATCAGTTGACAAGGAGACTAAAGCCCTGCAGCAGAATACACAAACGATTTAGGAATTCAACCCCAGGTAGCTGAATAAAGTAAATGAGATGGAGAGGGTCCCTTTTCAGAAATTAGAGATGACAAAATTTGTTCATTTTGGTCTAAATGAATGCTTTATTTGTGATCATATATTGTTACAGTAGAGTGTATAAATGATTTAAGTATAATTTTACAGTCTGTACGATTATGAGTGGATACTTGCTGCATAAAACAAAGACTACATATAGGAGAGTAGATGATTGTTTGGTAATAAATCATAGTTAGAAACACATGTACATGTACTTTAAATTGAGAATAAATACGGGTACTTCATTTTAATTCAAGATATGATTAATCTTTGCACATCTTGTTCTAAACATTAATGATGGATCAATACTTGTAGTATGGCTATAGAGGAATGAAGATACAGTTTTTTTGTCATCCTTAATTCATGTGTATGAAATATTATCCGTTTTGACATGTTGAAGAATTAAATGCTTTATGCTCTGTACATGTATATTGAATGAAGTATTTAATGTTTCAATTTACAGACACAGTTTCACAAAACCCAGGAACTTATAGAAGGCAGATTCGACTGACTGGAACACTTAACCAAGGTGTGTCAGTATCTCTATCTCCGGGAACGGCTGGGATCAATCCATCTTCATTTTTTGTTCTGGAGAATGAACCTACCTCTGGTCAGGGTATATACATTCGTATGGTTCAAGCAATTGACCGAGATGTAAGTTTGAATTTAATTCAGTTTATTGAAGATATATCCACTATTTAACCTTGAATGCCACTATTTATGCTCTTCCTGTTGTTGGATGTAATACAAACAAATATTTGGGCATTGTAGAACCAATATTTCATTGTATAAAAAATGTTTGATTTAACAAAGATGATGATGAAATTTGATTAACAATACCAATAAAATTTTGTTCTCTTCATAGACAAACTAGTAATTTTTTGCTGTATTACTGGCAGATATTTCAAAGTCAGCAGAGTAGATATAGACTTAAAAAAGCTGGAGTACCTTGAGATATGATATCAGAAAAGTTGCATTAATTTTTACACACCATTAGAATATCTTAAAAAACCAAATTTTATTTATAAATTTTGATTTCGTAATTTCATTTTTCCTCTAATTTTGCTATGTAGGGCAATGTTGGATCAGTTCAGAATATTGCTGACTCGGTGACATTTACCTTAACTTGCACCCAGAGTGGTGGTAGTACGGTAAGTTGACTGCTGTATCGAATAATCACCATTTGATTAACTAAGGTTCATAACAAAATGGATGGGCTGCATATTTTCATGCAGTATTTCAGGTCTCTTATTGCATGTTCACCAGTAAGTTTTTAACGACTTTTTGACGACTTACAAGGAGCTTACATGCACTACTGGTTTCCCAAACAGATGAGAGTCAGAATCCCCCTCCTGACTTCTTATCTTTATACATTACTTCTTATATAGCTGGCTAGACTAAGACAGTATGAATGAAATATTTTGTCTAATAACCTAGAAAATCCACTGACTGTTGAGGCTCGAATCTGTCAATCTTCCAATTACTAGCACAATACTTTACCACTGCTTTGAGTTCTAAATAGGTCTCCAATGTAAACCAATAGAATGTATCAAAATGTAGTATAAAAATCTGATAAACATGTTGGATGATATAATTTTGTTTTGTTTTCATTTTGTATTTCAGAGTACTTATAACCTCATAGTGCAGATTACAGATGTGAATGACAACCCACCATTTTTCCAAAATACACCCTACTCAACAACAGTCAATGAGGTAAAAGCTAAAGACTAGGAAATCATGACTTGCTTCTATATCATTTATTTTTATATGTTTGCATAAAAATGTGAGCATATTATGTTGTAAACCTGTCGTCTGTCTGTCTGTCCCACTTATTTTGTCTTCGCTACACCTAAGCCTTTTGGAGGATTTTAATGAAACATCACACAAAGAAAGAACACTATATGGAGATGTGCATATTGAAAGAGGAATGCTGCCCAAAATAATTTACAGGAGTTATGGCTCTTGAACTTAATTTCTTTATGCAAAATTCCTTAACTTCGCAACTCCTAAACCGTTTTGGGTATTTTTGATAAAATGTGGTACAAAGAAAGAATACCATATGAAGATGTGCATCTTGCAAGGGGAGTGCTGGTAGTTATAAGCCTTGGACTTAGACTTTTAAATAACTTAACTTCACAACTCCTCCCTTTGGTGGATATTTAGGAAACTTGGTACAAAGGAAGATCACATTATGAAGACGTGCATATTGAACAGGAATTTTCACATCATCTCAGAATTTACTACAACTGTAGTCAGTGTATTTATGAAAGGAAGTGGGGATGTCAATGTTGGAAATGATGGATGTGCTATCTACATTTACCAGATCTGGAATCAGATAGATATTTAGTTTAATCAGATTATATATTTAGTTTAGTTTGTATGACACCAGGATAGTAAAATGTGGGCATATTATGTGCCGTTCAATGGTGCCCTATTTTTTGTTCACATCTTTTTTTTTATGCTACTGAGTTAATTAGATTATCATTTTTGTTGAACATATATTTTAGTTGACTCCAGTGGGCACCACTGTATACCGATTGATCACAGCCTTGGATGCTGATGCCAATGTGAATGGTCAGGTGACATACACTTTCCTACCTGGTGATGGAACACTGGTGAGTATTATTCTTTTTATTAAATATGGATATTAAACATCCATGTACATATGCTAGAAAAAGGAAACTAATCAATACATTTGTACACAACAGACATGTGAATAAGTTTGCAAATACATTATCTATTAAAGATATAGAAAACTACACTTACTAATTATATACTACACTATAGAAAAACATACTCAAGTAATACACTTAACTATAATGATGATCGGGGCTTAGGGGTGATTCAGTCTGTGTGCCCATTTGGCAGCACATATATGCTCCTTCACTGGATGCTCCAGGAACTAATCTAAATGGCTTATTCAGAGAGGGCCTCCTAAGCCTCTCCTAAAGGAGTTACAATAAGTAAATGCCCATTAGTGAGAGCTTCTTGGAGATCAGTACATTTATTTGGTGGGAGCTTTCCTAGAAGTTGAAAGTACAGTGTTTCGATGAATGTACATTCGGTGAATGCAACCTAGATTAATAATTCTATTTGGAGAAAGGAGATCAGTAAGTCAGAAATCTTTAAATTTGAAATCAACATGAAAATATGGAAAGATGTATGAACTTGAGGACAAGGCTGAAATGAAGTGGCTTTAACAACATGTTTGTGCTAAAGCAGCTGAATACCCCTGTTAAATGTGCTGTGTTCTCTCAAATTAATAAAAAGATTATACTCAATAGTTTATACATAGTGAGTTTGAATTATAATCAAACTGTTTCCAATTGGTTACTGTATCCTGGTTTTGAGAAGTCAAATCCTCCTCCAATAGATATTGACATCATTTGGGTTTTTTTTAGAATGATGGGAGCACTAGATTTGCCATTGATCCAACAAGTGGAATTGTCACTGTGAAGAACACCTTGGATTATGAAGCCCTCAATACCAATCAGTTTGGTTCCAAGCAGTACAGAATTACTGTACAGGCTAGTGTAAGTGTCTTATAAAGTAGCAAGTAATACAGAATTACAGTACATGCTAGTGTAAGTCACTTATAAAGTAGCAAATAATACAGAACTACTGTACAAACTAGTGTACATCACTTATAAAGTAGCCAGCAATACAGAATTATAGTACAAGCTAGTGTAAGTCACTTATAAAGTAGCAAGTAATACAGAATTACAGTACATGCAAGTGTAAGTTGGTAAGAAATACCAAGAATTACAGAATACAGTACAAGTTAGTGTAAGTCATATGTACCAAGCAATACAGGATTACAGTACAAGTTAGTGTAAGTCATATGTACCAAGTAATACAGGATTACAGTATAAGTTAGTGTAAGTCATATGTATACCAAGCAATACAGGATTACAGTACAAGTAAGTGTAAGTCATATGTATACCAAGCAATACAGGATTACAGTACAAATTAGTGTAAGTCATATGTACCAAGCAATACAGGATTACAGTATAAGTTAGTGTAAGTCATATGTACCAAGCAATACAGGATTACAGTACAAGTTAGTGTAAGTCATATGTACCAAGCAATACAGGATTACAGTATAAGTTAGTGTAAGTCATATGTACCAAGCAATACAGAATTACAGTACAAGTTAGTGTAAGTCATATGTACCAAGCAATACAGGATTACAGTACAAGTTAGTGTAAGTCATATGTACCAAGCAATACAGGATTACAGTATAAGTTAGTGTAAGTCATATGTACCAAGCAATTCAGGATTACAGTACAAGTTAGTGTAAGTCATATGTACCAAGCAATACAGGATTACAGTACAAGTTAGTGTTTAAGTGCCTTGCTTTTGATATTGCTTATTTTGATCTTTTGTTGTGACGACTTTGGTTTGGGGCAATTGCACAACCTTTAGATACTTTGTGTAGGTAACCCTCTGTATCTTTATCTTGATATGGTGATTAAAAAGACAATTAAAAGTGACATAAAATCCAAACAAATCAAAATGTTATATAAACTGTGTATATATCTAAAATACTGTAGACTTAAATACAGTTAATTTACAAGTTATAAATATTGTATTTGTAGGACAATCCTGTTGATACAAATCAGAGGAGGACAACAACACAAGATGTTTTTATAACTATATCAGATGGTAACGATTTGGGACCAGTATTTGTGTACAGTTCCTGTTTACAGTTTGAAGGTTTCTGTTATGCTGCACGATATTCTACTTCAATAGTAGGATCTAATACTGTAAGAATTTGTCTTCACATTTCTAAGTGCACTATAAGCATTTTTACATGAATAACGAAGCAGTAGTTTTAATAGTGCATTGAGTTTACCAAAATTATTGTAATGACAAGAATAAACCATTCCATCATAAAATAGCCACTATAATGCTAATAATACAAGTACACATTAATAACTGTGGTGAAAATGCAGACAGAATCCAGGTTTAAGGGTATACAGTTGTTTTATTTATAGATCTATTTTACGATTGTATTTTGATATTCAGAGGAGGAGTAATTTTCTACTTTAGCAGAATAATGCAATGAGTTAATGTTCTATCTCTATTGCTAAAAATTCATCAAGTCTTATGACAACAGTATCATTCAGTGGAAATAGTTTTTCTTGGCTCGCAAATTGCAGTACAGACCATCTGAATTCATTTGATTTGCCACTATAATCAAGTGATTGATAACCTCCTACTCTCATGTCATGGTTAAATTTTTTGTGTGTATTTGCATCTATGTGTTTGCTTTTTTGCATGTATGTATATGTGATATGTTCTGGGAGTAAAATGCTATAAGATATGTTTATTTGCTTGTAAAAATTGTTGCAGAAGGAAATATTTTATTCAGTATCAAAGTTGTTGAGTGTCATGTTTTTAAGTTTATTTGTAGGACCATCCTTCAGCCCTTTTCAGTTCTCTCTGTGTCAATGGATGTTCAACAAAATTTGCACTGAACAATGCTCTTATTGAATATTGCTCTTTATGTAAATATTTTTTTTTTCAGAATTCTGCAGTTTTGTCTATGTTTCCTTACCCAGCGGCAGTACCAGTAAATCCAGCTGTCCTTATTCAGGCCAGAGATAAAGATACGTTGAATGCACCAATAGAATTTTCAATTGCTGGCAGTAAGTTTTTACGTGAATGCATAAATAGAATTTCCATTTGCATCCAGACAGTTTTGCATTGAATACACCCTTACTATTTTAAACAGATTAAAGCAAGCAAAATGCACCTATAGAATTTTCCTTTGCTTGCTGTTAACTTTTTAAATACCGTATGGAGGAAAAATTTGTTGTGCAGCTAAATAACACATAGTAAAGATATTTCTTATTATTTTGTTTAGATAGAATTAATCTAAAATGATACGGGCAAATCTGAATGCAAATGAATAAAATAAATTTGGAAACTTTGGGTTTATGAATAGAATGTTTTAACAGATTCAGTGAAATTATAATTACTTATGAGATAACTCACTGGTATGGTATTCATGTTCCTGCCTCCAGTTTGTTTCTTCTTTTACAAGAGATACCAGATTATAACTTTTTTAGAAATGATGAAAAGTCCTCTGAAGTGAAGTGTGAATTAAAGAACAAAAAGACATTCAGTGTCTATAAATTTTTGTCCACTTGGTCTTTATCAAATGGAAATAAAAAATAACAAAATTTCAAGAAAAATTTGAATCTGTTGGCTGAATCACCCCAGCATATTTCCACTTGATAAAGGCCAAGTGGCAAAAAATTTGTTAACATTGAGTGTTTCTTGTTTTGTATTTTAGTTTCATAAATCCTCTCAATATAAGCTGTAACTTCTGAAATCAAAGATTTTTATATCTCAATCAGAAACAGGAAGATATATACAGATTAACTTATTTCAAGTTTCATAACTGTGTTGTGAAATGAATGAATATATATGTGTAGTAAATTATTCATAGTTTCATTTAAGTAATGTCAGTATGAACAGGGAACTTAAAGTAATGTCAATATGAACAGGGAACTTAAAGTAATGTCAGTATGAACAGGGAACTTAAAGTAATGTCAGTATGAACAGGGAACTTAAAGTAATGTCAGTATGAACAGGGAACTTAAATTCTAGTGGTTTTTGCATACAACTAATTTCATCCTGTCTGACCTCAAGAGACAAGAGTCTTATTATATATTGTCAACTTTCTATAGCAATTCCTAGTGGGTATGAGAATGCATTCTCAGTGGAGACCTCTAAACAGCTAAACAGCCTCAACCTGTATACTGCTTCTGTGCGCCAAATATCCCCTGTCAGCAGGAGTAATACAAATGGTCTTGTCAAAATCATTCTTCGTGTAAGTTCCATTTACTGTTTACAGATACTTTTAATATTTAGAAGAAAACAATGTATCTTAAGACTATAAAAGTTATTTATGATTAATATGCATTTCTTTAAATAAAAATTTCTCTTATTTGAAATTGCTCTGAGATCTAATATACTATTGAGCATGTCCAGTTATTAGAATTTTTTAATTGATAGAAATTAAACCTTTTATCCGTTTTCAAGTCAGTTAATCCTAATTTTGTTACCCGAAATACTGGTAGACAGGCAGTACAATACCATAGAAATGTATATATATATATATTTATACCTATGCAGTCAATTCTTGGTAACTCAGATTTGAAGAGCCCATGTAAAATTGTTTGAGTTAAATAAAGTTTGACTTTAAAATATAAAGGAATCAGAATCGTATTTCTATTATCATTTTACCGTAATTATCCGTGTATAATGTGCTCTTTTTTAACAATTTCTGACGTCAATTTCATGTTTGCACATTATACATGGGAACCAAAAAATAACAATTTTTTTTCTAACAATTTTACATGATGTTGCTCTAAATGTGAACGCTAAAATATCAGCATGTACAAATATCACGCCAGGAAGTTAATTGACACTGGAATGGGTGCACAGTCTTCTGTTTTCATGTTTGATATTTCACGCTACTTTACATTAACAAAAGGACTTCACGAGTGCTTGCTGTTTATTGCTTTTTTACCTGGGCACTATTCAGGGGAAGTAGTTTTTTTCTGGTATTTTTTCCCCGATTTTAGGGGTGCACATTATACATGAGTAATTACGGTATATATAATGTTATATAAAGAAATCAAAATCAGATCTGTTTGGAGTTAATGGGAGATTGGAATTATGGGCGTCTGAGTAAGCAAGTCAGCTGCATACATATAATTGAATAGACAAGTCCTTGAATTGCCACATGTCTCTATTTATTCTGCTTATTCATTATTTGATGTATATGAATAAGACTATTTTCTTAATTCATTTTTCTATCAATTTGATAGGCGGTGGAAACAGATTTTACCCAGCGTAGCAATACGGCCATCATTGAAGTTTCAGTTACAGGAACAAACAACTTTGACCCTGTAGTGACCTCATCATCTGGAAGTTTCATTGGTCAAATGTTTGAAAATGCTGATACAGGCACACTTGTTCGAACCCAGCAGAACCAGGCTTTGCAGCTTATAATCACAGATCAAGATGTGGTAAGTTCTATGGATATCCTTGTCATGGTGAATAAAAAAAACCCCAGTACAATATAAATACATATAAAAGATGCTACTTATAATTAGAAAAATCTGTTAACTTGCAGATCTCACTACCTGTAATATGGCTAAATAAACTGTTAAGGGTTGTGGGTGCAAACCTGGTTGGACACTTGGTGATGTGGGAAATTTGTCTTATGATGGTACAATACAGTATGAAATCAGGTCAAGTTCAACATCCTGCTTTATCCATACAAAATGTGATGGGTAGCAGGTCAAAGTTTGAACAATTCACAAGTATCGTTATCATGATGTGCTGTCTTTCGGATGAGACAGTAAAAACCGAGGCCCCGTGTCACGGTATGCATGGCACGTTAAAGATCCCTCACTGTTTCGGGTGGGTCCATTGCAAAGGTCAAAATTTGTATGCCCCGCATCAGGCAGATACCATCACCATATACATTGAAATATTCGTGGTGTGATGGTAAACAAAATTCAATCAATCTAATATAATGTTTGAAAGATCATGTATTATATCAATGAATTACTTTTACAGCTTGCAGGAGATCCTACTCCATCATATTTCTTCCAACCAAATACAAACCTTTTCACTATAAACAACAATGGATTTATTTCCCTTGTCTCTTCAAATTCATTGGACTTCGAGACACAAAGCCAAATTATTTTTGAGGTAACTATTCAGTATTTAGAGATGATAATGGTAATGAATAAGAGTTGGTCATGCTACATGTCAAAATATTTGAACTTTAGAAAGGTAAAGATTAATTTTTATCGTTTTTACTATATATTACCAGGAGAAAATATTTTCATTTACATATGAATTATCTTTTTGCTTGTTGCAACATTTCCGCTCACTCTCTAGATCCTTAGGTTTTTGTTGGATGAAATAGAGTTATGTATATATGATATTCCAATTTTTGTATATAGATAGTAGTACAAGAGTCACAGACCGCAGAACGAAGAAGTACCACAGTGACTCTTACCGTAAATGTTTTGGATGCCAATGACAACAGTCCGAATTTCCCTGCCTCTGCCTATACCGCAACAATAGGGGCTGGTGCCTATTCCAACTTCAATCCAGGAAGTGTCACCAATGTGAGTATATTAATGGTTACGAAGTTTTAAAGAAATTCAACTGTTTATAACATTGATAAATTTCTACAAAGAATTTCTTTTGTCATGTCTGCAAATTACAGCGATTTTGAGATATTTTGTTTGTCTGTAAATTTCTTGCTCATATCTTTGTAGTATTTCTTTAAACACTGGACTCTAATTTCCCTTTTTAAAATTGTATGCAAGATTTAGTTTTGCTTGGAAAGGACTTGATGTATAAGACACTTCGAATAAATGATTTATAATAAATCCCAAACCCTTCCAAAAGATGAATGATGGATGATATTATTTCTGCAGGTGGAGGCTGTCGATAATGACCAAGGTATTTTTGGGCAAGTGACCTATTCAATAACAGCAGTAAGTGATGGAAGCGGTAACAATGCTCTATCAAAATTCATTATTGGTCAGACAACAGGCATTGTTACATGTGTTGGAAGTGTTTCAGGAAATGAACGATACACTATCACTGTTCAAGCTGCTGATGGGGGCTCAGGAGACGACAGGAGGTAAATTGTTTTATGAAGCTTTGTATTAGTAAACTCTTTCAATTTTCCTTCTTATGAAAAAAAAGACTTCACCATTTCTTGGAATGTCTAGTGTTCTGTCAGGGTATGACTTTTTGCTGAGGTCTTGCATTGATCTTAAGTTCCTATTGCAGAGATTGGTCAAAATTTTGTATTAAAAAAATTAACAGAAGATAATTTTGGCCATTTATAAATTGGATAACATATCAATTACAGTCAAACTTCGATATCTCGAACACTGATATCTCGAAGTCGAACGTCGGTCCCAAAAAAACCCCTTCATATTCTGATTAAATTCACCCTGGATGTGTTGAACACTGATATGTCGAATACCATGCTTATCTCGAATACATTTTTAAGTCCCAAAGTTCTTATTTACCCGATTTATCTTGAAGTTGGCTTCTTATTGACAATATCCCGCGTGGCGTTTACCCTAGATGACAGGTCGCTCGCGTGGTGTGATTAATTGACAGTGTTGGTGTACAAAGCCACAGTAAATACATAATCGATCGCGTCCGTGCATACTGTGTTATTTATACCAAATATTAGTAAATGATTATTGCTTATTAAAGTGGATTTTGAATTAAATAATTAACATTAACTGTAATTAGTGCCGTTTCATAAGTGCATTTATTTAAAGAAATTTCCTTACATTGCTCATTAATTTATTTTTATTTCGAATCGATTTGTCTATGCATTTTAAATTTATGCAAAGTGCTAGTAGTAAAATAAAATTATGATGTGTGTCTTTATTTTGTCTTATGTGTTAGCCCGTCCTTGGTTTTAGGTATAGTATACGACAGTTATATCCAGTATAGAATTTAAATTACGATATTACTGAAAAAAGTTAACATGACGTTTTCAGTTTTGGAGTATAATTCTCTTTATATATTCATAAAATATGAAAGGTATGATGAGATTTAGATTAATGATTTCAGTACAATATGCACATCTTGGTGCGTATTTATTGATAAATACAGGTATATCTCGTAGATCTACTATAATAGTAAGAAATGTCAAGCGTACATGTACATTAACAATTGCAAGATTTGTTATCCTTAACTCGAAATTTGGATATCTTGAACTATGGATATCTCGAAGTATTTTCAACGGGCCCTCTGACTTCGAGATATCGAGGTTTGACTGTATACAAGTAACTTAATATAATAATATATTGTTGATATGTATTTTTAAGCTTTAAACACAAGCTGATCTTGACAAAAAATCAGAGTCAATAAGTCAGGGTTCAAGTCCTACCAGCAACTTCAGTTGCTCATAAAAAATCTCTAACTGCTTTACGAAGTCTGCTACATAGTTTGTAATCCATATCCAATGCATCAGAGATGTCACAATATAAGTGAAATTATTTTGATTTTCAAAAAAGTGACAAACAAGTCAGAGTTTTAAGACTGAATAATGTAATATTATATGTGTAATGTTTTCATTAAATATTGTAGATTTGATACAACCGTGATTGTGGTGGACGTAACAGGAGGTATTTCAAACTCAGGTCCCTCTTTCACTTCCACCAACTACAACATTGATGTTAGTGAAGGAGTTCCTATAGGATCATCAGTTTTCAGTTCTCCGGTATGTTTTTTTTTTATAGTATTAGTCTTTTTGATGTGATAGTATAGAGTCACTTGTTAGGTGAGAAAGTCTCACAAATAATCCAATATCCCGGGCTCAAGTTTGAATTTGGAATGTGTTTACTGCAATGTCTTATGAGTCAGTTATATTGTTGTTGTTAGTAATAATGTACTGAGACTTATTAAAGAAGGTGCAACTGTAGTGAAGAAGTGCTTCACATCTTGAGCTGGTGACCCCATGTGGACACACTACTGTGTGTATAAAGTCTGTTACTTCCTGCTTTCTATGTTGTAATATTGAACAAATTGTAATGAGTGACATTAACACCATTCAACCAATCAACTCGTTGATGTGTGTCAGTTGTTCCAGTAAACATTTCTATACAGTATCATTGCATCCAACAGATGCTGTTGTATGTAAATATAGTTAGAAGTTTTGGCATGTCCAGGAAAGTGCGAATTTGGAAACTTTAATGTATGGAAAATCTTTGTAGGGATCTGACCCTGAAGGAGATGCCATCACTTTCTTCATGTCCATCCAGAATAATCAATTTCAGCAAGATGACTTCATTATAAATCAGAACACGTAAGTTTCACATAGGTCACTATCTCATTTTGTTGTCTTTGAAGCCACACAATAAATAAGGATCATTTTTACTCACATTCAAGATGCATTAATTCCATTTTTGTACAAGTACGAGAAAATTCTATCAGGAACACATGGTGTCTTGATGTGCCTCTTTTGCATTATTTATTTGGCAGGTAAGACTTTTGGTATTGGTGACATCTTACATATTAGATACAAGTTTTATATTATATACAAACAGCTTGTTATATTGCAAACATTAATGCTTGATTAATTCTTAAATAAATGAAATTCAGATAAATTTAACCTTTGCACACAGCCTATTCCACAGTAGGCCACCCAAATTGTAGTGCATAAACACTAGTACATCTCACACGATTCAGTCACCATGTATGTATCTATCATGTTAGAGAATTTTGTCACAACACAGTCATAAGATACTACAACAAAAGCATATCCTATCCATTATGTTTCTTATTACTTCAATCAAGAATGGCCACTTAAATATGGATGGGTTTTCAGTCAAGTGGTACCAAGGGACATTAATTTATGTTGTATGATTTTCTCAACCTTACATCGCCTACATTTGTACATTTGATTCATGATTAGATTTGGATTTTCTTATTAGTTATGATTGTTATTCCGTTTATGGAAACAACATAAATTACTAAATCTTTTTGTAATGGTATGAAAAGCAACTATGCATTGATGTGAATAGTGATTCAATTTATACTCATTATATTCTTTTCTAGAATGTATTTGTTTTCTCTAAACTTTTCATGGTTTGGCAAAAGACGCCTTCTAATGATTGGGAGAAATATCATCTATGATATATAATGCTACCCAAAACTATGCAAAACTTTTGAATACCATGTTACTGAATTAGAATTTTTTCATGTTACAACATTATTTATATAAATACAAAATGAAAACGAGCTCATGAATTAGCTTGTGTAAGCCAGGCATTGAGCTGTTGATTTGATTTTTTTGGTGCTTCACTTAGTCTGTTTTATAAATCTCCTGTTTGTTTTTTTCCAGAGGATTAATTTCTACAAATCGTTCCTTGGATAGAGAGACCAGACCTTCTTACACTATTTTCTTGACTGTGCGCGAAACACAGACAAGTAGGGTATGGAACCAAATTTATAATTGTTAAGTAGTTTTTTATATGTGTATAGAATAAACACTTATAAAAATATTTCATGTAGATTGGTGACATCTACATGTAGGTTAGTTTTAATTTCATCATTTTGATTTTTAGAGTGCAACAGCAACTTTGAGCATCACCATCACCGATATCAATGACAACAATCCAATCTTCCCTAACAACCAAGTGTTCTCCTTTACGGTACAAGAAAATCAAAATGCTGGAGTTGATGTTGGAACTTTAACAGTATGTATACATGATTTTGTAACTGTACAGGGTATAAATTCAACTTACTAGTTATAACACCTGCAATTTTTTTTCATAGTTGTACAATATATTTGAGTTTTTTTCTATTTTTTGAGTTGGCTCTTGAGCCGCACTCAATGGGATCACCCTTGATTTGGCAGATAGTGACTTTCGCTACGGACAGACCATATACTATGTCGCTGGAAATTAAAGTGCCGAAGAATTTCTGATATTATCTTCTTTATAAATTCTTTATCAGCACAGTGTACCTTTAGTAATAGTAATGCTGAGTTTATTTAATCTGAACATAAACTAGTTTGTATAACTCAAAACAGGAAATGCCACAATCTGAACATAAACTAGTTTGTTTAACTCAAAACAGGAAATGCCACAATCTGAACATAAACTAGTTTGTTTAACTCAAAACAGGAAATGCCACAATGTTTCCAAAATTCACATAATAATATTTGTTCTTTAACTTTCCGTGTATTAATTTGCTCTTGAAACAGATTAACTTGTATCTCGGTTTTCGATTAAAGCAATTTCATGAGCAAATCATTCCACTGCTTGGATCGTTTTTCCCATTTATATGGTAGATAAAGGTATAACAAGCATCTATATGAAATTTTGCTGCAATTTGTTTACCTTCATACTTTCGTAACGAAATGTTTTCTTGCAATGTGTCATGACAAGAATGACGCTAAAACGAAGGATGGAAGAAGGTAGAAGATAGAACTCATCAACATGCATAGTAATCATTAATTTAATTTTGTATATATTACTGGTTGGCTCTGTACATGTGTAATAGTAGCTAGTTATTCTAAAGACATTTTAAAAAAAAAGACCCTTTTAAAGGATATGGCTAGGTTTGTCTTGCCTTGTGGAACTCTTGTTTACATCTTAATATATACAATTCAAAATGAGCATTAATTTGATCAAAATAGATATAACTTTGACCAATACAATTGATTAATTGAATTTTGGGCATCTTCCATATAACGATTTTTCAAAATAATGTTCATATTTTTCAAATACATAAAAAATCAGTTCCTTAGCAAGGAAGTCAATGTTTTAAAACTTAAGAAATGAACAAAGATATAAACCTTGCATGAAGATCTAGCAATTTCATGTTATCGAAAATATTGTAGGTTTCTAAGGATGTGTGTATTCAAACTTAAACTGTACCTTAATCAAGTACAGTTACATGTATGACACATATTATGGGTATACTATATTTTCTCAGTAGAAACTTGGATTGTGCCTTCTGTTTCTTACTACATTGGTACATTGCTAAACCTAGAACAAAGACTGCATGAATTTTCAAGCATTCTCTTTCTGAGGATAAAGGGTCCATATCTGTTGTCTTCATTGATTTATGTGTGTGAATAACGATAATAGACAATGTGAATTCAGTTTCATCATATTTTTCCAAATTTTATACTACATGTATCATTTCAAAGGAGCTGATTTCTAGTCGTTTGATTTTTTTTTTTTTTTTTTATTTTTTACTTGTTTCCCCTTTTTTGTTTTGTGTTCATTGAGAAGAAGAGTGTATTAGGTCAAGGTATATGTGGCATGTACAACATCCCTGCTATGGGTGGATCATTTGCATAAGTCTACAGATGTCATCACCATATTAGTACAAAAGACTTGGTGTAACATTAAACAAAAATTAAACGAAAATGTATTATAAAAGATGTATTAATGATGATATTGATGAGGAAGAGACTAAGACAGTCTTCTTTAACTGTTCATATACAAAGTATTTATTGTCATTTATGATGTACAATGTACAAATAATTTCAGTTTTTTTATTATGATAATGTTTTCTTTACAAGGCTACTGATGCTGATCAACAAAATACCCCAAATTCCCAGCTGACATACAGCATTCAGCCTATCCCTCCACAATCTTTCCAAAATGAGTAAGTTCTTTATTCCTTTTAGACAGCATTTCTGAAGAGGAATTTCTAAATTGACCTTTATTAGCTTTTTACTTGCAGTTTGTATTAAATAAATAACCTCTAGTTTGGGATTTAATTTTGCAAAATCAATCATGTGAACTGGTTACAAACAAAATTTAGTTCATTGTAACTTTCATTTAACAACTACATGTATGGTAACTCTATCATAAGTTTTCATTTATTGTACTATGAAAGTATTCCTTACATAGTCAAGAAAAACAGAAATGTTTCAATAAACATATTTTATTTTGTTGACTTCATAAGACATCATATCATTTCCAGGTTTACCATCAATTCTCAAACTGGAGCAATACGCACATCCAGAGTCTTAGATTATGAAACATCCAGAGTCCATTACTTCCTGGTTCTGGCACGAGATTTAGCAGTGGATGGCAGAACTGGTACAGCCACAGTGACTGTTAACGTTCAGGACGTACAAGACAGTATTCCTTTATTCACAGAGTCCTTGTATGAAGCAAGCATTGCTGAAAATAATGCCATTGGTCAGGCTATACTGAGAGTAACAGTAAGTAGAATCTATCAGTAATGAGGCAAAAGATAAATTTGTTTGTGCTGGGTACATGTCATGTAAAGAGGATGAGGGAGGTGAACAAATACAATTGTGTGCCAACAAAATCTACACCAATCATCAGCTATTACCATGTGTACTTATGCATGAGGAGACAAATTAATGCTCTTCATTTATAGAAATTTATAGACAAGTCAGTTACAATTATCAGTTAAATCAGGTACAAAGTCACAATGTTGTAAGAATATTTTCATCATGAAAATGTTTTTACACTTTTGAAATTTAATAATTCAAAACACAGAACTTATATTGACTTTGTCTTATATATAAAACTATAATCCAATTGTCTTCATTAAATCATTGTTTTACCATGTAAAAGCATTTAATTAACCTACATTCTTTACATTGTAATACATTATATTGTTATAGGCTGTAGATAGAGATGCCATTCCTAATGTTAGCTATGAGATCGTCAATGGTAATACTCAAGGTACAGATGGCTTCTCCTTCACTATTAACTCTCAAGGAGACATATTTTCCAAAGCACAGTTGAATTTTGAGGCCAAATCAGTTTACCAATTTACGGTTACAACAAGCGATGGTAGGAACACAAATACCATCTCCTCCACAGCTTCAGTCAGGATTACTGTTTTGGTAATTAACAAGTTTACTACTTGATTATAACAAGTAATGTACCATTGTTTTGTTCTTTGCAATATGGCAAAATTAATTATTATTCTCTAATTATCTAGAAATTTGGATCCATATCTGGACACAGATTTTAAGGATAGATGTTAATCTATAGCTAATTTTAATAATTTCATTACCATTAGGCCATGTAAATTTAATTCTATGTTTCTCAGATAATTGGGTCTCAAAAAAGTGGCAAGGTACATGTAGGTAGGGTATTTTTTTTTTTTTTTTGTGCTCTTGCTTACGATCAATTTGAAAAATAAATTTTTCTTTTCCTCGGGATTCGAGTGCAGTTGAATTTTCAGCTTTTTGTTTAACAAGCACATCATTTATTAGTTGGGCAATTGATATATCTTTTACAAATGTAAGAATCGTCCATTGCACGGCTGTTTCTTACCTAAAGTTAACTTTAATACTTAGAAGAAAGCTATCTTTCTCCCCCCTCCTCCCCTGGCTGCAATATGCTTTTGTATTATTATTATGGGATACTTTCAAGTAAGGTCATAAAGACGTTTTCTGGTAACAGCATTACATTAAGCGTTTTATTATTACTGACAAAGTACTTTCTCTTTCATTCTCCTAGGGGAAAAATGTGTTCTATAAATAAATATTTTATATTTAAGAATGGATCAAAAAAGAGACATGTGTCTGAGAAACATAGAATTAATTTTACATGGCCTTATTGTAGTAAATCTTCTTAAATCTATACACAAATTCAGTCTGTGAATAGTCACAAGTAAGATTTTAATAAAAGGTTGAAGCTTAAACATTTCAGTCTATGAATGAAACATATAGGCAGTTTTTTGTATTACAGTGTTGTTTCCCACTTAGATAGGTATCTAACATTGAAATGATTCAATTCCTTTGGTTGTATCATTTTTGTCGTGTCATTTCCCTTTATTTAAATTGGTTCCCATAGAACTTGTTACATTAGTTATTTTATGTCAGATACCTACCTAAGGGGTTTGAAAATACCCAATACTACAATAAAGTTGCTTTGATAAATTTAGTATTAACTGTGATTACAGGACCGGAATGATTTCAACCCAGTGATTACAATTGTTGGAGGCCAGACCTCCATTCAGGTGCCAGAAACTTCTCCTGTTAATTTCCAGCTTGCCAACTTTGACGCTACAGACAGTGATACTCCGGTAACAATGTGTTTGTTATAGAGTTTGAATTCTTAAATCTTTCTTCTGCTAAAACTATTCTCTGAAAAATTGGCATTTGTTATTTTTGTAAATGCATTTTTAATGAAATTTTGTTTTGAGTTGAGATGTTGAATAAAATTTAATATTTCCCTTTAACAAATAAGAAAATTGTATATTAGATAGTGTTTTTCAAAGCATTTTAATTTGCAGATGTATGGCAATACTGTTTAAATTTCCATCTTGGATGACAAGAACAGAAAATTTGATTATATCTGTGTTTATCATGTTTTTATATTTAATTATATTTCAGAACACAGTGAACAGTCAGATTGATTTCTCTATTAGTGGAGTTAGTCCTTTCAGTGGCAATAGCCTGTTTTATATCAACCCCAGCACTGGTATACTCTTCCTACAAGATCAGTTCTCCTCTGATATCAACCAGCCAGCTTTCTATGATGTGAGTGAAACTAAAGATTGGCTTGATAATATACAATTTCTTAAGGTATTCTAGGTAATTTTAAAGGGTAACATTAACGTTTAAATCTAGACAAATGGTGATGATAAGGAATGTTATTAGTAACAGTAGATCCCTATGAATTATAGGTCAAGTAAAGTCTATAAATGATTGACCGTGATATGCTTCACTACATCTCAGTAAAATGTATATTATAAGGGATGATCAAAAAGTTCTTGGCCACATGTACTCAAGAATATCTAGAATTTAAAGAATTGTCATTACATTTCAATATAATCACTGTTCATTTCAATGCACTTTCTTTCTGAGACCCTTCAAAATAGAATGCTTCATTCTGGTCCTCTAAGTACTCATAAACAGCATCCATGACATCTTGGAGATCTAGAGAGTATGGAGGATGAGGATGCTTTTGATGTCTATTCAAATTGATTGGACAGCTCCATAACTTTTGCCAACTTGTCTGACTTTATCTTGGAGTTTCCACCTGTCACACATGAAGAGTGTGCACAGAATTAACGTTTTCTTCTGGGGTAGCTGGGACATCCAGACTGCTCATCATTTTCAATGCTCTTATGCTTCCCCATCTAAATTCACAAGCCCATTTATAGAGAGTACTTTAAGAAGGTGAGTCCTTCCCATGGGTCTTCATGAAGTCCTCATAAATTTCTTTGGGATTCATTCCCTTCTTACATAGATACTTGATCACTGCTTTAACTTCACTTTTCTCCATTTTGGTCAGAGTTCTGTGTATAATCAAAAGCTTTTGAAATACTACTCTCACTTCCAAAAATTTTCAATATGATTGAATAATAGTTTGATTGGGGTTTTGTACTTTTGTTATTTTATCAAAGTATATTTGGCAGAAAACTTTTTGATCATACCTCGTATAGTATTGTTTATTTAAAGTTGGAGAGTAATTATATTGTGTTTGACAAGTGGAAAAAAATTAAAGGAATTACCATCCTTTCTTGCATTAGAGGAATGTGACAAATTGAAACTTGTAATGAATGAAATAAAAGTTGTTCAAGCTAATAATGTAGTTAACACCTTATAGTTAACCATCACTGCCTCAGACCGAGGGACTCCACAGTTGACAGATTCTGCATCCCTCAGGATTAATATTGTTAGGAACACCCAAACACCAGTGTTTACTTCCTTGAATCAGCAGTATTCTACAAGCATTCAGCAGAGTTTGAATGTAGGGGCCAGTGTGATAACGGTCACAGCATCAGATGGTGATACCGTGGTATGTACTCTTGACTGGTGGTACATGTTATAAGGTATAGTCGAGTAATTAGAACTGTAGCAAAATAATGAACGGTTATGTCTGATTCAAGCGGTTGTTCTGATTCATGTGGTTGTTTTGTTCCTGTTATCAGTTAGAAATGAAATAAAATAGTTTAATTTTTGAGGATTATCAACTTACTTTGTATAGATATCAAGAATTGAAATGAAAAATATGTATCTAATCTGAATAAGATTTTCATTTCTATCTTTCTTTTGAAAATCAATATAGTCACAATTACTAACAAAATTATGATATTAACTCCTTCAGAAATGAAGGATTTTATGTAGTAAAGCAGTCATAATCGAAAATCCAATGAGGAAGAATAAGTGTTTCATGGTTTTTTGTTCTACACCGGGGAATGATAAAGAAAGTTGTTTCTGTTTTGCTTAATACAGTTTTTACTCTTGAATTTCCTCATTTGATTAACTATTTCTTTCAGAGTCCATACAATGTGGTGACATACTCTATGATTGGGGATGGATTAGGACTGTCATACTTCAGTGTTGATTCCAACAGTGGTCTCATTACTGTCAGGGACACCTTAACCAAAGACAACTCTGCCTCATACACGGTAACTAAGTATTTCTGTAATAGTCATTCAGGTTTATCACTGCTTAGTATGGCTGTATGGTACCAATCAGAATGCTAACAGAGTGATAGATGAAAAATTAGCAGATTAACAAAGTACCTGAGAACATAAACTTGTATTATTTCTAATTTCAGCTTCGAATTGTGGCTACTGATGGAGGTGGACTTACAAACACTGGTACAGTATTCATCACCATACAAAGGAATCTCAATGATCCTGAATGGCTTCAAAGGACCTATGTCCAAACAATTCCAGAAAATTATGCCCTTGGGCAATCTATCCTTCAGCTTCAAGCACGGGATCAAGATGTCCTGGTAACTCTTTTCTTTGTTTCTTAAAAATTTCAAACAAACTTTGAAGTTTAAAATGAACAGAAAAAGAAGAATACAAAATTTAGTTGAATCCAAAATAAGATTATATTGTAGGCACTGAAATCACAAAATCTTAGTAATTATGCCAAAAATCACTTTTCAGATGACATTTTGTTTGTAAAGAGGGGGCATTACTATCTCATTTGATTAAGGTTTAGAAAGGGATCTTCATTATTATTCTAAAAGTCGCACATTGTCTACATATTAAAAGGTGATGAATTTAGAAGTTCCTTAAATAGAAAAAAGATTTCCATTCATAAAATGAAAATACATAGTGAATAAGAAATAATAGTAGCATCATTTAATTATTATTGAATAAGTCTAACTTATGAGCACAATAGAATGTACAGATTTGCATGTAGATTATCATATATTGTTGTATATATGTCTATTTAATTCTGTCTTAGGCACCATACAACCAGCTGTCTTACAACATCATCAGTGATTCTACTGCTATTCAGTACTTCCAAATTTCTAGCAGTGGCATCATATCACTTCGCCAGTCTCCAGCAAATGTGCCCTCCTTGAATACTTTCACTGTAAGTATATATTCAGTAAAATGTTTGTAATGAAAACAAGAAAACAAGTGTGCTTCTACTGTTACTATTTGAAAAAGACTTTTTGACTTTAAGCTTTTATAACCCTGCCATTCAGAGGCGAAGGGGTAAGTAATCCACATTTGTCTGGATGTTTTGGTCTTTTTGTGACAATTATTATTCAGAGGAATGGCAAGAGTAATGTTTCTCTTTGTGGCAACCATTTTGTAAACTATAATATACGTCGTTTAAGCGGATTAAGTTGTAGGTTTTCTCATGGAACGACTCATATGTTAGTTAAATTTTCTACTTTTGCTTCTTTATCCCAAAATACTGACCTTTGATGGTAGTGAGACTATACGTAGTGTTTTTGTTTTTACTGATGCATGACTTTTACAAAAAAAGTGTCTACAGCACTAACTTTCTTGAATGGGTACATGTGTTACATAAGATTAATTCAATGCTTTTGGAATATGATTGGAATATTTCTGAAGTATTTTTGATATTTATTATTTTATTCAATTGGTTATCTGATTTCACAGCTGACAATTCAACTGAGAGATCAAGGTTCACCATCTCCAAGGACAGCCCAGGAGCAAGCAACTGTAACGATTAACATTCAGAGGAATCAGAATCCTCCAATCTTCTTTAACCAGTCATACACTCAAGTTATCCGAGAAGACGTCAGTATTGGTACCTCTGTTATCCAGGTCACCGCTACAGATGCTGATACCAATGTAAGTCAAAGGACACCATGAATACTGATTCAAAATGATTCACTTTTTCATCAAACTATGAAATACTCAAATGTTGGAATTAAGTCTTTTCATATCTTTTTTTTTAATATAAAGATCAGTATGAACACCAAATTTTACGATATACATATCTATGTATACATATATGAGTAATTAAAGGTTTAATAAATCATAAGTAATTCTGTATAATATAATACCTGAGATTTATTTTACTGAGAAAAAAATGGAACTTATTTTGAGAACATTTACATTATTTTATCAAGGGAAAATATCCTACATTTAGCTATTCAACTCTAGAAGAAAATATACCAAGAATTTTCTTTCATTTCAGTCCCAATTCAATCAAATCACCTACACCATCATTGGAGATGACACTGCTCCCAATTTCTTTCAAGTCACTCCTTCTACTGGCTTGGTATCCACCAAGGCTAGTCTTCAGTCTGAGGCCACGGATTTCTACAGGGTGAGACTTTAGTTATGAGAAGGAAAGGGAAAAATTTTCAAAGTTCAAAATGTAACGAAAGTATCCTCATGCACTTTTAATTATTACATGTTTATCTTTGTAATGTGAGAATAGATGATTGACCATCTGATTCTTGGTATATGTTTACAGATACGTGTAATTGCCAGTGATAATGGATCACCATCTCGAAGTGCCACTGCCATTGTGTATGTAACAATTCAGAGGAACTTTAATCGACCAGTCTTCACACAACAGTCATACTCTGCTCAAATCAATGAAGTTCAGCCTTTGGGTGTAGAAATTGTCAGAGTTACTGCTAATGATGCCGACACCCAGGTAGGTACCTTTCTGCAGTTTTAGGCAATTCCTTAATCTCTTGAACTTGCAGAATTGTCTTTCATTAAACGTTGACAGTTGATAGCATAATAAAATGCAGAGTTTGGAGATTTTTATATTGATATACCATAACTTAGATGTATAATTTCTGTTTTGATTGTAATATCCACATTTTATGAACTTAATGAATCATAAAAGCTCCAATTTAAAGTATATTTTGAAAAATTGTCCACAAAGTTATAAGTTTTTATTCATTATGATCACTGGTGCAGTGGTTTTCAGAATAGTTTTTTCTTTTCAGCCACCTAACAATGTGGTTACCTATGCTTTGCAAGAGGCCAGCACATATTTCCAAATTCATCCTGACACTGGAGTTATAAGTGTTATTGTACCTCTATACTCAGATACAAGTGATGCTTCCCAGTATACTGTAAGTACAATTAATGTTCACATACCTGAATATCTATGTTTTAACAATTCTTATCTTCTATGGTAAAATTTTAAAATGAACGGAGTTTTGGAACGTCTTAAACTGATAAAAAGGAGTAAAGAGAAAATAAAATGGAAGAAAAGTCTAAATAAAAATGAATTTGAAACTTAGAAATTGTGTCCAAGTTTACAAAATGTTAAAAAAAAAATCTGACCTTGACATGCATGTATATGTGTCAATTTTTTCAGTTAAGAGTTAGTGCAACAGATAGAGGAACCCCAGCCCTGTCTACTGTAAACTCAGTACCTGTAGTGATCACAGTGTTTAGGAACCAGTTTCCTCCACAGTTCATCAACACACCATATAGTGTGGCGATCAGTCGAGATACCTCCATTAATACTAGTGTCTACAGAGTGACTGCAGTTGATAATGATAACACTAACAATGTAAGCTTAAGTGCTACAGCTTTGTATTATTAAAGTTAAATTATTTCCAGTTAATTTATCTGCAACTATTGGTCTTATCTATTGCTAAGCTAAATATCAACATCATCTGACAACTCAGAACAGTCTGAACTTTCATTTATGTAATGTAGGATTTATTCTATTGATGACACTAGCAATGCTTCTTACATTTTGAAGAATTCACTAAATACACATGTAGTTTGAAAGTTGTTTTTGTCTTTTAGCAATTCAGTGGAATTACATATACAATGGTTGGTGTTAATACGGCCAATAATTTCTTCACCATCGAGTCTTCAACTGGTATCATCAGACTGCGTGCCAGTGTTTCCACGGATACAACTTCCACTTACACGGTATGTTCAAAATCAACCATTGATACATTTCCTAGACATAAGCATTAGATTTTTGAAAACTCAAGAATAGCATAGATAAAACATGTTACTATTATATTCAATATGTAATGGTTTATATGCAATGTGCCATACATCTGCAAAGGTTTATGACTTCACATTTTCAACTAACAGCAAATTTTTAATTATGTATTTACATTAGAGCACTTAAGCCGGCGTGGCGTAGTGGTATTGCGTCGGACTCCTGATCGGGAGGCCGGGGTTTGAGTCCCACTCTGGTCATGCCGGTGTCATGTCTTTTGGATGAGACAGTAAAAACTGAGGCCCCGTGTCATGGTATGCATGGCACGTTAAAGATCCCTCACTGCGTCGGGTGGGTCCATTGCAAAGGTCAAAATTTGTATGCCCCGCATCAGGCAGATGCCATCACCATATATGTGAAATATTCTTGGTGTGACGTAAAACAAAAATCAATCAATCATTAGAGCACTTAATGACCAAGACCCTAATCTGTAGGTTTTTTGTTTTGTTTTTGGGGTTTTTTTTGTTGCATATTGAAAATAGTCCTGCACCTGATGAATACTTTATCAATTTTCATTGCACATTCAGGAAAGCCCTTGCCATTTGTAAGGGTTACTGTTTAATCTCTGTAAATATTTTAAGCAAATTGAATTTTTTAAATTATTAACACCTCTTACAGCTTCTGGTTCAAGCTTATGATAATGGATATCCAGCTTTGTCCGACACAGAGTTAGTTTCCATCACTGTCAACAGAAACCTCCAGGCACCAGTTTTCACTCAATCAAACTACAATATTACCATTCTGGAGTCGCAGTCTTTGGGTACAACAATCACTACAGTCACAGCTAATGATCCAGATGCTGTGGTAAATGTTTCAGTCATCTAATTCTTGACTATAATCTTACATTTTGATAGAAAGATTTGAAAATTATTTAAACACTTAATTAAAACTATAGTTTAAAAAACTGGAAGCATTGCTGTTAAATCCTACAAGGTTTGAATAAACTTTTGTTCCTTCATCTTTGTTAGCATGTAGAAAACAGTGAGGATGTAAATTTCATTGAAAAATTATATTGTTGTTATTATCATCAAAGCAACCTGTTGAATTCTATTTTCTATTACAGTTTAGTAACCAGCAAAATGTAGAGTATTTCTTCTCGGGAATATCTCAAGGTAGTGGATTCTTCTTCATCAATCCATCCACAGGTCAAATATCGGTTCAAAGGCCCTTGACAGATGATACAAATACCAACAATAATATTTATCAGGTAATAATCATCAGGTGATAATTAAAAACTCTTCAAAACATGTCAGAAAATATCACTTATTTATTCCTAATGTACTGTATTAATTCAATAATGTCTTGTTTTTAGATAAATATTGCACCTTGTATGAAAGTTTACATGCAAATATTTAAAACATTACAGTTGCAAGTGATGGCTAGGGATTTTGGTACCCCACAGCTGCAGACCTCTACACCACTTACTGTGACTGTGCTTGTGATCCGCAACCAGTTTTCTCCTGTGTTCCAACAGACACCATACAATACGGCTATTGCTCAGACAGTGAGCACTGGTAGCAGTGTGTTCCAGGTTACAGCTACTGATGCAGACAGTAGGGTAAGAATGTACTTCATAAGATTAAAAGTGTAGACACATGGCTGCAAAAATATCATTATATGTTTTGTGGATGAAAATTTTATATTTAGCTCACCTGGACTGAAAGGTTCTAGTCCATAGTCTTTCTGTCTGTCTGTATCTCTGTCCAGCATAAACATTTTATACTTAAGATTTCTCCAGACTGTAAAACGAATTTTATGAATTTTGGTAAATATGAAGTTCTCAAGGTTCGATTCAAGTGTTATATTTTTGGCCAGATCCTTCAAGGGATTGATCAAGGGCAGGTAACCGAGACCACAAAGGGTACCCTTTTTTTTGACAAGTTTCTTCTGTATATAGACTGCATAGATTGATAAACCAATTGCATCACAGGGATCTGAAAAAGTTGTGTTTAGAAGTGTTGTTATTTTGGTTCTATTCAGAAGTTGTATTTTTGATCTTTTTTGCCGAGTTTATAAAAATTTGGCTTTGAATTTGATGTGGGATGGGCAGTGGTGTCAACAAATGGTTTTCAGACTCTTAACTCCTACAACTATTTAGGTATAGTAATGAAACTTCACACACGTACTCCCCATGAGCCGAGGATGTGCTCTATTGAATTTGGGATTGAAAGGTCAAAGGTCAAGGTAATAATGAAAAAAGGTGTAAAATATAGGGTATGAAAACATCTTGGCATTGTTTTTAATCTGATTAAAAGGAAATAAATGCAGTCATAAAGATATGAAATTCAAAATAATTTTAGGATATTTATTCATTTTGTTAAGACAGAAAAGAAAGGGAGGATGATACATTATTTGAACATTATATTGAACTCTGATGGACTGCTTCTTTAGTATTAATGGACAAATTTTGGTGAATCTTAGTAGAGATAAAGTACTTAAAAAATTTTCCCTAAGAAGTAATGTTTTTTGCCAGATCCACCAAGGGTTGGATCCAGGGTAAAGTGACATAGGCCAACAAGGGTACCCTTTTGACAAACTTCTCCAAATGGGATGCTTAATTTGACAAAGGAAATGCATCAGGGATTTAGAAGTTGCCTTTTTAAGAATTGCAGTTATTTTTGGTTTTATTCCAAGATCAAACTTTTGATGCTTTTAAGCCTTGTTTCAAAACTTAGTTATTATATGCCCCTCTTTAGACAGAATGTATTATGGTATGGTGTTGTTTGTCTATCCATTGACTAATCTGGGCCAGACATTCTTAATGCTGTAGCACATTTTTTTTCTTATGACAAGGTTGTATATCATGACCTTGACCTAGGGCCTTGACTCTAAGGTCAATGTCACTGTAGACATCAAGTGAATTACCTCTCTAGACCCATTGTTTTGGGGAGATTTTTGCATATTATATTCATAATTGAAATCTTTGGAGCCTGAATATTTGCACAGTGTGCTTACTATTTATATTTAGGGGATAAACATACTATTATGGGATTCTGACAGGTGGAAAGCAGTTATACCATCGATGGTATATGTTCCCTACAGCATATCCACCAAATACCTGTGGGAACCTCAAAACACAGAATGTTTATTCTAATGAATATGACACTTTCAAACTTTATCCCCTATAGAACCCCAAATGTGTATGTTGCTATGAAGGATTAAGAACAATGAAGAACAGCTAATGCACTGCAAAATGTAGTGCACAAAATATGGAAGTATTTTTAAATATATCATGTGGAAGATAAAGTCATCCTCCATGTTTGCTTATGGTTTATATGCAAATGTTTGTGTATGAATATAAATTGTGTGTCAATGTGAGTTGGTTTGTGGCAAGTATATAGTGATTATATGAAGCTTTGGGCCACTTAAAATGTATGTAACAAGAGGTATGAATTAGAATAGATGTTTATCCAGTATCGGAAGTGTAATATCAGAACCTGTGTCAAGGGTCGGTCTAGCATATTTCCTTTCTATTCGGCAACAAGTAAAACAATTTTAACATGTGCTGTTAATGATACCACATTTAAGTAGAACTATGTACTGAAACTGATGCAACTGAATAAAATAATAATGATAGATAATAAAATAATAATACACTAAACCTCTTACAATTATTGATTTTTACAGAGTCCGTATAACCAAGTGAGTTATCGCATTGTTGGAAATTCTGGAAATTTTGCTATCAACAGTGTTACAGGAGTGATTTCAGTGACAAGTTCAATCTTCAGCAGTGCAGATGCTGAATATAGGGTGAGTAAATCTACCAGCAAATACAAAATCATTTCAGGATCCCACAACCACATCCCTTCATGAGAATTACAGTAACAATATAATAATAAGGATACATTCTGAATCAGTATTATCCTATAACATAAGAAGAGTGCAAAGAGTGTACATATTTCAAACTGAAAGTATTATACAATGTGTGTAATGTTGCATGCACAAAAAGAAGACAGCATTATTGTCCTTTTTGTGATCTCTGGCCAGATATCGCTAGTTAAATTGATAAGTAGTGAGAAGGCAGCAAGACATTAGATGCATCAGATCCTTGCTTATGTTCAATTGCTGATGATCTGAAGCCAGTTAGGACAGGTCTGGCATTTCAAAAATTGATAGGGTGCTTAATGAGAAATAAAGATGGATAGCTGTTCATATGGTGCTAAATGACAAATAAAGATGAGCAGCTATTCATACAGTGATTAATGAGAAATAAGGTGGATAACTGTTTATAGGGTGCCCAGTGAAATTGATTCATTGACTATTGTTTTATGTCACATGGATTGTGAGAAATAAAGATGGATACCTGTTCATAGGATACTCAATGAAAATTAAGAATTAGAACTCTGCACATATAATGCTACTGTAAAGTAGGCAAGATATTTCTAACAAATGCAGCTAAACAATGAAATTTCATACGTAAGACATCTGTTCAGTCATACATGGTACACTGTCTAGAAAACTTACTTGCATGCCCTATTACTTTTTTTAGTATCTACTTTGGTTTCCTTCACCTTCCAATGAATGATTTAGAACAATTGCTTGGAATTTATTTGTAGATTCTGGTAATGGCTGTTGATGGAGGTTCCCCACAGAGGGTCGCATATGAGACCGTTGTTTTCACCGTTAATCGTAATCTGAATGCGCCGTTCTGGGTGACTCCTGGGAATAATGCTAACTATCAAGCCTCACAAACTGTATTAGAATCAACCGGTTTTGGAAATACAGTATTTCAACTGGCTGCCACAGATCAAGATATTACAGTAAGTTTTAAAAATAGAAAATGTAGAAATACAAGAAAAGTGAAACACAATTTCTTGAACCGACATACTGAATTGTTTTTGATTATCTAAAATAGATGCACATTTGTCTGAAAAGTTAACTTTGTTTATATCTTATCTTGTATTGTCTTTTTATTTTCATTTAAAAATTCAGAAGTAGTTTTTAAAGCTTATTAGATAGTATGTCATTCTGACTTAATCTTGACCATGAATTTTAACTCGCCTCATCGATGTTGATTGGAGCTTATGCTATACCCTCAGTGTCAGCATCCGGTTAAGTAGTTCAGGGTAACTATTGGAAAAAGCATAGGTGCTACAGTTACCAAACTTCCAACTTGAGTTCATCTTTAGATGCTTACTTATGCACATGTATCAGATAATGCATCTGACTTACAATTTCTGCTTAAATTACTTGATTAATGGGTTAGGATTATTCAGTACATGTATTGGAGAAAGCACAGGTATTTGAAGCTCTGCAAGTCCACAACAAACATCTGTTATGCCCCTACAGGGGTATACACCAAAGAAAAAACATTTCTTTGGTGTATACCCCTGTAGGGGCATAATAGATGTTTGTTGTGGACTTACAGAGCTTCAAATACCTATGGGAGAAAGTATAGGTGCTACAGTTGCCAAGTTGCTACAGTTTACCAAACTTGCACATTAGGTTCATCTTAGGATTCTGACTTAAGCACATGCATTCTATGATGCGCCTGACCTGTATTTTCTGCTTGAGTGACTTGGTTCAAGATCACAATGTTCAATATATCTTCCTACTATTCTTGTTTTTGTGACAAATACTGTATCAAGGTGGTAATCTTTGATTAGACTGTATCAAGGTGGTAATCTTTGATTAGACTGTATCAAGGTGGTAATCTTTGATTACACTGTATCAAGGTGGTAATCTTTGATTAGACTGTATCAAGGTGGTAATCTTTGATTACACTGTATCAAGGTGGTAATCTTTGATTAGACTGAAGCCGGCGTGGCCTAGTGGTATCGCGTCGGACTCCTGATCAGGAGGCCGGGGTTCGAGTCCCACTCTGGTCATGCCGGTGTCATGTCTTTTGGATTAGACAGTAAAAACCGAGGCCCCGTGTTGTGGTATGCATGGCACGTTAAAGATCCCTCACTGCTTCGGGTGGGTCCGTTGCAAAGGTCAAAATTTGTATGCCCCGCATCAGGCAGATGCCGTCACCATATACGTGAAATATTCGTGGTGTGACGTAAAACAAAAATCAATCAATCAATCAATCAGTTGATTAGACTGTATCAAGGTGGTAATCTTTGATTAGACTGTATCAAGGTGATCTTTGATTAGACTGTATCAAGGTGGTAATCTTTGATTACACTGTATCAAGGTGGTAATCTTTGATTACACTGTATCAAGATGGTAATCTTTGATTAGACTGTATCAAGGTGGTAATCTTTGATTACACTGTATCAAGGTGGTAATCTTTGATTAGACTGTATCAAGGTGGTAATCTTTGATTAGACTGTATCAAGGTGGTAATCTTTGATTACACTGTATCAAGGTGGTAATCTTTGATTACACTGTTTCATTTTTTTGCTATGTATTTTGGATGTCTTATGTTGACATTAATTTTTCAATACAGGCTCCTTACAATACATTGGTGTATACATTGATTGGAGAAGGAGATGGTCCGTTGTACTTCCAAGTCGGTCAGAATGATGGACGCATCACTATTCGGTCATCTCTATATCAAGACCAAGGAACGAGTCAATACAGGGTATATCATAAGAAGATACTAGTAAAGAATTTAATTATATTAATTTATCACAGTCAGAAATACATTTAATAAGGTGCCCTGGCCTAAGTAAGTTTATGTGTCAAATTGAACTCAGTTTAGTTTCCTTCCTCTGACAGTCAGGTTCTATTTTTTCTCATTAGATTCCATCATTAGTTATTACAGTCATAGATGCAACATATTCCCTAACATAACATAAAAATATTTCAAAACTTTTGAGTAAATCTTAATTAGTTATTTCATTGCTCAGTTTTACTTTGGATATCTGTTTAACAAATAAGTTTAAAAAAAAAACGTAAAACTTTCCTTTAGCTAATCATTCGTTTGAGTGATGGAGTTGGACGTCAGGCTGACCAGAGTGCCACCGTGACTATAACTGTACTTCGTAACCAGAATACCCCGTATTTCATCAATGATCCTTATGCCAGGCTGATTCAGGAGAATCTACCCACATCCACAAGTATCTTGCAAGTTACTGCTCGGGATGATGACTCCCCTGTAAGTACAATCTACAACTTGGAATTATGATTCATAAAATTTTCATCAAGGATCATTGCATATCTATTGGACATTGGAATAAATTTGTTGGAAATGAATTAGTATCCTATTCATTCACTGTTAGAAAGTAAAAAGTCTTAACTTGTGAAGATCTGGCACATGTTTTGATTATCATAAATGTGTTGTCATGTTGTTATCACAGAATACTTTCGAGGTTGTGCGTTATGAACTCATTGGAGATGGAAGTTCAAGTATCTATTTCGATGTCAATGCCGTGTCTGGAAACATCATTATAAAGCAGTCGCTGGCCAATGTTGCCTCAGATGTATTCTATGTAAGTTATGTCATTATAATGCTTTAGTAATAGAGAAAAAGAAACCCCAAAGCTTGAATTTAGTTATGTAGATATATTAATACCCCAAAACTGAGAAATGAATATCGTTTGTAAGCTAGTACAATTTTTTTTTTAGTTTTGATTTTCTTGTATAGTTTATTTTAAACTTAATTGTGTAACTTATGTAGTTTGTAAGTTAAATTCATGTATTATCACAAAGTTACAGGTTCATACTTTTTCCTATTCTTTGGAATGTCAGTGTATTCAGTGGCTAGGAGGTCACAAAGTTACAGGTTCATACTTTTTCCTATTCTTTGGAATGTCAGTGTATTCAGTCGCTAGGAGGTCACAACTGTTCCAATCTCAGTGAATAATACCTGACTGTTTATACAACAACTTTAAAATGTATTCAGCAGAGTGGCAGCAAGTATAGATTGATATAATCATAGATTTATATACTTTCAGCTGAGAATCCGTGCATATGATAATGGTATCCCATCCAGGAGCAATACCACTTTGGCTACTGTCACCATCCAGCGTAACCTGAATGCACCTGTGTTTACAAGAACCAACATCGCAGCAAATCTTCCAGACAGTAATACTCTTGGAGAAACCATTACATCAGTAACAGCAACTGATGCTGACACTGTGGTTAGAAAACTTACATATCAAATGGAATGGATTTAATATCAGTCTCCATGTTTTGTCTTGTCAAACAGAATTTGTAGCATGCTTTGCTCATAGATGAGAAGTCTAGTTATAATTTAAGACTCGTATTAATTTTATGGATGCAAGTTTAACTTTATTAGCTGAGTTGCAAATCTAGGCTCTTAATTTGATATGGGGTGGGCGTCAGGTGGTGGACCGCGGGCATCAACAATTGGTTTGCGGACTCTAACTCCTACTCTAACCTCCTCATTAATGAAGCTGCACACACACATTCTACAAGAGCCAAGGATGTGTCCTATTGATTTCGGGATCCAAATGTCAAAGATCAAGGTCATAGGGCCTTGTTGAGTGAAAATGGTCTCTGGACTTTACCTGTATTTACATTCCACCTTTTGTTATGAAACTTTACAGACATACTACCCATTAGTTGATTTCAGGATCAAAAGGTCAAGATCATAGTGAAAATGGTTTCCAGACTGTTTCTTCACATGTATTTTTATGCCTATAGGGTATGAAATCTTGCATGGGTATGAAAATGTTTTGCAACTCAGCATATTGCATCTTTGATGCAACTTTCTTGTTTGTATTTAAACTTTTGAGAATGTATTATATTTTATGATTTTTTTTCAAGTAAGAAATCATATTCTGTGCTCTGATTTGATTGATATTTTTTCAGTCACCCAACAATATTGTTCGCTACACACTGAAGGGCAATACTCAAGCTTTGGAATTCTTCTTTGTTGATTCTGTCACTGGAGCAGTGTCTCTGAGGAAAGCACTTTCCCTAGATACATCTTCCACACAAATTTACACAGTGAGTTAATTTAAGATAGATATCATCAGCTGTAAAATTCAAATGTAGAACATTCACTAGGTTTGATATTATTCAGTAATGCTACATTCATGACATATTTTTGATTGTCTTGTATCCTTTATTCTATACTCATTATGAATGTTCAGTTCTTATGACATATTTGGAAGGGATCATTTCCCACTTTTCATACAAGGTTTGAACTACATGTAGTGATAGAAATAATTAGGTGAAATATCCAGATGTACTGTACAATTGAAATAGTGTGATTGGTTTATTATTCATCAGCTAAGCTAGCAGTTCTTGGAATAGTTTGGAAATAATAATTGGTAAGTGTAAGATAGAAAAATGTCTTATTTGTAATTCTGACATAAGTTTATTGAATTTACAGCTTGTAATTGGTGCCTTTGATCTTGGAAACCCTCAACGGACTGCAGTCGTAGATGCCACAGTGACAGTGTCAGTAGTTCGCAACACTCAAACACCTTTCTTTGTTCCCACAGCAAACTATGCTATTCAAATACAAGAGACAACATCAATTGGTTCTTCTGTGATTCAAGTGGAGGCCCGAGACTCTGACACTACTGTAAGACACTCTTTTGCTGTAAATCACAATAATGATAAATAAACATTTCTAATTAAGAATTATTCATATCAAAAAGATTTCTTATAACTTTAATCCAAAACATCTAAAAAAAATTGCAGTGTAGATTGAAACTGCTTACATACTTGTCTTTCCTAGCAACATGCCATATAGGGATAATTTTTGTAAAGGACTGTGTGTCTAGTAATACTCATGTTTTTAACACTCTCTTTAACTTATTGTCAGGAAAAGAGATTACCATGGGAAACTAGTGTGATAATAAATGTTCTATTTTCAAATTGTAGGTAACTAATCCTAGACATTTAGCATCATTCTTTTTAAGTATAATATTATAAAGAATCCATGAAATCAAAATTACGATATATTTACCGCCATGATTGTGTGCGTTTTTCAGAGTCCATTCAACGTTGTTACACTGAGATTGATTGGTGATGACAAAGGTCCGACCTACTTTAACTTCAATGCCTCATCTGGCGTAGTGTCTGTTCGCCAGGACCTCAGATTTGACACAGACTCATTCTATAGGGTAGATTTTTCTTGTTTATTATGATTGACAGAAGCAAAGTTGATGTTAATCTCAATGTTTTCTTATTCAAATTTTTTTTAAATAATTGGGCAGTTTCACACTTTCCTTCTCTTAAATTATCATGTTATAGTTTGAAGATATTCTTAGTATGTGATATGGTTGAATACACAAAATTAATGTTAAGAAAGTGAAGTTTGTACTACATACACATTTTGGTATTTTAGCCTCAAAGAATTAGATGTTGTTGAATTTCATACTTCAAATTTTGTTTGAATTATAGATGAGAATTGAAGCAAGAGATGGTGGTTACCCAGCTTTGAGTGCAACTTCCCTTGTTGATATAACAGTGCGACGTAACATCTTTGCTCCAGAGTTCACCACTCTCTCATATGAAACAACTATTCAGGAATCCCTTGCTATTGGCAGTAGTGTCATAAATGTCCTGGCTGTTGATAGAGATTCTAGCCAACCTCATAATATTACTTCTTTCTCTATTAGTGGTGACAGCACGAGCAACTTTGCTAGTCAGTTTTTCGATATCAATTCTGCTACTGGACAAATATTTGTGCGACAGTCTCTCATGAATGATAACACAGACACAACTCGATATACAGTGAGTACATATCCAATATAATGTATAAAAAAGATTCGAAAATCATCATTCCATTGGTATGTGCAATTCTAACATTTTCAATGAAGTATCTAAGAAGTGAAATATCAGATTTATGAAGCTTATATTAATTAACAAGCTTCACTCTTTACCTTAATGCTATGTGTAATAGTCCCTGCCATATCCATGATCTCTTAAGGTGTTATAACTTGGATATGTTGTGGTTAAGCCTAGTATATTACAAAAAATATACCTCGCTGTACATTGTGAGAATGTTTGGTTTTATACCTCGTTGTCCATTGTGAGGATGCTTCATTTCATACTTCGCTGTCCATTGTGAGGATGCTTGGTTTTGTACCTCGCTGTCCATTGTGAGGATTCTTCGTTTCATACCGCGCTGTCCATTGTGAGGATGCTTTGTTTCATACCTCGTTGTCCATTGTGAGGATGCTTGGTTTCTTACCTTGCTGTCCATTGTGAGGATGCTTCGTTTCAGGATTTGAACCATACACGAGACTAACATAATGATATAGAAACAAATTTGTTTTAATTTTTGAAAATGGTAAATAAATTCAAATGTAAATATATTACATTTCATGTTCTTCACAGCTACAAATACAAGTGTCTGATCAAGGAGTACCTACCCTAACCAGTAATCAGAGAGCCAGTGTAGTGATCAATGTCATCCGCAACAATTTCCCTCCTATATTTATCAATACTCCATACTCCACCACCATCAACAGAACCATACTTCAAGGAACCACCGTATACACAGTGACTGCCCAAGATCAGGATACTCAGGTTACAACAAGTTACAATGAATGATTTTCATTAGTTTTGTTCGTGTGCTTTCTTGAAAATGTTTTATCTTTGGGTTTTTTGCATACTCATTGCATATATATTTATAAAAATGTATTTATCATAAATGTAGTATTAGCTCACCAGGGATGAATGTGTATGGTGAGGTGTTGTAACATCCATGTTGCCTTTTGTGGAAGGTTAAGGATTAAGTGTCAAAACTTAAAAGTTTCTGAAATATGGTTTTTATGCTTGAGAGGTAACTTCCTTAATCTACAAAACCCTCCAATAGTCAATTTCTCCCATTATTTGTTTGATGTCAATGTAAGGTAACTTTAAACAGAAGTCAAGATTTTACATAGTAGACTATTATCATTAGCTGCTCTTTATGCACTTTGATAATACACCCATCAAGGCTCTGTCCTCTGATAATGTTTGTAATGTTTAGATAAAAAACCCCTCAGCATTATGCCTTCAATTCTCATTTCCAGTGTAGGAACAAATACATTGTTTTATATTCTTTCCCATTTCTTTATATATTTGTATATCATTACAGGCCCCATACAATACTGTAGAATATGACATGGTTGGAGATGACAGTGCTGTTGTTATTTTCAATGTAGATAGAACTTCTGGAGTTGTAAGAATTGCACAGTCTTTACTGAATGACCAAGCATCCACGTATGTGGTATGTATTTATATAGTGTGCTTTAAGTATACATGTATCATGCTAAACCTTGGCTGATACAATTATATGAGTCATATTTGTAATTTAATCTTTTTTTATTTTTGTTTTGTATATTCTCACAAGGGTCACTTTGACCCCAAAGTTTAGGCACCCAGCTCTTAAATCTTATAGCCATAGATAACTGGGCAAGTGCAGAATTCTCTCCTTCTTGAAATATATTTAACAGGTCAAATTATACATCTTTGTACCAGTAGTGTATTATCCCCTCTCAACAACGTTGCAGGGGAGATATAGTAATGGTACCGTTCCTTTGTTGGTGGGTGCATGCATATGTCTATCAAAACCTTGAAGGCATTCTTGAAGTCACAGTTCTGGATTAATACCTCACATATAGCTTTAGTATAACTTAGGAGAGGAAGATCCCTATTGATTTGGAGGCAAAAGATCAAAGATTAAGGTTACTACTGGTCATCATAGAAAACCTGTAGGCGCTCTAGAATCTACAATTTTAGTCTATTGGGTTAAAACTTCACATATAGATAAAGTATCATGAGAGAAAGATCCCTATTGATTTTGAGGTCAAGGGTCAAAGTCAATTTATTCCTACGGATTTTGCTGTCGTGTGAGGGGATGCCTTGCTTGGCTTTGCCTATGTTAAATTTTACGATGCTGTGAAGAAATATCTTGTCAGTCCATTGCTTATTATAACTCTCTTTTTAATATCATAACATGGCATATGATACGAATGATATATAATCTAGTATATGCAATAGCATATAATAGGAATGATGTGTAGTTTGGTATCTATGAGAGCATATGATAGAGATGATACATAGTGTGGTACCCATATGATGGCATATGATAAAGATGATATGTAGTATGGTGTCTATGATGGCATATGATAGGGACGGTTCTTATTCTGGTATCTAAGATGGCAAATGATTGAACATATGATAGGGATGATATGTAATCTGATGTCTATAATAGCATATTATAAGAATGATATGTATGTCTTTTATCTAAGATGGCATTTGATAGTGCATATGATGTGGATGATATATAGTCTGGTATCTGTGATGGCATATATAGTACATATGATATGGATGACATATAGTCTGGTATCTGTGATGGCATATATAGGGCATATGATATGGATGATATATAGTCTGGTATCTGTGATGGCATATATAGGGCATATGATGATATGGATGACATATAGTCTGGTATATATGATGGCATATGACAGGGATCATTCTTAGTGTGGTATCTAAGATGGCAAATGATGGGGCATATGATAGGGTTGATATGTAACCTGATATCTGTAATGGCATATAAGAATGATATGTAGTCTGGTATCTAAGATGGTATTTGATAGGGTATATGATAGGGATCATATATAGTGTTTTATCTATGATAGCATATGATAGGGATGCTTTGTAGTCTGGTATATATATAACACCTTAGAGTCTGATCATTAATTTGAAGAAGTTGTACTAAATCTTGTCCAGTTCTTCTATTCTTTAATATATTAGATTTAATTTGCATGACCTCTGACATGTATGACCAGTAATTGCTCATCTGGGCTTCATATTTTGGGTAAGATGCTTTGTTTGATGAAAAAGGGAACAGTAAAATAATGTGGTTGGTGTTTCTACTCATTTATCACAATGGATTTACATCATCTGATGATGGCATGTGATGTAGCATATTTGCAAATTTGGACTTTGATTTTGACTCATAACTGAAGGAAATGTTCTTGTGAAATACATACTAGGAAGCGTTTTATTATAGAATAGTTTGTGCTTTCATAAAGATCAGGGTATGTATTCCTCAATTGCTCTATTGTTATATAATTAACATGTTACTGACATTTTAGGTACGAGTAAGAGCCATGGATGGAGGAAGCCCACGTTTATCTGCTACTGCCCTTCTGACAATTACTGTGCAGAGGAACCTTGTAGCACCTGTTTTCCTCCAGAACTCGTACACTATCACCATCCCAGAGACACAGGCTCCAGGATCTAATATCCTCACTGTACAAGCTAGAGATAATGATCTTATCGTAAGTTCACCTTTCAGCAGTTTATAGTAGATGCCACTGACATCTTGCTCAACTTTTATATCTTGATTTAGAAAAAGAGCCAAGATAGCTGTCATTAGGGTGCTTAGCAGGATGTTTATTGGTGTCTTGGTCCTGTTATTGCACACATTGGCATGTTAAAGATTACTACATGCTTCAGGTTAGGCTGTAGCATAGGCTGAAATTGTTGAGCAGTGCATTATGCTTACATTATTGCTAAAAAGGTGTAATAATGTGGAAAACAAAATCCAAATAAAGACAACAGGATTATTACCTTTTTCTTAGTTTGAGGTTTAGTGTATAGTGATGAACTGATTGATAAAGGAATTGAATAAAGATGATTTATCGTGGACCTTGACGGACTCAGACCAAATATTGAATACTTTAAACCATGCAATCACAAATAATACAAGTTTTTAGTTTTAAGTTTTATTGGTAATAATAATGGCCGCAGTGGATTTTTCAACCAACATTATAATACATGTAATTGCAATTTATCATAATGCATTACCATTATACATTATCATAAGTGAAAGCCCATTGTCCAATTGACAAGGGCAAACAACATGTATGGTAGAAAATTTACCATGTACAACATTATTCACTATCATACCAAGCATATATAGACAAAAACAATTCATTATGTAATCTGGAATGCATCATAATATATTGATATAGCATTAACATTACACATTAAGTGGATGCCAATTGACAAAGACAAACCACAAAAATGATGTATTTAACACTTTTAAAGACAGAAACTTTCTCTTTATGCAGGCACCACACAATACATTTAGTTACTACTTCAGTGGTCAGAGCAACCAAGTTGACCGATTTTTCTTGGATCCTACATCAGGTCAAATCTTTGTGCGAAGAATTCTGTCTGGGGAGACTCAAGAAACTTTCAATGTAAGTCGCATGTATTTCCCTGTTACTTTTAAAAATGATATTCTTCTTTTACACCTATTTCTTATTAGAAATAAAGTACCTATGAAACTTTAATCTCTTATTTCATTTGTATTTTACATTCTGAAAACCTAGAGACCGAGTAGTTTGCAAGGGAGACTGAGTGGTTTGCAAATCGGATCAGACTAGTTTTTAGAAGTTTGAATCTCTTTGGACTTGATTATGTGATGGCTGTACAAAGAATCCGCTTTGAGGATTTGACTTGCCTGTTAAAGACATTGTCACCAAACTCGTCATATTTGTTTGAATACTTCTATTGATATAATCAGAATTCTGATACATGTCTATCAAATTCATGTTCTTGTTAGTAATGTTACTGTTTTGTGTTGATCAAAAATAACTTAAACAAACCAATAAATATCATAGTGTTGTCAGGGGTGTTAATTCATGTTAATAACCAATTGATTGAGATGTCCAGTACATGTATCTCAGCTAAAATCATGAGTTTCAGAAAAAGTTCACTGAAAATTGTGTCTTGTATCCTAAGTGAACAGTATGCAGTATTGGGAGAGGTAGTTTGTATGATACTGCCGATGTGTCAAGTTGTTCTGATAATCTGGATGTATTTCCATTACTGTCTCTTCAGAAATTTTAAAATTTATCTTGATTTTTTGGGTGCAAAGACTTTGTTGTTCAGGACAGTAGCCACTTACAGTTAATGATCCATATCAGGATACAATATTTCACACAGAAAGCTAGTAAGCCTGTAATTCAAATGATATGTTCCTAGATGTGGTGTAAATTAAACAAACATTATTTTTTGTCCAGTACAATGTGTTTGCTCGGGACAATGGCTCTCCACAGCTTACCAGTCTGACAATCCCAGTGACCATAAACGTTAGACGTAATCAAGTAGCTCCAGTGTTCCAGAATGAGCCGTATTCTAGGGCTATTACATCATCTGCTACTAGTGGAACCTCCATTGTCACAGTAACAGCCACAGATGCTGATACTTTCGTGAGTGTTATTTATAGCTAGGACTTAAATTCTTTCATATAAATATTGCAATTATAACAAATTGTTTGTATTGATAAAATTACTTTATATCGCACTGTATTTTCAAATATTGCTATTTTTGTGTGATAGTTTTCAGCATACGTCAGAATGAGTAACATCATTATGAAATGTCTTATTCTTCATTATAAGCCCCCATTCAATGTTGTGACTTACTCAATCATTGGAGATGACACGGCACCAAGTCTCTTCAGCATCAATGCAGGAAGTGGATTGATAACCATGAATAACAATATCAACACAGACGGATCCAATTATTATCAGGTTTGTACCTTAATTCTTTATGGCCATATACTAAGTAATACAGGTGTTCTTACTTTAGCAGGGTTGTACCTTAATTCTTTATGGCCATATACTAAGTACATGTAATACAGGTGTTCTTACTATAGCAGGGTTGTACCTTAATTCTTTAGGGCCCTATATTAGTAATACAGGTGTTCTTACTTTAGCAGGGTTGTACCTTAATTCTTTATGGCCATATACTAAGTACATGTAATACAGGTGTTCTTACTATAGCAGGGTTGTACCTTGATTCTTTATGGCCATATACTAAGTAATATAGGTGTTCTTACTTTAGCAGGGTTGTACCTTGATTCTTTATGGCCATATACTAAGTAATACAGGTGTTCTTACTTAGCAGGTTTGTACCTTGATTCTTTATGGCCATATACTAAGTAATACAGGTGTTCTTACTTTAGCAGGGTTGTACCTTAATTCTTATGGCCATATACTAAGTAATACAGGTGTTCTTACTTTAGCAGGTTTGTACCTTGATTCTTTATGGCCATATACTAAGTAATACAGGTGTTCTTACTTTAGCAGGGTTGTACCTTGATTCTTTATGGCCATATACTAAGTAATACAGATGTTCTTACTTTAGCAGGTTTGTACCTTGATTCTTTATGGCCATATACTAAGTAATACAGGTGTTCTTACTTTAGCAGGGTTGTACCTTAATTCTTTATGGCCCTATACTAAGTAATACAGGTGTTCTTACTTTAGCAGATTTGTACCTTGATTCATTATGGCCCTATATTAGTAATACAGGTGTTCTTACTTTAGCAGGTTTGTACCTTAATTCTTTATGGCCCTATACTAAGTAATGCAGGTGTTCTTACTTAAGCTGGGTTGTACCTTAATTTTTTATGGCCACATACTAAGTAACACAGGTGTTCTTACTTTAGCAGGGTTGTACCTTGATTCTTTATGGCCATATACTAAGTAATACAGGTGTTCTTACTTTAGCAGGTTTGTACCTTAATTCTTTATGGCCCTATACTAAGTAATACAGGTGTTCTTACTTTAGCAGGGTTGTACCTTAATTCTTTATGGCCCTATACTAAGTAATACAGGTGTTCTTACTTTAGCAGGGTTGGCTTTGTGCTTGGCTTGTGACGGAGAGATGAATGAGTAATTAATCCAGTTTAAAAAAGTATCATTCATGTTTTCTTTTGAATATTAATAGTAATATTTATATATGCTGATGTGATGATTATTTATTCAAGTAAGTATTATTAATGTATTATTTGCACATTATTGTGAGGTTAGTATGGCTTATGTGCTTGGCTTGGGACATGGAGATTCAGATGCTCTGACGACATGTCATTGGCCTGTCATGGATGCTCTGACTACATGTCAGTGGCCTGTCATGGATGAGACCGTAATTATTAAAAACAATGATAGACAGATCACCGTTATGGATGTGTCAGACACTGACTAATTATAGAAATGAAATTATTTGATAACCCAGAATATCAAATACAATGTTAAGCTTGTATGAAGACTTATTGATGTTCTTCATTTGCAGATCCGAGTGATGGCATCTGATGGTGGCAGTCCATCTCTGACTGATGTCACTTTAGTGTATGTCAACGTAACCCGTAACCTCTTTGCACCTGCCTTCAATCCAACACAGTATTCTAGGGCCATACCAGAGGACCAGACCCTGGGAACCCCCATCACCACTGTGACTGCAACAGATCTAGATAACACAGTAGGTCTATTTTAACACAGCCCTGCTGAATTTAAGGAGAAGGGGTACAGATAGATGTTATCGTAATTTTGACCTCTGTTGAATTTTGTATTTTCCAAAAATTTTAATCTTACGTTTGAACTGCCCAGTTGCAATATTTTATTTAAGCTGTATGGAACTGTATCAGAAATAAGAGATTTATAACTGTACACCATGCCATAGTAAGGTCATGAATCAAGATTGCTTGATTTAAGAAGGCAAACTAAATAATCAAATTATTAGTCCCCTGCTGTTGAAACCAGGTGGACAATAGGTTATGTCTCCATCTGTCTGTCTTTCACTTTTGTTTTCCAGAATTATTTTCAGTTCAGCTTTAAGATATTTGATTGAAAGTTGGTACACTGTTCTGTATAGTAAAATAACAGATTAAGTTTTTGTTTTGTGAGATTCTGTTCATTCCTGACTGAGTTATGGCCCTTTATTTTCTAAAAATCAATGCAAATTTTTTTTTTTTTTACTATTTCAGGTTGAACTCTCGGGTATTTGATTGAAAGTTCGTTTTTTTTATACCACAGAGTTACAAATCAAGTTTGTTTTTTGTTTGATTTTGTCAATTTTTAACTGAATTATAGCCACTTTATTGATTGAAAATCAATGCAATTTCTGTTTTCCAGAATAATTTAAAGATTAAGCTTAGAGGGATTTGATGAAAAGTACACTTTTCTATAAAGCAGAGTTATAATTCAGGTTTATGTTTTGTTGAATTCCTTCTATTTCTGACTGAGTTTTGTCCTTTCAGTTTTATTTGACTTGGCCCAAACAAAATTAATGTTTAGTTTCTCAGACACTTCATGTGAAATTGTAATGAATTTTTTTAAATCAACAATTTTATAGTGTATGTTTTATACTTTTGATCAAACCAATTTCCAAGACCATGTCGGCCATTAACAATGCTTAGTTGAAGTTTAGATCACACCTCTCACTATAACACCCAATTACTGTCCAAAGAAGGTTTGTTGTTGCCCCGGACTTGATCTTTAAGGGGATCATTTTCATTTTCGGTCCCCTTTAACATGCTTAAACATCAATGTCAGTTGCACATTTTAAAGAAACATTAATTCAGAAAATGCAGAACAGGGAAAATCTTGAAAACCATATATAAAAATTTCATATGTAGCACTAAGTTATGTGGCAGTGCCACATAACTAAATTTTTTATTTCATTTGGCCTTAAGGAACCAAATCCAACAAGATGCAGAATTTTCAGAATTTTAGTTGGGTGCTTTTTTCATAAATCATGAATTTCAAAAATAAAAAAAATCAGAATGTGGGTGAAAAGTAAGAGTGAGGCATGAGAATCCACGGAATTTTCTATCATGGCATATAGAAACCTGATCTAAAATTAGTTTATAGGATGTTATCTTTGAGACACTGCATAGTTTCTGAAATATTGCATATTATTTTACTTTATGTATTTAAACACAGTTATGTGTATGTTTAAGTGTAATTAATTTCTTTATTCTTTTTAACTCCAGTCTCCAAACAATATTGTGGTATATACATTGGCTGGAAACCAACGTGCACAAGAATATTTCCGAGTTGATTGTATGTTTAAGTATAATTAATTTCTTTATTCTTTTTAACTCCAGTCTCCAAACAATATTGTGGTATATACATTGGCTGGAAACCAACGTGCACAAGAATATTTCCGAGTTGATTCAAGCTCAGGAGCAATCTCACTCATCAAACCTGTGTCTCTTGATCCCATCAAAGATTCTAGCTACCAGGTATAATCATTTGATATTGCAAATATAAATTGTTATACTAGACTATCATGCTCTTGTCCTGACAAAACATGAATGATGTTGAAATTTTAAAAACATCTATAAATTTACTGTTGACACTTGTTCTGTTTCAAAAGATGTGTAATTTCTGAAATGCGAATCATTATTTACCCATATGTAAGTTATAGCAAGATACAATTTACATTTTTTCCTTAATCTTTCTACCAGCTTACAGTGACAGCTAGAGATTTAGGATCTCCAAGTCGTGGGGCTACAAACACAGCTACTGTGATTGTGACAGTCTTCAGGAACAATAATGCACCTGTATTCACTCAAACTCCCTATGCTGCTACTGTTGATAGAAACACTAACACTGGCTCCAACATCTACACAGTAACAGCAGTTGATGCTGACCAGCAGGTAACTTTGACTCGCAGTGTCTGTTCTGTACAGAAACGCTTAGCAGTTTAAGTTGGTGATTTAAGCCATAGATATAAAGTTTACTGGATGTTTGGTCAAGTCAGGTGCTTGATGTATAGTTGGGATGAAAGGGGTTACCTTGAGTTGAAAACAAATCAATAAATGCATACATTTTGAATATAGTTTCTGCATCCTTTTGTAATTCATGTATGGAGAAAGTATTCATTTGAAAATATCTACACTTAATTCACCTCTCCTTTGCAAATCCAATTTCATTATAGGCTCCTTATAACACCCTGACAATGAGTATCATTGGTGATGATCAAGCTCCAAACTTGTTCTCACTCGAACAACAAGGCAACAATCAAGGAATCATACGAGTTATATCTAGTCAGGATCTTGCATCTGATACTGCTTCTTCATACAAGGTATGTTTAAGAGATGAAAGGTGATTATATTTGACTGAAGCTGCTTACTTGCAGAGTTTATGAGAGCATTATTTGTCTTAGTCTAAGTTCTGTCCCTGGTTAAAGGGAATCTACCCCCCAGACACTAGTAGTAAGAGTTGTCATCAATTCATTTCTCCCTAATATTGGCAAAGTTGGTATTCCATTGAGTGTTCATAAAAAATGCACTAGCTATTATTGAAATTGATACTTTTTTATTAACGTAAAATACGAAAGTAACTGATTTCACATTACCATGTCACTAACAATAATGTACCACAGTTGAGAAGTATTGCAGAATTTTATTAGCATGCTATCATGTCACTTCTTTGTCAGATGTCTTCAGTTTTCTCTTGTCAGATGTCTTCAGTTTTCTCTTCTGAAAAATCAGTTTAGACCCTTGTTTTGCCATGACTTCAAGGAGGTATCACCAAGGAAAAACATATGATACTCATGTAATGTAACATTATTAAATTAATTTAAATTATTTTACATAATTATTTGATTTTATCTTTCGAATGTACACATGAAATCCATCCAGGATTGTTGTGTGTTCTAATTGATTCTTTTCCTTGATTTTCTACAATTCAAACACTTTATAATACTAGCAATAGTGAAAACAAATGAAGATCAATCTTGATGCACTATTCTGTTCACAGTTACGACTGCTAGTTGTCGATGGAGGTTTCCCAGCTAAGACTGGTACTGCTACAGTAGACATCACAGTTAGACGCAATCTCTTCCCTCCTGTGTACATTGAGAGCTTTATTTCAAGGACAATTTCTGAGAACACGGCTGTTGGCAGCGTTATTACCAAAGTGAATGCTACGGATAATGACGTAGAGGTAAGTTATTGCTCTATCACATTCAAGTATACAAGTAACACATAAAGCTGTGAGAGTTTGTCTTTCTAATTTCAGTCATTGAAGAAGATAGTGATTATCATGATAAATCTAGTCCTGAAATAGAGAACATGGTTTACTGAATCAGATTGTTGATATGTTGCAGGCACCAAATAATCAAGTAAGGTATGATGTGATTGGAGACAATGATGCACCCACTTATTTCTATGTGAATCCTGTTGATGGTACCATAACATTACTGAGATCAGTGTTGAATACGGGAGCAAGTGGCTACAGGGTAAGTAGGTAGATCTGCCATAAAGATCACCTTATCAAATAATTACTTGTTATAAACATTCACAGTTTCATCTCCTGTATCGTTTTATTACATACCTTATATAGAAAACATTTGTACTAAGCAATACCTGGTGAAGTGCAACCTACCAGAGGAATCATCTGTTTAGCAATCACCTATTTTGAACAAATCTGACAAGTCTTCAGATGTTGTGTTGTGACTCATTGGTTAAAAAGCTGAGCTCAAAATAAAAAAGTCCTTCTGGAGTAACAGTGAAATGGTAAAACCCATATCACATGTCAGGGTAGACATAACAGAAGCCTGCCAGTGCAAGATGGGTTAGTTGCACATGTCACAACACCGCCAGAAAGGTGCTGCCTTTATCTTGTTACAATACTCTAGGTGTGGCATGGAATAATATTCATTTAGTCTGTAGCAAGTCAAATATCAAAAGTTAGCTAAGTAATGCATCACATTAGAAATATTACTGAAGTTAAAATTAACAAATCTAACAATTATTTTGTTCACAAATTGTAGCTGCGAGTAAGAGCTATGGATCAGGGCTTCCCTCAATTATCTGCATTGGCAACAGTGGAAATCTCTATCACACGACAGACTGAAGTTTTGAACTTCATCCTACCCTCATACTCACAAATTATATCTGAGAACAGAGCTGTTGCATCGTCTGTCACTCAAGTTTCTGCACAACCTGGGGTAAGGAAGATTTAAAAAGAAATATTAAAGACTAATTTTGTATTACATACTTCAGAAACAATATTTTGTTAAAGTTATGCATGTACAATATTAGAATATAAAAATGTTCAAAACAGTGATGCAATATTGTCATCTGAAATTATCATCATATATTTTGAAGTGAATGAAATTGTCATCATATTATGTTTCAAAGTCTAATTACAATGAGTATTGCAACATGGTTTTGTGAGCATAATGGAAGGAAACACTGATTTAGTTGTTTAGTCACAATGAAACCTAATTTATTTAGCATCAGTAATTATTTATTTTTCAGCCTGGTGTATTGTACCGTCTGATAGGTGTGAGTGATGGCCCGGACTACTTCAATATCTCTTCTTCTGTCGGAACGGTCTTCATTAGACGTGATTTAAGGACAGATCTAAACAAGAAACAACTTTACTATGTATGAAATAGTATTTATTATTTATGTTTGTTACCTAAACTATGCAGTTAATAGTTATGTGTGTGGTGTTTTATTCTGTAATGACATGCTGATGTTCAAATTGTTTAAAAATTCAAACATATTTGAAGTTCCAGTTCTACTGAATTTAAAAATTTGCATTTTGCCTGTAGTCTTTGTTTGATAACGATAAAAGTAAAAAGGTCTAAAAAGTGCCATTTTGTTTGTTTTTGATAATATATGTATTAATATTATTAAACTAATGTTATCCATGGCTTCCTTTACAGCTCCAGGTTGAAGCTACCCGTGACTTCTCTGGCACTATCCAGACTGCCTATACCTATGTCAACATTACAGTAACACGTAATGAAAACCCTCCAATTTTCTCTCGTTCAATTTATGAAGTGACAGTGCCAGAGACCTTGGCTCTTGGATCATCTGTGGTTCAACTTACTGCAACAGATGCTGATACTTTTGTATGTATAAGAAGACAAAAACACTCCACAGAATTATTGCAGATATATGATTGTAATATGCAAATGACAGAGTTTGAAAAATCGAACATTTTTCAAATTTTGGTCTATATTTGATCTGTTTCTTTGAATTTCGAACCCTATTTGCACACACAATAATCACTTTTAATAGAAGTCTTATGAGAGGTGAACTTTATGTTTACTGAAAATTACTTTTGCAGGAATCTCTGAAGGTCTGTAGGGTTTTGAATTCTGATACATGTATATTGGCCTGTATGAGGATGTATGATGATCATGTGTGTGTGTGGACATACAGCCATGAATTCTGATATATAGGTCTGTATGAGGATGTATGATGATCATGTGTGTGTGTGGAAATACAGCCATGAATTCTGATATATAGGTCTGTATGAGGATGTATGATGATATGTGTGTGTGGACATACAGCCATGAATTCTGATATATAGGCCTGTATGGGGATGTATGATGATCATGTGTGTGTGTGGACATACAGCCATGAACACTGATGATTAATTTGTCAGATGAATAGTTATTCATAACAATGGTTGGAAAGCTTAAAATATTTAGATAATTATTATATTTTTAGGATGTGATTAACTACCAAATGGTTGCAAGTACTGGAAACACAGAATACTTTTACCTTGGTCCCTTTTCTGGATTGATTTCTTTGAGAAATGTCTTGACTGGAATCAACACAAACAGAATGCAGGTAAATCAAATATACTTGAGATCTATAAAATAAAAATGAGAAATTTAAGCATTACACAAAAGATATTGCTACTTCATTTGTGTTTCTATATCAGAGTAACTGTATCACAAAGATAAAGTTGCACAGGTTTTTAGAGAGTACAATTTTTAGTTTTACTCTTAGTTGTAGTGCAGATAGTGTTTGTTACTGGTGGTGGGGGTATTTGGAATATGATTCAATAGCTAGAGTATAAATATCTATTTTGATGTTGCAAATGAACTGAAAATTGTATTTACTGAGAGAAAACCATTATTATCAAACTTTTAACTTGATGTTTCATTTCATCATCTTAGTTTCACAAAGTTTTTCAATTTGAGCTAACCTTTAAGAAGTGGAGATGAACTTTTGCTATGTCCTTGGTGCTGACAGCGGTTACCATGCCATTTTTGTCCTCTTAAGCTAATCAGGACAGCTCAGTTTAGACTAAGTAGAAGTGTATGAGTACCAAACTTACATGAGTGTCTCATCTTAGGATTCTAAGTCAGTTCATGCCTCGTATGCTTCATTTGACCTACATGTCCACTTAAATGACTTAGTCAAGTTATTTAGGGTTACTCAATTTTAGACAAAGAGCAAATTTTACAGTTATCAAACTGACATCTGGTTCAGCCTGGGATACTGACATCAGTTCATGCTTCAGATATTGCATCTGATCTACATGTTCTGCTTGAGTGACTTTGTCAAGTTATTTGGGTGACACTATATTTGACAAGTTACAGGTATTATTTTCCTTCAGTTCTGCAGCAATATAGTCTAGGAATAGTTTTATTGGTTGAGATGGTAACATACCATATGTGTATCAATACTTACATCTTTGAGATAGGATGTTCACATTTCATTCCCATATTCCCAATGACTAGTGTTTTCAGTTGAAACCTTAATATTTATATTGTAACCTTAAACAATTCCTATTTTCTCTATGATCGAGAATTTCATGTTTGACTGACAAACATCCCAACTAAGTGATATTAGTAATCTTTAAATTAATGAAACCAAGTACTTTTCCAGATCCAAAGAATTATTTGATCATTTTTTTCTTATTTGAGTGAACTAGCTATATTTTCCATTATAGTTCAATGTGATAGCCTCTGACCAATCTCAGCCAGCCAGGAGTGCTACAGCATCAGTGATTGTAAATATACGCCGCAGTAACTTCCCACCTGTGTTCATCAATACTCCCTATAATACTGGAGCAAGCATTGGTACTATAGTGGGCACCAGTATTTATAGAGTGACTGCAACAGACTCGGATCTTCTGGTAATACATAAAAACTAGTACCATATATATCAATAATACAAATAGGTCATAAAGTGTTCTAATAAGACAGAAAAACCATTAACACATAGATCAGTAGTACAAATAGGTCATGAAGTCTTTTGAAATTAACCTTATACATATTGTTATGTTAGTGAAATTCAGTAAATATGGTAGTTTCTTTTTCAGTATAGAATAAAACCTACAAGTTTGCAGTAATAAGGAATGTAACAAACTATTGCCCTCAAAGAGCACAGATTTTGAAAAGACTGCAGTTTCTTTGAAATTTTGATGTTTATGAATTAATTGTATAATTTAGTATATTTTGTATGATGCTTTTTGAGTGTTACATGTATTTTTCCTGTTTTAGGGGGCTATACGGTATGAAGTAAATGGTTATTTCTCAGCTCCTGCTTACTTTGATGTTGAGAGCAATACAGGCAATATCATCATTCGTAGTGATTTCCGACAAGATGTTACAACTCAGTACACAGTATGTCATTGTCCTTCTTGTGCTTTCCCTGTCAAAATTATCTCTTATGAAGCGACTGTATACCTCTCTGTTAAGAATGTGATATACTTCTCACAAGATTTGTTAGGTCTTTTTGGCTTTTTTTGATGTCTTGTTCTTCATTATCACAGGAAGACTGCTCATGTTTTGATTTTCATATTTGTGCATGATAGATTTATTTCTGAATAATATGATATTTTTTCAAACTTTTTCATACAATATTTGTTAAAACACATTATAAATCCAGTTTTCCTGTAATTGTATTATAGCTTGGAATCCGTGCATATGACACCAGTGCACCAACTCAAATCGCCTATCAGAATGTCACCATAGTTGTAAACAGAAATCCTAATGCTCCAGTTTTCAATCCAAGCAGCTACTCTCGAACAGTAGGGGAGGACTTGGCTCCTGGTTCTAGCTTGTTCCAGCTTACGGCCAGTGATGCTGATGGGGTATTGATTGACTTTCTCTTTATGATATAACTTAATAGAGTGATGCATCATAAACTATCAGATTTTAATGTTCAGCAGACAAAAATTCGAGTTAGATAGCTCAATTTATAGAGTATCTGTACAGTGATCAAGAAAGGTAATTCATTGGAATTTGTGGGCATTCAGGTAAGATTGCCATCTTTCCTGTCAGATAGACTTGTATGTAGAGCATACAATCCATGTTCAGTTCCTGGGTTGTACTACTTTGATTTATAGGTTGGTTACAGTTTGTTTATATATCATATTATGAATGAAAGTAGTAAATCTACTTCATTGTAAAATTAAATACAATACACTGTTAATCTAGCAATTTACCGTATTTACTTTCATTACTTTAGCTATTTAATGATTTGTTTGTATATTACAGCACTCCATGAGATTCTCTCTATCCTCATCGAATGATTTGTTTGTATTTTACAGCACTCTGTGAGATTCTCTCTATCCTCATTGAATTCGGACTTCTTCTTCCTGAATTCTGATACAGGTCTTATCACTTTGGCTCGTGCTCTGACCCAAACCAACATCAATGACTTCCAAGCTTCCATAACAGCTACAGATAATGGCATTCCTCCTCGCACATCAGTTACCAATGCTCTTGTTTCTTTGAATGTATTGAGAAACCAGTTTGATCCATTCTTTGTTAATGATCCATATGTCACCTCTATCCCAGAAACAACATCAACGGGTTCCAGTGTTCTCAAAGTTTCTGCAATTGACCAAGATACTGTAAGTGTATTTTAATAACAAATGTAATATTGTTTTTATTCTTGGTTTTCATAGTCTTCTGTCTTTTTTATTCAGTGAAGATGCATATTCTAAAAATAACTTTCTGATATCAGCATTTTGTAACATTAGTATATTTCTGATTTCAGAACCAAGCATTTAGTAACATTACCTATGTTCTTATTGGTGATGATACTATGCCATCCTATTTCAATCTGAACACACTGACTGGAGACATTTCTGTCCGATCGCCACTTACGGCAGAGAATAGAGACAGTTATCAAGGAAGGATTGTGGCTTTCGATGGTGGTGCACCTCCCAAGAGTGCCACTGCTATTGCTACTATTAATATATTGAGGAACTTAAATAGCCCTATCTTCATCCCTACATCATACCAGCAAACTATTTTGGAGACACTTCAAGTTGGTTCAAGCATTCTGCAAGTTACTGCCACTGACATTGACATCAGTGTAAGTATATACTGTACTCAAACAAAGAAAAGCCAAGTTTGATATCTTGCATCGACGGTTTATAGTGTTTGATATTATATTCTTCTATGTACTTACTATTTTAATGCATTCTTAGAAATTTGATCTGTTATTGTAGTCACCCAATAATCAATTCCGATATCAACTTGCTGATCTCAACTCTATTGCTGCAACTTACTTCCAAATTGACAGCATAACTGGACGCCTGACTGTGAGAGTACCTCTGAATTTGGACAATTCAATCACAAATACCTATAGGGTGTGTATATTTTCATTTAATCAGATAAAATTTAAAATGAAGTTTTACTTTTGTTTTTGTAAAAACATCAATGAAATTTCATACTTTCGAATTTGGGAATGGTATGAATACACATACATATTTATAAATTTTTTCCAGTTTAATGTGATTGCCACTGATCTTGGACGCACACCCCGTACATCAAGTCCTGCTGAAGTTACCATCAATGTTATCCGTAACCAAAATCCACCTATTTTCATTCAAGAGCCCTATGCTACTACTGTGCCATTTACTATTCCAGCTGGCTCTAGCATCTTTGATGTAAATGCCACAGATGCAGATACACAGGTAATATTTTCATACTGGTGCTTAAAAATGCTTACTGAATTAAAACTTACGGTTGTTTTAGCATTGTGGAATATTCACACATCTGATATAAAATGACAATGAAGTGATTAATTTACTCTATCATTTCGTCAAAATACATTAGCATATTGTGAAGTTGAGTATATTTTATTATCTGTTTTTTTAAACCACAAAAACATTTTTAATTATGCTTTTCATTATTAAAATACAAAGAGATATAAAAGATATCTTATTTTCTTATGGAGAAACCACCAATATTTTATGGCAGAATTGACCTCAGAAAATAAAAAGATATGATGGTTTATCCTTTTCTTATAGATTATTTTTTCAGTTTTAAAATAATCATGCATTTTACAATTAAAATGAAACTTGTTAGAAAAACTATGTAAAAATTTCTTTTGATGGATTTCATTACTTCATTGAGAATATATGATGCAGTACTCACACACTTATTTTTACAAATAGCGAAAGCTGATTCTACAGGAAATCAATATTTAAATATTCAACATAAATAATTTAAAATTAGTAAATCAATTAAAATTCAATGCATGGAAATGTTTTGTTTTTTATTACTTGTACACTAGTACATTATTTGCTATAATCTTGTAAATGGTCATATCTTTTTTTTCAAGGCACCATTCAACACTATCAGATACTCTATCATTGGAGATGAAAGAGCACCAACTCTTTTCAGTATTAATCAAGCTACAGGTGTTATATCTACTTCTTCCCAGAGTTTGTTCTCAGATCCTGATACTCTGTACACAGTAAGTGTTTAGATCCATCTCTTTTACATGTATATGGAATTAATTTGCAGATCATGATGCCTTATATATAGTAAGTGTCCAGAGTCTGATACTATGTATACTAAGCGTCCAGAGCCTTACATTTTGTCCTCAGTAATTTCCCAGAACCTTATACATTATACTCAGCAAGATCTCAGAACATTATACTTTGTACCCAGTAAGATCTCATAGTCTTATACTTAATAAGATCTCAGAGCCATATACTTTGTTCTCAGTAATTTCTCAGAACCTCATAATTTGTACTAAGCCTAGCTGGTACATTCACATTTCATATATAAATATGTATTATTATCAAGTGAGTATAAGAGTTAACTGCTGTTATTTATCTTTATATTTCAGCTCAAATGTATAATTCTAATCAGGAAGATATTTTCAGCCCTTATAATTTTAACACCTTTAAGTAACTACTGACAGTTGCTCACTGTACAATGATTTGTTACAGATTCGAGTGTTGGCTCAAGATGGTGGATCAATCGCTAGGACAGATACCTCCACTGTTTTGGTCTCTGTCACACGCAACTTGTTTGACCCAGAATTCACCACTCAGAACTACACTGTCACTATTTTCGAAAGTCAGAATCTTGGAGAATCTATCCAGCAAATACTTGCTCGGGACAGAGATGTTTCTGTAAGTTTTTCTAAACCGAATGATTTATCAAACAGTAGTATAGAGAATTTAGACCTTTTTATGTGTGAATTTCTAGTTTATAGGAATAAGATTCAGAAATGTACCCATAAATTTATCACTGGTATAAATAGAAAACTCAACAATTAAAGACATATTTCAATGGAACAATACATTTATGCTCTCCTCACAAGTAACCAAGGTAGTATGCACTGCTATCTACTCCACTGTGTTACACAAGTAACCAAGGTAGTATGCACTGCTATCTACTCCACTGTGTTACACAAGTAACCAAGGTAGTATGCACTGCTATCTACTCCACTGTGTTACACAAGTAACCAAGGTACTATGCACTGCTATCTACTCCACTGTGTTACTCACACAAGTAACCAAGGTAGTATTTACTGCTATCTACTCCACTGTGTTACTCACACAAGTAACCAAGGTAGTATGCACTGCTATCTACTTCACTGTGTTACTCACACAAGTAACCAAGGTAGTATGCACTGCTATCTACTCCACTGAGTTACTTACACAAGTAACCAAGGTAGTATGCACTGCTATCTAAACCACTGAGTTACTTACACAAGTAACCAAGGTAGTATGCACTTCTATCTACTCCACTGTGTTACACAAGTAACCAAGGTAGTATGCACTGCTATCTACTCCACTGAGTTACTTACACAAGTAACCAAGGTAGTATGCACTTCTATCTACTCCACTGTGTTACACAAGTAACCAAGGTAGTATGCACTTCTATCTACTCCACTGTGTTACACAAGTAACCAAGGTAGTATGCACTTCTATCTACTCCACTGTGTTACACAAGTAACCAAGGTAGTATGCACTGCTATCTACTCCACTGAGTTACTGACACAAGTAACCAAGGTAGTATGCACTGCTATCTACTCCACTGAGTTACTGACACAAGTAACCAAGGTAGTATGCACTGCTATCTACTCCACTGTGTTACTCACACAAGTAACCAAGGTAGTATGCACTTCTATCTACTCCACTGAGTTACTCACACAAGTAACCAAGGTAGTATGCACTGCTATCTACTCCACTGTGTTACTCGCACAAGTAACCAAGGTAGTATGCACTGCTATCTACTTCTATCTACTCCACTGTGTTACTCGCACAAGTAACCAAGGTAGTATGCACTGCTATCTACTCCACTGTGTTACTCACACAAGTAACCAAGGTAGTATGCACTGCTATCTACTCCACTGTGTTACTCACACAAGTAACCAAGGTAGTATGCACTGCTATCTACTCCACTGAGTTACTCACACAAGTAACCAAGGTAGTATGCACTGCTATCTACTCCACTGTGTTACTCGCACAAGTAACCAAGGTAGTATGCACTGCTATCTACTTCACTGTGTTACTCACACAAGTAACCAAGGTAGTATGCACTGCTATCTACTCCACTGTGTTACTCGCACAAGTAACCAAGGTAGTATGCACTGCTATCTACTCAACTGTGTTACTCACACAAGTAACCAAGGTAGTATGCACTGCTATCTACTTCACTGTGTTACTCACACAAGTAACCAAGGTAGTATGCACTGCTATCTACTCCACTGAGTTACTTACACAAGTAACCAAGGTAGTATGCACTGCTATCTAAACCACTGAGTTACTTACACAAGTAACCAAGGTAGTATGCACTTCTATCTACTCCACTGTGTTACACAAGTAACTAAGGTAGTATGCACTGCTATCTACTCTACTGAGTTACTGACACAAGTAACCAAGGTAGTATGCACTTCTATCTACTCCACTGTGTTACACAAGTAACCAAGGTAGTATGCACTTCTATCTACTCCACTGTGTTACACAAGTAACCAAGGTAGTATGCACTTCTATCTACTCCACTGTGTTACACAAGTAACCAAGGTAGTATGCACTGCTATCTACTCCACTGAGTTACTGACACAAGTAACCAAGGTAGTATGCACTGCTATCTACTCCACTGAGTTACTGACACAAGTAACCAAGGTAGTATGCACTGCTATCTACTCCACTGTGTTACTCACACAAGTAACCAAGGTCGTATGCACTTCTATCTACTCCACTGAGTTACTCACACAAGTAACCAAGGTAGTATGCACTGCTATCTACTCCACTGTGTTACTCACACAAGTAACCAAGGTAGTATGCACTGCTATCTACTCCACTGTGTTACTCGCACAAGTAACCAAGGTAGTATGCACTGCTATCTACTTCACTGTGTTACTCACACAAGTAACCAAGGTAGTATACACTGCTATCTACTCCACTGTGTTACTCGCACAAGTAACCAAGGTAGTATGCACTGCTATCTACTCCACTGTGTTACTCACACAAGTAACCAAGGTAGTATGCACTGCTATCTAAACCACTGAGTTACTTACACAAGTAACCAAGGTAGTATGCACTTCTATCTACTCCACTGTGTTACACAAGTAACCAAGGTAGTATGCACTGCTATCTACTCCACTGAGTTACTTACACAAGTAACCAAGGTAGTATGCACTTCTATCTACTCCACTGTGTTACACAAGTAACCAAGGTAGTATGCACTTCTATCTACTCCACTGTGTTACACAAGTAACCAAGGTAGTATGCACTTCTATCTACTCCACTGTGTTACACAAGTAACCAAGGTAGTATGCACTGCTATCTACTCCACTGAGTTACTGACACAAGTAACCAAGGTAGTATGCACTGCTATCTACTCCACTGAGTTACTGACACAAGTAACCAAGGTAGTATGCACTGCTATCTACTCCACTGTGTTACTCACACAAGTAACCAAGGTAGTATGCACTTCTATCTACTCCACTGAGTTACTCACACAAGTAACCAAGGTAGTATGCACTGCTATCTACTCCACTGTGTTACTCGCACAAGTAACCAAGGTAGTATGCACTGCTATCTACTTCTATCTACTCCACTGTGTTACTCGCACAAGTAACCAAGGTAGTATGCACTGCTATCTACTCCACTGTGTTACTCACACAAGTAACCAAGGTAGTATGCACTGCTATCTACTCCACTGTGTTACTCACACAAGTAACCAAGGTAGTATGCACTGCTATCTACTCCACTGAGTTACTCACACAAGTAACCAAGGTAGTATGCACTGCTATCTACTCCACTGTGTTACTCGCACAAGTAACCAAGGTAGTATGCACTGCTATCTACTTCACTGTGTTACTCACACAAGTAACCAAGGTAGTATGCACTGCTATCTACTCCACTGTGTTACTCGCACAAGTAACCAAGGTAGTATGCACTGCTATCTACTCAACTGTGTTACTCACACAAGTAACCAAGGTAGTATGCACTGCTATCTACTTCACTGTGTTACTCACACAAGTAACCAAGGTAGTATGCACTGCTATCTACTCCACTGAGTTACTTACACAAGTAACCAAGGTAGTATGCACTGCTATCTAAACCACTGAGTTACTTACACAAGTAACCAAGGTAGTATGCACTTCTATCTACTCCACTGTGTTACACAAGTAACTAAGGTAGTATGCACTGCTATCTACTCTACTGAGTTACTGACACAAGTAACCAAGGTAGTATGCACTTCTATCTACTCCACTGTGTTACACAAGTAACCAAGGTAGTATGCACTTCTATCTACTCCACTGTGTTACACAAGTAACCAAGGTAGTATGCACTTCTATCTACTCCACTGTGTTACACAAGTAACCAAGGTAGTATGCACTGCTATCTACTCCACTGTGTTACTCACACAAGTAACCAAGGTAGTATGCACTGCTATCTACTCCACTGAGTTACTGACACAAGTAACCAAGGTAGTATGCACTGCTATCTACTCCACTGTGTTACTCACACAAGTAACCAAGGTCGTATGCACTTCTATCTACTCCACTGAGTTACTCACACAAGTAACCAAGGTAGTATGCACTGCTATCTACTCCACTGTGTTACTCACACAAGTAACCAAGGTAGTATGCACTGCTATCTACTCCACTGTGTTACTCGCACAAGTAACCAAGGTAGTATGCACTGCTATCTACTTCACTGTGTTACTCACACAAGTAACCAAGGTAGTATGCACTGCTATCTACTCCACTGTGTTACTCGCACAAGTAACCAAGGTAGTATGCACTGCTATCTACTCCACTGTGTTACTCACACAAGTAACCAAGGTAGTATGCACTGCTATCTACTCCACTGTGTTACTCACACAAGTAACCAATGTAGTATGCACTTCTATCTACTCCACTGAGTTACTCACACAAGTAACCAAGGTAGTATGCACTGCTATCTACTCCACTGTGTTACTCGCACAAGTAACCAAGGTAGTATGCACTGCTATCTACTTCACTGTGTTACTCACACAAGTAACCAAGGTAGTATGCACTGCTATCTACTCCACTGTGTTACTCGCACAAGTAACCAAGGTAGTATGCACTGCTATCTACTCCACTGTGTTACTCACACAAGTAACCAAGGTAGTATGCACTGCTATCTACTCCACTGTGTTACTCACGCAAGTAACGAAGGTAGTATGCACTGCTATCTACTCCACTGAGTTACTTACACAAGTAACCAAGGTAGTATGCCCTTCTATCTACTCCACTGTGTTACATAAGTAACCAAGGTAGTATGCACTGCTATCTACTCCTCTGTATTACACAAGTAACCAAGGTAGTATGCACTGCTATCTACTCCACTGTGTTACACAAGTAACCAAAGTGGTATGCACTGCTATCTACTCCACTGTGTTACTGACACAAGTAACCAAGGTAGTATGCACTGCTATCTACTCCACTGAGTTATTTACACAAGTAACCAAGGTGGTATGCACTTCTATCTACTCCACTGTGTTACACAAGTAACCAAGGTAGTATACACTGCTATCTACTCCACTGTGTTACTCACACAAGTAATCAAAGTAGTATGCACTTCTATCTACTCCACTGTGTTACACAAGTAACCAAGGTAGTATACACTGCTATCTACTCCACTGTGTTACTCACACAAGTAACCAAGGTAGTATGCACTTCTATCTACTCCACTGTGTTACACAAGTAACCAAGGTACTATGCACTGCTATGTACTCCACTGTGTTACTCACACAAGTAACCAAGGTAGTATGCACTGCTATCTACTTCACTGTGTTACTCACACAAGTAACCAAGGTAGTATGCACTGCTATCTACTCCACTGAGTTACTTACACAAGTAAGCAAGGTAGTATGCACTGCTATCTACTCCACTATGTTACACAAGTAACCAAGGTAGTATGCACTGCTATCTACACCACTGAGTTACTTACACAAGTAACCAAGGTAGTATGCACTGCTATCTACTCCACTGTGTTACTCACACAAGTAACCAAGGTAGTATGCACTGCTATCTACTCCACTGTGTTACACAAGTAACCAAGGTAGTATGCACTGCTTTCTACTCCACTGAGTTACTCACACAAGTAACCAAAGTAGTATGCACTTCTATCTACTCCACTGTGTTACTCACACAAGTAACCAAGGTAGTATGCACTGCTATCTACTCCACTGTGTTACTCACACAAGTAACCAAGGTAGTATGCACTGCTATCTACTCCACTGTGTTACTCACACAAGTAACCAAGGTAGTATGCACTGCTATCTACTCCACTGTGTTACACAAGTAACCAAGGTAGTATGCACTGCTATCTACTCCACTGTGTTACACAAGTAACCAAGGTAGTATGCACTGCTATCTACTCCACTGTGTTACACAAGTAACCAAGGTAGTATGCACTGCTATCTACTCCACTGTGTTACTCACACAAGTAACCAAGGTAGTATGCACTGCTATCTACTCCACTGTGTTACTCACACAAGTAACCAAGGTAGTATGCACTGCTATCTACTTCACTGTGTTACTCACACAAGTAACCAAGGTAGTATGCACTGCTATCTACTCCACTGAGTTACTTACACAAGTAACCAAGGTAGTATGCACTGCTATCTACTCCACTGTGTTACACAAGTAACCAAGGTAGTATGCAGTGCTATCTACTCCACTGAGTTACTCACACAAGTAACCAAGGTAGTATGCACTTCTATCTACTCCACTGTGTTACACAAGTAACCAAGGTAGTATGCACTTATATCTACTCCACTGTGTTACACAAGTAACCAAGGTAGTATGCACTTCTATCTACTCCACTGTGTTACACAAGTAACCAAGGTAGTATGCACTGCTATCTACTCCACTGAGTTACTGACACAAGTAACCAAGGTAGTATGCACTGCTATCTACTCCACTGTGTTACTCACACAAGTAACCAAGGTAGTATGCACTTCTATCTACTCCACTGAGTTACTGACACAAGTAACCATGGTAGTATGCACTGCTATCTACTCCACTGTGTTACTCACACAAGTAACCAAGGTAGTATGCACTGCTATCTACTCCACTGTGTTACTCACACAAGTAACCAAGGTAGTATGCACTGCTATCTACTTCACTGTGTTACTCCCACAAGTAACCAAGGTAGTATACACTGCTATCTACTCCACTGTGTTACTCGCACAAGTAACCAAGGTAGTATGCACTGCTATCTACTCCACTGTGTTACTCACACAAGTAACCAAGGTAGTATGCACTGCTATCTACTCCACTGTGTTACTCACACAAGTAACCAAGGTAGTATGCACTGCTATCTACTCCACTGAGTTACTCACACAAGTAACCAAGGTAGTATGCACTGCTATCTACTCCACTGTGTTACTCACACAAGTAACCAAGGTAGTATGCACTGCTATCTACTTCACTGTGTTACTCACACAAGTAACCAAGGTAGTATGCACTGCTATCTACTCCACTGTGTTACTCGCACAAGTAACCAAGGTAGTATGCACTGCTATCTACTCCACTGTGTTACTCACACAAGTAACCAAGGTAGTATGCACTGCTATCTACTCCACTGTGTTACTCACACAAGTAACCAAGGTAGTATGCACTGCTATCTACTCCACTGAGTTACTTACACAAGTAACCAAGGTAGTATGCCCTTCTATCTACTCCACTGTGTTACATAAGTAACCAAGGTAGTATGCACTGCTATCTACTCCACTGTATTACACAAGTAACCAAGGTAGTATGCACTGCTATCTACTCCACTGTGTTACACAAGTAACCAAAGTGGTATGCACTGCTATCTACTCCACTGTGTTACTCACACAAGTAACCAAGGTAGTATGCACTGCTATCTACTCCACTGAGTTATTTACACAAGTAACCAAGGTGGTATGCACTTCTATCTACTCCACTGTGTTACACAAGTAACCAAGGTAGTATGCACTGCTATCTACTCCACTGTGTTACTCACACAAGTAACCAAGGTAGTATGCACTTCTATCTACTCCACTGTGTTACACAAGTAACCAAGGTACTATGCACTGCTATGTACTCCACTGTGTTACTCACACAAGTAACCAAGGTAGTATGCACTGCTATCTACTTCACTGTGTTACTCACACAAGTAACCAAGGTAGTATGCACTGCTATCTACTCCACTGTGTTACTCACACAAGTAACCAAGGTAGTATGCACTGCTATCTACTCCACTGAGTTACTCACACAAGTAACCAAGGTAGTATGCACTGCTATCTACTCCACTGTGTTACTCACACAAGTAACCAAGGTAGTATGCACTGCTATCTACTCCACTGAGTTACTTACACAAGTAACCAAGGTAGTATGCACTGCTATCTACTCCACTATGTTACACAAGTAACCAAGGTAGTATGCACTGCTATCTACTCCACTGAGTTATTTACACAAGTAACCAAGGTAGTATGCACTTCTATCTACTCCACTGTGTTACACAAGTAACCAAGGTAGTATGCACTGCTATCTACTCCACTGTATTACACAAGTAACCAAGGTAGTATGCACTGCTATCTACTCCACTGTGTTACTCACACAAGTAACCAAGGTAGTATGCACTGTTATCTACTCCACTGTGCTACTCACACAAGTAACCAAGGTAGTATGCACTGTTATCTACTCCACTGTGTTACTCACACAAGTAACCAAGGTAGTATGCACTGCTATCTACTCCACTGTGTTACTCACACAAGTAACCAAGGTAGTATGCACTGCTATCTACTCCACTGTGTTACTCACACAAGTAACCAAGGTAGTATGCACTGCTATCTACTCCACTATGTTACACAAGTAACCAAGGTAGTATGCTCTGCATCTACTCCACTGTGTTACACAAGTAACCAAGGTAGTATGCACTGCTATCTACTTCACTGTGTTACTCACACAAGTAACCAAGGTAGTATGCACTTCTATCTACTCCACTGTGTTACACAAGTAACCAAGGTAGTATGCACTGCTATCTACTCCACTGAGTTACTCACACAAGTAACCAAGGTAGTATGCACTTCTATCTACTCCACTGTGTTACACAAGTAACCAAGGTAGTATGCACTGCTATCTACTCCACTGTATTACACAAGTAACCAAGGTAGTATGCACTGCTATCTACTCCACTGTGTTACTCACACAAGTAACCAAGGTAGTATGCACTTCTATCTACTCCACGGTGTTACACAAGTAACCAAGGTAGTATGCACTGCTATCTACTCCACTGTATTACTCATTGAAGAATGATATCAGAGATAAATTTGTTGAAATGAGCATTTCTTAAAATGACAGAATGTGCACAAAGCAATTCGATATAAAATTGAAGACTCAAAATTACAACTACAATCTAAAGGTAACAAATACAGTCTTATGGTAACAAAATAACAAATACAGTCTAAAGGTAACAAATTTAGATACAATCTATTAAAAGGTGGCAACATTACAAGTACAATCTAAAGATAGCTAAATTACAAAATACTATTTAAAGGTGGCAAAATTACTAATACAATTTAAAGGTAACAAAATTACTAATACAATCTAATGATAGCTAAATAGCAGATACAATCTAAAGGTAACAAAATTAGATACAATCTAAAGGTAACAAAATCACAGATACAATCTAAAGGTAACAAAATTACAAGTATGATCTAATGGAGGCAAATTTACAAATACAATCGGCAGCAGAATTACAATCATTGAAAATAGTAGTTAGACATCAAACTTTTAAACCTCCACACCAATATGAGTTGAAAATGTCATAAGGCAATTATTTCTGTGATTATTCATGTCCCACATCGACAGATTGTAAGCTAACAATCATTACCTCCACTTATCTGTGTGTGTGTTTGTGAATGTGTGTGTATGCCAACTTTAACTTCTTTTTTATTTCACAGTAACAGGTATTAAATTCATATTACGCACTCTTTAAACTGATATAAAGTTCTGTGACTTTGATATTAATCCTCATACATAAATAGCTATTTGAAGATTATTGGTTTTTACACATACACCACCTGTTGAATTTGAATTGGCAATATGAATTAATCAGGTGAACATCATATAGAAAGATAGATTGAATGATCTGAATTTTGTATAAATGAAATTTTTCCTTCAAAATTTTTGTATACTTTTGAGAATACCTGTATGAATGACAAATCAAATATACATAAACTGAAAAATGTCTTTAATCACTGTAATACTTACAACTTTTGTTGAACTAGAAAAATGCTGTTATGATGTATAACTGACATTACAGGCACCTTACAACACCTTGACTTACAGTTTGTTAAACAATCAGTTTGGAAATCAGGCAGCAACTCGAGAATATTTTGACATCAATTCAAGTTCTGGCTTTATCTATGTCAAGAAATCCCTCACTTTAACACCAATCAATACATTTGTGGTAAGTTGATATTTAGAAATTGTTAATAGTAACAATTCAATTTTGAATATAAATTTTTCATTGTCACAGAAAATAGTGAAGATATAGTTTACTGAATTATTAATTGAACAAAATATTCCTGCTGCATGTCAGAATTTGTGAAAAATTGTATGAAAATCAGATTCCTTGTGCTTGATTTTAAATGAAATGATATTGTTAATACTCGTAAGTATAACACAAGAGGGATAGATATATATTGTGCCATCTGTGAAACAATGTAACTCGCACTTTTTAAAGATATATAGCAGGTAACACATGTCACTTTGAGTACTTTAGTATTTATCTGTGCATTTTTTTCTCTTGTAGGCTATTGTTGGACTACGAGATAATGGCAGTCCTTCAAGGACATCTCCAGTAAATTCTTATGTCACCATCAATGTCCTTAGAAATCAGCATACTCCCTATTTCCTTAATGAACCATACAGGGTTGATTTGGGGGCCAACATTGGAGTAGGAACAAGCATCATTGATGTTGATGCCCTGGATAATGATGGAACAGTGAGTTATTTCATAAAGAATTTATTCCACTACACTAAACAAGAAAGGGGCATCTTTGATATGAATTGATTTTTCGGAAAAATTGTGAATTAAAAACAAGGTACTAATACAATGCAGCTACTGGAATAAACATTTATAGATCAGTATGAAAAGAAAACTGTTGACCTTTTTTCAATATCAATATTTCTCCTGTTTTTCCTTGATGTACCAGATATCATTGGATTGAGTAAATACTCTAAATCAAATATTTGATAGAGAAAGGATTCATAAAACCATTTTGAATTCTATTTGAATTGATTTCAGCAAACTCCATTTGGACAAGTGACTTACCACATTATCGGTGACGATTCAGCTCCTACCTACTTCAGTATAAATCAGGTTACTGGTCAGATTACAATTTCCAGATCATTGACTGAGCAAAGTCTAGAGGAATATAGGGTAAGCTCTCAAATCAAAGTCATTATTCATGTATCCAGTAAATGTTGTTATTTGTTCTGAATAAACTTGTAACTTGAGTAATTACATGACATAGGATTCTATTATGTATACTTTTAACTATTTAAGATTCGAGTGCAAGCCAGAGATGGTGGCGTACCATACAGATTTAACACTTCTGTTGTCATAGTAACCATGCAGAGAAACTTCCAGGCACCTGTATGGAATGTACAATCATACCAGCAAACAGTTGTTGAGACTTTGTCGTTGGGAACTGGCATTTTGACAGTCAATGCCACTGATAATGATCCTTTGGTAAAAATTCTTTTCATTTTCACATTTGAGTAAAGGTCTAATATGTATTCATTTAAACAAATACATAAAGCAGCCGACATTGGCACTGCTTTGAGGGAGCCCTTTGACAAGTGGAGTGTGTGACTTAAAATGAATATGAAATGTAGTTTATCATGTCTTAGATTGAACATTTCTGCAAGGATTATAAAACTGTAAAGACACCAATAAATACTTTTTCGTATCATGAATTTTACTTATGATCAGAGTTATGTGATTATGGTACCATAATTTTTTACCTTGATACTGATACAGTTTCCATTCTTTTATTCACCTGATGATCTCTGTTCTGACAGCTAATGTTTAGAAGCAATTAATGCAGATTATTCCTTTGAAGAAAATAGTAGAGCTGTTTATTCTGTGTTGTAGCCTCCACACAACACTGTGCGATACTACATTACTGCAGACGCTGAAGATCAGGAATGCTTCCTTATCAATGAAGTCACTGGTAACCTGGCTCTGAGACGATCCCTTCTTTATGATCCTTGCAAGGCTAACAGCTTCAATGTAAGCAGTTTCATTCAAACATTTTCAAAACAAATTCAGGTAGAATAGTAAAAAAAAAATGCTTTTACATTTGTGTTAAAGAGTTTGAACTTGTTGTGATAGGAGGTAAGAATGCAGAATGCTTTAAAGTTATTTTGTTATTGTTGATACATCCTTGTTATTTTTGTAGATGAAAGTAACAGCAAGAGATCTTGGTACTCCACAGCTCTCTAGTTCTCCAATTGATGTGACAATATTTGTTATAAGGAACCAGAATCCTCCTGTTTTCTTTAACACTCCTTATAATACACAGATTGAGGAAACTTCGGCTGTTGGTCGTTTTGTGTATCAAGTTACCACAAGTGATGCCGATACTCAAGTGAGAATTATTCTGTGTCCTTACTTTATTAATTACATTACATTTAGTCAAAAGAGAAAAAACTCCTCTACTGATATATATATATATATATGTATGTATATATATATATGTATGTATATATATATATGTATGTATATATATATATAAAGGTACAATTAAAAAATCTTAATTGTTTTAGTATCGTTATGGCTTACCTGTGCTTTTATATATGTATATATATGTATTTATATACATGTTTCAATCACTGTAGTGTTTACTGCTTTTAGTAAGATGCTTGGCAGCTGATCAAAATTTGCACTGTGCACAGTTATTTTTCACAGAATATTAGAAATAAAATCCTGTATGTGATATGTTGGCTTTGATTACAATCCCTTGATGTGTTTTATTTCAGGCACCTTTCAATGTTGTACGATACTCTATCATTGGGGATGATTCTGCCACCACTTTCTTTGACATTAACACAGTTGCAGGAAATGTCTCCCTACGATCCAGTGTCAATTTTGACAGTTCTTCTAATTATAAGGTGGGTTTTCAAATATGTTAAGATGCAAAGGTAGTCTGACATCAAAGGTACAATATGTATATAGTCTGACAGCAAAGGTACAATATGTACAGTCTGACAGCAAAGGTACAATATGTATAGTCTGACAGCAAAGATACCGGTACAATATGTATTTATGACAGCAAAGGTACAATATGTATAGTTACAATATGTATATAGTTTGACAGCAAAGGTATAATATGTACAGTCTGACAGCAAATTTACAATATGTATATAGTCTGACAGCAAAGGTACAATATGTATAGTCTGACAGCAAAGGTACAATATGCATATAGTCTGACAGCAAAGGTACAATATGTATAGTCTGACAGCAAAGGTACAATATGCATATAGTCTGACAGCAAATTACAAAAGTCTGAAACATGGGTAACATGACTGCAGATCCAGACAAGTCAGATATTGAAAATTCGCCTAAAGGGTTCATGTGAAAAATGGATTTCCAGATATATAGAATTGGAATTTTGTATAACTTGGTACCACTGTTACAGTAAGACTTGTTGTGTTTTAGTTCATATGCAGCTTTATCACTGTCAGACTATAGTATCTTGATTGTGGGAATCTAAATGTGAACCTTTATAATTAAGGTCGTGATTTATACTTTTGTCTCGGGGTAGAGATTTTACTTTGACTCTGGAAGTAGAGACCTTACACATGTTTTTGGAGACTTGGGTCTTGTCTGTAGCTTTGAAAAACAATGGCCATACTGTCTCATTAAGAAGTAGAATTAAACCTTTGTAAGAGGCACTTGACATCCATTGAAATGATATGTATGTATGCCTTGTAGAAAATATGGAAGTTAAATATCATTCATTTGGAGATTGTCTAATATACCTAAAAAGTTTTTTAGAATTTTAAAGTGGTTTGTACTTGCAGTGTCTGATTTCATATGGTTAAACTAATTGGCTAAAAGTCCAGCTTCAGCAATTTCTTTGCATGATAAATAAGAGTTTAGAATTTGTTTATTGTTGTTTATTTCAGATTCGAGTCTTGGCCTATGATGGTGGAATACCCTCATTGTCCTCAACAGCTACTATTGATGTACTTGTACAAAGGAACTTGTTTTCACCTGTATTCAATCCAATCAACTACAATGTTACCATTTATGAAACTCAAGCACTTGGCGTTCCATTTATCAAAGTCAATGCCTCTGATGCAGACACAAGGGTAAGGCAAAATCTTCAATCACTCAACTTATCATGAGACAAAGAAATTTAATAATTTATTTAAGATGCTACATTGCATGAGATTTTCAGTTTACATCGCCATATGTCTTGCAGTCATTTATAAGATATTTCTTACATACTATTATCAGAAATAAAACTTGTTTTACATGTTATACATATTGCTTAACAGAACTTTAGCGTTTGAAAATTTTATAAAACATTCATTCTGAAGATTTTCAAAGGAAAATAGAAGATACTTCTATCAATTGAAGAATAGAACTGGAAAGTATGTTGTTAAGTTTAAATATTTATATGTAATTTTTTTTTTTGAGGGGGAGATAATTTCAAAACCCTATAAATTTCAGTGTGTCTTCAGAAGTTTATTACTATTTTCAGAGTCCAAACAATGTGATCAGGTATTCTGCTGTTTCGGGAGTGTTTGGTAATGATGCAGTTCTTGAATTTTTCCAAATCAGTGCTGTAGATGGAAGCGTGTCTGTCAAGAAGGCTCTCACCATCGGAAACAATAATATTGTTCGATACACTGTAGGTTTCCAAATAAAATTTTATGTACAATTTGGTATTCAGTCTAATTTTTCAATATTGTATATGATGCTTATTGTGTCTGTAATGAAGAGGTATCTACCCTCTGACTAAGTGTCTGAGGTAGAGTAGTTGTGATGTTTTCTAAAGAATCTGATGTAAAATTCAGGATAATGAAGAGAAGGAGGGGGGGGGCATAGGTCTGTTGTAAGGGTCTCAATTTCTGTGCAGTGTATCAGACAGATGCCTTTATCATATAAGTGATAAAATCATTGCTTGATGTAAAACAAACAAACGAAACAAAGATCAAAAAAGAAATGAAGAATAAGATGATTTGAAATTGGCATTTGTCAGATATATTTTAAGAATGTGTGGTACCATGTTAGAAAATATGAGAAGTGTTGAACAGTTGTAGATTTAGATAAATTTAAAGCTTCTGCTGACAGTCATAAAGTTTGTAAGTAATGACTATATATCATGATAGATAAATGATTGTTTTATATTATTCAGATGACTGTAAGAGCTACAGATGAAGGAGTGCCAAGTCGTTCTTCTGTACAAAATGCCATTGTGACCATCAATATACTGCGAAATCTCAACTGCCCAGTATATGCCAATTTGCCAAACAATATCACATTGTCTCAGTCAACTAATCCAGGTTCTAGGATCTTCAATGTAACAGCTTTTGATCAAGATGGGCCTGTAAGTAATTGAGGTCTCTCAGTATCTTTAGATAGTAGACTGTTCGCTGTAAAGATTTCAAACATAGTATTTTACGTAAAGCACATCAGTTTGAATTAATATTACTATACACTGAATTATCTTTTCACAGGGTATTTTCTCCACCTTGAGCTATAGTTTGATTGGTGATGACAATGCTCCAGTCTACTTCCGTATTGACCCAAATAATGGTGCTATCTTTTTACAAACCAATCTATTCTCTGATTCTGGCTCTGAATACAAGGTAAAATGCATTTACTCTACAGTGTGAATTTTCTTATCTATAATATAGAACAGAACATATCTAATTTTAATGCTAGATTTTTATCTACCTGAGACAAAGGTAAATAGAAAGTATTTTAAATAATTGTGATTTATATTATATTGCTTAAAAGTGTTGTTCTTATTGATATTTTAGTAATGTACTTGTATTTATTTAGAAAAATGATTAAAGAAACCAAAACTTATTTGCCAAAATGTGTAGAAAGAGAGGCACAGTATTTCAAGAAATGCACATAACTTCTTGGTGTACTTGTTGCTTTACAAGTACATTAAAAATCCTTCCTTTTGCAAGGGGTATGGTCAGGTAGCAGAAATTTGAATTACTTTTGTGATTTTGTCTGGAACAGAATTAATTACCTACATACATATACAAGCTCAAAATGAAGTCTTTTTAGTTTGTTTTGTAGTCATCTGTTTTAAAGTTAGGAGTTTCTGCTAGGTGTTTCCCAAGCATGTCTTCCATTTTTAATAGTAATGAGTTTGTACTCGGTATATATCAGAATTCATCTGGAGTTTCCTGTTTTATGGTTACAAGTTTGGACTCTATGTATTAGTATGTTTACTGTTTTGTAGCTGAGAATTCGTGCTCGTGATGGAGGATCTCCTGCTTGTGAAACTGATACTGTTCTCACAGTGTCTGTCCGCAGAAATGAGTTTGCTCCTGTTTGGGTGCCAACTGCAGTCTACACAACCACCATTCTGGAAACCCACAATGTTCTCACACCAGTATACACTGTACAGGCCACTGATCAAGACATTTCTGTAAGTGATGTGATGGTAGATGTACAATACTGATTACTACTGCTTATACTCCAATAACCATAACCATAAACCATGTATAATATATAACAATATATAGCCTCAGAGTTCATACTTTAAAATATGATAAAACTTTCTTATGATTTAGAATGATATTTATTATTCATTTGTAATTGGTTAAGTCATTCATAGTAAAGGAGCTAGCTGAACATAAGAACATGTATGAAGAAAAATGTGTTTTAGTAATATATTGAGGATTCTGAATTTTTTGTTTGAAACAGTCACCCAACAATGTGATTCGTTACTCCATTGCATCTCAGCTGAACAACAATGACTTGTTTACCATCAATGATATAACAGGAGCTGTGTACATCCGCTCCAATGTCCTTGGCAACAACATCAACCAATATAACGTAAGTGTATGAAAATGATCAGTATACTTAGTTTAGTGTCCAGTATGGGTTCTAATTCTAGTTTGACCCTGTGCAGCCTCAATCAGTGAAGTGCTTGTTTAATCATGTTGACCAAAGGTCCCAGAGTTGAGGTCCACCAGTGGCATATCTTTCAGTAGAGAGAGTAAAGACTATGGTCCATTTTTATGGTATATAGGTCATGTAAGATCCACACTATTTCATGTGGGACTTTTACATAAGTCTAAATTATTGTGTGATGCATCAGGCAGATGTTCTTATTGTAATATAAAATAACAACTTTAAAAATCAAGTGAGGGAAGATAAAGCTGTTTATCAAACACTGGTTTCTTGCTGAGGATTGGTTCCACCATTTAGAGGTGAAATAAACATGAAATCCTCAGTGATGTAATACAGTAAAACAGCTGTCATTAGATATGGAGGCAAACTGGATTTAATCATAAATACTGGAGAAATCAGAAATCATTTGTTTCTTATTCACTATAAACTTTTTCAAGCAGTTGCAAACCATAACAATACAAATCTTTATCACATAATATGGACTTAGTTAAAATCAGAAATGACTTTTCTTATTATAGGTGAGTTTATTAGCCAGAGATTTGGGTTTCCCACCTCTGAGCAGTGCAACAGCTCTGTTAATTGTCAATATCATCAGGAATCAGAATCCTCCTGTTTTCATCAATGAGCCGTACTCAACCGTTATCAGCCAAAACTTGGGAATTTTCTCTTCAGTGATAAGTGTCACTGCCACGGATGCTGACACAACTGTAAGTGATGCAGTCATTATATTACCTGATGGCAGTATCAGCTAATGTACCACTCAAATACTGTACTACTGTAACACTTTAATGTCACTTAAAATAACTAATAAACATCTGAGTCAGTTTTCTTAACTTTTTCACATTTATAGTCTGTCATTGTCTATTTATAGTCTGTCATTGTCTATTTATAGTCTGTCATTGTCTATTGAAATTAAACATAATGATGACAGTTTCAAAATTGAATAATTTTAAATACCAAGGAAGGTCAGCTGAAAAAATACAGTACAGGATAATTACCTCTTGAATATATACTCTGTTTATGTATATGATGTTTTCTGCATGCATGGCATATGGTAAGACTGTATATATTTCTCATTTCAGAATCCATTTAATGTGCTTGAGTATACAATAATAGGAGACGATGCAGCTCCAACCTACTTCCAGATTGATTCTGCCACTGGCCGAATCTCTATGCGTCAATCCATTTCAAGCGATCCAACAGATGTTTATGTAGTATGTATAATCTGAATCAATCACATAATTTGATTGCTTATTACTTTTAACTGTTAAACTTACATCTAATATTCCATAATGCATATAGCTTGGTTTCTGAGTTTTAAAAAGGTATACCGGTATATGAACCAAACATTTTATGGGTCTGAAAGAACATTTTCAAGGAGAAGGTTGCTTTTGAATTTACAATAACAATTTATATTCCTTGTAGATTCGAGTACGTGTACAAGATGGTGGTAATCCCCGTCTGTCAGATACAACAACAGTGACTGTGACTGTCAATCGTAATCTCTTTGCTCCAATATTTGCTCCAGCCAGCTATAGTCGCACAATTCTTGACACTCAAGGTCTTGGAATTCCCATCCTCAGAGTAACTGCTAATGATGCTGACACAACGGTAAGAAGTACTGAAAATCTATATAACACTATATATATGTATGGAAAGTGTGCATGAGTTGGGCTTGTCTTGATTTCTTGAATCTTTTTCATAGATGTTATGTTTTGTTTGTATTAATACAAATGGAGTAAAGTGCTGCAGCACAGTAAATTCATCATTAAGCCAACACCGAAAAGTGAGTTAGTGACCATAAATAATGAATTAAGATATCATAATCAGACTAGTTGTGATTGGTTTTTATGTTCTGAATGAGAATATTTAAAATTCAGATCAGATAAGTTTTAACTTAAGTTACTGATTTCAGTCTCCCCACAACACTGTACGATACCAACTAAGCGGTGATGCTAATATCTTGAGCTACTTCATGATTGATGATACGTCAGGTGATGTGATGCTCAGACGATCAGTTTACAACACCACATTTTCACAGAACACCAATAATGTCAATTCTGTCAGCGTAAGTTATTATTGCTAAATGGTAAAATTTAGAGAGTTTGTCTTGTAGTCACTTTTAATATCTAGCATATCACATCAATGAATTCCTGCTTTTGATTATTAATGAATCATTTGGGTCATTGGTCAAAGTTACACAGAGCTCACAGATGTGTATAAACTGTATATATTATAATTTTTTTATGCTCAAAAAAAGCATTTTGGGTGGATTGCAAAACATGTTGGTACTATAGATTGGCAATGTTTGTGTGAAGGTCTGTCCATCTGGATGTCTGTCAACATTGTATGGAAATTTCTGGTTGAAGCAAAAGCTCAGCAGCTAAGATAAGTATAAACATAATACTTCACACATAGGTTCTTTATGACCAGAGCTTTAAAATTATGCCATGTCTTTTGACCTAGTGACATTGAGCTTGGACTTTGACCTATTTTTAAAAAACTTTAATATTGACTATATCTTTTGAATCAGTAGAAGTAGGGCTTTGATACTTCACACATAGGTTCTTTATGACCAGAGCTTTCAATTGATACCATGAATTTTGACCTTGTGACCTAACCTTGTTTGGAATTTGCTTTGCAATCCAGCTATACCTTCTTTAGCAGTATCTTGTTTTTATGATTTAGAGGATGGTTTGACATTGAAGTTTCATTGCATACTAGTTACCATAATTAGGAGTATTATATGATAAGTGCCCTGTTGTCATTTATTGGCTGGATTGCAAAGTAGTTCCAGTAAGTTGATTGATAATATCTATCTGTCTGTCTGTCAGAAGTTTCTGAACTTATGATTGTGATAACTTTATATAATAGATTTTCTTTTCTGTTAACAGTTCCAGTCATTTGCATACGATTTGGGAACTCCAAGAAGGAATACTACACAACTTGCTAACATCTTCATTACTATAATCCGCAATAACTTCCCACCACAGTTTGTCAATACCCCATACAGTGTCAATATTCCTGAGTCTCAGCGAGGAGGAAGCAGCGTATTCCAAACTACAGCTATCGACCAAGATACCAGTGTATGTTGTTAATTACTATCTACCTCAAGAAAATGGTAGGAGCATTATGCTTGGACCTGCCAAAGATTTTCTCTTTGAAAGTTCTTTAAACAAAAATAGAATTTTCACACAGAAGATATTCTTAAGAAATAGTGGGCAGAAGTTATATTTACTATTAAAGTGTTCATCATCTGTATGAATTTTGCATTTCAATTTCAATTTCTCAGTATAGTGTGTTGTTTTCTAAAAAAAAAATGTCAGGTCAAGATTTGAACTCACAATCACGACCAAAACATTTAAGTTGGTGATTTTATGACTCAACCAAGCTTACAAAACTCAATGATTTTATAACACTAGCAAGTTTACAAAAGTCAGCTTTACCAGTAAATATTACAAAAAAATATCTTTGAAATACTTTATCTTCAATTGTAGGTCTTTTATACAGTTTTAATTCATAAGGCTAAAACGAATAAGTTTCGGTATGATAAGCAAAATAAGAAATTATCAACAAGAAAGAATGACTGTACATACATGTAACTACGTAATACTTATCAGTATACCTGAATTGTACATTGCATTCTGTTTTAGGCTCCATTTAACCAAATTACATACTCTCTGATTGGAGATGATTCTACACCTACCTTCTTCTTTGTGGAACCCAACACTGGCCTGATTCGTTTACGTGAAAATCTTGACCTCACAACTGACACGCTGTCCAAATATGTGGCTCGTGTGGTGGCCAGTGATGGAGGGTTCCCTTCACGTAGTGCTACAGCAACCGTCCTCATTACTGTCCTCAGGAACTTGTTTTCACCTCAGTTTAGCAATGTTAACTTCATCCGATTGAGCATACCAGAAACAACTCCTGTAGGAACTGTTATTACTGATCTTAATGCCACAGATGCTGACAGAACTGTAAGTTTTTTTCAAAATTTTTATTTTAATCTACAGAAATGAATTTTAACCAAGTTATAAAGTAATTTTATGATTCTCTCTGTTTCACAGAAAAAAACATGTTTTTTTCACACCTGCCTCAAATACATTATTAAGCAAATGAATTAGTGGTTTATTAATTTTAGTTTTTATTGCATTCAATGAAGAATGTTTGAATTGTTTTTTATGACAGAGCCCTGAGAATGTTGTTGCCTGCAAGATTATTGGAGATGGTTTGTCGCCATCCTATTTCTTTATCAATCCCACCACTTGTGTTATTACACTGTTGCAGTCAGTGGACACAATAGGATTTAACTTCTTCAGGGTAAGCAAAATAAATTAATTGTGCATGTAATACCAGGTTTATGTTGATGTTGCTATGTTGTTGAGATTCTAAAATTATCAATTTGGTTGGAAGTCCTGCATGGCCAAGTGAATACTGAGGCTGGGTTTTGAATTAATGTCACAGTTAAAACATGTCTTTATCCCTGGTTATGTCAGACATTAGGTAGTATGCATTAAGCTGTATTGTAGATCTAAAAAAGGAATAAAGCAACAGGTAAATGATGAAATTATGTAAAATGAGATGCAAGAATACATAGGATAAATTCCTGGAAGTATAAAACAAACAAGTTAATAATTCAAGTGTTTCTGTATCTTTAATTTTCATCTTGATATGATAAAGTGGTGACCTCCTAAAAGATGAGTTTCTTCAAATATCTATTCAAATTCTTATAAAGCACTGTATTGTATTTCAAAAGTAGCTTTCTCTTCATGTTACTGAAATTATTGCCATTGTATCAAGTAATGCTGTCATTTCTTTGAATAAGAATGCCATTGACAAAATTTATTACTTTCCCAGATTTCAGTTCAAGCCTATGATGCTGGATCACCACAAAGAAGTGCCAATACTTATGTTGAGGTTACAATCATACGGTCAGAGGGTCAGCTGACCTTTACTTTACCATCATATGCTATCACAATAAGTGAGAATAAACCAGTCAACACAGATGTTATAACTACGCTAGCTCAGCCAGGAGTAAGTCAAGCTTCCCACATTTAATTGTTCATCAGTTGTACAGCAGAGCTCTGCTTCATTATGTAATGTAGTTATTGGATATAGGTTCTCAGTTTAAAAGTATAATTCCTGCAATAAGAAAATTTTTATGTTCATGAGTTTAACACTATTTAAAAGAAGTAAATTTTGAACTTTACCAGGTACCAACTTACAGACTTCTGGGTCTAAGCCCTGGACCAACTTATTTTAATATAAGCCAGACTAATGGAAGGATCTTTGTGAGAACTGATCTAAAGAATGATCAGACCAGACTTCAGTTTTATCAGGTATCGAGGAAATTAAGATACATAAATCGACTTCACATATATAATCACTTCTTACCAGCAAAAAAGCTTTATTTGAATATGAAAATGTTTAAGAAAATGTAAATTTTATGTTTGCTGTGACATTCGTTACTTATTTGAAGTCAACATAAACTGATGAGATTCAGTATTAATGAATTCAAATAAACAGAATTTACAACTCTTGTTTGGGGTTTTTTGGGGGTTGGTTTTTTTTTTTGTCTTGCAAAAGGAGTGGGAATACAGAATACATACATTACAACATTTGTGCTTTTATGCAACATTTAGAAAATAATGTTCATTTTAATATGTTACTGCATTTATCTACATGAAATGATTTTCACATGGAATATAGAAACTTCTCTTTGACTAGTCAGTTTCCTTTTTAGTTGCTTGTGGAAGCTACTTCCACTAGTGCTGGTACAACTCAGACTGCCCAAGCCTTTGTCAACATTACAGTAACAAGGAATGAAAATGGACCTATTTTCACCCAGGACTTATACACGGCCACCATTGTGGATACCACTCCCATTGGTAACTCCATTCTAACCATCGTTGCACCAGATGCTGATCAGGTAAAAAAGTTAATTGTATCATTAGGGCATTTTGTGTTTGTCTGTCTGTCTGTTATCAATGCCTTAATTGTTTTAATAGAGTATTTATTTGACATGCATGGCCACGTAAAGATGCTTTTTCAAATGAGGTCAGGTCACTAGTTATAATTTAGTTGATTAAAGGAATTTGAAAGCAGAAATGTTTGTAATTCTAATGAAAAATTGTGCAGAATAAGGTCTGATTTATTTTAAAGATATCAGATCAATCAGAGAGTTATAACTTTAAGGAGAATTTTAAAGAAATATATAAGATACATAACTTTAACTTTTGTATTTTCATAAAGGTGTATTTAACTGATTGTGTTTCCTTTCTATATATAACAGGACATTGTGGATTACCAGATTGTTTCCTTGTCGAATGCCACAGACTTCTTCTACCTGAATCCTAGGACTGGAATCATCTCCCTCAAAACTTATCTACTATCTACCACACAGAATTTCTATAGGGTGAGGGTAATATGTAGTACAGCTGACCTTCTTTGATATATTTCTTTATTAAGCAGTGCACACAGCTGCCAAATGGATTTTCTCAGATCCTGTCATGATGTTCAACAATGATCAATTGTGTTTATTCTTTTAATGATAGTCTGTTTGTAAATTTTTTATTTTGATGAACCTCAACAAACTATTGCACGTATCTCCTTTTTCAAAACTTTTTATTTTTATCTAGATTTTTGTTACATTAATTTTTTTTTTTTCAGTTTACTGTACGTGCCAGTGACCAACGTATACCTGAGCGTACAGACACAGCAGATGTCCAGATCAATATTCTAAGGGATGGCTTTTCCCCAATATTTATAAGGGAACCATATGCAACTTCAGTCTCTGAAAACACCTTCAATGGAACATCTATATATACTGTAACAGCCACAGATCAAGATTTGAAGGGAGTAATACAGTATGAAGTGATTGGTTTCAGTGTTGCACCTGCATTCTTTGTTGTGAATAAGCTCAATGGTGTGGTGTCAGTTTATGATGCTGTATCTCTGAAAGCTGATCGTGGACTTCAGTACACAGTAAGTTATTGCATGGTATCTTTTATACTGATTTGACACATTCTGCACTAAGGAATGCATAATGCATTAAAATTTTAATGAGAACTGTAGAAAACAAATGTTTACTTGATATCAGTTCATTCAGTATTAAATGGTAGAGTTGTTGTATAGATGTTTGTCACCACATTTGTTTTTCATGCTATCAGAATTATCATCATTTGAGTTTGCTATAATAAGTATGGTTTTAATTGTAATTACAATGCATCTTTGTATGATATAAAGGAGCTGTAGTAGCTCAGTGGATGAGGTGCTTGCCACCAAGAGGTCCCAGGTTCGTTACCCATCATGGGAACATCAGTTTCTTATCTTTTTAATCAGACAGTGAAAGCCTAGGTCCCATGTCACAGTAAGTGTTACACTGAAAAAGATCCCTCACTGCTTCTGGTGGGTCCACTGCAAAGGTATGAATTTGTATACATGAGGTAATTGTGAGTTTGGTGTTTAACAATACTCGAATCAATTGTATGATAGAAAGAGTCACATTTTTCAAGACTAACATGATTTCAGTCATTTACAGGTATAATTTCATATCATTTAAGTACAAATGACTTTATATTTTAGCTACGTATTGTGGCTTACGATTCAGCATACCCGTCAAACCGAGACACATCAGATGTCCTCATTAGCGTTGAGAGGAACCAAAATGCTCCAGTATTCTCTCTACCATCATACACAGCCACTATCCCAGATACCTTCGCTCTTGGTCAGAACATTATAGATGTCGATGCTGTCGATAGTGATGGAGATTTCTTGAAATATGAAATCACTGGAGGAACAAGAGCTCTTGAATTTTACTACATTAATCCAGATACTGGTGTTATTTCTTTGAAGAAACCACTAACAGAGGGACAACAGGCACAAGATATTGTATGTGTAATCAGTTTTAGTAATAATCTATGTATAGATAACTATAATTTAAAGTCCAGTTAAGTTTTACTTGTAGCATTTGTTACATTTGGGACATTAATTTTCATTTGTATCTTAAAATTATCTGTAAAGTAAAAGATATCTTTGTTATTCATGGTTTTTTAAAGAAAGAAAACCTCTTGAAAACTCAGGAAATCATTTTTCCACTGTAGATTTTCAATTATGTGTCCTGTAGCAAAGTAATATTTAGTGATGACTTTGATGTCTGACTCTTGACTATATCTCTCTTTGAGCTCTCTTGTAACTCGTGAGTCATTGGGAACACTGTATACACTCTGGTTTTAAGTATTTGCCAAGAAAAATATATATATGTGATTGATGATAATTTAGCAAATACGCTCTCTTGTAGAGCTTAATTGATAGTACTTTAATAAGCGTAAAAGAATCATGATTGCCATCTTCAATTATTGAATAAATTTTGATATTTAAACAATTTTATTGTGTCAATTTTATGGTAATATTAATTTGAGTTTTGTCTTCTCTCTTATTTGGTAAGTCGGATTTTTAATACAGATCAGTCTGCGTGCCAGAGATCAAAGAACTCCTGAAAGGTTTGGAACATCCACTGCGACAGTTAATATTCAGCGTGATCAGTTTGGTCCAGTGTTCATTAATCAGCCATACATTACAACAATACAGAGGAATGTTGCTGTTGCTAACACCATCTTACAAACTTCTGCCATTGACAATGATCTGAGGGTAAATACAATTATTGAATTTGATATTGGGTATTGAATTTTTTATCTCATAGTAAGCACAAGAAACATAAGTGTTTGTCTGATTTCAACATATTACCAACAGATTTTTGCCATTAGTCAAAATGTTAGTAAATCAAGTGCCACTGTTATTGGTATACACTGTATTTGTTATTATTAGAAGTCCCTGGTATTTGAGTAAATGAAGCTTGACTGCAGATGTATAATTATGTAAACTATGTATTTGGAAATTTACAAATTTCATGCATGTTTAAATATTCCAGGGTTCAATTGTGTACCAGATGACTGGTAACTATCCAGCTCCCACTTTCTTTGAAGTCAACTCCACGACAGGAAGGATTTCTTTGACCCGTCAGGTTTCTCAGGATAGTCTTTTGACCACCACCTACTTCCTGAGGCTGATTGCTTATGACTCTGTCTACCCTAATGTTCAGGCAACAGCCACTGCCACTGTTAATGTCAACAGAAACCCTAACCCTCCTATCTTTGATGCTCCTGATTATAGACGCACAATCTCCGAAAATCATGGATTGGGTACTGCTGTTGTTGATGTCAATGCAACAGACATTGATGGAGTAAGATGATTTATTTTTAATACAGGGAATAAAGTAATTTTTCTTATAAAGTTGGTACTTTTTGTCAGATGTATTGAATCGGTTAAAGGATTTAAAAAGAAAAAATAAAGCTTGACTTTCTGCTATTTTTAGAAGAAAAAGACATTTGTATGAAAATCAGGCAACAATTTAAAAAAAGGATCAAATGAATGCAAAATTCAAAATTTGTCTTAGTTGGTGATTTAAATGTTAAGTGTAGTTTTATTACTATGAAAAGTTAAGTGAAATTCACAGAATCAGATGTTGACAGATTTAAAATTGTTTGCAGTTGTCTAGATGAAAATATCTCTCAAATTGTTTTCCAAAATACCAGAAGTGGAATTTTTATTTGCTTCGCATATCACAGTGACATAGCTGCAGTTACCATTATAAATCATAAACAATATGTATTATTTAGACTATGAAAATTAAATATGTTAATAAAAGAACGCTTTGAAAAATACGATTTAAAAACATTATTAGTGTTTTAAATATAGTATTTATGGGTTGTTCAATGTAGGTTTTTTCACAAAATAAAAAAATTAATTTGTCAGGATGTTCTTCGATACACAATGAATGGAGATGCTGAAGACTTTAGCTACTTCTACATCAACCCAGAGACTGGTCTCATCTCCTTGACAAGGACACTAACAGATGCTGTCACAAACCAATTCCAAGTAAAATCTTTTACAAAGCTTTAATGAAAATAAAATATAGTAAAAGAGCTCTCATTTACATATTTAACAGACAGAAAGACTTGGTTTTACATTTAATAAAAGAAAATGGAATTTCTCATTTAATTTAATTCAGAAGTTCTTATATATAATGTCAAAATTTTAGCTGTAGTGTTATACATGTATACTAATGTTGAAGATACACATTTCTAGAGATTGAGTTATGCAATTTATTCACAGTTTGTTGTACAAGTGAGTGACCAAAGTAGACCAGAAAGAACTGCTGATTCCAATGTCATTATCAATGTCATTCGAGATGAACAGCCTCCATTCTTCTTTAATACACCGTACCAAACTTCTGTATTAGAAACAACTGTTACTGGTTCATCCATTTATAGTGTGACTGCAAGGGATCCAGATCTCAGAGTATGTATATACAATAATTTAAAGTTAAAAATGGATTTCAATATTAGGACGTAATCAAAAGTTTTATTATTTACTTAATCTAAAAACCTTTACAAAACATTGGTAGAATCACATTTGACAATGAATCAATTCTGTAATCCAATTGGCTTTTTCAACTGTTACCAGCCAAAGTACATTTTGTTGAGCTGTTGCAAGAAATATCAATAGAAATGAATAATTTCCTTGAAGTTCTTTAGTGCATAGATTGTATGCATTGAATTTGCAGGGAAGTATTGTTTATGGGGTGATTGGTGATCTACAGACACCTTTCTACTTTGACATCAACTCCAATACAGGACGCATATCGATCAAGAATGATCTAAAATTAGATATTGCCAATTCATATGTGGTAAGTATGTTGATGCATATGTATCGTTTTTGGAATGGTTTCTTTATTTGTCAGAGCCAAAATCATCAGACAATATACTGCATCATGTCATAAATATTTGGTAGCTATAAATACATTGATTTTTGTTAACATATATTGATAAATGGAATAAAGATGAATGAAACCATAACTTTGAATTACTACAAAGTATGATAATACTTTAAAATTTTATTCTAATAATTATAAATGTTTTCTTTGGATTTATACATACTGTATACAATTTTCTTTATTTGAACATAATTTTAGAAATTATCTAAATGATAAATTATTGTGATTTATTCATTTAATTTAAATTATTGTGATTTATTCATTTAATTCACAGGTAATTAGAACTGTTGAGGCAGTTGGATATGCAATTATAATCTGATGTATACTGTATTTTCAGATGAGAGTTACTGCCTATGATAGTTTGTCACCAGCTAAAGTTGCCACAGCAACAGTTTCTATTGGGGTTATCCGTAACCCAAGTGCACCACAGTTCTTGTTGCCCTCCTACGAAGTGACTATCCCAGAAACGTATGGCCTTGGGAACGTTGTTGTTAATGTCACAGCAGTTGATCCAGATAATGTGAGTTATTTAGTCTTCCTGGAACCTGTATTTTTCATTTTGTATGTAGCTTTACCTGGAAAATTTTATCATCTTAAAATTGGTTCAGCATTTACGGGGTATTTTTGTGGTTTTATCTTTTAAAGTATAACCATCAATAAAGTTTTATTTCTCCATTGTTTTGAAATCTTTGATCTGTGAAATGTCTTTTACATCTAAATATAAAGTTTCATATTGAAAACATAATTTTATTTATTTCTTTTTTTATTTTTTACCTTTAGGATGTGGTACGATACTCCTTGTTGGACAATCTTCAAGGGAACAATGCTCTTAATTACTTCTTCATCATCCAAGAGTCTGGCATTATCTATCTGTCAAGACCATTGAGTTCAGACAACAACCAAATCAACAGATACACTGTATGTATTGTGCTCTTTATCTTTTAATGAAAATAATCTCAAGAAAATGCAAAATATAATTTTTCATACAATTTGCTGGGTATTTCTATTACAAAAAATGTTTTTGTTAATGATTGAAATTAAAGTTTTTTTTGTTATGAAAAGAATCGAGTCATAAATAAAATCTAGTTTGCTATAAATTTAATTGTTATTTTTAAACATATACTAATAGTCTAATTTTTCATGTTTTTCATTATAGATGACAGTGAGAGCCACTGATCAGAGGAGCAACCCAAGAACTGCCGATGGAACAGTTATTGTTAATGTTCTAAGGAATCGTTTTGTTCCTACCTTCATTCAAACACCTTATTCCTTCAGCCATTCTGAAAATGATTTTGTAGGGAAGAGTTTGTACCGTGTGACAGCTGTAGATTCTGACTTGGCTGGTAGCATGTATTATGAAGTAATTGGAGATGGCATAGCTCCGTACTATTATAACGTCATGTCAAACAATGGCTCCGTTACACTAAGAAATGCACTGACAACTGACAAAATCAACGCTAACTATGTGGTGAGAATTATTATGTGTTTGCAGATGTTTGAAATAAAGATAAAATTCAATCATCAAAAACTGAATTAGATATTAATGATAATAATATGAAATTTTGAATTTCTTTTTGTTATTTAAAAGGAAAAAATCAATCATACAATATTACACTTTTGTTTTCAGTTAAGAGTTAGAGCATATGACACTGCATATCCCTCAGAAACAGCAACGGCAACAATTAACATAGGTGTCAGCAGAAATGAGAATAGTCCTATCTTTAGTCAGAGTCCTTATCGAGTTACAATCAATGAAACGGTCAATGTGGGAACATGTATTCTAGATGTCAATGCAGTGGATGCAGATAATGTAAGATTATGTTAAACATGAAAATGTGAAGATACTTGTTAACTTGTTAATTAATTTGAATGGAATTGTTTTCAATCTGTGACTGTCAAACAGAAGAGATATGTGAAGATGATTAAAAATTCTCAAGTTAACATTATTTAACATTTCTTTCACAGGATCGAGTGGTATATAGTGCAAATGGGGACAACGAAACTTTGCAATACTTTTACATCGCTGTTGATACAGGATTTATTTGTGTCAGGCAGCCTCTGTTTGGACCAGCACAGACTGAGTATAGGGTAAGGTGCAATAGTAGGAGAGCTGTGTTGGTTTCCTGATTGATTTCTCAATTGTTATGAATGATTAAATTATGAATAAATTATAAAAAGAGAAAGATATCCAAGAAATCTCCAGATTAGCAATTTTGGCTCATATTTATTAGTTGACTGTTGAACTGAATGAATAAAAGAATGAACCTGGTATAGACAAAAAAATCTTAAACTAGGGCTAACCTAGTACATAAGGAGCTACAATAAAGCTATTAAATTGTATTGTTGAAATCACTGTGTTTATTTTCAGTAAAACTTTAGATCAATTTTTGTTACATGCCATTAATTCCAACAGTATATAATTATCATCAGTTTGATAAACATTTAGCAAAGGTTTAGTTTGTGTGATCACATTTGTTATTGTTTGTCAGATGAGGATGGTAGCCAGCGACCAAGGCACACCAGAACGATTTGGATTTGCCGATGCCTTTATCACTGTTGTCCGTGATCAGTTTCCTCCAGTTTTTGTTAACCAGCCATACCAAACAACTATCAGTGAATTTAACTCAGCTGGAAATCGAGTATATGTTGTGACAGCTACTGATAATGATCTCATAGTAAGTATTGTAATGTATGATTGTCATTGGTTCTGTTGATTGCCTAGCTATGTCAGATCAGTATTCAGTGACCTAATCATAAAACCAGAACCTATGTCCCAGATTGGGGATTGCATATCATAGTTTTTATGTGCTCAGAATCTTACTAATTTTGAATGGTTCATTTCAGTGTATTCTATGTTTCATCATACTGCTCTATCAGAGTTTAAGTAAACATACATTATTAATATCTGTAATAGTGATATATAGTATAAGGAAGAGTTAGAATTTAGTTCAATGATTTCAAAAGTCAGGGCCATGCTAGGCAATGCTCCCATTTGTAGTGTTCTTGTTTTGTATGAGGTTTTTTTTGTATGCAAAACACTTAAAGAATGCTAGAATTCTCTTTACAGGTTTATCAAAAATACGTGTGATGATAATTTTTTTTTGTTTTGTGTTTCAGGGTCAAATACGTTATGAATTGATAGGAGACTATCCAACACAGAGCTTCTTCCAAATTAATTCTGTAACAGGAAATATTACAACTACAGCAAGTCTGAAGACTGACAGTCTGAGATCTCAGCAATATGTGGTGTGTTTAACTTAACATATTTTTATTCACAAAATGACTTCATTTTGATATACATGGTATTATGCCAGATATTCTTCTGTCCACGGTTATGGTTTGAAATATTCAAATGAAACTCAGTGTGTGTATTTGCAATGAGGTTTTACCAAGTAAGTTAAAAATAATTTTGCCAATTGATCCCCTTTTACAAATATTATTGCCCTTTAATAAGTGTAGGTTTTGCCCTTTCTAGAAGGTAGATATCCTGATATAAAGCAACAGGCATAATTTGCTGTGTAGACTTTGCGCTTGTTAGAATTTGTTATTCTTCAAGGTATTTTTTCCATTTCAAGTTTTTGTATTTTATGTATCCAAATTGAGCAAAGTATGAAGTAAGTACAGTTTTGATATTAATATCTACTAGCTGCTCCCTTATTATGTAATAAACAGACTTTGTATTGTTTATTAAAAATGTTGATAACCATTTAATGCACAGAGAGATAACTATATTTTGGCTTACTATTTCAGGCACGTGTGATTGCATATGATACTGCTAGATCCACTGTGAGAGCTACGGCCACAGTTAACATCTTTGTTATCAGGAATCCCAATAGTCCTCAGTTCCTACTTCCTTCTTATTCCCAAACCATCAATGAGAATCAGGCTATTGGACAATTCATCTTGAATGTATCAGCAGTTGACCAAGATATAGGGGTAGAGAAAGTTTTGCTACATTTATACGTTGATTTTAACTTAGATTGCTCTAGCTTGGTACATTAGTGTTCGTTTTTTTATAAACCAGCACCCTTCTGATTGGTTCGACTGTAAATCATTATGGGTTCATTACAATGTAATTTAACTCATAAAATGGAATCAGATTTGGTACAAAATAAACATGTCCAAAATTTATATGTTTTCCTCAAAACGAGGGATTTAATCAGTTTCCCTGTTAACAGTGAAAATAGTTTGTTGATTGTTGCTGGAAAATTTCATTTGATAATATGATTGTGTTGTTTTGAAACATTACCCACAGTTGATTTTATTTAAATATGGACAATTTAACAAGTAACCAAATGCTTAGGCTATGATTTGAGTATATACTGAAGTAATGATTTGAGTGTATGAATTTTCTTGTTTAATTCCTGATTAACATTACTGTATGTAAAATATATAGACCTAGAGTGTATGTGGAGGGAGTGATGATAAAATATACTAATATCTATTGCATAAGCATGTGGTAATATGTTGTTTTCTCTGCATTTAGGATACCATCACCTACTTCATTACTGGTCAGTCTGCGTCTCCATTTGGTACTAATATCCAGTACTTCTACATAGATCAAGTGAATGGCAACATCTGGCTCAGGGAATCTCTCTTATCAACACAGTTCAACCAGTTTATTGTAAGAATATTACACACTATAACAGTGATGCAAACATTTAGATACTTGTATGCATTTTTTACCGATAGGATTTACATTGATTCTTAGTTTCTATAATGATGAAACTAAGTGATGTCAGCTGTCAAATGTTTTAGGTTAATAATTCATCAATAATTGGATCTTCCTAATAATGTAAGTGACAGAATTTATGATGAGGATCCTTTGTTCATGTTTATGAACAATGTATGTCAAAGTAGAAAAACTTCTAGCATTGCTTTGTGCACTATGTTTAGTAAACAGAGATAACTGTGAGAAATCACATTTAATGAAAGTAAAACTAACCTCTCCTTTTGTTTGACTACAGTTGTTTTTGAGAGCATGTGATAACGGATTTCCTCAACGATGTGCGAATAGCACTGCTACAATCACCGTGAATCGGAATCAGTTCCCACCCATCTTCATCAATACACCATATGTGAGAACGATTCAGGAGAACGCTGGAACAGGTAGCAGTGTCTTGGTTGTGACAGCCCAGGACAATGACCTGATTGGAGAAATTGTTTATGAAACTGTTCTTCCTGGTTCACCTTTCTTCTCTGTTAATCCCAGTTCTGGTCTCATTAGTTTGGCTGCTGTTGTACGACTTGACACAAGCCTGCAGTACACTGTAAGTGACTTAAAGACTTTCTATTCAACATTGTGTCATAACCAAACTTTATAGCTTAAGGTGCTTCATGGTTTTCTCACTGATATAAATGTATATAAATATCTGGGGTTTAAAATTTATTATGATTAGAATTAGGAACTGAGATTTAGAAATTCATTTATAAAGGTTATTTTTGTACGTGGCAAAGAATTGTGTTCTAAAGGGATTTGTAAGCCATTAAAATTCTTATTTTTAAATTTCATTTAATATAAAAAATCTGAATCAGACACTAGTTTTAAAGACACCATAGATGGAAAAAGAGGAGGATGCAAAAATTTAGCATTTTACAATCGTGTTTTTAACATATTAGAAGTCAAAAGCCTTTCCTTTGTAGTTCAAAGTTGCTGCATATGACAGTCGAGACCCATCAAGACGAGCAACTGCAGATGTTACCGTCCAAGTTACCAGAAACCCGAGTGGACCATTCTTCCTCCAGAATAATAATTATGAGACTACTATTCCAGAAACTTATCCTCTTGGAGAAACTGTCATCAATACAACTGCTATAGACAATGATGGAGTATGAAAAAACTTGCCTTCCTTAGAGTAGTATAGAAATCATGGTCCACATTATATTATTTTAGATTCTTATTATGATTTATTTTTAGTTTTAACTAATGTCCTTCATTTCATTTAAGTAAATGCTTATTATTTCAGTTTTAACAAGAAATAAAACTAATATAGACTGATATTGCTTCAAGTTTTAAAGAAATTTATGAGTCCTGTATTTTTCCCTGCAGGATGTGGTGCGTTATTCAATAACTGGGGACAACATTGCCTTACAATATTTCTACATTAATCCTGACACAGGTATTATTTCCTTAAGACGACTTCTGACAGGAACCTCTCTCAGCAGATTTACGGTATGTATTTTCTTAATTCAAACTGAGGATTTTAAGGGATTTAAATTATTATGGAATTTCAATTAGATTATTTCATTCTAGAGAAGTTTCTATTTCAGTGTAACCACATTTAAATAAAAAAAATTAGAAACAGTATTGTGATATATTGAAGTACATAAGACTTAATTTGACATGTACTGTTCTCCATACATATTTATAATTACTTTCTTATTAGCCTAGTCAGCTTCACAGACAGTGTCAAGTAAAGTTTCTCAGATACCATATTGTAAAAGAAAGTATTCAGATGGTTGTGTCACAAAGTTGCAATATATATGTTGAGGATGTAAAGTGGTGTTAAGTAATTAGTAGGAAATGATTTGTTATATTCATGAAAGGATTGCATGAAGTCATCCTTTATTTGATATTTTCTGATGACTGCTCATGACCAAGATCTGGACTGATATTTACCATGTTTTCTATTCAGATTTCATTAAGAGCCACTGATCAACGTGTACCTGAAAGGACAGCTACAGCCACTGCTTTTGTGAATGTAATTCGTGACAATCAAGCTCCATTCTTTATTAATGCACCATATGCTAGGTCTATCAGTGAAAATCAACTGATCAATAGGACTTTACTCACTGTAACAGCAAATGATAATGACTTGGTGGTAAGTTATCAGTCCTAGAAATATAATCAAAGAAAAGGATTTGATTAAAGCTAATACTTGGGCAAAATCATTTCAACAGTGATTTAGACCTTCTATCATTCAGTTAGGAATTTAGTGTATTTCTATGAAATCAGTGCAGATAAACAGGCATTGATTCTTTCCATTTTTTCATTAGACATGAAATAAAATAATCATTTAATACTCTGTGTTTATTTTTGCATTATTTTAAATCGTTTAATACATTAACATCATATGATTATAGGGCAGCATAAGATATGAATCCATCGGCATCTTCCCAGCAGAGTCTTTCTTCCAAGTCAACACAGTCAACGGAAATATCAACATTATTCGCTCTGTTCTGGATGATGTTATTTTAAGATCTTCGTACACGGTGAGAATTTGAACAAGACTTTTGGAAGATTTGAAATGGTTGTAATATTTTTATATTGATAGATAATGAACATTGTACCACATGTGTATGGTTATTCCATATATTGTTCAAAGAATTAAAATATCAGTGTATTAGAAAAAATGATAAATGATCAAATCTGACTATAGTGGAGATCAAAGGGAATATCAGTAAAGTTCTGACTATAGTGGAGATCAAAGGGAATATCAGTAAAGTTCTGACTATAGTGGAGATCAAAGGGAATATCAGTAAAGTTCTGACTATAGTGGAGATCAAAGGGAATATCAGTAAAGTTCTGACTATAGTGGAGATCAAAGGGAATATCAGTAAAGTTCTCTAATAGAAAAGTACTCTTTGAGGTTTATGAACATATGCTACTTTATTTTGTTAAAAATTGATTTAGTTTTAAACTGATTTATTTCAATGCTTTATTTTCAGTTGAGAGTTGTTGCTTATGACAATGCTTACCCCACAAACAGAGCTACAGCTGACGTCTTTATCTCTGTGTCTCGTGATGAATTTGGACCAGTATTCCAGCCCTCTTCCACATATCAAGTCACTATCCCTGAAACCACAGACATTGGATCCAATATCATTTCAGTGTTGGCTGTAGATCAAGACACCGATGACATCGTTACATATGCTATTGTTAACTCTACTTCTAATGGAACTAACTACTTCTACTTGGATAGAGACACTGGGAGCATATCACTGCGGAGAACTCTTGTTGGAACCTTTATCAACTTCTATACTGTAAGTTTACATCATTATAGTCTTATTGTAGCTGTGTTTTGTTTGTAATTGTATAAGGTGAGATGCAATCTGAGTATGTTGAGTATATTGTGTAATGTTTGGCAGCAAATTTATCATTGTGTCTATATATTGTTAAATAAACAAAAATGTAATGTAAAAAACATCTACTTTCTGAATATAGCTTGCAGTAAGATAGTAAGAAATATGCAGCAAATACTGCAACACTATTTGAAATAATATGAAATGATATTTCCATAACTTTATGTTATGCATATATTGCTTTAATAAAAGCTGTTGATATTTTGATTGACTTTCCTCTTCCAGCTGACTATAAGAGCAACAGATAACAGAATCAGATCAGCTCTGGCAACTGTTCGTATTACTATCACAAGAACAGTGGATGCACTACCAATCTTTATCAACACCCCCTACAGAATCTCCATCCAGTATAATAGAGCTGTCAATTCCAGTATTTATCGTGTCACTGCGACTGATGCAGATCTACGAGTAAGCTGTATTACAGTATTATGTAAAAAAAAAATTCAAACAGTGGTTTCATATGATCTATAGATACCTGAAGAATATTTAATGTATTCATGATTGTAAATTTGCCTTCCTCTGCCAGATAAGGCGGTCAGACTTGGTGTAGTGGTTAAGTACTTGGCTTGCGGGACCAACGATCCGGGTTCCATTCCCAGGTTGCGCCATTATGTTTAAGAGGTTGGTAACCTCCTCCTGTTTCCATATTGCGATGTAAGTGAAATATTGTTGAAAGCGACATAAAACACCAATCAACCAACCAACCAATCCTCTGCCAAATGAGGAATTCGTAACTGCATGATATGAAAGTACTCTGCAGATCAGCCGTTAAAGCTCTTACTGCAAACATATGAATTACAAAATAATCCTAGCCTGTCAATCAGGAAAAATGTGAAAGCAGGAATTAAAGATAAACAGAGATGAAAAAGGAGAAATTGAAAGTTTATGTGAGAATTTTTGATGTCTTACAGGGTACCATCCGATATGAGCTGATGGGTTACTTCCCAGCCACAGACTACTTAACTTTGAATGTATTTACGGGAGAAATAACCTTGACTAAATCAATAAGTAATGACCAGTACACCACTCTCCTGTATGTGGTAAGTCAAGCTTCTATTAATTGCTCCCTGTTGTTAAGGGCGACTTCAGCCATTATATCTTGTCAAATTACATTGTTTTTTTGAGTGTCCAACAATATCTGTTACCTATCATAATCTATGAGTATGATAAAAAGTAAAAGTGGTGTATATATATTTATATCTGTATGGGTGTATATATGAACTTATTTTACAGTTGAGAATTGATGCATATGATACAGCTAATCCTTCACAGAGAACATCAGAAGATGTACTTATCGATGTAGTCCGTAATCCCAGTCCTCCTGTGTTTACCAATAATTTCTATGTCACAACAATACCAGAAACCCAGGCCCTGGGCTCCAGCATTTTGGCAATAACAGCGTCTGATAGTGATGGAGATATAATTCGTTACGAAGTGGATTCATCATTCCAGGGAAACAATGCATTAGCCTTCTTCTTCCTGTCTAGTACATCAGGTGAAATCTATGTGAGGCAATCACTCTCTAATACCCAGATAGATCAGTATACATTTACAGTTCGTGCTAGAGATCGTGGATATCCTGAGAAATTTGCAACAGCCACTGTACAAATTAACATTCAAAGGGATCGTTTTACACCTGTATTCAACCAAAACAACTACGTCATCACCATACCAGAGACACAAGCTGTTAATTCGAGCCTCCCAATTCTCACTGTCACTGCCACCGATAATGACTTACAGGTAAAATCTCTTTTCTTTCAGATTAAATTTAAATAAATGGAATCCTTTTTTATAGAAAGCTAATGTACCACTCAGACAAAAATCAAAAATTTTCAGTTTTACATTTTCCTTTCTAGGAAACAATTCGGTATGTAGCTGTTGGAGATGGTTCAGCCTTGGCTTTCTTCTATATGTTACCAAATGGTCAGATCTATGTAGCTCGTAACCTAAGAACAGACAGTTTGCAGGTGTATACTCTAAGGGCAGAGGCATATGACACATACTATCCAAATAATAGAGGTTTCTCCACAGTAACCATCAATGTGATACGTAATCCAAGTTCACCAGTTTTTAGTCAGAACAGTTACGAAACGACAATCAATGAAAACTTCCCAGTTGGAGATAGAATCTTGCTAGCTACAGCAACAGATGCTGATGGAGTATGTATTCTCTTTTTGCAAAACTCATGCATTTAATTGCTTTGACCAAAAGGTATTTTAAAATTTATTACTAAAAAATTGATTGTAACAAAAGTGATATTTGAATTTTGGGGGTTTTTTTACCATGTTCTAGTTAAATGAAAAGATTGATATTTCTAGTAACATCACTCAGTTATTACAGATTGAATATACAGTTGATATTTTTGATATGTTTTCAGGACTTTGTGACCTACAGAATTGTACAGCAGTCCTCAGAAGAATACTTTTACATTGCACCAGACAATGGTGGCATTTATCTACGAAGAAGTGTACAGTTGAACGTGAATTCCAACAGATACCAGGTACGTGTGGTAATGATAAAGGGAAGTATGCTATTTTATATATGTATTCATTGTACCCCCTGTGTATGGCAGCAATTACAAAACCAAAATTAGAAGAACTTTAAGAGGGTATTTTGTTAAAGTGAAATTTGGTGAAACAGTAATTAAGGTCATACCCCTGCATTGTTTTGACAATTTTGAAAACTTAGCTGTCTTCTATAGAGATTTTACCCATAGTTCTTCCATTAACTTATAATACCGCAACAAATTCAGAAGGAATAATGATTGTTGTTCTGAACAGTTGATTGTGCAAGCTACAGACAACAGATCTCCACAAGCCAGGTTCACCAATGTTACTGTATTCATTAACATCATCAGAGGCCAGCCACCTTTCTTTGTGAATGAACCATATGCCACAACAGTGAATGAGAAGTCGGCTATCGGAACATCTATCTACAGAATGTCTGCTATTGATTCTGATCTCATTGTAAGTTATATACTAAATACAAACATTCAGTTTTGTCACACTCTTATTGATTATGTGGTTATGTTTGTAAGCTCCCTTATGATGTAATACTGAGTTAAAATGTGCATTGACAATTTCAAATTCAACTTTTCTAAATCTGTGTCATGATGCTTTGAACATATAATATACCTGTAACTTGTTGGAAAGTTTGGCCGAGTAAAGTAGATTCTAAGATGCTTAATGATGATTGGTAGCAGGCCTAAGTGGTGTCAGATTGTACTGTCAGAATGTAATGAAATCATTCCTTGAAGTTTCAAAAATAGAAAACATTATGTGAGGTTGTTGTTTGGGACAATATTGTGTTTTCCCTGAGAAATGATGCTTAGGTAGTTTATATTTTATATGTGTATATATTTTTCATTTCCTTTGTAATTATAACCTGCTTATTTAAGTTTTCAGGATTATGTTTAAATTGTTTCACACAAGATTCCTTTGCTACTATGGAATACTGTTTGAAAACATTTTTGCATTTATACAGGTTAAAATTCTGAAAATTTGAGTGAAAAATAATTTTTTAATTATTTATCTAAGATAAGCATATTAAGCAAGAATTTGATGTTTGTAATTAATTTATGACAGGGTCAAATCCGTTACACTGTCATAGGAGACATCCCTGCTTCCAGCTACTTCAATGTTAATACTACCACTGGAGATGTATTCATTGCTGTTGACCTCAGACAGGACAGTACAATGGTGTACACAGTGAGTACAAATCCTATCATGTTTAAGTGAGTATCTGTAAAGTTGATACTTGTCAATGTACTGAGGCAGCTCAAAGTCTAGGTGCTCGACAACAGGTCTAAATTTGATGCATTTACCGATAGCGCAGCAACAAAATATATGAAATCTTTAAAATTGGCATCAATAAACCATTGTCATTCCAATTCAGAAATCTTCAGAAGAGTAAATCTAATATTTATTATGGCATAATTCCTAAAAATAGTAATTGTATGGCTATTTTCCCACATGTTTGTACAAAACCCAGAATATTCTAATTACATTTGAGAGTTTTAATTCACACTAATATGATTTTGCACACAAGAAATTAATATGATAATAGCAGATCAGCATATAATCAGAGGTCCTGTGTTAGATTCCCATTAGCTGCTTGTCAGTGTCTCATCTTTTGGATGAGATGCTAAAAACTGTGGCCCTGTGTCACATAAAAGATCCCTCTTTGCTTCAAGTGGGTCTATTTCATAGATCATATTTTCTGTGCATTGCATCAAGCAGACGCCATCCCCTTGTAGGTGAAACCATCTTGGTAAGACATAAAACAAACTTCTGAATAATGTCTGAATGTGCATAGTAATGTTATACCTCTTTTATTTTCAGCTGCGTGTCATTGCGTTTGATTCTGCCATTAGCTCACAGACTGATGAGAGCACATTGATCATAAATATGATCAGGAATGAGAATCCTCCCATCTTTATCAATGAACCTTATACCACCTCTATCTCAGAAACGTTTGGCATCGGACAATCTGTGTATAGAATTACAGCTACAGATGCTGACAGTGTAAATATTGATCAGTTTCTTTAATCTTGAAAGAAAGCTCTCAGTACGAAGAAATGGTTTAAATGATCATTTTAAATATTATACATCCATTGTTAATCCCAGTAATTACTAAGTTATCTCAACCTCTCTCCATGCCCATGCATAGAATTTAATTAGTGATATTTACATTATTAGCATTCAGTTCAATTTGTATAGAACACGTGTATTTGTATTTTTATGATGAATTGTAAGGATACAATATAAATGATTGATTTTGATCTGAAGAAATGCTTAAATCCTTTGTAGGATGTACTGCGATATAGTATCACAGGAATTGTGAATAACATCAACCAGATCAACTTTGCTGATTACTTCTATCTGAATCCTGACACTGGGGTGCTCTTCTTGACTCGTTCATTGTTTAATACAGGAGTCTCGCAGTTCAACCAGATCTCAGTAAGTTGTAATTCTTACATCAGCAATTTCCAAATTTATGCTAAACATTTCGCTCCTGAGGAATATTATCCAGCTCATGCAACTTTCCATTAATTGGAAATCATTACCTTATTGTCACTGCTGTAAGGTCAAACTGTAAACTATTCCAGAATTTTTCAAATGTTTTCTGCTACAAGATAGAATAAGTAGTCCTCCAAAGGGAAGTAAAATACACTAAAAGATACAACACAAACACTCTTTGCCGCAAATTTTCGGCCTCCTGGCCTTTATCAAGCAATTGTTAGAAAAGTACAGAAGAACTATGTAACATCCATCTTTACATGTCTAATATCAACAAGCTTGTTGATATTAGACATGTAAAGATGGATGTTACATAGTTCTTCTGTACTTTTCTAACAATTGCTTGATAAAGGCCAGGAGGCCGAAAATTTGCGGCAAAGAGTGTTTGTGTTGTTTCTTTTTCTGCTACAGATAACTTTTCTATGTATCTACTTCAACTTTTTACTATCTTGGTGGCACAGGGATTACATACCACCTTGTTTTGGAGCACTTTGTTCTAGACTGCTTTCGGAAAAATGAGTATCGCAGAAATATTGATTTCGTGTGAAGAGATTGATTTAATTAAGTGAAGGTGATTTCTGAATTTCATCGTATGTAGTAAACGAACTTCTTCCCTTCATTTCATAATGGAATTAAAGAGATGCTGAATGTGAAGTAAAGTTTTAATGAATTTAATGCTTCTCCTCAGATTAATGTACGAGTGACTGACCAAAGAGCCGTTCAGGAACGAGTGGATACTTCAGTAGTGACCATCAATGTCCAACGAGATCAGTTCCCTCCAGTGTTCCAGAATACACCATACAGTACATCTGTTATTGATACACAGGCAATTAACTCCACAGTGTACACTGTCAGTGCAGTAGACTCGGATCTTAAGGTATGAGAATCTGTGCTATACTGATGATTACCTAACAATGTGTAGTTTTATACTGATGATTACCTAACAATGTGTAGTTTTATACTGATGATTACCTAACAATGTGTAGTTTTATACTGATGTTTACCTAACAATGTGAGGGGCAGGCTTGGTGTAGTGGTTAAGCGCTTGGCGTGCGGCGCCGACGATCCGGGTTCGATTCCCGGGTTGCGTCACTATGTTTAAGAGGTTGGTAACCTCCTGCTTCCATGTCGCGATATAACTGAAATATTGTTGAAAGCGACGTAAAACACCAATCAACCAACCAACCAACCTAACAATGTGTAGTTTTCTTTTGATCATTTGTTTTGTTATTCTTCTGTAAATCACATTAACTTCAATAAATATATATATTTTTTTGTGTTTCTTATCCATTATGGAGAACTGGGGAGTAGTTGCCTGAAATTTTAATAAATGATAAAAGGGTATGAAATTTCAATGTTTTTCTTTTTTCTTTGTTTTGTTTTTCTACAAAGGGTGATAAAATTTGGAATAGGGTAAGAGGCAAATAATTTTATGATATTGTTAATATGGTTGATATTCAAAGGAGAATAATGTTTTGAAGATATGACTACTTTTCTGTTTGACAACTTTTTAAGGTGTCAAGTGCCAAAGTTTAAATCAAACGAATTTGTAATGTTTTTCACTAATACTTTCTGTTTTATCAAATGAATGTCAGTGTTGGTATCAAGCTAAATCTATGTAATTTGTGGTATAACTGACTGCAATTTTCATGTAATTTAGAGTTATATGTTGTTTGCATTTGTATTTATTTTGCATTTTGTCTTGAAGGGTAACATTGTGTACAGTGCTATAGGTGTCTATCCTGCACAGAGCTTCTTCCAGGTCAACAGTGTTTCAGGAAGAGTGACATTAACTCAGAGTCTGGCCAATGATGGACTCTATCTGAACTCTTACACAGTAAGACTCAAAATGCCTTTTGTTTATTTTCACTTTTTCCAACCGAGAACTCACTTCAAGTTACTTTATCTTGTAAGGACTTCAATAAGCCTAAATTTAATACCCACTTAAGTGCAAGTAAGGTCTGCCAGTGTACCTGGGGAGTGTCAGTATTTCATCTCAGTACCTATATCCTTAGCATGTTGTGTCAGACAACTGAGTCAAGTTTATTGAGCTCTGACTCTACACTCTTGTTGCTGTTGAGTCAAAATAATCCTAAGAGTGTCCTTTTTTACATTTCATAGAAATTATAATGAATATTTAAGGAGTGATGTAATAATAAAGATATATTATGATTATACTGGATAATTATACCCCTGGTTGATAACTTGTAAAAATTGATGTGGCTTTGTATGCTATTCTTGTTATTAACTGTACTGAAATCTTTACAGCTTCGTGTGATAGCTTATGACTCTGCAGTACCAACACAACAAGCCACTGCGGATGTTCTTATCTCTGTGGCTAGGAACCTCAATCCACCTCTCTTCTCCACACAAAATTACCAGAGGACTATCAGTGAGAACTTTGCGTTTGGCCCACCTGTCATTAATGTGGTTGCTACTGACCAGGATGTTGGGGCAAGTTGATTAAAGTCATTTCTTATATTCTGCGAGATCCCTCTTCATAACTGAAAATATTCCTATTGAGTGATCATGATTTTCCTGAAACAGAGTATATACAAGTGCCTCTTTTTCCTTTTGTGCCTGACTCAAAATCGAGTACATATGCTACATTGGCATTGCTCTTGTTTCTGATAGGAAAGAATAATCAGAATTTGACAGTATAGTTTAATCACTTCAGTGTTTTATGTCCTCAACTTATGTGATTTTAAGTACATTCATAAACTTTGAAAAATTAAAACCTTTTAAGTCAGTAATTTTCTTGAATTGAACTTGGAATTCTAGATTTTACCAATAAGTCTCTTACTATTTTTGTAGGACACCATCACCTATGCTATACTAGGAGACAACAACAATGGTTTCTCCTTGTCATATTTCTTTATCGATCGTACCAATGGATCAATCTATATCCGACAACCACTTACAAACACCAATGTCAACCAATTTACTGTAAGTAAAACCAGTATTATTTATTTAAGACTTCAACCAAAGAAAGGAAAAACTTAATCAAAACCTTAACTGTGTCTTAATTTGAGCATTAGCTAAATAAAGTTCTTGGGAAAAAACTAAGTATCTGATATCATGACTTCTATGAATATCTGAATTATGTAATTGATAAGTAATTATTTATGACAGTTTACTGTCCAAGCCACTGACAGCGGAAGGCCAAGCAGATCAAGTACTTCACAGGTCACAATCTTTGTGACTAGGAACCAGTTTGCTCCTACTTTCATTCAGACTCCTTACATCACTAATGTGCAAGAGAATTCTAACAATGGAACTCAGATCTACACAGTGACTGCCATAGACCAAGATCTCATTGTAAGTAGCATCATATAAATCTAAATATCTAGGGGAAACTCAGTACTGAATGGAATACTGCACATATCATGTAAATTTTAATATCTAGGTCGGGGCCCCTGGGGTGTCAGTGCTGAATGGAATACTGCACATATCATGTAGATCTTAATATCTAAGTCGGGGCCCCTGGGGTGTCGGTGCTGAATGGAATACTGCACATATCAAGTAGATCTTAATATCTAGGTCTGGGTCCCTGGGGTGTTAGTGCTGATTGGAATACTGCACATATCATGTAAATCTTAATATCTAGGTCGGGCCCCTGGGATGTCAGTGCTGAATGGAATACTGCACATATCAAGTAGATCTTAATATCTAGGTCGGGGTGTCAGTGCTGAATGGAATAATGCACATATCATTTAAATCTTGATATCTAGGTCGGGGTGTCAGTGCTGAATGGAATACTGCACATATCATGTAGATCTTAATATCTAGGTCGGGGTGTCAGTGCTGAATGGAATACTGCACATATCATGTAGATCTTAATATCTAGGTCGGGTGTCCGTGCTGAATGGAATACTGCACATATCATGTAGATCTTAATATCTAGGTCGGGGTGTCAGTGCTGAATAGAATACTGTGCATATCATGTAGATTTTAATATCTAAGCCGGGATGTCAGTGCTGAATGGAATACTGCACATATCATGTAGATCTTAATATCTAAGCCAGGATGTCAGTGCTGAATGGAATAATGCACATATCATTTAAATCTTGATATCTAAGCCAGGATGTCAGTGCTGAATGGAATAATGCACATATCATTTAAATCTTGATATCTAGGTTGGGATGTCAGTGCTGAATGGAATACTGCACATATCATTTAAATCTTGATATCTAGGTCGGGGTGTCAGTGCTGAATGGAATACTGCACATATCATTTAAATCTTGATATCTAGGTCGGGGTGTCAGTGCTGAATGGAATACTGCACATATCATGTAGATCTTAATATCTAGGTCGGGTGTCCGTGCTGAATGGAATACTGCACATATCATGTAGATCTTAATATCTAGGTCGGGTGTCCGTGCTGAATGGAATACTGCACATATCATGTAGATCTTAATATCTAGGTCGGGTGTCCGTGCTGAATGGAATACTGCACATATCATGTAGATCTTAATATCTAAGCCAGGATGTCAGTGCTGAATGGAATAATGCACATATCATTTAAATCTTGATATCTAGGTCGGTATGGAATACCACGCATATCATGTCAATCTTTTAAAAATATCTAGGTTGGGGTGTCAGTTCTGAATGGTATAGTGTACATGTACTTAATTCAGTTCATCCATATTATAGCACACAGTGTTCCAAGTGGAGTTAAATGTGCATTATTGTAGTATGAAACTCTGGCTCTGTAAAACTATTTAAATCACTTGGACATCAAAACTTATTAAAATAAACTTTGTAAAAAGTAATTTTTCCAAAATATATACAGATAATTTAATTTCATGTTCATTTTTGGTTACCTATAATTTTTATTTCATAGATTCATCTTTATTTTCAATGTTATATGAGAAACTGAATATAAACCTTTGAATATTGTTTTCTTCCTAGGGTGTCATTGTATATGAAGTCATTGGCACAGCTGCAGCACCAAGTTTCTTCCGAGTTGACCAGAATGGACGAGTGTTTACTTTTGGCAACCTGAGAACGGATGTCTCTCTCACATATGTTGTAAGGATGTAATTAAGGATAGCAATGTATAGGTCTATTACTGAAGTATAGATTTTTTATTTGATACTGATAATAGTATTCCAATAATACTTAATTTCATTAATATCTTTGCTGAGGTAGGTTTAATGCTATTTAGACAGAATTCAATTTATTCAAGAAATGCTCTTTACATTTGTTAGCTAAGAGTACGAGCTTATGACAGTCAAGTACCTTCTCAAACTGCCGAGGCTGATGTCACAATCTCTGTGTCTCGTAATGTCAATCCACCAGTCTTCTCATCTGACACTTACACAGTGGTGATTACAGAGGATACCCAAGTAGGAAATAGGATCATAGATACCACAGCAACTGATGCAGATAATGTAAGCATATCATGCTACCTTGTACAAAAACTGTAGTGTTTGAAATTTAAAGTATTTATGTACTAAATTTAAAGTATGAAATTTAAAGTATTTAAATATTTTTAGTAAATCATAGGCAGAATTCTGCTTAATGTTAAATACAGTCAAACTTCGATATCTCGAACACTGATATCTCGAATACCCGGGATATCTCAAAGTCGAACGTCGGTCCCGAAGAAAATCCTTCATATTATGATTAAATTCACCCCGGATGTGTCGAACACTGATATGTCAAATACCATGCTTATCTCGAATACATTTTTAAGTCCCGAAGTTCTTATTTACCCGGTTTATCTCGAAGTTGGCTTCTTATTGACAATATTCCCAGCGGCGTTTACCCTAAATGACAGGTCGCTCGCGTGGTGTGATCAATTGACCGTGTCGGTGTACAAAGCCACAGTAATTACATAATTGATCGCGTCTGTGCGTACCCTGTTATTTATACCAAATATTAATAAATGATGATAGCTTATTAAACTCGACACAAAATTAGATAATTAACATTAACTGTAATTAATGCTTTTTCATACCTGCATTTAAAGAAATTTCTTTACACTGTTCATTAATTATTACTATTTCCAATCCGTGTGTATGTATATGTATTTTTATGCAAAGTAATAGTAATTAAATCAAATTATGACATGTGTCTTTATCTTGTATTACGTGTTAGCCCGTCCTCGGTTTTAGGTATAGTATAAGACAGTTATATCCAGTATTGGATTTAAATTACGATGTTACTGAAAAGGAAACATGACGTTTTAAGTTTTGGAGTATATTCTCTATATATTCATAAAATATAAAAGGTATGATGAGATTTAGATTAATCATTTAGGAACAATACAATATGCTGCACATCTTCATGCGTATTTATTGATAAATACATGTATATCTCATATCTCATATATCTACTATAATAATCACAAATGTCAAATGAATCGGCGTACATTAACAACTGCAAGATTTGTGATCCTAAACTCAAATTTGGATATCTCGAACTACGGATATCTCGAAGTATTTTCCACAGTCCCTCCGACTTCGAGATAACGAGGTTTGACTGTACATGTTAACTTATATTCAAAAGCATTTTTTTCTTTCATTTTATTATTTATAGGATCGACTGACCTACACCATTTCTTCTACGGATGCTCGATGTCAGCAGACATTCTTTATGAACTCTGAGAATGGTGACATTTTCCTTCGTACATCATTGCTAAATACAGCTGATCTGTCCTACACGGTAAGTAATAACACTAATCAATCAGTAGATATGATACCTTTATAGATAAAGGACCAGGTATGACTAAGCTCCACTTGCAGCCAAGTGATATTCACAAGTACATGTAATTATACCTTCCGCAATGAAGTGGAGGGGGGGAATGTATATTGGAATCAACTTTGTCTTGTCTAACTGTCCAGACGCTGGTGTCCATAGACACGACCTTGTCCAGAGTTTTTCTCATTTACTTTTCCATAGATTCAATTGAAATTTCAGATTTAACTACTTAAAGGTGTGCCCTTCATATTTTTGTCTCTTAGTAATCATTTTTTTAATATTTTTTGGTGTTTTTGCCATTTTTAGGACTTTGTTCTCTAGATATAACCTTGTCTGGAGTTTTTCTTGTTTACCTTTCCATAGATTAGCTTTTTTACACACTTAAAAGTGTGCACTTCCAATTTTCATCATTTTTCGACATTTTTTGGTGTTTTTGCCATTTTCAGGACTTTATTTTCTAGATACCGCCCTTTCTTGAGTTTTTCTCACTTACCTTTCAATATATTCCATTAAAATTATAGATTTAAATCCATTAACACATAAAGACGTGCATCTCCCACTTTCATCTCTTTGAAGCCATTTTTCAACATGTTTTTGATGTTTTTTTGCCATTTTTCTGACATAATGCATTTATTTCATTTTGCATTTTGGGACATTGTTCTTTAGTTTTCCTGATCTAGGATTTAGTGAACCTTGTCCTTTTAATGCTTTAGTCTTTTAATGTCATTTTATAAAATGGAGAGTTTTTGAAATTTGCAAAAATACTTACATCATGTAAAATAAATGGAATCCAATATATATTAATTAAATAAAGTATTAAGAAAATGTAGTAGATAGTTCATATATAATGATTGAATCTATTGTAATTCATCATTCTACAAACAAAAACTGAAGACTATCAGAGTCAGAGATAGAAATGATTTGGTTCTACTTTGATAATTATATAAAAGGAATGTTTATACTTTTTGGTATAATTAATTCTCTGTTTTTGCAGTGTACAGTATCAGTTACAGACAATGGCTTCCCACAACCTTTAACCGACACAGCAACTGCTATAATTAGCATTAACAGAGATGTCAATATACCAGTATTTACAAATAATGCCAAGTATGCTGTTACAATTGATGAAAACACAGGCTTATCGACTTCCATTATTAGGGTGTCAGCATCCAGACTTGGAATGTTGGTAAGTGTGATTTGTATTGAAACATCTTGCGTGTTAAAGTTCAGCATACTACAAGTGTATAGAATTGTTCAAATGAAAATATGATAATGCACAAATAAATGGGGAATTTTATGAATGTTACTGGATGCCTCAGTCTTCAATAATTGTTTGCACCAAATAGAATAAATATTATAATTCATAATTCAAAATATAAACAAGATGCTTTATCTTGAAAAGGAAATGTTTTATTTTATATAACAATAAAAATGGCTAGGATATAATTGTTGATACTGATGTATTGCAGGGTCGCATTTACTATGATTCTATTGGAGATTATCCAGCACAGAGCTTCTTTACGGTACAGAATACTAGTGGTGATGTACTGGTCAATGGCAACCTTCGACAAGATAACCTGCGACTTAGCTCATACTTGGTAAAACCACATGTCTTATTATTCTTGTATAAAATCTGAAGTCCATCTGAAATCAAAATGAGCAAATAAGAAAAAAGTTCTTCCATGAACATGACAGCGTAGTAATACATGCATATGATTGCTGATTTAGTGGTATGCTTGTTTTGTAGTTGCGTGTAGTGGCATATGATACAGCACTTCCACGATTGAGTGCCACTGCTGAGGTATACATTACAGTTCTTAGAAACTTAAATGGCCCTATCTTTAACCCTGCCACCTATGAAGTCACCATCAGAGAAGATATAGCTGTCAACACATACATCCAAAAGTTGAATGTGTCTGATCCAGAAGGAGTAAGTGTTCTTTAAAAGCATCACTTTTTTTATGAAAGTTTGAGGTTCTTCGCATCCTTTCAGCAAGTGAAAATTACATTAAATTTTATTCATATTCAGGCTGAGAAGTGATACATATTACGATTTTATTTTTTGCACAAGATTGAAGTAAAAGATTTTAAAGATGTAAGTATTTATATTAGATTGAGAATAGAATTTGATTTCTACAACATTTAGAATTAATTTGAACTTTTCAATAGCTCTGAACTATCTTCATCTTTATTTGGAGACATTTGCTATGTGATATAAATTTCAAATCTTTTTACCTTGTCAGTCAAATATATTGTAAATTATCAATTCTGCATTGTCAATACAATTATCTTACAGGATAGAGTGACATGCTCTATGAGTGGAGATAACTTGGCCTTGACCTACTTCACTGTGGATAGTTCTTGCCTAGTGCGTGTATCTCGAACTCTAACTGATGACCTTTCCAAGAATGTCAGATATACTGTAAGTTCACTTCTGTAAATGCAAAATACTTTTTATTAGTTTTTGAAATGAATTTGTTAATTTTACGTAACATCTCTCTACTAATTATCTTGTAACATTTACTGCTTTATTGATATGGTTGTTATATATACCATTGACTTAAGGTTTTCTTTGTATTGTCTATATTGTTTCACTCTGAACTTTCCCACATAAAACATACACAATTGGGTGCATTCCTAACATCACATTATGTTAACATCAAGTGTGCATTAATGCAGATTTCCATGTGAACGTGATTTTGTTAACTAGCTTGACTGTCATAGTAACTCTTATGGCAGTCATGTTGGCTTGTTTCTAGTCTAAAACTAATATTTTCATGTACATGTATAGGTCTACAGCGATAATTTTGCTCATCCGGGCTTTTAAAAAAGCCAAAACAAAGATTCCATTATCAAATTATAGGGGTGTTTAACAAAGTTTATTTCTTCCAATACATACCAATATTCATTTAAATGGCCGTGTTCTAAATGTCATAATAAGAGTCTATGTAGCTTAGCTGTAACGTCAATGAACAAGTTGCAGAGAGGTATATGAGTGTGGGTTCGAATCACACTTCATCATTTTATTTTTACCTGGAACATTTATATATATTGTTTTATTTATGTATGTGTACAATTCATTGTAATCCTAATAGGATTTTTTTTTTGCTAAATTTGATTAAATATAAATAAAAACAAACAAAATCATGAATAATAGTATAAAAAATAAACAGACGAAAGTAATTTGAATAAAATAAAGATTATTTAAAACAGAAGAGTAACAAAAAAAAAGGAAAACACAAAGGGGGGGAGGAATTTAGCTGGATTCAACCTTACATTGACTTACAGAAACTGGTGTATACATCCTCTACGCCAAAGCCGCTACTATGAACTGAGTTGAAAATCTACTATCATTCAAAGTAAAAATGTACACCTTTTAGGAATATTTAACCATGATAAACCTGTCTCCCCTGTTATTATAAAAGTTAGAATCCCCGTGTTTATAAACATGGGCAATATTATCACTGTAGACCTATAGAAGGACTTGAAGGAAAGTCAATGAACATATAATAAATAATAATACAAATAAAATGTTCAGAATTAAGGAATAAGTTGTAAAAACATTGGATGTGATTACTAAACATAGAATATGATAAAATCTATTTCAGTTAAAATGATAAATCAATGATTTAAAAATCAAGAAATTGGTAAAGTAGAAAATCAGAATTATATATAATAGTTATAAAAAATGATAATGTTACCAAAAAAAGGGGGGGGGATAGAAACATGCTAGTTACTTGAAAATTTAAACTGTAAAAAATTTAGTTTTTCCTGAATACTTTGACATGTCTACACTTCAGTATGATTTATAATTATATTTTTAAAATCCCTTAAAGTGGGATGTCATTTTAACATTACTTGATATTTAGATATGTATGACAACACTCTCAGTGATAGATCCATCTTATTTGCTTAAAATGTACCAGTGCATAGAAAATACTAAGCATGCAAACTTACAACTATACAGAGTGCTTGCTGGAATGCATCATGTTAACCTAATGTGAAGAGCACATGCCTGTCTGGTCGAGTAGTCCTGGCGCATTCCCTGAAGCAGTTCTTGTGACTGCATTCTAAGTAAACATGAATGTAATGTTAGCACTGCAGCCATGTGTATATACTTATATCTATTTAAACCCTGGTGTAATTGTATATTATGATGAATTAGTATTAAACTAGTATAATTACATTTATTCTGATCGGTAATGTATTTTATAATGGCTACCTTATTGATTTTAGGTGAGAGTGACAGCTACTGACAACGTCGCTCAGAATCAACAAGTATCATCTGCTACGGTGTTTGTCAATGTCCTACGTGATTTATTTGCACCACAATTCACCAACCTGCCAACATCCATCAGTGTACAGGAGAAGACTAATATTAATACTACAGTTTTCACTGCCACAGCTACTGACCAAGATTTGAAACAGAGAATTGTGTATGAACTAATTGGATTGTTCCCAACACAGAGTTTCTTTGTTCTCGATTCCAACAATGGCCGAGTTATTTTGCGAAACAGCTTATTGTCTGATAGCTTGCAATCACAGATATACACAGTAAGCTGGCTTATTGATTTACGACACATACAAATTGGTTTGTTGTCCTCTTGAAGCAGCACTACTAAGATCATAGTAAAGTATACTTCAATATAAGGTGTCTATGTCAGTTGGATGTATGATTTAATTTGCTTTACAGAAAAGTGGTAGAAAGTAGGTTTATTTCATTCAAAAACATGTTCTTTCTGTTTTATCATAGTATGAAAGTTGTCAGTAGGATTCAAAATTGAAGGAACTGTTGCAATAAAAGACATGAATGACTATTTTCATGCATTTTACGTAAATGTATTAAGCAGACCAATTTCAGTGCAAGAGTTTAGAAAATAGCCAGTAAAATATCGGCTTAGTTTTTAGTCATTTGTTGTAAACATCAAATTGGTCCAAGAAGAGAACCTTTAATATGGATAGGTCTTAAATGTTTACATGTTAGAAATATAAATATTGGGTGCACAGCACCCAGCTAAAATTTATGATATACAGGTTAGGATTTAACTATGAAAGTAAAAACAATGTAATTATCAAGCAAATCCATAGTCACTTAAGCCATGTGTATTATAATTTCATTATAGGTACGTCTACAAGCATATGACACTGCCTATCCATCTAATCGGGCTCAATCTGACTTGAGTATTCAAGTAATCAGAAACCAGTTTGCCCCAGTGTTCTCCCCAACACAATATCAGAGAACCATTTCAGAAAATTTCCCTCTAGGCAATGAAGTTGTCCAATTGACAGCTACAGATGGTGATGGAGTAAGTCTGATTTTAAATTCTTAATTCTTTAACCAAAAGTCCTCCAATTTTTGAAAACAATTCATCCTTTAGCTTGTTGCTCCTCATTCAATCAAATTTACATTTACAAGTACATGTAATGTAACATAGTGTTGAGTAAAATATGCATCATTTGTATTCTATTTTTTTTTAAATTTAGGATCCTATCACTTATGAAATGCTGGGAACCAATCTAGATGAAACTTACTTCTACCTCAACCCTAGCACCGGTCAAATCTCCTTGAAGAATGTCTTAAGAGCTATCAATAACAACCAATTTACGGTAAAAAGGAAATCTGTCTGCCATTTTTTCTACTGGTTTATATTAAATATAAAATTATCATTGTAAATATATTCATTAAGTATGTTAAGTATGGTTAATAGATGATAAATAAATGAATATTCACACAATTGAGCAAGTCAAATTTACATCTTTACTGGCTTTTTAAATAGTATTGTACAGCAGCTTGTATTTTATAATTACATAATTGTGACCAATGGTTTGATTCCTTTCCTTCAGTTCCAAGTACGAGCGACAGATAGTCGTCCATCTGGAGTTTTCAAATCAGCAGAAGCCACTGTTATCATTACCATAACAAGGGACCAGGGACCTCCACAGTTCATTAATGCCCCATACTCCACCTCTGTAGCTATTAATCAAGCTGTTAACTCTACCTTCTACAGAGTAACTGCTGTTGATAATGATCTCAGAGTATGTATTCTTCTCACCTGAAACTTACCTTAATCAAAAAAAAAAATTCCAAAGGAAAATATAAATTTTATTGACAGTATAACCAGTATGTATATTTTTCCATTTTTGTGAATGAATAGATTTCCATCTAGTAGAAAAATTGAGATTTACAGAAAAAGAATTGCCTTTAATATTTAATCTTGTTTACTTTGCAGGGTGAATTGCGTTACAGATTAGATGGTTTCAATCCAGGCACAAATTACTTCTTCTTGAATCCTATTACTGGAGAAATCTTTGTCAGAAGTTCTCTCAGCCAAGTGTCTATCAATAACCTCTACACATCTTTTACGGTATGTAATGATATTCGGTATGGTAGACTATGGGGGGCTTATTTAGCAGTGCTGGTAATCAAAAAGTCCATTCAGCGACTGCACTACTTTGTTAGGACATTTGTAATCTCCTGCTTCATGGTGACTACATTACTGAAAATTGTTAAAATTACTATTATACTTTAGAATGTCATGTCCATATTGAAAGAATGGCCTTGAAATACACAGTGTACTTGTCAAGCCCAGCATTTAAAGCTGCCCATTCCTCATCAAATGAAAACATTAAACTCTGAAAGTGCCTCAAAAATATATAAATTCTGAAACTTCTTTTATATACATGAAAACAAAATTTACAAATCTAAACTTTTGTTTTACAAATTAGTCATTTGTTTCGGAAAATTTGATTACCTAGAAATAAAAGTATAGGTATACAGGAAATCAACATTTTTTAATTCTATTTCTCTAGCTTTTGGTGACAGCATATGATACAGCCATTCCAGAAATTGTCACCTCTGAGACTGTAGTGATATCTATCTCTCGTAACTTGAATACCCCACAATTTAGAGAAGCCAATTATCAAGCCACTATCTATGACTTTGCTGGTATTGGATCCAGTGTTGTCCAGGTGACAGCAACAGATGCTGATATAACATCCCCAGAAAATAGCATCATCTTTGATATCAATGATAATTCTGGATATTTCAACATACATCCATTTAATGGCATGATTACTGTGAATAAGCAACTCTCAGAAGACAACTCTGCAAGAACTCAGTACAGTGTAAGTATATGCTTAATCTGTCATCCAATACACAAACATAATTACGTCGCAGTATTAATATATATATATATATATATATATATATATATATATATATATATATAATGAAGATGATAGTTTGGAAAGAGCTTTCATCAAACACATTTTGGCACAAACTTTTTGAAAATAATAGAATTGGTTTGCTACATATTCTTTATGCTTAGAACTCATAAACTGTATGAAGTATACAGAGAATTAATCATCCAAGTGTCTGATAAATCTGTCTTAAACTGGAGTAAGCTGTCAAAATCTTCTTTCAATAAATCCATATACAAAACAACATGAAATATTTGAATTTAGGTTTTGTATCCAAATTTATCATAGTATTGTCTGTCTTCATTTTAGTTCAGAGCATTGGCTCAAGATCAAGGGAACCCTAGCTTAACTGGTACAGCCTCTGTAGTGATAACTGTAATCAGAAATACAGGACAACCTGTGTTTATAAATGCCAACAACTATGATGTGTCAGTATCGGAGGGTAAAGCTGTGCTAGAATCTGTCATCCAAGTCTCTGCTACAGATAGTGATGATTCTAACACTTTGAATGGACAGATTGTCTACAGCATTCAGGGTCCTTCCTCTGCTCTGCCAATATTCCAGATTAATTCTCTCACAGGAGACATAAGTTCCAGAATATCTCTCATCAATGCTCCAAATGATATTTACCGGGTAAGATTTTACCACTGTATGTCCTATGAATTTTTATTACTGATTTTTGTTGTAAACACTTAAATTTTGTAATTGTAACTTTCGCTGGGTTAGATATTGAAATTCTTTCAGAAGTGATTTATCATGTTAGGACAAATAAACAAGCTATTTCTGTGTATTAGTTGCTGAGTGGTTTACTCTTGTGGTTCTTCAGGGGTATCTTCAGGAGTATCTTCCACCAATAAAGATTGGCTATCACCATTAATGTAGAGTGTCTCTGGTATGATATCAGATAATACACGACCATAATATGGTAATCAAACCTTCCAGAATGGGAAATGAAATCCTATTGATACTTAATTTAATTTGTCTTTTCTTTTTAAGTTGACAGTAGTAGCCTCTGATCGTGGGTTTCCCACAAGATCTAGTCAAACCACTGTTACCATTCGCATCATACGAGAGGGACTTCCAAGATTTGACCAAGATGAATACACAGTTACTCGTAATGAAGATGTACCTGTTGGCAGCAACATCATACAGCTTCAAGCCACTGATCCCTTGGGTGGCACAACTCTGATTTATGACATCACAGGTGAAGGATCCGCTGTTACCATGTTCAAGATCAACCAGGCCAATGGCCAAATTACGCTTGCCCAATCCTTCAGGACAGACACCTCAGCATCATTCTTGGTAAGAAGTTATCTTTTCAACCTACATATTAGTGAAGAACAATATTATATGAAAATATAAACCAGAAATCACCGCGAAGCATTTGTAAAGATCATTGTGCACAGTGACTGCAGGCAAGTATTGGAGTCTTTAATAAAGATTTGTCAATCATAAATACACATTTTCCAGGATTTATATAAAATTTCATGCTTGGCGCTTAAAACAGTAAGTTGTATATGTTTCAGATCCGAGTGGAGGCTTACAGACAATCTGATAATACCAAGAGAGCGTCTACCAAAGTTCGAGTCTTTGTAACAAGGAATACTGGAGCACCTGCATTCATTCATGGCAATCTAGAAATCACAATTAATGAAGCGCAGAGCATTGGTGTACAGATAGTTAATGTCAATGCTACAGATCCAGATAGTGTAAGGCATCTTATTATCTCATTCCCCATTGAACCCAAAAAATGGATGTTGGAGATGGGAAGGTTATGAACCTAATAAATAGTTGAGATTCTGCATGTTACAACTTTTTTTTTGTAGAACTTGGTTACATGATTGGTTGATGTTAATAGTTGTTTGGAATGTATAATGAAACTTAGTGAATCTGAACAAATTGGAAATTTCAGTTCTACTTTATAGATTTTCAATTTCTCTCATTGTTATGCTAAAAGAATACAGTAAAGATGAAATTCTTATATCAACCAAAATAATCTTATTTCCTTACCATTGTTTCTAATTGTAGGGAGAAAATGGCAGAATCACCTACTTACTAAGTGGTGCTAACTCCGTTCCAGATTACTCCGACTCTTACTTCTATGTAAATCCCACATCTGGTGCTTTATATGTCACACGCAGTCTTACAGAAGATAATTTACGGCCAAATAGATATGTGGTAAGTCATCACTATTAATCTGTCCATTATAATTTCAGTACATTCAGTTTATATTCCTAACTAACCAGGTGTAAGGGTATAAAGGAGTCATTCAGGTGTGGGGGTATAACAGAGTCATCTATATGTCTAAGAAGTTTGTATTTGGTCATTGAAGCCGGCGTGGCCTAGTGGTATCGCGTCGGACTCCTGATCGGGAGGCCGGGGTTCGAGTCCCGCACTGGCCATGCCGGTGTTCTGTCTTTCGGATGAGACAGTAAAAATCGAGGCCCCGTGTCGTGGTATGCATGGCACGTTAAAGATCCCTCACTGCTTCGGGTGGGTCCGTTGCAAAGGTCAAAATTTGTATACCCTGCATCAGGCAGATGCCGTCACCATATACGTGAAATATTCGTGGTGTGACGTAAAACAAAAATCAATCAATCAATCAATTTGGTCATTGTAAAACTTTGTGCAGACTGCTAAGTAAGCTGTGAAGTATGGATTTGTTTTGTTATGCAGAATTATACTGGATAATTGCTGTTATGTTTATTTGGTTGAATATAAAAATAGAAGTATTCTTAAATAATTATATGTGGAGAATAAAAGTCTCCAATTGACATTCTTTATAATATATCAAGGCATATTTGTTCATTTCTAGTTGTCTATTGCTGCATATGACAATGGAGTACCACAATTAAATGGAGTGATGACTGTTACTGTCAATGTGGTGAGGAATAGAAATGCTCCTGCCTTTGATTCTCAGTCCTATGAGACAACCATTGATGAGACCTTGCCTTCTACATCAAGTGTCATCACAGTACGAGCCACAGATGCTGATCAGGTACATTTCCCATTTTTTGTTTATTGGATAACAATCTTTTTGTTACGAATAATTCATGGATAGTACCGGGTATTGTTTCATATGGAACAGATAAATATTTAGTGGTATTTCATCATCAAAGGGTACAAAGAGTATAATGATCAAACTTGAAATGTTAAATTTTCAGAAAACATGTAAAATGATTTAAGTCTAAGCGAAGTGTGCCGACTTTTTGTGATTTTGTAAAATTGAAACATGTTCCATACTTTTTAGCTTCCCTTCATACACTTAAAATATATCAGTAACATTTTATGCAATAACTTGTATGATTATAACTTTATGATGTTAGACTTTCTACCTCTTTGATCATGATGCAAAAACTCAAAATGTTTTCAATTTTAAGGGTTCAAATTTTCACTGACAGATGCAGGATGATAGGAGGAACATGCCTTTAAATCTTTTGGGTCACAGTTGAAGGTCACATAGTGGGACCTTTCATGACTTCATTTCAATCATGAAAGATAAATCTATTACCAGTATACATGAATTATTTGAATATTTTCATCTTATACCTGAAATATTTGAATCTTATCTTTCATTGTCATGTCATTTTAAGTTTTAACTTGAAAGGTATTTATTTTGAAGGATGCAGTTCGATACAGTATCATAAGTGGTATACCAGGCTCTCTGTACTTCCGTATAAATGCAGCAAGTGGAACCATCTCAGTGGATGCATCACTCATACAAACTGGCATTGAAAAATTCATTGTAAGTGATGTGTCAGTTACTGCAGATTATTTGTTTTCAATATTTTATGAAATTTTAAATATATCATAAATGGCTATGTTAGTAATTTTTACTTATTCAACTTTTTTATCTCAACTCTTTAAGCAATTATTATAAGTTTTTAACTTTTCAACTTTTTAAAGTTAATACTACATCAAGAAAATTACAGCATGTATAGTTTACTAAACATAAATCAAACGAAATCAATAAATTAAACACAAATCAAAATTTCATGAATGTCGATGTTTTGCAGCTAACTGTCCAAGCAGAAGATGTGCCACCACAATCCTCCTCCATAAGATATGCAACTGTCCAGGTGACCATCAATATCTTAAGAAACCCCAACTCTCCTGTCTTCACCCAGGGACTATACAATATCACCATCTCGGAATACATCAGTGTCCAAGATCTGATATTAACTGTCACAGCTACTGATGCTGATCTACCAAATGTAAGTCATAATCTAAGTCACAATGCTGATCTGTCAAATGTAAGTCATAATCTAAGTCACAGCTACTGATGCTGATCTACCAAATGTAAGTCATAATCTAAGTCACAATGCTGATCTACCAAATGTACGTCATTATCTAAGTCACAGCTACTGATGCTGATCTACCAAATGTAAGCCATAATCTAAGTCACAATGCTGATCTATCAAGTGTAAGTCATAATCTAAGTCACAGCTACTGATGCTGATCTACCAAATGTAAGTCATAATCTAAGTCACAGCTACTGATGCTGAATTAGCAAATACAAGTCATAATCTAAGTCACAGCTACTGATGCTGATCTACCAAATGTAAGTCATAATCTAAGTCACAGCTACTGATGCTGAATTAGCAAATACAAGTCATAATCTAAGTCACAGCTACTGATGCTGATCTACCAAATGTAAGTCATAATCTAAGTTACAGCTGCTAATGCCCGACAGGATGTTGTATTTCTGTCACGAGTTGATCTGTCCTTAGCTTACAGGTGCAGTTATCTCCTTACACATCTTATCAGTGGGATTTAGTATTGCTATTGTGGGTCTGTCTGTCCATGTATCTTTCCTGCCTGCTGTTGTAGACATATTTTTCAACACGGGTTAAAAATACTGTGAATTTATCTGAGATGCTGAGAGGAAAAGTCCTATAGATTTTCATTTTCAAGGTCAGATGTAAAAGTCAAGGTTATGCAGAAAGATATTCCACTGTTTGTATAAGGTGTTGGATCAGTTTCATAAACTTGTAAATTTATCATAAGAAGACTTCCTGTTACAAATGTATATGTAAATAGCTTTTAACACATGCATGTATATAACTACATATAAATATATATATATATATATATCATTAAGTAAAGCATATAATTTGTTTACAGACTGACAGTGGTCGCATCAAGTATAGCATCATAAGGAGTAGTTATACTCCAATCAACACCTTCTCCCAGTTTGTCATCAGTGAATCCTCTGGTGGAATATATCTTAGCCAACCCCTTACCAGAGATAGGGTACCCAATCAATTTGAGGTAGGATTTGGTGACCTTTAACTTATTTTCCATAGTTGACAAGAGAAGGTACACAATAGATCATTCAGTTTCTTGGTAAAGCTGACTTTATATGATTATGGTGGTTTTTTATCCTACGGGTATTTCATAATGAATAGTCAATATTTTAAAGACCAGACTTCATAAGGATATTTTATCATCTAAAAGTTAATTCATGCAGGGATTTCCATAACTGTTTCTGTAAAGAGAATTTGATTCAGCACCATAATTCATGAGAAAACCTCCTAGATATGAATCAGCAAGTATTCTCCAGATTTTCATTGTACACATTGGCTGTGTAAGTCACCTGATTTATGATGTATTTTTTTCCTATCTAGTTGATTGTCCAAGCACAGGATTCTGCTATCAATGCTAAATCGGCCACAGCCACTGTATCCCTCTACATTGTCAGAAACCAGAATACACCATTGTTTGCTCAGCCGTTGTACTCTGCCAATATTATTGATGCTTCTGCTGTTGGAACATCATTGTTTACTGTCACAGCTGTAGATAATGACAGGACTGTACCTTTGAATTCCAATGTATGTATACCTTTAGATCTGTTAGGAATTTTCATCAGCAAGTTTCTATAAATTTATTTTGAATGTTTGGTGATATTTGTACATATTAAATAAATTTTTAATTTATCGGAGTTATTGAATTACATGTACATCATGTACATATTTTGCATTCCTTTACAGTTTGTTTTTTAATTGGTGATATTTTTAATAACAGACTCCAAATGCTGAATTTGATTACATCATCGACCCAGACTATCCATACGAGGGAGGATTCTTTGATGTTACCAAGGATGGTGTTGTGTACGTCAGAAAGTCACTCATCAATGCTGATGGAAGAAAAACATTCAAAGTCAGTTTGCATTTTGTAACATACAGTAGTTTTTTCTCCTTTCCCAATGAATTTGTACCATTTAGTTATAGTGTGTTGTCATTACTAATAGTCAAGATTATGGAAAATTTAATTGCTTTTCCTCACTGATTAATGTAGACACCCATTCAGACCCACAGGAATCATGGGGAACCTGGCTTCTACTTTTTGTGCGGATCAAGGACCAATTTTTTATCACATTTCAAAACGAAAAGAGATTCATGGTCCACTTTTGAAATCCTTCCTTAAGTGCCCGGCTATTATTTTAGAAGACCAGACAAATGTAATATACATGTAATTTTCTGTAGAAATAGATACATGTCTCTGACTTGGAAGTACATGTAGATAACAGTGATCTTTAAATCTTCTTTTCACATTTAATAATATACCTTATCTTTTCCAGTTCTTTATTGTGGCTGTTGACAGAAGTTGGAAGCCTCTTGCTGGTAAAGCAGAGATTCAAGTCAATGTGACCTACACATCCACCACTCCTAGAGGTGTTGGTTTTACTGCAGGACTTTACAGGTATGATCTTCTGTTTTAATCTTCTTTTTTTTTTTAAATTTTAACTTCCATAAAGAAAAACTCTCAGAGTACAAGTAAACTTCATAATTGATGATGATGATGATGATGATGATGATGATGATAAAAACCCAAGTCAAATTAACTCATTGATTGATTTAAAGTATGTTTTAGCTCAAACTTAGGTTTACCATATATTAGGGGTCCATTGAGTGAGATAGAACATAGTTACCATATGTAAGGGGACCAGTGAAAGAGGTATAGCCTATAGTTTACCATATATGTTAGGGGACCAGTATGTGAGGTAGAACATAGTGTACCATATGTCAGAGGGCCAGGGAGTGAGCCAGAACTTAGTTTATTATCTATTACTGGGCCAAGGAATAAGCCTAAGGGTCATATTGGAATTTCCTGTAACTTCTTATGTATGGGTTGGACCGTGTTTTAGACAAATGAGAAAGTCCATCAGAGAAGGATAATGAATAAACACTGGTTATATGCCATACAAATGATGTTATGTTAGGAATGTCAGATAATTACTGGTTACCATCATACTAAATGCCTGATGTTATGTTAGGAATGTCAGATAATTACTGGTTACCATCATACAATAAGTCTGATGTTATGTTAGGAATGTCAGATAATGACTGGTTACCATCATACTAAAAGCCTGATGTTATGTTAGGAATGTCAGATAATGACTGGTTACCATCATACTAAAAGCCTGATGTTATGTTAGGAATGTCAGATAATGACTGGTTACCATCATACTAAAAGCCTGATGTTATGTTAGGAATGTCAGATAATTACTGGTTACCATCATACTAAAAGCCTGGTGCTATGTTAAGAATGTCAGATAATTACTGGTTACCATCATACTAAAAGCCTGATGTTATGTTAGGAATGTCAGATAATTACTGGTTACCATCATACTAAAAGCCTGATGTTATGTTAGGAATGTCAGATAATTACTGGTTACCATCATACTAAAAGCCTGGTGTTATGTTAGGAATGTCAGATAATTACTGGTTACCATCATACTAAAAGCCTGATGTTATGTTAGGAATGTCAGATAATTACTGGTTACCATCATACAATAAGTCTGATGTTATGTTAGGAATGTCAGATAATTACTGGTTACCATCATACTAAATGCCTGATGTTATGTTAGGAATGTCAGATAATTACTGGTAACCATCATACTAAAAGCCTGGTGTTATGTTAGGAATGTCAGATAATGACTGGTTACCATCATACTAAAAGCCTGGTGTTATGTTAGGAATGTCAGATAATGACTGGTTACCATCATACTAAAAGCCTGATGTTATGTTAGGAATGTCAGATAATTACTGGTTACCATCATACAAAAAGCCTGATGTTATGTTAGGAATGTCAGATAATGACTGGTTACCATCATACTAAAAGCCTGATGTTATGTTAGGAATGTCAGATAATTACTGGTTACCATCATACTAAAAGCCTGGTGTTATGTTAGGAATGTCAGATAATGACTGGTTACCATCATACTAAAAGCCTGATGTTATGTTCGGAATGTCAGATAATTACTGGTTACCATCATACTAAAAGCCTGATGTTATGTTAGGAATGTCAGATAATTACTGGTTACCATCATACTAAAAGCCTGGTGTTATGTTAGGAATGTCAGATAATGACTGGTTACCATCATACTAAATGCCTGATGTTATGTTAGGAATGTCAGATAATTACTGGTAACCATCATACTAAAAGCCTGGTGTTATGTTAGGAATGTCAGATAATGACTGGTTACCATCATACTAAAAGCCTGGTGTTATGTTAGGAATGTCAGATAATGACTGGTTACCATCATACTAAAAGCCTGATGTTATGTTAGGAATGTCAGATAATTACTGGTTACCATCATACAAAAAGCCTGATGTTATGTTAGGAATGTCAGATAATGACTGGTTACCATCATACTAAAAGCCTGATGTTATGTTAGGAATGTCAGATAATTACTGGTTACCATCATACTAAAAGCCTGGTGTTATGTTAGGAATGTCAGATAATGACTGGTTACCATCATACTAAAAGCCTGATGTTATGTTCGGAATGTCAGATAATTACTGGTTACCATCATACTAAAAGCCTGATGTTATGTTAGGAATGTCAGATAATTACTGGTTACCATCATACTAAAAGCCTGGTGTTATGTTAGGAATGTCAGATAATGACTGGTTACCATCATACTAAATGCCTGATGTTATGTTAGGAATGTCAGATAATTACTGGTTACCATCATACAATAAATCAGTAATGTTAGGAGTAAAAAGGAGTGAAATAAAATTTTGCCATCACCATACAATATATCTGTGGTGTAAGGAATATGAAATAATTACTAGTTACTGCCATACAGTAACTCTGATGTGGTGTTAGGGATATTAAATAAACACTGGCCACCACCATACAATAAGCCTTATGTGGTGTTTAGAATATGAAATACACAGGGGCACCACCATACAAAAAGTCTGGTGTTGTGTTAGAAAAATCAAATAAGCACAGATAACCACCATATAATAAGTCTGTGGTGTTAGGAATATGAAATAATTACTGGTTACCACCATATAATAACTCTGATGTGGTGTTGGGAATATCAAATAAACACTGGCCACCACCATACAATAAATCTAATGTTAGGAATACCAAATAAAAAATAAAAAATGGTCACCACTATAAATAAGAAAACTAAAGATAGATAAAGAAACCACAATATTTTCATGCCCCTAGGATCAAAGACTAACTAGTTTCTGTCCATTTGTCTGTAACAAAACACTTTAACAACCCACATAACTTTTCTACTGTTAGATATTGGGCTTTCATATTTCACATGCTGATTCCTTGTTACAGACGGGGCATTCATGTTTCACAAACACATCTGGTTCTAACGTTTTCTTGATTGAAATTGAAACTTGAACAGAAATTCCATACTATTATTGCAATATTTGTTATCAACTTCTTACAGGCTTGATACATTTGAGAATACAAACATTGATACACGACTTGGTCTGTTTAATGTGGAGAATCATGATCCAGATACCATTCTAGAATGTTTTATCGTATCTGTAGAACCTGTTAGTGGATCAAGTAAGCTCATTTTTTTCATATTTTACTACATTTATCAAGGCATGAGATTCCTATCATGACAAAATTTTCAATTGTAAAATCTTCATAGCTGTTCTGATCTAGATTTTAATATACTGTGTTTGATAAAATCAAAATGCATATTTGAATAGCTTGTTTATTACTGACATTGATAACGTAAATGTTCCTATCGATTTGCTTATTTGATTCGGAAAAGGGATTTGAATGATTTGATTATGGAATGCTTCCTTGATTCTAATCAAATCAAATATCATTTGAGTTGCATGGCTTTTTAAAGTACTACAAAAGCCAAGAATGAAATACTCTCTGATCACAATGTACTTTATAATGCATTTACAATGAATGAGATTTATAGCTTGACAATCAGAGTGACTTATTTTTCAGACTATTTCAAGATTAGACCATTTGGAACAGCATGTGAGCTTCAAGTTGCAGCAACCATTGATCGTGAAGTGAATGCAGTGTTTACTGTTTTGATACGAGTGACAGAACGTCGCAATACTAATAGGAGAAAACGCCAAACTAATACAATAACAAATGCATATGGTGAGATATTATACATTTATTGTTTATTATACCGAAAGCTGAAGAAATACTAATGTCATTCTTGAAAACATGTTTTCATGTAGCCTACAGTAGCTAACTGTATTAAAACTTTGACACCAGACAGACAACCATACAGACAGACTTCGGAAAAATTGATATCAAGCAGCAGTGGTCGTGAAATTTTCATTTTTCTCTTGCAATTGGTAACGAAATACTTCTATCAAGAAAATACATGTAGTCTTCAATAGCTTATAAGTGTGATTCCTAGACAGGCAGACTGGCAGACATACACAGTAAGACAGACGCTGGACAAAGTGTTAACTTGCGAAATAATTCTGTCAAAAAACACATGTAGCCTTCAGTAACTTTGATACTTTCTGAGTGGGGGAGATATGATGTCAAACCGTGAGACATGACATTTTGTCTCCCTCCCACGTGACTTCTCTAGTCCAATTGTATTTCTTTATTTGTCATATAAATTATATAAGGTATGATAATGTACTATATAAATGTGTGATAACATACGAGTTTATCACGGAGTGTCAGTGATAAATCTTCAAGGCCTGTCATAACAATCTGATTAATAATTCATTTAAATGCTACATTAAATGTAATATAAATCAGTTTACTGTAAAATGTATTCCTCCATAACTAAATTAAATGATTTATAACAAATCTGTTACATGTATGTCAAATAGAATGAAATGTATGAGACAAAAGTCTCGCCGATTTGTGATCATCTAATTAGCATTAAATGTACATGTGTTTAGTTACAAGTAAGTAACATGATTATCTAAATATTTTTACACATATACAGATTTTTTCAAGGAGTTCAAGATAGGGGCTTTTTATAATTTAGTAATACTCCAATAACTTATATATAATGTTGTATTTTTGTTGCAGTTTACAATACATACCAGAATGCCACAGTTGTTATTTCTGTCCTTGATATTAATGATAACAAACCAACATTTACCTACCCTGTCTATCCACTCAACTTACAAACCAATGCCTTTTATGTTGGTGCCATCTCGAGCGATGCTTCTGCAGGTTCCTCAGTCATGTCTGTGTTTGTAAGTGCAGCTTTTTTACTTGAGATCTTTTATCTATATGGTATGCATTCTTGAACCATAAAGAAAAATATCTATGTCAGATTAATATCAACATCTCAAAGGAATATATCATTACCTTATTTGAATGGAGTTGAATTCTGAGATTTATAATTTTGTGAAACCAGATATGACTTTTGCTACATATTTACCTTACTATGAAAAACTTCTGAATTCTTTCTTTGTTTTCTGTTTAGGCTTCTGATCCAGATGCAGGAGCAAATGGTGAAGTCAGGTATTCAATGATTGCTGGCAATAATGTACCATTTGCAGTAAATTCTGTGGATGGAGAAATCTTTACTGTGTCAGAGTTCTTCAAAGACAGTGATTTTGTATCTCAGTACAGATTTACCATTAAAGCTGAAGATGGAGCTCAAGTCAATGTTAGAGAGTTCAGAAATACTGAAGTTTATGTAAGAGACCACTTATTTCTTTTTCAAAATATTATCATTGTTAATTTTTTCTTTAAAACATTTCCTTCAATTCATTGCAGATAAGTGATCAAGTTTTTTTTTCTGTAAATAATCTGAAACTATTTTGAGTATCATATTGTACACATAAAATCTACATATTCACTTCTCTGTTGCAGATTGATATAATCCAGAACATCAACCGTTTTATCTTGGAGTTGAATATAGAACCAAGAAATGTCATTCCAATCTTGGAGAGCACAAGACAGAGTCTGCAAAATGCTACCAATAAGATAGTTATTATTGAATCTATAACAGCCAGGCGTACTCTGATTAATGGACAGCTAAACTATGATGAAAGGTACTCTGATGTTACCTTTGTACTCGCTGACCCCAACAAGGGATATCAACTGATGGAGAACACAGACTCAACTCTTAATATGTAAGTTATGTCTTCTATTATATGCACATACATGGTTGATTCTCGTTCACTCTGACCTTGATAACTCATGTTCAAAGTTATTTTGCTCTGATTTCGAAGTCCTGATTCATATGTATTGTAACTTCATTAAAAACCGAATTTCAAATGGTGATAATTCATACTGTTCCTTTTGATTCTTGTAAGTTCAAGGTCAGAATAAAGTATATTTCAGCTTTGGATATATTTCGAAAACAGTAGATGTAAGTGCTGAGCAATCCAGGAATATGTTTCTGGTCTGTCCATCCGTCAGTTAGTCTCTGTCCATCAGTCATTTTATTACAAAATGGTTTCTAGATGCTAACACAAGAACAATAGATCAGATTCATATCAAATTGAGATATATACTTAGTTATGAAGAGGAGAAGATGCCTATTGACTTTGAGGTCAAAGGTATGTGTCATTTGGTAAGGGACATGTATTGCTTCAACAATTCTTTCAGGATGCTTGTCTCACATAACTACTCATAAGAAAGAAAAAAGTAACGCTTTGAATCCTAAAACATTCTTACTAATTAACACCTATGAAAATATTAAGGATTTTCCTTAATTTTCTCTAGTCTTGGAGATGCATCTGCCGCTGGTGGTAGATTAGGCCAGATTTATACCAACCTGAACAGACAAGTTGACGAAGTGAAGAAACCCTATGATGCTGCCAATATTCAGGGTATAAACAGTGCCCTTCAAGCCAACAGAAATATTGTACGTGTGATGACCAAGTCTTACACCTGGTGGATGGATGACCCATGGGCAGCACTTGTTGCTCTTGCAGCTATTATTGTGTTACTGAGCATTGTTGGCATCATTATTCTTGCTGTGTCCTGGTCAAGGTAGGTTGAATTATGATCAGAGTTACAAAGTAGCTTCCAGTAGTCAGACTTTGAAAATGTAAAGTTATATTCTCTCTCTCTATAAAATTAGACTCGGCAGCTTAACATTGTCAATTTCATCTAATGATTTTGAAGCAGGAGAATATGTTGTACCATCACATTAGTTTTGGTCTTGACGTCCATGAAAGAAAATGATATATGTACATTGTACCGGTAATGATGATTATTTCAAATGTATGAAACACCTTACATTGTTGAACAAAGTGTGTCAAGAATGCTAGATCTAATCCTCAGATATGTAGACATTTTAGCTTTAACATCCAATTTAAGAAAAGTGACTAATAATGGAAGTTGAAAAAGGGTTGGGTTTTTTTTTAATTTCTTATGTTCTAGAATTTTTTACTGAAAAATTTCTGACTGTAATTATATATTTCTTTTTCAGATACAATAATTATTTAACCAGCTACAGAGTGTACAGAAGAAACTATGAACATCAGCCTGATTTTACCAATCCTCCAAGCTTCCTTAAAGAATATGAAACACAGGTGATATATCTTGCAATTTTTTTCTGCACATGATAATATGTATTCAAATGCAGGTACTTCATTTTCGTAACTAGAGAGCATGATTTGAGGTAATAAGGTGTAAAAGTTTTGAAGATGTATTAAATGAAAATAAATGAATTCTAAATTATTAAAAGAAATATAAACATGTATAACTGTTAGAGTGAAAATGATCATGATAAAGTTGGTGTAGGTCATCCAGTGGAGTGCTTGGTTCACAACTAGTGAAACTCAGTCAGTAGGTTGCTTGGTTCACATCTGGTAACTCAGCCAGTAGGTTTCCTTGACTCGCAGCTGGTGTAGCTCAACCAAGAGGGTTCTTGGTTCACCGTTGTAACTTGGCCAGTAGGGAGCTTGGTTCACAGCTGGTACCTCGACCAGGTGGGTGCTTGGCTTACAAGTGGTGTAGCTCGGCTAGTAGAGTGCTTAGTTCACACCTAGTGTAGGTCAGCCTGTAGGATGCATGGTTCACAACTGGTGTAGCTCATGATCAGTCAGTAGGGTGCTTGGTTCACAGCTAGTGTAGGTCAGCCTGTAAGATGCATGGTTCACAACTGGTGTAGCTCATAATCAGTCAGTAGGGTGCTTGATTCATAGCTAGTGTAGGTCAGCCTGTAAGATGCATGGTTCACAACTGGTGTAGCTCATGATCAGTCAGTAGGGTGCTTGGTTCACAGCTAGTGTAGGTCAACCTGTAGGATGCATGGTTCACAACTGGTGTAGCTCATGATCAGTCAGTAGGGTGCTTGGTTCACAGCTTGTGAAGCTCAACCAGTAGGGTGCCTGGTTCACAACTGTTATATCTGAGCCAGTAGGGTGCTTGGTTCACAGCTTGTGAAGCTCAACCAGTAGGGTGCCTGGTTCACAACTGGTATACCTGAGCCAATAGAGTGCTTGGCGCTCAACTGGTGTACATGTAGCTTAACCAGTAGGGTGCTTGGTTCACAGCTGGTGTAGCTCAGGCAGTGTGGTACTTGGTTTATAGCTGGTGTCGGTCAGCCAGTGGAGTGCTTAGTTCATAGTTGGTGTTGGTCAGCTGGTATGGTGCTTGGTTCATAGCTGTTGTTGGTCAGCCAATAGAGTGCTTAGTTCATAGCTGGTGTTGTTCAGCCAGTAAGCTGACCTGTCAATGTCATGTATTTCAGATGAGATAGAAAACTTGGGTACAATAACTCAGTAGACTTTGGCACTTTTGAAATTTCTTAATACTTTGGATGGGTCTGCTAAATAGGTTAAAATTTCTGTGCAATGAGATAGAAGTCATCAGCATACTAGTGATATGAACTAGGCATGATTAAAAAGCTCAACAAACTAAGAAATCAAATTATTTAAAAGTTTTGACATAATAGAACTGATTTTTTTATCACTTATGTAGAAATTAAACATTAATTTACATATATAGATAAAGCAATTTTCAATAATTTACCAAGAAATACTGTTTTACTTTCAGAGCATGAACATGTATGTTCCACCTGACGAGACTGTGCAAGATCTCGGTGAAATCAACATGAATTTTGAGCGCGAGGCCTCTGCCCGTAGCACAGGAGGGGCCAAGGTAGTCTCTCGTAGAAATCCCGCTTACGACAACCGCGAGCAGTACGTTATGTATTAGTAACCATCCATAATCATCAGGTAGAAATCAGTTTAATGTGACTTAATTTATTTGGAATCATTTTACACAGTAGTTTGCACATGGTAAAGACATATCTGCAATAACACATCCTTTTCATCTGTTTACTAGCTTTACAATCTTCCTTTGCCACATTTATAGTTCGGATGGAATTTTTAAACTGTAATTTTGATTTCTACCTGATGTTTAATGTTCAGACAAGCTTCTGCATTTTTATTTATGCAAATAGTTTCTGATTTCAAACTTTGATCTTAGGAAAATGCACTTTAGTTTAGTCAATAGATTTCACTCATTTTAATCAAGTGGAAATTTGCTTTTAATTTTGTTGTCCGATTTTGTATGTGTTTATTTTGATATGTGTATATTATAAAATTTTTTAATTGATTACCAGTACACTGCATATGTATAAATGACCTTGCTTAACACATATATTGGCCCCCTGCAATGAATGACTTTTGCTTCCTTGCCTTGCTTCAGGGTCATTGATGTCGCCATTCTGGTAAGCATATATTAATTGCTGGATGAAACTTCTCGCTTCTGCTTTGAACTTTCTGCTTTTTTTTCTTTTACAAGTGCATATCAGAATATGTAATAAAGTCCTGGTGCATCTTATCTCTCAGATTCTAACTGACCGGATATTCTATGTACTGTGAATTTTGTGCTAATTTTAAAGACAGTGCATCAATTCGGTAATTTCTCTGTAAATGCATTAAACTGCTGTAAATGTACAAATTAATATATAACATTCATTTCTTCTCTCTCCCTCTTTGAACAAAAGTTCTAGTAGTACTTTACATGACATATCATTTCTTTTGATTTTCTATGCCATTATAAACCTTTAGGAAAAAAATCTGTGTAACCCTTTACCTCGCTCTGGTGAATTCTATTGTAAAACCTATCTGTGTATATAGTATATGTAGCTGGTAACATTTTTTTTTCAAACTCTGTCTCGTGCTGCTGTGTAATTAATGTATATTTACCAAACAGGCTAATCACTTGACTTGTGATCAAGGAATATTTTTATGTTTGAACTACTTTTATATGATCTATTCACATACTTAAGTTCTTAATCTGTTATAGTGTATTAAAAGTATTCAATGAAAGTTCTTTAGTAGATATATTTGAACACCACGCAGTTCATATTATAAAATGGTAACGTCATATTTGGTAACAAGTTATAACAGTTTCTTGAACCGTTCAGCCCTTAATGTGTATAATTTGTGTATAAGACTTTTTCTCTCTTTTCTCTATGATGTTTATATAGAAGCTGTTTATAACAGTATAGCAATACTGCTTGTGGACCGCAAGGTTCCGAGGATTCCTTTCAGCCTTCAACTCATCCATGTTTCTTTATTTTTCAGAACTAGGACTGTAACCGGACATCGAGACGGAACAACAGTGCTCTGAACTTTTATATTCTTTCTTTATATAACCATGTAGACTAGAATCCTGACCATGATCAAAACAGCATGAAAAATTGAGATCAAAATATTCTTTATTTGAACCATTACTCACTACAGAAAATCCTTCAATTGTTTATTAATGAACATTTATTGATGATATTCTCTGTTTTGAATGATAGCGTTGTTTTGCCAAAATCTACTATACATCAAGTTTGTTTATGCAAGAAGTGCTTTAAAATTTTACTTATTTTTGTATTTTTATATACAATAAATATATTATTCAAATTTACTCCTGGTTGTTTTGATGATGACTTTGAGATCTGCATTTTCAAAATTGCAACACAATTTCCAAAACTGTATACTTAGTTTTAATGTAAAAGTAGACAACTGTAGAAAGGAGAATGTTTGCAGCATTCTTGGGATCGATAGGTTCCGGCTTGATATGGCGGAGAGGTTCGAGCTCTACCGTCAACTCGTTGGTGCGCCCTCTTTCTGATGAAACCGTAGAAGTCAAAGTGCCGTGTTAAGATAAAATTGGCGTATGAAAGAACTACTACTGCTTCGAATGGATCCTTTGCATATTTCGAGATTTTTTGCTGTAGATCGGGAACACTGCTAGATCTATGTACGTAAAAACAATTTGAACTGACATAAAACAAGAAACTGTGGTCATGATGCGAACAGTCCAATTAGTTTTGCATTAGTAGATCTACTACAGGAGCTTCTATAGCACTGTAGATAACATGCTCCGCTCCGGCCATATAAGCCCTCGTGGCTGAGAGGAATGCCAAGATATGTTTTGTATAAAATTTTCGAAGTTGTATTATGGCACACGAAGATTATTTTACTGATATGGTGGTGGCACCTGCTTGGTATATGGTTTAATAATTTCTTACCAACGTGCATTAATGCCAAGGTATACCGGGACATGGGTCCTTGGTTTATACTGCCTCGTTCGATGACAGGGAGGCAGACAGAGGGAATCGACATGAAATTGCACTGGACCAACTTGCCCCTTAAATCTGTGTACCAATATTAGTTTACATATGCCTGTCGTAGATGGACGTATTATGATATGGCGTTGTGGATCTGTCCGCACACTGTTAACACGATACAGACCATACCGCTTAAGCTAGGGCTTTCAAACTTGGTACACATATTCTTCATAGGATGAGGACGAACCCTATTGATTTTCAATATCAAGGTCAAAGTCATTTTGATGCAAAAATAGCAAATTTTTTAGAATGCAGCTCGTAAATAAAGTACTGACCAAACTGTTTATGCTAGAAATTTTAAACTTTGTTCGCGTATTTCTTATGACTAGAAGATGAACCCTATTGAATTTCAATGTCATATTTGCAAGGGCAAGGTCACAGTGCTTGTGTCAATTTCTTTTCCAAGTCAAAACTTTTTACACCATCCATGGATTTGAATATTTCACGGAATTGTTGCCCAAGACCCAAGGGTGTGTCATAACCTTAAACCAAATGTCATATCTGCAAGGTCAAGGTCACAATGCATATGATGGGTAAATCTTTCTGTGGGCCATAACTTTTTATCCCTTGCATAGGTTGAGTAATGTTTCACAAAATTGTTGCCCAGGACCCAAGGGTGTGTCCTGACCTTAAACCAAGGTTATATATGCAAGCTCAAGGTCACACTGCATATGATGCGTAAATCTTTGTCAGGTCCATAACTTTTTACCCATTGCACAGATTTGAATAATATTTCACAGAATTGTCGACAACTGGGAAATGTTTCCATACTTTTAGATTCATTCCTTCAAACTAAGCGATGGACATATTATGCCACGCTAAGCGTTGCTCTTGTTTTATATTATTTAGAGTAGGTCCTGGATCAGCCAGATTCACACCTGTTGTCAGATACCAAATTTAAAAAAAGAGATTTAATGGATCAATTAAGTAGATTATTATTTTCCAAATCAGGACTTGGAGGCTGCACTTAAACTGCTGATTATAGTCCACTTTTTAAAATATTACTAGATCTCTACTCGTGAGTGTCTGTAAGACGTGTATACATAGTTGTGAAAAGCTTCAAGCCAACTACCTAGATTGCGAAATTCTGTACACCCGAGAACAACCAGGCTTACAGTTAGTCTCGTTCAAACCAGATGCTCGGCTGCCTCCGTAAAACGATGGCGATTCCTAGCAATCTCCAAAGCAGAGTTACGGTCTTTGCACTCCTTTAATCTCTCCCAACTTCTGAGAGTAGTCCTTAGTCAGAAGGCAAAAACTATAGACTGCTTTTCGTGTTTGGGAAAATGTCATCGTATTCAAGTTATCTGGGCGAAAATTAGACAATGCGGGATTCACCCAGAAATTACAAAACGTGTTAGATGCAAATGATAATGTGTTATTGACAAACTGTACGCCGATTTGTACGCTGGGAAAATATAGTGCGGTATGAATTCAGGGTTGATTTCATGTAGAAACCCGATTAAAACTCGATTTAACATGGTAAATGCTTGAAATTTAACTAATAAAGCCAGTGAAGACCAAGTCATATCGTCAGGAGGCAAAAATCTGATTTCACAAGAATCTTGTAAAACCTGAGACGTTGGCAGAGGTGTGTGTGGATTGTACAGGAACGACAACTCTGCTTTAGAGATTGGATTCCTACTGCAGAAGATTACAGAGATAATCGAGCGTCTGGTTGAGCGAGACTAAAATTAAATCCAAGAATGGGCCGGCCCCTCAATTACTTCATCTGTCAACATTACTGCCTATAACAACTTCGTTCAGTGATTTCAACGTAAACTTTATCTCTCGTGTCAAATACTGTTTGCAGTTTCTAATTCTACCATTTTTTTAAAACCGGGATGAAGGCCTCGTGTATTTTGGGAGAGGTTGTTTTCGTTATATTTTGTGTTCACTTTATTATAATGATATAACGCTATTACTCAGAAGGAAATGGAAATATCCGACAATGAAAATAAGATGATAAAGTATAATTAACATTTAGTTTAAGAAAAGTAAAACTTTGATTGCAAGATATTACTACGAATTTTATTTTTTCAAACTAATGCCTTCTCCCGCTGAATTGAGTTGCCGGCGATATGACGTCATGAAAAACTACTGAAAGGCGATGGAAGTATATTAGTTAATACTGCCATACCTTTCGGACACAACTAGGAATCCTGAGGCTGGATTGTTAAATAGAACGAAATACAGCAGCACATTTTCGTTAAGTGAAAAGTGCGTGAATCACTTTGATAAGTGAATCATTGTCCGAAACACTGAATAAACATTGCTGAACAATTTTAAACCTTCCAAAACGCAGTCGCAAAAGTCATGATAAACGAGTCTTTCAGTACAGAGATACTGAATGATTACAAAAAGATCGCGAACATGCACGATGTACACTGAATGACGGACGAATGACATGGTCGTCTGCGATTTTATATGATTGACAGACAAGTCAGGTAGCACGGTACTCAATGATTTTGCCGAAAGAATCATAATGTCACACGAGCAATGAATTCAAAAGCATTTAAATACTGCAGTTATTGACAGACAAGTCAGGTAGCACGGTACTCAATGATTTCGCCGAAAGAATCATAATGTCACACGAGCAATGAATTCAAAAGCATTTAAATACTGCAGTTACAGATGATAACCAGAAAGGAAAATATAATGACATCATTTTTTGTTCGAAAACTCTTTATTATTAAGTTTATACAATGTAAAGGACAACACATGCTATAACATTAAATATCCGATGTGTATACATAACAAATTTACACAATCAGCGAAAGCAATTCGTACCATTAATCAGGTAATGTCACAACATGTGCATGATACCCTTTTACCGCGTATCGCTCTCTAATACTCCTATTTTGACAAGAGGGAACTGAATATCATGAAAATCTACTCTAAATTACACGTAACTGGAGACTGTGGTCTTAATAATAGTCTAGTCATACCAGTTGATAAAAGCTTCAACATGCGATGCTATCATCTTATCCTGAATGCTGATGGTTAATCATTTAAATCTCTTCGTTTTAAGTGGTATAATTGTAAACATTGATATGTATACGAAACATATTCATTATGCAGCATTCAGTTCTTCCATAAATACATAAATATATCACGTGGTGCGAAATGAAAATTCATGACGTCATTCACAAAACTGATATATTCAATGATATGATGCACCTTGGTAATTTCCACGTATATGTGTCGAAAAAAATCTTATACATGAAAATCAGGTATAAAGCTGCATCTGAATGAGAGATATCATTTAGTTCGGAGGGTACACTGGTTTTAAAAATTGTGATATCTTTTTTTAAATATTGTGTAAATATATAGATATATATATTGTACACAAAGATCAGAATCCAAACGTGTTTCTTTCCTGACAGTATCTGAACATAGTATATACTGTAAAGACTGAAAAATATCGAAATACATAAATATGAAAAATAATAATATAGCATGAATGCCTCTCAATGCGGTACTCCAAATAGGGAATAAATGGATATATATCAGCTACTGTTAAAAACAGAAAGTGAAATGACATAAATAGTGTGTTATTTAATATGGACGGATTCAGTACTGTTTATAATATCACAGATATATTTGTTCAAGTACTATACGTATACAAATCATGTATTTCTTAAACAACAAGTGTAATAACAATACTTCAAAAACATATAAATGAGGAAATAAGCACTGCGTATTTTACAAGGGATGATATAAAGTGACATTATAAAGGTTGAATCACTATATTTGGTAGTGGGGTTAGGATGTCCTCATTAGCTGACCATCAATTTGCCCATATCCTACAGTCTCTGCAAAAAAATAAAAATGTCAAAACATGCAAAAATGTTGAGTGTCAAATGGAAATAAAAGGTACAAAATGGAGTTTGTACTAGGTGTATACGACGTCTATTTCACCATGTGGAGTGTTATACAGTTCATCCTTTATCAACACTGTTAAGTACCAAGAATGAAACACGACCTTCCGCGTCAAAGTTTAGACTTGAAATGTCTTCAAATGCATATCGGTCAACCAACATACAAGCAAGTACTTCGATTTTCGTGTGAATCTCAACTACACTTTGACGCGGATGGACATGCTTTAATTTTCTGGATATAAAATTATATTTATATGTTTAAGCATTCCCAAGGCATTGACATATGGCCTCGTTTATATATCAAAGCGATTAACAGAACTGCCAGGTATCAACTTTCCTCCCACATGTCACAAAACGGTATTTCCCGGTCCTATTAATGGTGCCACAACACAAAGGACTCTTACTCTTGTATTCATTCGACCAACAGACATATATTCCTAGCATAAAGTTAATTACATGCAATACAACATTTTTCTTCAGATCCTTAATGACGCAACGGGTCTAATATCGAACACGCTGCTATTTTTCTTTGTTGAAATGTTCACTATTCGAGATGTCACAGTAATATGACGCAAATCTGAGCAGTTAAACTTTTCTGTACAATATTGTCTCTTACATCATGTAAAATAGCAAGAAGGCGTATTTATATTATATGTCATGTATATCTACCCTCTCCCCCCCCCCCTCCCGGTAGGCGAACTTACCTAATATCTGTCCCCAGGACGACTGTAGTCTTGATAATCATCTCTCCTGAAAACAAACAATAGTCCGTTAAGTACATTTAAATAGCCACTAAAACAATAGTCAGTCAAGTCTTTGTATTTCACCACCACAAAAAAAAACAATAGTCAGTCAAGTCACTGTATATAACCGCCATTAACATACAATAGTCAGTCAAGTCATTGTATATAACCGCCTACAACACACAATAGTCAAGTCATTGTATATAACCGCCATTAACAAAATGTAGTCAGTCAAGTCATTGTATACAACAGCCATTAACAAACCAGTCAAGCCTTTGTATATAACCGTCACTAACAAACAAGTCAGTCAAGTCTATATATCACCGCCACGAAAAAACAATAGTCAGTCAAGTCCCTTTATATAACCGCCATCAACAAAATATAACCAGCCAAGTCTTTGTATGTAACAACAACGAACAAACAATAGTCAGTCAAATCTTTGTATTTAACCGCCATTAACAACCAATAGTCAGTCAAGTATTTGTATCTAACCACCAAGAACTAACAATAGTCAGTCGAGTCTTTGTATCTAACCGCCATTAACAAACAATAGTCAGTCAAGTACTTTTATCTAACCACCATTAACAAACAATAGTCAGTCGAGTACATATAACCACATGAACAAAAAACAGTCCGTAAATTTTTGTATATATCCGCCATTAACAAACAATAGTCAAGTCTTTGTATCTAACCACGATGAACAAAAATAGTTAATCACGTCTTTGTATCTAACTACCATGAACAAACAATAGTTAATCACGTCTTTGTATCTAACCACCATGAACAAACAATAGTTAATCACGTCTTTGTATCTAACCACCATGAACAAACAATAGCTAATCACGTCTTTGTATCTAACCACCATGACCAAACAATAATTAATCACGTCTTTGTATCTAACCACTATGAACAAACAATAGTTAATCACGTCTTTGTATCTAACCACCATGAGCAAACAACATTTAATCACGTCTTTGTATATACCCACCATCATATACAATAGATAATCACGTCTTTGTTTCTAACCACCATGAACAAACAATAGTTATTCACGTCTTTGTATTGAACCACCATGAACAAACAATAGTTAATCACGTCTTTGTATTTAACTACCCTGAACAAACAATAGTTAATCACGTCTTTGTATCTAATCACCATGAACAAACAATAAGTAATCAAGTCTTTGTATCTAACCACCATGAACAAACAATAGTTAATCATGTCTTTGTATCTAACCACCATGAACAAACAATAGTCAGTCAAGTCTTTTTATCCAACCACCATTAACAAACAATAGTCAATCAAGTCTTTGTATCTAACCACCATGAACAAACAAACGTCAGTCGAGTCTTTGCATCTAACCACCATGAACAAACAATAGTTAATCACGTCTTTGTACCTAACCACCATGAACAAACAATAGTTAATCAAGTCTTTGTATCTAACCAGCATGAACAAACAATAGTTAGTCAAGTCTTTGTATCTAACCAGCATGAACAAACAATAGTTAATCACGTCTTTGTATCTAACCAGCATGAACAAACAATAGTTAATCACGTCTTTGTATCTAACCAGCATGAACAAGCAATAGTCAGTCAAGTATTTTTATCTAACCACCATTAACAAACAATAGTCATTCGAGTCTTTGCATCTAACCACTATGAACAAACAATAGTTCGTCAAGTCTTTGCATCTAACCGCCATGAAAAAACAATAGTCAGTCCGATCTTGGTATATAACCGCAATTAACTAGTAATACATTCACAATTTTCAACTGAAAAGAATAGGAATGTAATTCAATTAAAACTTATGTTTGGAAGAACATATTTAGAGCAATGTTAGGCAAAAAAAACCTTCCTCTCCAAGTGTTCAGACGATCCACCCACACATACTGGCTTTCAGCCACCTTTAGTGTTCAGACGATCCACTCATACATACTGGCTTTCAGCCACCTTTAGTGTTCAGACGATCCACTCATACATATTGGCTTTCAGCCACCTTTAGTGTTTAGACGATCCACTCATACATACTGGATTTCAGCAATCTTTAAAGTTCAGACGATCCACCCACACATACTGGCTTTCAGCCACTTTTAGTGTTCAGACGTTCCACTCACACATACTGGATTTCAGCCACCTTTAATGTTCAGGCGATCCACTCATACATACTGGCTTTCAGCCACCTATAATGTTCAGACGATCCACTCATACATACTGGCTTTCAGCCATCTTTAGTGTTCAGACGTTCCCCCACGCATACTGGCTTTCAGTCACTAATAGTGGTCAGACGATCCACCCACACATACTGGCTTTCAGCCACTTTTAGTGTTCAGACGATCCACCCACACATACTGGCTTTCAGCCACCTATAGTGTTCAGGCGATCCACCCACACATACTGGCTTTCAGCCACCTATAGTGTGCAGGCGATCCACACATACATACTGGCTTTCAGCCACCTATAGTGTTCAGACGATCCACTCACACATACTGGCTTTCAGCCACCTATAGTGTGCAGGCGATCCACCCACACATACTGGCTTTCAGCCACCTATAGTGTGCAGGCGATCCACACATACATACTGGCTTTCAGCCACTTATAGTGTTCAGGCGATCCACTCATACATACTGGCTTTCAGCCACCTATAGTGTGCAGGCGATCCACACATACATACTGGCTTTCAGCCACCTATAGTGTTCAGACGATCCACTCACACATACTGGCTTTCAGCCACCTATAGTGTGCAGGCGATCCACCCACACATACTGGCTTTCAGCCACCTTTAGTGTTCAGACGTTCCACTCATACATACTGGCTTTCAGCCACCTTTAGTGTTCAGAGGATCCACTCACACATACTGGTTTTCAGCCACCTACAGTGTACATTACCGTTATATTATTAGTTTTACTTGAATGCATAAAATACGAATAGTCTGCCCTTGAAAACAATTGAACAATGTAAATCCATTTCATATTTATGTGGGTTTCTTTGTGAGTACCAAATTGTTTGTGCAAACCTGTAAGATGCTTCTTGTCTCCTCTTTTGATCCAGCATGTCTTGGTACGATGGTGTCTGTGGAACCCTTCTCACACTGTTGGCCCTGGCCAAACAAAACCCGATCCATCAAAGTTTACATCATGTCTTTATTATAAGTTATACTGATATAGATAGAAGATCTTTACTTTAAAAACAGTCACATTGTCTAATGTCTAGTTCCATTCAAGTGTGTGATTTCTGATTATTTATACACGTTGAGCATTAGAGACGTTTAAACTACACGTGATACGAGGTCTGGGACTAAAGATATTATTGAACACTACACAGAGTCTAATATGAATGAAGTTCGAATCTTGTCATTTATCTTACAACGAAACTAGTAAGTTATCTCTTTGAAAAGTTGAGTGCTCATTCGTCAGAGACCTACCTGTCATCATACTGATGAGATGCGGGTCTATCACCACGATGCGAGTCACCTCTTTCTCTAGCTGGTCTGTACCAACTCTCCTAATGAATCAAACGTCATTACATGAAAAATACTACATCCATTGATATGTTTGGTAGGGAAATCGCTATCTAATACTAAAGTACAACAATGACACCAATAGGGTATGTTAAAGTGTTTGCTCTTTGAACATCATTGCAAAGTAATAACGGGTTCCTTTCGGTACCTGTCCTATTCCTGGCTAACGTTTAAGCCTAGCACTTTGAGCTCTCTGATTTACGACCAGGACTGAAGACCGTAGTTTAAGATAAGTATATAATGCTATACAAAGTAAATTTTAGTGAATGAATTCGAGGTTAGCTACATACATTCAAGTAATTACAAATATTGACTTTTATGTTATACTCATCTGCTTGCTTGTCTATTAACTATACAATATTTCACAGATATATTCTAAATTCTCTTTTCCTGTAAACAGGTCTCTTTATCTCTAAATTCTATTGCAGCTAATGTTAAGGTGTAACTTCAAGTAAATTGAAAAGAGTAGAAGGATACTGTCTTTCTCATAAATATTTTTCTGGAAAATGACATTTATTCAATAAAATGCAATACTTTAGTGATTGAATCCCACAAATTATTAGAACCAACCAAACTAAATGTATGAGGAACTGCAAATAAGAATCATCAATAAAAACAAATATGAAAAATAAAAGAAATTACACTGTAATATATATATATATATATATATATATATATATATATATATATATATATATATATATATATATATATATATATATATATATATAAAACACGATCTTCCTTTTTAACATAGGGGCAGGCTTGGTGTAGTGGTTAAGCGCTTGGCTTGCGGCGCCGACGATCCGGGTTCGATTCCCGGGTTGCGCCACTATGTTTAAGAGGTTGGTTACCTCCTGCTTCCATGTCGCGATATAACTGAAAAATTGTTGAAAGCGACGTAAAACACCAATCAACCAACCAACCTTTTTAACATAAGCAAGACATGTTTTTCAACTAATAGTATGTTTCTTATTCTTGCTTGGCATGAGTCTCAAAGGAAGATATGTATTGGTACCCGCTGAAAGTTGATACTTTCGCCAAGCACTCGGGAATCCTTCATAAGCAAACACTGGCCGCCACCATATAGGTGATATAGTCTTAGTGTGGCACTACCCTCCACCACTAAACACTTACCACCACCATATTGACGAAATAATCCCGATGTGGTGTTAAACAATACATATGCAAACATACACAGATCGCCAATGTGGTACCCCTAAGAATTATCTTGTGGGAGTAATCACCGTGTCATATCCATCAACAAAACATTTTGAAACACATCGGGAAAATGTCTAAGTATTCTCTTGACATTTCCAACTAAAGATAGAAAATACTAATATAGTGTAGATTCAACAAGAAAGGAATGTGTTAACATCACACGTACAGGCACATCCTGTCTGTCTACCCAGGTTGGTCGACCCCAAGGTTTGCCATGTATTGCATATTTCTGTAAATAATCACACGACATGCAATGGGTTATTCATAGAAAATATCAGTGCTTTTTGTCTTTCAATTAAAGGTTTTGTTAGAGATATCAGAGAAGCGATATGATAGACTGAAGATCTATACGTCATGTATTGTTAATCTAAATACTTGTACTAGATTTTACATGAATTTCTTTTGCTTCTGCTATATCAAATGCTTTATACAAAATGCCGGAATCATTGTTAGAATAGCAAGCAGCTATTAGAGTAATGAAATTTACTATTAAAACGAGGTAAATAATGTCCTTCTTCGACAATTTTCATTTAGCCCATACAAAACCGAACTTAACATTTATATAATGTCAATTTATGATAAAACGTCTTCAAAAAATTATATGTAAAAAGCTTATTGAAAGAATCAGTAAGATCAAATAATTTTCTTTTTGATTATATACTTGAGATAGACTTGTCACGGGTTAGTTTTCAAACTCAAAATGACTTGAAAACAACATGCATTTCTAAATGCTTTTGTTTTAGACAAAAAGCAATGATATGTGCATCACACCAGCTTCCATGTTTGTAATCATGCACCACATGTGAAAAAGAAAGAAAAGATGTGAACTGTAAATTTTACATATATACATGTCGATTTTTACTGGACGTAACTTACGTCTTCACATACTAAAAGGTTCTGATTCTTAGATATACTAGCAAGACGCATCAATTTAATCTGGAAACCTCGAACTTTTCCATACGAAATTTTCGATCATGGAAATGGCCGAGTGATTCCGACTGTTCCTTGGATTACGAAGGAGAGTAATTTGTTATACGACATCGACATGTGAATAGAGGAACTTTAATCAAACAGAAATAGATAGAAATATCCGTAGAGTGTTAATTTTCCTTTGGTCTATATAGATAGATATATAATATATATTGTCATATCTACAACTTACGTCGTCTTTGTAGAATTTCTAAATATGGAATGTAAACAATTCACATTAGAACACTGATTATTAATGCGTTATCAAAGAAAATGACGAATATTACTTTTAGTAACTTTAAACAACTAAGCTTGACAGTCATATTAACTGCTTACATAGCACAAGCTCAAACAGTATGGCACACATGTTCATCAGGTAATACAAGAGGAGCTAAATCTTATATCTAAATAGTTACAGAATGCCAACGTTTGTGATACATTCTGAGAAGATACCTCATGAAAATCGGTGTTCCTGCCTACCGAGTCACAGAAATCATCTATTCAGACCTCTGACACGAAAGTTTTATTTCATATATGTTTGTTATAATTTCGTGTTCAATCTTTTTGATAATTACATGCAGCTCAAAGAATGAACTTTAATATTTAAATATTTATCGACTAAGGTTAGAACTCAAGATAATATTCAATAAATGTCAAGCATTAAACATTGAATTGTCACGGAAAAGTTTACATTTTGTATCGTATAAGACAGAAAACATAGGTCCAATTTGATGCATTTATATTTTGGTAGTATATAATGAGACACGAATCTTTAGTTTTCATATACTTGAACAACAGACCAATTAAACAAGAACAATGCTCTCATTAATCATGAATACTTCACTTTTATACATGCTTCAATACAGGACTTGTAACACAAACAGGTTATTGCCGATTATTTATCGCGTTAATTATTACATAACGCCTAAAACAAATTTAGGAAATGCAAATTCATACATAGCAATGTTATGCAAATGTGAATGCACTCGATGCTCTACAAGATACCTTACTTAAGGCAAATGTCAAGAAGGATAACTCCTATATTCATAAATAACTATCCCTCTTTCTTAATTAAAACCATTACATTATTTAGTGCTTTAACTGCGATAAAAGGCATATTGAAATTAATTGGGTACAAAATTATCTTTCATATATATTTTGAACAATTAACAAATTGCAAGAAAATCATACTTCGAAAAAATGTACAACCGTAATATTAAATTCCGGAATTTGAATCTGACATACCTCCTTTAAGAAGTTATTGTATTCATCGTGTCTCTGATGAGCAAGCTGCTCTCGTTGTTTGTTCAAAGAGGTGCCCAAAGACGACATGAATCCGATACGGTTCTCACTACTATTTGGGTTGTACGGTTTTCTAGGTGGTTCTTCAATCGCCTGTTTCTAATTACATAAAGATTTATAGTTTCAACAATGAATATAGAAACATATAAGATAATATATCGAACATTTGCATTCAAAGATTACTAAGTTCATATGGAATTCGTGTATATTTCATTCAAAATTGTTTCATTTGTCATATTATTGTAATGTCTTCCCCTTTTTGGTATTTTTTTTTCTTTAATGACAAGTTTGTTTTAATTATTGTTCTCATGCAGAATTATAATTTAAAATAAATTCCAGCTATTAATGTTTATGTAGATTAGTTTATAATACAAAAATTAAAAGTTGACCTCAAAATAAAACCTGTTTCGACCCTGCAACATAAAATGATAAGACATTTATAAATCACTTGGGTAGCAACAATACCGTACCAATGACTATAGAAATGAATAAATAAATAGGAGAAAGAATTAGGATCTATTAATATCCGAGTAATAGGGGTTAGTTATATTAGATATATATACGAAAGGATATATAGTCGATAGTCATGCATTGTACCCCTATTGTCTGCAAATAATGACAACTGAATATACTAAAATATCTCAAAGAAATTCGAAATTAAGCTTTATGTCTATCGTTTCTTCCAGGCATGAACTTAAGAATACTCCTCCAACTATACATTCATTTTTACAATCACACATTAAATACAAAAGTTAGGTAAATCCAAAAAACAAAAGCTTCTTAATTAATATATCATTCAACATTTAAGTAGAATTGCTTTAAACATTTTTGAATGCCGACAAAACAGTTCATCGATAGCAAAAGCTACAACGCAACAGAAACAATTTTCAAAAGTTGAGATACTTTAGTAGAATTACTAACATGTAAGCATATTGCACTCAGCTGAATATTCAATTAACACTCTACTTGTGCGTTTATACCTCCAGATACTCTTGCAATTCTTTGGACCGTTCATCTCGAAATTTTTGCCCAAATTTTGCTTCATATTCACCATCAAAAAGAACAGCCCCAAATTGGCCAGTACCTTTATCTTTCTCCCTTTCTCTCTCCCTTGGAGAGGGTTGCTACATGGAAAGAGATAATTAGGAGAAAGCGGGTTAGGGAGAAAAGTGTTATACCGTGCCGAAAGAGCAACAAACCAGTGACACACTGTGGTAAGATACCTCTTACACCCTGCATGCAGATATACATACGTATATATGAATATGCATTTAGTTGAATGAGAGAAATACAATAAAAAACATTTATTCAAATTCATAAACCAAATTTACATAATACCATAACTTAACTTATATACATGTATCATAATTTCGCATTACATTTACAAGTAGAATAATCAATAAATCATTGTCTCATCATTTATATTTACATGTGTTTTATATTGTACAATAAAATACATAACAGGAAAGATTAAAATAATGAAATTAGTAACCAATAAGTCCTTGACAATTTAGGATTTAAGTTTTGTTTGATGTTTTACACACATGGCGATGGATGATATGACAAAGAATAAATACATTCATGGACATTTTAGTATCTAGAACGAATAAATTAAATTTTTGAATACAAATTCAACATTCATAGATATTTCTATTTCATAACTGAAATTACTGATTTTCTTGGAAATGCAATATTATACTTAAATTTATCAAGTACAGCGCATATAATGATAACTGGAAGTGACATCGTGATTTATTTCGATATATTCTCGTTGGGATAATAGCTACTGTAATTTTGATTTTTAGGCTGTCCAAATAAACCATTATGTTTATGTCTAACATTCTAGACAACTGCTATGCTTATGGATCAGTTTTAGAATTAAGATCGGGAGTCATAAAGACAACATCTCCTGTTTACCAGTGCCGCCAGTCGCCAGTCCTTAGTTAAGAAAGCAAAATTTAATACAATATCAAACAGCTTAAATTCACATATTATCATGCTCATTTGAACAAATTCCATTTCCCAAGTGTGGGCATAATGATTTAAAATGATGCAAAACAGTGGTGTCAGAGACGATCATTCTAAAATAACAGGTTTTAAGTTCAGGCATGCAGAGTGTCTTAATTTTCTATGTATACCAATTAGTAGTTTTAAATCTATTTAGCGTCTACCATTTTCTTAACGAATAGTGAGGACGATATGAGATAGTAGCCTGATAGTTATACACACAATGATGTATTACGAAAGCTTGCATACAGATCTTTATCACATGTTTTGCTGTTTATGCAGTGAAATATCGCTATGTCATAAATTAATTTAAGACATAGGGGGTGTTTGATGAAATAAACACCTTTAGACTGAGTGTAAACATGTGATAAAAAGAATCTGAAATGAATTTTCATTTCATACGGTATTTATGAAACTCGTTTTGTGTTTTATGTCCCCTCGCCAAGGTTCGGGGATGTAAAACACACCACTCGTTTCATAAATACCGTATGAAACGAAAATTCATTTCAGATCCTATATATACAACATACCCATTAACTGTTATACAATAAGATGCACATAGTGATCCTGGACAATCTAAAATGAATCTGCTTTGTGTGTAGAACTAAAAAAAAAACTATGTCGTCAAGGGGAAATCTAAACCAAAAGGTTAAATGACTAGATCATTTTTTTGAAACCAGATTTTATAACCACGTTTAACAAGAAACATATCTTTGAGTTATATTCGCTTTTTCCACTTTCATAATAATAATAATAATAATAATAATAATAATAATAATAATAATAATAATAATAATAAAGGTCTTTCAAAAATTGTGACGTCAGAGTTTCTTATAATTAAAAGTTATTGACAGATCATGTCGAATTTGACAGTGTTATACACTCCATGCAATGAAGTTATTCTTCTATAAACAATGTACATGTTTCTGTTATAAGCCAGTTACATCATGCAAAATGTACATTTATACTTTCACTACGACACACACGCTACAGACAGTAGTATATATGTAAGGTCAATAGTACCTTATCAAGATGCTCGCGCATTTCTTTGCGCAACTCAGTTTTATATTTCTCTTTGCGAATTCTATACTCCCCTGAATGGGGAATGGTTCGCACACGTTCATCAGATTTCCATACATCCTTATCACGATCAGATGGTTGCTATGACAATGCAATGAAATAACAAAATAAAAATACGAAATTTGATAGTCTTAATACCTTAACATTATCACAACTAACAAAGACAGCAAAGAAATAATTTGTAAATGGTCTATTGTATCTTTTCAATTTAAAAAAAAATTCTATTAAAATATGTTGGCTGTTATTTTTTTTTTTAATCAAAACTGATTCTTTCAGATTCCTTGACAACTGATCTACTACTTTTATCTAAAGATTATTATACATGTTACTGCATAAACTAAGTGATCACATTTATACAAAATTTCTTTAAACATAAGATATTCCTTTACCGATGTTAAACACAGCTGGATATGACAAATAAAAGCAGCACACACATTTCTCATCATATTACACGTCATTATTGATAACACAACTGAAGTACAACACATTACCCGCTATATGTATTTCTTCAAATAGATATTTCTTATATATAACATGCAACATCGTTAGTATGGCAATCATCAATACAATATTGGATTCTATTGGAAAAAAATACTTTCACAGAATTACCTCAAACATATGATTTTGCTGTAACAAGCAATGCAGAGAGTACTTCTATTTCATCACGAAACTATATTCTCAAATTTATACTATTTAATACGAAAGTTGGCCCATGTTACTACTGATATGCAATCATTTTATCCTTATTCCAACCAAAGCTTTTCATTTTATATCATATTATCATAATATGATCTTTACACGACAGCAAGCCCTGATTATGACAATTGATCTTTCCTCAGTACATTCAGCTCAATCCACTCAATATGCACTTCCACCGTGATATACGTCAGCAAAACTTCCACCAATTAAACATTCTGTACAATGCTTTATACACATGAAATTATTATGGCTTTTAATCAATCGGTGGTCATTATTAAGTACATGACTTTTAGTCTTTGGTACTCTGATGTATCCATTTACAATTTAAGTGACAGTTTGGGTGGGGTTATTTTCAGTTTTTAACAAACATATTCTATTTGAGTAATTTTGAAATGCCTCAATATATCATTGCTATCAAGAAAACTTCAGCATACCAAACTTAAGCTTATTTGTTTACGAGTTTTTTTTTACAATTCTTAATGTCCTCAATATGGAGATGTGGATAAAGCATTACATATTCAAAGCAGTGTTATCATGCAAGTGTTAGTGCAAATATACTTTACATGAGCATTTAGTTTTTTATTTCTTAAGGCCTTGATATCTTGCTGCATTGGTGTTCGTGATTTTATTATCATTTATTTTTTTTTTTTTGGGGGGGGGGTCCTTGCAAAATACGTGTTTATTACTTTTAAAGACTTAACATTAGTAATTTCTGGAGGAAGAGCATAAACAGAATATGTACTATTTCTCCGAAAATACAACAACTTGACCTTGATATTGTTAGACAGTTTGTAGCATTTATATTGGGATGGCATGCAGTGGACATGATTCATGGCATGCAGTAAGCACGATTCAAGTTTCTGTTTTTGTCATAAAAGCAAAGAAGCATCATTCGAATCCAGCTTTTCCTGATGAAATCTGCACACCTAGGTTATCCTAAAACAAGCCGTAAAACGGAAATAATTATTCCTATATCTCCACCCCCTGTTATATACTACAAAGCTCAAAATATTTATGATGGTGAGATCTTTAAGCACAATACACCATGCAAAAGAATTAAAGCTTTACTAACAGGTTCACGTTCAAAATGGTTTTTGCACTCCTCCTTCCATCTTTCCTGAAGCTCACGCTTTTTGTTGATATATTCCCCAGTGGGAATAATGGGAGGGGTTTCCATAGATTCATTTAGATGCTTGTTATACATTTCCTCTCGTTTAGCAAGTTCCCTTAGTAGGTCATCGTTTTTCTGTTACATTAAAATTTTGAAGTTTTCAAAAAATAGATAAATAAATAAATAAAATAAATAATCATAAAGAAAATAAAATAAGAAATAAAAAGATTTACCGAAACTTCTATAATAGTATCAACTTCATATTTAAAGTTAAACTGCATTTTCAAAATTGTATGAATTAACTGTCAGCATTTTTACTCAGTACAAAAATGAAAATTAATAACTACAACTTTATCTGAGTAATGAAGTGGTTATGTTCAGGTTTCAAGTAACATTAGCCAACCTTCTTTGCAAATTCACGGAAACCTTTGCGCCACTCATTTTCTAGCTCTCTGCGCTTTGCCGTATATTCCCCTTGAGGAATAATCGTTACAGAATCCAGATCTATCCCATAAGTCTGCATTTTATGCTTTTCTTCTTCCCTCTTCTTATACGCTTCGGTAGCTAATTTGGGCTAAAATTCAAGTATATACTCCACTACAGATACCCACGAACAAAGCACGACGTGCACCTAGTTCGTTTTCATCACAGTAAAATGTTAAAATACCACACAGAACTGAGTAAATTTCATACATATATACAATATAGGATCAATATACATTCTCAAACATCTAAATATATTCTACAGGTCTACAGTAATCTAATCTTCTTCATGAATGAAAGTTTTGTCTACATATGCAAAAATAGCAATTCCATCAGCAGTATGTCTTCATATTTAGGATTCTATACATGGTCTTTGATGCACAGAAGAGTCATACACAGTACATGTATATTGTAATATGGGTGTAAATATCTGTATACATATCATGACCAGTAAGCTAAAGAGCGCACATGAAGTAGGACAAATTAAATTCAAGTATACATGTAACATTGTTAATATACTGTGATACAAGATCCATACACATTACTTTTAAAATATTACAAAAAGGCCTTCTACATCCCTGTGAGAAAAAAAATACCCCAAAACAAAACTGCAATGTGCTGTGAAAATTCTATAATACCCTTTTACATATATACTACGTTTGACATATATGACAAAAGCACATTGAACATATAATGAATAACTATGTAACAATCTCAACCTTTGTTAATCTGTAAATAGTAGCATCAGTAGAGCTGAAGACCCTACCTTTATAAATTAGAGTTATAGTATTGTGTTAAGGTATTACGGTATCAAACTTTTAGTTAGTATTAAGAATACCACTCTATGAAAGGTATGAATTTTTGCAAACTGTTGCGATTTCGGTATATGTCTTTGACAATACACCAAAAACATTCCAGAGGAATGAAATTTTGAGTCACATCAATTTTGGCTCTTACAGAAAATTTAAACAGTGTACAAAGAATTCAATACCTTCTGATGATTCTATAATACCTTTAAGTCTTCATTGTATGCACGTCGTTTTTCATCTAAGAATCTTTTATTAGCACTAGTAGGATACCCAACTTGTTCACCAGTTAATATGGACCCTATCGAGCTGCCATAATAATTTGGGGCATTTGATCCCCGTTGCATTTTACCATGTGGGTCATAGTCCTGTATCATAGACACAATCAAGCTTCCATAAAATGGCTTCCAAATTGCCATTTAATACAGAATTTATTAGATTTTAACTACAACCAGTTTTAGAAAGCTTGTGACGAGGCGGTAAAATTATAAGAAGGAAAGAAGTGTAAAGAACAGAAATGTGATGTTAAAATTTTCCACATTCCACACTGCGACGATATTGTTTTAGATTTACTTCAATGAAAATTTGCAATTTTTGAAAATCAAGATTTTAAAACCATTATAAAAGAAAAAGTCTTACAACTGAGACAATGAAGTCTGTTTTGTTGTTTTTAAAAAGAAGTACCTGTTTAGGTTTATGATACATGCGTCGGTATCCCCTTACAAATCTGTGTTTAGGACTATGTTCAGGATACCGAACACGATCACCCATTAGTAAATTTCCTATAGTACTCCCAGGATAAATAGGCTTAGGCTTGGAAAATTCAGGAGACATGTTAACCTGAATTTTAAAAAGGTACTTACTTTTACATCAACATAAAATCACAGTGTAGAAAATGAAGATAGAATAGATAGGACAGTGCAAATAATAAATCGTAATTCCTCGTTCTGGTTTGAAGTTATTACTAAACCGAACAAAACTAACAAAATTTTGAAAATATATAAACATAAAATATTTAAATAATAAAAAATTCCCATGATATCAATTACAGAAACCCCATATAAAAGCAAATAAAGAGATTTTGCCAATTTCTAAATTCAATAAATCCTACGTCAGACACTAAGTCAGCTTCTTCCAAAGTTATATCTATATACAACTCTAATCCTCTGATAAACATATGTGCATGATTATTCATTCTTATTTTTGGTAATTGTAACAACTAAATAAAGAATTAGAATTAGATCTACAGCTTTCTCTGATTACTAATATTTAACGTATCAATTATTATGCCACATTTAAATTTTGGATCCTTTTCCTCGAAAAATATTCATTATATCCAATAGCTCACCTTAAAAATTAGACTGCTTTTAACTGCACTGTGACATTTAATTCTTAATCAGGCTTCAATATGTGTAGCTTTTTCGTGAATACTATACAATCCTTCAATACATATTTACGATTGTCTTAACTTTTACGTATGAACCAAAATGATTTACACAACACCATTACGTCAGTAATGCCATTAATCATTAATTTACCCAGGCAGGTGGATCCTCATAATTGAAATCTGACATACGATAGTGTGATCTCGAGGAGGAGGGGTTCTCGGGAACGGCAGGTTCATATACAAACTGTTAGAATTTAGATAAACGCTCAATTAATTTGTGCAAATAAAATTGCTTTCTCGCATTGCATCAATAATTCAATAATTTAGGTGTTGAAAAGAATGGTACTACATGTATGTTAAAACTTTTCCCACTGATATCTAGTTAGTTGAAAAAAGAATAAAACTCAGGATAGATAAAAATTTAAAGGTGTGAAAATGAATAATAAATACTTAAGAATTAATGTTAATGAAAATTGTTGAGGTGCATCACTTGAAAGATAATATTTAATCAAAACAAATAAAATGTATATCATTTAGAAAGAATTATCATTGAAAATGTATCAGATCAGTCTATGGATTTTTTTTAAGCTTAAACATTAATTTATTATTAAAAAGCACGTTTTTTACACTTCACTCTTAGTAACTTTCATTGAAAACTAAATAGGAATTTGTATGTTTTATTTATTTTGACAACTACCTGAGATTTCATTTCGCTCTTCGGTCCATAATCCCTTGGTTTGCCATCGCGGAAATGCCGTGAATCACTACTACCTTTCTGAGGACCAATCTTAGTGCAAAAAGCGTACAATAAGCATCTTGCATATTAAATACTCTTTCAAATCAAACAATGGAAACTAAATGACACAAATGTACGTATTGTTTTCAATTTTAGTATGCTATTAATCTAGAATAATCTAGTGTCATTAATAATTTTATTTCAATGTTTCTATCTTTTAAAGAATTAATAACACAATAGTCAAATTCAATTTATTCATATTAATTTACATGCTTGGTCAGAATGATAAAGATAATGATAAATATTTTATACCTCAAACAAGGTTCTCACATCAAATGTATATTCGTAATTTGTAAGTGGAATAAACACCGAACATGAAATGTATGATAAAGGTATGGAGCATAATTCAGAAAAAATGTTAAATAGTTAGTATTAGTCATTTTCTTCCATCACGCTGCACGTTACTCAACACACGTGTTCAAAAATAAGCCAGAACAATGAATATTAATCCTGGTACATGAAATACCGCACATGAATGAATATCATATCTGTGCATACACCATTCCAAAGTCAAATCCAAATCCTTCCAACGATATAATAGTTTCTGTATGACAAAGAAAGTACTGAATTGTTTATCTTATAAGAATTATAAAAACAGGTCAATAAAAATAAAAACTATAATAAAAAATTATGATTTTCCCCCTTTCTGTGCACCTGGTAAAAATTTTCTCCAAATCATATATATCAGACTTAGAGTGCCATATTCTACTGCTAAAGAGAATTGCCGATGCCTTCATGCTATCCAAGAAAATACCTTGCCACTACGAGTCTGTTGAACCCTGACTTTGGATCGATCATGGTTTTCTATCACCCCTTCGTATTCTGATTTGGATGGTCCATTGCCAGTATTGGAAGGATCCGTATACTATACGTAATATAATTCATAAAGGTGCAGTGTTTTATTATCACAAAGTTACAGCTTCCAATGAGGAAATGGGTTCCGGTCTAGGGATTTAAACTTAAACATAAATATTAAAACTTGACTAAACTGCTATTAGGTTATTCAACATAAAAACTACTTTTTTCAAAATCATACCGCTTTACTGAATAACATGTACTTCAAAGCTGATACAACAAACTCAACAAATGAATCTGAACAGAACTCTATGCAAATGATAACTGACCTGGTCTTGAAATTCATATCTCACCGATATTCCGCGTGGTCTCAATCTTTCCTTATCTGGGTTACCCTTTGAGGGCAGTGGTTTATGTGGATCTCTTTTCTAGTGGTACCAAACAAGTATTGAATGATACTGATTATGCTAATCAATTAGGGTTGAAAACGGATCTCAGGATACTATAGAGTCAATCAAGAAATGATTTTGCTTTAAACTTTTAAATGCTCTCTAATGACAGAAGAAATACGGTCATATTAAATATCAAAAGAGTTTTTAATAAGAGGACCATTCTTTTTAATCACAGCACATCACTCGCAAAGACACAGAGAAGCAAACATAACGGCTAAAATCTACTGCAAACCACAAATGATGAAATAACAGAAAGGATCTACAATGCACATGTACCGCAGTGTATAACCGAGAAACCTTCACATAACAAAACACACAAGTACGATTTAAGCACCTTTTTTGTTCATGCCAAAACAATACTTTACTATACATCATATTAACCAGAATTGCTATAATTACTGTTAGGGTATTCATCTTCAGACTAGCAATATCTGAATCTCCATATCAATCTTATGACATGGCCATTCAGAAATGTTATCCTAAAGACCCAATGGTATTAAGTGTGCGACAGTAGGGGTAGCAATGCATTGGCACGCACCGATTGATTGAAGAGAAAGAAAGTGCCAGGAATATATTGTAAAACAAAGTGCCGGAAGGAGAATAAGAAAAACGTAGTACGACATGACAGTATCTACCTTTGACAGCATCTCATTGTAATCTCTGTTACGTTCACGCTCCGCCTGTTTTCTCATCGTGTCATAAGTAATTTGACTGAGAGGAAGACCGACCAAATGGCTTGGAGTTGCAAGACGCCCAGTGGATTCAGACTTACTCTGTTATATTAGAATCATTGATACATTTATATTTGTGTGTCCTTGATTGAAATTAAAATTAATTTACACTAAAAGTACCCTTTGTGAAATATCTAACTAAATAGATAACAGATGCTTGTTTTAATTTAACTAATTTTAAACAAATTTTTGAGTATTGCTTTAGATTTTATTGATGATAGACAAGTCTTAATATAATATACTATAAAATAAATCCTTAATGGAAGTCTTACAGTTTAACACTCACAAAATGTTGAACGTGTTGAACATATGATCAGTGTACAAAGAGAAAATAACAAACTTCAAATGCCTGATTAATGTACTCATCAATGCTCAACATAAATTCAGATTTCACTTATCAAACTTTAAAAATAACCAAACGTAGTCATATGTACCCGACCGACCACTTGTATAAAGAACTCGTACCTTAGAACAAACACCTCAAAGGTTGCCCACTTTTTTTATGAAATAAGAAGATCTATATTTTAATCGAAAACTATTTCCTTTTAGGTATAGTGGACGCAGTTTAAGTGTATGATTTATGATGGTTATGATTTTTTTTCTGTTTATATTGAGCGTAGATTTATACCATGGCAGTAAAATCAAACCAATTCTGATGAGGAGGACTAGAACTTCACACAAAATACGCAGAGACGTGTACAGCAGCATTGGCAAAAAGAAAGTAAAAAGTAAAAACAAAGTAGCTCACACAAAGAGACATATGCAGGAATGGGTGCAAAACATTCGTACACCAACTTTGTTTAAAAGAAATATAGAGAAAATATAAAAGTTTAAGTGAATATATATCCATATTATTTATTCATAAAATAAAGAATCAAACCAAGTGTTTTCAAAAGGAAAAAGGTGGTTGTTCAAATAAACAAAGCACTCGGACAAATTAAATCAATGTATAGTAAAGATAGTGACTTTAAAGTGAAAAATGCCTTCTCTCTTCCCATCCCTGTTATAAGAATGTTTTAACAAGACGTTCTTAAAAGAAGTTATATGTTTACTGCCATGTAAATGAAAACTAGGTAACAAGGTGGCTTTATATTTGATGGATTTTCCTTATTTTTCTAGATTCAGCTTCTTTCTTATATGATTATCTATCAAACATAAATTTGTGTTGAAATGATAATACAATGAGTCCTCCAAAGGAAGTTAATATATAAATAACAACAAAACCACTCTTTGTCCACAAATTGCCTGCACATTGTTTTTGTTTGTTTACATTGGATAAAGGCCAAGGTGTCGAAAATTTGCGAACAAAGCGTTTTTGTTATTATTTAATATTGTGTAGAAATAATTTTATGACTGCTCTACTTTGACTGACTGCTTAATGTTTTTGTGTGTAGAGGATAATATATACATTTTTGATATGTATTCCTTTTATCAGCAGTTCTTGCAGTGAGGGAGAGGAAAAGGGCTGTAAAGTAATAAACCACAGAAACTGCATGAATGCAAATTGAATGCCCTTAATTGGTGCCCTGGTTGTCACATAATCAAACATTTTGTTACCAGTATGTTATATTCACTGAATGGGGGAGACATAGTTAATTGTAAAATTAAACCTCTAAGTTTTTTTTCTTTTTTATGATATAAAACCCCATCAGGAAAAGATCATTGCTTTTAAGGCATTGCAGAGCATTATTATCAGCAGGTAATTTATGGTGAATGGTTATATATTCCACATTGGAGGTGACAGGGTTTCCCTTATGCTACCTTTTGATATAAGTTATATTCCATATTACGCTGTCTAGCTGCTAATTTTTTATATTGTTGGTATTTTAATTCACTCTCAGTCATTGGTAAGCTGGAATGTCCATCAGGTATTGGAGACTGTGTGTTAATTCCCTTTCAACAGAATGTCATAACTTTTAAAGAAACAAATTTCAAAACCTTGTGCACTTTTAAATATTCCAAATTACTTTGCTAAAAATAATTTCCTCATGTCTTTTGCTCTCATAAAAATTAATACAAATACAATGCTTTCAGTCTCTTTGTCATAGAATTATTGTCAACCAAAACATACATGCATGAATGCACACATTATGAACGAAAACAATTTTTGTATTAGAAAAATGATTAAACAATCAAAACCATACAACCAGACAGAAATAACCAGACCAATTGGTTACGCAGCTGTGTATGAAGCACCAAGAATCAGTATGGGAATTGTATTAGTCCAGTCAATTTAGGATAAGGGTCAAATTAGTGCAATGCAATATCTTAATCAGACATATTTTTTGCAATTAAATGTTTAAGAAAAACCTTTTGCTGATGTATATTTAGTCAATATGCATCAGACATGATGTACAGTATTTTGGATAATATAAAACCAAAAGAAATATTAATGTGACACATTACTGGTAAAAACAAAGACATTTTGCTGATAATTGTCCTTTAAATATCAATGGGGAAAGAGTAACTATTTTATTTCACACCAACTAAATGCCATATTCTATAATAAATTAAAGGTCTTATATCTTCAGGAATGAAGATTCATGTGGAATAGTTTAAAAAAAATCTTTATAAAGGACTGACAATGCACCATCATATTTCTTAAGTGTTTTAGATATAAATTCCAAAGAAAAATTTGAAATCTTTGAAACAATGAAAATTTTCAATTACCATAATCTAAAAAACTGATGATCAAAATCAGTATTACTTACTTTGATTGAAAATGGAATTCATGTTAATATAGATAAAGTCCAGCAGTTTTCTACATTTCCTAAATCTATCATATAGTTTATTATCAGGCATAAAAGATCTCAACATTATTAAGTCTTTAGCAGAGAAAAGTGAAAATAAAGTCAGTTTCAAAATTTTACAATCTATTTCACTTGGATCAACTGGATGACCATCAATCTAATGAAGTCAAGTTTTCCACTGAATTATAATACTTCATAAATGTAGAATGTCACTAAGATTAATAATGTCTACATCAGACATTTCTATCTTCCGTATTTCTAGTCATTGTGTAAATAAGTTATATCAATAACTAAATGCACTCAAAACTAGAACAATTTTTTCAATGTTTAATTATGAATTATTTACAAATCTGTATAACTTAGAGATAAAACAGTTTATGAATTAAGCTTTTATAAGTTAAATTGACTGGACAATACACACAAAATGGTGCCAACTTCAAGCTATCTGGATATATGAAGGAAGCACTTTTCAAACATATTCAATGTTAGCGTGCTGGTCTTCATTCTTTTTAAGAAATTCAAAAACCAGTTTTTAATGTTTTTGAAAGTTAACATGTGCAGCGTGGTACTTCAATATATGCTGTGTAAAGTGATGTTAGGTCAAATTACCGATTCAGTTCCTGTACCCTTTCATATGACTCATATGGATTAAGAACCAAACATTACATAATTCTAGATAATAAGGTTAAATAGTTTACTGGTGCAAACAGGTATAATTCAGCAAAATAAGCAGATACCTTATTTTTCAAAAATGCATTATATTCTTGATTTCTTTGAATCTCAAGCCATTTTTTAGTTTTGTTATAACGCTCTTGGCTAAGAGGTAAACCTGGGGTGGGTGAACTCGCTGGCTATAAAAAATATTGAAAGTTTCAATTAAGGCCTTCTAATACTCATATCTGTATTAAACTTGTTCAAACTTCTATCATACAACATCGAATGATTGTGAATAATTTCTATGACTAAAATTCTACTGCACACTGATATGTGATTGATATCACACAAGATACCATTCCACAAAAACAAGCATATGTAAATTGCAAAATACCATATACCATGACGACCTAGGATCATTTGGTCCACGTGGGAGAGAGAGAGAGCATAATTTGACATAACAGTATTTATTCTGTGCATCAGAGACCACAAGATATGTGACAATAAGTAACTAGACAGAGATGCTGTATGTCGTGCTACATCACACTTCACCTACCTTACGCAGGTAATCTTGGTAATCACGTTGTTGTTCTTTGAATAACTCCTCACGACGCTTATCATATGTATCTGAACTGTAGTAATGACCCTTCACTACAGGAGCTGCTGGTTTAGTGCGCTCAGCATTTCTTTGCTGTTGTCGTGTTTCTTCTAACTCTTGTTGCTGAAAGAACATAATTTTGCAGACTTTAACAAGAAATCCAAAATACATACTTTAAAGTAAAGAAAATACCTTTCTATATCTTTGGGTCTTCATTCAAATTTTTTCTCATACACATTGCATAATTCTCAACATTAATCATATCAAATTCTAATATTATACATATTAAAACAAATATGACATAAATAACAAAATGTGTTTGTGAAACACTATGCCCTGATGGCAACAGTCAGAAGAAGATATTTTTAGCGTGAAGGTCCAAAAGTCATCAATTAAGCATGTGAAATATGAATACTATATCTCTCATGGTTCAAAACATATAGCCAAGGTTAAAGCTGACAATAGACAAACAAACAGGCAGACATACAGAAAGGCCAAAAAAAAGGTCATCGACCTTGGTATTATTTGAAAGGGCTTCATTATTTGAGTACACATCTGAAGTATGAAGTCTCTGTCCCTCAAGTTTCAAAAGTTATGACCAGGGTTAAAGTTGTCAGACAGACAGACAAATAAACAGACAGACAGACAGGACAAAAACAATATGCCCCCGGATCCATCGATCCGGGGGCATAATGAACTGAACTTGATCCTAATAACATAATGCACATTTGAAAACATAGTTTTAAAAAACTGATAATAATTAATAAGATACACAACACAAATATTTGATTAAACAAAACTTCAGGTTAATATACCTGTAAATTACCTTTTCTATGTAAGAAAGTTAATGTCATGTAAATTGGTGAATACATCTAATCAATAATTCGCCATTCTCCACCAATGAAACACAAGAAGTACATGTTTATTACTGCTCACCCAAAATAGGTCTTGTAAATATGTCCCATGTTTGATCTTTGTGAAAATAAAGTTACATGACCTCTAAAATATTCAAAGTATTCAAAATCTGTACCTTGGCTAAGAATGCCTCGTAATCTGATTTTCTTAGTTCCCTTTCCATCTTTTTTCGATATGCATTGAGGTCTTCATGTCCTATATTGGCTTGGTGAGACGGGGATGCCAACCTCTATAATAGAGTATTACAGGTATTATCAACATTATAAAATTAATAAAGAAAAAATCAACTAGGCAATATCAAAGCTTAAAAATTGCCAATAAAGAGTCAGGCAAGAATCAGAAGATAACTTATGCAATATTGTAAATACAATACATGCTGTTAAAGATTTTATGTTACTCTCAATTTAAGCTCAAGGACTATTTCTCTCTATTAAGAAACAACTACTTTGATTTTAGTACCTGTTCTGGACATGTTTGATTATAAAACAGATATATTTCAAACAGGTGAAAAAATTTGATATTAATCAAAATGATCAACATGAAATTGACATTATATAATGTAACTTTAAGTTAGAGAGGAATGAAAACTGATATATAATGATATTATATTATGATTATGATATGACCTGATTTTGCACATGAGTAGTATTCTTAAATATACTTTAAAATACAAGTTAGTTTCATGCAGTCAAACAGATTTATATGATGGAATAGGGGAATTTGATTAATGATAAGTATAAATCAATGAAATGCGCTAATTACTAAATGTGATAGGAGTCATACAGATAATCCAAAGAATACTGAATACTGAGGCAAAAAAGCATAAAGTTGCAGAATTTTCTCATGCAAATATATGACACCTGATCCAACAGTGGCAAGATGCATGTCAATCTCATTCTCAAAATCATTTCATTCAACAAAAACAGCTCAAAATAATGCATTGTGCAAGAGAAGTTCAGAACATGTAAAATGAGCTACATTCAAAATCTCTTACTATCACTTGTGGTCATTAGAGTAAAAAGCCTGAAATCAAAATGTATCATCTAACATGAATATCAATCATAACAAACATGTGTAAGACGTTCCCACCACCAGATATGTGATAACTAATATTAGTGAAGCAAGACATTGTACAGTCATGTGTTATACATACATTTATTCCTAATAGCAGAAAAGGAATACTGATACTTGTCTATGTATACTTTAATATACTTTACAATTAATTACATGTACATGTATAATGTATGCATGTCTAAAACTCTAAAAGCAAACTCTCTTTTTCCCTGACACTATCTAGGCCACAAGCTTTTTCCCTATCACTATCTAGGCCACAAGCTCTTTCCCTATCACTATCTAGGCCACAAGCTTTTTCCCTGACACTGTCTAGGCCTCAGACTTTTCTAAGTTTTATCCCACTTCCATCTGGCTGATAACTACTCACATTTTAAACGCTATCATTTCTTACCAAAGAAAGGTCTGAGTCTAACTTTGGATCATCTTGGCTGTAAGTTCGTTGTTCCTGAGACTTAGGTTTTATCTGTGACCGAGCCAGAGGTAGATCCCGAGAGGATGGACGTCCTCTGGAGTCAGGCTTCTCTCCAGACTAATGGAGTTATACAACAGAGTTTAAATTCTCTATTTCTAAAATGGTTATGGAGAACAATTTGCTCCATGACATTGTAATTATTTGGTACTAAGGCTGTAAAGGTGCACAGAGACTGATTTTTAAGTGAACACCGATACATGTACTATGCCAAGATTTTGGTAAAAGAATCAAAGCTTTTATGATTTTTTTCTTTTTCAATATACATGTATTCAATTTTGTGGGAAAAAAAAAACATATATATAGTATACCAAGTAGTTAGAAGTGTCCAAGCTTGATTTTTATTCATTAGAGTTAACTTATGATGGAGTATTTACTGGTAGATAATAAAGGAGATGAATCTATTATATACAGAAAACATTTTAAATGTATATGCATAAAAAATGTGTATGTCTGATTAATGGTTAAACCACAACGCTGTTAACAGAAAATACAAATGCATTTGTAGTTACATGTATAACAGATTAATTACACAGAAAATGTACCTATCTGTGTAAACTATCTCTGAAAATGACTCAGCTTCACATGCTGGTTGATGTTCAATATCTTAGAGACAGCTTACTGATCTCAGGGATATTTCCAAACTGACACTTTACACAGAAACCCTACCTGAACAGGTGCATAATTAGGTTGCCTGTAGGAGTCTGGATCCCATCTACCAGATGGGGGAGGTCTCTTAATTTCGTTGAGAGGAGGTACAGGAGGAGGGGCTTGATTGGGTTCCCTACGAGGGGACTGATTACGACGGTCTATTACAGGCATTATCTGATTCTGAGCTCGATTTATGATCTGGTCTCTTTGTTGCTGTAAAGAAATGTCCCATCATGCATCACATGCAGTTGTTAATACCATTCAAATTTACCAAGGATATGCTGGTATGTTGGATATTATTGCTGGTAAAAATGGTTGTTATTGTGATTTATTTTCAGTGCAGTGTATAAGTAAGAATATATCAGTATAAAATATCACTAAGAAAAGTATTATCTGCATATTGTAAAAGATATATACACATTTATTAAAACTGTGATATATTTAGTTCTTTATTAAACACATTGCACAGTGTACGTCCATTTATATGAAATTCTTTTTAGAATTTGATTACTTTCTTCATTTTAATATTCTGGTTTTATCCAAAAAAAGACTACCTTTACATGTTAGTGTTACTTAATAAGATGCTTGAAAACAATGCACAATAGAATTGAGCAATTGTTTTCTTTTTACAGAGAAAATTAGAGAATAAAAGACAGAGAATATATTATCAATAATCAGAAATCACTAATACACTGTGTAAGCACTACCTGTAGAAATGCATTTGGTTAAATTTATGTAAAATATCAAGAATCAAAATTTCTCAATATTGTTTCAGTTTAAACTATGTCATGTAAAATATCATGAATACCTTCTTAGTGTTACATACCATATTAGAAAGAGAGCCCAAAACAGTCATAAATAATTTGTATGTTTATAAGACCCTCAAACTACTTACAGCAGTAATAATGCTTACAAACATATAGATAGAAGGTGAGCGGGACATACACCTAAGCTGAGGTATATGTTGAGAATGAGATGGTAGGTATTCCAAAGGGTTTTAAATACATTTACCTATATACATGACTATGTCATAAAGATTATTCTAATCATTACAAATCAAAAATACTATGTAAATAAGTAACAAAGTAACAAAAAATCAAAGGAAACTCTGCATTGTTTTTTATTAAAATGCTTTGAAGGAACAAGAGGCTCAAGTTGGCCTATATTGCTCACCTGATCTTAATTTGCTTATTCAACTGACAGTTTGAAAAATTTGCAGATAAATATATATATATTCCCTAATAATTATTGTGATGTGACTACATTTTGTATTGAAAACTGTGTGTAAAATTTGAATCATCAACATTAAGCAATTGTTTATGCAGGCCAAATTAGAATTCATAATCCTTAAATCTATAATATACAGGAAATGAATGCTCAAAAATAGGGCACTGCTAATGGGTGCATGATACACCCGCATCATGTTTAAATGTGGTCTACAAGCCACATCCTTTCATATAACACCATCAAATGTTTTGTTCCCCCTTTAGTTAAGGAGGAGAAGCCCGGACAAGCTTTTCTGACCCCACCCATTTTACCCAACCCCAGGGGCCTGACCCCTACTTTGAAACCCACATGCACAACTACAAGCCACACCCTTTCATATGACACCATCAAAAGATTTGTTCCCCCTTTAGTTAAGGAGAAGAAGCTAGGACAAGCTTTTCTGACCCCACCCTTTTTCCCCCACCCTGGAGGCCTGACCTCAACTTTGAAACCCACATGCACAACTACAAGCCACATCCTTTCATATGACACCATCAAAACTTTTATTCCCCCTTTAGTTAAGGAGGAGAAGCCCGGACAAGCTTTTCTGACCCCACCCATTTTCCCCCACCCCAGGGGCCTGACCCCAAATTTGAAACCCACATGCACAACTGCAATCCACATCCTTTCATAAGACACCAACAAAAGTTTTGTTCCCCCTTTAGTTAAGGAGGAGAAGCCTGGATAAGCTTTTCTGACCCCGATCATTTTCCCCCATCCCGGGGGTCTGACCCCAACTTTGAAACCCACATGCACAACTACAAGCCACACTCTTTCATATGACACCATCAAAAGTTTTGTTCCCCCCTTTAGTTAAGGAGGAGAAGCCCGGACAAGGATGGATGGACGGATGGACGGACGGACGGACAGACGATAGCGGTATAGCATAATACGCCCACATTTTTAAATGCGGAAAAGAAAGAATACCCTCCCCCCTTTTTTTTGACAGTCTTAAAAAATTCTTAAATTGACATATTGACAAAATTCTTTCACAGTAACATTCTTTACCATAACTATGGTTCAAAGAAATGAAATTAAAGCATCAATATCACCTAAATAAGAAAAACTGCACTTTTCTGCATTGAAATCATTATCATTAAGTAAAAAAAAAACATCAAAAATTTGATTTCAGAATAGAACAAATCACAACAATACTTCTTCACACATCCCCCTAGGTCATTCCTATGAATTCAGTTTGTCTCTGTAGGCAGCTGGTCTGAAGAATAAGTTTGTTAAAGGAGAGTACCCTCTGTGACATACTTCTGTCTGTGGTGGCGCCAATTGTTGATGGATCCGGACAAAAAACAACGACACTTGGGGACCAGGAGTACATCATGCCTACCAAGTTTCATCAGTAAAAAATGTGAAAAGTTTACAACGACAGATGCTGGACGGATGACAGACAGACGCCGGACAACAAGCTATGACAGTAACTCACTTGAGCCTTTGGCTCAGCTGAGCTAAATCTTTAAAATGTTTTTTTTTTTTTGTCAGAATTCAAAACCTTTAAAACTACTAAAATATCATTGATCATGGTTCTCCTTGTGCAGTATGAAAAAAAGCGGGAAAAGTCAATAATTTGGCAAAGATAACGCAAGCATAAATGAAAATAATGAGCTAAAACAAAACAAAGAAGATACAAATACAAAATAAAAAAATATTGAAACCAGAAGCTCAGTAGCGATTTATCAATGCGATTTTACCCTGCGCAATTCATCTCCATACTGTTGTTTACGCAACTGTGCTATACGTATTCTCTCTTCTTCAGTGGCAATATCGAGTCCCACAGGTGGTGTGGGCGGGGATCGTTTGTATGATTCATTTTCTTTCTAAAAATTATGTGACACACTTTATTTTAGTTAAACATCCAAATCTAACAGCAAATTAGATTAGAGATTAATGAAGCACTTATGTTAACAGTTAGCTGCTTAGATTTTTAAATTTTTCAAGGTTATTTCTGAATCAATTGCATATCACTTTCAAGATGTTTATATAGTTAGCCGTAAAACTTACAAATTGTAGTTATATGAAAAATATGCACCATGCAAAGCAGTTATAGGAAATAAAAAGCTCTACTGCTTGTATAAATATATCTTGACATTTTCTCAGTTTCCAGTTATTTTTTCAATAATATATTTATTCCAGATAAGGCAGTGAAATGTACTTTTGTGCAGGAAGTTACCCGAAATAGAGATATGTTGCTTTTAAGCATTGTGCAAACTAAATCAATTTGATGCTGCAAAGCATACTTAAGTATATAACTAAATAATAATAGACTATATTATTTAAACAAACTATAATGAACATTTTTTACCTAATGAATACAAAAGAAACAAACAGTAACAAATAAATTCTAACCTAAAGAAGAGTCCCAACTCAGCCTATATTTTTCCCCTAAGTATCTTGAGCACATCATTAAATTAGAAAATATTGGAATTGTTGAATTTAGTATGTACTCCAAAACGTCTTTCTAGAATATTGTGATATACATCTAGTTTTTATCATATACAGCTTAACTTCAGTATTTCTGCACAAAGGAAGGTAACCCTTCTGAACATACTTTCTCTTCCTGACAACAAAACTCATAGAGGACCATGAGAATTATTTCTGCCAGGTTTCATCAATGTACCTTTAATAACATACCAGTTGTATTATATACATGTAGTGCATTAACCTCTGTTTTAATCTTAAAAAAAAACTTTTTTTAAAAAATCCTAAAAATTATATTTGTATACCCATTCTTCACAATTAACTTTACTTGCATTGAGAAAATCTGTACAGTTACACAAATGTATCATTACACAGTTTTGGAATCTATATCATTATCAATATGATTTAATAAGAAAACTGATTGGCACAAAATGTCTTGTCGTTTGTCTTTAAATTTGACTCTGAAATCAAAAGGCAAATTTTCCCCATCATACTGCATCTGTATATGAAATATGAAACCTGTAGGTTGATAATCTTTTCAGATACATGTATTGCATTACAACCAAAGTGTGGATGGACAGACAGACAGACAGACGGACAATGTGATTCTTAAGGTGCAACTGCATGAATGTTGGTCCTATTTGCTATACGCAGAAAGTCCCATGTACTGAAATAAACTGTAGTATTTCATATTGTACCTATGTGCTGTTGTAAGTGATAATGTAACTAGATAAACTTTTATCTAAAAAGCAGTGTCCAATTTGGTTTAGGGGCAGGCTTGGTGTAGTGGTTAAGCACTTGGCTTGCGATGCCGACGATCCCGGTTCGATTCCCAGGTTGTGCCACTATATTTAAGAGACTGGTTACCTCCTGCTTCCATGTTGCGATATACTTGAAAAATTGTGGAAACACCAAAACACTAATCAACCAACTAACCAATTTGGTTTATAAAAATTCCTTAAAGTTTCTCATAAAAAAAGCCAACTTGAAGAAAATAAAGCTCGTTCTTTTAATTGTTGAAATATATGTTTTATTTCATATAATTATTTTAAATAAAGCAAAAACTATAAATAGATATAGTAGTGATTATTGTGGGTCTAGTTTTGTAACAACATAAATTAGTGAATTTATCTGCTAGCAAAAAATGGCCTGCATTATAGGGTGTGTATAGTGCAGCTTGAGAGTGTTTATCTAATCTGGCATATGCAGTATTTTTTCACTGTTTATATTGAATATCTATATTCTACATCCTACAATATGTTTTTTTCTACACATAAAAGTATATTTGCCTAATACAAACTAATACCTGATTTAGATATTGATTATAATCAAATTTTCTTTTTTCCCCTAGTTCCTGTTTCATTTTTTTATAATCAATGATTACATCCCTTGGAGAGCCTACTAGAGGGCGCTCTGTTTGAAGGTGACCTTCATGTACAGGTGATGTATCCAAATGCATTTCTTTGGCTTGACGAACCCATTGTTCATTTGCTTGCTAAAAGTTAGTGAAATAGACTCAATAAGAAAAGATAGAAATGTTCTGTAAAGTGAAGGTCAGAAAAATAATTCATAAGGAGAATACTGCAGTAAGTTGTAGAACAGAACATATAGAATTATGAATAGTGGCTTTAAGTTAAGTTTCTACAAAGGTCAGATACACTTTTACATGTTACAAAGAAAAAGATTTACAGCATTATATAATGGTTTATAGATAGAATAGGTGTTACCATACATTATTACATTACAATATGTATGATTAAACAAAGAAACTTAAATGAAGATACACACATGGAGCAATCCAAATACTATATAATACTATCTAAGCAGCTGAATTTGTATATTATTTACTGTATAAAACAGATACAATATGTATCTCTAAACACTGCATACATCAAAATACTTCTAACACAGTAGAAATTAATCAAGAATATTACAGCAAGTGAAAATGGAGAATTCAGTACATGTTCAGAGGGTACAGTATATGTGAGGAAAATTATAACTGAGATAGCAAATGAAGTGCTAGCTACTTTGCCAGACATCAAACAATGTGAAGAAAAAGGTATTCAGGGATACCTTCAAAAGGGAATCTCGATATTCTTGTGTTCTCTGTGCCTGTAGTAATTTCCGTTGCTCCTCATACGAACCAACAGGAAGACCTCCAGGAGGAGTGGGTGTCTTTCGTGGGGGATGGCGTTTTAGGTCCTCCATCCTCCTCTAATAGTATCATTGATCAATTACTATTTACTCCATTTTAATCAACCTGATTTTGATAGTAGCTCACTGGACAAGTCAGAACAAGTGTAAACGTAATCTCATCTACAAAAGTTCTTATCAGGTTTGGGTTTTTTTAAAATCAAAGTAGCAATAATAAATTGTCTTTTGTCTTATGAACAGTATATAAAACTTGGTACCTCATGTGGCTTAAATACACAGTGTACTTTACATGTATAACTTAAAGTGCAATGTTCAAAACTTAAAAATACATGAATATCTGACAGATGCGCCCGAGCACATTATCATCTAACAGTCAGTTTAATTTCTTTATACAAAATGACTCAACAACAGTAAAAACTGGAATTCACAGCTCTGCAACATGACATGAAACCTGTGCAAATGGCATTATACACAGTGTTTGGTGAAAGTTACTCACATTTTGAACTTTTAATGGAAGGCATAGACAAATTAATGCTATCCAATGTATGTAATACATGTATCTACTGGGATTGGTTAGAATTTGATATTTTTGGATGGTGCTTCTAAAAACAAAGAATCAATACAAAGTAACCTGCACCAATTATTACCATGAAGCTAAATTTGATACTAAGTCCATTCTTTGTACATTAAACTGCGACAAACTACTGGATCATTATATTCATGCAATACTTGTGGTACTGACTAACATTTATATATATTTAACACCAATTCTTATAGAAAAAAAAAGAATATCACAATTATTAAGTCTCTCTTAGACTTAATGGTAAAATTATAGATTTTAACCAAATCTGAAAGTAAAAAAACTAGTGAGTAGAATAACATTCGCTATTAATGTTACTAGGTTTCTCCAATGACTGTATAAAAATAACTGATAATAAAATATCTTAATGAAAATATAACCTATAAAGGAAGTAAAGGCCATTTTGCTGTCATTAGTTTTTAACAGGTTAATATACTCCTTCACAAACTCACACATAATTTGAGATTAACAGAGGCATTGTGCATATCAGTAGCTGAGGTACAAAGTCAAGTTGTTAAACCTGCTATAGAATTTATCTTACCAAACGATCATTGTATTCTCTGCGACGGTCATCACTCAGACGCTGTGAGACGGCATTGTGGTCATACATTTCCCCTGATTGTCTGGTAGGCGGCTTGTAATGATCTGGTGACCGACGCATTTCCTGCCGTTTTCGATTGGCTTCCTCTTCCTTCTGTAACAGGTAAATTGACATAAAATTAATATCTTAAAAGATGTTGTGAAAGTCACCTCTTTGGATGCTATAGAAATTTATTTAAATTTCTAAGCAAAAGTTATCAAGATGTTAATATTTCTGTTGTATTATCTAACATGCATTTTATTTTGATAAGTAAATTACATCTCCATCTCACATGAATGATTAAAATAATTTAAAATTTTAAGCAAATATCAAAATTATACTGCTTTGAAATTGAAGGGGTTAAATTGAAGAAACAGGTTTGATATATGAATCAGATCCAACTAAACTGCTACAAGTATCAGCAAATAAACACTTCTAGCCCAACAAAAAGATGATAAAAATACCCAAATTAAATCTAAGCACTTTGATAAGAAAATTAAGAAATTAGGAATTTTTTCAAAAAGGTATACTTGCATATTATTATGAAACTTAGTTGAAGTAAGATATGATTATAAATATGATCAGGAACATTAGGATAAAAATGTAATTCAGTCAAAGTTTTATATATACATTAGTTTAATGCATGTATGCTCATTAAAATGCAGTAGTACTGTAGCCTGTCAATTTAAATTAAGATAAAAACTTAGTGCTTTCATTCACACATAAACATATTAGTGTTTCATGGGAATAATTTACTCATATGGCAACCAGTTACAGGGGAAGAAATACAAGAAGAAATGAACTAATTAAGAAATTTGTTAGATAATTCTCTAACACAGAAGATTGAAATATTCAATAAAAAGTGTATAATACTAATTAATAAAAGTGTTCATTTTAAAGGAAATTGCTGTTCAAGTCATTTAATACAAAAAGTAGAAAGCACCAGATATTATTTAAGGTCATCAACTGAAATAAAGTGAATTACCAAACAGTACTTCTAAATGTTAAATGAAAAAGAAAATTAGTCAACCAATGAAGCAGCTGTACATGCCTGAATAACAAAGAAAAAAGCTAAAAGAGCAGTGATGTCCGACACAAATCTAGCAAAATATAAGAAAAGTTAGTTTAAGTACTTTTCAGTTCAGCGTCTGTGGATTAAATACCTCATGCATGTACATATTGTATTCTCTATGGCGTTGTTCATCTAAAACCTTACGAGCTTGTGCGTATTGCCCCAAAGGAAGCCCATGCTCAGGGGGGTCTGCACGATAGTAGACCGGCTTCTGTAACTCTTTCTAGAAGAGACAGCTTTTAACAATAATCTTTTGAATGTAATACTTTAATAAAGATGAAAGTATGTTATTACTTTTTATTATTCATTAGTTAATTTGTATACTGTGTGTATACAAATGGACATGGAATCTAAAAACAGTTATGTAAAAGGAGAAGGGAATTTAGAAACAACTTGTAGCTGTACAAGATTGTTAAAATGTTTATCAAAAATATATTCTCAATACATACATATATATAATGTACATGTATATAATGTACATTTGTGCCATTATAAATATACATATATATTTTTAAAATTGATTAATCATTAAGATGCTAGCCAATGGAAATCTGAGGGCATTAATTATAACAGACCAAAACTCTTCAGCAAAAATATTCAGGCAATCAAAACTGGGATTCTAAAGCAGGCTCAAGATATTCAGAAACAATTACAAGATTTAGTTCGGTTTTACACCTCCAAGTATTCACACTGAAAATTTTAACTATACATCTAGTATAGTAAAACTTTTAAGAATATAACCCCAATTTTATGATACAATACAATGTGACAATAATCTCTATGTATCCTGTCCTTCTTACCAAAATCCACCACTTATTGATTACAATATACATCCTTCTTACTATATGCTATGGGTGTTATATTCCCATTGCTTTATTTATACTGCCTGCACAAAACTACATACATGTATATTCACATGCATTACATTTAAATAAATCAGCAAACAAACAAGTAAATACAACTTTCAACTTCATTTAAAATTTCACTTTCCATAAAACCAAACACTTATTTCACCTGCAAAACCAAAAACTTATTAAATAATATATAATCACCGGAAAATGTATTGAAATATCTGTGCATACTTAACGAGAGAGGGAGAGAAGAGACCTTACAATCAGTCAGCCTAGTAATTCGTACACTAATTACTAGTTACCATTTTCATTCTGTCCTTTGCTATAAGGATGGATACTGCCATGTGATTGAGTCAGACCTCTTATCTCCTCTCTTTTGAGCATAGTAAAAAGGTGTTTTTCATCAATGAGTATTCTTTGAAAATATATATATATACATTTGATGTATATTTTAAGTGAATACTGTGCCGTGCTATGAAGAGAAAGGGTGCAAGAATGCAATATAAGTCTTATATCATTAATATTATAATACAGGAAGTATAGAATAATCAACCAACAATACAGGTAATCAAATCTTCAAAAGGGCCTAGAAAACTCTGTTCCATCAGTATAGACTTGATAGGAACAGTATGTTATGGATAAACTCACTTCTGTACAAATGATCATCAAGAACTGTTACCATGATTACAGAAATATGACAAAGATGGGGGTGCTTGTCCACTAGAAACAAAGAATGTTATTTTTGCTAAGGAAAGTTTAGAACAATTAACTTTTTCCATAAAAGAATGAGATAGAGATGGGAAAAACAACAACTGAGAAAGAATAGGACAAAGGCAACATCTTTTCAAACTTACATATCCAGCAGAATCTTGCTACAAATAGCAAATGTGGATGCACTTTGAATTAGCACAATTACACAAGATGTATATAGTTATTACAGGCTAGTTATTGCAGACATCAGATCATTTTACTTGTTATTTATATAACATCCTGGCCACTGACCTGTCAGATCTGTAATCTAACATCATTAACTTTTGTTAGAATTTATCCATATTTATCACTTAACATTAAATTTCTCAATACACCAAACACTTCATTTGAAATCATTTAATGTAAATATAGAAATATAAACTTTTGTTGATTCTTCTGAAATCTACATTTTTCATGTTTATTTATATTTCAAAAAGCAAAAGTTGCATGCCATAATAGTAAATCATTTTCTTATAATTCACATAATATTAAGTCAAAAAGGTCAGTGGTAGGTATTAACTTTGAAGCAAGTACGTATACAAATGTATACATGATTAATACATGTTATTGGCTAGCAAAAATATAAGATTACATAGCTATACCTGTTGTTGATCATGCACTGGGTTATCATTATAATATCCATCTGAGGGCTAAATATAGGGCAAAATATCATAATGTTATTCAAATGAGGGCCAGTAAATCAGTAATTAACTTTGATGAGGGCAAAATATGGTGAAACATCAACAAGTATTAACAGAGCTTAACAAAGGTAAAAGGATCGTGCTATTCGTATGAAACCAAAATACATAAATCTATTGAAAATTACATATCTTATACATGAGGCATGTAAAACCTGTAAAACATTATCATGTAATTTGTGCATATTTTAATACAGAAAACTATAATTTTATGGTTTACTGGTTTGTCATGTTGAAACCTAAAGGTTAATACTTCAAAAGTTCATATTTAAGCATATAACAAAATATCATGCTATAGTTCTAACACAACAAAAGGACCTTATCTAACTATATATAATATGGCATACCGGGTAATTAAGGGACAGACTGTAAAGTTTTGCATTACAAAAGTTGTAGAAAATAGGACATGACATTGATATTTTCAATGTAAATGGCAATGAAGTCAAATATCAGTCAGTCAATCAAGGTGAAAATAAAATTTATCTATATATGTATTACACACTAGATAAAGTACCCAAGATTAAACTTCTGATATGGAGCAAAAACTAGTAATCATTAAATTTTCACTGAAAGTTTGAAAATGGATATTGATACTTCAATATAATTATAACACAGTGTACTGTATCATATGGACAAACATAACCATGCACATGCACCATGCAATCATTTTCCTAGTAACAGCTTTTTACGCCTAATATCAAGTATACCTATGCAATTCCTAAACCATGAAAAAAATATGAATAACTGCTTTCTACTTTCTGTTCTTGATCTCTACATCTTGAAATTTTCTAATCTATAATGAAGCTAAACTAAAACTTTTATGGTCATCTCTTAAAGTTAATTAACTACATGAATAGAAATACATGTACATTTGATACAAATGCATCAGTAAATATATGATGTGTACAGTATTCAGAAATCAAACAATATGTATTAAAACTACCAACTAAAGGCTATGTCAAATCTGAATGTCTACTGGTTTAGTCACTTGAAGAGACTTTTTACATTGAAATTTTGCTTTTAACCAAGATAAAATATAAAATACAGAAACCATATACAAAAAATGAGTTTGTCAGTAATGAAAAGTCTAGGAACGGCAGCAATCACAAACTATTGCTCAACTCTTGGATGACCAGTTAACAGACAAAGGGGTATAACATGAGCACAACTGGTATGCAACTGGTAAACTTTAAAAACATAGATAAATAAAAAAATATATATTTAGTAAAAGTGAACTTGTAAAATTTAACACAGACTAACTTATCAGGAGGATTTTTTTCATTTCGGGAATAATTAAATGTAAATTCTTCATTTTCAACAATGCTCACCAACAGTGAACTTATGATCTCAAAACAAATGACCTGACAACCAGTGACAAAACTTTGAAGAATGTTTGGAGGATATGATCACGAAATATAGATAAATACTTCATATCCCCTAGTTAATATGATGATCCATTGTTTTGGAATGTCAAGATACATGTATCTGATGTTTCTTGAAAATTAAATTCAGTACATTCATCTTCAAACACAGTTTCTTAGGCAGGATATAATAAATGTCTTTTTAGTAAAAAGAGGTTTGATGTTTATAGATATATACATAAATATACAGTCAAACCTGTCTATTAAGGTCAGCTAAGGGAAGAGTCAAAAGTGGCCTTTATAGACAGGTGACCTTTATACAGAGGTCTATTATCTAGGGAAACATAGATATTGAGAATTTGAAATGTGACCTTTATAGACAGGTGACCTCTTAATAAAGGTGGCCGCTAAGAAAGGTTTTACTGTATATGAAAAATATAAACCAGACTTTTGGGGTTGTTTCCTTCTGTTTTAAAGACAAAAATGAATTTAAATAGATACTGTAGTTGTGAATTTAAAAATCATAAATAATAAGGAACCCCTGAAACTGCTGTACCAAAGTTTTAATAATCATTTGATGAACAAATGTTGCTTAAATACCTCTAATGAAACAATATTGAATTATACCTTTCGCATATGTTCATTGTAGTCATTGAGCATTTCATGTTTCATTTTCTCTTGTCTTTCTTTATGCTGTAAATCACTATCACTGACTAGTCCAGAGGTTTGCTGTAACACAAAAACTTTATCAATCAGTTACATGTAAAGAAAGAAAATTTACCACACAAAGAACAAGAGTTGTTTCTCTTGCTGGTAACTCATTGCTTTATTGGTTAAGGTTATTGTCTAGAACTTGATGATATTTAAATTTTTTTTTGATTTATCATTGATTGATTTATTGATTTTTGTTTAACGTCACACAACGAATATTTCGAGTATATGGTGACGGTGTAACATTAAAAAGTGACCCCATTGAAAACTGACCCACGGGTCAAATTTCAACAGTTTGAGGGTCGACTTTTAATATGGAAAATTGACTCGGTCCGTTATTTAATGACCCCACCCACGCATGAAAAATGACCCTCGCGTGAAAATGTGACCCTCGTTGAAAATTGACCCGCATCGGTAGTTCATATTTTAACGTTGAAACTTGACTCTTGCGTATAATGCTCCGTTGAATTATGCAGTTCAAACTGTATACTTCCTGTTTGCATACGGGTCATTTACAGCATGGTCTACATTTTACGTTGGATAGTGACATCATATGTATAATATTATGCAAATTTCGATCTCATTAGACGCATTGTCTGTTAGAACTGATATTTCATTAGCTATAGACACATTTTGTGCTTTTGTTGAATAAAAAGTGATATTTTGCAGAGACAATGCAGGAATTATAGTTTGAAAGGGAGGGGGGGGGGGGGCGGGGCGGGGTCATATTTCAATATTAATTCATGACTCCATATGATAAAGCTTCGAATTCGAACTCCTGCTTAAAATATAGTGTAGCTTTTAAAAATCTTTTAATAAACTTGAAAACTTGTTATTAGAGGTAGGGTCAAATTTTAATATTAAAAAGCGACCCCATGTCGAAATAATCTCCTTATTACAATACAAGTATTTAGCTAAGTACACTGTCTGTTTTTGTTAAATAAAGAGGGGTGTTTTGCTGAGACAATGGAAGGACAGTAGCTGGGAAGAGGTGTTAATATTTCAACATTAATTAATGACTCCTAATGAAAAAAATCGAACTCCGGTTTATAACATAGTGTGGCTATTCGATTATCTGATAATAAGTATAATGAACTCGAAGACTGATCATTAGAGGTAGAGTCAAATTTCAACAACCCCAAGTCGAGAAAATCTCCTTTTTACGATACAGGCACTTAGCTAGATACACTTTCAGTGGGGTCAAATTTAAACGTTAAGAAAGGATAATTTAATAGCGTATTGTATAGCTCCATGGTGACTTCTGCCACATAACTGACCAATAACTCCTCATTTTTCTTGCACAGGAAATATCTGGAACAATCAATGCACGTAGATTAATTATACGGTAGTAGATTCGTCCCTTATATTTTGTTCCATCATTTGTGACATTTGATACAATTATGAACTTTTTACATGGTAAATATGCTGTGTTGTCATATCCCTACGAAACAGTTTCTAAATAAATTCTATAGAACCGCTGTTGATATCAAGCGGTCTAAGGAATTGTTTAAAAAATTCGGCCTCTGATGACAACTGTTTGTCTTCGAGTTTAACTGATGGTCTGTTGCCCTCATTCCCAGTCGATAACTGTGTAATATTCACAAGAAAATCAAATAATAACCGAAGAGATGCGAAAGTAAATATCCTTTTGGGGAGGGGGAGCGGGGGTTGTTTTGGTCAATATCTAGAGTATAGAGCACGTGTGGCCCAGTTGTTAAGGGTCTCTTCTTATGATCGAGAGGTCCCGGGTTCGAGTCCCGCCCTGGTCATACCGGTTATCTGTCTTTTGGATGAAACTGTAAAAACCGATGCTCCGTGTCACGGTAGGCGTGGCGTGTAAAAGATCCCTTACTGCTTCGAGACAAGTCCATTGCAAAGGTATCATTTTCTATGCAATGCAGCGGCATCTTCGCTGGCCGAGGCCTTAATCCGATTCTTTCTTCTCCCAGTAGCCTTGGCTAGTGAAGATGTGCATCAGGCAGATGACGTCACCAAATACATACAATAATCGTGAAGTGATGTTAAACAAGAATCAATCAGTCTAGAGTATGTATTCCATTTTCCACTTTCTAACGTAATATTTATAAATTTGTTTTTCATTTACACTTTGCATTCGCTTCATTCACAAGTTATCAAATTTTCTGAAAGATGACATATACTCGTCTATATGCTTAATGATAATTAAATAAAAAGATAATTAAAAAGTAACCGATTTAAAGTGCAACGGTGTGATTTTTCTTTTCGGTGGGAGTAAATTGTCAATGTTTGTATCAAAGTATGATCTGTCATTTTAGAAATCCCAGTAACGTTCGTATAAATTTCCTGTAAAATTATTTTCAAACTCGACGTAAATAGATCTTGTTTTGTAGTTAAAACCTAATTTATATTTGCTGGATTGTACTTATTTTCTCGGGATTCATATTAAGCGGAGAAAGTGCTGATCTTTGTGTTTTGATTAATGATTTCGCTAATAAACTGTCTGTGAAGACATTCAGGGGTCTAGAATTTTCTTTAAAACTCACTTGCCACGGGCAAGTGTGGTGGAAAAATTCACTTGCCCAACCCTAAAATTTACTTGCCCAATAAAAATGATAGAAAATTAATAGTTTCGTTTTGTCTTTTTATTATATAATAATCATGTACTACAGTAACATACGATATTTAAGAGTGTTCACTTTTGCCACGTTTCCAGCTCAACTCCTTTTCTTGGCAGGGACAAAGCAGGACTTACAGGTCAAAGCATAGTTATTCCATTTCCCATAGGGTCCCATGTTAAATTACCAAACTTCCAGCAAGATTTACAGAACATCCTACATTTTAGCTATATACAATCCATATATCAAAATGTTTGTCAGACCGTCCTCTATCAGAATTTTAATAATTTACCTTAGGTTATTCACCTTAAATTCGAGAAAATCATGCTGGAAGGGGATCTTCACCCAAAATTGGCCCAAATTCAAATGTAAACAACCACCCCTTTTGAGGTCATAAAATTTTTACAGTAGCGAATTGAGATAAAAATTCATGATTTTACAGCAGAATCAATCTTTATTTATAGAGAGATCAAATAATTTCATCCAATCACAGCTCCTGGGACATTGAAATAGTAGTCCCTCTCTCCTACACCACATCAACCAATTACGACTCTCGTTAATTACTGCTCTTTGATCCATACGAATTTATTAAATGACTCTTAAAACTTTTGAAATTCATTGAGGAATCTCATGAGGAATGACTCTCTTTCCTTCTTTGTATTCTATATGACCGCAGTTTGCAGAAATTGAATTTCAAAATATCGGATTCTTCGTAGAGAGTGATGATAAATCCCGAAAGTTATCCCTCAACAAATATGATGCAAATTAGGTCATGTGACCAATCCGACTTCGAGAATGATACGATGACGATCTATTGAAGGATTATCTGTATTATCTTTTTTAAAAAGGGCATTTTCTAACAGAGATACATCGCCGATAAATTACTTGCCCACGGGTAAGAACAAATCAGCTATTCACTTTCCCGACCTCACATTTTACTCTCCCCGGGCAACGGGAAATGGGAATCCTAGACCCCTGACATTATGATGGACAATCACAGATCACGCTAATTCATGAATATGCTAATACAGCGTATATCTAAAACCTTATCATCAACATTTTGGGTGAAAATTAGGTTGTGTACAAATACAGTAATTTATTGTTCAAGATTGCATAAAGTGTGTCAAGGAAGTTAAATCATAAGGGACTTTTGGACAGATGGACACCGGAGCGAACAGCGTCCTTTACATGATTATTCCAAATGGCCTTTTCTTTAAACTGTGAGACGACTTTTCATACGTGGTCTGTTCAGGACGAAAAAAAAAATGCTGAAAATAATACGATCAAAACAAAATAATGATAATAATAATAAATAGAAATTATAATATACGTAAATTTGACGTCACGCCTCGACAATTTGTTATCCACGTGACATCTTGTTGTGAATGAAATGCTACTACACTAAGACTCTTTAGAAGTGGTGCATGCCTTTCAAAAGTCGTTTCGTCGTTTTAAGGGACCGATCGGTCGAATACATGTATTTTTTGCAAGTGTATGAAATAATAACTTGCATTATTATCCAGTGACATAATTCAAGAGAACTAGTAAAGTTCTTATACACATATGCATATTTTAAACGTTGATTTTATTTTTGAAATAGAAAAGTGGTTGAATCACGATGCCAAATGCTATATGTTTGTGGTGAGGGTTTCTAGACCCTGAATATGTGAAACATGTAAAACAAATCATCCTTCTATATATAAAAAAAAATACATACATATATATCATCCTTCTATATATAAAAAATACACACACACACACACACACACACACACACACACACACACACACACACATATCATAAGTCTAGTTTTCAGTGCTTTGTACTGACATGAAATATATACTTCAAATTTTCAGTCATCAATTAAGTAAATCACTCTAAAACAAAAGAGTATCTCCCTCATGCATAGATCTGTCCTTAGATTCTTTGGTTCACTTTTCGGTCATTTTGGCTTCAACAGTGCTCTTCAAATATTTATATATTTTGAGAATTCCGATCATTCGGCCACGAGCATCACTGAAGAAACAAAACTTGTCGAAATGCGCATATGGTGCACAAAATTAAAAGGTATATATGTTCTATATTTATTATAACCACTAGGCCGGTGTCACTGCTGGTGGACTGATAGTCCCTGAGGGCATCATAAGTCTAGTTTTCAGTACTTTTGTACTGACATGAAATATATACTTCAAATTTTCAGTCATCAAATTAAGTAAATCACTCTAAAACAAAGGAGTATCTCCCTCATGCATAGCTCTGTCCTTAGATTCTTTGGTTCACTTTTCGATCATTTTGGCTTCAACGGTGCTCTTCAAATATTTATATATTTTGAGAATTCCGATCATTCGGCCACGAGCATCACTGAAGAGACATAACTTGTCGAAATGCGCATATGGTGCACAAAATTAAAAGGTATATATGTTCTATATTTATTATAACCACTAGGCCGGTGTCACTGCTGGTGGACTGATAGTTCCCGAGGGCATCAAGAGTCTAGTTTTCAGTGCTTTTGTACTGACATGAAATATATACTTCAAATTTTCAGTCATCAATTAAGTAAATTACTCTAAAACAAAGGAGTATCTCCCTCATGCATAGATCTGTCCTTAGATTCTTTGGTTCACTTTTCGATCATTTTGACTTCAACAGTGCTCTTCAAATATTTATATATTTTGAGAATTCCGATCATTCGGCCACGAGCATCACTGAAGAAACAAAACTTGTCGAAATGCGCATATGGTGCACAAAATTAAAAGGCATATATGTTCTATATTTATTATAACCACTAGGCCGGTGTCACTGCTGGTGGACTGATAGTCCCTGAGGGCATCATAAGTCTAGTTTTCAGTGCTTTTGTACTGACATGAAATATATACTTCAAATTTTCAGTCATCAAATTAAGTAAATCACACTAAAACTATGGAGTATCTCCCTCATGCATAGCTCTGTCCTTAGATCCTTTGGTTCATACCACGACACGGGGCCTCGGTTTTTACTGTCTCATCCGAAAGACAGGACACCGGCATGACCAGAGCGGGACTCGAACCCGGGCCTCCCGATCAGGAGACAATAAATATAATATTCTCACCAATGCTTCTGTATAACTAATCCTTACTTTATACTCAAAGCTAATATATGGAAAGCTATGGGGAAAATAGTGCTAGTCATGTATCTAATTGATAATTGATTATTTCATTTTCAAGATGATACATGTTTCACTCCATAGGTATGTATCATAGTGGAAACATAGCGCTGTATTAAGCATCATGTGCAAGTTTAGCTTGCCAGACATAAGTAGCAGATTTGCATGATGTACAGACATTTAAATGACCAACAACTCACACTGCAGACAACATTACACATTTATTGACCTCTTGTGAGGAAACTTGAAGTTTTGTCTGGTCCAGGAATACCATTTTCCTTGAGAGCGAATGTCAAATTAACCATATGCGGTATAATAATGTATCTTGCTCATATTGTTATTATGTATATGTATTGGTCTCGTCTTTTGTGAAATGGAAATATTTTTGTAAAAGTGAGAACTCTGGACCCTTCTCTCGGAATCGGCTGCGAATAGAGATGTTTTATGCTGGCAATGTATGACTCACTATGTAAACACAAGTTTAACTCGTCTAGCATACATTATCACCAGTGAATTACATGTACATACGACTGAACAGAAAATGGAAAAAGACAATCGATCGATAACATTATTTAAGAATACATGTTTATAGATTGAGAAAGAATTTTAGCAGAGCAGTTTAATCATCTATCTAGATACTTGATTCACGTGTAATACTGTGTCACAGATTTACCCACATCGCAACGTACACTTTGGCGGAGGCATGTCTCAGCGGTAGATGATTGTAGGGATAAGAGGTTTACCACCATTTGGACTTAAAAGGTGTAACAATAAACTGAATAGTCAAATAAACTGAATATTCAATAAATTGAATTATCAAATAAATGACTATGGTAAAAACAATTACCAGAAATTTCCCTGTTCAATTCGCGAGTTGGTTTTTCCAGGTCATATAACCTCCAAATGACCTTAAAAGTTGAGTGTAGCATACGGCATACTCGAGCCTTTTATTTACGTGCTTTCCCTATGTTATACTCTATTATCAATCAACCTTTTATACAAATTTCAATACACATTATATTATTGGCACACTCTATTATCAACCTTTTATATACGAATTCCAGTACACACTTTTGCTGTATTGAGTTGCTATTTTCATGACATACTGTCGAGAGAAGTATTGTAGCAATCAAACATTACACTGACAGAGTTCCATAATAACCATTACACCGTACTCGTCCGAGAGGGCTAATTGGAGATGTGTGGCTAAGAAGATAAATATTTGTCCAGGGTATATACATATACAGGAATTGATTATACTGAGGGTGACAAGTCCCGTGTTTGAAGCTATTAGAGGGTTTAGTGTCATTGTTTGCATACTGGAATTTAAATTCCACGATTGAGTGCAAAGAATGTATTACATCTTGTAAAAGGGTCCAATATATTCTAAGGCCTCTTTCATGCTTCTATACTATACATGATACAGAAAACTTTTTTTCTGTTTATGTATATATAAGCGAGGACCTGAACCACATGTGTAATGAGACAAGTCTGTGAGACATCATCAACGTGAAACTACATCAAGGACAGGGGATTTAGGTCACAGAAATGGTCGAGATCATAATCCCGACAAGGTCCAAAGTAAAACTCATTGAAGCTAACACATTTCAAGACATTCAAGCTTAAAACTGAGGCTTTGTAGCTGAAGTCTTTCGTTTGTATTTAAACACAAGAAGAGTGTAGAATTTTACTTTTCTTAAAGGAAAAAAGTTTGGTTTTCTGTGTGTTCGACTTTTAAATTCATACTTTCAACAATATTATGTTTTACTTTCTATTCCTTCCTATAACATGCGGACCAAATCTACTTCAAACAAAGCTGTTTGTGCTTTACATTTCAATATTCCTTCTATCTTGCAAATTCTTTAACATTAACATTTATACACATTTAAAAGAACTCGGAATTCACATGGAACTGTGAGACTAGATCAAAATCTTGAGAATTCAAATCCCATCCAAATAGATTCCTTTTATAAGAATCTTCGATCTATTAAACAGAATGCATCGCCGGGTTTCAATGCAGTGTACTTAAATCTCGGCACGAGTAACAATCATTCAACACCGATCGAAGTAAATTCTACTCGCAGATATGCAGTTCTAAACAAGAACATACACTTTGTTACTCAGCGTCGTTAATTCAAAGCGCTTTTAATTGCAATAGAATATGTACACTGTTGTATTGTTGCGTTCGGCAGTATTCCCTTATCATTTCATTTGTATATACATTTCTCGATGAAAATATATGAATGACAACTCGTCCCACATTAAAGTATTTGAATATAAAACAATAAGTGAATTATAAATGTAAGGCGACAACTAGGAAAATTTTGTACTGTCATATATCATACCGTTTGTTTGTTTGCTTACTGTATTACCGCACTCAAAGATCATTTCACTTATATGGTGGCGGCATCTGCCTGTCGCATGGTTACGTTGTCATATACAATGGACCAACCCGACACAGAAAAGCTATCACACCTAACGTCACTGTAACACAGGGTCTAAGGGTATACTGCCTCACCGGTGGACATATAGGGCAGCAGCAGATGATGAATCTCTTTAGAGAAATCTGAAACGACAGCTGGATTCGAGCCTGGGCGGAACTCCAGCGCGGTACCAAGGGACCAAACAGTCCCCTTATATCATACCTGTCACCTATCTGGCACAAAAATGGTTGTTTGAATCCGCCAGTGGCATAAGGTGCTGTACCTTTGCATAACATTACACTAGATTATTATCAGCAATCGAGATGAAGAAGAATATCTCAATTATTCATAAGAAACGATGTGTATTTTCCCATTTATCTCGTATTGCATGTGATCAATTTGCAACAAGATCATGACGATTCCGTGCGTGATATAGAGATCTTTCATGAAAGCTATATGGAAGGGTTTTGTTTGTCTGTGTTTTCTTTATACTGTCCGTTTTCTATTCATGTAGGATATGGAAATGCCAACGGAAATATATACCGCAATAGAAAATATATTCAATCTTTTAAAAAACGTGTATCTTGCTATGTTTGTATTCATCACATTTGTAAAGACATGGCGTAAATGGTATCATTCCATGGTCGAGAACCCATAGTCCTCGTACTTCTTTGTTACTTTTCTATGAACCGGTACATCCATAGCTACCACATTTCAGAAATGCTTCTGCTGTCATCCACTTCTATACATTTGGTACATAAGCATACAACTAATGCAAATTCGGTTATTAAACACTATTACTAAAATGCCAAGCAAAATACCGTTCAAAATTTTCAACAACGAATGGGGTCAGTGTCAAATCTCCTCATTTCAATCTTTATTCTTTTAGATTCTATTAGGATGGTTAATCAATGGGTGTAATTTACATGTCAATTTTGTTCCAAATGTTTTTCGTGTGAAACACCTGTTCCCTTTGCATTTTACATTATCAGGAGTGGCGAGCGGTTAGCGATTCCGTAAAAGTCAAACCCTTTGATATTCCCTGTACACACTCTGTGGCTACAATCCCTTGGATATGTCTCTTTTCTACCATAGAGACCAACACAGGCGATCGGAAGGCCTGTGGTACGAGGTAGAATGTCTAACATTTAAAGCTGTACTTTGTGCTAACGCGACTCATCATTTCGTAGTATCTTCGACAAAGCACGACAAATTGAAAAGCATAAACACATCGGCAAAACTTTAGAAAAGGGTTTTATTATACGACTTTTAAAAGTGTTTAGCGCAAAGGGCCCAGACTGTAAAAAATCATTCGAACCAGACGGTGACGAATACATAATTCCTTTTGATATATGTCAAGGAAATGGTGTTAATCAGTGTTAAAGAGTATAACTACATGTAAGGCACTCTTTATCGTCTTGCTGGAATAGTAGAGGACTCGTTAGAAATACCAAAAATATACATACAATGCCAAAATATTCACATACAGAGTACGTTAATTATGGTGTTACCACTGCAATCTCCATAGAAAATATCAATGTGATAAAATGCAACCTTTTTAACTTATAGTCAATAAATTATTTGTTCCTTTGATTTAATCTTGAAAATAAACATAATATCTATTAAAGTAACTATTAGTAGTAATTCAGGCAGTAGGTTTAAATATCATTTAAGTCCATGTTTAAGTGACCATGTCCTATTCAGTCGTATTGTATATTGGTGATTCATTGTCTTCATTAGTTACTCTGCCATAGCAAATATGTTCGTCGGTAAAGTTGTTCGTCTTAGTTAGGTGTCATTGTTTTATCCAGTGTTAACAGATTCTTATACACATGTATATGGTTTTATATGCAATGACTGACAGTAGGGGTAAATATATTCTCCCTTTATAGTTCATAACAGTGTTGCTGACATAAGGCCATTCTTATCAGTGTTTTTGAAAATACATTATCTTGAACAAATACTTAAATTTATAAAAGTGCTCTTCCTTCTGTCTCACTTGTGTTTATAACAGAAGTAGGGCTTTTGTCAACATTACAAAAATCACAATGTGCATGGATACTGCGGTAATTTATATCTACTCTGACATCTCGGCAATGTGAGCACTCTATCGATACAACCCATGATCGAGTGCTATGTGTTTAGGATCAGACACATTTAACTACAACTTTATAGGAAGCTTAATACACGTGCATTTTTTTATAAATCAAGTAAGGAAAAATAAGACTTCCATATCCTTACTTCAAAGAGATACTGGGTGTCTGGGTGTAAATGATATACATGCATAATTCCTCTGGATACTCTATTGTACACTATGACTGTCTGTATGACATAAGACAAGTATATCCAAAAGATTGATTTGGATAGTTTATGATCCAGTTAAAAATACTACAAATGACATCACGTCAGACTGTAGAATTTGCTCCAATAATGTCACTGCTTTATAGCTGAAATATGACTTAATGATGTGCACAACAAAAAAACCCAATCTGCTTCTCACTGTAGAGTCATGAGATATAAAAAATAAAATAAAAGTGAAGAACAAATTTTAACAATTTCAGAAAAAGGGAGAGGATAACAACCTTTGGTGGAAGTAACTAATACTTACTGAAATAGTATATTACATCAGGGTTACAGTAAACATAATAAGGATTGAGCAACAAATATAATACTCATCTACTGTTCTCTCTTTTGGTCATTATATATTTTGTCAAGAAACAGGATGTGCACCCTTTTGGTGTTAAATTCTTGTCAAGGGGGAGGATTCTACTTTAAAATGTGGGCCAACTCACTTGCTTTTGGTAATACATGAAGACTGGGACCAGTTAAGTTAGGAAAATTAAGCAAGTTTTAATCTGAATTGGGAAAATCACAACTGAAAATGTACATGCCTTAACTTCTATTTTACAGAAATGAATACACAGGGATATTTGATTCTAATTTGAAGTCTGCAACACAATTGAATTTTTCATTATCATATGGAGAAAACTGTAGTTTTCATTGGGAAAACAGACAACCTTTTACATAAGGAATAGGGTCAAGAAATGTGCCCCAGGTACAGAAAATCAAGAAGCCTGCCAACTCCTAGAACCAAAACTCCCAACCTGATCTACCTATATAATTCTCAATATGCTGCATATGAAGAATAGAGAGGGCATGTGATAACAGGTCTTGGACATCACAATGTTCAAATTAGCATATGAAAACTATCATATACAGCTTAGCATGTAAAAAAAAAAATAAGTATTTCATTTGCAAGATATGAATGAAATATTTCGACAAATACAATATTATAATATTAAGCTCAGGAAATGAATTCTTTGATTTATGGGTTCATTTCATAGTGATTTACCTACTTGATAAACAAACCATCTAATTTGTTTGTAAATACCCGTGAAATTTATACTATGCTTATCACTTTGTACACTCTTTAAGTAGAAGGTAAAGAAAATGAGCTTTAATGAACTACATATTTTATACACTATTGCTCTAGAGTACGTCAGTAAATGTTTATCCACATATTAATAATCTTTAAAATAACTGTATAAAGGTTCATATTGTATTAACAGTCAAATATAAAAACATAAAGTGTCAAATGGTACAAACTTTCTCTTAATATTCCTTTTCTGGCATTCATGATTTATTTGTTTGAGTGGTTTTTTTATTTTCAAAATGTGAATGAGGGTATCTTTCCTTCTTTTACTACAGCCTGCTCAGAGTAAGAGAGTATTAGGTAAATATCTTTATAATGATAGTTGATAAATTTCCTTTGGTCCATTTACTTTCAACAAACTGCTGTTGAATTATGACAGTCTATATGATGCACATTTCAACAATAGACTGATTAATAAGCCTCTGGCAGGCAATTTATCGTTGACATTTCTTTGATTAATCCACACTTACCACCGGTGGGTCTGGGGGTCTGTGTGAGTATGGCTGTGGTTCATACATCTGTCTTGAATAATCTGGATTCATTTCCACCATGGCAGTACTCATTGTAATCTATAAAATGCAGTGACTAATTAAGAAAATAAAAAGATTACTGGAAACATTAAGACCAAGACAAATTTGGCACTGTATGTGTGTCTGAACATATCAAAAAAATTCATACTATTTACTTGTGGAAAAAAATATTTATAATGAAATTTGTAAATTAACATACTTAGCTGACAGGTTAAATAATTCCATAGACAAGGTCATTCATTTGATCTTAAAACACTGCTTAGTTTACAATATCTGGCAAAACAATATTTCTAAATGTAAATATATCCTGACAATTTCTCAAATCAGATATTAATTCCATTAAAGATAATAATATTTTCAAATCGCTAGGAATGTTCCAAATACACAGCAACTAAACGTGATTAACCCATTTAATCTGATTCAAAATAGATTGTTCATTCAATCCTATTATCCCATAATCCTTCTACCTACGTATCTTTATATATACAGTACAGACTACACTTCAGTACAAATGATCACTGAATCGTAAATGAGAAATAATTAAACGTTGTACTAACATATTAAATTAGAATTAAACAGTAAGACTGCAGAACGCAAACCAACCACTGTCTTACCTGTTTCTTACTGAATAAACGTGCAGCACATCGAGAGGTAAAACGGCTAATTAGTTGTTGTTACTGCCACTTCCGTTAATGTTTACAAGGTTGAAAGATAAGCGCGTGGTTAGCAACACAAGTGCTACGGTATATTCAGCAAAAATACCAGGTGTACTGTTGTTTTATGCTTTGTTTACATTTTCTGTATTCACCTTTTATCAGTGAAATTATGAATGTGTAATATTGTTATACATATTTGGAATTCTGCAAATTGGAATCGTATTATATTCGTGTCATTTATAAACAGCCAGGTACTCGTTACGCCATTTTAAGAAAACCCGTAACGTGTACAGATTATATATTTTTCCGGAATTTTGTAACGGGGCACAGTAAGTATATCGTTGTGAAAGATGCTGGTCTGGCATGTTAGATATTAAAGAAATCAAACCGATTTATATCAACAGCACACACCGTTCATGCCAATATCATCGACAAGTTCACTTTGCAATATTCCCTATCAAAAACCCTTGTTATATAAGAAACACTCATCACACGACCTTTATATAAGCAGTGTCGGTGTGTAAACGAAAACCAAATAAAGTGTTACATACTGTGATCAAAATGAAATGGAAGATGAGTTCCATTATATAAGTATGTTCTTATAAAACATTCCGCCAATGGCATGTCAAACTTATTTTTTAGACATGGCATTATACATGCAAAAGACCTAATGATTTTAATGAGTTAAACAAATCTTAGAATAAACATGTACCCATACTCGGCTGGCAATCGGAGATCTGTGTCATCCATAAAGTGAATTCCACTTTCTACACCTGTCTGTTTTTGTACATATGTATGAGCCTTATGGTTCATCAGTGTAACAATACATTATATTAAGTGATCTTACAACACCATCTAACTCCAACCTCAAAAAAAAAAAAAGAAAGAAAGAAAGAACAACAAACACCCCAACTAAACTAAGTGATATTACGGGAGCCGATAGGGGTCGCCGGATGTTGTTTTTCTATCTCGTAGCCGTAGGTACGTAGACGTAGACGTAAACTACGTGTGCGTAAGATGCGTTTTACTAAAAGATGTAAGACCACTCGTAATTATACTTAGATGTAGTGTCAGTCGTAAGCTACGACTGGATTTTTTTAACAAGGAGTTGGAAAATTTCTTAGCAATGGGGAATCAATATTGCATATTAATTATTTATATTCAGTTTTTAATTTATTGTCGTCTGTTAACAAGGAAAACGAGAAGGAGAAAACAAGAAAGCCAAACTGGAAATGTAACGGCCGGAATGGGGGTGTTGGCAGATGAATTCCACGAATGCCCCGTCGGCAACAAAGTCGAAAACACTTATTTTAGTATAAACGTCAAGGTCACAAGGTCATTGAATTTGGTTTTATTTGAAAGGGTTTCATCAGTTGAGTATGAATGCAAAATATAAAGTTTTATCTCTTATGGTTCAAAAGTTATTTTGAGTCTTACATTTGTCATTTCGACTTTATATTTTCTCGATACAGGAAAAAATTTCCGACAAGATGTAGAGTTTTGGAGGTAAAACAGTGTTAATTTGTGAAATGATTATTGACAGAAAGTGCGTGATTCCGCTCATAATGCTTTTTCGGCTAGCTTCTCAAGTCAAAATCGAACAGTGACGTCATTTTATCTAAACGAGTGGTTAGTGAGAGTTATCGTGACGCCATAATTTTACTCTCTGTGTAATTAAAGGTCGTAAGCCCAAACGTAGACGTAGACGTAAACGTAACTTACAAGCATTTTGCGTTTTACTAAACATCGTTACTTACATTTCTAGTTTGCTTTCTTGTTTTCTCCATCTTGTTTTCCTTGCTAACAGACAGTCAAGTCCACCATCTTCAAAACATCAGAAATTGTCTTTCGTTTCTGTGAAAAATGAAAATATGTACAAACTTTGCTCATCCAAGATGAAAGTCCACCTAACGGACTGTTCTGTACCATGATATAAATACATATACTTAAATCCATGTCATCAACTCATATTCTTTGTCTTTGTGATGGATCAGAACACTCAAGGTCACTTGTTAAAAAGGTCAAGGTTATTCAGAAACTATAAGATCAGGTCATATGCAAACTTTGTGCCAGTTACTATCAAAATACTCACACTGATTAATAAGCTATGAGCTATTACTGATTTTCTATGTAACATTTCCTGAATGACCCTGACCAGTGGTGGATTTAGAAGGGGGGACCCGGGGGTCCGCCCCCTCCCTTCTTTTGGTCACACATTTAATAGTAAAAATCCAGATTTTGCACCAAAATGACTGAGGAATTTGGCTAATACCCATTTGGGGTCCCCTTTTCGGAAATCCTAGATCCGCCACTGCTGACCACCAAGATGTGACTTAAGTATTCTTGATCTAAACGTTAGGGTCATATCGAGAGGTAAAGGTGCTATAAAATATCATTTTATAAAGGCACATAGCACCTTTTTGCTTTATCGATTCGATATGCAACATTTGTGCAAGATCGTTTTCATATCCTTATTCTTAGCCAGAAGTCATGTGCTGTTACTGATTTTCTATGTTAGACTTCTTGTATGACTTTGAGATGTGACCTTGAGAGTCTTTGATCCAACAGCTTGTGAGATATGCAAGATTTGTACCAAGTATTGTCATAATCGATGTAACAGGTAGGAAGCTATGACCTATTACTTATTTTCTATCAAATCCTTGGTGAAAAACCTTGGGTAATATATAAGATTTGATCATATTCAAAGGGTGAGAATCTATGCGAGGAGGGAGGGAGTCTATGCTACAAAACCGGGTTTGTGTACACTGCCTTCATATATTCAGGCTTGTCCTCTTGAAATACATTTAAAATCCCGATAAAATAACATCCCATAAGTGCGAGATCCTTATCTCATAGGTACGAGATCCTTATTTTGTACCTCAGGATTTATGAGAGGGCATAGAACTGTATTAGAATTTAAGAAGTTTGTTCTACACAAGTCTTGCATTGCTCCGACTCGTGTTAATAAACACACTTTTAGTGTTGTCCATGAATCTTTCAAAAAGTCTAAGCGCTTCAGTGATGATATAAATATACCAATAGCTATCAATAACTTATTTATAAACATGTAGAAAATCTTGAAATCTTTTACAGACACACTTAATTCATTGTTTTTTCATAAAATTTTACGGATGCTGTTGAAAAATATCTACTCATCCCCCCACTTTATTATTAAAATGACCAGTGTTATTTACTATGTACTTTTGTATATAAATTTTCGTTCTGTCTCGAGTATGTGTATTACGATTATAATTTTATGTTTGTATTGCCATTATTATATAGAGGGATGAATTTATATTATTCATTATAGTATTATTTATAGTATTCATTTACTTGTTTTCAAATCTCTCACGTAATGTGTATTATGATATAATATTCATATGTATTTTCTTCGGAAATAAATGTTAAGCTATAAACTATGACGTAAGACTTGGCAATGAGGTATGTGAAGCGGAAAGAAGCTCAAACCAAATAAAATAATAATAATAATAATAATAATAATAATAATAATAATAATAATAATGATAATAATAATAATAATAGTAAAACATCGCGGTAAAATGCCCTTAAATCAAAACTGGTACTGGTCTTTAGGCTGGTGGTTTATCCTCCATTAATAAAACTGACTATACCGCATATTCCTATCTCGTACCTACGAGGTGAAGATCTCGTACCTACGAGGTGGAAATCTCGTGCCTACGAGATAGCAATCTCGTACCTATGAGGTAATTATTTTGTACCTACGAAATCGTTATTTCGTACCTACGAGATCGCGATCTCGTGCTTACGAAATAGCGATCTCGTGCCTGCAAGATAAACAAACAACATCACATGACCCTTATCGGCTTCCGTAGAATGATGTATTGACTTGAAATTTTAAAATAAGATTTCTGAAAAGGGAAACCTTTGTTGCAGAACATTTTGATACTAAGTTTCTCATGTTGTCAATGGAACCAGCGTTACACAATCGTTTCTTTACAGATACCATATTCGACATTGGAGGAGAACAAGTAGTGCACTTTCCTACTCGAGGTAACAATACCCTGGACACTTCATCACCAACCAACCCTCCCTGTTGAACAAGTGTATGTCAGCACCAGCGCTGAGTGACCATGACATCGTCCTAATAGATACCAACATCATCGCATTACGACAGAAGCCAGTCAAACGTCTCGTATACTTGTGGAAAAGGGCAGACACTGAAAATGGCAGTAGACCTTGATCAAGCTTTGACCCACTACATTGCCCATTCAACACCAGACGCTCCTGTCAACAACCAATGGAAAACGTTTAAAAGCATCTGCCTCAATATGTTACAGAAACATGTACCCACAAAGTGGACATCAATCAGATTCAGCCAACCATAGTGCAACAGAAAAAATAAAGCGTCTATCCAGGCAAAAGCGAAAAGCTTTCACCAAATACAGTAGGACAGGAAAACAGAAAGACTGGATGAGATACAGGCGCCTCCAGAAGACAACCCAGAAAGAATGCAAGACGGCCTACAACTCTTATGTATCTGACATGGTGCAATATGACAACAACAACAACAACAAACCGTACTTCTTTATCAAGAGCAAGAAATGTGACAGCACAGGCATTGCTCCTCTACGCTCTGAGGGGATACTCCAAGGAGACCAAACCACCAGAGCTTCTCCTACGGAGGATACATCAAACATTCCAAACCTAGGCAAGAGTACAACACCAACAGCACCAAACATCAGGGTTACTATGAAAGGGGTGCTGAAGCTCCTGACCGGCCTCAACATAAACAAGGCTACAGGACCAGATGAGATTTCAACCCGCTTCCTCAAGGAGATGGCTTACCCAGTAACACCAGCATTAACAAGGATCTTCCAAGCCTTCTCCAACCAAGGACAAATCCCAAAGGACTGGAGGTCAGCTTACATCGCTCCAATCTTCAAGAAAGAAGATAAGAGCAAGCCATCCAACTATAGACCTGTGTCATCAACTTCTGTTTGTTGCAAGGTGGTAGAACACATCATCCACAGTCACCTTATGTACTTTTTGAAAAGCACGGCATCCTTACTAACTACCAGCATGGATTTAGGAAGAAGCGATCCTTTGAATCCTAACTGATAACAACAATCCAGGACCTTACAGTAGGTATTGACAACGTCACTCAGGTTGATGCGGTTCAATTAGATTTCTCTAAAGCATTCGACAAGGTATCTCATGAAAGGCTGCTGGCTAAACTGCAGCATTATGGAGTAAGAGGATGCATTCATGAATGGATAAGGAGTTTTCTGTCGATGCGAACACAGAGAGTGCTGGTGGAGGGCCATCTCTCACCAACCGCACCTGTCACATCTGGGTTGCCACAGAGAACAGTCCTCGGCCCATTGCTTTTCCTAGTATACATCAAGACCTGCCAAGCAAAGTCAAATCCATAGCCAGACTGTTTGCAGATGACTGCCTCTTGTACAGATCCATCACCACAGAAGCCGATGCCAAACTTCAGGATGACTTTGACAAACTCCAGCCCTGGGAATCTGATTGGCTCATGCATTTCAACCCCTACAAGTGTGAAAGGATCCGTATAACAACCAAACGGAAGCAGCTCGAGACCCCATACGACATACATTGGAAGATATTAACCAGTACCAACAGAGCCAAATACCTTGGGGTCAACTTTACCAACAACTTGTCATGGAACCACCACATCGGCACCTTATGTAAGAAGGCAAACAACACCACAGCATTTTTACGAAGGAACTTATCTTCATGTCCAACAATCATCAAGGACAGATGCTACAAAACCTTCATCAGACCCCAGGTAGAATATGAATCTACAGTTGGGGACCTTCATACAAAGAACATCGACAAGATCGAAGCAGTACAACGAAGAGCAGCAAGATTCAACGACAACTACAACCCCACCAGTAGTGTCACAGCCATGATGGACCGGCTCAAATGGAAAAGTCTGCGACAACGAAGAATTAGAGCCAAAGCCACTATGATGTATCACATTGTCCACTGCTTAGTTGCCATCCCAATGCCTCCTCATTTCACCAAGATAGGGGCAGCCACAAGAGATCATGAAGACCGGTATAGGATCCCATACAGCCAAACAACCATCTACAAGGAGTGCTTCTTTCCCTCCACCACCAGGCTATGGAACCATTTGCCAGTACAGTTCACAGATCAAGGCAGAGTCTTTCTAGATCTTCAAAACCAGGATCAAATTTTTAACAGTGCCATAAGACCTATAGCACATATTTTAGCAGCTTTTCAAATTGTAAATACTGACGTGGACTCCCCCTCACGTAGACGTTTTTATCATAGTGAGATGATGCCGCATAAGCTTTAATGTAAGAAGAAGTGCTTGGTTCATGACTAGCTGAGAGATACCGGGTTTGAGTCCCTTGATGTCCTGTTCTTTGATGAGACGTAAAAAAGCGATGTCGCGACAAACGTCGCATATAAAATATTACCCCTCATAGCCGCAAGTGGTGGCCCTAAATGAATGATAGGGCCACAATTCCTTACGTTGCGTAAACTTGCATTTTTGATAAACGGAATGGCCGGTGTAAAGCCGAATAATGACCCCCGTCGAATAATGACCGGGGGTCACTATTCTACATAGAAAAATGACCCCCCGGTCATTATTCCACGACCAAGGGGGTCATTATTCGACCGTAGAATAAGTGGCACCAGCCCCAAAAATTGCAAACCCCTCGTGAAAAATATTGACCCCCATAGAATAATGACCCCCTACAAACCGACTTGATTTCTTGATAAATGTTTTCAATGTGTACTTTTTATATATATATACCTTGGTGTACTGAAAGTTCGTGGATATGGTGCATGTTGATGCTTATAATACTTCAGATAATTGTGGTATGCATTTTTGAGATTATTTTCAACCACCTAATTTTTTCATTGATCACGATCAAGATCCAGATCAAACGAGAAATGGATAAACGAAGTTTTATTTCGTAAACAACAATGGTTTCCGAAGCCAAACATCCAAAGGGAGAAATTGGTAGAAAGTTAGGAAATCGGAAGATTTGAGTTGTAAAGCGGTAGGCGAAAGACTTTTGCCGAAATCGGTAGGGTTAATATGTATGTAATTCTGATTCATAAATTGAATAAACCCGATGACCTTCGAAACTTGGATATCGCCTCATTTTGTGACTTATCGGATGTTATAATATTTATAACATAAGTAAATTATGTGTTTTAGACCCGTACACGCGTCCTTGGACAAGTCGTTCCGAGTCTTTACATCTACAGGAGAACTTGGTTCATACCGGAAGTCAAACAATTTTTTCCTAGTGTATTCAGATTATCATCCTGAGATGTTAAAATAAAATGACAATTGAGTTTGCACACTTGGTGTGGAAAAAGAGAACTATTTCATCTGTTTAGAGAAGAATGAGATTTCCATAAAGACAAAAGTATAAAACGAAAACCTTTTCCCACGATCCAGGACATTATATAGAATATGCTTAATTAAGGGATAATTTGCATAACTAATTAAAGTGCCTTGTAAATTTGCGTCATTATTATCCTCACTTATGACGTTTTATGGTTAATACGAGGACCCTACAACACAATATGAAGTCCCCCTCTCTCAAAATGTAAATGGCATTCTGGGACAAGACAATACACATTAAAACCCTGAATCAATCAGACATTACACCTAATCATGACCTTACCTAAAATGACAATTCTTACCAATTCAGAGAGTGTTCCATAGAACATTTGCGACGGATGCGCCTATTGGTACATACTAAACATATATGTCATTGAAAATGTCATCGTTATCCTTTATCTGTTGATAAAGACCGCTTGACCGAAATTTACAAAAAGAGTTTGTTTTTTTTATACCCGCCACCGAAGTTGTGGGGGTATACCTGTTTCAACTATACTGTCCGTCCGTCTGTCTGTGGAAAACGTGGTTTTCTTGCGGTAACTCTTTTACCATTTTACATCCATTGATGATACTTCACAAATATATTGCTCATGACCTCAAAAGAGCCCTATTGATTTTGGGGTTAATCGATGAAAGGTCAAGGTCAAACGAAGTGTCTGTTGAAAAAGTGGTTTCTGCAAGATAAATCTATTACCTTTGGACACCTGGTTATGATACTTCACAACCGGTTAAACACACCATTTGGTTGACACTCGTTATATCAAATGACCGTCCTAAGTCGGTACTGTAGTTGTACTAACTAGTATCAAATATTTTTTTATGTTTTATATGTTTATTTTATCATTGAATTTCATATTTCAGTGGTAGCCTCCGCCATATACCTGAGCCAGTAACCTTCCCCCTTTCATTTACACATGTGTTGCCCATGATCTCAGGCAATCAATTTTGGGATCAATAGGTCAAAGGTCAAGATCAAGGAAGTGGCTGTGAATAGTTATTTCCGCACGATAACTCTATTACTACGAATGGCTTTTTATTCATGTATACCAATTTTCGTGGATTGGGCGAAAACAACTTATTTTTGGGGTTCAAAATTCGTGGATATATAAATTTGTCTTTATCAAATATACATAGATTTACTAGTTCGTGGGAAGAACTATCCACGAAAACCGCAAACACTGGTACCACATGAATATTAGGTCATTCACAGTACCTTTAGACATCCTAATATTTTTTAAATAAAGGCCACAGTCAAGGTCACAAGGAAAATGGTCTTGGTGCCATTTGAAACTTGTTCACATCCAATACTGATACTTCACTCATGTGTTGCCCATGACCTGAGAAGGACCACTATTGATTGGGGGTCAATAGGTCAAAGTCAAACGAAGTGTCTGTGGAAAAAGGTGTTTCCGCACGATAACTCTCTGACCTTCCAACATCCTAATATTTTTGACATCAAGGTCACAAGGTAAATGATCTTGGTGTCATTTGAAAACGTTACATTCCAATGACTGAATTATAGAGCTGAACATGAAATAAGCCATGCTTATCTGGCGACCTTGAAATCAGGGCGATGACCTTGGGTCAAGGTCATGACACACATTTGAGTCATAAGGAACATTTTTGCCAAGTTTGATGAATATCTGTTAATAGAAGACTGAATTCGAGCAGAACAGAAACACATGATCAGATGGTGACCTTGAAATCAGAGTAATGACCTCGGTCCACGGTCATGATATACCTTTGGGTCATAAGAAACATTCGAACCATGTTTGATGAAGATCTGTTGATAGATAACCGAATTGTAGAGCGGTACAGAAAAATCCATGCTTAGCTGGTGACATTGAACTTTGTGACTCACCTTTGAGTCATAAGGAACATTCGTGCCAAGTTTGATGAAGATATGTTTATTGATGACTGCATTATAGAGCGGAACAGAATCTTGATAGACAGACTGACACACTAACGGAGTGGAAACTTAAAATGCTCTTCGGCGAATTTGCCGGTAGGACTAATGAAACAAACTCTTTTTGCAAATTTCCGGCCACACGGCCATTATCAAGCCTTAGTGGAATACAATGTCTATTTTTTATAACGTTAATATGCTGACTTTAGCGCTGAAGCCATCAGCGTGTTAACATAGATGTAAGATAACATATTCTAGCCGTGTTCAGTATTTCACCAATGGTAATAAATTACCACATTTGTCACCAACGGTTAAAATTTGTCGACAACATCAGCACTATCAAATTTGAATTAGCCTATTAATAGGTCATCAAACTTAGTAAAAATCGCCAACACTCTACTTATGTGGCAAATTCCACAACAGGTGTATAGTGTTGGCGTGTTTGACCAAGTTTGGTGACTTAATTCAAATTTGATGATACTGGCGTTGGCGACCAATTTCAACCATCGGTGACACATGTGCCAAATTGTTGCCAAAGGTGGAATTCTGAACACGTCTATTGTTTTCCTTTTATGATTGATACAGGCCGCGTGACAGAAAATTTGCAGACAAACAGAGCGTTTGTTTGAACATTTATTCAATCTTCTTTCCAATGAAGGACACCATAGATTTATACTTTTAATATAGTTTAATAAAAAGAAGTATAATAAAGAAATAAAGTAGATAATTTTCAGCTTAGGCAAATTCCACCTTGTACGTCTTTTCCTTAGACGAATATGTCAGTTGAGATAATAATAAAAAAGTAAAGAAAACATAATTGAACATTGCGTGTTACATGCATTACATTTTGTATTAAACCGAACTGTTTTTTCACGTTTTCAAGTACGTCTTTGACGCTTGAAATCAATCAAATGTCATAAAAGACCTAGCATCCCTTGATAAGGAAACCTTTGCAGATCCTGTTGAAAGTGGATACATGCCACAATATCTTGTCAAAGTCAGCTTATTAACTGGTCAAAGTTGGCCCAATCGCAAAGGATGTTAAAGATGTTCGGATCGATTTTGAATCTGCAATTGGTGCAGAATTTGTCGGTGAATTTTCTGGTAATCACATGGGGAGGTTCTATGTCCTCGATAGATCTCACCTTCATTTCGTCTACATTCGAATTAACTAATGCAGATTCCAGGATGTCTTGTGGAACGTAATTCTGCAGAGGTTTGTCGACATAATCTGCTATTCTAAGATACGGTGTTCTACTATACACATCTTCACTCACATCTAGCACCGGTTCGAAATGTCCATGAATATTCTGCAGAAAGACAGAACAATTAGATGAGCTTTCACCGCTTGCAGGCGTGTAGACTAACCATTTGTACTGCCCACGACCAGCTTCACAAAAGACCTGGACAGGGGTATTGCAGATTGATGAAAATGCAATAATCTCCAACTCAGTTCCCCAGGTTCCGAGGTTTTTCATTTTTGATACAGAAAGATATTGCTCCATTGGGGTATTTTCGATCTTAGAAAAGATGGCATCGTTTTCCTCCATATAGGATACGATTTTGTCCCTCACATTTTTATGAAACGACTGTACGCCTGACAAAACGAAACTGAATGTTCGAAAGAGACAGTTTCCGTCACCCCTCATACAAACCACTTTTGTTGGTTCGGATGTCAGCTTTATTTTTCTTTCTCTCCCACTGATGTACCCATTTTTTACGGTTAAATCAAATTTGTTTGAGTTTTCTCTCTGCCAGTCTCCTGTAACCGGACGAAAATTAAACAAATTGACGCCCTCTTCCTCTCCAATAATGATGGTGTCACTGTCACTACATGCACTGGAGCTGCGAGATCTACGTGTATTTTCTTTTGGCAAACGAGCACAATATTCGCCATCAGTCTCAGAGTCGAAAAACTCATCTTTGGGTTTCTCTTCTTCATTGTTAGCATTCTTTCCCCTATTATCACCATTCTTGGATTTACCCAGATCGTTTTCCTCTCCAATAATGATGGTATCATTGTCACTACACGGACTTGGGTCCCGAGATATACATGTGTCTTCCTTTGGAAAACAATTTTGAGCACCATAACCGCCATCATGATCGGTTTCGGAGTAGGAAAACACATGTCTGGGTTTCTCAGCTTCTTTACTTGCCGTCTTTCTCTTTTTAATACCATCTTTGGATACACCCTGAAACTCTTCTCTAATCTGGTACAATTTTAAGCGACTACCATTAATTGTATTCTTTAGTTCCTCTAATTTGTACGTGCCTTTTTTCAGGACTTCTTTGACAGTGTATGGACCTATCCATTTCTTTTCAAGTTTCCCGCCCTTCCTTGTGGTTTTTCTTGTGTTATGGACCAGCACTAGGTCGCCAACATTGAACTCAGCTTCAGAGGTTCGTTTGTCATGGTTTCTCTTCTGTCTTTTTTGTGCCTTTTTTATGTTTGCAGCCGCCTCTTCTCTGTTACAATTCAAGGCAACAAAAGCATCACATCTTCTCTCTAAAACATTTGCCAAAGATTCGTTTGCATCTACTTCTGTTGGTAAATCTAAGTCCACGGGTAATCTGGCTTGCCTACCGTACACTAAGTAAAATGGACTCATCTTTGTTGAGGCGTGAACGGCAGTTCTATATGCAAACAGCATGGATGATAATTTCGTATCCCTATCGGTATGTCTGTCGTTTACGTATTTTGACAACATTTCACACAATGTCCTGTTATATCGTTCTGTGTGGCCGCCCGTTTGCGGATGGTAAGGTGACGCCACGCGGTGTTGCATTCCGAATTGGTAACATAACTTGTCATTTAACTGATTACAGAACTCGCGTCCCTGGTCTGTTATCAAGACTTCTGGGACGCCATGATTCGCCACAAATTTTGTAAGAACTCTTGTAACATTTTCAGCTGTTTTCTCTGCGATTGGTTCTGCATCCACCCACTTCGTCAGATATTCTGTTAGTACTACTATGTACCGATTGCCTGTCAATATCAAAATGTTTCATTGTAAAATATGAAAGCCGAATATGTAAATTCATGAAACCTTATATGAATAGAGGGAAAAATAAAACATGTACTGCACTGAAACAAAACAAGAGCAACGCTGGGCGACGCGTGGCATTATAAGCCAGATGCTCATACTATGGGTGGGGCATAAAATCTAACAAAGAGTAATTACTCCAAAATTATAAATGGTATGGTAAAGATTATTGTGCTCTGCACACCATAGGCATAGCCATGAGTTCTACACACCTGTGAAGTTTCAAGAGCATGGGCCTTATATTTTCAAAGTTATGTTGAGGACATAAATTTGTTAACGGACATACGGACGGATAGACGAACGGACATACAGACGATATCGACCATATCATAATCCGACCCTTCAGGCGCATAAAATGTTAAGCAACTCTTATGACAATGCTAGATTGCCCAATCTGTGTTTTTGCTAATACCACAATTTGTATAAAAGGAAATATGTTTATTTTGTAAAAATAAAGTTTGGGTCTATGTTAGATTTTGCATTTTTTGTAATACTATTAAGTATGCATTCAATTCTAGACATTTAAAGCTGCACTGTACGGAATCCGGATAAGGCCATATATACATAAATATATATACACCATAACATTGTAAAGTTGGATCTGAAACGCAATGATGAAATAAGATTGGCAATGATGCAATGTTACTATGGCGGTGATGCGAAAATGCGATTGCGATGGAGCAATAACGATGGGGCGATGATGCGATAGCGCAATGGCGATAAAGCGACGGTGCTCCGTCGCGTCATCGTTATCGCACTATCGCGTCATCCCAATCGCATTAATTTAACAAGTGTCATCGCACCATCGCATTTTCATTTTCGCGTCATCGCCATCGCGTTGTCTCTTCATTGCCATCGCGTTTTCGCATCATCGCCATCGCACTATCACATTATTGCGTCATCGCCATCGCAACATCGCGTTTCAGTTATCCAACTTTACAATTCGATGTTGCATATATGACCCTATCCGGATTCCATGTTCCAGTTAGTTTTCGTTGTACATGTATTAGTTGTATATATTGTCAAGAAAATTCTGGAACCTGTTCTGCAGTAGTCCCATGCGCAGAAGCAATTTATGATGGCTGATTTGTGCCATTTCACTTTCATTCTGCGAAAAAACGAAAAAGGGGAAAGGCGAAAAAGTGCCAAAGCGACAAGTTTATAAACGGCGCTTTTTCGCATTTAATACAACGCGAAAAAGCGCCAGTATGTGATCCGTTCTAAAGTGGCGCTTTTTTTTGCATGCATTTTGGCGCTTTTTCGCCTTGCAAAAAATGGGAAAAAGCGCCGTTTATAAGTCGCTTTGGCGCTTTTTCGCAGTATGAAAACGCGAAAAAGCGAAATGGCACAAATCAGCTACCATAGCAAAGTGGCTTAATTAACGCATGACACTTTATCAAAAGACTTGGCAAATGATCATGCATACAAAATAAGAATGCTCTTGCATAAATTCTGCAAAAGATAGCACAGACGGACATGTGGACATACAAATATACGAACGATTGAATTTCACCCTCCCCTCGCGGAAGAGTAGAGAATTATTATGGGCAGCCGTTTTAACATAAATCTGTTTAAATAGAGATATCTCTATTTATAATAAAGTTATGATCTATTTCAAATACAGGTATTTCAGATATTTCTATTTGAAATAAAGATATCTCTTCTTTTCTTTAAATACAGATATGATATCTCTATTTAAACAGAGATATCTCTATCAAAATAGACATCTGTATTTAAATAGACGTATCTCTATTTTTCAGTAAACAAGGATTTCTCTATACAAAAAAGAGGTACAGGTATCTTTATTTGATATATAGATATCTCAAATAAAATAAGTGATACCTCAATTTCTCATTTGATAGATACATCACATTTTAATAGAAATATCTCTAATATAAATAGAGATAAATTTAGATGCATCCCTATTAGTGGAGAAATAGAGATATCTTTTTATTGAAAAAATATCTCTATTTAAATAGGTTTATGTTAAAACGGCTGTCCATAGATAACAAATATGGTAATGTACCATATAGGTCAACGTGTTGCATGCATATAACATCATCGATAGCTGTTAATCGTTAATTTCTCTCCTAAAGATATAGATCTACATACTTACCAGTTTCAGTCTTTTCCAAAGGCCCCACGAGATCCATGCCGATCTGCGAAAATGGAGTGGATTTCACCGGTATAGGCCTGAGAGGTTTGCTGGCTTTCTTTAACGGAGCTTTTCGTTGGCACATATCGCATTCATCGATATACTTTTTCACGTCCTGGTACGAATTCTTCCAATAGTATCTCTCCCTCACCTTTCTCCAACTTAAAAAAAGTAAAAAAAAAAAATATATATATATATAATTAATCACGCTAATGATTTTTTCGCGCATCAAAGTGTATGGAACGCCATAGCTTTATTTTAGATCTCATTGCATTTTGAAGTTGACATGTAATGACGTTAAGCTAAAACTGCAATTTGTCAAGCAAAGCTGGCGCTGGCGTTAACTTACGTTCAAATGAAGTTTTTGACTTTTTCAGTTGAACACATCTTGTGTCATGACATGCTAACTTTGTAAACGTTATAGCTTGATCGCTTACTAAGTCGACATAACGAAAAAGTAGCCCAACAAAATTACGTTTATACAAACAACAATATATCATTCAGACAAGTTGAATTCGACTCCGCATTTCCTTGTAAATTTACCCGAATTGAAAAAGACGAGGAATTTCTAAATTATATATTGCATTATACTTGATATATATATATATATATATATATATATATATATATGAAAATTGTGGGTTTACTTAAAATTATAACTTACGTTTTGTTAATTCCTAGGTGGCCCCCAGCCTCATCTGTGTGGATCTTTTGAAGAACGTACTCCACCTCTGTGTCTTTCACAACTCTCATAGTATGTTTAAATTTATCCTGGTAATGCAATGTTCTATTTATCAGAACAAAATCCTTGCATTTTCGTCGAAAGTTCCGTTTTAACAACTTTGACTTTGACATCGATTTTGGATATTTGTGATTATAGAGAAACCTTTCAATTTTTTTATACTCGGACTCCTCCATCTTGTTCCGAGGGCATATACTGTCGAAATGAACTGATGAACGTAGTGCAAAACCTGAAAGTTCTGAGCGGGTAGAGGAGAAGGAAAATGAAAGTTTGTTTCTGGACATTTCAAGTTACTTTTTCAGAACTTCATTTATGTCGGCACATTGACTATTTTATAGTGAATCGAGTCGACAATTTTTTGCCTTTTGTATCTTTTTTAAATGTCTACAAACTCCTATTATTATAATCAATCAATTCACAAAAATAGAAGAAATAGACACGCCCCTGCTGCACCCTCATGATAAACACAACCTTAATATTCTATGGCCTTAACGGCATATACCATGTCGGAACTTCAAAGGTTTTCGGGAGCCATTGATGTATCCAACATCACTCGGACCGATTTACTGTTTGTTATAAATTTTAACTTTCACATTGACTTCGGGTTAGACGGTCGGGGTTCGATTCCCGGTCACACCAATAAGTTTTTTTTCATATAATAAATTCGATATCTTGATATCAGAAAATCATTTTCTGGTATCAAAAAAATTACGATCATTTTCTGATATCACAAAAATATATCACAAAATCAATTTTTGACATCAGCAAATGACTTACATTTTTTATATCAGAAATTCGACTTTGTGATATAAAATATTCTTGTTTATTTTCTGATATCAAAACATTGATTTTTGATATCAGAAAATGTTTTTTTTTATATCACAAAATGATTTTTTATATCAGAAATAGCTTAAAAATATTAAAACAGTGCCCCATAATTGTCCAACATTTAAAAATCCCAAATTATGATTGTTCAACATGAATTTCCATGGCCATAGCCAGAAAACTATGAGAGAGGGATTCGATTCGCGAAGCGCTTAAGGCGCGATCCTGCTAGGGGTGTTCGGGGGCATCCCAACCCCCCGGAAAATTGTTTACAATTTTACGCAAAATGTTTCATTCTGAGTCAATCTGGAGAAGAATATTGCAGTCTACAATATTGAAAATTATGGGCGTGAAACAGAACACACAGTTCTGATATGAATCGTGACTTTAATAAGAACGCCGAGTTTAATAGTGCGTGGTGGTTTTCAAGGGTTACCTGTATGTCTAAAGAAACTCGCCTGTAATCACTATTTGATTTCATTATTGTTCACTTTTAAAATAATTTTTGATTTTGATGACAGTAATGAAGTATTATAAAGAAATTTTTATTTTTTCTTATAAAAGGGGCTTCAATTATTAATTTTAAGTTTGATTTCATACTTCAGATATACGAAGTTTATGAAGAAACGAATCGCGATGATTAAAGCCCCAGTCGCACCGGGCTTGCGACCAGGATACAACCTTTCTGCGACTGAAAAAATAGAAATCGGATGTAAATCGTAGAATAGCCGTGCGACCAATCGGAAAGATTTTGGGTGATCGCACGATCAAAATAAGTCGTAGCCAAGTTTTAAGCATGTTCAAAATTTACCTACAACCACCTGCGATTGAACAATCATTTAAGAAGTTTCATTGGTCGCAGACAGGTCTTGTATCTTCGTGCGACTAGTCCTACATGGACGCACCACCAATCGTATAAGATATCGCATGCAAGTGGTCACGTGGTTGGTTGTGCGACTGGTGGTACATTTTAGCGATTGGTCGTACCTTCTAGCTGCGACGTGCTGCTTTTGGTTGCAATTGGCCATGCAACTGATCGTAGGTGACCATGTTTAATTCGCCTGATCAGTTGCTAATCCTCAGGACCGGTCCTAAGATCACCTGCGACTGATCGTGCGATCAATATTATGGTAATCGCATGACCAATCGTGCCACATGTCGTGCGATGACCTACCACCGATCGTAAATTAATCGCAGTATGCGATTACCTTTTGAGATCGTAGCAAACATCGACGATCGATCGCAATGTCATCAAATTTCCATCAATCGTACGATATAGAAATCGTACGATCCGGTGTCACTGGGGCTTTAGCTGCTTCGAAGTTTGAAATGAAATACAGTCTCGAATCAAAGTCCCATGATAGCTAGCTCTCCAATTTGAGTACAATTATAAAAAAAATTGGAGCTTGAAAGAGTGTTTAAGTCTCTAGCATTTGCTAAAAAAATCTTAAAATTTGGCGGAGCTATATTAGGAAACTTACAAAAAAATGCAAATATGGCTCCTCAAAGCAATGAATATGAATTTGGAGTTCTGCATGTAAATCACATGTGCTTGCAATAATTTAAAATCCATCTAATTGCAATCCAATGCATCTTCAGCGAGCTTAAAGAAACATTCGAATAGATTTTGTTCATGTAAGGATCAGTGTAGTGCCTATAGAATTTGGTATATTATCATCATGTTTTGTGCGCATGTTTTTGCATCTTTGGTTAAAATACGAGTCCATGAAATATAGAAATAGTAACCGAATGATTTGTAGCCAATCGTGGTTCAAATGTGTAAACACTAGTGCTGATCATAAAATCGGAGTACCCCTACCCACCCACACCAATCTTGCATTTATCTTAAAAGGTTTTATGAAAATTTTGCTAGATTCTTTTGTATTTTGTATCATTTTATCAATTAACTCTTTGCATTGGTTGCATGACTGAATCCGTTATGGTATAGATTTGTGTGTTTTTCCATGATATTAGATGATGTAATCATAATGCAAATACGAAAACAACGATTTTTGTTAAAAAAAGATGCGACGATGTTCCGATTGTAGATGTTCATACTTGGTACATTTGCTTATCTGGAGATGCAAATATGCTTGAACCAAAATCGTAGGTCGAAGATCAAGGTCACTATATTGACTCTCTTGCAAAATGTTTGTTCGAGCTATATATTTCAGTTGTATAAATGAGTAATGATCGTGCTAGGTATATTTGTTCCTTTTTAGTTATCGATGTGTCATGACCTTGAACAAAGGTCACTATTAACTCTTTTGTAAAATTCTTGTGTATGTGATATCTTTCAGTTGTATGAATTGGTAATAATCATACATGTACTTGGTACATTTTTTCCCATGGAGATGCCAATGTGCCATGACCTTGAACCAAAATTGTAGGTCAAAGGTCAAGGTAACTATTGCATAATTCTTGTCCAGTGTATATCTGTTACTTGTATGAATGGGTATATATCATTTTCGGTATATTTGTTCCTTTAAGTATGCTAGTGTGTTATGAACGTGTATCAAGGTCGTGTGCGAAAGGTCAAGGTCACAACCTTATTGTCAAGATCCTGTTAGAACATTTGATATTCAATTTGAGCATACAAAATATTGTTGCCACGGGGTATTATTCCCGTCAGCATAGTGATTCAAAGACTTATCATGTTGTGGAAAATACCAAATATTATTAAGTACAATATAGGGTCATTTTTCTATGGGGGTCATTTTCCTATAGATCGAACATGTAGAAAAATGACTCCCCGGGTATTTATTCTACGATTTTGACTCATTATTCTACGGCTAGGGAGACATTTTTCTACGTAGAATAATGACCTATCCGGTCATAATTCGACGGGGGTCATTATTCGGCTTTACACCGGCACGATTCTGTGCATTTCGGCATCAAATGGAGCAAGTATCTAACATATATATAAACATAAAGCAAACGATCGGTTTCCTTTAACGAGATCTCGCGAGACCGAATGGCTGACACAGAAACCGGCAAATTTGAAACAGGTTGGGAAAAAATGCGTGTAGAGTCTTTAGACGACAGATCGGAGATAAGTTATCATTTCCTATCGTTTGCTTTATGTTTATATATGTTAGGTATTTGCTCCATTTGATGCCGAAATGCATAGAATCGTGCCGGCCATTCCGTTTATCAAAAATGCAAGTTTACGCAACGTAAGGAATTGTGGCCCTATCATTCATTTAGGGCCACTACTCGCGACTATACCCCTCATTGGTTTGGGTGGTTCCGTTGTATCTATAGGTCTAACTTTCTGTACATTGCATCAGGCAGGTGCTGTCACCACATAAATGCTATAATCTTTGTGTAAAAACAAGGACCAAGCAAACAAAACTAACTGGCATGCATCGGCTCACTGACCTAGCTCCTGTCTAAAATTATTGTATCAAGAAGAAAAGGCGGTTCAACCGATAAGGTATGTGGGATTTATTATCACAACATGGCTTTGAGATCAACACAAAACCATAAGCCTTGCTCTTACTGGGCCCTTCTACAGCTTTATGCAGACTTTTCCTTGAGTGTGATGAGGACTCTATGCAAATCTCGTCTTCAGTACCTCATTTTCCCCTTCTGATGTTAGCTCGCTCTCGTTGGTGCCATCCTATATTTTTGATTCTATCAGGGATTAAATTTTTCAGTATGACCAGAAACGTATACATCTAGATACATACGTCCCTGGTATGACCTCCCAAATTTAGTTATTTGTTGTCTTTGTGATTGGCTCGTGTGTTTTGTCTTTCGTCGTCCTGTTTTGTGGTGAATGGGAAGGTAGGCCTATCAAACTGTCAACCAAACCAATTCGGTATCTTTTGTTAATCGGCCCACAACTACTGTACTTTAGAATAAAATATTGTTTGTTGTATTATACGTTTAATTATTTTGCATGTTCGTGGTAAGATTTGTTATGCCGTTGAGTCAGAATTCTTTCCCTTTCTCTGTATTAAGCCTGTCGTCCAACAAGCCATGATCCACACACCTTACTGATAAACCCTTTTTTCCGTAAGTCAAAGTCATGATATATCCGCGTCAGGTTTTGTAGTATACTATATGCTAAATCTGCGCATGCGTTATAATGTATAAATTTAAGCGCCACATTTAATGGAGAATGTTTACAAAACTGAGGATTTATAGTTCATAGCTACAGTGTTTACACAGACATTTCGAGAATGCATATCAAGTCTATGGTCGTTGATGGGTTCAAGTCCTACGCTCAGAGGACTGAAATCGTTGGATTTGATCCTCTGTTTAACGCAATCACTGGATTGAATGGCAGCGGAAAGTCAAATATTTTGGATTCGATATGTTTCCTGTTGGGTATCACAAATCTATCACATGTATGCATTCCTGTTGATTTGTATTTCGCTATTTAAATACAAACGAATGAACAATTGATCCTGAAGGTGAAAAAGGGGGTGTGCTAGCAGTCATTCCCAATAACTTTCGGTCCCCATAGGTCATTCGGACCAATGTAGTGAAGTTACAAACAATTGTCTGTCCGAAAAAAAAAAATAAGAGAAACATAGATGTATTCTGATATATTTAATTCTCATCTAACGAAATCATTGATCATCCTCCAATTAGCTCGAATAACAAATCTCCGAAAAAACTTTGACAGATTTCTCAATGAGACAATCACAGTGAATCACGCTCTTGTAAAAGCTTTCGATAAGCCCGGTTTTGCAAAACGTATTCGTGAGTATGTGAATACTGAGTTAATTGTTCTTTGTTTTATGACATTTCCTTCGGAGGACTATTAAGATGTTTTATGTTACGGTTTACTTCATCATGGTCACCAAAAACACTTTAATTTGAGAGAGTATAAATAAATGAAACTCTGCCGGACCCATCTGTCATTCGGCCCGCAATTTGACAGTGGGACATTGGTCCTTACGTGAATGTGTCGATCAGGACCGATGGATCGATGTTATTGGGAATGACTGGGCTAGGCTGGAAATTTCATGCGGACGGACTCATGGAGTATGTTAAAAATGACGAATCACCCGAACGGAGGTCTTAAACACGAAATTAGGCCCTTAAACATATTATGAATAACCTAAAAAGATTTTATTTGTGTAAATAGAAGACAATCAGTGGTATAATTTTCTTAATACATCGCTATTAAGTGTCCGTTTTGGTCCGATCTGGTGATTCATCTTACCCAACCTGCAGACCTAGGGGGTGCAGGTCATATCGTCCATTTACGTTTCACCCCAATCTAATACGCCCCAATATCATGATGCCCCAGTCTAGTTTCACTACGCCCCAACTGACTTTTGATACCCCTTAAACCACCCAACATTATGCTCCATGTCAGTTTCATTATTCTCGAAATTGGTGTGACATCACATGAAGGTCTAAATGAAGATAATACCCAAAAAATTCCGAGAATCACCTGGGGGATAAACTCGGCGTATATCATAGACCGTAATACCACTTTGCAGAATAATATTTTGAACACGAGCAACATGAGTCATTAAACTGCTGAAATTCATCGAAGAATCTTACGACGATTGACCCATATTCTTCTTTAAAATCAATATGACTGGAGTTTGAAATAATGAGAGTTCAAATATCAGATTTTTTGTATAAAGCGACGATAAATCCCATGACTTATCCCCCAACTAACATTGTGTATATTGGGTCATGTGACCAATCCGACCTAGAGAATGTTACAAGTCAGATTCATTACGTCCCAGGCCGATTTCATGCCCCTTATTAGTTTCACTGCATACCTGATATTTACGATATACAGTCCATTTTTGTAGAAAAAACAGATGGCACAGTGTATTATATTTCATATGTTTTTGGATTGAAAATCAGGAATTACAGTGTTTTTAGCTCACCCGAGCCAAAGGTTCAAGTGAGCTATAGTCATAGTGCGCGGTCTGTCGTCCGTCGTCGTCCGTCGTTAACTGTTTCACATTTTCGACTTCTTCTCTGGAACTACATTGCAGATTTGGATCAAACTTTGTGTAAATGATGTACTCAAGGTCCCCTACTAAAATTGTGTTCAGGATCCAGATTCCCTCAGGGGTGGATCCAGGGTGGGGCCAAAAGTGCCCAAAAGGGTACCCCTCTTCAAACATCTTCTCCTCCAGAACCAGTACATAAATGGGGAAACTAATTGCATTTCAACAATCTATAAAGATGGGTTATTAAAAGTTGTCTTCGGGGTTGAGATCCGTAAAATAGAAATTTACGCTTTTTTGATGTGTTTCTGGATTTATTCATTTCAATGAAGAAAAGTGTCATGTTTTTCAGTTAATTGACATTGATGATTTCTTAATGACTATTTTGATCATAATTGTGGTAAGGAATATTATTGTGAAAGAATTTTGTCATTATCTCAATTTTTGGATTTTTTATGAATTTTTGAAGACTTCCAAAAAAAAAGGGGGGGGGGGGTGGCCATTTTTCACATTTTCAACGTTTTCTACAAAACTACATGAAAGATTTTAATGAAACATGGAATACATAAAGTACTAAAGGTCCTCTATCAATTTGGTAAATTTCATCCAAATTGGTTAACAGATAATGCCACCATGTCTAAAAAGTAGGTCTCACAATGGTACATATACCACTTGGTAATTGAAATATGGAGAGTAGCGGTTCAAATCCAGCTGTGGTCAAAATTTTTTTTTTCATTTCTTTACACATCTTTAGATGTTTCTCAACACTCAACATATGAAATTAGGCAATTTTAAGTTAGATCTGGGCAATATTTGAAACAATTGTTGTTTAATTGTTGTTGACCCAGACTTGAAATCAGTCAACAAAAGGCCCCAGCTGAAGAAAATGACCTGAATGACATCTTGCAGAGACAAAGGAAATGCTTAATATCAAAATCACCTGAATGGATGTGCAAAAAAGTGTTGTTTTTTATTCTAGCCTGAAATAAAATTTGACATATTTTCAACATCTGTGTTGACTTAGTCACATTAATGCAAAAATAAATGAATTCTTCCTTCATGCATGACTGATCATCTAGGTACTCAGATGAGCGATATAGGCCCACTTGGGCCTCTTGATTTCCCTTAGAAACATATTTTCTTAGTTACACAGCTAATTCTCCAACATTTCTCTGATATGTTGAAAAACTAAGTAAAATTGGCGATCACAGAATTCAGAACAAATATGTATGTTTATAACAAGATGATAAGTTAATCAAAGCTTGACAAACTAGTGTCCTAAACGGCTTTGTGACGTTAACTCACAGATCATTAAAAATAGTATTGCTTAAACCATGCAAAGTTTCAAATACTATTGCCCTCACATACATTTGTATGTACTGTTGATTGATTAAGATATCCAACTCAAAACAAAAGGTAACACATTATACTAATACTAGCAAGTACGGAACATCCAGTCAAACACTCCACTTACATCAGATAAGCTAATACAATATGGACAGCAGTTTATAGAATGTCGCATTAGACTTTTGCAAATAATCAAACATTTACGTATTTTAGAGGCTCATTAATAAGTATTATTAAACTAATCTATTTTTTGATATATTTTGTTCAAATGCATCTATTTTGACCATACTATAATATGTACATAAAATTTGTACATTAAAAAGTGCTTCAGTTGACCTTTATTAAGAAGTGAATTTGGATGCACAGGATGCCGGGGCATAATGAAATAAATAAAGGATAGAGACTGAAGAAATACATGTAGTATTGGAGCACTAAGCAAGCTTTGTCTGAACCAGAGACATAGACTACTTTCAGTAGGTAAAGTAGTCTATGTCTCTATCTGAACTGGGGATACAGAGATATCTACTTGGAGCGTTATGAAAACTGACTTGGGGTGTAATGAAACTGAACAGGGCATAATGAATCTGTGTTGGGGCGTAATGAAATGGTTCCAAGTGCAGTTAATAAAGTTGGGGCACACATGTACTAAAACCAGATTGGGGCGTAATGAAATTGGGGCATTCTAAAGTTGGGACGTAATAGTTTGAGGTGAAACATAAATGGGCGGTATGACTGTTATCCGATTAGGAACCTAATGTTTCAGTATTCTTGAAGTTGGATTGGTCAGATAGCCCAATATGTACCATATCTGTTGGGGGATGTCTCAGGATTTATCTTCGTTTTATAGGAAAAATCAGATATTTTGAAATCTCATTTCTTCAAACTGCCGTCATATCAAATTTTAAAAAGAAAAGGGGTTCAATAATCGTAAGATTCCTAAATGAATTTCAGTAGTTTTATGATTCGAACAGCTTTTGTGCTCAAAGTTTAATTCAGCAAAGTTGCATTATGGTCTATGAGCATGATAGACACCAAGTTTATCCCCCAGATGATCCTCAGACTGTTTTGTGTATTATCGATATTAAGATCTCAGCATGAGGTCATGCCGAATTCGAGAATAATATGGCATGTAAACTAAAAAGGGTCACAGATTGTAGGGTATCATGATGATAGAGATACAATGTACATAATTTACTAAAGATTGAAGTTTACTTTACTTGTCTTGTTACATGTATTTGATTGTTGGCTATTTGGATGTTTTAATGACTGTTCTAATATGGTACAGTACAGTCCGGGTGGAACTTAATTTTCAGGTGGACTGCCCACTGTGGACAGTGGGCATTCAAAGTTCCACCCAGACTGTACTGTATCTGTACATCAAAGTATATGTAGTCGCATTTAAGAGTATGTGTAGTGATTTGTGTGGTGTCATGACTTTCAGATAATTGAGAAATATCTGTTGATGGCCTATTTTTAGAATACACATGAATTATTATAGGTCAGAGCAACAAATTTACAAGAGCTGGTTTACAAAAATGGACAAGCAGGTGTCACAAAAGCCACAGTTAGCATTACATTTGATAACATGGATAAAAAACAAAGTCCTCTTGGCTATGAGCAGTATGATGAAATTACCATTACAAGACAGGTATTTTCCCATTATTATTGATGTTTTACATAGGATTTTGAAACAAGTATGTACTTGACATCTAAAGCAGGTAACATGAAAGAGGTTAAATCTGTTTTTATTGCTGATACATTTACTATAATGTATGTCACTATGTACAGGTACCGGTAGTTATATTTTCATTTTACACTAGAATGTCTAGGTAAAAAGAAAAACCGGTAAGTTCAATATTGAAAGAATGCACATTTTTATTATGATCTCTGCATGTACATGCTTTTGGTGTATAGATCTGGTTACACTATTATATGTTATAAAAGGTTTGATTTGATATAAATTTCCTGGTAAATTTTCATAAAATTTTCTTGTGCTTTAGAAGTACATATATACATTTTAAGTACCATAACCAAAAAGCTTTCAGAAATTGTAATTACATGTACCTTTACTATAATGTTACATACAACTTAATGTGATAACGTTAATCTTATTATTACAGGTTGTGATAGGAGGTCGTAACAACTTAATGTGATAACGTTAATCTTATTATTACAGGTTGTGATAGGAGGTCGTAACAACTTAATGTGATAACGTTAATCTTATTATTACAGGTGGTGATAGGAGGTCGTAACAAATATTTGATAAATGGTAGCAATGCTAACAATACCAGAGTTCAGGATTTGTTTCGCTCAGTTCAGCTGAATGTAAACAATCCTCACTTTCTTATCATGCAAGGCAGAATTACCAAAGTCTTAAACATGAAACCTCCCGAGGTAAGACTTGTTTCATGTAAATGTTTTAGTTCTATCAAATGAGACAAGCAGAACTCCTGCAGAACTTAGAGAATGTGTAATTCACTCGGTAGCATTCTTCAGTGTCCTGTATTTTGGAAGAGGGACTTGGATCTTGAGTCATGGCAGATACTGGTTTGGATAGGTCCGTTTCATAGGTCAGAATTTCTGTGACATGTATAAGGCAGATCACCGCACGAGCGAAATAACCTTGGCATTACAGAAAACAGTAATAATGCAATCAGTAAAACAAAACAAACAATACTGCAATCAGTAAAACGATACGGCAATCAGTAAAACAAAACAAACAATACTGCAATCAGTAAAACAAACAAACAATACTGCAATCAGTAAAACAAAACAAACAATACTGCAATCAGTAAAACAATACTGCAATCAGTAAAACAAAACAAACAATACTGCAATCAGTAAAACAAACAAACAATACTGCAATCAGTAAACTGTCAAACTTACTAGAATTATTTGAATGTATAGGCAAAAATTTGTTTATAAGTTGGATTACGGATCCGCTGACCAAAATTTTTCAACTTCTTGAAAAAATAAAATGGATACATTTATATGCTTTTATTTCCGCTGACAGAAAAATAATGAAATCCCTCCCTCCAAAAAAGTTCTAGTAAAAAAACCTATATATTTCTTGTAAATTTCATTAAGCAAGTATTTATCGAGCGCTCAGGGTAACACTTTTACTAACACTGATACAAACATTGATTTACAGATCAAGTATAAATTACTTGCCTTTTGAGGAGTTGTGCTACTAATCTATGTCTCTAGTGATGTGCATTGATGTATATAGTGATATTGTTGAGGGGAAAGCAATATAAATCTTCAAAGTTTTGGTGAAGACAATTGCTTTATATATGTGCCCCCCTTTTTTTTCGACCAACCAACTGACCCATTTTTTGGGCCAAAAAATCCGTAATCCAATTTAAAAAAAATTTCTGGCCTTATGGATATGTAATGTAGTAGGTCATGTCAGACAAGTAAATCAAGAAGAAATTGATGTGATATACCTAATGGTAAGGAATTTGACATTTAGAGTTCTATGTGTATCTTCTCATATGTTTTGCCTCTTTGTGTATTACAAATGAATTATTACAGAAAAGGATTGGAGTGAAATGTGTGTTTTTTAAAGTTTATTTTGGACACCTGCAGTCTTTGTTTAGATCACCTGTCATAAAGAATGGTACTGGTAGCCCTGTTGCCTTTTTGAGGCGAGTGACTAGCAACAGGGTTTGATCTCATAAAATTAAAATAGTGATGAAAGTGTATATGTATATAATCAAAGTCCATTTATCTCATTCATATTAGTATATGCACTGAAATCACTCTTACAGGAATGTTCTATCTTTTTTCATTGATTTTGTAGATTTTGTCCATGATTGAAGAGGCAGCTGGAACAAGGCTGTATGAAAGTAAAAAGGAAGCTGCACAAAAGACAATTGAGAAAAAAGACGCAAAACTCAGAGAAATTGATACTGTATGTTTATTACATATATTTGTCCTACATTAATTTCTTACTTAAACATGGAAGTGTTTAATTAAACTTGATGCCTTTTGTAATGCTGGTACAATTGTTAAATGATAGTTTTGTGGCAAGTGCTTTGGTATTTTTCCACAAATCAATCTAGTGAAACTGTGAATATCCAGTGCAAATTTAGAAATTATACTAAAGATAGATTATAAGACTCTTTTATAGGCTGCTATGAAAGATACATCAGTTACACCCAAGGGGTCTCAAAATCAAGTAAAACCCGAGGCTTGCCAAGGGTTTTGCATGATTTTGAAACCCTGAGGTATAAACCAGCACAGGTGAATTTACACCTGAATTCTGTTTTGGCTTCATTTTCCCTTTATGTTTTGTGTATTTTCTCCAAAATTCCTCGAGAACAATAGCATGCATTTCTTAATTTTTAATTATCCATAATGCAGTGCATGTATACAAAATTTTAAGAAATTTTACAGAGATGCTGAAATCTGCTGGTCCAGACGGCATGACTGGTATAAATTGGCCGTGACTGGCAAATTTTTCGTCCAAATGTCAGCCGTCAATTCTGACTGCAAATTTTCGTTTTGGTAAATGCACTCTTTGATAATCTGGATCGGTTACATGTTCACTTTAAACCTCTGTATATTATCTTGCTATGCAAGCGTTGTATTGACATTGAAGGTAAAAATGGAAGCATGGTCCATCTAATTCGTGCCAGAAAAGAAAGCTCAGGGAAAACAAGGCAGCGAAATACGAGAAAAAACAGGATTCCTCAGGGCTTGAGAAAGTTTTGGAAAGAGGGGAGGGATTGATTATTGTTTGACGAGGGGAAGGAGATGACATGTTAGATAGTGTTAAATCTAGGATTCCAAAAGGGCACACAAATTTCCCCATCAAAAGGGCACTTTTTAACGCAGTATTTGGTAAAAAGGGCACTTAATTTAGCAACTTTAAATGTCACCAAATATATTTAAAAATTTAGTTTAAAATTGCATTATTTCCTCGTTTCATTTACATAGATGATATTTGAAAATGTAAAAGACAATTGTTATTGATAATTTGATGTAATTTGCAATCCTTAACATTGCTTTGGTTGAAAATCTTAATTCCAGCTTCTCTTCAGAATAAATTCCTTTTCACAGTTGTAGGAGCTATAATTACTTAATATCTGTTACAATTACATTATTTCAATAATTATATGCTTTTGAGTATTGCATAAATTCCCAATTTGTAAACTTATACTGTTTCATGTTCATAAGAATTTATTCAAACTTTTCCAAGACCAGCACTGCCCCTTCTGTCTATTACTGGCAACATGAGATACTGCAAGTTTTGTCATTGTACCTTGAACAGTCTTTACAATGTATCATTATTTTTTACATAACTTAAATATTTGAATGACATGCCATTATTTTAGCTGAAAAGAATGTGTTATTAAACGAAATGTTATGTGGGATCTAGAAGTATGAATGTGCACAAAGACATAAACAAGTTTATAAGTCCTTGATGTGCAGTTGTATTTCGGGGTTGATATAAATTTTTAATTAACCTGACCAATATTTTGATGAAAATAAAGAAAACAGTTTACTACTAACAAAACAAAAATTTCTCTCAGCCTCCAACTTCCACCCAATTTTCCTTCACAAATAAACTCCTGGATCTCGGTGCTACAGGAAGGATGTGTGACTGACGTTTGCATAATTCAAATTCAAAATCTTAGAGGAAATTGCTGGAAGCATTAATAATGGGAAATATAAAGTGTATCTGTCCCCTTAAAGTTATTAGTTACTTTAGTTTTGTGACTGCTTTCTACCACGATCTTTGTAAATAAGTTGCTGGCCCAAATGATTGTCTCAGCTCAAAGTACTTAAGTAATAGTAATAAATTATAATGGTTAATGTTCTTTCACATTTATTGACTTACAGATCGTAGATATTCTATTGATTCTAGCCAGGACTTAGTCCTTGATTCTAGAAATACCAAAAAGTCATGTTTTATAATCAGTTATGTTGTTCAGCTCTTTGATCGTAAAAAACCGACACGTCTGATAGTGTGAATACACTTCGTGTGTTTGTTGCCTCTCTTGTTGCAACTACTTATGATGATATTGTTGTATCAAATGAAAAAAATGTTCTGAAATATCACCTTCGCCGGAATAACTAAACAATGTTCATAATTATCAGAGGAAATGTGGAGAGTAGATCTTTAAAATATTTGGTGTCAAATTGAGAAAATTAGTTAATTGACATTAAGTAAAGCATTTAAAATGGGTAGCGATCGTGACCTGCTATGGAAACCAGTCACTTTTCATTTAATGTATTACTTTTCGTATAATCCTAGAATAATTGCTTTTAAAGATCAAACATCCTTTAATTTTCGTTAATATATGACTGATAACAGATGTGAATTTGACCTGCAAAATTACTATTTCGGCATTCAGACAACCATGTCAAACTCTGTTCGTCTACAGATGTAATCTAAATATAAGAAGGTAACATTGATTAAATTGCCCCAATTAACACCTGAAAAGCAGCAGACAGTGCAGTACACAGGTTACGGCTGATATTTAGCGGGTCAAACAGCTGACTTAGACCATTACGTAATGTAAGGAAAGTGTTACCAAATTCTAAAGAGGGCATGTCCGAAGCGATATTCGTAATATACTGGCCCTGTAAATAACGATCTTTTTGAGGGTTTCGTATTACGTGAACAAAGATTGATCTTCTTTAGTCTCATAAAATAATCACATAGGGAAAATAAGAGCATGGCGCTCAGAAAAAGGGCATGGCGCAGCATAAAAAGGGAATGGCGCGGCGCCATGCTATTTCGCTTTAGATAAAACACTAGTTAGAATTTGACAGATGTCCCTGTGATCTGGTGGTCATTTGGACTGGCAAAACGGCAACTTTGCTGGTCTGAATCATTTTTGGGTGGACCGAATCTTTTTTTGCAAAAATATGCTTAAATATGACCATGAAATCATTTATTTATTCATTTCATTAATTATCTAGTTATATTCAATTTCAACTTGTTTCTTTAGTCTTTTTATGATCTCACTTTCGGGGCTGGGCTCATCAAGGTCATCGTCATCGTCTGACTCTGAGTCTCCATCTACATCATGTGTAACATCAGCTATTTCTGTGTCTGATAGATTTTATCCAATGGGCATTATCAACACGTTTATGATTTGGGAAGAAAGAGACTTCCTTCAATGTGAAAGTAAACAGTGTAGAAATGTGTGTCGGACATTTGGACCGGCATGATATGGATTTCTGTCAGTCCTTGTAAAATCCTGACCTGATGACCAGCTGGACCGGGACTTTTGTTAAACTCTGACATGTAATATCTATATCGATGTTGGTGTTTTTCCCCTAAGACAGAAAAACACACAAAATATTATTTGAACGTCGAACTCCTGTAAAATAGTACAATGTAATGTTACAAATGGAATCAGTTTGTATCGCTTAATAAACATACCATAAATGTCATGGTGATCGAGATGCTTTGTTTATATCCTGTATTAGTACTATCAATCAAGTGTCATGATTACTCTGCATTGGTGCAATGTGCATGCTTCCGGTGACCATTCAAGGTCATCTCATTGTGTGAAAAGTGCTTGAAAAATTGCTTGAAAAGTACTTGAATTTCATTTCTCACAAGCTGTATGAACCCTGCAGGAATTGAAGAGACTGCAAAACAAAGAGACAGCACAAACCATGGACAACGAACAAACAAGACAGGATGTAAGAAGGAGTATGAGTGTGAGATGGAGGATGAGTCAGAGAGTGAAAGAGAGGACGAGTCTGAGTGCGAGCAAGATGAAAAGGAGAATGAGAGTTTGTTGAATGAAATCATCTATGAACTTGAAATGAAATATAATTAAAAAAACTATGTACACACCTAATGAAAAGAAATGGTCAAAAGTAAACAAATTATTTATTTGATCTAACAGAAATTGTAAATTTCCGAACTTCTCACATTCTTTGGACTGGCAAACTTTCATTCGGACCTGCAAAAATAATGAGGATGCCAGTCTGAATGACCTGCATCTTTTTCAAGATTTCAGCATCTCTGATTGAATCACAGTTTGAGTTTTTATGCACTGCCATATTATATTTGATTGTCATTTCTTTGTTGTAAATTGTCTGATGTAGCATGTACTCAACATTTTTGTGTTTCCTGTGAAGCACCTTGACCTATAGAGATCACTTTGTCCAGTGTTTGTTTTACCATCCATCTCTTTGTCCATTTGTTTGTCTGTCTACCTGTCTTTCTGTCTTGTTTGTCTGTCTACCTGTCTTTCTGCCTTGTTTGTCTGTCTACCTGTCTTTCTGCCTTGTTTGTCTGTCTACCTGTCTTTCTGTCTTGTTTGTCTGTCTACCTGTCTTTCTGCCTTGTTTGTCTGTCTACCTGTCTTTCTGCCTTGTTTGTCTGTCTACCTGTCTTTCTGCCTTGTTTGTCTACCTGTCTTTCTGTCTTGTTTGTCTGTCTACCTGTCCTTCTGCCTTGTTTGTCTGTCTACCTGTCTTTCTGTCTTGTTTGTCTGTCTACCTGTCTTTCTGTCTTGTTTGTCTGTCTACCTGTCTTTCTGCCTTGTTTGTCTGTCTACCTGTCTTTCTGCCTTGTTTATCTGTCTACCTGTCTTTCTGCCTTGTTTGTCTGTCTACCTGTTTTTCTGTCTTGTTTGTCTGTCTACCTGTCTTTCTGCCTTGTTTGTCTGTCTACCTGTCTTTCTGCCTTGTTTGTCTGTCTATCTGTCTTTCTGTCTTGTTTGTCTGTCTACCTGTCTTTCTGTCTTGTTTGCCTGGTAGGAGACACTGTGTTAGACATAGCTGATACTTGTGCTCCTTCAAACACTCTTAGTTAACTTGACTGGTTTAAGAAACATCATATAAAATTTCTCTCAATTAGAATTTGCATTATTCAAATTTGAAATTACAGTAAAACTTCAATATCTTGACTACCCGGCCTATCTTGACATACATGTAAATCGTTGGTTCCGACCATTTTTCTTAATAAAATGATGAAATTCACCTCGGGTATCTTGACATACGATATGTCCACTACCATGCTTATCTCGAAGTAACTTTTCAGTCCCGATATTAAAATTTACCTGGTTTATCACGACATTGGCTTTAATAGGTGACCGCGACTTATTATTGATCTTGCTGCTGTACACGTGCTGCATAATTACTTGACCGTTACAGCCTACGCGTTGACAGCTTGGCTTATTAACTAAGTGTGTGAATGATGATGATGATTCTTGTTATAAAGTCATTGGAAGTTGTGCGCACATTCATGGAAATGACAAAAAACACCATGCATGCATTACCCGGTCTCAATGCCAATTTACAGATCTTAACAAGGAAGAGATGAAGAAGTTCACGACTCACTCTACTAGTGTGAACTATTTCCAGAAAATGTGATCTAGAGACTTAGTGCTTTGTGACTTATTTATGAAGCCAGTGCTTTCAATAGTGAAAAATCTTTAGTGTTTATCGCATCTAATTTAGATCTTCATGTACCTGTTCATATTGCATTATTTCATTGTTAAATTCATTTTCAGATAACACACATTCATTATATTTATTTAAAATTTAATGTACATGTATATGTTTATTTGCAATGAATTGTGAATAGAATGTTGTATAACATACCCGTCTTGTGTCTTTGTCCGTTATTAGTTTATGCTACAACGGAGATAACTTCGTATCCAGTTAAAACAATGTATAATACGAAAGTATGATGACAAATATCAGTTCAACTTTCAAATTCGTATATCTCGACCTACCAATATCTCAACATATTTTTCTCGGTCCCTACGATGTGGAGATAACGAAGTTTTTACTGTAAGTTTAATACCATTTGATCAGATTCATCTTCGTCTTTTGTGACAAGACCTTTCCATCGGTACCCAAATTTTGACCATGTGACCTTGAACTTCAAGTTTGACGTAGTTTTAAGATAACAACTTATATTGACAAAGTTGCTGCTGGGGCTTTCATATTTCACAAACAGCTTGAGTTGATATTTTGTCATATTAATGGTTTTGTTTTGCTTGTAGATTTTGAAGGAGGATATCACCCCAACATTATCTAAGTTGAAGGAGGAGAGAGCTTCGTATCTAGAGTACCAGAAAATCATTCGAGAGTTAGAACATCTAAACAAATTGTATATTGCATATCAGTTTGTCTGTGCAGAGGTATGAATTAGAGACCAGTCTAGGAAGTAGGAAAATTTGTTAAAAGCTGATTTTAAAGGAGTAAATATACATAAAAATTTTACTTGGTGACATTCTTATTAAGTAAGATGCAATTATGAAAATTAAAACATGTATTCCTCAAATGAGACAAAATATAATTTTGCATGGAATAAAGATCTTCACTTCGTTAAGCTGTTTTCATGACATTATCAGTAAATTCTCATAAGACTTCTGGTTTGAAAGCCTGGAGGGAAGATCTCCAAACAGTAAATGTGTATATGGAAAATGTTCTTTTAGATGGACTTTGATGTACTTTAACCAAGACTGTATCTTTGAAACCATTAGAGATAAGACTTTTATATTTGACATGTAGATTCCTCATGACACAAACTTTCATTTGGTGTCGTATCTTTTGACCTCGTGACCTTGACCTTGGACTTTGACTTTTCAAAACTTTATTCTTGACTATATCTTTTGAACTGTTAAATATAGGACTTGGATATTTCACATGTAGATTTTTTATGACCAAAGCTTTCATTTGTTGCCATTTCTTTTTAGCTCATGACCTTGACCTTAGACCTTCACTTACTTTACCAAAACTTTGACTTTAGCTGTATTGTTTCAACCATTAGAGATGGGGCTTTGATATTTCCAATGAAGATTCATTATCAGCTTATGACAAGAATTTTCCTTTGGTGCCATTATTTTTTACCTTGGACCTTACTATTCAAAAACTTGATTCTTTTATCATTTAAACCGTTAGAGATGGGGCTTTGATGTTTTTGTGTGTAAATTCCTTATGACCAATGCTTTTATTTGGTGCCATCTCTTTCAATCTCATGACCTTGACCTCCTTTTCAAAAACTTTATTTTTAGATTTATCGTTTGAACTGATAGAGCTACATTTAGGGCTTTGATATTTAATGTGTAGATTCCCTATGACCAAAGCTTTTGTTTGGTGCCATCTGTTTTGACCTGGTGACCTTGAACTTTGACTTACTTTTCAAAATGCATTACAGACTTTAAAGATCTTGGCTTTTAATGTCTCTGAGATGATTATGACCTGCACTGGCAAGCTATCTTGTCTTCTGACAACACTTGTTATGAAAAAGTTATTCATTTTCATCCTCAAAGAAAATTTATTTTTCATATTGATTACATAGGAAAAATAATTTAGAGTTTGGAGTTTCTTCAAATATTATGATATATTTCATGCATTTAGTTACATCAACAAAACATGTCCCTACACTTCTTGTACACATTTCTCTTATCTTTTAAACTAGGAAAAGAAAAAGAAAAGTGCCGAGGACTTGTTAGATATGCAGGAATCTATCAAAACCCTTAGAGAAAGAATGGTTGAGGTAATTTGAAAATTAAATAAATAGAAATGTTTCTCATTTACTTGAACACAGATAATTCAAACATCTGGCTCATTCAGACTTATTCCAGAAGTTAGTTCTGAATCTAATTCCTGAAGTCTTAGAATGGTAAAACATCAAAGGATCATGAAGTACATACTTATAAGCCACAAAATTAGATAAATTGATATTACCATTTCTGATTGTATTCATTTTTAATTGAAAAGAAAGTAATCTGTAATGTAAAAGCCAGTTATGATACTGAAATTGCAGTGCTAAGTAGAAAAAGTTTTGAAATATAAATGTACTAGTCTTTGACGTATTAAAGTTACTTGCAAGGCATGCAGTAATTACAAGTATTTTAAGATATTTAAGAAAATTTTCAGGTTAAATAGTGTGTATTACTATTAAAACAACAAGGATATAATTTAGAGGTTTAACAATGTGAATTTGTCAATTTTTTATGATCTCTAATGTCGGTATCTTTTATATGAAATAAATTATCTGTAACAATATAAGCAAATTTTCTTTGAATGGTTTAGTATGCTTTGATAGACTATACATTAAATAAATCAGGTTTTTATTTCTGATTTAGATCTATTCAATTTTTTTTTAATGTTTTTTTATTCCTGTCATTGAAGTATATATATACCGTATTCACTCGTGTATAGTACGCATCCGTGTATAATACGCACCCCTAACTTTTGGAAAATAATTGAAGAAAAAGTCTACATCTCGTGTATAATACGCAGGTAAATTGCCGCGTAAGCACGTAATCAAGAACGTTAAATTTACCAAGAAAAATCTCTTTATTACAGATTATACTTTATGGAAAACACAAAAGGTTACGCGCCTGAATCTTAGGATATTTAATGAATGGGATAAACCCAACTGTCGTAATAAAATTTCTCTGTGATCTAAATATTGTGTTGATAGAAAGAAAACTAAAGGATGGTTAATAAAATTGAAACAATTAAACACTGTAATTAGTATTCTTGATAAAATACCAATAATGAAGCAGAGCCGTCATTTGCTATATACATGTATTGTACACTCGTTCTCTTGAAGTGTCAAGGTTTGTACTAAATAAATTGATTAAAACAGCGGTAAAGGTAGAAGAAACGCGAACAACCAATTATCCCAGCGGGGTGTACGGTGATGGCTGATTGTTTGACCGTGAAGCCATTTCACCTTGATAGACGATAAGATAATTGGATTGCATCGGCACTTGTTATTTCAATTTATGCTAGTCTCATTTGTAAAAACATCTTCATTTCAGTGCATATTATAAAGTGTTCAACAGAAGGAAGTAAAACTGTAATAATAATCTCTTTATCAAGTGTCTAAAATCCATTTCAATGATCAAGTAAGGGTTCCCAAAGTTTAATGGTCAGTACCTTCAGCAGACATTTACACCAATATCGCTGCCGAAATATGAATTCTTATGTCTGGAGAAAAGGTTCTTGTTTTAGTTCTCGTGTATAATACGCACCTGGAAAATCGAAGTCAGATTTTATGAAAAAAAAGTGCGTATTATACACGAGTGAATACAGTAATAAAAATAATCATAATGATATAAACATAAATGTAAATCATTATTTTCACTCTAATTGTAATATTGAATATTAAGCTGTAAAAATTCATTTTTAATTAGAAGGCAAAATTTAAAGACTTTGTATCTTGTGTGTTTGTCTATTAATCATCCAAATGCCTTCTGGCCTATAGGTACAGCGTATAACGTGTTTTAAAATAGATATAATACAAAGTATACTTATATACATGTGTGTTATACATGTAACAAAGATAACATAAATGTAAAAGTTGAAAAAAGGCAACATTATAGCAAGGACTTATAAACAAGAAGGATATGAAACTCTGACATTCACGTTAACATATATATATTGATTAAAGTGTTCTTTTAACAATTCACACCTAAATGCTACAGGTGTGCAGGAGGTTATTTTTTTGCTCAGAATTTGTCAATGCAGGGAAAAATTAAAAAGGGAAGCATGTCACAATCCGACTTTGTCTCGAGGGAAAGGTTTATAATAGGGTTTAACTTTTTTTGTCTATTCACATAAATGAGTTCTACGAATGGTCAAGATTTAGAGGGTAATAATTTTTTTTCAACTATTATAAGCTGAAAGGTGTAACCTTCCTTTAAGTATTCACCTTTTAATCTACAACTATGTATGCTTATCATGATTTTTTTCTACTATACGTATTAACAATTGCTTTTAAAGACTCTTATTATTAAAAAGAATAATATTTAAAAGGCAATTTAGGATTGAACCAATTAGAATAACCAAAAATATTTCTGTCTGCAAGAGAGATGTCTTCTAAAATATGTATTTTTTATTCTTTTGACTTTATTACATTTTATTCCAAATTATTTCAGTATTTTTTCATGGCTCTTCTCTGAGGTAGCCTCCATATGGCAAGAGTTGGAAATGCTAAATATTTAGTGGCAACTTAGTGGTTAAAAACGTCAATTCAACATTAAATATTGATTGATTTCAATGTATCTACAGGCAAATTATTCTCCCTCTTCCTATTCGTATCAAGTGTAAAATAAACATGGGGTGAAAAAATCTATTTCGGAATCAAATTTGATGTCCATTATGAAAAAATACAAAGTTGGGTCGTTTTGGTAAAAAAAAAAAATGGGGGAGTTTTGGTGTGGACCGTTTTTTATTTGGGCCTTCATGGTGTGTGCCGTTTTTTTCTTGGACCATTTTGACTGACTCCAAATTTTGATCTCACCTTTTCCCACATCTTAATATATGAACCAATCAAATTAAAGGTGACTTCATGGAATTTTTTAAAGATAGGAATTATATCTACATATATGAAAAGTCTTTTTATAATGTTTACAACGATTGGTAGGCTGTAAATACCATCTAAAGATAAGCTATAGTCAACCTAGTTGTTACCCGGAATATTCCGGGGTCAGCTGGCAGCACGTGTATTTGATTCCCAGAATATTCCAGGTTCAGCATGAACAGGGTTAACATACTAATACAAATATACTGGAATATCAGTAAACATTAAAAAGTTGAACACCTAGCAACTATTTCTCATAGTCCCTTAGATAAACGTACTTACAGTGAACTGTATTTACATTTACTAAGAGTGAACTGTGTTCACAGTTACTTAGAGTTAACTATGTTTTCATGTAATCATTAATGAGAGTGAACCCTGTTTCCATTCACTTAGAGTGAACTGTGTGTACATTTACTAAGAATGAACTGAGTTTACATTTATTTAGAGTGAGCTGTGTTAGTATTTCTTCAGATTATACTGTGTATTGTGTATTGTAAATCTAAATCATAAATATTTTATAATGATAAATTACACGAGTGAGGTACTAAGGAAGTATGAAAACTATATTCATGTATTCTAGCCAATTTTTTGGTAAACTCCTTTATAAAATTTTTCTTATTTATCTAAAAAGCAGTGTCTCTAGTACCTAATATTCATTGTGAAATTTCAGATGGAAAGCAAAGTAAAAGACCTAAATGTTGTAATAGCTGAACTTGAAAAGAAGAGGGATGAAGAATCTGGGAGTGTAATGCAAAAGCTAGAGGCAACATTAGCAGAAAGACAGAAATCTGAAGCTTTGTCACAAAGTTCAGTGGATAATAAAAAAGAAGGACTGAAGGCAGAAATTAAGAAAAAAAAGGAGCTAACTAAAAATTGTGAAGATGTAAGACACATTTTTAACTAGTCATGGCTCACACTTCCTGTCACATTTGACATTATCTTGCTTTGAAATTTTCCAAAATGTGACATATACTATACACCAGTTTAGTAAACCAGAGTCATTGTTTTTGTTGTTTATACCTTATTCATAGAATTGAAAGACTAAAAAGATTTGCGATGTATTTTTGTCCAGTTAAAGCTCCAGTAATGTACTTAATACTCAACATTTGCTAATCTAAGTAATTGAGTTCAGAAATACTCAACTACCATAATTATATCTACTTGTAGCGGGGTATACTGGAATCACCGTGTCTGTTCGTCTGTCCGGCAAATTGGTTTTCTGAACTTTTTATGCCTCCGGATCGATAGTTTGGGGCCATACTGTTTTGGTCCTGTCCAGGGTTTTTTTTTCTGCTCATTTTATGGCCGACATTCGGCTGTTCCCAATCACGAATCGTATCTTTTTCCCCATATTTGGGCAAGAAATTCCCAAACATGAGCACAGAAAAAAATTGAAATTTGTCGTAAAATAGAGGTATTTGCAAGCAAGAAAAGTCTCCAATCATAACTTCTAATCGTAATTTCCAAGCGCACTATTGATACAGATGAGCATAAAAAATCTCTTGGATCGGTTTTGAGAAGCACATAAAAGACTACGAATTTGTAATTGACGAAGCAGAAACCATGTACGAAATTGTAAATGAGGAACCATGACGGCGGTGTAAACCGGCCCAGATACTTATCAGCTGGCACCAGCAAATTGTCTTCACATACTGGTATTTATCTGGACTGTTGTTAACTGTGTGTTAAGTAACATACAACTTACAAAAGTCCGAATAAATACAAAGGTAAATTTGGAACGATTTTCTGAAACAAGTGTACTGTTATCGGTTTTCTCGTTTATTTCTCAGAAGGGAAAGGGAAACTAGAGGTAGGGTCCTACATGTCTCACAACTCCAAATATAACGTTAAAAAACTTGAAAACCCAGACAGCAAAACTCGCACCATAGATTTTATGATTAAACAGGCAGCATTATCATCCCTGCCAAGTGTTTCAACCGAAAAAAATAATGAAAATGCCACAGCAAATAGCATCATCTGGGAATCATTCCAAACAACACTGCATCTGTAGATAGGATTTTCAGCCTGATGAATTCCCATTGTACACCCACTCGCTGCAGCATAGGACAGAATACACTCTCCTCTCTCATGCGAATTTACGAACACAACCAAAAGTCAGAAACAACAACTCTTACTGAATTTGAACTGACCCGGTCATGTTGTAAATAAATTCAAAAACATGAAAACCAGAGAAATAGCTCTTTAGAAGCACAAATAAATGAGAAATTTGAAATAACTAATATCTCTTTCTTTTATATTCTAACAACAGTATATATATATTGTCTTATCATACTTTATATAAAAAATCCCAATTTGGAGCAAAAACGACGCGAAATTCCCAATTCCAAATTCCAGCGCCATGGGCCATGTTCCCAAAATAGTGGAAAAAAGCCCTGCTGTCTGTTTGTTTGTCTGTCTGCTGTCAACTTTAACCTTGGCTATAACTTTCGAACCGTGAGAGATAGAGACTTCATATTTGACAAGCTTACTCAACTAATGAAGCTCTTTCAATTGACACCAAGGTTGATGAGCTTTTGACCTTGACAGTGACCTTCACACTAAAATAAACTTTTTGGACTTTGGTGTCGCTGGGGGCATTTACATGTATGTTTCACAAACACAGCTTGTTTCTTACATGCTTTGACATACTGAACTGATATTTGGTATATAACTTCGATGTGACGATCTACAGATCGAGATATAACTTTTGTTTGAATTTCTTGTGACTATAATAAGCACCAAATGTTCAGCTTCCTATTAAGCTATGTTGACTACTTTCCTTTACTGTCTTTTCATAAAGGGATGAATTATCATATGTTTCAACATTGTTGCTAGTGGGGGGGGGGAGTATTTGTCCCATAAGGACAGCTGTAGTTTGAAAAAAAATTAAGAGTTTATGTATTTGTAGGTACATGCACAGTGCAAGCTGCTTACCGTATTCACTCATGTATAATACACACTTTATCCGACATCGATTTTCCAGGTGCGTATTATACACGAGATCTAAAACAAGAACCTTTTTCCAGACATAAGAATTCAAATTGCTGTAAATGTCAGCTGACAACGATCTGAACACGACAATTAGACTTTGCAAACCCTTACTTGACCACTGAAATGGATGTTAGACATTTGATAAAGATATTATCATTACAGTTTTACCTACTTGTGTTGAACACTTTACAGTATGCGCTGAAATGAAGACGTTTTTACAAAAGAGACTAGCATATTTTAGAATAACAAATGCCGATGCAATCAAATTATCTTATCATCGTTGATCAAGGTGAAATGGCTTCATGGTCAAACAATCAGCCATTACCGTACACCCCTCTGGGATAATTGGTTGTTTGCATTTCTTTTACCTTTACTGCTGTGTTAATCAATTTATTTTGTACAAACATTGACACTTCGAGACAACGAGTGTAAAATATATAGAAAATGACGGCTTTGCTTCATTATCGACATTTTATCAAGAATACTAATTACAGTGGCTTATTGTTACATCTTAAGTTTTCTTTCTACCAACACAATGTTTGGATCAAAAATTAATTTTATTTCAGCAGTTGGGTTTATCTCATTTATTGAATATCCTAAGGTTCAGACGTGTAATCGTGTTTTCCATAACATAAAATCTGTAATACAGAGATTTTTTCTAGGTAAACTTATGGTTTTTGATTACTTGCTTATGCGGCAATTTCACCTGCATATTATACACGAGATGTAGACTTTTTCTCCAATTATTTTCCAAAAGTTGGGGGTGTGTTTTATACACGGGTGCGTACTATATACGAGTGAATACGGTAATTGAGTAGGCTATTTGTCAGGACATTATTTTTCAAATAAATGAATATTTTATTACACAGTGAAATGAATGAATAGCGTTTCAAAAACCAGAGATTTACAGATTTTGATAGAATTGCATTCATGTAAAACTTTTGCTCCATCTGTACTGGGGATTTATATATAGATGCGCTAGAGTTCCCTCTCTTAAACCCCTTTCTTGTTTACTTGAGTTAATTTTATGACTGAAATAATGTAGGAAGCAGTGAAAATCCCAACAAACAAGCTCACTAACCATATATTGGTGCATATATAAATTTTGAAGTTACATTTTAATTTTGATGATATTCGTAGGACAAGAAAGCTTTAGCAAATAAAGTAAAGGAGCAAGAAAAAGTCATGAAGGATTTGGAGAATTTAAAAGCCCAGAGCAAAATTGACCAAGAGGCTCATGAGGCATCACAGAAACACTACCAGGGTGTGAGTGCTGGATTGTCCAGCAATACAGATGGCGAAGATGCTTCTCTAAATGATCAACTTATAAGTAAGAAATGAATTATGTATTTTGTAAGAAGCTAATGATATTGGTCTACCATATCGCTGTTAATAGAAAACATTTTTAAATAATTACAAAAATTTTCATTGAAATCCAGTCTAATAAAACACGTACTTTGGTGTCTGATTGAATGAATTAAGGTACAGAATGTTAATGAATTTGACCTTTCATCTCTATTGAGGCTTCGATTGGATGTGAACTTTTCAAAAATATAAAGATCTGGAAAGGTTACACGTATACTTTGTTATGCAATTCCTTACATCTTCTAAAACTGGTCTTGAATATATACATTTTTGCGATATATTCTGTGTTTGGGTTTAAGCAGTAGTTAAAACTAATTCTTTTATGTGTTGTAACTTTGAAGTGGTAAATATGTCTAAAATAATCTTTATACAAATCCATCTTCACAAAAATGTACATTATTTCACCATTTACTTTCATTTTATTCTGCTGTATCAGTTCCTTTTACTTGTACAAGATATGAATGTTGTTTCTTCATGTAGTAATAAACATTTATGAATATTGTGTCTGAAATTTACAGCTGCCAAGAATGACATCAGTGCAGCTGAGACAGAAACTAAACAAGCACAGATGAGGTAAATGTAATACGATTCAGATGTTTTGGTTATGTTTTATATTTAAATCATAGTAGACCCAGTCCAGGTATAAATTTAAAAATAAGATAATGAAAATCTTCATTTATTCATATTTTTAAACCAACACAGGTAATGCAAAACATAAAAATTGTTGTGTTGCCTCTTTCCCGACCAATCCTATTTTACCGCGCTGACCCAACCCCTTTTAAAAAACCGTCTCTGGGTAAGTAAAATAAACAAAAGTAAATAACTCACTACAATCCACATGTCAAATTATCCTTCCTATTGCCACACCTTTCCTTAGATTGTATTCCATCCTACGTGACCCCATCCCAGATGCTATTTATACTTTGACAAGTACACTTTCTAACATGGCTTCTGAGTGGTCAGAAGAAACTCTCAAGTTTTATCATGCTATGAACGACCATTCAGAAGCCGTGTTAGGAAGTGTACTTGTCGAAGTTTAAATGGCATCTGGATTGGAAACTGGAGTACCTGGAGAAAACTCACGAAGCCAGGTTGGTGACAGCCGCCCATCTCACATACCCTACCGGGAATGGAACCTGGGTCGCATTGATGAGAACCGAGTGCGCTACCAACTGCGCTACCTACCTGGCCCCCCTGGTGGTGAAACATAGAAATGAAATCTATGTCGAGGTTTTAGATAAATGAATGTGGTCCCTAGTGATGGCACATGGCAGTTGTATCTTTGTGTATTAAATCAATAGTGCAGGATTAAATCTTATATGTAATGCATAGAATTTATAGACAATACATTACACAACAGGTGTTTCAGTTTACAGTGGTGTTGATTATCTTGCATGTGACGTGAGAGATGGGACAAAAGAAGAAAATTAATTCATTTTGACTTTCTAGGTTGAAACATGCTCAGCAAGAGATAAAAAAGAAACAAGGTGAATTAAAGAAAACTGAACAAGATTATAAGAAAGACCAAACTGCTTATGATGCTATACAGAAAAATATGGAAGGTTTACAGGTAAATAAAATGTAAATGTAAGGTAACTAATTTTCAAAAGACACATAAATTACTTACATGTGTATGTACATTTACATTTGAAAATGGGAGAATTGGTTAGTTCTGTTACAAAGGATTTTAAATACTTTTTTCATGCCAAAAAAAGGAAAGGAAGGAAAATGTATCAATCATAGTATGTTACTTGATATTTAACAGAATGAAATGAAAAAATTAGGCTTTGAAGAAGGAAGAGATGAGAAACTAGCAGCAGAAAAAAGAGCACTGACTCAGGAAGTTCATAAGCTACAAGAACAGCTTGAAACCCTTGAGGCTAGGTAAGGAATTTTGATAAAATAAAGAATTGTAGTTTAAAAACAGAGTCAGTTGACACTATATTATACAGTTAAACTTCAATAATTGGATACTCGAAATCTCTGAGTTTCGGTAACATACTTTTTGTAACACGAAGTCTTACACTGTTATAGACCCGGGTCATGGGCGCTGCCATATTGGGATTCACCCCTTTGCTCATGTATTCCTACACTCAGTGAAATAGGTCTATGATTATGTTCATTGAATTTGCAAATATTCATGAACATTTGATACTTCTGGTATGTTAATAACTACATATTCAGCAAATTATTTAGGAAGATGTATGGAAAGTCTATACCAGAGCTGAACAAATACGATGATTATTTTTGAAACTAACTGGCATGTAACCTATGTTTTCATTCAGTAGTTGATTACTACGCACTAATCGCACATTTTCGGGCCTTTCCGTCGGCCCTTGCCAACCACGATAACAACATGCTTTGATGACGTTATGCCAAAAAATTGATGTTTTACTTGATTAAAGTGGGACAACAGACTGTATAAGTTAAATTTTTTCCTGTCCATATTGTAAACATTCTGCGTAAGTTTCACCAGAGCTGGGTATTAAATTGCCCCCCTTTCCAAATTCTGCGTTGCTAAGGGACGAATAGCGTCATGTATAAAATTCCTCCGAGATACGAATTGATATTTAGTGCACCGATATAAGAAGTTTCTTGGGTTTCATATTCTTAAAATTCCATGATTAAATTATTAATCACAAAATGATTCATACATGAGTGACTTGACATCGCATCAAAAACAGATGAACAGGCAGATTTCAAATCTCATTTGCTCCGGAGCGGCGAGATGAAATAACATGATGGAAAGCAGGTGTTGCACGGTGGTACGCACGTATGTCATGTACGTTGTCAGTTTTGTTGGTTTAACTTGATTGTAATAATTGTGCACGTGAATGGTAGAACTTGCAAATTGTCCCTGATATGAGATTTAAGATGGACATTAAGAACAGTGAACGAAGTTGGTTCAGACAGAATTTTTGATAGTTGGAGTCAGAGGCAATGTGGACAAAGTCAAAGAGTAGGTATAATGACTTTTAAATTTGAGGACGGTATATCGTGGTTATACATGTCGAACGCTAATGTGTGGACCAATTTGAATTATCAAAACAAAACAAGTGAATTAGAATGTCTTTTTAACATCACTTTTTGCCCCCCACTTTTGTAAAAGCATGGGGACATTACATCTCATAATACTCATTCCTCCATCTGTCAGTCTGTCACAAAAACTTTAACCTGGGCAATAACTTTTGATCCAGTAGGGGTACAACTTCACAAGTAGATTCCTTGTGATGAGACTTTCCATTTAAGATAATTACTTTTGACATCTTGGAATTCTTTTGAATTCACTTAGTTATCTTGACAGTTATGTATCCTCAGGAACACCCTCATCTGATTACAACCCCCTCCTAATTACAAACATGGATTCACCATGTCTTCTCTGTCTTTGTACACATCAAATCCACAGCAAGTGGTCAGAGCAAGGACAGTTTTATGATCTCCTTCACATAGTTTGTATGATCAGGAACACCCTCATCTGATTACAACCCCCTCCTAATTACAAACATGGATTCACCATGTCTTCTCTGTCTTTGTACACATCAAATCCACAGCAAGTGGTCAGAGCAAGGACAGTTTTATGATCTCCTTCACATAGTTTGTATGATCTTGTGATATAGGCCTGACATCCGCAACTGGAAAACTAAGTTTTGGACAAACTACAAATGCTGCAAATAGCAAACATCTTGGGATTTACACTTGACGGCATGCTTTCGATGCTGCATGTGACATAATTTTTCGGTTCGAGTGGCATAGTTAGCCTTTTAGAGTACCTCAATTCTGTACAAGCTACAAGTACCAAACTTACACTAATTAATTATTCATCTTGCAGACTCCAAAACATGTTTCAAGCTGTACCTGACACTTTTTGTCATCCGCCTTTTGTGAAAACGTGGGGACATGAAATCTCATTTGTCTGTCCATCCATCTCTCTGTCTGTCTGTTACAAAAACTTTAACCTTGGTCATAACGTAGGGCCATCATATCTGGCATGTTTGTGCCTAGTTGCAATACCTTTCCTGTATCTGTAGATATGCACAACAATGACACTGTCACAAATCGCTGCACCCTTACTGTTAGAGCGTCAAAAGCAAGGGACCACAAGTCTCTGAATTTGCTTGTTCGATTTGAGTCATTTTGGTATCCTGTTTTGGGCACAAGTATCTCAGTTATGGACAGTACAAGTACCAAAGTTGCACCAGTGATTCATCTATGGGATGCACACTAGAGTACCTGGTTTGATTGCTTCATGTGACAGTTTTCCACTTCAGTGATTTGGTTAACCTGTTGGGAGTACCTCAGTTTGGGACAAACTAGTAAAAATAAAAGACTTCTGACTTGGCCGTATGCCAAGTCACCTCAACTAAACAGTGTGTGAAAATTCCCAAACTTGTGCTAATGGTTCATCTTGGGACACATACATGTACTTGAATGCAAGCTTCGTATAACTATTCCCACTTCAATTTTGTTTCATTATAAGAAAATTGATTAGAATATCTCAATAATGATTCAAGAGTCATTTTGAATTTGTGCCGTTCATTTTAAGAATGAAACTTGTCCTGAATTAAGGGGTTAGTCTGGTGAACTAGTAAGAAGAATTAAAATCTACAACTGGCTATTTCATGCATATTCTATAAGAACAGACAAAGGTAGATTAATAATAACAAAAACGTATGTTATGGAGCAAATTATTGTACTAGAATCAATGCAAATTAATACTGTTTCATGCCCATTTCGATATAGAGAAATGTCATTTTAGAGCAATTTATATTTTTTTTTCACAAATATGACACAGAAAAGTTTATTTTGGTAGATAAACTTATGAATTGATACTGATTGATTGAAAAAATAACAAGGATTAGGGAAAGCTCTGACAACTTACGAAGCCTTTCATAGTGGCTATAGTAATTAAACAAATCTTCTAAAATGATGACAATTTCACAAGAAGTACACTTATTTGATAATTTCTGTGATCTGCATCACTGTGATATTACACTGTAATGTGCAATGGTCTCTCATAAGTCAAAACTACATAAAATTACAATAGGTAATGGAGCATTTTACAAAGAAATTTGATAGATATTGCACCCTCCCCCCCCCCCCCCCCCCATTTTGCTATAACCTCATTTGTGTGTAATATATATTGAATGAAATATTTCCTTTTCATGATCAAGAAAGGAATTGATTTGTATATATATAAGCTTCAAATGACATTTCAAATTAAAACCATATTTAGATTCGATACAATTAAAATATATAAACACATTAATGCCCTCACCCCTTTTAGGAGGATGGAGTCTATTTGGAAAACAAGTACGTATATTTCCTTGAAAAATCTGCCTTTGTGGTACATATATACATGTAACTACTTCAATGAATATGTCAGTAACAACATCGTAGTATTATTTAAAAGTTTAAAATGTCTTCTTTTTAATGATATCTAAATCATGCCTCTTCTGTGAACAAGTCCGGAGATATAATGGCTCAAAGACACCATACTTTTCAACAGACAGCATATACAGCAGGTGCGACGGCATCACGTCATTAAGACGTAACGTCTCAATGACATCATCCTCTATTGCATAATGTAAATCTGCAGCCCTTTTCAAATACGTTAGCACTCTGAGGATTTAAAATAAAAACCCTCTCTTGTTCATTGAATTTAGTTTTGATTGTTTCAAGATAATTAAATATACTGGCCTTCGCTTTTAGTTGACTATCTTGTGTTTTTTTTTTGGTTTTAAAATATTTCACTTTTCCCATTTCGTATTTGCTGGCATAGAGATCTATATCAGCATTGTCGATTGCTAGAGCAACTGAAATCGGTATGTAGTAAACAAATTTTGGTCAATAGAATAACTCTAAAAACGGTTTTCTTCAATATCACATGATAATTTACAAACACATGCATAATAGACAAATTATTGAATATTACTTCTGTATTTTCTATCACAACTAAAAATGTTACATCATCGTGACAGTATGAGTTACCTCCCATTAGGCAGATTACTTTTAGGCGTAAATCGCTCACCAGACTACATCCTTGATACTATTGATAAAACGATTTCCTCTTCATCTTCATATGAGTGTTACTCAGGACCTTCAGTCCTTTGATTTTTGAGTTATGAAGGGAAAAGAGAAAGTGTTTAATACACACACAGATACACTGTCCTTGGTATTAATGATGATTGTACCTGTAACTATTACTTGAATACTTTAACATTAAAAGTTCCTCATTGATGATTTTGTACAACACATGACAAAAAAATTCTTTGTTCACACTTTTACATATAGCAAAAGTGTTATTATAGCGGTTGATTGAGTTGGTTGAATGTCTTGTAGTTTCTAATGTTGCGATATTATTAGGGGCTCTTATCATTGTATAGTCTACAGTCAAGTCGCCCCAAAGTTAAGTCGCCCTAAAGTAAAGTTGCCATATATATTGGTTAAGTCGCCCTATCTGTGATATGTTTTATGTACAAATGAAAAGAAAGATTTGTATGATTAATATTGATAATAATGTAGCATTATGAATTAATCTATCTATTTTCTTATATGTAATCGAAAATTATTTTTTTGATGTAATGATTGCTGGATTTTGGTCAACAAAATTTATTCTATGTATGTTATTTAGTCTAATCTTGTCTTTCATTATCTTTTTTTTGTATGTCCATCAGTACATATACCTCCACTATTTCCAACATCTTTTAATCAAATATTAACTAGTACAATTAGGAGAGAACATTGAGATGATTGATAATTAATATAAATAGTGTTTGAATACAATTACTTCGGGTGACTTGACATTGTAGGGCGACTTGACCGATATTAGGCAATTTAACTTTGGGGCGACTTAACCTGACTTGCATTGTATAAGTCGGTAAGACAATCTGTCACACATGGTTGCACACAAACTGATATTTGTTATCATTGACTCACAAATCATTTACTTCCCAAAGTTGTTTCTCAAGTTTCTGTGTGTGAATTACAGTACAGTTTTATTATTCAAACCTGAAAATGACTGAGATTTGGGAGGTTTTTGAGTTTCAGTAATTTGAGTTTGAGTAGATGCATGAAATTAAAGTATATAGAAATGTTGTTAGGGCTGAATGATTACTTTGAGATTTGGGGGTTTTTGAGATTAGGATGTTCTAGTAATAAGAGTTTGACTGTATAATATTATCTTTATTTACCTGTTAAGTATATGATGAAAAAAAGCAAATTATCATCTTCCCCGAATTATAGTTAGAAGTCATGATCTTTTATGTCCCTGGAATCAAAGCTTTTGGGGGCATTTAGTGTTTTGCCCTGTCTATCTGTCTGTGTCAAAGAACTTTAACATTGGCTTTAACTATGGAATAGATAGAGGTAGGGCTTTCATATTCAGGGACATATCTGGTACTTGGGCTGGATGGGCCAGTGGCCCATCTAGACCCAACATAGTAGGCCAGGGGTATGGGGGGTTACCAAGGCCCCCATTGGGTCCAGGCAAAGCCCTGGTAGGAGGTTCAAGGCAGCAAACCCCCCACCCACCACCAAGAAAAAATGGATTTTAGAGGTTTTCAGCTGAATTTTCAGGCTAATCTAAAAGGGTCTTTTGTGAAAAATATCAAAAATTTCATTTTTAGATCTTAGAAAGTAGGTAATTAAAACAAATATGCAACAAAAACCAAGTTTAAATGATAGGTTTATTTCATTTCAAACTCGTCTATTGAAAAAAAAATCTTGTTTTTGACATCAAGTGCTTCATCAAAATCAAAATTATTCAAATTGGGACCATTTGCCCTAGTTTCTTTGTGGGAGTTGCCATTTCGATCGCTATCAGTTACATGCATATGTATATATGTTAACACTACAGATTCCTTTAAGCGCTCGGTTGACTGAACTACTTTTAACCAATCAGTGGTCGTGTTACATATTACTTTCGTTATAATCAACGAACCATAGCTGCGTTTGTTACCAGAAGATCGTGAAAGACTAGGCCCGTAATGCGACCATGTTATGCATCAAATTTTATTTAACTGCGTCAGTTTAGCCCAGACATTTGATTTAATTGCGCCATCTGAACATTTTATGCGTGAAAATCGCAATGGCGCGGCCCAAATCAATCCCTGATATTTCAAACCAAATTTCATCTGTACAATAATTTTTGACCTCATGGCCTTGACTGTGAAGTTTGAGTACATATGAAAAACTTTAACATTGGTTATTACTTCTGAATCGTAAGAGTTAGGGTTTCCATATTTCACATGCGTACTCAAATGGGGAGAGATATAATCAAGATAAAGATAATTAGACTTTGCTGTTACTGGGGGCATTCTTGTTACACAAACACCTCGCTTTCTTTATGAATATCAGCAGAATGACACAAAAAGATTTTCATAAACTGAAGTCACATAACATCGGTCTTTGCCAAATTGGCATTGATGTGAAAAGTAGCCAGAGAAATGCTCAGTTTGAAAATATTTTTCCAATATCAGACAGAGCATAAGCTTATCCAAATCTTCTTGTATGCTACACTTGGTTGTTGTTTTGTACATGTACTACTTTAGGTTCTGCATGCACCTATATTCCAAATTTAAGAATATGAATTATCAGAATTTTGGCAAAGATACCAATGATCAAAGGTTTTGGTTGGAATTCATTTGTCAATGTTAGATCTATACTTTCATATTGTGATATGGTACCATAGAAGTACATGTGTCAGTATGAGGAAACAATTGTTTCTCAGAAGTTCTCTAATTCAGGCTGATTTAAGGGGTTAGTTAACCATATTTGTCAATACCTCCATCTTTCAGAACTTACAACTATAGTACAAATACAGAAAGAAAGTCAGTGTAATATTACATCTGAGTGCAGTTTGTCTCTTGCATCTAAAAAGAATGTGGTATGATATAATGTACATGTATAAGGGATGAAATGTGAAAAAATTAATTTTCTGTATTAACATTATAAATTAATTTCACCTTTTTATGCATGTAGGTTTCCTCATCTACACTTTGACTACAGAGACCCAGAGAAAAATTTTGACCGAAGTAAAGTACACGGACTGGTGTGCAAGTTAATCAAAGTCAAAGATGTCAAAACAGCAACAGCTCTAGAAGTAGCAGCTGGTGGCAAGGTAAAATTAACTATGGATTGTCATCTTTGTTTTAGTTATATTATGTGGTGATGTATGTTATGTCATTCAGTGGGGACTAAAGTGGGGACTGTTGGTGTCAGGTGGAGGGTCTACCTAGTAGTAACTCTCCACCTGGATGCTAGCAATTCCTGGGTCCGGCGCCATAAACTGAGAATATACTTAAGTCAAAAATTCCATTTCAATTTATTCCATTATCAAACGTTCAAATAAATTTTAATGCAGAATGATTTACTTCTATTTATAAGTAGAATAAAACTAAATAAAATCCAAATCCCAATTATTAATTCTTTGATGTACAGAGGAATATGAATTTTTGACTTAAGTATATTCTCAGTTTATGGCACCAGACCCTGGTCTTCAATATGAAACCTTTTGGTTGTCATGAATATTTTTGAGTTATATATTATGTTATAAAAGTTTTAGTAATTCATTGAGGATCAGTGTGGGATTGTTAGTGCTTGATGGAGGTTCTAAGTAGCAAAACTCTAAAGCTCTCTAATTAGCAGTCCTTGACAGTGTATTTACAGGATTTTTTTATATGCCCGTCTTAAGATGGGATGCATTATGGAATGGCGATGCCCATCTGTCTGTGCATCTGCTATGGCACGTAATGACTTGAGTTTGTGTCAAAGAATTTTTGTGATGCTTTTACCTGATGCCAAGACTATGGAGAGGAAGCTGCCTTTCAATTTTCAGATTCATCCGATTTTAATTTACAGAGTTATGGGTCTTAGATTTTTTAAACATGTTTATTTAGCATAACTTCCTATAGCACAGGATATCCTAAGTTTCTGTCAAAGGATTTTCACGATATTTTTACTTGATGCTAAGACTACAGGGAGGAAGCTGCCTTTCATTTTTCAGATTTGAACTTACTGAGTTACAGAACTTAGATTATTTTTTAACATGGTAATATGGCATGACTTCTTATGGCATGCGATAACTTAAGTTGCCTTCAAAGGCTATTCGTGATATTTTTACCAGATGTTTAGATTATGGAGAGGAAGGTGCCTTTTGACTTTCAGATTTACCCAATTTGAACTTAAGGAGTAATGGGACTTAGATTTTTTAAAAAACATTTTTATTTAGCATGACTTCCTATGGCAAACAAAAATTTAAGTTTATGTGCAAGGATTTTTGTGATATTTTTACCTGATGTTAAAACTACAGCCAGAAAGCCACCTTTTGATTCTCAGATAGATCTGATTCGTACTTACAGAGTTATGGGACTTAGATTATTTTGATAACATTGTAATATAGCATGATTTCCTATGGCATGCAATGACTTGAGTTTACGTGAAAGAATTTTCATGATATTTTTACCTGATGCTAAAATTATGGAGAAGACACTTTTTATTTCTTGTGTATTTTTACATTGAAGGGAAAAAAAGGTGGGGGGCAGGGTTGTTAGATTATTCTCTTGGCTGCAACTTACTGCCTTTATGGATTTTAACAATATTATGCAGGGCTTTTGTCCTGAGCCAAAGCATGTGTTATCTTGAGTCCTGAATAATTGTGGAGGGGGGAGCCTCTACTCTTAATAATTTTTTCCCATCAAACCAAGTGAAGGTCGTATTATGTCACACTAGGCGTTGCTTTTGTTTTTGAAATTGATAAGGTATATTTTTAAGCAACTGATAAACAGCACATTAAAATATATATTATATACAGTGATGCGTTAATCCGGGCTCCGTTTAAGCCTAAAAAAAAAAGTGTTTCCTATAACCCGACTGACCCTGTTTTTACCCCCGACTCAAGTTTTTTCTTTTTCAAGAAAAATATTGAGATAGACACGACAAAAAAATTGATTCGACCTACCGCCCCTTAAATTTTCAGCCATGTTATAGGAAACACATATATTTTTTTTTGGGGGGGGAGGGGGTCCTTATTCGGAAAATCCACTTTCCGGACAAGAAAGTGTGGGAATGGATTTCCCAAATGATATTTTGATCCGATAATCAGGAAATCTGCGTTCTGGATCCGGACAAGGAAATACGAGTACAGAATTCCAAAAGTACATGAAATTTGCTCCGATAATCCACACAAAAAGCCATGTTATAGAAAACACATATATTTTTTTGGGGGGGTCCTTATTCGGAAAATCCACTTTCGGGACAAGAAAGTGTGGGAATGGATTTCCCAAATGATACTTTGATCCGATAATCAGGAAATCTACGTTCTGGATCCGGACAAGGAAATACGGGTACAGAATTCCAAAAGTACATGAAATTTGCTCTGATAATCCACACAAAATTTTGCTCTCCAGACATAGCTGTAGCAAATAACTGCAGTTTAATTAATACACTGCTTATCTCTTCTCTGCACTGATTGTTTTTTAACAATTCAACGATGCGTTTACCAGGTCACCTACCTATGGTATGTTAATTACCTATCCAATTAAGAAATGACCGCTTGTGGTGTAGTCATACATCATATTAGCGGTCATTTATGATTGCTTTTTAATGAGTCAGCACACGCTCACGCCAGAAATGAAGATTACTGTTAGTTGAATGATAGTAAATAAAAGTAAATTGCTGACTTCGCAGCTTACATTGTTGATTAAATATTGGGGCTTTAGATTGTAACCAAACTTTAAGTATCGTCACTCTTCTATCTGAGATCGATAATTGATAAGGTATCCTTACTTCGTGCTCATTACATTATTTTGTAGAGAAGTTTTAACTTTTAGTTATTCTTCTGTTTCATAGTTATAGAAAATTTTTATATTTAAAACATGAACACTATAAATTTATCGGGACATAAATGCTTTTCAATTCTAAATTTATATGACACAGCAGGACATTAGATAAACACTCCGATCCGATAGAAGTAAAATTAATTAGTCAAGTGCAAGGTATATACAAAGGCGGCTGTCAACATTTTAATAGAGGAAAGTTGATTGAAAAATCTTGCAGGTTTCAAAAATTTGGCTGCAATTAATGTACAATTTACTAAAGATGTTAATACATTAAATACGTAATAGATATATATTTCTTTGTATACAAATTAAACGCATATAAGGATTATTACTTGTGTTTTATCGTGTACTGTATACACCCTTCTTTTATCAACAAATAAGATTCTTTAATATCTAATGTACCGGTACTGTGATCCGGTAATCCGGAAAATCCATTTATCCGGACAAATCGGCCGCGAACAAACATGCTACGGATAAACGGAGCATCACTGTATACATAATATTATTTCCTTAGACTGCTTATATAATTAGAGCTGGCATGCCACAATGGGTTATGTGCTTGGCTCTTGACAGAGAGGTTCTGAGTTTGAATCCTGCTGGTGGCTGTCCAGTAAACTTGGCATGTAAAAATCCTTCACCGCTTCAGATGGGTCTAAATTTCTGTGCATTGCCTCAGGCAAATGATGTTGCAATGTAAGTGCAATAATCCAGGGTTGATAAAAAACAAGAATCAGACAAGAGCTTGTCTGTATAGACTATAACTATACCTGTGTGATATCAAGAATTAGACAAGAGCTTGTCTGTATAGACTATAACTATACCTGTGTGATATCAAGAATCAGACAAGAGCTTATCTGTATAGACTATAACTATACCTGTGTGATAACAAGAATCAGACAAGAACTTATCTGTATAGACTATAACTATACCTGTGTGATATCAAGAATCAGACAAGAGCTTATCTGTATAGACTATAACTATACCTGTGTGATATCAAGAATCAGACAAGAGCTTATCTGTATAGACTATAACTATACCTGTGTGATATCAAGAATCAGACAAGAGCTTATCTGTATAGACTATAACTATACCTGTGTGATATCAAGAATCAGACAAGAGCTTATCTGTATAGACTATAACTATACCTGTGTGATATCAAGAATCAGACAAGAGCTTATCTGTATAGACTATAACTATACCTGTGTGATAACAAGAATCAGACAAGAGCTTATCTGTATAGACTATAACTATACCTGTGTGATATCAAGAATCAGACAAGAGCTTATCTGTATAGACTATAACTATACCTGTGTGATATCAAGAATCAGACAAGAGCTTATCTGTATAGACTATAACTATACCTGTGTGATAACAAGAATCAGACAAGAGCTTATCTGTATAGACTATAACTATACCTGTGTGATAACAAGAATCAGACAAGAGCTTATCTGTATAGACTATAACTATACCTATGTGATAACAAGAATTAGACAAGAACTTGTCTGTATAGACTATAACTATACCTGTGTGATATCAAGAATCAGACAAGAGCTTGTCTGTATAGACTATAACTATACCTGTGTGATATCAAGAATCAGTGTATTGGTAATTTTTTCCCCCAATTACTCTATATTAAGTTTATATTGGTTGCTTAATTGGTGTTTTACATCACTTTGTAAGTGTCCTAAATACATGGTTTTCTGATTAAAACAATTTTGATGTTTTTATCCTTTTGTTTCAAAGAGTTTAGAAGGCCTTCTTGTAACTCCTGATATTTCATGGGTTTATCTCTAATCTCTTGGTATTTTATGAGTTTATCTCAAATCTCTTGATGATTCATGGGTTTATCTCTAATCTCTTGATGATTCATGGGTTTATCTCTAATGGCTTGATGATTCATGGGTTTATCTCTAATCTCTTGATGATTCATGGGTATATCTCTAATCCTTGATGATTCATGGGTTTATCTCTAATGTCTTGATGATTCATGGGTTTATCTCTAATCTCTTGGTATTTTATGAGTTTGATGATCTCAAATCTCTTGATGATTCATGGATTTATCTCTAATGTCTTGATGATTCATGGGTTTATCTCTAATCTCTTGATGATTCATGGGTATATCTCTAATGGCTTGATGATTCATGGATTTATCTCTGATGTCTTGATGATTCATGGGTTTATCTCTAATGTCTTGATGATTCATGGGTTTATCTCTAATCTCTTGATGATTCATGGGTTTATCTCTAATGGCTTGATGATTCATGGGTTTATCTCTAATGTCTTGATGATTCATGGGTTTATCTCTAATCTCTTGATGATTCATGGGTTTATCTCTAATCTCTTGATGATTCATGGGTTTATCTCTAATGGCTTGATGATTCATGGGTATATCTCTAATCTTTTGATGATTCATTGGTTTATGTCTAATCTAGAGTATTCTTCTTCACTCAGTGTAGATCACTACTACATAAATGTAAGTACTGGAAAATGCAGGTAGTAATTTTCATAAAGCCAAAAAGTTTCAAAGTGAAGTTGCATTTTGAAAATGTTAAAATTTTGCAAAAGCGAGTGGACATTAAATCTTATTCATCTGTTCACCTGTATGTCTGTCTGTTCATCTGTCACAAAAACTTTAACCTTGGTTATAATTTTTAACCAAAGGACATAGGGCCTTCATATTTGGCATGTTTGTCCCTAATTGCAATACCTTTCTGTTGGTACCAAAATTTTTATCATGTGACCTTGACCGTGACCTTTGACCTACCTCAATGTAACTTTTTAACCGTGATATACAGGGCCTTCATATTTGGCATGTTTGTCCCTAATTGCAATACCTTTCCGTTTGTTCCAAAATTTTTTATCATGTAACCCTGACTGTGACCTTTGACCTGCTTCAATGTAACTTTTCTATCATAAGACGTAGAGCCTTCATATTTGGCATATGTGTCTGTGGACATGCACAACCATGACAGTATGTCACAGATCATTGCACCCTTGCTGATAGAACCCCCAAAGTGGGGGATCATAATTCTCTGAATTTACTTGTTTTTCAGAATTATATCTTTTATTTAGAATGGTAATCTTGAACTATATAAATGATAATAAATCAATCATCAATGACTCTGGTCTTTATTTTAGCTGTATAACGTTGTGGTTGATACAGAAGTAACAGGTAAAAAGCTGCTGCAAAAAGGAGAGCTAAAAAGACGCTGTACTATCATTCCCTTGAATAAAATATCAGCTAAAAGTATTGGTGCTGATGTTGTCAAAAGAGCTGAGGACTTGGTAAGTCATTCTTTGAATAAATGTACAGCATGTTTCTCTGGCTATTTTTTTGTACAGTAATAAACACTAGCTGTCGCCATATAATTAGAATACTCAGAAGGTGGCATCAATCAAAATACTGATAAATAAAGACATTTTGTTGAATTAGGTTGGTAGAGATAATGTGCACACAGCTTTATCTCTGATCGGCTATGAGAAAGATCTGCAGACTGCCATGGAATTCGTGTTTGGTTCAGCTTTTGTATGTAAGGACATGAACAGTGCCAAAAAAGTAACTTTTGATGAGCGTGTGATGAAGAAATCAGTTACTCTGGATGGAGATTCTTTCGATCCAGCAGGAACTCTCACTGGAGGTAAGAAAATAGATGTATAAGGTGTAGAAGTTTTGTATTTATTAATTTGCTACTACATATATTGAAGAAAGGTTTTCAGTTAATGCATGAATTATTGGTGTTTTGGCAGGGAAGCTCTCTTAATGTTGAAATGTCCTTTTTGTGTCGCCACAAAAAATATCAGAAATCCAAACTTATCTCCAGAAAAGAATTGAAAAAGTATTTTGAAGAAATATTAAAGTAGCTGTATGTTACATTCTAGATTTGAAAGTATATTTTGAATAGATGTATTTCATTATTTAACAAGTCTATCATCTATGCAATCAGTAAATATATGAACTGGCCACATATGTATGTCAAGCATGTGCATATATAAATGGCCACAGATGTATGTGAAGCATGTGCATATATAAACTGGCCACAAATGTATGTCAAGCATGTGCATATATAATTGGCCTCAGATGTATATTAAGCATGTGCATACATAAACTGGCCACAGATACATGTCAAGCATGTGCATATATAACTGGCCACAGATGTATGTGAAGCAAGTGTATATATAACTGGCCACAGATGTATGTGAAGCAAGTGTATATATAACTGGCCACAGATGAATGATAAGCATGTGCATACATAAACTGGCCACAGATGTATGTCAAGCATGTGCATATATAAACTGGCCACAAATTTACGTCAAGCATGTGCATGTATAACTGGCCACAGATGTATGTTTAGCATGTGCATACATAAACTGGCCACAGATGCATGTCAAGCATGTGCATATATAACTGGCCACAGATGCATGTCAAGCATGTGCATATATAACTGGCCACAGATGTATGTCAAGCAAATGCATATATAACTGGTCACAGATGTATGTCAAGTATGTGCATATATAACTGGCCACAAATGTATGTGAAGCATGTGCATATATAACTGGCCATATATGATATCGAGCAAGTGCATATATAAATGGCCACATTTGTATATTAAGTATGTGCATACATAAACTGGCCACAGATACATGTCAAGCATGTGCATATATAACTGACCACAGATGTATGTTTAGCATGTGCATTTATAAATTGTCAATAATTGTATGTTTAGCATGTTTGTATACATAAACTGGTCACAGAAGTATGTCTACCATATTAAAAATAAATGTTTTCACCCTAGGTGCAAGGGCACACACAAATTCTGTTTTGGAGAAATTGCAAGAGGTCAAAGATGTAGAAACAAAGTTACAGGAGAAGCAGTCTAAGCTTTCCCATATAGAACATGAGTTACAGTCACTGAAAAAAATGGCTGAAAGGTAAAGACTTTTGTGCTTTTAAAAGGGAGAAAATGTTTCAAAGCATTTACAATGATTTAGAAGTGTTCAACAGTAAACTGAATGATTTATGTTCTATTTTAACTTTCTATAAAGGCAGTACATTTAGTCCTTGGAACACTATTTTTCATTTTGTAAGAAAGTGTTGAATTTTTTTTAATGTCATGAAATTCATTTGTTTCTCACCCCAATATTTTATTGAATTTAGGATTGTGTTTATGCTAAAGATTCAGGAGCATTTAGCATTTGGATTGTTTGTCTGTTGGTCTATCCATCTGTTTGTCAGTCTGTACATATTTCTGTCCCGCTTGAAGAAAGATGCAATACCTTCTTTATCTTGAACACTAAGCCACCAAAATTCAACTATGTGTGTATCTTGGACTTTCTCACTTTTCAACAGCATCGTCTGACCAAGGACATTATTAAACTTTACACAAAAGTTAGGGTCCTGCATTGAAATGCCTGCTGACAAATTTGTTGGGGACTGGGGGTATCTCTGTCTTACAGACACATCTTTGTTTTTGAGTCTGCGCTCTCATAGCGCGCAAGACTCAATGGCATCGCTTTTCAAATTCTCGCTTTTCAGTGGTTATAACTTTCACTACCGATATAGAGCTTACTATGCCGCTGAAAAACAAAGTGCCGAAAAATTACTGATGTTGTCTTAAAAATTCTTGATCAGCACAATGTACCTTTAGCTCAGTTAATTTAAGCTAAACATAAACTAGTTTCAATAACTCGAAAATGAGTTGCAATAATGTTTTCAAATTTCGCGTAATAATATGTAGTTTTGACTACTTTACGATGTGTTTACCACCGACACCGTCGGATGTACTCGATTGTGTAATTCTCTGGACAAAGCATTTGTCTTGATCTTGTATCGCTTGTTTTTATCGAGATATTTCAATTAAAGTTTTCCCCAACATGTTCTGGAACTTTAGTTCTTTTTCACATATATGACAAATTTAAAGATCGATCTTCCCCCATTTCCTCTGACAATGAAAATGCATTATAAATATTTAGGTAAATGTTGTATGTTTCTAAATATAAATGATGTTAAAACATTATGAGAATCATGAATAAGATGGTTATTTAATGTCCCACTTGAAGGAATGTCGTTCCTTGGCTCAGCTTCGACTCGTGACAACAATGCAGTAAAACTTGTTGCAATGAAGTTGTCGATTGCACGTTCATTTCGGATACAAGCAATTGCAAACTCTTTGCTGTAAGATAGTATTGTAACAGGGTTACGTTCACATTTGAAATAATAAATCCTGTTTAAGGTTTGATGATTTATTTTGTTGAATCAATCTGTTCTTTTATATTTTATATGAACCCTAAAACATTTAAACAACAATATATAAGTATAATGAAACATGATGATAAAAACATATGCATGATAAGGATTACAAAGCCGTTAAAACAATGTAAAATAATCAATACAGTAAGAGTTACTTCCCTTACAACGTAATCCATTATCAATACATGAAATATGATATTTATTTTTCTGATATGATAATATTTCATTACATTAATATATTAAGTATGTATTTTAATACATAGTAAAATGTAGGAATTAATCAAATGTTTAATTTGAGCGAATAATTAATAAAATACCTAATTATTGATCAGGGTCCACACACATCTTCTATATCAGATAAATCTCTTACATTCTGGTAATCTATAGGTAATAAGAACGAACGTTTTAATCATTCTATACAATGAAAAATGCATCAGCGTGCATCAACACATGCGCGTCAAATTTTATAAAACTATACACAACAATGATGTACACTTATGAATATTAAATCAAATAAAGAAAACTACTCTCACTTTAATAAACTGTCTCTCAAATCGATCTCATACGATGTTATGAGAACGAAAATTAGAAATAAGAATATTATCAGAAAATATGAAAATTATGCTAAAGAAAGAATGAAAAGCAAACTTACTGTCAGTAGGTAGGTCGTATGTATATATATGATTTATTTTTAGATGTTTTACGCTGCGTGTGTATAATACTTTTAATATGCGTCTCTCCCTGATCGAATCGTTTTAATGTCTGCTCTATATCGCTCGCCAGGGTACTTTTGGCGGGAATCAAGCATGAAAAATAACTGACCAATAGTATTATAGAATGTATGGAAAACTGACCAATGCATATTCTCCACACATATATATATATAGGTTAGGACAAGTAGCCTTAAGCTACATGTATGTAATGGAACAAAATATAAATAAAAGCGAAAATTGAAAACTGATTTAATTGTTTTTATTTGAAGTAGTTTACAATATTTTTATGAAATATGTAAATAGACAACATGAATTATATACAATAAATATCTTAAAATTTCACGCTACCACAGTATGAAGAGAGCAAATTTTATTATTAGCATTTTGTACATAGGTATAATGACGATGTAGTTGCAACAAATACCTAATTTTTGCCGCGCCCCCCATTTTCCTGAAATCCTGAATCCGCCACTAAAATGGTAAAATGATTACATACTTAAAATCAGCAAAGCCGACTCTCAGGACTTTTGAGTCCTTTGATTTATTCTTTAGAATTATGTGATTTGATTTAATGTCTTTAAATTTATATTCACAAGGTTCACAAGTATAAAACAGAAATATGATCTGAAAGTTCAGGAAGCCGAATTAGTTAAAGCTCGTCTAGAACAAAGTTCCCACCATCAGCAGCTAGAAGAAATTCAAAAGTTACAAACATCTATTGGTAAGGATCAGAACAATGATATAATCTTAACTCAAGCTACCTAGTTGCTGAATCAATATTGGAGTCTTCCCCTTAAGAGAAATCGAAAGATGTTACATGTGTAACATTTTGAAACAAAATATAGTATATTTATAGTCAATATTGGCCATTCATGCATAATGTACACTTAAATCTTGGTATGGTCTGTTACCAACTAGAATATATATGTGAATGTTAAATGTAAGCCATGGTACAAGGCTGGTACATAAAAAGCAAGGTCACATGGTCAGTGGAGATAATAATCTATCTATAAATTTCATTTTGAAATAGCGAGGGAATCAGTTCTTTTGGTAAAAAACTAAGGTGCTGTGCAAATATTGCCAAAAAATAAAAAAAGAATTGGAATAGTTGCACAACCTTATTGCACAGTTTGGAAAACTTTTAAAGTGTTATAACTCCCAAATGGTAAGAAAATGAAAAAATATGAAAAGCTTTGCTTGAGAAACATCAATGCAAGTTTCAGATGTCTTTCTCGGTATAAAAATTGTAGAAAATGAATATTGAAAACCTAAATATTTCTCTTAAAACTCCTGTTAAAGATATGCATGTAAGGAAGTAAAGTATATTATACACTAGGTCTGTATTAATCAAAAAATAAAACACAGAAATAGTTGCTACCGGTACTTTTGAAACATCAAAATTCAAATTTCTAACTGTAGAATTACCTTTTATGTAGTTATTTTGGATTGTGATAAATACATATATGAAATTATGATTCTGTATTATGGTTAATTTGTAGATGAACAAGAGAAAATTCTGAAAAATGCTGAAGAAATAAAAAACAAAATGAGTAAAAAAGCTAAAGAGTTGGAGGATAAAATAAAAAATGCAAAAGCTGTCAGGGAGAAAGAACTGAAGGAGGCAGAGAAAGCTGTCTCAGCCGCTAAAAAGAAGATGGAAGAATCCAACAAAAAGATGAAAGAAAAACTTCAAGTTTGTATTTGTATTACATACAAATTTGGAAAGGGAGCGGGGGGGGGGGGCGGCGGGGCGGGGGGGGGGGGGCGGGGGGGGGGGGGGGGGGGGGGGGGGGGGGGGGGGGGGGGGGGGGGGGGGTGGGGGGGGGTGTGGGGGGGGGGGCGGTGGGGGGTGGGGGTGGGGGTGTTGGGGGGGGGGGGGGGGGGGGGGGGGGGGGGGGGGGGGGGGGGGGGGGGGGGGGGGGGGGGGGGGGGGGGGGGGGTGGGGGGGGGGGGGTGGGGGGGGGGGTGGTTGAGATATATAGGAATCACCCTGTCTATCTGTATGTCCAGCTGAGAAGTTTGACAAAGCAAGTTTCTCAAAATGTACTACATGTAGTGGGAGATCCATTATTTTCCCATATTCACAGTTATTCTCATATTTACTGCAAAATGATCAGCTTGTCTCCCACAGGGGGTGGAAGATAAGCTACGTGACCTATTTCGCGCTCATTGTTATCATGACGTCATAAGCAAACACGACAAACGTCAACGTCAAGCAACCTAACTTTTGTTCATTTTCCAACAAAACGGAAGGGAAAATGACAAATTTAGGGGCAATTTATTGAATGGGAGAAAAATAATCTACCGCTATTGTCCGGTGGTGACAGAGAAATCAACAAACCCTCGTGTCAAATTAGCTTAGCCCATGCCTCGGCATGGACTAAGATAATTTGACACTCGGGTTAGTTGATTTCTCTGTCTCCACCGGACAATAGCAGTAGATTCTATTATACTTATACCAGTGATGTATCTAGGGATGTCTTGTTGCAGATGCTGTGTCTAACCTACAATTCCCACTCAAGTGATTAGGTTAACAAGTTTGTTAAAGGCTAATGAAGGACAAAGTACAGGTTTTACAACCCTCAAACTTACACAACTGATGTATCATGGGTTGACTAACTGTATGGATGCTGAATGTGACCTCAATCTTCCTCTTGAGTGATTAGGTTAAGAAGTCTCTGAAAGGTCAATATTGGACAAAGTAAAAGTACTACAACCTTCATACTTACACAACTCTTATATCATAGGTATGTTAGTGACCAAACTAAGGTAGTGCTGACATCTACTGTGACACAAGACCTCACTGTTAACTGTCTCATCCACAAGACAAGACTCTGAGAAGCTACTGGTGACACTCCAACCTAGGACCAGTCAGTCTTAAGGCAGCCAAACTACCAACTGTACTGTAGCCTTAAGGCAGCCAAGCTACCAACTGAACTATAGCCTTAAGGCAGCCAGCCTTAAGGCAGCCAAACTACCAACTGAACTGTAGCCTTAAGGCAGCCAAGTTACCAACTGTACTGTAGCCTTAAGGCAGCCAAGCTACCAACTGAACTATAGCCTTAAGGCAGCCAAGTTACCAACTGAACTGTAACCTTAGTACAGCCAAGCTACCAACTGAACTGTAGCCTTAATAGCCTTAAGGCAGCCCAGCTACCAACTGTATTGTAACCTTAAGGCAGTCAAGCTTCCAACTGTACTGTAGATTAAGGCAGCCAAGCTACAACTTAGCTATAGCCCTAAGGCAGTCAAACTTCCAACTGAACTGTAGCCTTAAGGCAGCCAAGCTACCAACTGAACTGTAGCCTTAAGGCAGCCTAACTACCAACTGAACTATAGCCTTAAGGCAGCCAAGCTACCAACTAAACTGTAGTTTTAAGGCAGCCAAGCTACCAACTGAACTGTAGCCTTAAGGCAGCCAAGCTACTAGTTGAACTGTAGCCTTAAGGCAGCCCAGCTACCAACTGTACGAGCTCTAATGATAAACATAAAAGTGATAAGTGTAAAATATACGTATATTTTGTCTGTCAAAAAAACTTGTAGAACAACATTATGTCAGTTATTGCTAGATGTGAAGTGCTGTGAAAATTCATCTAACTTCTTTCTATAATATAGTAAGATAGGTTGTAAAACATAAGTGGAAATTCCAAGTTATATATCAGTGCACTAGTTAAGTAGAAAATTTATTACCATCAATGATTTTATTCCTCAATTTCAGTTTCTCTCGCACACTTTCAGGTAGCTGATAGTTTAAAGTTGGAGTCAGAGGAACTAGAAAAGGAGATAGAAAGTTATGAAAATCAGTTGCAAACTGTTGCTGATGTCATAAAACAGTATGAAGATCAGATTGCAGAATTGACAGAGAAATCCAAGGAAACAAAGGTTTGAGATGTATTAGTTAAATAGGCTTTGTTAAAGAAATAATGAAAAAAAAAAAAGAAAGAAAAAAAAAAGGCATTTGTATGAAAAACTGAATTAATTGTAGTTTTTTATTGTAACACGAAGTGTTACACTGTTATGGACCCGGGTCATGGGCGCTGCCATATTGGGATTCACCCCTTTGCTCGTGTATTCCTACACTCAGTGAAATAGGTCTATGATTATGTGCGTTGAATTTGCAAATATTCATGAACATTTGATACTTTTGGTATGTTGATAACTACATATTCAGCAAATTATTTAGGAAGATATATGGAAAGTCTATACCAGAGCTGAACAAACACGATGATTATTTTTGAAACTAACTGGCATGTAACCTATGTTTTCATTCAGTAGTTGATTACTACGCACTGATCGCACATTTTCGGGCCTTTCCGTCGGCCCTTGCCAACCACAATAAACAACATGATTTGATGACGTTTATGGGCCGAAAAATTGATGTTTTACTTGATTTAAAGTGAGGACAGCAGACTGTATAAGTTAAATTTTTCCTTTCCGTATTGTAAACATTCTGCGTAAGTTTCACCAGAGCTGGGTATTAAATTGGCCCCCCTTTCCAAAATTCCGCGTTGCTAAGGGACGAATAGCGTCATGTATAAAATTCTTCCGAGAAACGATTTGATATTTAGTGCACCGACTTAAGAAGTTTCTTCAGTTTCATATTCTTAAAATTCCATGATTAATTTATTAATCACAAATTGATTCATACATGAGTGACTTGACATCGTAAACAGCTGAACAGGCAGATTTCAAATCTGATTTGCTCGGCGCGGCGAGATGAAATAACATGATGGAAAGCATGTTGCACGCATGTCATGTACGTTTTTCAGATTATTGGTTTAACTTGATTGTTAATAAATGTGCACGTGAATGGTAGAAACTTGCAATTGTCCTTGATATGAGATTTAAGATGGACGTTAAGAACAGTGAACGAAGTTTGGTTCAGAAAAAAAAAAAGAACAGAATTTTTTGATAGTTGGAGTCAGAGGCAGATGTGGTACAAAGTCAAAAGAGTAGGTATAATGACTTTTAAATTTGAGGGACGGTTATATCGTGGGTTACATGTCTGAACGCTAATGTGTGGACCAAATTTGAATTATTCAAAACAAAACAAGTGAATTAGAATGTCTTTTTAAACATCACTTTTTGTCCCCCACTTTTGTGAAAGCAAGGGGACATTACATCTCATAATACTCATTCCTCCATCTGTCAGTCTGTCACAAAAACTTAAACTGGGCAATAATTTCTATTGAAATGGTCGGCTCATACCTTCACCATCGCTCATACCTTCACCGATGGTGAAGGTATGAGCCGACCGTTTCAATAGAAATTACCTGGGCAATAACTTTTGATCCAGTAGGGGTACCATTTCACAAGTAGATTCCTTGTGATGAGACTTTCCATTTAAGATAATTACTTTTGACATCTTAGAATTCTTTTGAATTCACTTGGTTATCTTGACAGTTATGTATCCTCAGGAACACCCTTATCTGATTACAACCCCCTCCTAATTACAAACATGGATGTCTTCTCTGTCTTTGTACACATCAAATCCACAGCAAGTGGTCAGAGCAAGGACAGTTTTATGATCTCCTTCACATAGTTTGTATGATCTTGTGATATAGGCCTGACATCCGCAACTGGAAAACTAAGTTTAGGACAAACTACAAATGCTGCAAATAGCAAACATCTTGGATATACACTTGACGGCATGCTTTTGATGCTGCACGTGACATAATTTTTCAGTTTGAGTGGCAATAGTTAGCCTTTTAGAGTACCTCAATTTTCTGTACAAGCTACAAGTACCAAACTTACACTAATTAATTATTCATCTTGCAGACTTGAAAACATGTTTCAAGCTGTACCTGACACTTTTTTATCACCCGCCTTTTGTGAAAACATGGGGACATGAAATCTCATTTGTCTGTCCATCCGTCTTTAACCTTGGTCATAATGTAGGGCCATCATATCTGGCATGTTTGTGCCTAGTTGCAATACCTTTCCTGTATCTGTAGATATGCACAACAATGACAATGTCACAGATCGCTGCACCCTTACTGTTAGAGCGTCAAAAGCAGGGACCACAACTCTCTGAATTTGCTTGTTCCATTTGAGTCATTTGGTATCATGTTTTGGGCACAAGTATCTCAGTTATGGACAGTACAAGTACCAAAGTTGCACCAATGATTCATCTATGGGATGCACACTAGAGTACCTTGTTCGATTGCTTCATGTGACAGTTTTCCACTTCCGTGATTTGGTTAATCTGTTGGGGGTACCTCAGTTTGCGACAAACTAGTAAAAATAAAAGACTTCTGACTTGGCCGTATGCCAAGTCACCTCGACTAAACAGTGTGTGAAAATTCCCAAACTTGTGCTAATGGTTCATCTTGGGACGCATACTTGAATGCAAGCTTCGTAAAACTATTCCCACTTCAATTTTGTTTCATTATAAGAAAATTGATTGGAATAACTCAATAAAAAAGAGTCATTTTTTGGAATTTGTGCCGTTCATTGTAAGAATGAAAATTGTCCTGAATTAAGGGGGTAAGTCTGGGTGAACTAGTAAGAAGAATTAAAATCTACAATTGGCTATTTCATGCATATTCTATAAGAATAGACAAAGGTAGATTAAGAATAAACAAAAACATATGTTATGGAGGCATATTATTGTACTAGAATCAATGCAAATTAATACTGTTTCATGCCCAATTCGATATATACGGTAGTTATTTTGGTAGATAAACTTATGAATTTATACTGATTGATTGAAAAATAACAAGGATTATCGAAAAGCCTCTAACACCTTACGAAGCGTTTCATAGTGGTTATAGTAATTAAACAAACCTACTAAAATGATGACAATTTCACAAGAAGTACACTTATTTGATAATTTCTGTAATCTGCATCACTGTGATATTACACTGTAATGTGCAATGGTCTGTCATAAAAGTCAAAACACAACATAAAATTACAATTGGTAATGGAGCATTTTACAAACAAATTTTATATTTATTGCACCCACCCCCCCCCCCCCCCCCCATTTTGCTATAACCTCGTTTGTGTGTAATATATATTGAATGAAATATTTCCTTTTCATGATCAAGAAAGGAATTGATTTGTATATATATAAGCTTCAAATGACATTTCAAATTAAAACCATATTTAGATTCGATATAATCAAAATATATAAACATTATAAATGCCCTCCCCCCTTTTAGGAGGATGGAGGCTATTTGGAAAACAAGTACATATATTTCCTTGAAAAAATCTGCCTTTGTGGTACATATATACATGTAACTACTTTAATGAATATGTCAGTAACAATATCATAGTACATGTATTATTTAAAAGTTTAAAATGTCTTCTTTTTAATGATATCTAAATCATGCCTCTTCTGTGAACAAGTCCGGAGATATAATGGCTAAAAGACACCATACTTTTCATCAGACAGCATATACAGCAGGTGCAACGACATCACGTCATTAAGACGTAATGTCTCAATAACATCATCCTGTACTGCATGATGTAAATCTGCAGCCCTTTTCAAATACGTTAGTACTCTGAGGATTAAAAATAAAAACCCTCTCTTGTTCATTGAATTTAGTTTTGATTGTTTCAAGATAATTAAATATACTGGCCTTCGCTTTTAGTTAACTATATTGTGCTTTTTTTGGTTTTAAAATATTTTACTTTTCCCATTTCGTATTTGCCGGCATAGAGATCTATATCAGCATTGTTGATTGCTAGAGCAACAGAAATCGGTTTGTCGTAAACAAGTTTTGGTCAATAGAATAACTCTAAAAACGGTTTTCTTCAACATCACATGATAATTTACAAACACATGCATAATAGACAAATTATTGAATATTACATCTGTATTTTCTATCACAACTAAAAATGTTACATCATCGTGACAGTACGAGTTACCTCCCACCGTTAGGGCAATTACAGTACAGTCCAGATGGAACTTTGAATGCCCACTGTCCACAGTGGGCAGTCCACCTGAAATTTCAGTGGGCATTAGGACAGTGGACATTTACCTGAGCTTATCAAGCTGTCCACTTACCTGTATGTTAATTCCAGATGACTCTTGCAAGAATGTCCACTGTGTCCAGTAGACATTTTTAATGCCCACTCTAAAAATGCCCACTGTGACCAGTGGGCAAATAAAGTTCCACCCGGACTGTACTGTACTTTTAGGCGTAAATCGCTCACCAGACTACATCCTTGATACTATTGATAAAACGATTTCCTCTTCATCTTCATATGAGTGTTACTCAGGACCTTCAGTCCTTTGATTAATGTACAAATTCATTTTTGAGAAATGTTATATGCAGTGTATTGATGAAAATTCCACTATATCCAGTAAATGACTGTTTTACAGTGTTTCCATTTATCTATCAATCAATGATCAGCATATGTGGTCTTTGCATATTTGTTTTAGAAAATTTAGAATTAAAACAGTTACTAGATTTAGTATATGTACATATGTGAAGTTCATCTCTTCAGGATTTTGACCTTCAGCTTATAGAAATAAAAACTAATTTGCTAGTAATCAATATTGTGGAATAGTAATCATGATTTAATTATAAGCATTATTCAGATACATAATCTTACCACGTTTAGTATTACATTTTTATGTCCCCGGATTGATAGATCGAGGGCATATTGTTTTTTGTCCTGACTGTCTGTCAGTGTGTTTGTCTGTCTGTTTGATTGTTTGTCTGTTATCAACTTTAACCTTGGTCATAACTTTTGAACCATGAGTGAGAGACTTCATATTTCACATGTGTACTCAGCTAATGGAGCCCTTTCAAATGACACCAAGGTCAATGACCTTTTAACCATGACAATGACCTTCACACTAAAAATAACTTTTTGGACTTTTTTGCTGCCTGGGGCATTAGTGTTTCCCAATCACATCTTATTATCTATTAAGATATATCACAAGGGGTAGTGATCAACCTATTGTGTGTGTAATCAGAAAATCCCCGGCATAAGCTCTGACCTCATTGGCCAACCAGCTTGGAAATAGGTGTTTGCTTGTATCATACCTATGCATATGAATATATACCGGTATACAAGTACATTGATTAAGAAAAATATCACTTTCCAGAAAAACTGTCTTGAGTTTTTCAAAATGAAGGAACTTGAATTCAATGAAATGATTTTCATCTCATTATAGACAGCTGTGATAGCTCTAGTTCATATTCCATTTGGTTTTCAGAAATGTTTTAACTGATGTTTACCTTAATTAATGTATTACAACTTGTTTCAGTTCATAAGTCAACTGTTTACTTCTCTTGTTTGTATGTTCAGCATATAATTGCTGTCATGTCCGGGTGTCTGTTCGTCCGTTAATCTATACCTTTCATCAGAATTTGATCAAACTTCACCACAATGTTATTTAGGTGAAGGGCTTTTAGACAAAGGTCATTTCTGAAAGGTCAGGGTCACATAACTATGACTTAAATTACCATGAAGTACTTACATCTCCTACACCTTTCATCAGAATTTGGTCATACTTCACCAAAACATTATTTAGGTTAAGGGCTTTTGGACAAAGGTCACTCAAGGTCATTTCTGAAAGGTCAAGGTCACTTATTAACTATGACTTTAGATATCATAAAATACTTTTATCACCTACACCTTCATCAGAATCTGATCATATTTCACCAAAATATTATGTAAATTAAGGGCTTTTAAAAAAGGTGACTCAAGGTAATTTCTGAAAAGTCAAGGTCACAATAAAAAGTTTTATTTCATAATTAATCAAGATCAAGCTTATTATACCCCCAGCAAACGAAGTTTGGGAGGGGGGAGGGTAATCAGGGTTTTTTCCAATACTTTGGGAATGTTACGGGGTCCCTTGTAATTGGGAAAATAGTGTGAATTTTGTACAGTTTGGGAAAAGTTAAAAATTACACATATAAATACTAAATAAACATTATATTCAGGATTTTGTTTACTACTTCATTTATCTTGATTTCATCTCTTTGAATTTGTGCATTACACATACAATTTTTGTACTTAAATTTTTTCACTTTGGAGGTTAGAAGCAAATTGGGAATTTTTGGTCACTTTTTGGGAAAAAATGATACTATTTGGCATTGGGACTGGGTCCCTATAATGGACCCAAATTCACTAGAAAAAAATCCCTGGGTATATAGGAATCACCTTGTATGTCTGTCAGACCGTCCGTCCCAATTCGTGTCCGGGCCATATCTTTTTATTGGTTGGATGGATTTAGATAATATTTCACAATATTGTTGCCCATGGCCCAAGGGTGTGTCATGACCTTGACCCAAGGTCATAGGTCAAAGGTCAAGGTCACTGTGAACTTGGTTGTTAAAATCATCTCCAGGCCCTATCTTTTTATTGGGTGGATGGATTTAGATAATGTTTCACAATATTGTTGCGCATGACCCAAGGGTGTGTCATGACCTTAAACCAAGGTCATAGGTCAGTGAGTCAGTACCAGCACCATAAAAACCAGTAGACACAATTAAGAAAACTTTGTTCACAGTGTCATACATAACTTCTCACCCTGAGGTGCAGGGGGGGAGGGGGGGGGGGGGGGGAGGGGTGGCGGGGGGGGGGTGTTTGGGGGTGGGGTGGGGGGGGGGGGGTGAGATTTCAATAGGTGGATGATGTTTACAGAATTGTTGCTTAGAATCCAAGGGTGTGTCATGACCTTGAACCAAGGTCAGAGGTCAAGGTCATAAAAGACACAATAAGAAAAACATTGTTCGGGCCATATCTTCTCACCCTGTGCACAGATTTCAATAACATTTCACAGAATTGTTGCTTTAGATCCAAGGGTGTGTCATGACTGAATCAAGGTCAAAGGTCAAGGTCATGATAGACACAATAAGTAAAACCTTATCTGTTCCATAACGTTTTCTCCTGAGCATGGATTTCAATAATATGTCACAGAATTGTTGCTTAGAATCCAAGGGTTTGTCACGACTTGAAACCAAGTTCAAAGGTGAAAGGTCAAGGTTATAATAGACACAATAAGTAAAACCTTGTCTGGGTCATAACTTTTTTCTCCTGTGCACAAATTTCAATAGTATTTCACAGAATTGTTGCTAAGGATCCAGGGGTGTGTCATTGACCTTGAACCTAGGTCAAAGGTCAAGGCCATAATAGACACAATAAGAAAATCTTTGTCCAGGCCATAACTTCTCACCCTGTGCACAGATTTCGATAATATTTCAGGGAATTGTTGCTTTGGATCCAGGGGTTTGTCATGACCTTGAACTGCAGTCATAGGTCAAAGGTCAAGGTCACAATAGACACAATTGGTATAACCTTGTCCGGGCCATAACCTCTTCCCCTGTGCACAGTTTTCAATAATTTTCAAGAATTGTTGCTTAGGATCTAAGGGTGTGTCATGACCTTGAACCAAGATCATAGGTCAAAGGTCAAGGTCACAATAGACAGAATGGGTAAAACCATGTTTTTATTGATTATACCTCAAAATGTGCTTGTAAGTGGGACATCCATTACACTTATACCAGTGATGTATGTTGGGATAGATTATTGCATGTTTCTACTGTGTTGCTGCGGGGGGTATTAGTCCTGTTAGGACTGCTCTAGTTTATTTTACTTTCAGATACTGTGATCACTTGTTCTACATTTGACTCAATTAGATGTATATATGATACATTGAGATTTGAAATTGTCATCAATTAGTACAATGATTTTCTATATAGTGAGTCATTCATTTCCTTCATAACTGCTGTGCTTTTTGGAGAATCTATCGGTTTTACTGATTTTTGACCAGATTGCAAAGCAATTCCGGTCTATGAATTGGTGAAAACCGTCTGTCCGTCAGTCGTCAACATTTTGCGTTTAGCATTTGCAATCCGGTCATACCATCCTTGACGGTTTCCTGTTTGTATATGAATTGAGTCATCAATCTCCTCCATTATGTTTATAGGTATAACTGCTGTTCTGGGAGCATCCATCAGTTTTACTGATACTCTTGTTTGAAAAGCCTGTGTTTTACTTGAAAGACTTGATTTTATTGTCAGTCTTAAAGAAATGAAAACTTAGGGTAAATAAGGGCATGGCATACAACAAAAGGGCATAGTGTCACATGAAAAGGGCATGGTGCCATGCCATGCTTATTTACAGTAGATAAAACACTTTTTGATAAAATTTAATGCAAAATTACAAATAGGATGCTGTCAAGGAAGCCCAGGCAGAACTGAACAAACAAAAGGATCTTCTGAAAGCATGTAATAAAGACATTAGTAAACATCTAGCAGAACAGAAAGAACTGCAGAAAGATCACCACAATGCAGAGATCAAGATACAAGAGCAGGAGCACAAAATCTCCAAGTTCCAGGATGATTCTAAGGCAGCAGCCAGACAGGCAAGTATTCTCATTGTGCCTTTTTTAGCTCACCTGAGCCAAAATAGGTTACAAAAGAGTACCCTCCTTTGACAATCCTCTTCATACTGGCTATATACAGAGACAAACAGAATTTCATCCAAATTGGTCAACAGATGGTGCCACCATGTCTAAAAACTAGGTCTCACAATGGTACATATACATGTACCACTTGGTAATTATAGGAATATATAGGAATCACCCTGTCTGTCTGTCTGTCCGTCTGTCCATCAACCTTTGTCCGGGGCATAACTTTTTTATTCTTTATCATATGATGATCATACTTGGTACATTTGTTCCTTTAGAGATGCCGGTATGTCATGACCCTGAACCAAGGTTGTGGGTCAAAGGCCAAGGTCATATATATATATAGTTCTATGCCCTATTTTGAATTTTGGTGCCGTGGGGGGTATTTGTCCTGTTAGGACAGTTCTAGTTAAAATATGGAGAGTAGTGGTTCAAATCCAGCTGTGATCAAAATTTTTCATTTCTTTACATATCTAAATAAGTTTTTAGATATTTCTCATCACTCAACATATGAAATTAGGCCATTTTAAGTTGGATCTGGACAATATTTGAAACAATTGTTTTTCATGACCCAAACTTGAAATCAGTCAACAAAAGGCCCTACCTAAAGAAATTGACTAACTTGTTGCCCTGAATCACATCTTGCAGAGACAAAGCAAATGCTTAATATCAAAATCACCTGAATGGATGTGCAAAAAACTGTTGTTGTTTTTTATTCTGGTCTGAAATAAAATTTGACATATTTTCAAGATTTAGATAATTAATTGAATAAACTCAGTTACCTTTATTCTGCGAAAGCATTGAGAGATTTTAGTTTTAAATTTTGCAATTAACACAAAGTTTATAATTTATGCAATACAGGAAAAATAAGATATTGTCATAACTTATCTTTTTCATGCCATGATTTTGCAGTCTCTGACCAGGTCCCTTTAAGGAAAAAATTCAGGACTGGAATGCAAGTCTGAGATAGTATAAACAGATAAATAGAATCAAACTATTCTGCATGACATTATTTGAACATTTGATAATGGAATAATTTAAGATGAAATAATAATAATCTCTCAAAAATGCACATAGAACATTTAAAAGTGAGTCAGAGTATTTCATTTTAAATTTTCGCTTTATGAATACAATTGATGTCAGAAAAGTTATCTTTAAGGCATGACTAAGGATTTGACAGGTAACAATCAATGGATAATAAAATTAAGAAGTCGTAAAAGTATGATGTGTTCTACTTTTGTCTCTATTTTAGAATGCAATAGATATATTGTACATGTATGTACCTTCATCTTATTATAAACAACAATGGATGTATTCCAACATTAAAAAGTTAATGTACATGTCTGAGTGACTTCTCATTGAAACTGCATAATGAGCATGGTTAAAGTTGGATCCCTCAATTATAATTTTTCTGTAAGTTTAAAAAGTATTGTATCATATCGAAAATCCTAGTATCACTTCTGTGGTACCTCAATACATATTGTATCGTGAGGGGGGGATTTATCGTTTCAGTCATAGCTAAGGAGAGCTAAAACTTTTTAAAAGAGATGTAAAACTACAACATGCGAATTTACTTGTGTAGGGCTTTAACTTTTTTGACCAGTTTTGTGATGCCATTATATCACATCCTTTGACATTTCATGGTTTCCTAGAGTATTTTCCATCTTAGGAGGTTAAACTTCCAAAGCGATGCTTTAGATTTTGCCTGTTTAAACTTTCAACATGTGCTCCATGGACTGTTTCTTGCAATGCTTTTATGATTGTTTAGTGTACTTCATCTATAATAGTTGGCAGACATTGCAGATAATTTATAAATTTTTCTTCTGCATACTTGTATAGGTGGAAAGTCTTCTGCAGTCATATGATTGGATAGTGGACGAAAAGAAGTATTTTGGTCAAGTAAATACAGCATATGATTTCCAAGCAAACAATCCAAAGGAAGCAGAGAAACGCATCACTAAACTTCAGGATTCTAAAGAGAAACTTTCCAAGAGTGTCAACATGAGAGCTATGAATATGCTGGGTAAAGCAGAGGAGCAGGTAAAGGATACATGATGGGGCTGAAGCTGTGAACACTTTATCTAATACAAGATATGATCTGAACAATACAATATTTATCCCACAGGATAATATTAATCATGTTGTGATATTACTATAAATGGGTATACACTACTGAATCATGTCAAAGCTCAACTCAAAGGATACATACTAACAGAAAATAGATTTGTTTTTGATACAATATTTTGTAAGTTTTGAATGCATTATTTTAACTATAGATCTTTTTGATAATAACGTAGCTATATACCAAGGTTTATAAATATATCTGCCTTGATCAAATGTTTAGCAAGTGCAGATTGTATCAAAAAGCTGCTGGTTGGGTTGTCTCTGGAGGCATAGGCAGGAATGCCTTCTTAGCTAGAACAAAAAGACTGAACGTTTCCCTTTGCTGCCAGTGAAAGTGAAAGTAAGCATATGTATGAAGAGAAGCCCAAAGTAGCAGAATGGCTAGTGTGCTAGACTATTAATCAATGGATTTTAAACTTGCGTGGTCCTCAGGTTTGTGTTGAATAGTTAAAACAAAACTTCGGGTATGTTTAAGATCCTTTACTATTTGAGAACACTCGACCGCTAGTGAAAGTTTGAAGTATGTTTACAGCTATCATAGTGTTGCCATGGTAAAAAGTTCAGAATTCCCAAAAATTGATGAAATTAAAACTGTATTTTTGAATTGACTTAATTGCAGTACTCTGATCTCATGAAGAAGAGAAAGATTGTGCTGAATGATAAAATTAAAATTGGTGCAGTTATAGCAGAATTGGATCAGAAGAAGAATGAGGCACTTAAGAAAGCTTGGGAACAAGTCAATAAGGTCTTATAGATAAACCATTTCTAAAAAATTACTCTTATAAAGATTAAGATGTGTGGATTTCTTATAAGTTTAAAGTAATTTTTCATTGTGTAGTCTGCAGTTTAAGGAAATAATTTTGTACATGTACTTTACACAATTTTTATTACATGTACTTTACACACATATAAAAACACTAATTAATATAGTAGTATTCACTTCAACTCTAGGACTAGCATTTTGTAAGCTTACATATCACCCTTGTTCATACCAGGTTGAAAGATCATGTGTTTTAGCCATAGATCATTTATAAATCCTGTCTAAAGTCTGTATTGTTGTCATTTGATTAATGCTGAATAATTTCTGGGACAGGATTTCAGCTCCATTTTCTCAACACTGCTGCCAGGTGCCAAAGCTAAGTTATCTCCCCCTGAAGGTATGTCTGTCCTTGATGGTTTAGAGGTACGTGTTGGATTTGGTGATGTATGGAAGGATTCACTAGGAGAACTTAGTGGAGGACAAAGGTAAAGTACTAGAAATGACAAAAATATATCATTAAACATAAATTTGATTTCATTATGTCCTGGGATCTTGCTTGTGTTGTCTGCCTGTGAACCATTTTAACAGTAGACATCACTTTCCATTCATGCCAGCCAATAGTTTAGTATTCACTTGTGTTTTGATTTTGGCATGACCTTTCCCTTGTTTCCATTATTTTTGACCTTGTGACTTTGACATTCACATATTTCAAAAAATGAATTTTGATTGTAACTTCTCAACCATGGAAGTTAGGGCACAGCTTGTGGTGAAACCTTTCCATTGATAACATTTTATGACCTTGAAATTTTATGACCTTGAAATTTGAACTAAATTTAGAAGAAACTTTTAACATTGGTCTTAATTTTTGAACCATCAGAGATAGGGCTTTGATTTTTCACATGTGTTCATTGTAACAAGATCTTTCTAGTAGCAATGATACCATTGTATGTGACCTTGCAAACTTCACCTTCACTTTCATGTTTGGCCTTCATTTCAAAAAATTATAATTTGGCCATAACTTTTCAACTATGGGATCTAGGGTTTTCATATTTAACAAGAGTGTACCCAATGGTGAGTCCTAATTGTATCACTTTGAAACATTGACTATCAAGTTTGACCAACATTTCACTTCAGGGCTGTCAATTGGGCATTCCCACTGCCATAAAAAATCTTTTTTCCCAATTTCAGCACTAGGAATTCCCAATTTAACTGTAAAAACATCGTACTTATACTACGTTTTCTTTTTTGTTTTGCTATTTGCAAGCACCACAGATCCATGTCTGTAATCAGCATAACATTAGATTCACTGTTTCAGTGTTTGCGTCAACCAGAGACATATATACATATACATATATATGTGTGTGTATATATGTCTCTGCGTCAACGTTATCATATTCCATATAAAAGAATAAAAGATCAGTGTTAAAAGAATCAAGACAGCAAATGTTATGCCGATTTAGACCATGCTCGTACGTATCATAGTTACCCGTGTATAATGCACATCCCCAAAATTGAAAGAATAAGCATTTAAAAAATACATAAATAGCGAGGATATCTGACTGTCTCAAATCTCGTCTCAAACCAGCAGTCTCCTTCTGCCTTCTGTTCTTACTCGCTGTCCCTCTAGGTGTTCTTTTCTCCTCTGCACCATATCTGTCAAGGCCAACGTTGTACATGATAGTTGCCATGCCCTCTATCTTCTTATCAACTCCTCCTGCTGATGCTGCATTAAGGATGTTGTCTACATCTTGGTCGAACCTTTCCCATTTTGCCTTGTTGCTACTGGGTGGCCATTTAAATCTTCACTTTCCTCTGTGTTGCTTCTGCCTGTTGTTCCCTGGCCTCTGTCTGTTGGCTGCGTTCCTCCTGTGATGTTACCACCTAGTTCTGGCTGCCCTCCTTGTTGTCTGATACATGGATACTGTGGTTTGAGTCCTGGACCACCTCCTCTTCCGTCTCACCAAGTTGCCCTGTGTGTTGTGTCAGTCTCAGAATTGTTGCAAATCCCATCTTTCCCATGTGAATGTATGTAACATCTAAAAAATATATATGGAAGAAAATTCCCAATTTGGCTAAAAACAACGCGATTTTTCCCAATTCCACTTGCCCTGGCCTCTGTCCCAAAAAAGGGTGTGACAGCTTTGCTCTTATATTGACACTTCTAAAGCATAGGAAATAGGTCTTGGGTATTTCACGTGTTCCTTGATGTGACACTGTTCCTTCAGCAGCATAATTTATTACCTTTTGACCTTGTTTTTTCATGATAAAATTTTATTGCCTCTTTTGACATATCTCATATGCACATTTAGTTTATTATTTAAATATTAAGTGGCAGTGTATGATAGCTTGATGTAAAACTGATGTTTAAGTATATTTATTGAAGAGGAAGAGGCTATCATGATGGCAAAAAGCCCATAATAATCTAACAATAAAATATAGAATTAATTTGTAAAATAATGCAAGTTGCTTTTGATTCTGAAGGGAACTTCAAATGTAGTGACTTCCTTTTAATCGGATTGCAAAGCAAGTCTGATCTATGAATTGGTGAAGTCTGTCCATCCGTCTGTCTGGCGTCAACAATTTGCTTTTAGATTAATCTCTAGCATACTGTTAATGATACCAACTTCAAACTTGGTCAGTTTGTAGACATTAATGAATTCTGCTTGACCAAACAAACTTTGGTGACCTTGACCTCGATTTTAAGCTTCAGTGAACACCATCTAATTTTGCATTTAGCTTGATTTCTTGCATACCATTAATGATACCAAATTCAAACTTGGTAAGTTTGTAGACAGTGATGAGTTGACCGACACAAAATTTGGTGACCTTGACCCAGATTTTATTCTTCAGTGAACACAGTCTGATTTTGCATTTAGCTTGATCTTTTGCATACCATTAATGAGACCAACTTCAAACTTGGTCAGTTTGCAGACATTGATGAGTTCTTCCTCACCGACACAAAATTTGGAGACCTTGACCTCGATTTGACATTTCAGTTTACGCAGTCTTCTGAAGAGAACTTCAAATATAGTGACTACTTTTCGATTCTAAAGAGAACTTCAATATCTGAACGAGCATTCTGAGAGCATTGCATGGCAATACATTGTACCCTACTGGCAGAAAAATCTGTCGATGAGAACAGAATGCAAACTTCATGTGTAATGTGTTAAACTAAGTGTTAAGTTCAAGGGCCATAACTCAGCCAAATATTTATGGACTGGAATTTGAATTTGATCTGTACTTTATGGTGGTAAAGCAATGTGCCAAATATCAAATGATAATCTGCAAGCATGATGAAAAAGAGAGTGGAAATCTTTTGCTGGACTAACAAATGGATGGAGTGGAAAACCAAAAATCTTCTTCAGCAAAATTTGCTGTTTGTGGACTAATGAAAAAAACCCAGAAATTTCCCGGGATCTTCTTACAGTGTCTTATCACTTATAAAGCCATGGTCAAATCTATCATTCTGACACTTGAAAAAATTCAATATTCCTAAACACAGGTCTTTTTCTCATTGATCAAAGGTGTAACTTAAAGCAAGAAAACAGTATAGCTCATAACATTATGGCAATAGGTTAATTTCAAGTCTATTTTATATTTTAGATCCCTGATAGCCCTTTCACTTATCTTGGCCATGTTGCTGTTCAAGCCAGCTCCGCTATACATTTTGGATGAAGTAGATGCAGCATTGGACATTTCACATACACAGAATATTGGACAGATGATCAAGTCACATTTTAAGCATTCACAGGTATGCAAATACAAAATGTAATATAAAGTTTAAAACATTACAGAACAATTTCTTTAACACATAGATGTACAATGATGCTTCGTTAATCAGGAAATGTTTGTTCCTTGCAAATATTTTCAGGTAAATAGATTTTCTGGGCTACTGGATCTCTCTTGTATATATCCGGAATCTCACTACACGAAGATGGTGTGTTTATAGCATAGTCAGAAGCACATGCATTTCCATGCATAGAAAAGACAGTTTCTTATATACATGTTCGAATATTTATTTCTATGCATCACAGTCCCAAATATGTTTTCTATCAATAAACACTGAAGCAAATATATCTTCGAACTACAATATCAAAACCTGTTTGATTTGTCTAAATTAGTAGCCTCTCATCTAAAAATGTTGACATCCTTTGAACCACCTTGTGTGAAACTGCATGTATTTCATATTTTATATAATAATAAAAAAGAATGTCTATCTAATACTGCTTGATAAAAAGAAATAATATAAGAAATATCACAAAACATGATCAGACAATTAAAGATTGAAATTTAATTTTGTGTGTGTTGTGATAAAGAGGTCACAGAGTTTGACTTCCATCGCCAATTTGTTGATGATTTGTTTGTGGATGAGACCGTAAAAATAAAGGTCCATCATGCACATACCGCCACCTGATAAATGATTTAAACTTGTTGTCATGTAAAAAAAGACACAAACAAGTCTAATTTTTATACGCCGTCTTAAGACGGGGCGTATTATGTTATGGCGTTGCCCATCCGGGCTATTACTTCTTCCCTTGTGCATGGATTTCTATAATATTTCACAGAATTGTTACTTAGGACCTAAGGGTGTGTCATGACCTTGACCTAAGGTCAGAGGTCAAGGTCACAACATGCAAACTGAATAAAACCCTGTCCGGGCTATTACTTCTTCCCCTGTGCATGGATTTCTATAATATTTCACAGAATTGTTACTTAGGACCTAAGGGTGTGTCATGACCTTGACCTAAGGTCAGAGGTCAAGGTCACAACATGCAAACTGAATAAAACCCTGTCCGGGCCACAACTTCTTCCCCTGTGCATGGATTTCAATAATATTTCACAGAATTGTTACTTAGGACCGAAGGGTGTGCCATGACCTTGAACCAAGGTCAAAGGTCAAGGTCATAACATGCAAAGTAAATAAAACTTAGATGTTTTTCATGAAACTTATACAGAATGCTTAAATAGTGTAGGGGAAGCCACTTTTAAGTTTTGAGCAAATTCCATTATGTTGTTACAGAGTTATGGGACTTGGATCCCTTGTTTTGGATTTCAGTATTTCATAAAAGTATTACCAAAGAGACCCATGTTTGGGGGTAATAAAATCATACGTTCACATTGATCCCGTCCAAAGTAAGCGACGGGTGTATTTTGCCATGCTAGGCGTTGCTTTTGTTTACTTTGAACTTATGCTTTCTACTTTGAATATGAGTATTAAAATCAAGTTACATTTATCTCCTATAAGCTTACATAACATTTGACAATACCACAATTTAATATTAGAAATCCTTTTTCTAAATTTTCTTTTGGATCTGCAATCTGATATTTTTGTTACACATCTGCTTGACCCCTGGCGCCAGATATTTTTATGATAACATAAAATCATCACTGAATAAGTCAGAATATTAATGGGAATATTTTCATGTATTCTGTATAACATACAACATGGTAAACCATTAATTAGGTACTCTCTTCAATTTTCAGTTTATTGTTGTATCCCTAAAGGACGGCATGTTCAATAATGCCAACGTTTTGTACAAGACTAAGTTTGTTGATGGTGTTTCCACGGTTACCAGATATGTTCAGCAACACCGAAATGCCTCAACTAGCTCTACAGCAAATAAGGAAAATAATCAGACGACTGCGAAGAAGAAGCCAGTTGGTGCTAAACGACCCCGCATTGAAGATCTTAGAAGTTGAGCGGTACTGTGTTTTTATTAGGATTTACCTCTTCCATCAAGCACTGCTGCATTAATAAAATCGATTCTGAAGAAAGTATGCTCAACAGTTTATTTGACTTAATGGGATACTTACAGATGGATTTTTTCTACCGCACTAGTAATATTACAATGTTAACACAACTGTTAAGTCAGAACACTAATTTTAGTGTAATATTTCAACTGCGTTTATATCTACTCAAGTATCACCGATGAGGGAAATTCCTCAATAGCACATGTGAAACAACTGCTTTTTAAATGTAATTAACTATGTTTGCGTACATATGCATTATATATATTTGAAAGTCATTTCTGTGTCACCTTAGTAGATCTACCTACTCATTTTATATGTTACATATGTATGAACAGTAGGTGTTAAATTAAATTGAAAAAACATACTTTGATGATTTACTGTTCAGCTGTACTGGTTGAAGACCATATGATACCTTGTTATCTGAACATCCAGCTGTAGATGTTATTTGGTGATGTAGTGTCTAGCTCTGTTGGTTGCAGACCTTATGATACCTTTTATTTGGCCATCCAGCTGTTCATGTTATTGGATGATGTAGTGTCTAACTCTACTGGCTGAAGACCATATTATACCTTGTTGTCTGACCATCCAGCTGTTGAAGTTATTGGATGATGTAGTGTCTAGCTCTGTTAGTTGCAGACCTTATGATACCTTGTTATCTGGCCATCCAGCTGTAGATGTTATTGAATGATGTAGTGTCTAGTTCTACTAGCTGAAGACCTTATGATACCTTGTTATCTGGCCATCCAGCTGTAGATGTTACTGGATGATGTAGTGTCTAGCTCTACTAGCTGAAGACCATATGATACCTTGTTATCTGGCCATCCAGCTGTAGATGTTATTGGATGATGTAGTGTCTAGCTCTACTGGCTGAAGACCATATGATACCTTGCTACCTGACCATTGAGCTGTTGACATTATTTGTAATTGTTACTCCTCCACAATTTTTCCTTGGAGGAAGTTAATTACAGTCTCATTTTTTCTGATATGTGGTGCTGAAGCACATGTGTGTTTTGAGTTCTTGATCCATAGACCTAGAAAACGTACGTGATCAAGTTTCTTCAGTATGTCTCTAGGAACTTGCGTGCTACCAGGATTCTCACACTTATCTTGAAGTTATTTAGGTCAAGGTCATGGCACATCCTTTGTCCAGGGAGAACAATCCTTTATTCTTTGATATTGCTTCTCAAAGTTAGACATTCCGTATGGCCAAGTTTTTAGCATAAACAAATTGACCTTGCCTTTGTGTTTAAGGACAATTCATACACTTATGTACAGTTTTCCTCAGTTCTTTGCAAAAGAACTAGAGAAAGGGATGCATTCCTCTAAGAAAAGGTTGTGTTCCCCTTTTGACAGTAGGAAGACTAATTACAATTTGCATTTGTAATATTTTGTTAAAGTAAAATACCAGTAATCTTAAATATGCCTTTTAAAGCTTTGTATGTGGTTTTTAGGTTTAGGTAACACTGACAGATGATTTGCCATTTTACTAGGTAATCTGGCGTGGTCACTTTAATAAACATAATTGTTGTGGCTTACACATCAATAATATGTATTTTTCGTTTCATTTTTGTACTATTTCAAAATTTCTGTATTGAATAGAAAAAAGGTAATCATAACCATCTCCCTTGTCAACAAATTTGGGTCACCAAGTTCGTCCAGCTGTTTGTTAGCAGGATGTTTTTAGAGAGGGCTTCGATAGATTTTACCTTAACTTTGAAGGAAGAAAGATATGCATGCCCTGTTGTTCGGAAAGCCAGATGACTGCAGCATAACAATTTCTGTAGAAGTTATGGCCTTTGCAGTATGATTTGTTGAATATATCATTTTTTCATCACAAGTAAGGAATCACCAGTTCCATCTTTAACTGCTCCCGTTATGTAATTTCTTTGTGTAATGAAAAAGGGTGCCAAAATGCAAAGTCGGGCATTTCAAGATCAGTCAGTTCCTCCTAGATGCATAAATATATATGAATTTCACTTGGCATATAGTAAAATTACAGTATGTAGACATGTATCAAGTAAGGGAAACATTGCTGTAGAGTTATGGCCCTTGGGCTAAGAATTTTGTTGAATATACTTTTTTGCCCCCAGAGTGGTAGATTTGGATTTTTCATGGACAATTGTAACATTGGATATAAATATACTGGTCAATGCCATCATATTTCACATGTATGTTGCTTGTAGCGAGCACTTTCTATTAGTACCATTATTTATGACCTTGACCTTTGCACTGCATTTCCAAATATTAATCCTGGCTGGAACTTTTCAATCATTCGAGCTAGGGTTTTCATAGTTCACTTGAACGTTTCTTGACCTTGAATTTTGGTCGTAAATAATAATAATGATACTTTAGTTCAGTCCTGCCAGCAGATAAGGGATACTGTAGGGCTTTCATATTTCACATACATTCGTCAAAACGAGTACATGTACTACATTTTGATACCAGGACATTTGACCTAGTGACCTTGAACTTTGGTCTTGTATTAATATAATTAACAAGTTCTGTAAGTAATTTGTCATTTAGTATAAGGGATTGTGCATTTCATATTTCACACACACACACTTCACCATAGTATGTTCTACATTTTGATACCAAGTCATTTGACTTTATGACCTTGAGCTTTGAGGTAATAATTTTGTAAAGGAAGCAGATTTCTATCGTAATGTACGAGGCATGGGTTTGGTATGCAATGGCTGGGGGCATGTAGTGTTACCCAGTTCCATCATTTCATCCTGTCATCATTGAGTTTCCACTAAAATTTGGTCTTCGAAGGTTTGATGGATTATATAAGTATATAGATGTATCAAGCGAAAAAGCAGGTGAAGTTTGAATATGGGTGTGGCCCAGTAATTTTTGACAGAGTTATTGCCCTTGAACATAAAAAATTTCTTGAAAGTATTAGTTCTTTGGCTATTATATTACTCTAGCTTAACTGCGAGCAGGGGCATTTGTGTCACACTGACACATTAAAAGCGAAGTCACATTATATAATTTATGCTATGTTATGCGCTATGAATTTTGCCACTGTCAGGGCCAGCCATGTTGACAGACATACTCTTCTAGTTTCATTGATAATGCCTCTTGAACAGTTAGGGTTAGGGTTTCAATACACAGTACGAATGTACATCATGACCTTAACCTAGACTCACTCTTAGTCTATAAACAAATCTGTTGTTATTTAACTTTGCTGCCACTGGGGTATTTGTCCCAATAGGACAGTTCTAGTTACCTTGATCAGCACTTAAAATAATCTTTGGCTGTGACTTTTCAGCCATTGGTACAGAGACTTCCCTATTTCATGTGCCTTCTTTGTGGTGAGACCTATCCATTGATACCATACAACCTTGAGCCTTGCTTGTCAACTTTAATCTACATTTCAAAAACTGTCATAAAAAATTTTGTTGCCCCAGGGCATAGTCTTTCACAAACAATGTAGATTATATTAATAATTTTTGTTTATATAACTCATGTTATATTACCATATTTTAGGATTTATATAGCTTAAGTTAACTTAATTGTATCTTGGTTTGATTACCCCTTGATACCCTATAGTCTTTCACAAACACTTCTGGTTTTCGATAGAATTTATCACAATCTGTTAGACACATGAATGGATTTGAACAAAAATAGGTACAAACCAAGATCACAATATGTAGATTTGTAAGGAGGGATGTTGCCCAACAATCTCTGTAGGAGTTATGGCCCTTTAAAAAATGTTTTTTCATTATCAATAGGTCCCAGGTTCGATTCCTGCTGCAAGCACACCAGTATTTTGTCTTTTGGACGAGACAATAAAAATCAAGGTCTGGTGTTACAGTAGGCGTAGCACATAAAAGATACCTCACTGCTTCAGGTGGGTCCATTGCAAAGATACAAACCTCTATGTAATGCATCAGCAGACAGATGGTAAATGGGTAACTGCTGAAAGTAAACTGTTGAACAGTAATATATACCATACACTTGACTGGCTTTGGTAGAAGATATGGAGTTAACAAGAGCAACGCCTAGCGTGGCATAATATGCCCGTCGCTTAATTCGGACGGAATCAATTCGCATTTGGTATGATTTTCATGAAAAACATCTGACGTTTACTAAAGTTAATTGCTTTTCATAGCATTTTATCATAGGAATAAGTCCAAGGGCATTAACTCCTGCAGAAATGGTCCTATCCAAGCCATCTTGGAAATTGACCTGCAAAAAAAAAACTTGAAATGTTTTAGTACACCCCCCCCCCCCCCCCCCCCCTAAAATTATAAATTTCTCAAAAATGAAGAAAAAGATATCAATACCTGTAAAATATGTGAAAGTTGGTACATTTTACTTGTTTCATGATAAATTTCATAATGTTTTTACAAAAATTAGATTTTTAATGAATTTTCAAAAAAAAAATCTTGAAATTTATCAGTCCAAGGGCCATAAATCCGTCAAAAGTGATCAATCGTAACAAAACTTGAACTGGTATTGACACCGCTTGATATAAAGCAATAAACCAAATTTCAATTCAATATCTTGAAAGACGGCAAAAAAAGTCTGGAAAACATGACCTCGGACAGATGGTCTACCCCCCCAAAAATTATAAATTTCTCAAAAATGAAGAAAAAGATATTAAAACCCGTGATATTTGTAATAGTTGGTACATTTTACTTGTTTCATGATAAATTTTTATGATGTTTTGACAAAAAAATAGATTTTTAATGAATTTCTGAAAAAATCTTGAAATTTATAAGTCCAAGGGCCATAAATCCGGCAAAAGAAGGTCAATCGTAACAAAACTTGAACTGGTACTGACGCCGCTTGAAATAAAGCTATATACCAAATTTCAAACCAATATCTTGAAAGACAGCAAAAAAAAATCTGGAAAGCATGACCACGGACAGACAGACAGCGCCACAACATAATACGTCCTGTCTAATGACGGGCATATAAAAATTGAAACAATAAAGTTTTGCAGAATTATTTAATACAATTCAGTTTTCACTGAAAAAAATTTACAACAGCAATGTTCTTCACTGGACTTGTTATCATTATAATTAGAAAAGATACAAGCTGCCAACTAAAAACTTGAACAATAGAATAATGTCATATTTAAGATGAGTTAGTTGTATAATGATTGACAAAAACATAAAATTCATTTCAAATTTAATTATATTTGAACACAGTGAGCACATTCCTAAAACTTCAGAACTATGAAAATAAATTGAAGCACAATGTATATATGTATTGTTTGAAAGTCACAACTTCTGTTTTCTTAAAACGCAACTATTTGCAAAAATGGCTCTTAGAAGTTTAAACAAAACATTTTCATAAATCATATAAATGCATATATCAACAATATAAGACAGATAAAAACCTGTAAGTAACAAAAGTACCTAACTTTTGAAAAGCTGAAAAAAATTAATAATAAATAAATGACACCATAACCACAATAAATATATCATTAATGAAAACTTCGAATGAAGAATATATGTATTAATGCTAGAAATCATGTAGCACCTTTCTTTGAATATAAACATTTGCATTAACAAATGCCAAAAGTTCTTCCTTTAAAAGGACTTTTTTGTTATTCATGCCAGCTTCACTTTCTATGACTTAATTCTTTAGTTTTATCAATATGCTACAGTAGAAGATATTTATTAGCAGGAGAATGGTAGTGAATTGTGAATTAACAGAAAGGTTCAGATAAAAGAAATTCTGAGCCGATTTTTAAATTTGTAAAAACATAAAAACATGGAACTCTACAACGAAAATATCCAAGCAGCTTTGATTTGAAAGTCTGTAGGTCAATCGACAATAAGTTGTAAGGTCTTTAGTATAATTCATTTTCATTTCTCCTTTTTTGCTTTCTTTTCTTCTTTCTTTTCTCCATCTTTCTCTTCAGGATGATCTTCAAAACTGAAATACAATTCAGTGACTGAATAAACAATGCAAAATACACTTCACAACTGCGTACAATGTAATATAAAATGGTTGTTGGAAAAGATCTTCAGGAGGTAGAATCGTAAAAAAGTTGAATGGAAGGGCAACACAAACTATAAATTTGTTACATACTGGTAATGACAATAAAATCTTAATAGATTAATTAAAGAAAGACAACAAAATATGCTAAAACTACATTTTTTATTGTTTTACACCACCTCCTCATCATGCAAATTATTGCTTTTAAGTAATGACTAATGTCACCATGTTCAACACTATCCCTGACATTGAATTTGGTTTTAGAATTTTTCTGATGACACAAGATGATATGCAGACAGTGAAATGACTGTTGTAGCACAAGCTCAACAACTCAGTTATGCTAAGCTTTCTCATACTTCTACATGGTAACAACAAAGTAAAAAAACAAATTCAGAGAATTGTGGTCCCCCACTTTTGGGGTTCTATCAATAAGGTCACGGTCAAGGTCACATGATAAAAATTTTGGTACCAAAGGAAAGGTATTGCAATTAGGGACACACACACACCAAATATGAAGGCCCTAACTCTTACGGTTAAAAAGTTACATTAAAGTCAAAGGTCACAGTCAAGGTCACATGATAAAAATTTTGGTACCAAAGGAAAGGTATTGCAATTAGGGACACACATGCCAAATATGAAGGCCCTACGTCTTACGATTAAAAGGTTATGACCAAGGTTAAAATTTTTGTGACAGACGGACAGACATACACAGACGGACGGATAGACCGCATAGCACATGATAAATTCCTTCACTTAAAGTTTGCATGTTACATGCACAAACTTCAAGTGAATTCCCCCAAACTGTAATATCTACAATATATTCTAAGTTGAGGATCGTTCAATCAAAAATATTCCAACTATTTTGTTGACGTTAAAACAGAAGCAACACCAACTGTAAACTTCAAATTGATAAAAGAATCTATTAAATGTTGAAGTCTACAGACAACAAAACAAAGTATCTTGAGAGATTAGACCCCGCTATCTTCAACTAGGAATCTTCTTTGCTAACAACAGATGTGAGAAACATATTCATAAAAATTTGAATTTCAACAGTTTTTAAAGTTTTACCTGAACATTTCTTTAATTTCACCCTTAATTAAAGCTGTTATGAGAGGCACTCCTATACATGCCGGTACTAGATATAACAAAGCTGGCTGAAATGCAAAACATACATGTAATGAATGCAGGAAAACAAAATTACAGATACATTGTACATGTATACTGGTATTTAGATCAGCATATTCATACCCTGAATTTTATGGTGCTGATTCTCTTTCAAAGCAGCTATAATCCTTAATATTATGTATTGAAATGAACGTTCAAGTAATGAATGTTATCTCATTAATAGTTTTTACATGCCTGTCGTAAACAGACATATCATGGTATAGTGTTATCTGTCTGTGCACATGTTGTAAACAAGATACAGACCTACCGTTTAGGCTAGGAACTTTGTACACTTCTTATACTTTATATTATATATATACTTTACATTATTTATATTATATATAAATGTACAAGTGGGACAGACATTACACTTAAACCAGTGATGTATTTTTTTCGGATGAATTATTGCGTATTTCAATTTTGTTACTGTGGGGGTTATTTCCTCTATTAGGACAGCTCTAGTTTCTTATGACATGAGGATGCAGCCTATTGATTTTCAATATCCAGGTCAAAAGTCAAGGTCATTGTTCAAAAAGCACCTCATAAACAAGAGACAGACCAAACTGTTTATGCTAGAAGTTATAAACTGGTACAACTATTTCTTATGACATGAGGACAAAACTCATGGTTTTCATGGTCATATCTGCAAGGTCACGGTGCTTATGTCAGTTTTATTATCCAGGGAATAACTTTTTACCCCTTGCATGGATTTGAATAATATTTCACAGAATTGTTGCTCAGGACCCAAGGGTGTGGCATAACCAGGGTCATCTCTGCAACGTCAAGGCCAGTGCTTATTTAAGTTACATTCTTGTCGAGATCATAACTTTTTAATGCATGCATTGATATGAATAATGTTTCAAAAAATCCCTGACCAGGATGCAAGTATGTGTCATGACCTTGAACCAAGGTCATATCTGCAAGGTCATGGTCACAATACATACTTACTCCCCTTACTATAGGCATGTTCCTCCAATTACTTTGAAAAACATGTATGAAACTTGAAAGTTGAAACCCTTTCGAGTTATCACATTACAGTCAAAGTTGACAGATGGATGGACATCCGACATCGACATTTGACACCCACAAAGCAAATCCCTATTAAACAAAAAACATTCCTGTTTCATTATTCATGGCAGATTCTGTTTAAAACTAGAACTATCCTAATGGGACAAGTATCTCCCGCGGCAACAAAATTTGAAGCAGGGCGAGGTCAAAAATTTTGGTACCGACAGACAGGGCTTGCCACATGGAATACATATGTATGGTATGAAAGCCCCATCTTTTTTTATTCCAAAGTTATGGCTAAGGTTAAAGTTTTTCAAAAGTAGGTAAAATGTCAAGGTCACATAGTTAAATAGTTTGGTACCGACAGAAAAGTCTTGACACAACGGCACAAGGAATACACATATGTAGTATGAATGTCCCATCTCTTTTGGTTCAAAAGTTATGGCTAAGTTGTTGCAACTAAGGTTAAAGTTTTTCAAAAGTAGGTCAAATGTCAAGGTCACATGGTTAAATAGTTTGGTACCGACAGAAAAGTCTTGCCACAACGGCACAAGGAATACACATATGTAGTATGAATGTCCCATCTCTTTTGGTTCAAAAGTTATGGTTAAGCTGCTGCTGCTAAGATTAAAGTTTTTCAAAAGTAGGTCAAATGTCAAGGTCAAGGTCACAAGATCAAAAATTTTGGTACCCACAGAAAAAACTTGCCACAAGGAATACACATGTGTAGTGTGCAGGCCCCAACTCTTTTGCTTCAAAAGTAACGGCCAAGGTTAAAGTTTTCTGGACGGACAGACAGAGAAGGTGATTCCAATATACCCCCTCCAAACTTCATTTGCAGGGGGTATAATTCAATAATTTCTATAAATCTTCTAAACATCCTGCTTACCTGTGCATGTTTGAAGAAATGCATCACTACTATAGTCATCATTAAGCCAAGAAAATATGCAATAAAACTAGCATAGAAATATGTTTTGCTATTCTTTTTTAAGCTGAAAAATAATTTGAAAATGGTTTGTCAATACATAGAGCTTCAATGAATATTTATTACATGCAATACATACAGTAGAGTCCAGGTGTTTTGGAGAAAATACATGTACACAAAACATAGTGGGGATAACACCCGAAATCACTGAGGGTATCCAGGTGGAAATTTACCTGTGCTCATTCATACCTTTGTAAAACACACAGAGTATTGCACAATTCTTGAACTTGCACCTGGATGTGGCCATCTGTGGTGGATGTAAAAATTACAAAACACATGGGCTGTACTGTAGAGCTTCAATCAATACTTGTTATATGCAAAGCCAGTGTGGCCCAGTGGATGACTTGCTTGGCTTGTGACCAAAATGTCCCACGTTCAATTTCCACCATGTGCACACTGGCTTTCCGTCTTTCAGATCAGACAGTAAAAACTATGGTCCCATGTCACGGTAGGGGCGGCATATAAAAGATCCCTCATTGCTTGATGTGAATCCGTTGCAAAGGTAAAAATTTCTATGCGATGCATCAGGCAGATGCTGTCACATATACGTGAAAGAATCATGGAGTGACATAAAACAATAATCAATCAATATTACATGTAATGGAAGGTGAAAACCATCCATCAATAACAAGCTAAAAATTATAACAACTGTATATATAGAACTATATATAGTCTAAATAAAACAATAGTGTTGTAGTTGTCTTTCTACAACATACTCTTGACAGTTTGGAGGACTAACCCTGACTAATTTTATTGTGGTAAGTTTGGAGGACTAACCCTGATTGTTTTCATTGTGGTAAGTTTGGCAGAAATCCTCATAATGTTTATGCAGGAGACGTGATGATAAGGTGAACATATGTAATGCAATACAAACTGCAAGTGTCAAGATTCAAGGGCTGTCAATCTTCTTTCATGCAAATCTACACATAATGGCCTTTCTTTGTACCAAGTTTGTTTGAAATCCCTACAGTGGTTTAGGCGGTGTTGCTGAGACAACGTTAACATATGTAACATGGAAATTTCTAAGCGCTGTATTCCACAACCCAAACTGTAGGTGTCACAATTATTTCCCTTCATGCAAATTTACACATAATGGTCTTTCTTTGGGCTTTAGATGAAATCTTTACAATGGTTTAGAAGGAGTTATGATGAATGAATTGAATATTGTTTTACGTCACTCCACGATTATTTACGTATATATGGTGACGGCATCTGCCTGATGCATTGCATACAAATTTAGACCTTTGCAACGGACCCACCTGAATAAGTGAGGGATCTTTTATGTGCCACGCCCACTGTGATACTGGACCTCCGTTTTTACTGTCTCATTCGAAAGACAGAACACAGTGTGCCCAGGGCGGGAGTCGAATCCGGAATATCTCAATCACAAGCCGAGCACCTTATCGACTAGGCCACACTGGCTTGAGTTGTGAAGACAAAGTTAATACATGTATGTAGTATAAAAATTTCTAAATGTCAGTGTCTGTAACTTTTGGAAAATTTTTGATGTCACAATTATCTCCCTTCATGGAAATCTTCACATCATGACACCTCCTTGTGCCAAGTTTGGTTGAAATCCTTACAGTAATTTGGCACAGTCATGACGACAAGGATAAGATAAGTGATATGAACTGTTAGGGGTTGTAACTTGAAGAAAATTTTAGGTGTCATTATTATGCAAATCTACACATGATGACCTTTCTTTGTGCCATGCTTGGCTGAAATCCTTTCAGTGGATTAGGAGTTGCAGTAACATAATTAACATATAACTAGTTCTGTGTCAAATGCCATAACTCCTGCAAACTTCATGGGACAACAGTAATCTCGAATATTAGAAAACTGCAATGATGTTCATCCTGTCAAAAATGTTTGGTTGAAGTTTATCAAAGGGCTGTAGAGACACAGTATAGATACACAAATGGATGAAAAAATAGACAAGTTGATTCCTATATCCCACTGAAATATATGGGGGCAAAATAATTACCTTAGATCAAATCTCAGCAACAAAGCTATGAAGATTCCTGGTATGACAATGTCTCCCAGACCCAGCATGGCAAAGTTATTGGCTGCCAGACCTTTTTCTAACAAATCTTGAGGAAACACCACTACAATGAAGAATTCAATTACGTTAGAAAGCTAAAGAATATAAAAAATTACATCTAACAAATTTTTGATAAACATTAATGTCTCACCAATATGTCTCACCAACATCTCACCGATGTTCCAGTCTGCCACACACCTCCCCTGCCAATTTGAGGTTTCCCCGAAACCTCACACCAAGTCCTCCTCTCATAGTGGCATACAACCTCTGCCAACTGATGAGAGTTGGTGGAACCTCCAAACTGTAGCAGGAAGGTTGAAAAATCATTGGCCAGACCGGGACTCGAACCCAGGACCTTCCGCTAACAAGGCCGATGCTCTACCAACTGAGCTATCTGGGCCGATGTCCCAGTCTGCCACAATAGTAAGACTATCTAAAACAAGAGAATAAATCTTACAAATATATTCTTAACACTGTTAACAATACATTTATTTTCTCATTTAGTCTCAAATAAATACTGATTAATCATTAACTTTATGTTAAACACTTTTCTTACACTTTATAGGTGCTTCAAATGACTTGGCTACTGTTACCATTACATTGGTTCCAAATACCTAAATCACACAAGAAAAAACAAAGATCAGAAAATCATTTCAACCTCTATAAATCAATTATTTCTTTATTGACAATAATAAAGAGAATAGTATTGAATATAAGAATAAAACTATTGAAGTATTCAATAAGGAACAAAATTTAGAATACATGAATAGAAATGTATTTTAAGACCATATGTATATGCCAAAAATAAAATATACTATAAATGTCTTTTATTTCATTTCCAGAGGTAATTTAAATGAGTAAAGGCATGCATGTTTCATGTGTCCTTAAACATTTCATATGCATTATCTACTAGAGTATCAGTTTCTACTGAGAAATAATCTGCAATGTGCTGGTGTTTTTTGAAAACTGACCCTGAAACTCAAAATTATGCAAAAGTATCAGACATATAAATCTTTATTGCTTTGAGGAGAACATGACTTAGATATTTAACTAAGGTAAGAAAAGTGAGTTGAGATTTACCCAGAAAATATCATAGATGAAAAGTCCTCCAAGCAGGATACATCCTGTGCTGACTTTATTTAGAGATAGAATCTCTACACCATTCACAGCAAAGGCTAGACCAAACAGATTGTTGGCAATCCAATGCTAAAAATACCATTTGTACATACAATCATACATAAATCATTAAATTTTGACATGCATGTTATTGGTTAAATGATTTGTGGGATATTTCTATCAAACAAAACTTATCCAATGACTTCATGTCATGATGCTGATCGCACCATTTTTTCTACAAAAACATGTAGTTCCCAAAAGTAAATAGCTTTTGACGTAATGTTTGAAAATGGTGAAAGCATACATTAAATGATAAGGAACAAATCTAATAATTTTTCACTTAATGTTGGCATACACTGAAAAAAGGAAGGGAAACTTTGCATAATGAACTTCGAACAAAAAATGAATGATGCAGTTTCCATCCATATTTCAGGCAATGTGACTTTCTTTTACACTAATATATATATATATATATATATATATATATATATATATAGAGAGAGAGAGAGAGAGAGAGAAGATTCATATAATATTCAAAACTTTATTGTTGGGAAAAATATGAACATCCACCATGCTTAATTTTTGAATTACTCCTTGATACAACTTTTGCAAGAATGAATGTGTTAGCAGTGTAAATACTGAAGATTTTCATTTTATGTAGGACCTTTCCTGTAGGACATTGATCTAGTAAATGTCACGTATGATATGATTTCACACAGAATGATCCAAATTTTCTACACAGATTTGAAAAGAAATGTGTTGCACTGCCAACAATGACAAAGTATGAAGAGAACATGTGAGGTTAATCTTAAAGAATACTGGTAAATAAAAATACATAAAGAACTGAAATGATCATATGTATCAAATAATCAAGACTGAAAGTTCTAAAATTATGTGTATTCCTGAAAAACTTATTTTCATGTAATTTGGAGAGACCAACTCTATACAAAAGTAAAGTAAATGCAAATAATAAGCATCATCAATCTTTCCTATCAAATAATATAATACATTTTCAAAAGATATTGCCAAATATGCCAAATATGAATGCCATATTTCTTACCATTAATTAACTCAAGGTTAAGGTAAAAAAGTGAGAAAATATGGTTTCAATCAACAGCTGAAGTCACAAGGAATCTCATACTATTCAAAAGAGATGGCCAAGAGTAATGTTTTTGAAAATTGACTCTAAAGTCATGAACAAGATCAGAGGGTCAAAAATTTCGGTAGCAATTGAAAGGTATTATGAGGAATGTATATGAAAAAGATATCAAAGGATCTATGGTCACTTGAGAAAACATTTAATATCCTATCTTATGCTGACGCTGAAGGTATGACATTAGCTTTCCTGGACATTTGTCCAGGAAAGCATAAAAATAATGGACTGCACATTTATTTACATGTTACTTGATCTAAATATTAACATCATTGATAAAATTCATTGACAGGAGTTACAGGGACCAGACACTAGATGGTGATGTAACTTATTGATATCTTTTTCTCATTTAATACTTATAAAAATATACTTTAAACTACCGTACATGTAACTTAATTCACATAAACAAGTAACTATTTAACTTGATGGTGTTTACTGTTTAAGAAATAAAATCTACGCAGCTGTGGTTTATTGTCCAGTAATTCTTCAAGTCACATGAACCAATCAAATTATCATCGAGCTGCCTTGCAGCAAGGTGATAATTTGAATGGTTCTTGTGACAAGGGAAATTACTGGACAATAACTAATTGATTGATTTTTGTTTAACATCACACCACGCATATTTCACGTATATGGTGACGGCATCTGCCTGATGCGGGGCCTACAAATTTTGACCTTTGCAATGGACCCACCCGAAGCAGTGAGGGATCTTTAATGTGTCATGCATACCACGACACGGGGCCTCAGTTTTTACTGTCTTATCCGAAAGACAGGACACTGGCATGACCAGAGCGGGACTCAAACCCCTGCATCCCGAAAAGGAGGCGAAAGCAATACCACTAGGCCATTCCAGCTTTACTGGACAATAAACAACGGCCAGATAGTTTTTATTTCTATGTTAATATGTATCTGCAGACAAGAAGTTCAGTTTTGTAGAAATCAATTATTCAGTTTCCAGAAAATTAACTGGGCAGAGCATTATAGTAGGCGTGGCGTACCTGAGCGGGAATGTGTTGAAGAATAAACACTGGGCGAGTTCTATGGAACATATAGGGAGAAAATCTTAAGTCATTTAAGAATAGTGTATAAAAACTTACCTTTTTGACTAGATACCATACTCCCACTGCTCCACAGCATAAAAGACACACCAAGTCCTTCCTGTCAAACTCGTAGTTCATTAACTCTGTAATATATACACATCTTTATCTATATGAGCTTAATACTTAATCATATAGCATAATGAAATTCAAACTGTTTGTATCAATAAATGAATTTTAAGAACTTTAAAATTTAAAATAACATTTTGTTACATTTATTTTGATGGATGAGACCAGAAAGAACACAAGAAATATAAAAGGGTACAAATCAAAGTTTTAGTAAACCCAACTTCTAGTAGGTATTTTTTTCAGTAGTGAATTCTATCAGTCAAATGTGCAATATAAACTTCAATTTAATAGTATTTACCTTCTTTTTTGTCTTTTTTCCCTTGCGTGAATATCAGATGATATTCCATGTTTGGAAATGAAGCTGGGATACATTTAGCAAAATAAGGACTGAAATAAAATGATTTGCTATAAAGATACCTTGCAAAAATTTTATTCAGTTATACCATGCTAAAACTACCTTTTCACAATTAGACACACAGTTACGTGTAAAACATTTTCTGTACAAACTAATTTAGTAATTAAGATGTATTTGAGGAAAAAATGTAGAATTGGCAAAATTCTCTGTTCTCTGTTCATCAGTCAGTTTTTCAATAAATCTTGTCAATTTTGAACTTGCTTCGTACACAATATTTAATGAATTTTTGCAGTGCTACTTACAGAACAAGAGATGTCAGAAGACAACAAAACTCAACCAAACGCTGAAGCTTTTAAAATGTTGCAACTATCTGATATGATTCCAAAACTTGACAGAAAACAAAGCAAATTGAAACATGTCAAAGACTTGGGCGTTCTAGATGCAATATTCTGTTTTAATGAAAATATAAATTTTAACAAAATGGAAAAGTCAAATCAAGGACTGTCAGATAACTCTATATGATGAAAAATATTAAAGTCATGTCCCCTATGAAAGTTTTTGGAAGATAGGTCAAAGGGTAAAGGCCACTAGTTAATAAGACACAGAACCAAATGAAAGCTCAGATTCTGAGGAATCTATTCTGTATGAAAAATATGAAAGTCCTATCTCTTACAGATTTTGAAAAGTAGGTTAAATGCTAAGGACACAAGGTCAAAAGCCATAGTATCAAAAAGCACTAATCTTGACGAACCTAATGTGAAGTATGAAAGCTCTATCTCTTACAACTGAAAAGACACATTCTGGGTTAATGTTTGTGAAAAGAAGGTCACAGTCTAAGGTCAAGGTCACTATGTCAAAAGTCATGACCCTAAATTAAAATTCTAATCAAAGCCCAATTCCTAATGATTTAAAAGATCTATGTCAGATTTATGTTTAGGAAAAGCAGGTCACAATCAAAGGTCAAGTCAAAAGTCATGACCCTTAATTAAGCTCTGTTCATTAGGAATCTATATGTGTGATATCAAAGCCCTATTCCTTAAAGTTCAAAAAACAGACCAGGTTTAAGTTTTGCACAAGCATGTTAAAAATCACTAGGTTGAGTGTCATAAATCTAAATGAAAGCTCTGGTCAATAGGAATCTGTTTGTGGAAAATCACTGCCCTGTCCCTTGCAAATTCAAAACATACAGACTAGGTAAAAGTTTTGGAACAGTATGTCAAAGTCCAAGAGCAAGGTTACAGTAAAAAACCATGACCCTTAATGAAAGATCTAGTCATAAAGAATATCAAAACTCCTTGTAGTTCAAAAGATATAGGCCAGGTTAAAGTTTTTTGAAAAAAGCTCAGGGCAAGGTCACTAGTTCAAAAGTGATGACCATAAATGAAAGCTTTGGTCATTAGGAATTTATATGTGAGAAACTGTGATACATGTATTTAAAGCTATTGCTCTGATCAGAATTTGTCTACGGACACAGCCTACACTTCCATTGCCAATGATAATAATGCCACGGGTATGACATTAGCTCTTTTGTTCTGGAGAGCTTAAACAAGAGGCCCAAGTGGGCCTATATCGCTCACCGGAGTACCTAGATGATCAGTCATGCATGAAGGAAGAATTCATTTATTTTTGCATTAATGTGACTAAGTCAACACGGATGTTGAAAATATGTCAAATTTTATTTCAGGCTAGAATAAAAAACAAATCTTTTTTGCGCATCCATTCAGGTGATTTTGTTATTAAGCATTTCCTTTGTCTCTGCAAGATGTCATTCAGGGCAACAAGTTAGTCATTTTCTTTAGGTGGGGCCTTTTGTTGACTGATTTCAAGTCTGGGTCATGAACAACAATTGTTTCAAATATTGTCCAGATCTAACTTAAAATTGCCTAATTTCATATGTTGAGTGTTGAGAAACATCTAGAAACTTATTTAGATGTGTAAAGAAATCAAAAAAAAATTTTTGACCACAGCTGGATTTGAACCGCTACTCTCCATATTTCAATTACCAAGTGGTATATGTACCACTGTGAGACCTACTTTTTAGACATGGTGGCATTATCTGTTAACCAATTTGGATGAAATTTACCAAATTGATTGAGGACCTTTAGTACTTCATGTATTTCATGTTTCATTAAAATCTTTTCTGTGGTTTTGTAGAAAAAGTTGAAAATGTGAAAAATGGCCAACCCCCCCCCCCCCTTTTTTTTTAGAAGTCTTAAAAAATTCATAAAAAATCCAAAAATTGAGATAATGACAAAATTCTTTCACAATAATATTCCTTACCACAATTATGATCAAAATAGTCATTAAGAAATCATCAATATCAATTAACTGAAAAACATGACACTTTTCTTCATTGAAATGATTAAGTCCAGAAACACGTCAAAAAAGCTAAATTTCTATTTGACGGATCTTAACCCCGAACACAATTTTTAATAACCCATCTTTATAGATTGTTGAAATGCAATTAGTTTCCCCATTTATGTACTGGTTCTGGAGGAGAAGATGTTTGAAGAGGGGTACCCTTTTGGGCACTTTTGGCCCCGCCCTGGATCCACCCGAGGGAATCTGGATCCCGAACACAATTTTAGTAGGGGACCTTGAGTACATCATTTACACAAAGTTTGATCCAAATCTGCAATGTAGTTCCAGAGAAGAAGTCGAAAATGTGAAAAAGTTAACGACGGACGGACGACGACCCCGACGAAGGACGACGGACGGCGCACTATGACTATAGCTCACTTGAGCCTTTGGTTCAGGTGAGCTAAAAAAAGGAATACTGGTACATATTCAATTCAATATATATATATATATAATTATATATATATATACATATATATGTATATTACTTTCCATTTAGATATAAAAGATTTTGAAAGATGTATTACCTTCAATAGAATTAATTATATAAAGAGAAACTTGTTTGTGTCTCACTGTCTAGGAGACACAATAAGAATGACTAATGTGTATATGTTTAATTCAATCATTACATATGTTACTTGTGTACTGGTGTTTTGTAATTCATATTAGAATGGAAGTTTCTAATAAAGGGTGATGTCATAATTAATGAATTGGCCTTTATCAAATACTGTAGCATTTAAAATCATTACCTGGCAATGTGAGCTAGCGCCAAGACTCCCAAAGCAAAGAAATAAACAGTCAACAGTAAGTTGATATGCTCCTTTGAAAATATCTGGAAAAAATACGGTATGAATTTGAAATGGTAATCTAATCTGTCACAAGTACGTTCTTTATTCTGCTTCTCTATTTGTCTTGTAGTGACTTGTCTTTTACCACTATGGGATGAAAATAGAATTGGAATAAAGATCTGGTTTTAATCAGATTGGTGAATTATATAGTTCATCACACAATTCATAAATGAAATAGAGGAAAACCAGCAGAATAAAATATGGCCTACAAAGTGAAATTTTTTTTATGATTTTCAAATTTTTTAAGAGAATCAATTCATTTCTGGTAATTCCTTTACATTCTCAAGGCTGTTCCCAGCAAATTTAAAACTATAAGAAGATCAACAGTGACAAAACTTATACTTAATCTGTAACTTAACATAACAAAGCTTCCCCAGACTTCCATTCAAATATGTCAAAGAAAAAAAAAGTCAGGAAAACTGATGCAAAGGGGCAAAAACCTGCCAAAAGCAAGTTAAATTCTCTCCAAATAATCACATGATCTACAACTTACAAAATCTAGAGATTATTTGTAAAACATCTAGATGCCAAGGCATTTTCATGTTTGATGAATCTTGTGCACTTAATACTTGTTTTTCTTTATTGACCTATTTTTACTTTCAGTTAAATTCCTTGATCCTCACCTTTGACCTTTTTAATTAAAAAATCAACAGACATATATCACTCTTTGATATTTGGTATGAATATGATATATGAAACTCAAGTTATAATTGGATTCATTGTGAAACCATGCTTTTGTAATATTTCACTAACAGCTCAGATGCTGTAACCTTGACCTTTTATCTCAAATTCAATAGCCATCTTGACATTTTCTCATCATAACTAAACATAAATCCAAATATGATGTATGCTACTTAAGTTACCATCAAGAAACTGTTTTGAGATGAAATAACTTAGGTTTCATCAAACAGGGTAATTCTATGTTTAGAACAGATTTAGTCATAACTTTACATTAACCTTCTGCCTCCATTAAGTGTTGGTGTAAATTATTGTAATGACTTCTCTAATGTTTCCAGTAAATAGTAAAGAATACCATCCATGTTTAATCGGAAACATAGTTTGTCTTACATGTATATGAATTTAATGATTTTGTGGATTTGTTTTTGGATTTTTTATTCTAATACAGTTCATTATCATATTCAAAAAGAAAGTTTGTCCTTGATTATAGTAAATACATACATAAATGTAAATAAGTGCCCCCCCCCCCCTCTCCCACCTTCCATAAAAAAAAAAATAAGAAAGAGAAAAGAAGGAGTGGGTAAAGAACGATAGTTAAGTCGCAAAAGAATGTTTTGAAATTTTATAGACTATTATTCTATTCTTTATTTGAAGAGGGTATTAGTGGTTTAAGTACACTGTCATATTTTGTTATTTTTGTATGCAATCACATCGTATGTAAAGGTAAGTCTATGTTGAAAAAATAAATCTATTTTAAGTTAATACATCTGTAAGAATTGCATCTGGACTTAAGGAAAGTAAAATTAAATATATTTTACACATGTATTTTATGCTGCCCAATTTCAGTCAACTTGCTAGTGTGATCCTTACGTATGTATTTACTTACATCGATTGATAAAACAAATATTTTTGTGAGCTAAGAATATATGTAACTAGACTTACGACACTGGTGTAAGATTTAGTTCTTAGAAAATTTACACATGTTGAAGAAACAGGCTTAAGAAATACAAGTATACATAATCAAATAATGTGCTTCTTTTCTGCAACATACTATGACATAATGTTTCTACTGCTTAAGGTCAAGAATGGTTCATACACATAATACGATTGTATGATAATGACTACATCTTTTACTAGCCAAGTTGGTTAATAGAAGTGTTACTCAACTAGTCCTGTTCAAATGTATGTGTAAAAAGTCTCAAGTTAACAAGTTACTCCTTGTTTTGAAAACTGTAATACATACCTGGAAAACTATGTAGATTCCAAAGAGAGTTCCACTGGCAATTAAAGGAAACATTGCTGCATCTTTGCTAGACATTGTCTCTGGTTTTTCACCAGACTCCTGATGGAGAAAAAAATGAAGATCTAAATTTACAATCTAAAACGATTACTCTTGTAGTCAGAATCAAACCAGTTAGAGATTCAGCTAAAAATATTTTATTTCATGAACAGAATACCGGTAGCTTAAAGTTATGGGAGATACTGGATCATCTAGAGCTGTCCTACGGGGTCAAATGCCTCGACAGCAACAATGAAACACACAATAATTCATCCCAAGATACATCACTGGTATAAGTGTAATGGATGTCCCACTTGTACATTTTGAGGTATAATCAATAACAACAAAAATTCTAGAATGTGTGCTCTGTGACCTTGTAAATAGGATCTTAGTTCAAGGTCATGACACACCCTTGGGTTATGCACAATAATTGTGGTTGGTTGGCTGGTTGATTGGTGTTTTACGTCGCTTTCAACAATATTTCAGTTATATCGTGACATGGAAGCAGGAGGTTACCAACCTCTTAAACATAGCGGCGCAATCCAGGAAACGAACCCGGATCATCGGCGCCGCAAGCCAAGCGCTTAACCACTACACCAAGCCTGCTCCCACAACAATTGTGAAAAATATAATCTCCCTCCAACGAATTAGGAAGAGGCTATGACCTGAACAAGAATTCTGGGTTTTTGTGCACTGTGACCTTGACCTTGGTTCAGTCATGACACACCTTGGATCATGGACAACAATTGCACAAAATATAATTTCCCTCCAACATAACAGGAAAAAGTTATAGCCCAACAAGAACTCTGGCCAAGTGTACACTGTTACCTTGACTTTGTAGATATGACCTTGGTTAATTCCTTATCTTTAAATTCCCATCTACTGTTCATAACCAACCCACATATATCATCACTATCAAGCACAGGGTTCTCAAAATAATGGGCTGACACCAATTGTACACAGTACCACATTGCACTTGGTGACATTTGACCTTTTGACCTGGAAATCAATAACAGTCATCTACTACTCATAACCAACCCACATATGAAAATTTCATTTCAATGTATACACCCATTGCAGAGAATGAATGGAAACTGTGAATTATTGGAAATTTTCTAAGTTCAAAGGCTGTAACTCTGTCAACAATTGATCGATGGTAACCAAATCAAATCTTGAGCCAGATATTCTCATGATGTATCTGTATGCCAAATTTCATTTCATATGTGGCTATGAGCACCCATTGTGAAGATAATGAACGGAAACTATTCAGGTTATGGACCTATCGATCAACAGCAGCAAGGCAATATAACCCCTCTTCTTTGAATGGGGACATAAAAACATACTTTTGGAGAGGGGGATGGGGTCGAATATCAGCCCCATTTTTGGTTGATTGGGTGCCCTTTTACTGCAAGTAGCCATCTACATCTAGTATTTTAAAAGTCAAATCAAGGGTTATTTTTGCGTGGAGTCATAATGCTGAAATTACCAAATTACAAGCATGATGCAGATAGTCTTATATTTACTGAATATACCGGTATCTACCAATTTATTTTTCATCAATTACTATACTCTTAACACAAAAAAATGTGAAAAAAATTCGACATGGTTTGTGGCCAATTTGAATTTGAGTTATCTTTCCTTGTTTTTGGCAGATGAAAAAGATCTTACACTACTTTTTCAAGCATTAGAAATTCAACATGCATAAAGAATCCCTTATAGCTGACAACCATCCAGTTCTGCGACCCAAGATTCCAAAACCAAAACGGCGGTACAGGATGGCATATGGTTATAATTGTGAATACAGTTTATCGAATAAAAACACAAATTTAACAAGTGGATTAAATTACAGATATGCCAAATTCAAATAGGGGTATTCCTTTATTTTCTGTAAAGCTGTCTCTAGTATAAAGATTTGTAGAGATTGGTCAGATCCTTGACAGGTGTAAACAGGGATGTTATCTGTGTGAATATGCATGGGTAAAAAAAACAGAAGTCTCTGTCGAGACTGGAGCTCTACTGTTCTCCTCTACTCAAACAACAATTTACCTTCAGAGAAGAAGGGGTAAAAATATATTTGGACCACACATGTATGTTTTGTATTGCACATGCACAACTAGACCACCTACCAAACATGATGAGATCATAATTAAGTCTCACAGACATATACAATAAGAGAAGAAGTGGGAACAAGATTTTGGGACCACGCCCCTTTGTGGGGCCCCAGGGGGTCCGAACTGGTCCAAAATTGCACATGCACAATTACACCACCTATCCAACAAAAGGAGACCATAATTAGGTCTCTAGGCTATATACTTTCAAAGAAAACGAGGGAACAAGATTTTGGGACCACACCCCTTTGTGGGACCCAAGGGGGTCCGGACTGGACCAAACTTATACATGCACAACTACATCACATATCAATCATGATGAGACTATAATTAGGTCTCTGGGACATATACCTTCAGAAAAGAAGAGGGAACAAGATTTTGGGACCACGCCCCCTGTGGGGCCCAAGGAGGTCCAAACTGGTCCAAAATTGCACATGCACAACTACACCACCTATCCAACAAAATGAGACCATAATTAGGTCTCTAGGATATATACCTTCAGAGAAAAAGAGGGAACAAGATTTTGGGACCACACCCGTTTGTGGGACCCCAGGGGGTCCAGACTGGACCAAAATTATACATGCACAACTAGATCACATACCAAACATGATTAGACCATAATTAGGTCTCTGGGACATATACCTTAAGAAAAGAAGAGGGAACAAGATTTTGGGACCACGCCACTTTGTGGGGTCCCAGGGGGTCTGGACCGGACCAAAATTGCACATGCACAACTACACCACCTATCCAACAAAATGAGACCATAATTAGGTCTCTAGGATATATACCTGAAGAGAAAATGAAGGAACAAGATTTTGGGACCACGCCCCTTTTTGGGACCCCAGGGGGTCCGGACCAGACCAAAATTATACATGCACAACTACATCACATACCAAACATGATGAGACCATAATTAGGTCTCTGGGACATATACTTTCAGAAAAGAAGAGGGAACAAGATTTTGTGACCACGCCCCTTTGTGGGGTCCAAGGGGGTCTGGACTAGACCAAAATTGCACATGCACAACTAGACCACCTATCCAACAAAATGAGACCATAATTAGGTCTCTGGGACATATACCTTAAGGATAGAAGAGGGAACAAGAATTTGGGACCACGCCCTTTTGTAGGACCCCAGGGGGGGACGGACCAGGCCAAAATAATAAATGCACAACTAGATCACATACCAAACATGATGAGACCATAATTAGGTCTCTGGGACATATACCTTAAGAATAGAAGAGGGAACAAGATTTTGGGACCACGCCCCTTTCTGGGAGCCCAGGGGGTCCGGACCGTACCAAAATTGCACATGCACAACTATACCACCTATATAACAAAATGAGACCATAATTAGGTCTCTATGATATATACCTTCAGAAATGAAAAGGGAACAAGATTTTGGGACCACGCCCCTTTTGTAGGGGCCCCAGGGGGTCCGGACCAGACCAAAATTGCACATGCACAACTAGACCAGCTACAAAACATGATGAGACCATAATTAGGTCTCTGGGATATATACAATCAGAGAAGAAGAGGGAACAAGATTTTGGGACCACGCCCTTTTGTGGGCCCCCAAGGGGTCGGAACTGGACCAAAATTGCACATGCACAACTAAACCACCTACCCAACAAGAAGAACCCATAATAAGGTCTCTGGGGTATATACCTTCAGAGGAGAAGAGGGAACAAAAAATTGTTTACGGACGGACGTCCGGACGGCCGGACAACGGACGAAGGACCATCGCATGAGCTCGACTGGTCGAGACCAGTAGAGCTAAAAAACCACAATAGTAGCATCAATATTGACCATGACGTGTCTCTTATATATCCTAATAAACAACTATACAATCAAATATTGTGCCATAATTCATCTACGCATGTGATGCTTGTACATGGGTATATCATTATTTGTCAACTGACATTCATCAGGTAAGGAAGAAGAAATCATATAATTTTACATGTAACACACAGTTTGATTGGTTTAAAAATTAGAGGTATATCTCAAGTACGAATTTTTTTCTCTGACTTCAGAATTTCCCACATTTTTGTAACTGTGATGTCAATGTTCACACCACCATGGCAGAAATTAAGAGATCTTGAGAAATACTGCAGACATAACGTACCAATTTCTGAGAGTATAAACATGTTTAAAAGGAATTTAAAGATAAGGAATTACAAGTAATGTAGTTTGTTTTTCGTTGGATGGAGGTATACCACAGAAAAAAGGATGGAAAACTTTGCACATACCATGCAAATACCATGTTTTTGTCATAATTATCATTAACATGCATCGTAAAAAATATTAATAACAACAGAGTTGTTATTAATATCATCCAATATACATGTACAAATAAGGCTCTCCGATGACAGTGTCATGTAGAATTTTATATCTCTAGGATGAAATATGTTTGCTGGATTTTGACAAAACAACTAATTGTTGCTGATTGATTCGCAACACCTTCCCTCCTTCCTTCCTTTCCCACACAAACTTCTCGATTTGCCATTTAGTGGTAATGTTGTTTACCTCTGCAAGTTCTTCTGAACTTTTAATACTTATAATGAATATTCACCTATACATAATTCTGTTAAATTTTCCATTTCAATAATTATTAATCTTCATTTTGAAACTTTACATGGCTTAAGCAATATCATCAATGGGCCTACTCCACAAACCTGTACGCACCACCAATTTGTTACAATGTATATTTCATAGATTTTGCCCTCCTATTCCATGCCCTTTTTCATTCTGTATATTAATAAAGTTATATGTGTTACTTGTTATGCATACTGTCAGTAAAGCATTTATAGATATAGCTATTAGCTATAGCTATTATGCTTGTGTCATACTCTGTTCATGATACATGATTGATGGAATTACTTGGAAAATCATGTAAAACACCAGCCAGTTCAGTACACAGACATTAGACAGACAGACTGTCAGCCTTGAATCCACAGTGCACTTATCTGACAGACTACTGATATAAATACACAGGACACTCTTTTGATTCATAAAAACTTGTTTTAATATGTAGCACAATAATTGTCGAATCTTCATCTTTATAATATAAACCATACTGTTAGACTAGACACTGACAATTTAAAATAATATTGATCTTTCTTTCATTTGTCTAAAATTGTCAATGCTCTTGGTGAGCTGAAGTTCATTTAATTTAAAGTCTGGCCCCCTAAACACAATTCTTAGCATGCTCTCCAAATTTCTTTGGCTCAAGGTGGATCGCAGAGTTGTACATATAGTATTCATAATTGAAAAAAGGTGCTCTACACATGTAGTTGAGCTAGGAACAAGTCCTGCTAAATATATCAAGTGATAAATAGCTGGATAAGTCCTCTGTAGGATAGGGTCCCCATGGAATGTCTTCAATAGACGGAGAGGGCTAACGAAGTTATTTTGTAGACAAATCGGTTTTAGACTAACAACTTCAAAGTTATTTCGTTGACAAATGGATTCAGTTCATTGTAATTTGTTCCTCGCATGTAACTTTCACAGGTATCTGTGTAGCGGTACTGTAGCTTGACCACTCACTGTATTGATATGGGTAATTGAATTCGACTTGCAGTATTTATTAACATAACTTTAAAACATCGGTCAGTTCACCAATACCACAAAATAAGTTTAAAAAAGAAAACGGCTGGTTTCAGTCGAAATAGTTGCATACGATATCACTACAGAATCCAGGTGCTATCAACGTTTGCGATCACATAAACAATTTCGCTTTAAGTAGTTAAAGACGCTTGCAAGTAGTGATGTAATATAACTGTCTGTGATTTCCGTTTCCTTAATGTTTTTTGCGGCTTACTTGCACAATTTATTAACTTTACAGTCAATACAATTTTGGGAAATTTAGAGTGGCAAACTGGGAAAAAAGGGCACTTTTTGCCATTGGGAATGGGTCCGTATAACGGACCCAAAATATACGGACCCAAAATCAGAAGAGTGAGGGCTCTATATTCCGACATTTTGTTTTTGAATCTCTGGAAATCTGCTCAGCCTAGAGCGTGCAGGACTGTAAAGTGGTCAATTGACATCATGAGAGTAAAAAATAAACTACCATAATTGGAACCTAGGCAAATTGTTGGCAACTTTAGGTGTGATTTCTATTGAAACGGTCGGCTCATACCTTCACCACCTGTGGAGGTATGAGCCGACCGTTTCAATAGAAATTACTTTAGGTGTGTCTAGGCTCATTATATGTCTCTAGGCTTTTATATCGTACACTACAATTATTGGTGTTTTTCGGTAATATTAGAGTTCTTTTTTCTTCTTTTGTTTAGAAAAAAATTAACACATTAAAACCAAATGAATAAGAACTGACAAGTATATGTTAATCAAATAGGAATAAAATTCAAAACTGGAGTGATTGATATCCAATGTGTTCCATATGGTAAGAGAATTACGAGTAAAACAAAGCTATTGCAAAATGACAGCGAAACAGTAAATATTTCTGGTACTTGATAAAGATAATTTGAAATGGACTCCACAAATAGAAATAAAAAAATGTATAATTTAAAATATATATATATACATATTAAGAGATCTATCTAAATAATGTTTCACCTTTTGGTCCTTATGGTATTTGACAGATCTGAAGGCACCGAATAAAATTGGCAAAATAGCCATTATAACTAGGCTCCCATATGCCATGGCCATTCCCTCTGGAGTTGCTGGAACTTTGGTGGTCGCATTCGCTGCCGTTTCATTCATTGTTGTGTTCACAACCGGTACTTCTATACTGCTTTCTGCCATGTTGTCGTCGTATGCTTCCTGTTATCGTCACACTCTCGAACCAATTATACACGTCTCGTAAAGTACGAGAATATAAAATGCGCGGCAAATATGAATTTCAAAACACATATAAAGTATCTGCTGGAATATGGATGTTTCAGTGGCGGATCCAGGATTTCCGAAAATAAGAAAGGGGGGGGGGGGCACATGTGTATTAGCCAAACTACTCAGCCATTTTGGTGCCATATTAACTTGTAGATGTATGGCGAAAAAAGGGGACCCGGGTCCAGCACTTAAGTCAATCAGGGACGTATATATCTAAATGGATATGCAACTACCCCGCTGTCCTAGCATAGCCTCGTTTTAAATGTGTTGAAAAAGTTACGCATGCGCGATAAGAAATGTCCGCCATATTTTTCCTTATTCGTCGCCTGAAAAAGTTGTTGTCTTCATAGAACAATATTCAGAAGAGATCGTTAATGCTGTATCCTTAAAATAAGGTGAATTTAATGTTTGAAATTGTTTACTTCTTGTAAAGTTAAAATGAACCATTATTTTTAGTGTTCAAAGCAACCTCTCTGCGAGCCTCTCGTACCGGTCGTGGAGTACATGTCAAAAATAAGCAGCATAACGGCAACCGAAAATAAGTGACATAAACCCTTGTAAACGTGAATGTGAATACAACACAATGAAAATGAAAGTATTGTGAATTAGAAAAAAAAATAATATTTCGAAATGCTTATGTTGCATGCGATTTCTATAACGATAATATATAACAAAGGTATGGGTGTACCCGTTTCTGTTGTATCAATAGCCCGACTTTTACATGAAACTCCTCCCTAACGCGTCGATAACTTTTTTTCATGTGATGTTTTTCTGATTTATATCATCATACTAAACACCGATCAGGTCATGGTTATTCGATCTATATTTTCATTAAATGGATTAAGGCACGTAAATATGTACGTCCAAGTCGGGCTCAGTAATGATTTCAAGCACAGAGGAAATATAGTGTTTAGTCCATTAAATCAAATAAAAGGGGTCATTATTAATTATTATTGTCCCATTGTAGAGAAAAAAGTTATTAAAATGAAATAAGGTGTGAAACTGAATATTAAAATAATTATATTACTGATTTTGATATATATATATATATTTGCAGGTTTTCTGTGGACAGTGGATTCCGGGCAGTAGATCATGGATTGTGACATTAAAGTTATATTGTTTTCAAATTATGTACAAAAGTGCACATTCAATAAAATATAGTGTTTGACTCACTAAATAGGCAAATTTATGAAATAAAATATTTCTGAAAATAATTTTTCTTATTATTTGACTTAGATTGTATATATTAGGGGTTCTGGAGAATCTTAATATCAGAAAGTATTTCATCAGATGGTAGATTATATTATCATTAATATGGATGAAATGTGACATACGGATATGACAACCGAAGTAAAACTTTAAATATCTCCCGGGACAGTTATCGTTGGTCACGTTTCTCACAATGATGCCCCTAAATTCAAACCCCGGATAAGTAAGATGAGACAAAGCAGAAGTTAAAAAATAAAAAGAACGAAAGAGGGAGGGAGAGATTAAAAAATTAATCAGAATTTATAAAGACTTTCTATTCCTCTGCTTATACTGCTTTGTTGTGTCGGAAACCACATATACATGTATAGGGGCCAAAATAAGTAAAAAAAAAAAAAAAATAAATAAAAAAAAATTCAAAAAAAAAAAAAAAACACAAACAAACAAACAAACAGGCATATAATTACCAGTGAAGGCAATCGGATATTTTGCATGCTCTCGCTCTACTAATAATTCTGTTATGAACGTACGTCATATACGATATAACAATAGGAATAACAATACCTTCCCCAGATATTCACCTGGGTATTACATGTAAAGGTTAAAACAACAAACCAATTAAGGCCGTTACGTAATGTCGTCATATATTAATTAACACCAGGGATAGTTCTATACGTCCCATTTAACACCGCCTTATGAAGTAAACATATAGTTTTAAGTGGTTATTTTAAATACACATAAATGACATAATTGATAAGTAAAATTTTATTGCATAATTTTAGAATAGATACGTTATATTGCATTGTACTGGTGTAAATTGTCATTTTGTTGGATTGTTAAATGTCCGACATAGCAGAATAATTAAATGCGCATGCGCAACTTTTTCAACACATTTAAAACGAGGCTACGATAGGGCAGGGGGTAGTTGCATATCCCTTTAGATATATACGTCCCTGAGTCAATAGACCTTCAAATGATGCAAGGGGTCTTACACCGGACAAACCACTTTTGCTGGTATTTTCACTATGACATTAACGCTTTGAATGTGACGTCATAATAATTTGACGGAAATCCAAGCGGTAATTCACCCTTCCACAAAACGCAATTTTTCATTGTGATGACGTCATCTGAGGTCCGACAAAACTCCGACAAACAACGCATTTGTTTATGACGTCATAGATAGATCAATAAAAAAAAAGACTGAATGTCACGTTCTTTTACGAACCATGGAAGGGTGAATTTGTATTTGTCCTATATTGCGCCTTACATCATGTAAAATTGGCAAAACGGTTCATTTCATTCTAATTTATTCCATTATCAAACGTTCAATTAAATTGTCATGCAGAATGGATTAACTCTATCTATCGATAGAACAAAACTCAATAAGATCCAAATCCAAGTTATTAATTCATTGTTGTACAAAAGAATGTGTAGTAGAACTTTTTCCAATTTTAAATGATGTAAGGGGTCTTATACCGGACAAACCACATTTTGCCGGAATTTTCACTATGATATTAACGCTTGGAATGTGACGTCATAATAATATGACGCAAATCTGAGCGGTAATTTTGCATTTGTCAGGTATTGCCCCTTACATCATGTAAAATTGGCAAAAAAGTTATTATGACTTTTAAAGTATTTTTTCAGTTTATGACGACGGACCCCGGGCTCCCGATCTCCCTCTAAAGCCACCACTGTGTTTCCTGCTACTACTTCTATACTTGTATGTTGGATATGCCATTTTGCACTAAATGTTAACATTTGAATATACATTCTTGTCAACTCCCATCCCCAGTGTATGGGCGTTGAGAGAGAGAGAGAGAGAGAGAACCAAAACGGAAGTGGTGTTGGTAGTGGTGGTGTTAAAAGTTAACTTTTGATACCGTCTTGAACATTGATGTACAAATATTGCCGCTAACGGGAGTTTACTCCTATCAATTCTGACCTTTTGAAAAATATCCAATCAATCTATGATAAGGATGAAATTTGCTTTGCACAGTAATTTATACCTTAGCATCCGATCCGTCCTTGGAAGTGAGGGATCTTTTAGGTGCCACGCTTACCGTGAAACGAGACCTCTATTTTCATTGTTATAATATGTGACATTGGTGTCATAATGCCCACGACGGGACACCATATGCACTGAGCTACATGCTACACCGGCTCCACACACACTAACACTTTTGGTATACTGAATTATATCCTAAATGCAAACCAAATCTACACGAAGATTTCATTATTCATGTCTTTGTACTCACATTCATTGCAAAGTAATGCGTGATATACTTATATAAATAGAAAAGAAAAAAAATAATACCAGTGGCGGATTTAGAGGTAGAACGCTGAGAAAGGAGATGGAAGTAAAATATATTTACTGAATAATGTACATCGCCTACAGCAATGTATTGACACTAATGATTTAACATCTTAAGAAGGTAAAGAAAGCTGTGTAATTGGTTTTGTAAGCGAGATCCAGGAGATGATGTCATTTCACAGCGTTTTACCTAAACACCCTTGTTCCAACCAGAGGTCACGTGTCAAATCTCCAACCTGAGGTCACGTGTCAAATCTAAAACTGTAGATCATAAACCATGGCTCAATGACACACGTAAACATTTTTATACATGTAAGACAGCTTTATTTGATTATAATCATATGAAGCCCCATGAAAATCATACTATTTTAAATGAAAGTAAAAACCATTACAAAAGCGTTGAGCATAAACTGAAAAGAAAATATCTTTATGAGCAGGGTAATATGATTGAAAGTTTACCAAAAAAACAAAAAAAAAAAAAAGAAAAAAAAAAGTAAATTATACTATTCGCATTTTGCTAAAAAAAAAAAAAAAATCAAGGTACAGGTATTCGTACTAATCTTACAAGTAATGATGAAACATTAAATGTTGAATTACTTTCAATGAGATTTAATGTGCTATCACAAGACTCAAGCAAGATAAAAGCAATGGGATTGACTGCATGTTAAATGAATACTTTATTGTATTTGAAGATCAATTACTTCCATTTTTATATACTATTCTTTAACATATCAACAACTGCTCTTTTCCTCAAGTATTGTGCAACGAACTTGTTGTACCAGTATTTAAGAAAGGTGATTCAAGTGACCTTAGCAATTACAGGGGTATAAGTTTATTAAGTTGTTTAGCAAAACTATTTACAGCAGTGTTCAACAAACGATTATTGACGTGGGCAGATACCAACGATTTACTAACTGATGCTCAGTTCGGGTTAAGACCATCACATAGTACCTCCGATGCAATTTTCGCTTTACATACCATTATATCTAAACACTTGTCCTGAAAGTAACGATTATATTGTTGTTTTGTTGATTATAAGCAGGCCTTAAATACTGTCGATCGTTTAAAACTCTGGCAGAAAATAGCGAAACTTGGCATTCGGAGAAATATTTTTCGTTTTGAAATCTCTATATTGTAATATTAAGTCATGTATACTACTTGAAGGCAACTTCTTTTGCAATAAAATTGGTACATTATAAGGGGAGATGATCTCCCCGATACTTTTTAGTCTATATGTAAACGACTGCGAATTAGAGTTTTTAAATCACGGTGTTTCACCAACAGAGTTACAAGAGTTATCTCCCTTTTTGCTTATGTACGCCGGACGAAAAGGTGATTTTTTTTTCTGATCAGAGACATATATACACATGTGTATATGTCTCTGTTCTGATACAGACAGTTGCAGGTCTGCAATCAATGTTAGATTCTTTATCTGTATATGTTGTAAAATGGGGTTTAACAGTTAATGTTTCAAAAAACCAAAAACTGTTGTATTTAGAAATAATGCTATTGTTAGGGACCATGCAATATTTATCACCGGGGTGGGACCGGTGCATTTGGAAATTTGATTTAAAAAAATGTATGTGTCCCATGCATACTTCTTTCAAAAAAGTAATTGTCCCATATCAATTTTAAGTGAAAAAAAGTACATGTCCCATCACAAATTACAATGTTTGGTATAGTTTTAATGTTTATATATGTATAAATATATTATCAGCTAACACACAATATAAAATGTTTGTACATGTACCGGGTATGTGTATTTGGAAATATCCATAAGTAAATTACTTTTCCTTAAGCACTGTGTAATTTATAAATTGTAAAAAATATATTAAATATCATTTACTCAGAAGCATAAAAATGATACTAATAACAAAACCGTTCAAATGAAGCATGCATTACTATGTCATATGTGAAAGTGTGACCCCTGGCCATACTTCCTATGCCTTTTTCTATCACACAATTGTTTCAAATATTGTCCAGATTCTAATTTCATATGTTTAGTGCTGAGAAACATCTAAAAACTTATTTAGATGTGTAAGGAAAAAAACCCCCAAAAAACTGACCACAGCTGGATTTGAACTGCTACTCTCCATATTTTAATTACCCAGTACTGCAGTAGTATATGTACCATTGTGAGACCTATTTTTTAGACATGGTGGCATTATCTGTTGACCAATTTGGATGAAATGTACAACATTGATAGAGGACCTATAGTACTTCATGTATACCATGTTTCATTAAAATCTTTCATGTGGTGTAACAGCAGAAGCTAAAAATGTGAAGAATTGTCCCAATACACCCTCCTTTGGAAGTCTTAAAAAATTCATAGAAAATCCAAAAATTGAGATATTGACAAAATTCTTTCAAAGTAACAATCCTTACCATAATTATGATCACAATAGTCCATAAGAAATCATCATTATCAATTAACTAGGAAATATGACACTTTTCTGCCGTGAAATCACCTAGTCCAAACAAATGTCAAAAAAAAATTTTAAAATTTGATTTTGGAAGGGAACCAAAATGACAGCACGTTTTCACTCATCCCTCTACATCATTTCTATGCATTCTGTTTGTCTCTTTATACAGCCAGTATGAAGAAGAATATTGTCAAAGGAGGGTACTCTTTTGTACCTACTTTTGACTATGGTGGCGCCACCTGTAAAGAGGTCTAGATGAAAACAACAGAATTTTAAGGGGATCACAAGTGATTTATTTTTATTAAGATTTATTAAAATCCTTCCAACAGTTTTGCAGAACAATGTGAAAATGTGAAAAATGGTCAATCCCCCCCCCTCTTTTTTTGGAATTCTTAAAAAATTCATAAAAAAATCTAAAAATTGAGATATTGACAAAATTCTTTCACAGTAATATTACTTACCATAATTATGATCAAATTAGTCATTAAGAAATCATCAATATCAATTAACTGAAAAACAAGACACTTTTCTGCATTGAAATTACTCATTCCAGAAACACGTCAAAAAACAAAAAAACCCCAAAATTTCTATTTGACAGATCTTAACCACAAACACAATTTTAGTAGGGGACCTTGAGTACATCATTTATACAAAGTTTGATACAAATCTGCAATGCAGTTCCAGAGAAGAAGTTGAAAATGTGAAAAAGTTAAAGACAGACAGACGACAACGCACTATGACTATAGCTCACTTGAGCCTTTGGCTCAGGTGAGCTAAAATCAGTGCATTGCTGTAAAAAAGTAGTTATCTCATGCAGAATCTCTGTTATAAATCTCTTTGTCCCATGTTGTATGGTCATCAAAAGAAAGTGTATGTCCCATCCTGGTGATAAATGTTGCATAGTCCCTTAAACCAAATGAGAAATGCTTATATGAAGGTAATGCTTTAGAAATTGTAGACCAAATCTGCTACCTGGGAATTTTATTAAATTATAATGGTAAATTCCACCAAACCCCCAAACAACTCTCTCTCTCCAGTGAAGAAAAGCAACATTCGCCTTAAAAGAAAATGTTTTAACTATCAGCTTAGTCATGTAACACTTTTATCTTTGTTTGACACATATAATTCGAGTATAGGAAGTTTGGGGATTTCACTCACCCCCTGATATGGAGAGATTTCATCTATATTTTTGTAAGAATATATTAAAAGTAAAACAATCTACGCCAAATGCAATTATATATTGTGAACTATGTCGAATTCCACTACATGTGTCTTGTATAAGACAAAAATTGACTAAAATTGGTTAATACCAAAAATTGTATTTTAAAAGGATGTTACAATTTTTACATGAAAAAATATGAACAGTAGAAAATGTAAAAATTTGATCTTTAATGTATATAACATTTTAGAACAACTTGGACATAGTAAACTGTGGTTTAATTATGTAACATTGACTCAAGAGTTTATTCTGTGTCCGACAAAACAATGAATTTTTGACACGTGCAGACAATCTATACTATCTGATATTAATTCTTCTTAAAAAAAACTATTCTTTATAAGCATTTAATTGACGGACATACACTCCAGGCATATTTGAAAAAAAAAACCCCAATTCCATTACAATGTAAAGAAAATGTTTATCTGCCCATAATCTTGTAGTTGAAACTGGTCGTTATAAAAACATTCCTTTGTAAAAGCGGTTATGTCCTCTATGCAAAGACCAGTCCGAAATAGAAGATGAATATCACTTTTTATTGAAATGCCCCTTTTACCAACCTTTCAGACAAAAGTTTTTAAAGAAATACTATTATACCCAGCCCTCTATCTATAATACTATTATACCCGACCCTCTGTCTACCGGTATAATACTATTATACCCGGCCCTCTGTCTATAATACTATTATACCCGGCCCTCTGTCTACCGGTATAATACTATTATACCAGGCCCTCTGTCTATAATACTATTATACCCGGCCCTCTGTCTATAATACTATTATACCCGGCCCTCTATCTGTGAATTAATCCAGCTGCTCAGAGTATTATGTGACCATGGTTTACGACAATTTATTTTCCAAGCTTCCTATTTAAGAACTGATCAGTGTTAATAATTATGTAATGTGTTTATGATTGGTGACGTTTGAATACGAATCTATTGCCTATTTAGTCATATTTGCAGACATGTGTGTATAACAACTTGCAAATTTTATACTAGACCTTGTACTACTATGTATTTGTTATATACATGTGTGCATAACAACTTTCACATTCTCCTTCTTTTAGTTCGGTTAGACTTGACCATGTATTATTATATATTTACAACACACACCTACACACACAGGTATTTCTTCGGAGATCCAAGTTCCATAGTACTCCCAGGTGTTATATATCTGTGTGTGTGTGTCTATAAGCTGTACAACTTTGATCAATAAACAATATCTACATACACACACACACACTTATATATATATGTGTTTGTGTGTATATGTATTTATAATTTGCTTTTTGGAGATGTATAATGGTTCCCTCTCTATCTAGCTCTTGACACAGGATGTTCACACTTTCAGCATACATCTCAATACTTGCGTTCACATATATATTTGTATGTTCTTGTTTTACCCGAAATCAGTGATAAAAGGAACCGTCTCCTGGTGTCATTTGCTTTTTAGAGATGGATTCATATTTCTACCTCTCTATCTAGCACTTGATACAGGATAATCACACCTAGAGCAAGTAGATATAAGTAAATGTGTCAAAAGGTCAAAAATACGAAAGTTATCAGAGACGTATATACCTATATCTTTAGATATATACGTTCCTGGTTGTATGAACGTATGTACAAAACTGTCAGTATCTTTCAGTAGTGGACTTTTATCAGAGTCGTTGGGCAATTCTTGCCGATTTTGACCGGAACTTTCCATAATACGGAATTTAGTGGAAATTTTGAATCAATGCTATGATAAGAAAGGGGGGGGGAGGAGGAGGAAACCCTCAATCCCTGACGCTGCCACTGATTTCCTCTATATTTGCTAACCTTTTTAGTTTCCTGTGCAAAGTAAAGAGTTATCTTTCTTTCGACCCAAAAATCTACTCTCCAAACCCTTACTTAACATTTTGTATAAAAGTATGTGATTGATAATGAAAAATTGAAGATGCGACAATTGTAACATATCTATAAGAATAGTAAGTATTTGAATAGAACCTTCCATTATTTTTAATTAATTTATATTTAATTAACTTACATTCGTCAATACTTATAAATGAATGACATTTTGTCGATCCGCCCTGTAAATCATACAATACCTAGGAGTTATTTTTGATAAAAATTGAAGGGTTTTTTTTCTTAACAAACATTATGTAAAAAATCTGAGGTTTTGTATCTTAAAATATATTAATTTTTAATGTAATCACGATAAGAAATCGTATAAATCTTGGTCTTTCACATTTAAACAAAAAATTACCCTCCACTATCCGTCTACATAAAGATTGATTTCTATGAGTCTTATAAGTTAATATAGTATACATACATTTGATCAAATATCAGCGATTGACATGTAAAAAATACCACTACACTAATTAGATCTGATGTTTAGATTAATATAAATCACTTAGAAATTTGAAAACAGGAAAAGACGGGGACAGAATTAATAATACCGACCACGTTCTTGTCATACACATTTTGTAACGTGCGTCACGATCCATTCAATCACTCCAAGGTCACTCAGGTCAGCGTCAAGGATACCATAGGCCTCCCAAAAATCATATTTGAAATTCAAATTTGATAGAGAGCAAAATGATTCAATTATTGCACGAGCCGTTGAAACAGCTAGTTAAATAATTTTCTTTTGCACATTATTGGCTAGTGCTAAGATAATTAATGAAGGTACAAGCGACAGATCGGTTCTTCGTTCCATGAATAAGGAGCCGTTGACGATTTGGGTATGGCACACGCCAACTGACACAAGGGAAATCTTGTTTCATGGGCATTGGCCGTGTAAATCTTATGACACGAATAAATTGATATGGTAGTATGGCCACGTGAGACGTTATGTCGGTGATAATTTAAACTTAATTTTTAAAAACACTACTTTTCTCTACAGTTTTTACAGATTGTGAGATGTTGAATTAGATGTAATATAGTCGATAAACATTAAAAGAATAATATATAGGTCTCCATTGACTGCTTATTGTAATAATAAAGCTGATAAGAAGGAGAAAAACAAAAAGAACAAGAAGAAAGAATACGAAGAAGAAGAAAGATGACGAAGATGATGATGATGAAGAATAATTTATGAGTAGCAATTATCAATTAAGTGTATTTGTGGCGGTATTTCGTTGATATTTAATTAAACATAAGCAATAGAGCTTAAGACACATTTTAGTACAAATTTTGTTCCTTTGAACTAATTCAAAATATTTTAAATGACTTCCAGGACCAGTATTTTCATTTGGATCATTACGATTTATTACAGTATTGGATGCATATTTTATGTGAATAATGAATAACTCACTGTGTTTATATTTGAAGTAATCATTTAAACGACATAAAAATTCTTGTATTTCCAAACATATAAAATTGATTATTGTTTTATGTCTACGATTATTTCACGTATATGGCGACGGCATCTGCTTGATGCATTGTATAGAAATTTATACCTTTGCAACGGACTCATCCACCGAGCCACGACGGCTGAAATACATTTAAAAACAAAGAGATAAATAATAATAAAAAAAATCCACATCCATTACTGAGTTTTTAAACTTAAATTACTTTGTGGGGGAGATTTTAGTGGTTGTTTTATTTATCTATTGATTTATTTATTTTTCTAAGGTGATTTTCACATCTTAAATTAAACGACATACCCACTTGTCTTTGATAAGTATCGAAATAGTTTTACATTATTTAGATTTCATATCTAAAGTAAATTACGAAAGTAACAAAATATTAAAAAAAAATTCCAGTAAATATATTATTTAAAAAAAGATAATAATAGAAAATAAAAATAAAACTGCGAAACTCAAATTCTTGGCAAAAGAGATGTTCAAGCTCTTAAAATGTGAAAAATCTATCAGACTCTGGCAGCCATTACTTTAAAATATATGAGAAAGCACTTGATCTACCGCGCTGTGTTTACGAAGGAAGATAGATTAGAGGGCCAATATTTACTGGACAGAGTCAAAACCAAATAAACTCCTCCTGTACGTGTTACTGATCACTCAAATTTCTTACTTTGATATTTTGACAACAATAACAGTGGAAGCATGAAGCAATACATTTCTCAAAGAAACCACAAAATAAAAACAACATACAAGTGGAAATTCGCCGTTTTGCACATGTATTCAATTGCTATTTTGATGTTGTTAGTTTCACTATACCATTTGTATAAACAAATATTTCCGAAGGGCCTTCGTTAATTAGAAATTCTAATGATTTAACCTGTTATTTTGACCAGAGCCGATGGCTATCATATGAGCTCATCCCACACGTGGTCATCGGAAGAATCGTAGGTGATATCTTGATCTTGCAGCCAAGATACACATTTGTTCCAGTTTTTGTTTCCACTTTTGCTTTAAGTAATACAAGAAATTCCAAAAGTTATGTTTTGGATTAGTTTGATAACAAAGTTATCTCCACTGGTTCATTATTATCTTTTTTCTTTTTAAATAACAAAAAGGGAAACGATATATGCTCTTCGTAGGTGGCGCCACTTTCGTTTGGATAATGTCAGGTGTAATGTCACAACAATCCTGTAGAATATGAAGAACGCTTATCATAGAATAATGTAGAACATAGCGTAGTCTTTCAATCAACTGGTAATTTAATTTAGGGGAGGTGTTTTGTTTTTGATCTGTTTTAGTTTTTCCCACGGCAGTTATGTATAATACTAGGGTACGACAGATGTACGTAAGTCTCTGTTATGTCCTGTTTGCTTGTTTAACTATAGTTGACCACTGAATACGAAATTAAGTTCGATCTACACAATAAGATGATGCAGCAAGTTGGGTCCTTAACTTTATTGGAGGAAGAAGAATTTTTGGACAAAAGCGGCCAAACCATTGTCAAACAGCGACACAAATTTGAGAAATAACTATCTTCTACAAGACACGAATCTATAGAAATGAACATTCGCCCGAGGAACAAGCATTAATACGGTTGGTTTATTGATGCAATGTGTTGAGAGGTTTAATCACTTCGTTTCACCTAGCAGGGTCCAGCGCCATAAATCTAACTGTTTTACATATCCACTGGGACCCTCTGTAGATTGTTGAGGCTGTAAAATTAAACTTAAGGCACAGAATATTCTGTTTTTCACAATATTATGTGTGTAATCAAATAAAAGTCGGTGCTTGTAATCAACATTCATCGAAATATTTATTCGCTTCAAAACGTCTGCATAGAATGAACTAATTACTAGCAGACGATCGCTTACGAGTGGGCCATCGAGAAATGGCCACAAGGGACAGGAATGAAGAAAACGAGAAAGATGAACAGCAAAATAAGAACCATATTTGAATTTCAGATTTCCTTTGCATTGACAATCCTTTGAATTTTTCTACAAGCGTTAGTATTGGTTTGCTAAATTATTATTTTGTTACAGAACGAAGTGGTGGGGAAATAATGGAATGGAGATCGAACGCGTATTGAGATGCGTTCGTTTATTGACTATCCAATGTGTGAGCCCGGATTGAGCACGTGTCACATTAAGCACATGGGAAATCTCCTACCACTGCATACTAAATGCCTAACATCTCTACCATTCACGCAATGTTACGGTGTTAAATGCTGCAATTATATGCTTCATTGCCATTCATGTTTTACAGCTAGTCTTTCTTGCTGTTTAACGAGATGCATTTCCGCCATGCACTGCGCATCCTTTAAACGCAGTTCCATAAACTTAATGTTGTATGTGTATATTAACTGTATAATGAGGGAAACCATATGTATCCGAAAGTTACTAAATATGTGTGTTTATCCATCTTATTTTTCAAATTAAGAAAGTCATCCCTTCACAGGCGAATATTGTATTAATGTAAAATTGATATGAGTTTGATAGACATGAGTACTTTGATTTCTAAATTGTTTTAACATGTACTGCTAGATTTTATGTAATGGTTTTCATGTTATAATATCTTATAATACATTATACTATAGTATGCTATGCTATGCCATGCTATTCCAGACTACACTAATATTGCACTATACTTGATTCCCAGATAACACCTTTTGCAAATGGATTGTGTCTTATGTTTAAAAGGTTGGTTACTCCTGCTTCCATGTCGCGATATCACTGGAAAATTGTTGAAAGCGACGTAAAATACCAACCATCCAATCTATACTTTTGTATTTTAACAAGAATAGCGTTTGAATATCCAATAATTAAAACCTATAAATACTTATTCAGTTTGTAGTGATACTAGTAAAAATATTTCTTTATCATAATAAAAAAAGATCACACACACACACACACACACACACACACACACACACACACACACACACACACACACACACACACACACACACACACACACACACACACACATATATATATATATATATATATATATATATATATATATATATATATATATATATATATATATATATATATATATATGCCATGCCATGTGCAACATAAGATGCTAAATAATTAAGTGACATGTGCAATGCATATACATTCGTCAACCACAAGTATTTTTTATTTTGGGGTTTCTAAATTTTCAAGATTGATTTCTTGCTTCATTTTTACCAGTAATTTTCCAAAAAGCAGGATAGGATATGTGATCTGTTCTCAAGCCAATTCACCATGATGGTGATGACAGCGCATGGAACGTTTTCTCAGCAAGAGATATCAAGTTAGCTTCTTTGTTTATACTTCATTCGTCCCTTAGTCATTTTGTTTCTTTTATGAGAGAAAACTGTTTGTTTTAAGGCGCTCATGGGTAATATGTTAGGAGTGATAACAATCCCACATGCTTCACATCTCACAAGCCGAAATATTTTCACATTTTGCACATATCCCGCTTAATTATCTTTCTCCTAAACTGTTATTATCACATTGTGATGTTCTGCAACATTTGCTATGTTCTGGCAAACTGCACCATTACATCCCAAACTAAAGGCATGTAAATCTACGACTTCCGGAGGCTATCAGCACCGCAGTGGTTCCCCCAAAAAGCCTGAGTCAGCATTGTTTTGAAAGAAGGCTTTGTTAAAAGCTGAACTCGCCATTGTGTTTATCTAATTTAATAGGAGATGGCTAATATGAGAATCAGTTTATGACTGTATATGTAAAATATTTCAACAGGCAGACCTACTTGTACATATGCGTCGAGAACACACACAAATCAAACATACAATGGGATTGGTATATTTCGCAGTGTATCATTCCGAAGATGTTTGGTTAAGGGAAAATTTTCTTCATCATTTTACGAAACTGAAGGTGTCTCGAGATTTCTTCACACAGAAATTCTACTATGCGTATTCTCTAAAACAATAGACAATTTCGTAAGATTGGCCATTTCTATGGATCTGTTAAATGTTAAAATTTTGGACTGTGCGAATTACTTCTTGGTTTCGTCCATACCCTAATGATAAGTGCAGATTGTAGCACACTCCAATCGTATCCAAAGATCTATGATGCATATACTGTAAATATAAACATTAATTATTATATTAGAAAGAAAAAAACAAAACAAAACAAATAATAATAATAATAATAATAACAAAAAACAAACAAACAAAAAAACCAAAGAAAAAACCCAAACAAACAAAACAAAACAAAACAAAAAAAGCCCCCAAAACCGCAAAACACAAAAACAAAAGCTAAAGCTAAAAAAAATAATAACAATAAAAATAAATAACTCAAAAATAAAAAACAAATAAATAAAAAAATAATATAATAAAAAACAACCCACACAAAACATATATAATTGTAAAAAAAACTAAAAAAAAACTATACAGAACTGATAATTTTCTAACGTTTATGCAGATATACATTGATCCCACAACATATCTGGATATAAAAATACAGTCGTGAAGGTAGTAAGTCGTGAAGGTAGTAAGATACAGTCGTGAGGGTATTATGTTGTATACATACAAGATGTAAGACACATGCAAACTTACTCAATGTACCAAACTTCAAATATTGTTTGTTTGTGTTAAAGTACGTCTTTCTTTCAAACCGTGTTTTGAATTTCATCAATACAATCATCAAAATATCAACACCTTCGAGTTAATAACTGTACGCAGTAAGTAACATTTAATTTTAACACACATTCTATGGGCTAATACCAGAGTTTTCATTTTAGAAATAATCCGTCAGAAAATATTTGTAAAAAGCATTTTAAAGCTTTCTTAAGGCTTTTAAATGCATAATAATATTTGGAAATTACGGTTTAAGTAAAATAACTTTAGAAACTTTCCATTGAAAACAATTGAATAACCAGAGTTTAGCAAACGGATTTGAAATGTACTTTGTGAGTATTTAATGGTAATATTATCATGAGATTATTTAAAGGAACACAATTAAGATAACTTCTTAATCGCAGTTTTCATTTTATGAATCGATACGCTCAAATGAGTCAAGATATTTATCATTGTTCTGAAATTAAAATGCATAAAATATAATCCTAAAAACGAAGAGACTGGAATTCGACACGTCTTGTTCTTGTTGAGATCGTTTTCGTCTCTACGTAAAGCTAGTTAAACATTATTGTAACAAAATGAAATACCCTTTGAAATGAACATTCATACTACAATAGGAACTGAAGTAGAGGATGCCCTTACCACGGCATGTTGGCGTTAGAAGATGCGATATTGTCATTAGAGTAAGGTCCAGGGGCGACGACTCTGTCCAATTAGGGAATAGATAAAACAGGTGTTTGGAAATACAAGTTTCAGTAAGAGTACTTGAGACTGGGATTCTAGTGTGGGACCAGGTGATCTGATTAAGGAAGTTGTACAACAAACAAACTGGAACAAAAGCCTAACTATGGTGGTGGCGTGGCATGAAGGGTGCGAATAGAGCGTAACACACAATGGAAAATGTTCTAAAGAAGCTCAGAGGACACGTTACACATTTCCTATAACAAATCATATTATTACGACTTTATTTTGTATGCAGTACTTTTCTCAAAATAAAAGTGCAGATGTACGAATGCAAGTCAATTACGAGCCCAAGAGAAGGGGAATGGAGATTAGTAAAATACCTCTGACAAGAAAAAAATTCAGTTTGTGCTACTTAACAAAATAAATACATAAGTGATTATTATAATATCTATATAATATTCATAGACTTATTAACTATAGGTCAATACGTTGTGCACGTTTGAACAACATTTCATTATACCTTTATCGTGTAAATTATAACTGTATAGGCAAAAGAAAATGAGTCCAATACGCCGACTTGCAATAATGTGTTTTACTATTGATATTAAATAAATCTCCATTCAATATATGTTATGTCCCTATTAAGACACTTCGACGTAATGGAGCGCATTTATTTCAAAATATATTGGAATAATATTGGTACCAAAATGTAAAGTCTGGCATTTTGTTTACACAGGAAATATTCTTTCCGATACCCCGTGTTATAAATGTTCTCAAATATATTGACAGAATATCAAAACAAACAACCCAAAATTCCAATATTTAAAATCTTTAAAATGACCACCTAGTTTTAAATCGTAATCATTTAATGGGGAATTTGAAATACAAATAAATTTCTTATTCGATGGTGATTATTGTTTTTATTCATTGGACAATTTGATCGATTATGTGGACAAAAGAATCTCCAAATGTTTAGAAAAGTACACTAAAGATCCCTGTAGAAAGTGCAAATATTTCCTTTAGGTTTGCAACCTTAAAATCAAAATATAATTTTTCACATGGTCTGAACTATTTTTCTTTGTATTTTATATTGGATTTTGATTATCAATCCGCGTTGCAGTTGACAGCGAAATATTAGCATTGAAGATATCCAGATTATTACATTGCATTCCTTGCGATATTAAAATATTGTGTATATCAAGATTTTAATACAAAGCATAACTTAAGAGTATAAATTGATTTATATAGTAATTTAGAAATAGTGATAAAAACATTAACAACATATTTTAGTTACAGACTTCGACCTTTACTGTATTACAAAGACCCGACATTTATCGCGAGCTTTGCTGTCGGTATAAAATTGAATCAAGTGGTTCCGTATACTGATGTCGCTAACAGTACGGTTCTGTGGAGATAAACGGATTGTTCTATTAGATTTATTTTATATCTTTACATGCTACACTTTTAACGAGAAAAACACAAAATAAATTAAAATTATTATTAAGAATTAAAAGATTCAACAGGATCTATTAAATCCCCAATATACGCCCTCATGCCCCAATAAAACATTAAACAAAAAGGAAAACAATGAAAGAATGAACAAAATAAATAAATAAAGAATGAATGAAGACATAAACAGATAATTAAGTAAATTTTGATATAGAAATGATAGATAATAAATAAATTATAGATAAATAAGTAGTAAACAAATAATAAATAAATAGATAAATAAATAAATAAATAATAAATAAATAAATACATGTAAATAAATAACTGTCCATGTATAAACTTTAAAACATATAGGCATCCCATCCTAAATGACTAAGGTTTGTAATATACTATATCGTATCTGGTGTAGTGGTGAGTGTGAGAAAGTATTTTGTTTTGAGTATGATTTATTACTCTCTAGGCCTACATGTAAGTTTCTTGTATATAAACTTATTTTCTCCTCCTAAGACTAGCCAAGTTAGGGTTTGTGAAAACAAAGACCTGTCACACAGAGCTTATACCATAATATTGGTCACCAAAAACTGCCAGTACGGTAATTCATAGCACAAACTTAGATTTCTTAATGCAAAAACAATTTATTTTCTTTAAGTACTGTCATCTTAAGAGGTATGGGAACTTCCATTTAAAATACTAACATTTATTTTGGCTTTTATTCTTATTTTAAATGTCCAATATCTTGAAATAACTTTAAACATTTATTCAGCAAATACATTAACATTTCTTTTCACAAAGGATTGCTGTGGACATCAGGATTTCACACAAGGAATTATCCTAGATGAACCCTATTTTCAGACATGACAGAATATCTTTATATATTTTCCATGTTATTTCCCAAGCAATTATGCATTATTTGCGATAACACAATATCTAAAGTATGGATAGTTCCAACAATTCGTATATAGAATAAAATCTAATGTGTGTTTCCATAAAACGTGAAAAACATTCAGGTGATGGACAAAAGACCGGAACATTCCTCTATTAGTAAACAATTCTTTGTTACATACATGTATACATTTGTATATGTTTACTTCGCACGTCTTGTTCTGATTGCTACATATTCATTTACTACTGAATACAGTTCCCTTGCTTAGTCAACATGAGCAGTTATATATTTACATATGATTATTTAATGATGCATGTTTTTGATAAATGATATATTGTATTGTATTGTTTATATAGGAATATGATATGTACGAAAGGTTAGATTAAGATACGATAGGTACAAAGGTACATATAAAATATGATATGTACGAATGTTTATATAGAAAATGATATGTGTTTATATAAAATATATGTACGAATGTTCATATAAAATGACGTGTGTTCATATGAAATATGATATATACGAAGGCTCATATAGGAATATGATATGTACGGAGGTACATATAAAATATAATATGTACAAGGGTTCATATAGATATGATATCACGAGAGTTCATTTAAAATATATGTACGAAGGTGCATTAAAATAGAAGCAAAATCAAACCTACTTAACGATATTGACAATCTTATATACTCATTTGATTCTATAATATAAAACGGATTAGACACAAGGGAAAAATTACGAGATGAAGCTCCTCTCTACCCTCATCGTTCAGGATGTATATGATCACACACGGCTAAGTACTCTAGAGAGAAACTCTTCACATTGAAGAGCGATGAAATACGCTTTACTGTTAATTAAACTCAATGCAAAGTATTTGCATACTCTAGCATTGAAATTTTCAGCAAAAGACACACTTTCCTAAGAAAAAAAAGTGGTTCAGTTCTCCGAGACTAGAATGTGTCATGATCAAAGCCAAATATTTTGTCATAAAAACGAGTGCTTTTGTGGAATATTTATTGTTCTATACACACACGACGGACAATTCTGCTTGCTAAGAACGTGTCATTCTATCTTTTAGTCCATTTTATTCATCTATGTATGGTTCTCGAGTACCTTTTTAAAAATGAATAATGTTATTATGTGCTCTTATATCGGAGAGGACTCTGAGGACCATACATGTAGTTTAAATCGTTGGAACCAATACGAAACTTGAGAAAAATGATAAAATAATGCAGAGGAAAAGCACTGCGATATCATTTATTCTCTTCAATGTAGAGCGCACGTTTTCTTCACAATAGATTTCAAAATTATACAAATAGAAACGTTAGTGATAATAAATCCTGAAGCTATGTTGATGTATAAACAATAGTCTGAACAAAGCTACATATTGATTGGTGCATATCTCATTCTCTTGCGATTTATTGAATTGATATTAATCCATTGTCTACTACAACTACTGAACAATTGTTCAATAAATATTTTAGAATACATATAATAATATAGAGAAATGTTAAATAAAGTGTTAATCATGATTCATCATGATATCTCTAATCGGATCCTTGGCATCTGACCCGTTTTTCATTACTTTATTCTGTACGATATATAAGTAATCATATCTATTTCGATACATTTTGTATTATCACCAAATAAATCCACAATATACATCAAAAATCTTCATTTAAATAATATGGTTAATAGTCATAATGAAAGGGTCTAACTAGAATGGAACACGCTATGTACTGATGAAAAAGTCTGTACCGTCCAATAAATCGCTCACTTTTCCACCGATGAGAGGATCAATGCCTTATCAATTAGCTGAAAATCGTATGGAGGTTCGGTGATGATCTTCCTATTAAGTCATCTATCGCAAACTGGGCATAACTTGATTTTCTTCTGACAAGTTACAAACTGAAACTCATCTATTGACATTCTTAAGTCATCAGCTGATAACCGGCGAGTAGTAGCCGTGTACAGTTGACATTGGAAAGTGACGCATAATTTTGGGGGTATTTGTTTTCGTTTGAGACCATAATCTTTCGTCCATCGTCCGATCGACGGAAGGCAATCCACCATTTCTGTTTCTGTCGACATTCGTTAGGTGAACTGACGAGGCCCGACAGACGTTTTTAACGGCGGACGGATATCGGAGGGGCAGCAAACAGATTCACTTCGAGGTATGTAAAGGGCTCGTATTTGTATATAAAGAGCTCGTAAATCTCGCGCGTTCTAAATTTTTAACAATAAAGAAGCTCTTTCAAATTACCCTTAAAATTACTTTTACAATCGTATTTTAAATTTTTTTTAAAGCACCAAACAAAAATACACGTTTATGAAAATAAATATATATACATCATAAATATTTATCGTGAATATGCAATAGCGTGGTTTGCTACTCGCGGATATCTGACAAAGACAACGAAGAAGCCAGAAGATAGCGGGTTCCAGCCCTGAAATGTGTACACCGGTTGACTGGCGGAAGTAGCATCCCAGTACATGTATATCCACCTATGCTCAGCCGATGCTCTTGCAGTTCACAGTCGAAAAACTTCTCGACCGATCGCCAGTAAGGCATTGGGAGAGGGTGACAAGTACAAAGATTTATCATCAGTCTCCTGCAGACTCTCATCGATGCTCACATATCTGTGAAACCATTTCTCTTCAACTATATTTCGAAGACGTTTAATTGGGAATTTGAAACTAATGCATCAGTCGTATGAACTTTTAACAGTAGCTATTTTTAGACCAATACTTCATTCCATATTCGTGCACTATTTGCTTAAATGATGATATGACGAAACGGACAAAATTATTTGGACCTTCTACCAGGTATTAATTTCAGTTGCACACCTCTTTATATGAAAAACCTGACGACTTCAATTTCTGTATCACTAATTTTTCCTTCCCGAGTAGCAAAATTCCGTCCTCGCTTGCCCATGGCACTTTAATTTCACAACTTATACGCTATGTCAGAGCATGCTTTTCTTATTAGCGCTTTGTTTCGACAACCAGGCGACTAACAAATTAACTACTCATAAATCGACCACATGACATCGTCACTGAGGAAGTTCTATGGTTGATACAATAATATTGTTGAACAGATATGATATCCTTAAACACTTGATTATGTACAGTGACGTCCATTTACCGAATTAACAAATCACCTACATGATTTTACCAGACATATGATCTCATCCAAGTTGGGATTCGCAATTGTTCTTGCTGAAACATTTGCAGTGTTTTAACTGGAATTTGAATATCGGATAGCAGGTGGCACTCTTTCAAACTTATATTCAGATCCTTTGCCGTCTGAATTCCAAATACAGATACACGTATTTCAACTAAGAACTTTTGCTAGACAAGCTTGGTATACTTCATAGCTGACTCGTGACCAGCCACATTCTAACATTTGACAATACATGTATTGTAACAATGAATAAGATTTAACGGATATATATATATATATATATATATATATATATATATATATATATATATATATATATATATATATATATATATATAGTACCATAGGTCGTGGGTTCGAGTCCCAGACGGGGAACGAATATAAGTGAAATATAGGGTGCCTTGTTAACTGTAGTGTCTTTGTGCTTTATATGTTTGTATAATTTGTCTTTATTTTCTACAGGTATTTTTTCGGAGATCCAAGGTCCATAGTACTCCCAGGTGTTTCACTGATTCTATTTGTGCTTTATATGTTTATTTCTCTTTCAGTGATGTATCCTCCCAGAGGATCCGCCTGCGTTTACGTCGGGTAAATTCCTTCACTTTCCGCGGCCGTGTTGTCATGCATGCGATTAGCTAATGATTGGCTATTAAAGCTCCATTTTTGTGGAGCTCGGGTAGCTCAGTCGGTTAGAGGGTCGGATGCATGACAGCTAGGTGATTCGGTACCATAGGTCGTGGGTTCGAGTCCCAGACGGGGAACGAATATAAGTGAAATATAGGGTGCCTTGTTAACTGTAGTGTCTTTGTGCTTTATATGTTTGTATAATTTGTCTTTATTTTCTACAGGTATTTTTTCGGAGATCCAAGGTCCATAGTACTCCCAGGTGTTTCACTGATTCTATTTGTGCTTTATATGTTTATTTCTCTTTCAGTGATGTATCCTCCCAGAGGATCCGCCTGCGTTTACGTCGGGTAAATTCCTTCACTTTCCGCGGCCGTGTTGTCATGCATGCGATTAGCTAATGATTGGCTATTAAAGCTCCATTTTTGTGGAGCTCGGGTAGCTCAGTCGGTTAGAGGGTCGGATGCATGACAGCTAGGTGATTCGGTACCATAGGTCGTGGGTTCGAGTCCCAGACGGGGAACGAATATAAGTGAAATATAGGGTGCCTTGTTAACTGTAGTGTCTTTGTGCTTTATATGCCATTATATATATATAATGTGTGTGTGTGTGTGTGTGTGTGTGTGTGTGTGTGTGTGTGTGTGTGTGTGTGTGATACATCCTACTGCATGGTAAGGGAGTGTCTGATTGATCTGAATTCGAATGATAGGAGGAAAGCTAGCAGTAAATGATTTTGTTATAGGTTTACGCTACATTATTTCACTTGTACCTGCCTTATATTCACCTACCTCGTTCTTATCTTCATAATTTTGTTCTGTGCAAGGGGAACCATTCGAAGCACGGGACCTCGGTTTATACTGTCTAATACGAATGGCAGATATGAAAACAGAAGATAAATTTATCTTTAGAAGTTCAATATCGAAAGGCGGAATCTTGCCCGTGTCGTTGTATTTAAAGTCCTGCAAGTGTCATATGTACTAAAAGATCTATTTCAAAAGTCATTTATATGGTATATTTAGGAATGACGTCACATGCACGAAATGACGTAGATGTCATTTACGTGTGATCTACAATGCCGAGAGATCGAAATAATACACTAGAAATTTATAAGGAAGGAATGGCATGAGTTAGAAAAATCGTAAAGTTAAGAGCACGTAAACTTACGAAGAAGCTCAGAATTGATTAATACATACAATTTACCAGCTCGTAGCATTAATCGTAAGTTTGTCGTAAAGTTTATGAATGCTCATATTTTACGAATTTTAAAATATATGGTACCACTGCACTACCACTGGCCCACCGCGACCTGATATGTATATGTATATACGTACGTACATACATACATACATGATACATGACCTGATATGTATATGTATATACGTACGTACGTACATACATACATACATGCATACATACATACATACATATCTATATATATCTATATATATCTATCTATCTATCTATCTATCTATCTATCTATCTATCTATCTATCTATCTATATGTATATATATATATATGTGTGTGTGTGTGTGTGTGTGTGTGTGTGTGTGTGTGTGTATGTATGTATGTATGTATGTATGTATGTATGTATGTATGTATGTATGTATGTATGTATGTATGTATGTATGTGTATGTATGTATGTATGTGTGTGTGTTTGTGTGTGTATGTGTGGGTGGGTGGGTGGGATTATTAATTTATCATGTTTCCCAATAAAATTCATTGTTTATGTTACTACACCGATATTGTAGTTAGATGCTAACGGTACATGAGAAGTCTTCCTCCCTAAGAAAATGATGATTATTATCACCAAAGTCAGTACAGGACAATAGTGTGAAATGATGGATAAGACGTTTGATTTTACCTGAGATGCATGTAGTCTTATTACGTCCTAGTATGAAAATGGGGCAATAAATTTCGTTATGGAGCATTATGAATATAAAGAGAAAAATTTCTATGATATTTTGGAAATTAGGTAATCCCCCGGAGAAACAAGGAATAGTTTAAAAGAAAATAAATAATACGATATAGATTAACGAAAAATAAATTATTTACGAAACTTCTTTTTCAAAAGAATGAATTCTTATAAAATATACTTGTATTTTGACCCGTATACAAGGCGTATATGGTTATACGTATCCTTTCTTTCGTCGACACGGGTGACTAATTCCTTCATTCTGTATATAATGAGATTAATTATGAAATGTGATTAGTACAGAAAATAAGGAATGTCATATGTTCCATAATAGAACATTGCGTGACAATACAATGTCAGGGATGTGTGGCAGCAGATTTTATGAGTCTCTTCCATTAGCGTGTGTTGAGAGCACAGTACTTCATAATGTAATGTACAATAATCTACTAATCGCCCAACGTACTAACACAATGCTGTGGTCAGTGGACACAATGACTGGTCATTATTGGCCCGTGTTATTCAGATTGAGAGTTTGATGCTGTCAATATTTTCACGCTTTTTAAAGGAAAATGGTAGACGTTCCTATAAATCCGATACAACTTGTTCTTATTGATTGTTTTGCCTTTTCACGCTTGTCATTTCCAATTTCATTCATTGTTTTGAATAATAGGATTATATAGAAAAAACATGAGAAAGGAAATTGATCCCCCTAACACCAGAAAAAAAAATATAGAGAAATATAACTAATGATAAATGATTAAATAAAAATAGCAAAGATTATACACCCATAAAAAGATAAAAATAGCAAAGATTATACACCCATAAAAAGATAAAAATATAATAACCTGACAACTTCCTCCCTCCTTTAAAACGAACGAAACAAAGTCGTAGTATATTAAATGACGTATAAGAAATTACAACAAAAGATAGTTGGCAATCACCATTTATGCACAGTTTTTTTCACGTAGTAAGCGGTTACGTTGACAACATGTGAGTGAGCTGCTTTATGTCAGATTCTCCTATCTTATTCTGGGTCAATATTGATAGTATAGGTATGACATGTTGGTCACTAAGTCCTCATATGACGAAATGATTAGAGTTTTACCACCTCGTGGACCTCGACGATGTTTTATCATCATTTTTCCTCTGAAATCGAAAGGTCCTACTTTCTCATTTCCCATGTAATTCTGAAAAATTTACATCAAAAGTGCCCTTATTAAATAAACAAATTTTGACGTTTCTCGTTTAATCACGGACAGAAGTGACAAACGGGCCAACTGGTTTCCTCATTTCACGGTTAACTTTAGTTTCCACTCGATGGGGAATAATATAAGATATGCCATAAGTACTCCATGAAAAACTCATTATTTCTATTCATTTTCTGAAGTTCTTGAACCCTTTGGTCGTAGTACCAATTCAAAAATTCTTTTTCGATTTCTAAAGTGATACAAAAGTGTGGAAACCACCCAAGTTTGTCATACACATGTTCTCATCGTGTGTGAAATCTTCGCCTTTATGAAGCTACTTTATAACATAATATTCCCAAATTGTTATATGGAGATAAGAAGTTAATATAAAATTTTGACAAATTTATGAGGGGTTTGTGCACACAGTTATTCAGTAATAAGCAAACATACATGGTCGTACACACCGTCACTATTCATAAAACTTGAAAGACACTCGGCAGGATAAACGTTGAATCAAATATTTACTCGCAATAATCTGTTTTTACACACTTTTCGCAGGTGTTAGACAATCGTAAAATCATAATATTTAACTTGGGAAAGAAATTAAAAATGAAAAAATCTAATTCAATTTTACATTTACAACTTTTATTTCTGAGCTACGTGTATCCCACCTGTTTACATAGAAGTGTTTTGACACCAAAATTCACTCGCCATTTTTATCGCATTGACAGAATAATTATGTCAATATTTATCCTTCACAAAATGTTCAAGTGTCCACCAAAATGGATGTTTGGATGCAAACGGTTCATCACGCATCTTTCTTTGACCTTATCTAATCTTAATTGCGGTAAATCGCGGCAATCTATTGTATGTGGAGAAAATCTTCCGTTGTATCTCCCCATTTTGCACAGCAACCATTGTATGTTTGTTTCTTGGACTTCAAAAGCCCTATGTGAAATGATTTGGGAATTCTCGCAGTGTGTTGTTACACAGTAAAGTTTGTTAAACAATCTCTTCCCGTCCCCTCGATGTGTCTACCTAAATGTTTTCCTTCGATTTAGTGGGGTTAATACCTAAACTTATCATTATCCTCGCGTAAAACTCCCGCTGTTTAGCCACCATGAATTTGTGCAAGACCAAAACAATTCTATTAGTGAAGGATGTCTCACACATTTTCTGGTCCAGACTTCGTTTCAGTTTGCCCCCTTTGGGTATATCATCTTCTTACACATCATAATGAAATATGATGCATGGATGCTAATTAAGCCTTAAACACAGTAAAGAAATTATAATGAATGTCATAAATGAATTCAAATGAACCAATGAAATAGAAATATAAATCAAGTAATATGTATCCCTTTAAACGACTGCAATGAGTGACTTTTTAAATACTAAGATACAATTTCTGTTGATAAGCTTTTCTGCTTATCGCTTTTTATATTGAAATCAAACGCCGGTACTGACTTTCATGTCATATGACAAACTACAATAGTATGATTTAATAAAAATCTTTAAAGTAACCGCACTCATCTTTTCCAATTCAGAGAGATTTACTTTCTCAATAAATTCTGTACAGAATCTTTTCATCTGTCTGACAACTATAGCGATTGGTAGTTAATACGGAGGGTATTTGTTACAGCCTTGTTTGCTGAAGGATTATCATGTGTGAACATAGGAGGGTTTATTGGTGATTAGCCAATTGGACGGGAAACTCCGCCCTCTGTATGCTCACATGACTTTAGGACAACCCCAGATTGAATACATTACGGATATGGTTTAATGAAATATTTACAAACATACTGGACAACTTGTCTCATAATTATAGTTCAGATTCAGCCTATGAACTGGTCAAAGTGGAATGTAGAGATTATAAATTGGACACTGGAGATTTTTCTTTTCAAATAATGCGAATCGACATGGAGAATTCTGCGGAGTGCCAGAAAGAAAACCAAAATGACAATATGAACTTACCTTCGATGAATACCATAGGAAAAGAACAGGATGAAGAGATAATGAAAAACTTGACATTCAAATGGCCGACAAAATCTGTAGAGATGAGTGACGATGACGAGGACGAGGATATAGATATTGATGACAGTGGTTTTCAAGATTCGTCATTGGAATCTCCACTATCAGCAATGGAAGACGGAAGTGACAACGGTGATAAACATTTTTCAAACAATGATAGTAGTGCAAAAAATTGCTCATCTGAGGGCAAATCCAGGAAATCTAACACAGTCAAACCACCGTATTCTTACATAGCATTAATCACAATGGCGATATTACAGTCTTCAAGAAAACGACTGACACTGTCTGGAATTTGTGAATTTATCATGAACAGATTCCCCTACTACAGGGAAAAATTCCCAGCATGGCAAAACAGCATTCGTCATAATTTATCATTGAATGACTGTTTTGTAAAGATTCCGCGCGAACCAGGAAACCCCGGAAAAGGAAACTACTGGACGTTGGACCCCGCTAGTGAAGATATGTTCGACAACGGAAGCTTTCTGCGACGCCGTAAACGTTACAAGCGACATTTTGCTGACCAACCAGGCGCTTTTATGCCGACTTCAGATCCATATCTTCATCATCAACATCACGCTTTTTTGTCGCCTCATCTGCATGGACACCATCCCGTCAGTTCATTCTCAGCATCCCCTTTACATTATCCTTATCTAACTCCCATGATGACGTCGCAGCTTCCGTTCCTGAGTCAAGGTGATGTGCACGGGCGATCTTTGTCTAGTATTCCGATCTCAGTGCCTAATTCTATCAAGGACATACAGATTTCTTCCACTGGAAAGAGGATCGGATTTACGACGCCACCAAGCGCAGGATCCACTCCTAGTCCAGTCCCGTCATCTACATCATCTGTGAAACCGGGATTTTCTATTGACAATATCATCGGGACTTCCGAAAATAATAGTAAAAAATCTAGTCCAAGTTCGATGTCTTCGGAATCAACTCCTAGCATTTTTCGTCCATCCACAAGTGTTTCACATTTTATGGCTCCGGGAATTCCGAGCGGACTGAGACCAGGGATGCTGGACTTGTCACGTGCAAATAATGGGGCGTTTCTCGCCCAGATTCAAGCCAGTTTACCAAGTATGAACGCTTTAGACATTGAAAAATATAGACAATATATTGCAGCGTTTGGCATTCATGGACTGTCACCGTGGCATAGGTAAATAGAATATTATAAAGTTCTTCATCAAAGTGCGAATAGATCTAACATAACACTATTTATTGTATTTAAATATATTGCATTGTTTCATTCCAGTTCACTATTAGAATTCACGATATTGTACTGTTGTGTAATTATTATTCCTGCCAAACCAAAGAATTTTTGTTATATATGTTTCGTAATAGTGTACGTTTATATGTTTATGTTCAAGTGCTTATAAAATAGAAAAAAAAAATCAGAGAATCTTCCTGAGTATTTCTTCACGATTTCTTAATATTATGGAATTTGTTATGTCATTTCTAACTTACAGCTTTAAATAACGAGTTGTTTGCTATTGATTAATCAAAACTGAAAGAAAGAAAACTTGCAGAATATTTCTATTGAAGAAACATTACAATGGTGTTTCTATTTGTTGTATTTCATGTAAATTATTCACTAAACTAAAATGTTCATTTATATTTATTTGCTGTATATATATATATATATATATATATATATATATATATATATATATATATATATATATATATATATATATATATATATATATATATATATATATATATATATATATATATATGCGCAGCAATTAAATGAATATTTTAGTTTAGTGAATAATTTACATGTGTGGGTGTGTGTATGTATGTATGTATGTATGTATGTATGTATGTATGTATAGTAATCCGTGATATAGACTGTTCCCAGATTGGATTAAGTAATAAGCTTAGTAATCAACACTAATTATAACGAAACATAAGATGGCTGTTATCAGATTGTCCGGAATGAAAATACGATAATGTGTTGATTTCTGGGAGGCGTTGAATGATTACATACTAATGCAAAACATGTTTAATAAGCAAATAACAAATCAATGGAAAATCAACCGAAAATCAGTTATAAGAGTTGGATAACTATTGTAAGGGATTTTGTAAGAGTGCGTATCTATTTAATAAAGAAATCCTTATGATAATCAGCGTTAAAATTATAATCTAGTTAATGCGTGCTCTACTATTGTAAATTAATGACAGGCATTGCGGGTGTCATTTGGATTATATTTATCCGGTAAATGCAAAATATTTATTTCACCGGCCAAACTCTGATATCATAATTACGTTAATCATCTTATGATTTGTAGTAATCCGTTCGGTCACCTAATAAACATAACTTACTGACTTCGTCATAGTCATGCACCGACACAGTGAAAATCATACTCCTAAAGAAAACGAAAGTTTAGATAAAGATTGAATATAGATGTGGTATATCAATAGGGGGGGGGGATTTATTGTTTTGATCTACCTATAAGCTTGAGATTAAAATGATAGAACATGTATATGTGAGAGTATGTGGTTTCTCAAAACGTATCCCTGTCAATGTATCAAAGAAAAAAGATAAATCTATACTTTAACTGTTACTGAGTGTACTGCCATGGATAAAGATGTACAATCAAATCAATATTGTAATTAAACGTTAATATAATTTTGATTTAACAAACTTTGTCTAAACCGATAGAATTAACAACTATTTCTCCGTGTCGTTCATCAAAGCATACGGTGATATTTATAGTGTATCTTTGATTATACATTTATCAGTGTAACATATCAACCTTCTACAAATTACACATATCAACTGATCAAATATGTCCAAGTGAAAACAGATGTCGAGCAGCCTCAGTAGCACTACAGCCAGATTAAACAGGTTGTTACCAGATTATGCGGTATGATGTAGTGGAGAACCAAGTACAACACGTGATTTCCCGGGACAACAACAGACTCTGGGAGTCTAGATGTATCATTCAGAAAATTGTGTTAGCAAGATTAGGATTTCCCATCTGTTATCGATGTATAATTCCTACCAATTCATCAAAAACTAATTAACAAAGAAAAATCAAAATCTTCGAGAAATATCTTCACAACTTTTAATTGAAACAAGGGAATTATACTCAGTTACAATTTAAAGAAAAAGTGTTTGTAGACGACTCAATTAGTTACCTTATAAGTAACTGATCTAGTTATGAGCTTATGAGCTAATAGATAAACATATGGTATACTTAAAATATAGCTTTGGCATATTCAGTACATTGATGATAACTATGCCAAATTTGCCTTCATAATGTTTAAAAGATATAATTGATATGCATGGAATCACCACTCAGACATAGCATGCCTGTAAAACGTCAGAGTTTTTTTTCTGCTATTATAATTTCCAGTTTATCTAGGTGAAATTTTTTCAAAACTCCTGTTTAAATCTTAGGATATGTGTGTCTTTTGTATATGAAAGAGACTGACAACTTTGAGATCACACAACGACGTATCCAAGAGTATGACTTAAAACAAGAAAAGGAGGAGCTAATACAGTCATAGATCCAAAAGTCTAAAAACCATAGATTTTTTTCATCGTGTCGAGGGAGTTTCTGTGTCAATGTTTTAATAAAAAAAGATAAGATAAATAAATAAAATAATTAGTTAAAAAGTAAATACAGTGAAATAAACCACTAGTGGTATGTCACTATGGCATGGCGACGTTACATGATCCACAATCAGAATTGTATATACGTGTTCAGGAGTAAACGCTTCCTGTGGACTAGCCATACCCGCCATGAATGATCCGAAAAAGCAAGTACACTGTTTTGAAAAAAAAAAATTTCGAGTAGTTTTTCCGAATATCCCACGCCTGAAATTCCCGTTAAGTAGGACTTTACCAGGGGTTTAGACAAAAGGTATTCTTATGATCTAGTATCAGATCTACAAAAAAGTTGGTAGGAACTGACATAAAAGACTTTGAATTTCATTGAAAAGTTATAAGCAGTCTTGTCCAGATAAAGACCTGTCATAAGAATTAAACCTTTTTTGTTCTTAGAATATACATTACGTATAGTTTTGGATTTTTCCTTTATATATTCTAATATCTCATAGATCAAATAAATTTTTAAGAAAAGTAACATCTTTAACTATTCAATTTGGTTTGACCACTGTCTACTCGGGGCCTTAAATAGTTGAACGGTTTATACGTACTAAGATTTTAACTATGAAGCACCGGGGCTTAACAGAGATGTTGTTTATTTCGGTAATATAAAATATCACATATCAAAACATATTATTTAATAATGATTTCCAAGCAAAGACTCTTTTCGTATCAACAAACAGAAAACAAATATTTTACCAGCCATAACTTTAACAACTTATAAACCACTAATTATGGAATAACTTGATTTTTATCGTAAAATCAAAGACGTTTAAGATATTAGCCAAGTTTAATAATAAGCTCACGAACAATACCTATACACTGCTTACGTTTCATACACTTTACAATATACTATTGGTATGAACCAGGTCTCAAAAAAGGATGTGCATATAGAAATTTTTATCGCATGTGTGAGTCATGGGGAGGGGGTAGTTTCCATTTCATTTTTTAAAAATCAAAAGCCAGTTTAGTAAATTGCTATGTCCGACACCTGGGCCTCAATCATTGGATGAAGATGGACGCCCTACTCCCCCATTTATTATGCCATTTCATATGCGTCTTTTTATACAATGCTAGGTTCAGTCTCTGTTAACTCTGTGTTTTGTCGTCGCTTTTAATTGCAATGTACATGTAATTGAATAGATCACTTGCCGATCTTGATAATGGCTGTCTTTTTGTCCGAGCTAACAACTCTTAGCGTTGATTTTCATAGTGACGTCATAATACGTGACATAAATTTATTGTAACGCCATAACGAAAAACAACGCCAAAAGGTATTAGCTCGGACAAAAAGACAACACTTATGAAGATCGGCAAATGGTATATTCTAACGGATTGATTGATAGATTGATTATTGTTTTACGTCACTCCACGATTATTTCACGTATATGGTGACTGCATCTGCTTGATACATTGCATACAAATTTAGACCTTTGCAACGGAAACACCCGAAGCAGTGAGGGATCTTTTACGTGTCACGCCTACCGTGACACGGGACCTCGTTTTTTACTGTCTCATCCGAGCCGAGCCGAGCACCTTATCCACTAGGCCACACCGGCTTAAATTCAAACGGAAACCATTATACATTAAGACGTACAATATAATGCAACAATAGAAAGATTCTGGTGACTGCTGGAATAAATTAGTATGAATATTTTTGCACGATTGACACAGAGTATATATCTTCCGTACACAAGAGGATGTCAGATATTGGTCATATTGTGAGGAAATGACAATATGAAGATAATTGTTTAGAAATATTATCACATAATGTAGTTACCTCATCTATTTCATTAACACCAAGTTCTGTAGAAGATCTATAGATCTAAATATTTTCACAAATTTTATAACATAACAACAGGGTCATGCGTAGTTTCGATTCACACGAAATTATTATTTTTTTAAATTTTAGAGTAGCTACTATTTTTTATTCTAATTCTGGAACATTCATGAAATTACTTTTATTGACACTTTTACTGTCACTGCGGGACTAACATTTGGCAAAATGATAACTGTTCCCGCAAAATGACGTCATGGACAATCTTTTATTATGTATTTATAAAAATTTTATGGGAAACGTTACCATTTGCCATCCAACATGTTAGTCCCTCAGTAGCAATGGAAAGGTCTATACACTTATTTTTCATAAAATGCCCGAGAGACGATGTTTTACCGCTCAAAGTAGCGTCATTTTATTGTGACATCACAATTTAAGCAAAAACGTCATAATGAAAATCCCGGCAAAATATCGCTTGTCGGATATGAGCCATATGTAACCATATATCATGAAAAATATGAAATTTCTCTATTGGCAATTTGGAAGTACTTCTATTTGAATTATTTTTAAACTTTGCATGTTTTATTATTAATATAATAATAATAATAATAATAATAATAATAATAATAATAATAATAATAATAATAATAATAATAATAATCATATTTCGTATTTTACATACTACTACTACCTACTACTACTATTACTATAATAATAATAATAATAATAATAATAATAATAATAATAATAATAATAATAATAATAATAATAATAATAATAATAATAATAATGATAATAATAATAATAATAATAATTATTATTATTATTATTATTATTATTATTATCGACCCTTTCACTACTACATTGCGACTGAGATTCTGGTTGGCAAAATCTCGACAGTTCCCGCAAAATGACGTCAAAAGCAATAACTTTTTTTATCAAGACGTCAAAAATTTACGGGATACGCTATCATTTGTAAACCAAAATATCAGTACCGCAATAGTGAAAGGGTATATCTTCACTGCTGAGGTTGAGTCTCTCATGGTATGTAATCTTTTATTATCTAATTTTGGCATTTAATGGTGCATTTGATTGGATTGTTTTTGGGTAAAGTTTTTGTAAATTTCCACGTCACGTCGTAATTCTTCTCGCGGTTTTTTTCCGATGTTTTCGAAACAAATTCTTCACAAATGAAACTCACATTTGATGTTAATGGCTGGAAATATTGAAGGGTAAAATAAATTGATAAGAAATAACTCTAATAACTTTTTCGGTCGATAGAGATATCCCCCCCCCAAAAAAAAAGAATATATATATAAAGCACAAAGACACTACAGCTAACAAGGCATTCTATATTTCCCTTATATTCTCTCTCCGTCTGGTAGCTCAGTCGGTTAGAGGGTCGGATGCATAACAGCTATGTGACTCGGTACCATAGGTCGTGGGTTCGAGTCCCATACGGGGAACGAATAAACGAATATAAGTGAAATATGGTGTGCCTTGTTAACTGTAGTGTCTTTGTGCTTTATATATTTGTCTAATTTGTCTTTATTTCCTACAGGTATTTCTTCGGAGATCCAAGGTCCATAGTACTCCCATAGTACTTCTATTTGTGTTTTATATATATATATATATATATATATATATATATATATATATATATATATATATATATATATATATATATATATATATATATATATATATGAAAGGAAAACTATGCGTCATGCGCTAGCTGGGCATAATGATGCAGTTTTCCGTCCTTTTTCGAGGTATACTTTCATCCACCGAAAAATTATTAGATTCATTCCATAAATCACATAAAGCCAAACAATATCACGTTACATGCTTCATTATATGATATAACAATGATATCACATGAAGTACATTTCCGAATAGTTTTACAATTATAAATATATAAGAGAATGTGCATAGAGATATCAAACGTCTACTTCATTCTTAATGTGACACATACGCACGCTAGATGCATCATTCAGAATTACATCTCCCCTCTCCTCAGCTAGAACAATTAATGTGAATCTGATCAAAACACAACTCACTTCAGACAAATGTTTATTTTAAAGTAATGACAAAATAAAAAAAGGATATTTATGTTACATTAGAATTAGAATTCTTTATACGTACACGAACATGACAGTGTTCATAAAGACTATGCTTATTTATTATTAGATATTCGACCCCCTACCACCTCCTTTTCATCTATTGTTATTGATTTCACGTAAATAATTAATGTATAAATCTGATTTTAGAAAGCTAAGCGATTCTTCATTATTTAGAGATTATGCTAAGCTGTCATTGTGCAGGTCCACTTCAGATGAATTCCGGAACGGCGAACAAAAACTGCCCAGTACAGGTTCATAATGTGTCCATTTCCTCTCAATTCAAAATAAATATTGAAACTGTTTCTAAATGAAAATGTAGCACTCTATAAATCGGTCGGACAATGGAAGTTAGGCTATTAAATCATTGCCCATCAAATAACTGTTGATTAATCAATTCCACTTGTATATGTTAGGTAGATGGAATGCGTGCTGTTGTGGGAGTTACTGTATAGAGAAGTGCAACACTCGAGATTGTTACCATGACACTATACATAAAGTGACAATGTGAGTGTTTTCGTGTAATAATGCGATTATTACATGTAGACCGAGGGCCATCATTGGACGGCAAGCTATAGGCATTCACCATCTCAAGTACATTATATATCATACATTAACAGTTATAAAACACTGTTTTGTCTCGAATTGACCTTGGTTCCGCTCCCAGACCTAGTGGGAAATAGCTAGTTGTTCAAGCTAAAACAAATATTTTTCGTAGCCAATTTTATGAGTTTTATTGCAGATTCTGAAGTTTTCATAGTGTATAAATCAGGGTTGTAATATGGCCTGCAACGACACTACAAGTCCAAACAAAGGTTGAAGAATGTTTGTTCTGGGATCGAGATGAATTTTTGAAGTAGTCTGTATACGTATTACATTGTATCAACGCAATGATATAGTTTTATTATTTCTTGTCAAGCGCTTTATTTGATGTTGATTTGCTATGAAAAGTAATTTGATATAAATCCTTCCCCAAGTAGGTTTGAAAACAACATAAACTGTTTTGGAAATGAGATAAGACGCGGGTCAAAGATAGAATTGTAGACTAATGTACTTCTGGCAACCGTAGGCATGACAAACTTCTTTGACGAATTATAACTTATGAGAGAAAGAACAAACTTCATCAAAATCATCAAACGAGCGTGCCAAGCGAAAACAAACAGTCTTGGTTTTATTGTATAAGTTTATAGACATTAGGATTCAGGTGATATAATCAGAGTCCGTTATAATTCTAACATGACGTTTTTATTGGAAGCTTTGGTAAGCTTAACTTTGAAGTGCGATTCGAAAATAAGTGTTTTGTAAATGTGTACAAGTAAATGATCATGGAAGAAATAGGAAATAAATTGTGAACACATCGATTTTTACGTCAGATACACACCCAGTATTTATGTACAATGTACATTTTCGGATGGAGTAAACAAATGAATATTGTAAATAAGAAAGTATTGTCATAGGGATAAGATGTATTGGTATTATATTTTCATTGACTAAGAACTGCATCTTGTTTCTCATGTCTGTCATTGGGCTCACTTCTTTTTTATTCATTTTTCTTTCTGCTTCTTATTCTCTATCGTTTCTCCGTCGCACTGCCTTTTTGTTTTGCTTTATATTTGCTCCTAATGTTCTACTGAACATGGCCAAAGATTGGCAACAAATTGCTATTTATTGCTTTTCACTTATATGAACTTTGTGGTTAATCGTGGATCAATCATTATATATTTGGTTTACTCGTAACATTTTAATAACAGGGCGTAGGAAAAGGGGACGAAGAGGACTTGATTTCAAAAATAGGAGGGGGGAGGGGCTTTTCAAACTATTGCTTGTCAGTTTTCAGTAGAAAACAGTGTTCCCTTTTTTCTTTTCATTTGAAAGTTGCATGTGTTGCCCCTACAGTTACGCTACTGAATACACGACATAATATAGTAAATTATTGAAGTACTATTATGACACAACCCCTAGTGAACTCCAAATAATTGACTATGATACTTTATACATTTTATTGATTTTAAGTTAAGTATAATGAAATACGAAATATTATTTATAGCAACTTATTTGTTGACTTATTGCTGCGTAACTAATCAGATCAAAGATGGCTTCGTAGATGTAGCGACGTTAATGACTCCCTGATACTCATATTAACGGCAAACTTTGATGTGCGCGACCCGTCTACACATCTTCGTCTTCTTCTTCTGTTGTCAATTTTAATATAAAAGTCAAGTGAAGTGTGAAGATTTGGTGAAGCTCAGGGCAAAGTGAGACCAAACAAGTTGTCAATTTCTTTGCTAAACGTGTTTGTTTCGTTATCAATAATTACACTTCTTTGAACAGAAAGTCGCAACATTATTGTAAGAAGCCCCTCAAAGTAAATATATTTTACGTCCCTCTTCGGCTAAGGAGGTTGGAAAAGAAAATCAGATAAAATGAAAGAAAAAATCAATTTTGAAATAAATACCTTTCACAATGTTGAAAGAAATTTAGTGTTTGATAGGGTTCATTTAATAGACCAGAAGAAATGAGTAAAGACGAAATCATAGCCAATAGATTAGAATTCTAAAGTTATTAAAACTTTTATCTTGCTAAGTATATGTACTAAGTAGAATTTATTCTGTATAATTTTAATATTTCTCTATTCATATCATTTATGTAGAGAGAGAGAGAGAGAGAGAGAGAGAGAGAGAGAGAGAGAGAGAGAGAGAGAGAGGGGAGAGACTTACCATATTTTCCTTAAATTGTTTGGTCCCGTTTTTGTTATTTTTATTTCATACATTTCATCCTACTGATAAAGGTTTTTACCAACTAATACACATATGTGATAAAAATATAAAACATGGCTCGCTTTATTTAATGGTAGGATGCATTTGTAAGTTGTGTTTATTTTTACATTCATCTATAAGCAAAAAGACCAAAACACCAACGAAACTAAATACATGAACAAGTAATATACAGTGACGTTTATTTACTCTGCAGAGAGGCACGTAAGTATAACGTGTTGTTGATACGTTGTTTGTTTTTCAGACTTCTCAGTGCAGATCAAATCATAGCTTCATTCAGCAAGTCAAGCTAGGTGTTAACTATTTTACCACGATAAGATAGAAAGCTATAGGAAAACATTCTGAAACCGATCTGAGATAAGTCTTATGAGATTACCGCGCGAACTATAAACTTACAGGTGTGAACAAAAACATTTGAAGTGTGCCGACAGACCATTGTAGTTTTTTGTATCCTCCGTATAGTGGGTTAATCCGCGTATTCCGGCAACAGTTAGGGGATACGTGTCCCATAGCGTAAGCCGGTTGAAGTCGGGATCGAGATTCAATGATATCATCAAGATCCCGGAAGTTTTGATAACTAGAAGGAAAAGAGCAGCGATAATCTGTTGATCTTCAAATGAATATTTACACCTTCCTGACGCAGTGATCATCGCTATTATAGGCGTATAATGATATGAGATCTAATATACGGTAAGGATTAGAAAGAGGGTAATTATGATGTATGAATAAAGAACAGCAACAAAACACACAAGTATTGTACAAACACATCATATTAGTACGTTATTATTCTATAAGGTTACATTAAGTAAATGAACAAATAAAATAATGGTACTAAAGAATAGTGAATTAATTACATAATAATGAAAGCATGTATAACATTCAACACACATTACGGTCAAAAATTGAAAGCAATAATTGTTTATTAAAATGAAAATATTTTTTGCTACGTATTATATTCTGACATGGAAGGTCTAAGATGTTCAGTGGAAAATGAAGGATTGATTATATGACGTATAATCATTCCATGTCTGAACATTCAGCGTTATAAATATTTCCTTTGTTCAGCTCGATATATCTTAAAATATAATGCGATGTTATAGAAAGATATGTTGATATGTGGATACATTACTAGTGCATATGCTGTTTTGGAGCGTCTGTATTAAAAATAAATTTTTATATAAATATAATTTTCTGAAATTGAACTTTCAGAGTTTTCTAGTATTCATTGATATGTAGAAAACTCATTTCAAAGAAAACACGATCTTTTTGATCTTTTGGACATAACAACATCAAAATAAATATCATAGCTTATCATAAATAGATTGTCTTTGATAACGGAGCAGAAAATGGGATCGATCTGAATGACCAGCACTCATACTTCAGAGTTGAAGAAGCATGTCGCCTGGCAAATAGGCATTCCATGTTTTTATTCTCTGACTATTTATTGACATTGAAACACTGTAATTTGAACCACGACATTTGGATGAAAACCTTTGATGCTAAAAACAATACATTCCAAATGTTACTGTCCGCATACCCAAATGCAAATTTAAGAAATATTTCTTTTGTACTGTAATATATACACGTATTTGTATAGACATGCATTTTACTTCGTTAAATTTTCGTCATTTTAGGCGTTAAGGCACTCTATAATAATACTTTGGATAAAATGATAATGATAATAATGGTTATGGTTTATAAATAATAATAATAATAATAATAATAATAATAATAATAATAATAATAATAGTAATAATAATAATAATAATAATAATAATAACAACAATAATAATAATAATAATAATAATAATAATAATAATAATAATAATAATAATAATAATAATAATAATAATAATTTTGCCTCCCATTTTATCACAGGAAAACAAAAATGAAGAAAGGGTAGGGTAGTCCTACATTTCTGTAATGCATGAGTTTACAAGTGACTAAGGAATACATTCACAAAATATAAACGTCTAAATTAAGAATGAGAAATTGACATTTTACGGGAAAACGTGTTAGATTCCGGAAATAGTTGAATGTAAAGAAGCTTTTGAGACCATTATTAAAATTCGTATCTATTGATCTCGTACAATAAATCAGATATCGATGAGAGATTGAATGAGTTAGGAGAGGAAGCTGTTACATCTTATTGACATCACAATGTGGCTTATCGCACGAGAGATGCATAAGGTGGGATTAGCTACATGCAATATCCACTGTATATACAGGGCTGCCTTTGATATTGGCATTAATAACACGAGTTTAATGAAAATAGTTTTCTGATGAAGCACAAATATTAAGCAAGGGTAAATAACAAAACTGTGATAAAACTTTCTCATTCGGAATTGAAGTTTGTTAAGAGGATAAACGGTACTCGAGAACAACCCGGAAACGGCTTCCTACTCTTTGATTTGCTTATGACAAAACTCATATGCGTGGACTAGATGTTTGTTTTTCTTGTATAGGTTATCTCAGTTTCTGGTGGAGTTCAATGAATATGATAGTATAGGATAATAAACACATGGTCAACATTTAAAAGTAAATGATCACAGCTTACAGTCGAGGTGACTTTGTTACTTTGTACATCTTTTGATCTTTTCAGTAGTAAGCCAGTATGTGTTTAATACATGTACATATATTGACTGATTTTTGTTTTACGTCACACCACGAATATTTCACGTATATGGTGACGGCATCTGCCTGATGCGGGACATACAAATTTTGACCTTTGCAACGGACCCACCCGGAGCAGTGAGGGATCCTTAACGTGCCATGCATACCACGACACGGGGCCTCGGTTTTTACTGTCTCATCCGAAAGACAGGACACCGGCATGGCCAGAGCAGGACTCGAACCCCGGCCTCCCGATGAGGAGTCCGGCGCGATGCCACTAGGCCACGCCGGCTTCATGTACATATAAGAAATGCACTGAAAATATCGAAAGCACACACACACACACGCACACACACACACGCACACACATATATTCAAAAAATTAAAAACAATATCTTTGAACAAAGCTTTACATATTTTATTCCATTACTACACGTGTTTCGGCATTATGAGCATCTTCAGGTAATGAAGCATGATAGTACAACGAACAAATATGTATAGACATATTCTCAGACAATAATATTAACAGTAGTAGTATAGTAGTATAGTTTATTCATCGTAAGCAATACAGCTTATTGATCATAATGGAATATATACATGTGTGTGTGTGTATATATATATATATATACACATATATATATATATATATATATATATATATATATATATATATATATATATATATATGTGTGTGTGTGTGTGTGTGTGTGTGTGTGTGTGTGTGTGTGTGTGTGTGTGTGTGTGTGTGTGTGTGTGTGTGTGTGATGTACGACCCAGATAAAAATATAAAAATGCGCTCTCCAATTTCCAGATGGAATTCTATATTATTACTTTATTCTTTGCTGCTGTTCGTCCATCTGCTAAACATGTCATTTGTTGGACCGCTGGACAGCTTTAATCATCCTAGCCAATTTAAGACTTTAATATCACTCACACGACCATCTTTGCTTTTCGGTGTATTAATCTCAGACACGCTTGTATCAGTATTCATTAGTGTGTACGACGGTCGCGCCTCAAGACATAGTGCACTAACAAAGAGAAGACCAGGGGGCGAAAACAAATAAAGCTAAGAAGATTTACAATAGAACTTTACGGTTCAAAAACATTAACCGTGAAAAACATTATTGAGCGACCGCTCTGCCATCTTGCGTGTTCTGCAGATTTGTTGACATAGTCATAAATTTGGGTATTGTAAAGAAATAAACTGCGTTCTCGTAGAACGTGCTCAACGGTACTTCTGAAGATGTTATCTTTTAAACATGTTTATACAGAGTAGGAAAGTTAGTCGGCGACTACAGAATCAAAAGTAACAACTCATTGTCTCTTCTAAAACATATCACATCGAGTACGAAGATATTACACTAATGATTGTATCTCTAAATACAAACATTTAAATGATTTTCTTTGAATGGGAAACGAGGTATGTTCACTTAAGCCATCCTTATGTGAGTTTTTTTTGTACTATGTGTAAATCTGATTGTTGCCGCCTTTCCGGATGTCAACAGAGCGCAGGCGTGGTGGACTGGTACCAGCGTCAAGTGTAATTATACGGTTTTTATCGATCAGACAGGAAAAACGTTTGAACTAAAGTGAACAAATCTGCCAATAAATTTGCATTAGATCTTTAAACATTGATATTTCTGTATGCAACTGTTTTAATGACAGGAAACACTCGAAAAGAATGTGACTACTTTGTGCAAACTTCCTATTAAAACATATATCTCGCTCCTCTGCTGTACATCCACAGAAAACAAATGATTTCTAATTGCATGGAATCGAACTCGTACCTTTTCCAAGTAATTAAATGGAACAAAATGCAAATAAAGTATCGAAAATACGCGAAATGTTCTACTGAGACCTTTTGAAAGATAAGACAAAAATTGATTTCTTTATAACAATTGTGATGATATCGTTTTCCAATAGTATACTCAAGGATTGTGTGTTTTCCTAGATTTGCTCAATGAAATAAGAAAGCTTTCAAATTTGTGTGTGCCTTTTCGAGCAAATGTTTATTGACCAAACTGGCAATGATGTATACGGGAAATTTCACCGGGTACAAACTTATTAAGACCCGTGCCAAAGTTGATTTTAAACAAATCACTTTAATCAGAGGAGAGAAAGGACTTAGCTACTAATATCCTCGATCAGTAAGCCTTCATTATTTATAAGGCTTAACTTTATTATATACAGTCAATAATTAGTATTTTATATCGCAGTTGTGGTCGAACGGAAAAATCTCATTCATTCCTTAATCCTAAAGTAAAGTACTAATTATCAAATAATGCATACATAAATGTGTTTCTTTCCGCGGCTTATGATTTCAAAGTAGAGCGAAAATAAACGCAGTTAAGATTTGAATCAAAGTGCAATTTTATATCAACGTTTGTTTATATTGGAATTAATAATATAAATTGCATTGCATTGAGCAAAGAGTCTTTTGATTTCTTCCAATAATACATGTACAATGTATGTTTAATCCAATAAATTGAAATTGGAATTATGGAAACAACTCTTAAAGAATGGTTGCATCATCAATGTTAATTATTGTCTCGGGGTACCTGAGCAAACGCATCCAATGAGTATAACCCATTTGTCGTATGTATTATGAAATTAACTTCTTAAGATGGGACTATTTATTGGCGTATTGTGTTAGGAGATGTGTACTCAGAATGAGTCGGTCGCATTTGTTATGCTACATATGAGCTTAATACTCTTTCGGTTATGTAAATACACAAACATGGAAAGGTGTAGCTCTTCAAAATATGAATGCTAACTCCATCCAAAATTAGCAAAAATTGAAAAGAAAGTATTACGTGAGAGCTTTTGTAATTATAGAATTCCTTTTTTAATCTAAGTAAATATCGATTCAAAATATCAAAACGTTAGGTCAATATTATAGAATATTTATTTTAAATTTGTAAAGTTTGTATTGGATATGTGAATGAGCCAAGTGCAATGCTCTGTATGGCATTGCTACCTCCCCAACGGTGAGAAGGGGCTATTGTGAAGATAAAGAAAAATCAAACGAAAAAAGTATTTGATTACTTAGTTGTTTAATAAACGTTAAGCTTACAATTTCAATTGATTGCTGCCTGGTGTGGAATTCTATCCACAGATTTGTGTGAATTTGTCATGCACGTTCGTTCTGTGCAAATATTCGTTATTTTGTTTCATTTATATAATTAAGAAATAAGTAGTTGAGTAAATGTTTGCTTAAGGATTTTTTATATTTCTGATTAATTCTCTTTTTTGCAGATTTTCGTGATGATGTGATGGGAAATGGAGAAAGAAAGCCGATTATTGAAATTGTTTGATTGTACAGCGATGCTCACTCGCGAGAGCATGCAGCGTCACCTATGGGAACAGAGAAAAGAGGGCACAAGTGTATACTAAAATGAATATACCAAACCCTAATGAAGCCATTAAGCACTTTTATTCCTCTAATTACGATTTGTATTGTAGTACTTAATTACTTTATCATCTGCAATATATATATATATATATATATCAATAAATATTCATAGATTTTGATTTTATGTAGATCTTTAATTTAAGTTCCGATACAGTATATAGTTTGAGATATTCCTATTTTACCGCCATTGGCCTTAAATTGTCAAAAACACCTTTTTATATAATAAGTTTCTTTTTAAAGAATGAAAATATGTCAGTAACATGTGCTTTATGAATTTTACTCAAATTAGATAGAAACGTAATATGAATAAGTAGATGTATGTATGAATGAATACACCAGATATATTACGGAAGTTACGGAAGCCTCTAAGTGCCACATAAAAGAAAAAAATTATTATATTTTCGTTATATATGTTAATCTATGTATGATTAACAGACTTTCTTTTTTGTGACCATGTATTATAGAATTTAAGTTGTATTATTACATGTATTCTAATGTCTTTAAGCTGTATTGCTTTTGACCAATAAACTAAACTATACTAAACTAAACTAAAAAATAAATAAATAAAATAAAATAAAATAAGACATATACTGTCGTTATTACGACTTAATATCTCATTATTATGATATACAACAGATGTCGTTATTACGTCTTATTATCTTGTTATTACGACTTAGTATCTCGTTATTACGCTGTACGACGGGTGTCGTTATAACGACTTATATTTATAGGTTATTGACTGAATACGACGAAATATGACCGCCCGAGGTCTTTGAACGGATGTACGGACACGTTTTGGTGCCTGGTGTTGTTGTGTTGTAAGTAGGTATCATGACAAAAATAAAACTGACTTGCCGAGATTAATGACGTAATGAAGACGAAAAGTTGCCGTAAACTGTCCTTAAACGAGTTCTTTTGGGCAACTTGTCGTCTATAAAAACACTTAGCTGATTTTCTTTAAGTCAAGATAAATTTATGCGATTTCCTTTATGTCAATTTTAAAATAAATCGTCGTAATAGAGTCGCATTTCGATGAAAATTAAGAATTATTGACATCAATTTTGTTGATATGTTGCAATAAACATGCTACTAACGAAAATTTTATGTCGAGTTATTGTTTTAAAAATACCATTTCGAGATTTAGTAAGTCAATTTCTCTTCGAAATCTCATTTGTATGAAAATCTTGAAATATTGACTTTATTGAAGTCGTCATGATGGGATAAAGAAACACTTATCAAACCAAATGATCTTTAGACCGAGTTGGTGTGCACTCTCCATTGAAAGTGTTTGAGACATGAAGCTGAGAGAGTAGTCGGGAAACGAGACGAAGTGGGAATAAGGGGAGGGAAGTGTGAATAATAGTGGTTTGGACCAGGGGCAAGTCATCAGGATGAAAGGAGGGATGCTGAAAAACCCTACTTTTGCAAAAGAGTCTTTCTTTCCTCATTACTACCGTCATGTTTTAATTTTTGAATTTACTTGGGCGGTAAATACAAAAATTAAAACATGACACTACATATAAAATATATATTAATTTCATGAAGGAAAACTCTAAACAAAACTCTTCAAATCATGTGACAATTTCTTTCTTGTTATTTGCTAGCGAATGAACACATTGTATATAGACCGTCAATCAAATTTATTTTGTTTAAACAATATTTATTGTGAAAATATACATTAAGTATACAATATATTGTGTTAAGAATTTAGTAGCAAGTACTGAAATACACTTAAATCAAGCTCTCTCCTTGTGAGTAACTTTGAATGCATAATTAGATTGCAAGACACTAGTCATTTGTTTGTTTGTTTGTTTGTTTTTTTTTATTTTTGTTTTTTTTTTGTTTTTCACAGGTGTCTGTGCCATTTCATTTGGAAAATTTTTGTCCTTTAAATATTAGCATAAAGCTAAGAGATCAATGTTTGGGAAAAATTTAGACAAATTTTGTTAAAAAATCTATGTTGACAATGAAATTTTTGTTGGGAAGGGTCCTTATAATGGACTTGATTTGAAGAAAAAAACAACTGGATACTTAGCATGTACAGTGGCGAATCTAGAGGGAGGGCTCCCTTTTTCGCTTCAGATTTGCAAGCCTTATACAGATGATAAAATTGAAAACACTTAAAAAATAAGAGTAAAACTCCAGACTTTGCACCAAAATTGCTATTTAATTTTGCTAATACTTGACTATCACATGTGTCCCCCTTTTTTCCGGAAATTCTGGATCCGACACTGATTTGGAATACATTTATACAGGATATTCAACATATAAATAATGGTCGTCAAAAGGAATATTTGTTAGTATTACTTTTTCGCATTATGTCGACTTCAACAGTCAATATTTCGAGATTTTCATACAAATGCGAGTTTGATAAGTCGAATTCGAAGAGAAATCGTTTCCGCAGTCGTTATAATGAGATAGTACGTCGTATGTCGTATTTACGAGATTTAAAGTCGTAATAACGAGATACTATTTCGTTATACCGAGATATTAAGTCCTTATAACAAGGTAAGTTGAAATAACAGCATCCGTTGTGTGTCGTAATAAAGGGATGTTAAGTTGTAATAACAACATATATGATATGTCGTTTTAACGACATAATTATTTTTCTTTTATGTGGCACGTATAAACTTGCGGGAATTATTGTATCCTTTTCTGGTCACAGATTGGGTTAAACTGCGACGTGTTATCTCCATTCGTGATTGCCAGCTGAGGAACAGAAAAAGAATCGGAATTTATCAAAATAACTCGCAAACCAACTCATTGGCTGTGGAAAAGAAGGAAATCTGAAAAATTAAACACTGTCTGACAATGACAAACGACAGAAACTGCGATCATATGAACAAAATAAAAAACCGTTCTACGAGTTTTAGCTCAGGTAACATGGCATCCATCTGTCTCTGAGTTGGGTTGCAATATTTGGTAAGTCCCTCCCTTTGTGACGATATTGTTGAACGGATTTTGAAAGAGATGTAAAAGCCAAACCCACCTATCTGTAGTAGAAAAGGAAAAATGTATTTCATACTGTTCAGTAACATCCTCAATAGGAGGGATCATTTGGCTGTCACTTTGTGATGGGTTCAGTTGATACAATGTCCATCAGCTATACCCTCTGACCCCAGATCTACAAATGTGCACAGGGGTGGGCCAGGAAATAATACGTTTGTATTACTTTAGCATGGCCATCTACTTGAGATATCAACAGCGGTCGACTCGAGGCCAGTGCCGGAATGATGTGCCTATTAGTCTCGACCAATGATCACAGAGCGCGCATGTTTCCCGTCGTCTAATTGTCAGAAAAATCAAGCATCATGGATTCATAAGGTATTTACCAAATGCATGGGGTTTTAAGCTGTGTAAATGATCCCGCTGTGATGTACCACTACACGTACTCATACATCAATCGCATTGTAGACTGGAGAATGATGACAATAAAATATTTTACATTATTATTGTTACGTACAGCTGTGCTTGATGAATTTAAATTTTTAAATTTTTAGTAGATAGTTGATTTGGTGTTTTCGATAGTTGTTTAGAGAAACCAATATTACGTGCTGCTGTTTTGATATTTAAGGTATACACTGCCAAGGTCGAGTGATCAAGGTGATTTTCACAGAGACCTCTTTGACCTGTCTTGGGTCGGTAAATAATTACAAGATGGATCGAACTGCCTCTGACCACCGCATCTGTTTAAAGACATGTCACAGCCGGATGAGTGTTTGCTGTGTCAATATCATATTTTCCTGTCTAATTTTCATTTCTTAATAGCAACAAACTGCACAGAGAATAACTTGTCGATTTTATGCCTGGAGAATTTCTTTTTGTAGATTTGCTTAATGACATATTTAAGCACATGAAATGGAAACTATAATTTTCCGAGATGTCTATTAAATTTCGTCCAGTTTTAATTCACATAATCTTCTCGAGTAGTGAAGCTTAAGTAATCATTTGTTGAAAAGGAAATCTTTAGGTGTAACAATAATTCGATTTAGGACAAATATAACGTTTATTAGAGTGATGGGAACGCAAAAATTGTTTATCGGGCAACGGTGTTAATAATGTCACATTGGCAATTCTATCCATGCTTGCTTCAATAACTTGTCCCCGGGTCTACAATCTAATCAGCACAGAAAACGACGTCAATTTGTCCATGCTGTCTCGACTGAAATACTGCCAGACAATTGTAAATGGAACAATAATCTTGCAGGCAAAAATTGCAAAATGAGTGCATTTTCAACAGAGCGTTTTTTTTTTATTAAAGGACATATAAATACAAAGTAAAGCTACACCAGCGTTCTGTAAATGTTTATATAATATACTGTGTTGATAGGCGGCCGAATGATACAATATTTAAGGGGTTTTCTGTTTCTATCACGCGATGGAAATCATATTTGGGTCGGAATTTATCGGTTTGTTTATTGATCAAACAAACTGTACTTTTATTTTCAGTACATGTACTTTAAAACTTCAAAAACAACTTCTTTTACAAGTAACAAGACTTTTGAGTACGTTGTACCGTTACATGTTTAGTTAAAAGACATAATTAATCATATGGACTATATATGGATGCTTCTGGCGACAAAGCTAGAACAGTGGCCCATAAGCCAGACAAAGTAGTCAAATAGTCGAAGCTAGTAGCCATTTCTCGATTGAAAGTAAGGAAAACATAAAATATGTTGAATGGTGCCTTACGATCTATACATTTGGAAAGTTCAATAAGCATGCAGCATTGAATGTTTTTGAAATCGACACATTATCTTTAGGTGACTGTATTATGTTTCATGTAACATCGGATAACCCCGCTTCAAGTGACGTTCATCAGATGGAACTAGTTTAGCAAGTCTTTGGGGGTATAATGCAAAAGTATGTGGTAATTATGGTATGTTTACATCAATCATGAGAAGTGTTACCCATATTATCATTTTTTTTTTACATCTCTAAGAGGTCCTTGTAAAGGGATCTATGTCCTGGAAACTTTTTCATTATAGTAAAATCAATTCAATGTCAAGAAATCGAATCATCAAAATAAACAGACACAAAATAGATAATGAATTACACAAATGTTAATACTTTACATATATTTCCAATCACATAAAAAAGGGATGCAATCCAGATACGTTGCGTCCAAAAGCAAAACAATGAGAATTTGACAAAATACACGCATGCATGCTCCAGTCATGCAGGGAGTGGACAATGACGTTAACCATGGATAGGGACGATTACGTTATCGCATCTATTTTACTGGTATCATCATGCGATTTTTGAAATTTACAAATTTTGTGTCCATATTTTAAATAATGAACGTATAAATTTCGTTTTGTACTTTTACTGGAAATCCCATGATTACGTCGTGCCAATTTTATGACCAGTTTGATATAAACTATAGTCTTTCAATATTACAGGATATAAAACAAAGTAACCATTGCAATATGGACATAAACCATGTTGCTCATCATAAAGATACTGTATTGTTTGCATAGAGAGGGAATGAATGACCGTTAACTTGTACTTTGTCGAAAACGGATTGTTTAAGGTGTACTTCACGCGGAAAATTTATCAACAATGTTTGCAATGAAAATAAAACTTAGAGTACTTTAGTATTTTAAGATAAGGAGAAGCAATGTTAAGGGTCGGTGAAGAAACATCACAAAACCATCATAATCCACGTACATGTATTGAATGGCAACGGTAAACACCTCTAATCTGATATATCACCATTGTAAACCTTACCCAAGTACTAATAAAGCTGTCACTTCCGATCCTGCGCGGTCGCTTAGAATGTCAGAGTCATAAATATCGGCACATTTAATGCAAACATTTTAACTGTAATGTCCTCCAGAATGGCGCAATTTAATTGTTTTAATCTACCCCGTGGTTTCAAGTACATGGACAAATTACCTTTATACAAAACATTGTAAATAAATGTTAACTTTATCTGGCATGAATTTATACAATCGCACCTTGATGGACTATTAAACATTTTCTTCAAAAGATTCAGAGGTCTTAAAGTCAAACGAGCTTTCAGTTTTGTTACGATTTGTTGTTTTAATTAAAAAGTACATACGGGAGAAATATGCGTTCTTTGTACCTATTGATCCTTTTTTATTCGGGTTATTGCGACATATCCATGTCTTATTTCCGGAACTTTTAATTTTATTTATATAATCAGGAATTAACAATTTCATTAGATTCCCTCTTACCTTACCTGACGTATCTAAATTGATATGTGAAGAAAAAAGAAACAGCATAAATTGATATCTTACGATGTCGTATTTAGTAGGGAATTCGGGGTATATTGTTCCCCTTTTGATACCAATAAATCGGAATTTTTCACTTGGATTATCGTGACATTTTAAAAATCTTCATTGTGCGAGATTCTTTAAAGCCTATAATAATTTAACTTTTTCGACCCACTACGATTATAGAATCGGGATTGGTCGTGGAGGTAGTCGAGGCAATGAACGATCGTACCCAGTGAGTAGGGAAGGGTTGGGTAGCCGTTACAATCAGTGGTGGGTCCAGAGCTCCCTTTGCTCGGGAGGAGGAAGGTGTTGAGGGGCGAATTTTGTCGATTTTGACAGAAAATGGGCCAAAATACGGGATGGGTGGGGGGGGGGGGGGTTGGTTGCGGCGTCCCCTTCGCTCCACCTAAATCCGTCTCTGCAATTACTACTGAAGATGACTATGCTACGCTTAGGTCACGACTATGCAGCGACTGACGAGGACTATGCTATGCTTAGGTCACGACTAATCCCCGACTAAAGCCCTGCCACAATGTCATAAGTTGAAATTACGAGTTAAATCAACGTCTGACGAGTTATAACTCGCGGAACTTTATGAGTTGTCTGCGATTTCTGATAAGTGGGCTAAGGATTCGACTGCTGTCCGAAAATCTCTTCCACATTACTCGAGTCCTCCTCTACATTGCTCGAGTTCTCCTCCACATTACTCGAATTGTTTTTAACATTGAAGCGCGAACAGTAAATTAATCTTTTTGGAATCAGTACGATCTGTGTGCACTACCTTATCAACAACAATCCAAACTTATGTCTACGAAATTAGTCGAGTTGTGACAATATGGAAAATTGTATAATGAGGAGCTTAAACCGTATAAAATTCTGGCCTCTGTGTACCGAGTAATGGCGGTATGCAGAAATATTTCTTCGACATGTAAATACATCCGTTCGAGTCTTGCACGAAAATTGAAAGAGTTGTGGCGAATGAAATATTTGTTTTTGCCGAAACTCGTGACAGTGTAGGAGAGAATTTACGCAAAGCTATGACTGATAGCTACATCGCTTCCACTTACAAGACAAAGCTACGACTTGTACCGACAATCTACGACATATGCAAACAAAGCTACGACTTCCGCCGGCAATGTTACCCCAGGGGCAGGGGTGGATCCAGGATTTCATATTAAAAACGGGGTGGGGCGCAAAATTTTTCAAACGTCATTCAGTTCCTGATATAAGACAGGTGTGCTCGGGTGCTCGCGTGTTTTCTTGAATTTAAGAGTAAACTTTTCATGAATTGAAAAGAATTTCCCCCAGTTGTGTATATATACCTTTTTAAGATTAAGAACGTGTGGTTTTTGAATGAAAACACTGACATGTATGACATTTAAGGAATAAGTTCAAATGAATTTAGCGCTCTTCACGTAAAAACGAAAATATATACACACAAATTTGTAGGACATATGTCTTCTTTAATTGATATTTACATGTATTTGAATGTATATGCAGTTCTTGTAAAATATTACAGTTTTGCTTGTATGGAATTTTTTCATATCAAAATCTTAAATCGCCCCTCATTCTAACTCCCCTTACCAGGGATTTACCCTGGACCCACTTGGGGCTTTATGGTAGCTTCAGGGTCTCCGCCTTTTTGCTTTTTTTGTTTTATTAAATACACAAAAATTTAAGCTAGCTACGCCACTGCCTCCTATTAAATTATATACGTCCCACTTTTCTCCATTTTGGAGATAAATGTGTTATATACAGCTTTAGTCAGTCATAACATTTCTTAAGGAGCAACCATTTTATTTTTTCACTTACGCTTTTTTGTTTGGAGTTATTTAGATATCATTTGTGTGTGTGTGTGTGTGTGTGTGTGTGTGTGTGTGTGTGTGTGTGTGTTAATGTGCATTAAATATTTTCTAGTAGTTCTAACACAAGAGATTTCATTTATAGGAAAAGGGGGTAATTTGTCTTTCGCTAAGTACTGACTTTCACTGTCTCTCATTGCTCCTCTCAGAATTTGTATAAAATCGTTATAGAACGTTATGTTATGTATATGCCCAAGTCAGCCTATGTCTATGACATGTCAAGATTAAGTATAGAATTTTTACTTTACAAACTAGATTTGCCACAGGATTAGGGTTTAAACAAAATGGTACCTTCTGTTCTTCAGTTTGATGTTCTTTTTTGCATTTTTACTTCAAATACAAATCTATCCTCCTCGTTTCATGACTGGACATTAAACATAGGAATAAATTTTAGAACAGTTTCGGTATCAGTTGTTGCGGAAATGAGTTACGCATGAACAGCGATTAATGCATCGTTGAATTAAAAAATAACATTAATTACAACGAATATATAACTTTTACGATTTTAAGAGGGGAGCGCCGTGCTCGCTCTAAAATTTCCACTGAAAATAAGATCTTGCAGTATGCTTGGCAAATTTTAGGGGGAGGGCCAGGTGTGCCCCCCTTTTTATCCGCCACTGGTTAAGACTTACAAAGCGACATCGTTACGATTCGAATAATCGAGATAAATCTTATAAGCAGCGTAACACTGTCTGGAATATTATCTTGACAAGTTGTATAAACGTCGTAGCGTAGTCTGGATTTATTTGGACAATTCGTATTTCCATCGTAGCACAGTCTGGAGTTATTTGGACAATTTGTGTTTCCATCGTAGCACACTCTGGAGTTATTTGGACAATTTGTATTTCCATCGTGGAACAGTCTGAATTTTATTTGGACAATTCGTATTTCCCTTGTAACACAGTTTTGATTTATTGGCACATTTCGTTTAGGCGTAGTAGCTAAGTTGTAGATTTCACACCAATTTTAAGTTCAAGAAAAAAGAGGAGTTACTGGCTCAGTTATGTGGCAGAAGTCACCATGGAGCTATACAATACATGGATATAAATAATATACTAGAACATATAACACATTACAAAAATATTTGATTGTAGTGCAATTACGATACCGACTTAGGATGGTCATTTAATTTGACAAAAGCCAAACAAATGGTGTGGTTAACCGGTTTACGGGCCCACCTTCGCATAACCTACTTCCTACCGAAAGTTTCTGAAATCCCAGATAAAACACTGCTCGACGGATGGTAGTGATCGTGGGTGATCGCTAGAGCAATAAGTAGTTGAAGCAAGGTCTTTGGTCATATACAAGACTTCGACCAACCTGTTCATTCTTTAAAGTAATAAAGATACACAACATTTGGTATGTGAATGTGATTCTGTGAAAATAAAATGGAATAATTTAGTTTTGTTTTTGTTAGGTTTTATTAGATTATGGGAACATGCAGCCATCGGGTTTTATATGGAACATAATCAAACTACGTGTACAATTATGACTTACAGATGGTAGTATTCTGCTGTTTAGCTGTCTCCTACATTTGACTACATAATGTCCTTCATCCTGGTTCTCTGTCGATTGTTGCTGATGTTTTCATGTTTTCAGATGGTCCTACCTTCACTAGATGTTTCGACCCTAAACCATTACACCTTCTGGTTGGTGGGTCAGTAGAGGTGGCCTCTACTCATCAGCACTCGACTTCCAGCTCAGATCATCCCGGCAATGCCATAACCAGCAAGATGAACATGCTGCTGCCTCTCCTAGCTGTCTTACTGCTGCCTCTTCTAGCTGTCTTACTGCTGCCTCTCCTAGCTGTCCTCCTGGCCTTCCGACCAGTCCCTTTGCTTGAAACAACTTTTAAATTATGTTATTTCATTTACAGCTTACAAAATATATAATTATAATAATAATTGATACGAGAATAACAAATACTAAATTTGTAAAAAGAAATCTGTGTATCTATTTGAAAAATAATTTGTTTATTATAGGAATGTCATTGAGATTGAGAGAGTTATTATTGCAAAATATATATAATGAATTTAACATAGTTTTTAATATATTAGATGTATTTATATATTTGTATGCATATATATGCGTATATTTGAGGGAATATGTATACATGTAAGTGTATCTGTAAAAACTGCTTTGTAGGCATATGTATATGTGCTTACATATATATTTACAATGTAAATATATTTTCGTGAATGAGTATATCTATATAGTTATGGATCTATGCATAAGAATTGAATAAAATTCTCAAATATTTTGGTAAATATTGTTATCAAAAAGGAAAAAATACCATATTCTAAATTTCGGACCTGCGATTCTAAATTAAAGGTGTCGCCATCTGTCATGCACGGAAGCACTACAAATTAGCCTGGTTTGGATATTGTAAGTCTTAAGATTCGGATATTGAACTTATCACTGGATGTGCGACATTTATGATGCATCGTGTCGTGCTGTCTCATTACTGGTGTCTTTTTCTAACTTTAAATTTTTGTTATTTAAAGTGAGTAGTCATGTGCTCACTTTAAATAACAAAAATTTAAAGTTAGAAAAAGACACTGGTGTAACGATAAGTAACGATCTATCAAGATTCGTCGCACGGCCTGATGATCGTAGGTGAACGCAAAGAGGTCGTACCCCCAGGCACTGGGACACTAGACAGTAGACACTGGGACCTAGTACCAGCATCGCTATAGACACAGGGACCTAGTATCAGCATCGCTATAGACACTGGGACCTCGTACCAGCATTGCTATAGACACTAGGATCACGTACCAGCATCGCTATAGACACAGGGACCTAGTATCAGCATCGCTATAGACACTGGGACCTCGTACCAGCATTGCTATAGACACTAGGATCACGTACCAGCATCGCTATAGACACAGGGACCTAGTATCAGCATCGCTATAGACACAGGGACCTAGTATCAGCATCGCTATAGACACAAGGACCTCGTACCAGCATCGCTATAGACACAGGGACCTAGTATCAGCATCATTATAGACACAAGGACCTCGTACCAGCATCGCTTTAGACACAGAGACCTCGTACCAGCATCGCTATAGACACAGGGACCTAGTATCAGCATCGCTATAGACACAGGGACCTAGTATCAGCATCACTATAGACACAGGGACCTCGTACCAGCATCGCTATAGACACAGGGACCTAGTATCAGCATCGCTATAGACACAGGGACCTCCTACCAGCATCGCTTTAGACACAAGGACCTCGTACCAGCATCACTATAGACACAGGGACCTAGTATCAGCATCACTATAGACACAGGGACCTAGTATCAGCATCACTATAGACACAGGGACCTAGTATCAGCATCGCTATAGACACAGGGACCTCCTACCAGCATCGCTTTAGACACAAGGACCATGTACCAGCATTGCTATAGACACAGGGACCTAGTATCAGCATCGCTTTAGACACAAGGACCTCCTACCAGCATCGCTATAGACACGGGGACCTAGTATCAGCATCGCTATAGACACACGGACCTCGTACCAACATCGCTATAGACACAAGGACTACGTACCAGCATCGCTTTAGACACTGGGACCTGGTATTAGCATCGCTATAGACACAAGGACCTAGTACCAGCATCGCTATAGACACAGGGACCTGGTATTAGCATCGCTTTAGACACAGGGACCTGGTATCAGCATCGCTATAGACACGGGGACCTAGTATCAGTATCGCTATAGACACGGGGACCTAGTATCAGCATCGCTATAGACACGGGGACCTAGTATCAGCATCGCTATAGACACAGGGACCTGGTATCAGCATCGCTATAGACACAGGGACCTAGTATCAGCATCGCTATAGACACAGGGACCTAGTATCAGCATCGCTATAGACACGGGGACCTAGTATCAGCATCGCTATAGACACGGGGACCTAGTATCAGCATCGCTATAGACACAGGGACCTGGTATCAGCATCGCTATAGACACAGGGACCTAGTATCAGCAGATGCAGGGACGGAATCAGGATTTGATATAAAAGAAAAGGTAAGAGGGGGAGGTTACTGGAAACTTTTACAAACTGCATTCAGTCTCTGATGTAAGACGTGTTTGAGAGTAAACTTGGCATGAATTGAATAGAATTTTCCCGAATATACATTTTTAAATGAAGAATGTGTAGTTTGTGAATGAAAACACTGACATGTACTGCATTTACAGAATAAGTCCAAATAAATTTAGCGCTTTTCACGCAAACACAAATGAATAGACAAAAATTGGTTTGATACAGGTCTATTATTTACATGTATTTGAATGTATGCAATTCTTGTAAGTTTTGCAGTTCGCATTGTTTATGGAATTTGTTTATATATGTAATTCTAAAATAGCTGAGCGGTTTCGAGGAGTTTAGCCCCCTCACTCTGACACCCCCATCACCTTACAAGGGATTCACCTTGGACTCACTTGGGACTTTATTGCGGCCCTATAGCCACTGCCATTTTTTTTTAATACACAAATTTAAGTTGGCTACATTACTATCTCCAGTTAGAATATATACGTACGCCCCTTTCCTTTTGTCTGAGATAATGTAAGTACAGCTTTAGTCAAAAACAACACTACTTAAAGAACAACAGGGGTTTAGGGAAAATTAAGGTGTAAGGTATACGGTAGTGGACCAAAGGGCCGGCGTAATGTTTGGTGTATATATATATATATATATATATATATATATATATATATATATATATATATATATATATATATATATATATATATATATATATATATATTGTAAGTTAGATTGCGGACCAAAGAGCCGGTGGAATTTGTTCTTGCAACCCCCTCCCCCCGCACCGACACCCACGCGCTAAATAATTTAATGGATAAAATTAATGGCAAAATAAATAATCTGACTTTGAATATTGGGCAAATAAAAAAAATATGGCTCGATAAAAAAAAAATTCTTTCCAGTTTACAAAAGTCCAATCTGTCATACAGAGGGCGCTACGCTACTCGTTCTCAGTATGACAGATTGACAAGTCTTCCTGCCACACCCCTCCATAAAATAAAAAAAAAAAATGCCCCCTTAGTATTATTTTCACCACTAAACATTTCACTTGATACACTTATATTTTGAAGTTATTGAAGTTAAAAAGTATTTTTTGTTTTTCACTGTGTTTAACAACTGACACTCATTGTCTCTCATCTCTCCTCTCAAAATTTGTACAAAATTGTTTTAGTAGAACAGGCTTTTATAGATAGGTTTCATTAATAGCGTAAATAATTATTGGAGTTACCTCCCTTGTGATAAGTTGGCTGCCATATTTGAGGTGCAGAAGTGAATATTTGTTCATAGATCAACCAAATTATGTAGGTTATCTCTCCAAACTATGAATAATTCCTGTGTTTTTGCAACGTTTATACCAATTGTGAGGTATTAAAAAGTTTTTAAATCGGTGTAAACATTATCAACTTTCTAAAAATAATTTAACTTAAAATAAATATAAGGCAAAAAATCATCCTTGACCACAAACTTGACCGACAACGGGAGGTAACTCCAACTAAATTACTGCAAATGAAACCAATCTGTATTATGCATATGACCAAGTCGACCCAACCCATGACATGTTAGAGCAAAGATCAACTTGTTTTTTTTTTAAAGCTAGAATTGCCACAGGATAAGGGTGTAAGTAAAATGGTACCTTTTATTAACTTCTATGCAGCAAGTTTTGTTTGTTTCAATGTTCTTTATCACCTTAAAAGTAATAATAATGATAATAATAAGTAAAAAAAAAATAATAAAAATAAATAAATAAACCGCATATATCTTTCTTCGTTTCATGATCGGATATCATATCATAAATACAAATTTAAGAACAGTTTGGGTATCAATTATTACGGAAATGAGGTATGAATAATATTCTTGTAAAAATCTGAATACATCGTTGATTGGAAGATATAATTAATTCCAATTTTACAAATCTATGTGGGATACGCCGGGTTCGTCACCTTAAATTTTCCCTTTCCTTTCGTCTACCAGCATCACTATAAACACAGGCCTCGTACCAGCACCGCTATAGACACTAGAACCTCGTAACAGCATTGCTGTAGACACAGGGACCTTGTACCAGTATTACTATAGACACTGGGACCTCGTTCCAACATCGCTATAGACACTAAAACCTCGAACAAGCATCGCTATAGACACAGGAACCTTGTACCAACATCGCTAGGACTTCGCTGTAGACACTGGGTCCTCGTTCCAACATCGGTATAGACACTGGGATCTCGTTCTAGCATCGCTATAGACACTCGATCTGGTAACAGTATCGCTATAGAAACTGGGACCCCATCACAGCATCGCTATAGACACGAGGATCCCGTACGAGCAACGATATAGACTCTGGGACCCAATATTAGCATCGCTATAGACAATATGGGATCTCATACCAACTTAGTCATAGAAACTTTGAGATTTCGTACCAGCCTCGAAAAAATACTTTGGGATCTCGTACCAGGCTCGCTATAAACACTTTGGGATCTCGTATCAAGCTCGCTATAGACACTTTGGGATCTCATATCAAGTTCACTATAGACACAGTTTGCTTATAGACACCTTGGAATCAGTGAATCAAGCTCGCTATAGACAATTTCGGATCTCGTATCAAACTTATCTTTCATATTGGCTCTGACTGTATATCCTACCTGTATATCGGCCGGGCGAAACTAGAACATGCAACTCTCCGATAACGAACCAAACCACAACTGACCACAAATAAGTTCATCTACTACCATTTTCTGTCTACATTGGATATTTTTGTTTTTTCCTTTAACTGTCATTGTATTATGTGATATTGATGATAGAGATAAGTGTAATGTTATCTGTAATGGTTTACTGTAGATATTCATCAACTTATGTCTTATCATACCATATACAGTTACATATATGCTAATGTGATGCCGTGCAAAATGTGTGAAGTGCACAGATAAAGATCGATCGGTAAGAAACAAACAATAGCGAGCGAGAAGTAATTAACATTCAATATAACACTACGTGGTAATTCTGTGTGGGGGCCTGAAAACAGCTGTTTTCCAATCATGCTTATTTGCACAGTTGTTGTAGCATAGCTGTATGACATTGCTGGAACTTGGGTAAAGATGTAAAAAAATTAGTGATGCTTTCCCTGTTTCAGAAGTGTAATAACATTTACAGTGTTCATACTTTGCTGACATTTTAATTTACTTTAGGTATAGCCAGCTGACGTTTTCGCTCAGTTTGTGTTCAAACACTCTGTAGAAGTATGTAAATATCATTTCGATAATGGATCAACATTCAAAGTTAACGATGCACGGCCAGGGGTGATGTTTTTCGCTTATGTAAAAATGTATCTCAAATTGTGCGGAAAGTCATTTCCAGTTTTTCTTTGCTTGATCTTTTGTCAACGTCAATGAGGCGCTTGTATACTTTTGATCATTTTTTGTGCTGCAGCGCATATGTAAAAACTATCACTGAATTCGCATGAAGAACAGCTAGATTTATTGCAGTTAAAGCAAAAGGATCGCAATATAAACAAATACAGCAATTAAGAAAATTACAGAACGCGAATTATTTGTAATAGAGTACAGACTTTAGACTCATTAGCAGCCGAAGCAAAGTTTAACCACGAAGCTGGAATTAGAACTTTCAAAATTTCGTCATATATTTTGGATACGCGCTCTCCAACAAAGAACGGAATCTGGGAATGGAAAGCGACCGTGAAATACACATCTCATTCCGCAATTTTAGCGCGACTGTTAAATATGGTTGTCAAATTAAGGAAACGAACCATGAGTGTTAAATTAGTTCATAATCAACGTTATACGGTTGTAAATACATTGTAAATACATCAAAATAACTTTATACGAAACTGTAAGATAAATGGCTAGTCTCTGCGGGATTTAAGGAAATTGGTAAACAATCACTGTCATTAAAGAAGGTCACTGAAGGCACTCCATAAACAATGTTGTTTCAATAGTATGCCCTCAGAATTACAGTACATAATCCCGCTACCGGAATAATGTAATATTTAGCACCGGAATGGCGTGTTTGGTCAGATGACATCACATGGTGGACCACAGGATGAAACTTTATACCAGAGTTGTCTAGATTTGCGTGTGAGTTTTCATATTCATTGTGTATTGATCTGATTTTGTAGAAGTCCATGGCGACACTTGCACCTTCACGATGGTTTTGTGTTTGAATCCAGTTAATCAGTTTCTCTCGTGAGGAATGTCCAGGCGGGGGGAGGGGAGGAGGTCCGATTGACATTGCCACTGTACGTTGGTTGCGATATCGGCTTGACCTGTTTTCAGGAATGGTATACGTGAAGTCCTGTAAAACTGGTTGGTCACCTCGATCTGTTCCTTTGAAAAGAAAATTTAAATGGTGTTTAAACCAAGATGCATGAAATTGTTACTCGGTCACTCTTAACTACCTTGATTATTTTCTCCGCCAGTATGTCTTGGCGACCTTGATTATTTTCTCCACCAGTATGTCTTTATTATTTTCTCCGCCAGTATGTCTTTTATGAAGTATTTTAATTTCAGTTCTCTGTTAATTAAATCATTAATTTTATTGTGATATTTCTATAGTAATTGTCCTGTTGACCATAGTGGAAAACACTATTTTTAAGTCAATATTTTAGGTACACATTTCACATAAGAGAGAAAGAAAGAAAGATAAAAAATCTTAACCAAACAAAAAACAAAACAAAACAAAACGTCCAAAACCCACTTCTCCTCCCCCCCCCCTTCACTGCGGTCGAAAAAAGCAACCCCAAATCCCCAAAGCCAAGTGTAGTACGTAGTTAGTGGCGTCATGACACTTTGATGTCCATTTTCGAAGTCTCCATGTGTCAATTTGAATCCCGAAATTTAAATTGCCACCTAGAAAAGCAGTGTGAAGGAGACAAGGAATTATTTTACCAAAGAAGACCCCCCCCCCCACTCAAAAAAAAAAAAAAAAAAAAAATGAAAAGATGAAGTAGAACATAATATATTCTTTCCCAAGAAATATACCTAAAGCAAAATAATGAAAAAAAGAAGAAAAAAATGTACGAACAACAACCAACACAGAGAAAACCCAAACCAATTACAATTCATCAATTCTAAAAATAAAACCCCAAAGTACATTGAAAACATTTTGTTTTCTGAGGAATGTCGTGTTTTTGTTGAATCGCTCTAATTTCCCGTGCTTTGTACTGTATAGCTTCAGATTAATCTTCTGTTATTCTGGCTTCTTTGTATCGTTAATGTATTTCGTTCTATCGTATGAGAGAACTTGATGATATAATATTAATTTTATATCCTAATGTTTCAGTTTTACGGAATACTTGTAATTAAAGCTAGTAACATGAGCAGTAACAAGAGAAACTCACACGACTTGATCTCATTTTAAAAATTAAGTATACATTTTACTTTCATTTTAAACATAATTATATATCAAATATTGTAACTGAGAAGTTCATTAAAACTGGAGAGAAAGATTCCATCTTGTAACTATTGATTTTTAAAACAAATAAGTACCAATGATCTAATTCAGAATGCATTTAGCCAGTATTGGCATTTAAAGGTAATGAATTGATGGATAAGTTTATGTTTAATTGGATCAAATGAAGCCCATGCTCCGATTCGTTACTCATTTATAAAGGTATTGATGTGCTTTGTTTTCCATTCGTTTCAACAGCGCATTATGTATTTTTTTCACAAATAATCTCTAGGTATATAATCTCCAAATGGTGAGACACGAGTCGTAAATGGTGAGACACGCGTCGTAAATGGTGAGACACGAGTCGTAAATGGTGAGACACGAAGTCATAAATGGTGAGACATGAATCGTAAATGGTGAGACACGAGTCGTAAATGGTGAGACAGGAGTCGTAAATGGTGAGACACGAGTCGTGAATGGTGAGACATGAGTCGTAAATACAACATGAATAAACGTCTCGTTTGGATATTGCTGATGACGAAACGATTACACCAAGCTTTTATCAAGAATCCATGGTCATTTCGACGACTACGATTCTGACATCGTGTCAATAATATGACAATTCTATTTGTCACATCGCGTCCACGATTATATCGGTCACATCGCGCCCAGTTGGTAATGCAACGATTTTGTTGGTCATATCGCGTCCAGTCGGTAATTCGATGATTCTATCGGTCACATCGCGTCCAGTCGGTAAATTGACGATTCTATCGGTCACATTGCGTCCAGTCGGTAATACAACGATTCTATTGGTCACAATGCATCCAATCAGTAATACAACGATTGCATCACGTCCAGTCCATAAATGATACCATAATACGACGATTCTATGGGTCACATACGTCTGGTCCATAATACGACGATTCTATCGGTCACATACGTCTGGTCCATAATACGACGATTCTATCGGTCACATATGTCTGGTCCATAATACGACGATTCTATCAGTCACTTCGAGTCCAGTCCATAATACGACAAATATATCGATCACATCGCGTCCAGTCGGTAATTCGACGATTCTATCGGTCACATCGCGTCCAGTCGGTAATACGACGATTCTATCGGTCACATTGCGTCCAGTCGGTAATACGACAATTCTATCGGTCACATTGCGTCCAGTCGGTAATACGACAATTCTGTCGGTCACATTGTGTCCAGTCGGTAATCGATGATTCTACCGGTCACATCGCGTCCAGTCGGTAATACTACGATTCTATCGGTCACATCGCGTCTAATCGGTAATAGGACGATTCTATCGGTCACATTGTGTCCAGTCGGTAATACTATGATTCTATCGGTCACATCGCGTCTAGTCGGTAATAGGACGATTCTATCGGTCACATTGTGTCCAGTCGGTAATCAACGATTCTACCGGTCACATTGCGTCCAGTCGGTAATACTATGATTCTATCGGTCACATCGCGTCTAGTCGGTAATAGGACGATTCTATCGGTCACATTGTGTCCAGTCGGTAATTCGACGATTCTATCGGTCACATCGCGTCCAGTCGGTAATTCAACGATTCTATCAGGAACATCGTGTGAGTTGGCTTTTTCTTTTAGTATCACTGCAGAATATGTTCTTTGAAAAAAAAATAATTTAAACGAAAATAATATCAAATGGATAATATCAAAAATGAAAATGTTATTTTGAAACAAAGAATTATGTAAGCGTGAAGTATTCACCTTATGGTATCAATGTACCAATTGACCCTGACGAGAGTCATGTAAACGTTTCAGCTACCCTAAATCTTTGCTCGGGATGAACAATCCATGGCTTCATCGTTTTGATTGAAATGCTATTTATGGACTACCTGTTGACAAGTGACAATATTAAAATTAATTCAATAGATCAGTTTTTTTTCATATCAAGGGTTAATTAAGGTATTTTCAGCAAGCACATTTTCCGCGCACTGAGGGTAAGTTCAAAGAAGGCAAATTTTGAAAATGAAAAGTCACGGTGAGTTATAGCTGTTTTGGCGTTTTTCTTTAAGTGGGGGGGGGGCTCTCTTTTTCAAATGGTACTCTTTTTCATAGACACTTGTCAATTTAATAACATGTAGCCCTATGGAAAAGATACTTTGTGTATATAAAGAAAAATAATTCCGATCATGGTTAATGGGTCCTTGTGCAAAGAAAGATAACTCTCATTGTTTGACGCTATGTTTGTAATATTTCGCGTATCCTTTGATAATCCAAAGACACTTCTCACTTCTGTAAGTATCTGGATCCATGTAACAAATTTTACTTAAAGTGGGAATGACGCTAAAGATCGACAGAACTTTCATTTATTGATAATTGAATGTTTGATACACCTGGCAAGATTAGACCCGTAATATAGGATAAGGAAAATTCGCTTCTATTGCTTCCTAAATAGTCCTCTTATCGATACGGTATTTCATTCCAATTCAGAATAAGATAATTTGCCATACCATGCGTCATTTAACTATGCAAGTTTTATATATATATATATATATATATATATATATATATATATATATATATATATATATATATATATATATATATATATATATATATATATATAAGGTGCAAGGTGTTTGAAGAAAGTGAACTTCTCAGGAATATCACCGAATCGTATATCTGAAATTCTATCATTTGAAATGAACATTTTACGTGTGTGTCTTCCGTGTGCCGAAGTGCATACAGCTTTATATACACAATGTATTGCGATTCTTAATTCAATTTAAAAAAAATAGTGGAAAATAAATCGATGAATAATAATAAAATATTTCGTCCTTAATCATATATTTTTGGAATGGATTGGTTGACATAGACGAGTTTTGCAAACCCACAGGTTAAGAGTGACATGCTAGTTAATGCCAAACGATGTTCTTCTGGCTCTACTTAAATCGTCTCTATAATACTATATGTTTCTATCCGTCACCCACTCCTGATCTGTGACTTGGAATTGGTATACAGATTTCACGAATTTAAAAAACAAGTTATTCCTATTTACATAAAGCCATTTGACTTTGTGGCCAACATCTTGAAATTTAATGCTATTCCGATTGCTTTTTAAAAAGCTACGCTTGTAATAATAATAATAATAATAATAATAATAATAATAATAATAATAATAATAATAATAATAATGATAATAATAATTATTATAATAATAATGATAATGATGATAATAATAATAATATTATCAATAATAATAATAATAATAATAATAATAATAATAAGAAGAAGAAAACCGACCCAACCAAAAACATTTTTACATATTAAAATAAAAATGAATATATTGTCGCCGTAAATCTAAATAATTACTGCACAGCGGTAAAATTCCAGTCTTATGCTGAAAATAACAGGCCAAAAATAGCATTGAGAAACTTCTGTATAAAGTTTTAGGAATGAAACTTTTCAAAACGAAAGCTACGTATACATTTCATTTATATTCGCTTTGTCTTTCTTGTAACATACCGTATTACTGAACACAGTTGTTGTCGATTCGAAAGTTAATTATGTATGTAATCCTTATGGTATCAAAGTAGTATAGTTTTCCATTGGGCTACATTTTAAAAAATTGGGAAAGTTTCTATGACAAGAATACCACCTGAAGCTTCCTTTACATTTCAATGAAGAGAGCTTCTTCCCCCATAAATGCTAAATCACCAAAACTTTTATAAATCACCGTTGCTTTCATTTTCAAAGTCTGCCTTTTTTTTTTAACTTACTCTCAGTCATCAGAAAATGCGCTTGCTGAAAATATCTCAACCATTAATATGGAAAATCCCATTAACGAAATTATAATATTGTTATCTATGAACAGATATATTCGGAAGTATGGAAGGGACATGTGGAAAAAAAATTATCTCATGCATACGACTTGCTAAGCCGTGCGCACGAGATAAAAAGTCGTACACACGAGATACTAAGTCGTGCTCACGAGATCATTATCATGTGCACACTACTTAATCAGTCAATAGCAGTATCTCTCACATAATTGCTATGGGATCTCTTGATTTCAACAAAATTATGAAATGTAACTGTTCAAAGCACCATGGTTCTTAATTTCAATGGGAACTCTTTCTATATCAGAGATTTATTCAGCAAGATGTCCGATAAAGCAAGAAAACCGATAGCAGTTATGTGAGATATGTTGCTTTGGCTGATTAAGTCGTGCGCACGATTTTTTATCTCGTGCGCACTACTTTTTATCTCGTGCACATGGCATAGCTATCTCGCACGCGCGACATAATCATCTCGTACGCACGACTTTTTATGTCGTGCTCACGACATAAATATCTCGTGCGCACAACTTACTAAGTCGTGCGCACGAGATAATTTTTTTCCTCTTGTCCCTTCCATACTTCCGTAGATATACCATAAATAGCATTTGAAATGTACCACGCAAAAATGTACACTCAGAAGCCTAAGATTTTCCATTCCTAGCAGTACTCAAAGTAGCCAAACACTTAGATAACTCCAGTCAGAGTCATCAAATCCGGGTCAATATTGAGTATCACAACTACAATAACGTCAACATAAAAGCGCACTTTGTGGTTGTTATGACGTCATATAATTTTGTTATAGGTGACTAAATGCAAACCAAGACGGATTTTAGTAATTTTGAAATTTGTTATTGGTACATTGATACCATATATAACAGAAGATGTAATAGACCACATTTTTGTGCGAACGACCAACTCGATTTTCAGAAACATTAATCCCAACAAATTAAATAAAGTGACCTTATGATTCGTTGTAAATTTCATCTGATCAAAACTAAAGTCTCTGAAACCATCTGCTTCAATCTTAAAGATAATAAGCCGATGGTTTAATTGATCTTTGGTTATATATGTACATGAATCACATAAAACAAGTTGCTGACATTTGCTGATAGCCAATGCAGTGAAATACGACATTCCTCAGTTGTAGATTTCATTGATTCAGTATGTTTTCTTGTATCTCCTCACTAATTCCAACGATTATCTATGAACATCACGATGGACATCAAAAGTCACGTGTAAAACCAGAAGCTCTGATTGGGTAGCCACATGGATGCTCACACATACAACACACAATATTTCTATATTGCCAAAACAAGATGAATGTGAACCAACACTACAGGAAGTGCCGCGGAATATCACATTAGAGGTATACAGTCAAGTCAAATCCTCCAGGAAGGAACAACAACAATAACAAAAAAATGACAACACTGATCACGTTACCAAAATAGCATCGCACTACATTTATAATGTATGCACTCCAGATATTTCAGCTGGGTCATGGTTCTCTTTCGTTATTTGAAAAATCCATATTTTTGAAAAATATATTTATATTCAATATTCAAAGCCGTTTGTTGACTCATAGATACACATGGTGTAACAGAAAATATAAAAACCAAATTTTATTACAATTTCGATAGAAAAAATTGTTATAAATATTGTTATTTTACAATGCATTCCTCATGCAAGAGAAAAAATCCATATGATAATACAAATATAAACTAATCTTTTCTAAAATATGTTTTTAAATTTACACAACATTCATTTGACAGAAGAAGATTGTAAAGATAAGGGATACTAGGTTAACCAGGGTCATGCTATATGTTTATGGATGATTTTGTTTTTGCCAAAGGATTAAATATATGTACATGGGACAGTATTAAGAGTAGAATATATATTTGATAAACATTCAAGGGAATATCGAAATATGATATACATAATCTAACGGACTTCTATGGGCCTGTTAATCTCATTCGCCTTACAATTAATATTGTTTTGTTTTTACATATACAACAAATGCATAGTTCTACATCCGGGAATTTTCAGCTCCATGCACGCTGACAGATCTGTCCATAATCGAGACCATTCTGTAAAGGTCACTGTGCATCGTGCAGTGGACGTGAACAGCTAGAAGCCGTGACCGTTTTAGTTTGGTTTAGGGATATCACCTCTGTTTACATTGGTTCCATCGTCACCACTTCCTACTTCTATATCTGTTAAAGATAAATAGTCGTAAATGACGACAGTAGAATAATGACAGATACGATAATGAATGAAAATTTTAAATTAAGTAAATATTTTAGTTGGAAATCAGAAATAATTTTGTGAACGAATTTTCTGTTCTAATGGTAATTTGAAATAGTTAGGAATGAAATAAATTTACAATATAAGCTGGTATAGTCATGTGCTCACTTTTGATTTTTCAAAACTAAAAATTAGGAAACGACACTTGGCATTGACGTTGTTCTGTTTTCATTTAACGCAATGATTTAAAACAACAGAATTAACTGCAGTTTATACTCGTATTAAATTAAACTAAAAATTAAACATTGCAAACATGGAGTCGTTTTTTTTACAACTATAAACTAATAATTGAACACCACGAATGAGTCATGAATTGTTGATCTGATGGAAGTGTGAACGACATCGTGTTATGTAGAATTACACATATTTCAGTCTGTTACCAGTGCATTTTTAAGCGTATACAACACAACAAAAGTCGTGGTAAAATAGTTTGCCACAAAGTGAAAATAGAAATAAAATGGAATCCTATGTGTGAAAAGAAAAATCAACAGCAGAAGAGATAACTCTTATCTTTTTGGAAAAAAATGAACAGGAGATTCCTGTTATGTGTACAATCATACCTACAATAAACTGAAAATGAAGAAACAGACCGCTTTATACAGGTGATATCTTTATATAGGTGATATCTTTATACAGCTGATATCTTTATACAGGTGATATCTTAATACTGTTTGGTTGATGTTTTTTTTTTGAAAAGAGCTACATCAAGTCATTCATTCAGAAGGGAATGTTTCAGACACAAGAAAAGGTTATACCGGATTGTGTACTACTAAAGCAAGCTGTGTGTGGTGACAGTTCGTGTGCAGTGCATTCTACAATAACTACATCCTACCTACCTCGGTCGCTTATGAAATTCTTACAGAACTTATAACACAAACACGACCAGCATACTAAGAAAGAAGAGCGAGTTCCCACCTTGCAGTATGAAATGTCATGCCTCTAAAACGGTTGTTTCCTGCTCCTACACGTAAACGACACAAACTTTACGAGGAGCAGCATCAGATTCCCCATTGTGTACACTGTGCAGATTGATCCCAATCGGAAAACCATCGCCATTTTTTTTTTACAAAAGTAGATCTTATTTGCTACGGTAATAGACGAGTTGTCACGATTGGATTGATCACTGTCGTAAGGGCTTTAGGAAATGATACATGATACAAGGGCCGAATCCAGGAAAATTTACAGACTTCGTATCTCACCCGCATTATACATCACACATCCTGATGTGTATTTTCATATTTTTATTATAAAGTGAAGGAGTGGCTGTAGAGTATCTTCCGTAATGGAGAGTGGGTGTGGCTGTAGAATATGTTACGTAATGTAGAGTGGATATGGCCGTAGAATATGTTACGTAATGGAGAGTGGGTGTGGCTGTAGAGTATGTTCCGTAATAGAGAGTGGGTGTTTTTGTTTGTTTGTTTGTTTGATTATTGTTTTACGTCACTCCACGATTATTTCACGTATATGGTGACGGCATCTGCCTGATGCATTGCATACACATTTAGACCTTTGCAACGGACCCACCCGAAGCAGTGAGGGATCTTTTACGTGCCACGCCTACCGTGACACGGGACCTCGGTTTTTACTGTCTCATCCGAAAGACAGAACACCGGTGTGCCCCGGGCGGGAGTCGAACCCGCGACCTCTCGATCACGAGCCGAGCACCTTATCCACTAGGCCACACCGGCTTGAGAGTGGGTGTGGCTGTACAATATGTTACGTAATGGAGAGTGGGTGTGGCTGTAGAATATGTTACGTAATGGAGAGTGGGTGTGACTGTAGAATATGTTACGTAATGGAGAGTGGGTGTGGCTGTAGAATATGTTACGTAATGGAGAGTGGGTGTGGCTGTAGAATATGTTCCGTAACGTAGAGTGGGCGTGGCTGTAGAATATGTTACGTAATAGAGAGTGGGTGTGGCTGTAGAATATGTTACGTAATGGAGAGTGGGTGTGGCTGTAGAATATGTTACGTAATGTAGAGTGGGTGTGGCCGTAGAATATGTTCCGTAATGGAGAGAGGGCGTGGCTGTAGAGTATGTTCCGTAATAGAGAGTGGGTGTGGCTGTAGAATATGTTACTTAATGGAGAGAGGGCGTGGCTGTAGAATATGTTACGTAATGGAGAGTGGGTGTGGCTGTAGAATATGTTACGTAATGGAGAGTGGGTGTGGCTGTAGAATATGTTACGTAATGGAGAGTGGGTGTGGCTGTAGAATATGTTACGTAATGGAGAGTGGGTGTGGCTGTAGAATATGTTCCGTAATGTAGAGTGGGCGTGTCTGTAGAATGTTACGTAATAGAGAGTGGGTGTGGCTGTAGAATATGTTACGTAATGGAGAGTGGGTGTGGCTGTAGAATATGTTCCGTAATGGAGGGTGGGTATGGCTGTAGAGTATGTTCCGCTATGGAGAGTGGGCATGGCTGTAGAGTATGTTCCGTAATGGAGAGTGGGTGTGGCTGTAGAATATGTTACGTAATGGAGAGTGGGTGTGGCCGTAGAATATGTTCCGTAATGGAGAGTGGGTGTGGCTGTAGAATATGTTACGTAATGGAGAGTGGGTGTGGCTGTAGAATATGTTACGTAATGGAGAGTGGGTGTGGCCGTAGAATATGTTACGTAATGGATAGTGGGTGTGGCTGTAGAATATGTTCCGTAATGTAGAGTGGGCATGGCTGTAGAATATGTTACGTAATAGAGAGTGGGTGTGGCTGCAGAATATGTTACGTAATGGAGAGTGGGTGTGGCTGTAGAATATGTTAAGTAATGGAGAGTGGGTGTGGCTGTAGAATATGTTCCGTAATGTAGAGTGGGCGTGGCTTTAGAATATGTTACGTAATAGAGAGTGGGTGTGGCTGTATATAATGTTACGTAATGGAGAGTGGGTGTGGCTGTAGAATATGTTACGTAATGTAGAGTGGGCATGGCTGTAGAATATGTTCCGTAATGGAGAGAGGGCGTGGCTGTAGAGTATGTTCCGTAATAGAGAGTGGGTGTGGCTGTAGAATATGTGACTTAATGGAGAGAGGGCGTGGCTGTAGAATATGTTACCTAATGGAGAGTGGGTGTGGCTGTAGAATATGTTACGTAATGGATAGTGGGTGTGGCTGTAGAATATGTTCCGTAATGTAGAGTGGGCATGGCTGTAGAATATGTTACGTAATAGAGAGTGGGTGTGGCTGCAGAATATGTTACGTAATGGAGAGTGGGTGTGGCTGTAGAATATGTTACGTAATGGAGAGTGGGTGTGGCTGTAGAATATGTTCCGTGATGGAGAGTGGGTGTGGCTGTAGAATATGTTACGTAATGGACAGTGGGTGTGGCTGTGGACTATGTTACGTAATGGACAGTGGGTGTGGCTGTGAAATATGTTCCGTAATGTAGAGTGGGTGTGGCCGTAGAATATGTTCCGTAATGGAGAGAGGGCGTGGCTGTAGAGTATGTTCCGTAACGGAGGGTGGGTGTGGCTGTAGAGTATGTTCCGCAATGGAGAGTGGGCATGGCTGTAGAGTATGTTCCGTAATGGAGAGTGGGTGTGGCTGTAGAATATGTTATGTAATGGACAGTGGGTGTTGCTGTGGAATATGTTACGTAATGGACAGTGGGTGTGGCTGTGGAATATGTTACGTAATGGAGAGAGGGCGTGGCTGTGGAGTATGTTCCGTAATGGAGAGTGGGTGTAGCTGTGGAATATGTTACGTAATGAAGAGAGGGTGTGGCTGTAGAGTATGTTCCGTAATAGAGAGTGGGTGTGGCTGTAGAATATGTTACTTAATGGAGAGAGGGCGTGGCTGTAGAATATGTTACGTAATGGAGAGTGGGTGTGGCTGTAGAATATGTTACGTAATGGAGAGTGGGTGTGGCTGTAGAATATGTTACGTAATGGAGAGTGGGTGTGGCTGTAGAATATGTTACGTAATGGAGAGTGGGTGTGGCTGTAGAATATGTTCCGTAATGTAGAGTGGGCGTGTCTGTAGAATGTTACGTAATAGAGAGTGGGTGTGGCTGTAGAATATGTTACGTAATGGAGAGTGGGTGTGGCTGTAGAATATGTTCCGTAATGGAGGGTGGGTGTGGCTGTAGAGTATGTTCCGCTATGGAGAGTGGGCATGGCTGTAGAGTATGTTCCGTAATGGAGAGTGGGTGTGGCTGTAGAATATGTTACGTAATGGAGAGTGGGTGTGGCCGTAGAATATGTTCCGTAATGGAGAGTGGGTGTGGCTGTAGAATATGTTACGTAATGGAGAGTGGGTGTGGCTGTAGAATATGTTACGTAATGGAGAGTGGGTGTGGCCGTAGAATATGTTACGTAATGGATAGTGGGTGTGGCTGTAGAATATGTTCCGTAATGTAGAGTGGGCATGGCTGTAGAATATGTTACGTAATAGAGAGTGGGTGTGGCTGCAGAATATGTTACGTAATGGAGAGTGGGTGTGGCTGTAGAATATGTTAAGTAATGGAGAGTGGGTGTGGCTGTAGAATATGTTCCGTAATGTAGAGTGGGCGTGGCTGTAGAATATGTTACGTAATAGAGAGTGGGTGTGGCTGTATATAATGTTACGTAATGGAGAGTGGGTGTGGCTGTAGAATATGTTACGTAATGTAGAGTGGGCATGGCTGTAGAATATGTTCCGTAATGGAGAGAGGGCGTGGCTGTAGAGTATGTTCCGTAATAGAGAGTGGGTGTGGCTGTAGAATATGTGACTTAATGGAGAGAGGGCGTGGCTGTAGAATATGTTACCTAATGGAGAGTGGGTGTGGCTGTAGAATATGTTACGTAATGGATAGTGGGTGTGGCTGTAGAATATGTTCCGTAATGTAGAGTGGGCATGGCTGTAGAATATGTTACGTAATAGAGAGTGGGTGTGGCTGCAGAATATGTTACGCAATGGAGAGTGGGTGTGGCTGTAGAATATGTTACGTAATGGAGAGTGGGTGTGGCTGTAGAATATGTTCCGTGATGGAGAGTGGGTGTGGCTGTAGAATATGTTACGTAATGGACAGTGGGTGTGGCTGTGGAATATGTTACGTAATGGACAGTGGGTGTGGCTGTGAAATATGTTCCGTAATGTAGAGTGGGTGTGGCCGTAGAATATGTTCCGTAATGGAGAGAGGGCGTGGCTGTAGAGTATGTTCCGTAACGGAGGGTGGGTGTGGCTGTAGAGTATGTTCCGCAATGGAGAGTGGGCATGGCTGTAGAGTATGTTCCGTAATGGAGAGTGGGTGTGGCTGTAGAATATGTTATGTAATGGACAGTGGGTGTTGCTGTGGAATATGTTACGTAATGGACAGTGGGTGTGGCTGTGGAATATGTTACGTAATGGAGAGAGGGCGTGGCTGTGGAGTATGTTCCGTAATGGAGAGTGGGTGTAGCTGTGGAATATGTTACGTAATGAAGAGAGGGTGTGGCTGTAGAATATGTTCCGTAATGGAGAGTGGGTGTGGCTGTAGAATATGTTCCGTAATGGAGAGTGGGTGTGGCTGTAGAATATGTTCCGTATTGGAGACTGGGTGTGGCTGTGGAGTATGTTCCATAATGGAGAGTGGGTGTGGCTGTAGAATATGTTCCGTAATGGAGAGTGGGTGTGGATTTAGAATATGTTACGTAATGGAGTTTGGTTGTGGATTTAGAATTTGTGGGTGTGGCTGTGGAATATGTTACGTAATGGACAGTGGGTGTGACTGTGGAATATGTAACGTAATGGAGAGAGGGCGTGGCTGTGGAGTATGTTACGTAATGGAGAGTGGGTGTAGCTGTGGAATATGTTACGTAATGGAGAGAGAGCGTGGCTGTGGAGCATGTTCCGTAATGGAGAATGGGTGTGGCTGTGGAATATGTTACGTAATGGACACTGAGTGTGGCTGTGGAGTATGTTCCGTAATGGAGAGTGGGAGTGGCTGTGGAGTATGTTCCGTATTGGACGGTGGGTGTGGCTGTGGAATATGTTACGTAATGGAGAGAGGGCGTGGCTGTAGAATATGTTCCGTAATGGAGAGTGAGTGTGGCTGTAGAATATGTTCCGTATTGGAGAGTGGGTGTGGCTGTGGAGTATGTTCCATAATGGAGAGTGGGTGTGGCTGTAGAATATTTTCCGTAATGGAGAGTGGGTGTGGCTGTAGACTATGTTACGTAATGGAGAGTGGGTGTGGATTTAGAATATGTTACGTAATGGAGTTTGGTTGTGGATTTAGAATTTGTGGGTGTGGCTGTAGAATATGTTCCTTAATGGAGAGTGGGTGTGGTCAAATACAAACCAGATTATTATGATTGTTATTACGATTTTATAGAACCAAAGGCACAGGAGGTAAATGAAAGGTGTGATGGAACAAGACCTATATAATTTCTTGTCGGTTGTCGAAGCGGAGGTTAGATTTCTAACAATGCATTATTTCAAAAGCCAATGAGTGATCAATCAACACCCCACATGCTCCCTATGGTTATGTACAACGGAGAGAACGGAACTCTGTCTTAATAATTTATAAGCTATTTACGACCGGGGACTGAATTATAAATTCAATAGAATACTACTGGATTTTAAATAAAACACTGCAAATTCGGTGGAGCTGGTCTCAGCAAGAACAATAGTGAATCCCAGATGGGATCAGAGCAGGTGTCTAGATGAGATAAGACCAAGTATCCAGATGGGATTAGACCAGATGTCCAGATGGGATCAGACCAGATGTCTAGATGGGATCAGACCAAGTGTTCGGATGGGATCACATCAGGTGTCCAAAAGGGATAAGACCAGGTATCCAGAAGGAGCGAGCGTCTCTTTCTAGGATGATACACCCGTTGCAAATAATACGTAGAAGCATCTCGTCTTCTCGTATAGCTAATTCGTCAGATCGTCACTGTACATGATCGTTTTCCAAGATATCAAAACGTTGGAAAGGGGAAATTCATACTGTCCAACAATATCTTTGTATAGAACTTCATATTGACGATTTCATGCATCATGCGTTCCATTTCGTTGTGTCCTACTTTCGTATTTTGCATTTTTTCTATGAAATATTGCAAATAATGAAATGTTATTGAAATATCCATAATGACTACTTAAGTAGTAATTATAAATATTTCAAAAATATTTCATTAACTGCAATAGTTCTACGTAGTCATCATAAATATTTCAGTAATATTTCATTAATTGAAGTATTTCATAGAACAATAACCCTATGTTAATAGTTTACCTGTCAGTCATCTGGTCCTCAGAACTAAACACTCATAAGGGAGCATACTCTGGCATAGCGTATAAGCTATGAATTAAGAACGCCAAACACAAGTGATGATGCGATGTTGCTACTCAGAAAAGGAGAACTAGTGATATGGAAACTGAAACGCCACGTTTGTCACAAAGGGAGGGGTGTCATTGACCATCCTTACCGATAGACAAGAGTTAGACTAGCTAGGAAGTAGATGTATTGCTCTCTGTCATTGATCTTGCAGTCAGTGGGACACATATGGTCGAGGTAACTCTGAAAATTTGACTTATCTAATATGGACAGAACATCGTCAATTATCTGTCTTTGAAACTGAACCAAGATGCTCTTTCTTTATTGTAGAAAGCGATGTCTCAATGAAGTTTGCCACGTATGTGTGCAAACAGATCTCAGCCAGAAGAGGAGCACAGCTGGTTCCCTCTGAAATGCCAACAATCTGCTGGAAAACTTTTCCCGCAATGACACGAAAATATTGTCTACTAGAAACTTCGTCATTTTTATGAAATGAAAGATTCCATGCCCCTTACTCAGAAAGTCAAGTCAAAGACAAATATCTGAAATAGAAACGGCCAGAAGTCCGCTGTAAGCAATATGGTCTGCATTGCCACTGATAGACTATTGCTTTCAGTACTATCATACAAGTGGTTTTGAAGAAAAAAAACTTGTCAAGGATGCTTTTACTACACACATGTACTATATATATATATTATGACTTATATTTCCCTACCACAATCGTTGGGGTCTGTCTTGCAGGATCCATCTTCACACCGGAACAGACCTTCAGGACAGGCAACAGGTTTAGGTTCTGGTAGGTAGAAAACAAAATTAAGTTTCCCGAAGAAGTCTGAGTGTAGAACTCTTTTCCTCTTATTGTTAATATTATCATTTAACATCACGCAGCCATAACTTCATTAGATGGAGAAAGCATCTGTCTGGTGCCTGATTTTATATTTTTACCTATACATTGGGTTCATCTAGAGCAGTGAAGAATCTTATACTTTTACTTATACATTGGGCTCATCTAGAGCAGTGAAAGGAAAAAGAGGAGTTACTGGCTCAGTTATGTGGCAGAAGTCACCATGGAGCTATACAACACATGAATATAAATAATATACTAGCACATATAACACATTACAAAAATATTTTATTGTAGTGCAATTACAATACCGACTTAGGACGGTCATTTAATTTGACAAAAGCCAAACAAATGGTGTGGTTAACCGGTTTACGGGCCCACCTTCCCACTCACCGTAACAGCAGAACAATCAAAGGACGTACATTTAAAAATTTATAAATAATCCTCCATGTAAAGAACAAGGGTCAACAGGTATCGCATTTTGAGAGGTCATAAAAATATAAACACGTAAGGTATTGTAAAACACATAATGATATAAAAATATATGCGACATCAACATGATAAACCGTGCTAGAAGAATCTTATATGTTTACCTATATATTGGGTTCATCTAGAGCAGTAAAGAATCTTTTAATTTTACCTATACATGGGGTTCATCTAGAGCAGTGAAGAATAATATATTTCTACATATACATTGGGTTCATCTAGAGCAGTGAAGAATCTTATATTTTCACTTATACATTGGGTTCATCTAGAGCAGTGAAGGATTTTATACATTTACATATACAATGGGCTCATTTGGAGCGGTGAAGGATCCTATATTTTTGACATATACAATGGGCTTATCAGGAGCAGTGAAGAATCTTGTATTTTTACATATACAATGGGCTCATTAGGAGCGGAGAAGAATCTTATATTTTTACATATAAAATGGCAGAAAAAAGACAAGTAGGGCGACAAAAGATAATAAACTACCTTAGAAATCCTAGGAGACAAAAGACAGGTAGGGTCACAAAAGATGATAAATCACCTTAGAAATCCTAGCAGACAAAAGACAGATAGGGTGACAAAAGATGATAAACTACCTTAGAAATCCTAGCAGACAAAACATACGTAGGGCGACAAAAGATGATAAATCACCTTAGAAATCCTAGCAGACAAAGGACAGGTAGGAGGACAGAAGATGATAAACTACCTTAGAAATCCTAGCAGACAAAAGACAGGTAGGGCGACAAAAGATGATAAATCACCTTAGAAATCCTAGCAGACAAAACACAGGTAGGGTGACAGAAGATGATAAATCACCTTAGAAATCCTAACAGACAAAAGACAGGTAGGGCGACAAAAGATGATAAATCACCTTAGAAATCCTAGATGATAAATCACCGTAAAAATCCTAGCAGACAAAAGACAGGTAAGACGAGAGAAAATGATAAATCACCGTAGAAATCCTAACAGACAAATGACAGATAGGGCGACAGATGATAAATCACCTGAGAAATCCTAGCAGACAAAACACAGGAAGACAGAAGATGATAAATCACCCTAGAAATCCTAGCAGAGAAAAGACAGGTAGGGTGACAGAAGATGATAAATCACCTTAGAAATCCCAGCAGACAAAAGACAGGAAGACAGAAGATGATAAATCACCTTAGAAATCCTAGAAGACAAAGGACAGGTAGAGTGACAGAAGATGATAAATCACCTTAGAAATCCTAGCAGACAAAAGACAGGAAGACAAAAGATGATAAATCACCTTAGAAATCCTAGATGTGAAATCACCGTAAAATCCTAGCAGACAAAAGACAAATAGGGCAACAGATGATAAATCACCTGAGAAATCCTAGGAGACAAAAGACAGGTAAGACGAGAGAAGATGATAAATCACCGTAGAAATCCTAGCAGACAAACGACAGATAGGGCGACAGATGATAAATCACCTGAGAAATCCTAGGAGACAAAAGACAGGTAAGACGAGAGAAGATGATAAATCACCGTAGAAATCCTAACAGACAAATGACAGATAGGGCGACAAATGATAAATCACCTTAGAAATCCTAGGAGACAAAAGACAGGTAAGTGACAAAAGATGATAAATCATCTTAGAAATCCTAGCAGACAAAAGACAGATAGGGCGACAGATGATAAATCACCTGAGAAATCCTAGGAGACAAAAGACAGGTAGGTGACAAAAGATGATAAATCACCTTAGAAATCCTAGCAGACAAAAGACAGATAGGGCGACAGATGATAAATCACCTGAGAAATCCTAGGAGACAAAAGACAGGTAGGTGACAAAAGATGATAAATAACCTTAGAAATCCTAGCAGACAAAAGACAGGAAGACAGAAGATGTTAAATTACCTTAGAAATCTTAGGACACAACGGACAGGTAGGGATGATAAATCACCTTAGAAATCCTAGCAGACAAAAGACATGTATGGCGACAGATGATAAATCACCTTAGAATCCTTAGCAGACCAAAGAAAGGTAGGGCGACAGAAGATGATAAATCACCTTAGAAATCCTCGCTGACAAAAGACATGCAGGGCGACAAAAGATGATAAATCACCTTAGATATCCTTGCAGACAAAGGACAGGTAGGACGACAGAAGATGATAAATCACCTTAGAAGTTCTATCAGACAAAAGATATGTAGGGCGACAAAAGATGACAAATCACCTTAGAAATCCTAGCAGACAAAAGAGAGGTAGGGTGACAGATGATAAGTTATCTTTGAAATTTCAGCAGAATCAGAATCCAAACGGGTACGTCAGGTTACAAACCCAGTATGACAGCACTTGACCAACCTGCATCCAAATCAAGGAATGGGTAAGGAATATAAAAGCCCTGTCTATTACAGATAATAACCGATCACCAAATGTCAGGATATTGTAAACAGAAAAAGATAGGAAAAAAAAGCCCCCAAACTTCTGGATCTTTTTCCAGGGAATAAAATACACACGGAAACACCGATGAAAACCGTTTGAAAAATTCCGTTCTTTTCCACAGGAATGACATGTTATCCGTTCTGTATCTACTTACTACATCCGGCATCTGCATCTTCATCCGACTGATCGTCACAATCTGCATACCCGTCACATACAAATCCAATAGGAATGCATCGGGTCCCACTGGAGCACATGAATTCATCGGTACCACATACTGGAAAATAGCATTATTTTTTGAAAAAGTTTATTTTATTGTTATTATTTATGATTTCAAATCTAGACTACTCGGCCACAGTAACTGACCGATACTGGACAATATCAAACACCCCTTCCCGGCTAACTCTCATACTGAGTGAATGTACATGTAATTCCGATAATTGGTAACACTTAAAGACTTTAAAGTATGATAAGTATAAAGTAAAGTGATTGAAGTATTTTAGAATTACGTGGTTTTGGTGCCTTTAAATCTGATTTAGAATACAAAATCACTAAAAGAGGAGATTCATCGACATAAAAAGCTATTCTACTACAACTTTAGCCCAGCTGGTTGGATCAGATCTGTACGGAAATATAGAAATCTGTGGTGACCTGATAGTCAAGGTTTTTGCCACAGGCTACGAGTCACAGACAGGTCAAAAATTAGATTCCCCCGAATTTCATTCCGGGGGCATAAAAACGAACTTGTTTTTCTTATTTCCATTTGTATATATAGATATTTCTCGGATTCAATAAAGATATCTCATTGAAATTCTAGTAGATAAATCTCTGCTCTAAATATATGCATTTGTATTTGGAAAAGAGATTAAAATTGAAGACATTACTTAAGAAAATGAGATATCTCTAAATTAATTGGACATATCTCCGTATCAAAAGTTTGAGATATCTCTATTTTAAATAGAAATCTATTTATTTTTAACAAGGTAACAAGCTGCATTTACTTACATGTATGTGTGAAAAGAAAATCCGGAATTTCACATTTTGGGGAAATCCACTATATAGTAATTTTCCCCCGGGGGGATGGCTATAAGAGGGGAAAAATGGCTATATAGTATATAGACAAATTTCCCCCGGGGGAAAAACTACTATATAGCCATTTTTCCTGGGGAAAACTACTATATAGCCCTTTTTCCGGGGGGGAAAATGGCTAAGAGGAAAAACTACTATATAACACCGGTCGTTAGCTTTATGTTTATATATGTATAATATTTGCTATATTTTATGCTTAAATGAGTAATATCTTTTCGGTCAATTCGTTTATGAAAAGTGCAAGTTTTCGCAAAGATTGGATGTGGAAATCATTAGAATCAGGCCACTGTTTGCGGCTAACTCAACCGTGCTTCATGAACAAAAATGATGATTTTTTTTATCATTTCGGACATTTTCAACTTTTATTACACTGAGAGAAGTAGAATTACAACGGTTCTTATCTTAAGAACGGAGAAATATGTTTGTATCGTAAATCAACTGGTTCATGGCTATCGACGAAGCTAGAGAGCGTAGATATAGGGCGATAATGATGACAATACATATAAGAACAATATGTAATGAATTAAACTCAAGAATTAAAACTTGCTTATTATTTGATAAACAATCAATTAAAACCCAAATACACAAATCGTGAATTTCTACTCACTGCAGTTGTTCGTTTATTTCGCTCTATTTTTTTCGTTAAATGTAAGTTTTATGTAAGTAAGTTTTATGTAAGTATTTAAAATTTAACGATAAGTTTTAATCATTACACACTGTTGTGATCAGTATCGCCCTATATACTTATACACTATAGCCACGTTACATCAGAACATTTCATAGCTGTTGACCATCTGATTTCTAACGGAAATATAGCTGTCCGTTTTTAAGAGAAAAATCACTGTGTTCCAATGTTGATCAGTGATGAAAATCATTATTGTATATACCAAAACCAGTTGCTTGGGATTTACATTTTCTATTACATGCTATTAGATTATCAAAGCGTAGTGGTCGAAATATTGAGTTGGTACTATTTAATATATATATATATATATATATATATATATATATATATATATATATATATATATATATATATATATATATATATATATATATATATATATATATATATATATAGATATATGTATATATATTACCGATGGTCGTTCTTGAGGTCGTGGTCGTTGGACGAGGTGTTGTCGTAGCTGCACAGCATTTGGCTATTTTTTCCTCTAAAACCTAAGCAAACACAAAAGTAAATAATAATTTTTAACCTTTTTCAAAAAGTTTGATCGTTTCATAATTTTTCGCTCCATGATCAAGTTAGAGTTCCCCATTAGAGAAGTCGGTAAACAGAGTGTTCTTATTATTACATCATTAAATTCACTTTCGAAATCTACATAGAAAATTAAAAAGATAATATTTTATGATTATTTGAGATTATTTGTATATTATTTCCATATTTTGGAGAGGATTTTGAAATCATCATAACAATGGGGGATTGTTCCTCTGATCCGTATTCCTACCAGTTCCAAAACTTATGCAATGTTGATCAATATTTTTTTTAAAGAAAGCACTAAATTTAATGGAATAAATGAATCTTTTTATTGAAAATATTATTTTATTCTCTTTGTGAGATACTGTTAATACTTATTCTTTAAATTGACGGGAGTTCTCTATCTTGCATTGAACATTTGGATACTTACTGTTACTCTATCGACCAATATTCTGAATTGAGACTCTAAAACAATAGAAAGTTCATACTTAATACTGTGGTATCTAAATGTCAGCAATAACACTCATATACAACTCTTTCAGTAGCGTTTCGAATACATATACAAATTCGGAAGAAAACGCCCATTAAGATCTGCAATTCATGTGTTAGTGTAACAACAAAGTTGCCATTGTTATGTCAAAGATACATCCCACTTGTTTCAATAGAAGCTGTTAAAATGAGAAAAATGCAGATGACTTCATTTTGGTTTGGTGTTATTTTTTCAGCATAGAAAGTAGCTTTTGTACACCGATACGTGTTGTAATATCAGGAAGTGACAAAATGAGATGTGTAAGAACTGCAGGGAGACAAAAAGATCGCCCAGCAGGCCTTTCTACTAAATGATATATACAAATTTGTACAGTGATATATAAGGAATTAAATCATTACTATATGCCACAGGTTCGCCTGGAAATGCTAAGGCCAATAACTCTAGTACGCGTCGTAACCCAGTCTTGAGGTTTAAGCAAAATAAAACCAAACAAGTGAATTATGTGTCACTTGATACTCTCTTCTTTTGTATACACATAATCAATCGCCACTTCATTTTATCATAAAAATCCCAATGCTTCTTGAGACATGCATATTCAAAATATGGAATGACAGATTTTTTGTTTACTCGAAATTAACCTGGGCCTGTGGTAGGCCTACTATGATATAAGGGTTTGAGGATGCAACAGATGAATAAAGAAAGAGTCGCACGTAATACATCATTCCCTTTTTTGTTTTTATTTCACTCTAACTTCAAGAATGTGTTACTATGCGTACGAAAGTTAGTTGCCTTAATATTTCCATGCGACTGGAAGACGTGTGGCATATAGTAATGATCAAATTCCTTATATATCACTGTACAATAAGGTGGCGAAGTCTTCTTTCGAGAGCTTACGAAAATTATTGACCTTAATTTAACAAAGAGAAGAGACATATACAGGCGATCGAAAGGCCTGTATAATACAATTATGTTTTATAATATGGAATCTTTCACCAAGTCGTGGAGACTTATGTTGTCAGAATATAGATCCAGTTTCTTTAAGAATGTTATTCACTCATGTACACGAGGATCTGACCTCTCTTGAAAAACCCTCAGTTCGGACTAAAGCGGGTACCTATTCATAGCTGGGAAGGGTAGGATACTGTAGATGAGGCGCGTATTATCTAAGGACACGAAAAGAGTATCCATTGTTCACGCCCAAGACTGAAACGACAGGGCTTGATTACTATTTTCAATGTTGAACACTAAAGAGCTTCGTATGTTCTTGCCACTATTACGGTAAATTACCGGAAGATGATCTACTGATTCAAATGTACAAGATGCTGAATTGTCGTAGCAATCATTATTATAGTTAATGTAGAAAACTGTTATAATATAACGTTTGCCATCATACTTTAAACATATATTCCAGTATATATATACACAGCAATATGAAATTGACATATAAATAACATTAGAGATCTGAAAACAAGTAAACTAATACTTATATTAATTCTTTAACGTTTGCCATCATAGAACATAGATCAAAGCAAAGATCAAAGAGCAAACTACTCCTGATACCTGATATCGGGAATTCGATTGTTGTCACGTCCCCTGGTTCACCTTTCGTTCCAGGTTCTCCTGGTAATCCAGGTTCTCCAGGTCTACCTGGTTCCCCGGTAATACCAGGTGGTCCCTGCGGTCCCGGTAAGCCAGCTACTCCTGGAGGTCCAGGTTCCCCATCTTTGCCATTAATACCGTCTCTTCCTGGCTCACCAGGTAGACCTACTAAACCTATCAAATGAACATAAATACGTACGCATATTTATTGACAAAAATGTTATATATCATGGTTGGTTATAATATCATTTTCCTATTTTGCTGTCATAATATTCCACGAAATCAACATAACTTGTACCCAATATGCATCATGTGTTACACAGGGAACATACAATACAGAATGCCAATATTGGTCAACTGAAATATCTGATCCAGACATGAAAATTGTCGAAAGCGTGGGGCTGAAATATCCGATTACAATGGCAGTTGACACCGAGGTATGCCGAGTCAAGGATAAATACAAATGTAATTTTGTTAAATCCTTACATAACCTTCAAGAATATTTCACTCTCAAGGCATGTCAACCGTGCTTAAACAAAAGGTATCACTTGAACTGTAACAATGTCTGACATTAAGGTTTGTTTGTTTTTAATTTGACATCATCCAAATTCCTCTGGTCTTTCTCTTAATTTTGCCGATATATAAAAGTTCACTCTCCAAAAGTCAAGGAAGCAGTTTCAAACATACACTTAATAAAACTTCGACATACGTAAACTGGAACTTCAAAAATTGGTTCAACTGTAAAGGACATTCGAGTTAAACGTGTTCAATTAAAGGAAAACCAAAATTTTTTTATGTTTTTAAACGGAAACAAAATTTACTTTTTAGACTGATGTTCGAAAAGTTCAGTACCTGGATCTTACCTATATCACCGGTATCTCCTTTTTTTCCTTGAGGTCCGGGTGGGCCAATATCACCGGGTTGGCCTTGACTTCCTGGTAGTCCAGGGGGACCAGATTCACCTTGTGTACCAGGTGGACCCCTGTCTCCCTTAGCACCACCATTAGCAGGCGATAAATTCTATATATATATATCAATAAAATAGTTGTAATCAGCGACAGGAAGTAAAACAAACTAGCAGGTAAAAATTCACACTTCAGTCTTTATTTGACGCTCACCGAAAGGAAACGAAATTTTTAGGGTACTTGTGTTGGATAAATTAACCCGTAGTATAATTTAATTTGAAAGGATAATATTTGCTTCCTGTTGTCTTATATGTTTTACCCGATGGGTGATTTTAATTTCATTGAAAAATTCAAACAAAAATGTTTCATTGTTTGAATCAAAGTAGTATAAGTCTATTTTGTTACCAGAGTTGTATGTTACGTAGAACGAAGTCATGGTAGCTAACCTATTCGATCAATCTGTATTCCTTGTATGATTAATCCATTACTAACCCCATGTGTAGAGTGCAGACTTTCGTGAATTCATCTTGTGATTAAATCTATTCAAAGTGTGCTTTACTATGATTGCAGTGGTCATATTAATGTTGTCGCCAGAATCATAGAGATTTTTTTATTGCATGTATCATCAAAAAGAAATCCCCTCAGCTGTTTGTTTAGTGCGTTTATTATAAAAGGATCAAATGTCATGTCAAGAAGAGTATCGCAGGAGCACAAACGTCAAAAGATGTGAACAATATGATCGATATCGTGTGAGAAGTAGAGTGTAAACCCTATTTACTAATGACTCTTACATTGCCTATGGCCATATGCTGGATAACCCTATTCATTTGGCATATTAATGTAGTCCCTATAAGTAGCAATTTTGATATGGGAGTTTACTGCAAGAACTTAATTATTTATAGACAATGGAATCAACTTTCTCAAGTCGAGGTGGGAAGAGCGGTGTCTTATTCGCTCTTCTTGAAGGCAATATGCCTGTTTACGATACATTTATTTATAGAAAAACATTTCCGATCCAAACGTCAACAACCTACAGACTGAATAATACAGAATAAGAGTAATACCATTCTAAAATAATTGATTAATGACCATTCATATTATATTTAAAATAATTCAACGCAGAAAATCGTTTTGATTATTTAAAGGTAAAGGTTATCAAAAACAGGGTCTCGATAGAGGAAAACATAAATATAACATTTGGTTCTTAAGTTGACTAACGCTATGAATTATTGTATACATTACCTCTACTTTGTCAACCAATATATTGAACCTCTCGACTGAAACAAAAGGAAACGACAATAAGAAATAACTTCCTGATATACTTCATAAACATTGAAGAGAACGAAATCAGTAAAATGACACTCGTAATCCTACGGCATCGGCATCTGTATCACCCAAAATAGTAACATCTTAACATGACATCACTTAGGAGAAACAAGATTTGTCGTATGTTATTAACTGAAACATCGCAAATCAATTATTAACATAAAGGTGACTCCATTATTACTGACGGGTTGGTCAAATGAGAGGGATTAGAAAGGATGCGCGTACTTTCTATATTATAGGTAATGATGGTGGGAGATGTTTGACCGACAGCTGATGTCTCAGCACGTCAATATGTCAATTAAATTAAGCATCCATAGGTCAATTTATCACATCAATGTAGAACACCATCACTTTATGAAATATACCTTTAAAATCGAAAACATTTATGGATGCATAAATATCAGTTGTTGAATACTTCCCTAATAAAAGGACACAAATCTGTATAGGAATAAAGACTATGCGATGTGCTTAATTTATCGTTTTAAGTCTTATTTTATCCCTTATCCATAACAGCTAACATTATATCACAGGGCATGGGACAACATATCACTTTGATAAGTCTATGAAAAAAAAAGAGCACAGAATGAAAATAGACATTAAATGAGTGTAAGGCAGTATAATAGTATAAGGCAGAAATAAAATAACATTCAGACTTCTGATTGCATTTATTGAGTAAGGATAAGAAGTACAATGACAAGAAAATATGTTATTCAACACGATAACATAAAATACCCCAACGTATATGGTACAAACCTTGTTGTCTGAATAACTTGTCAACAGTCTCTAGACATTCAGAAAATTTGACTATATTAGATTTCTTCTTTATGCCGTTTCAATAATATGATATCTGGTTTATAAAATATTTCGAGAATAATATTAATAGTTGTGCATTGCCTCATCATTGATGGTAATGTAGATCGGTCAGGTCATTGTAGATTCTCCGGAAGACTGATTGCATTTTTCGCTCTTCACATCACATTTCCAGATGTAACAGTTTATATTATTCCACGGCGTCATACATTGTATGCGATATGCATCTCGTATTCTTAGGGCTACATAGATACATTTCACTTTAAGTTCCCTTCGTTCGCATCTTTTAAATATCAGACAGGACCTCGGTGTAGCCCGGGACCCCCCTCACTTAATAAAATTAGTACTAATTAAGGAGAAAACCCCCAAAGTTATGCAGCTCTCAAACTTCTAAGAGAAATGATGTTTTACTGATGAATCATATAGCCATTACATTAAGACAGATTAAAAAATACGTGACGAAATGCAATATTGGCTTGCCCAGTATTAAATAATGACCATTATTTTCTTTCAAGAGTGTTTTATTTTCCCACTTGTCACAAACAAAAATGTCACAATGTCACAAATGATGTGCCAATTTATAAAAAGATTTCTCTAGAAAACCCTTTAAAGTCACGTCCTATTTTATTGTTGAAGATTTCCAGTATTATTCCATCTGCGTTTCTATCAGTTTCTGTAAGTATCTGTCCCGCTTAGAGGTTGACATCCACTTTCGAACATTCTGTCATACAGACACCTTTTCAAAATACTTATTGCTTTTTTAGTTCGACCGTTCACTATATGAAACTTGACACAGAGTGGAAAGACACAGTGCATCGTTAGGAGTGTCAGCTTTGAAACACCTGCAAGAAAATAACGATTGTGAACCTATTGGATTCTGTCCATAAATCTTAAATTAAAACCTATACAGCATAAAGTATAATCAATACTCAAACAAATATTACGCTGTCAGAGAAAATAGAGACGAAAATAATATTTATTCCAATTATATTGGTCACAGGACAAATTATAAAGATATTTTTAAAATGTATTTTATAATATATTTATAAATACCTTGTGAAAACTTCTTCCGATTGAGCGTAGATTTGCTGGTAGATATTTCTCATACCTCTCGTTTCTCAAAATACACAGCATTGTATTATTATTTCTCGATATTCTGTTTTGTGGATCTTGCAAGAACCCGCGTTTTAGCAGAATATCGGTTGTTCCAAAAGGGTTTGTAATACGCTATTACCGATGTTATAAACTAAACCACTCCTTTGCCCCATAGAAAATCATTCTCCGGAAGATTTGCTATATAGATGATATTTCCTAAGAGAGGAATATTCTGTACATGGATTTTTTTTCGCATAGGACACTTTCTAGTTCATCAACAGTGGTAGGAATTTATTATTGTTTTCTTGGGTTTTTTGTAATCATATATTTAAAAAAAACAGTTTAAATCAACATGTGAAACGTGTGTGTATTCTCTTAACTTGACAATTATAAAGTAATTTCACACGACTTACTCATACTTCGGAAATAATTTTCCGAATAAGCGAGAAAGAATTCAATACATATATGATATCCAGAAATTTGAAATAGGGAATATTTTCTATATAACATATTCCGAGGTATTTGTCTTGAATCATATTAGGGTATATTTTCTAATTCTAGGGGGATGATTTTCTATACGGCACTGGTCAAGTTTTGTCTAACGAAGCACAGAACGTATACCATCCTGTTTAGTACATCGAAACATGGTAAAAGATAGTTATAAGATATAAGATTAAGTTATGATACTGACCGGTGATAGGTAACGCTCCAGGGGATCCCTTTTCTCCCATGACTCCCGGTAATCCAGGTGCTCCGGGAATACCAACGAATCCTCTTTCTCCTTTTTGACCCATGATACCTGGCTGACCGGCTTCTCCTTGGATTCCAGGTAAACCGTTAAAACCGTCTTCACCATCTGAACCTTTCTCACCCTTTTGACCGCTTTTACCTTTACAATTGTGCGCATAGTTGATTATAAACATATTCACGTCATAGCGAAAAAAAAAAAAAATTAAAAAATAACAATTCAAATATTATTTGTGAATATAGTGTGTAAAACACGGAATGGAATTCATCAAAATCAAGATACCTGCTTTTCCACGAGGACCAGGTGGTCCATTTAAACCAGGGGGCCCAGATAACCCAGGTTGACCAGCCTCTCCAGCATCCCCCTTTGGACCGGTTGGACCAGGAATTCCGGGAGGTCCTCGGGGACCGGGATCTCCTTTCTGTCCTGGAGTACCAGCACCACTTCCTATTGTCTTGGATAAAACGACAATATTTTCATTTATGTGGAAATAATAATAGTGTTTTGACGAAACACTTGAAAGGGTATGCGGAAAAAAGAAAGAGATCTGACTCAGCTGAATGAGAGAAATCATCGTGGACATGCCGATCAAACGAGAATAAACACATAAAATGACATTACAAAAATATTCGATTGTAATGCAATTGCTGTTCCGACTACAAACTGTCAATTGGACAATCGTAACTTAATTGGTGTAGTTAACCGGTTTACAGGCCCACTGTCCCTTTCTCCACATAATAAAATCTGAAATTTATCAATGATTCTCCATATAGAGAACAAAGATCAACAGGTCACTAAAGTTAATAGATCTTAAAAAGATAAACTCGAATATCACTATGGAATGAATTTAGATATCAATCGAAGTACTGAAAGCTGAGAGTACGTATAGGTATAGATGGGCACGTACCACAGAAATTGGTCGTCTGTTTATTTCATGAGAAAAAAAAGTTGTTATTTTTACAAATGAATTTGATTGTACACATCATTTTATGGTAAAATATCAGGCTTCCTGAATGATTTCATGAGCACATGTCAAGCAAAAATCTACAAAGAAAATAGTTTTACGCAACCAAATAAGACTGAAAGAACCAGACCATTCACCGAGGTATTGAAATCAGCATACACTGACTAGTGGAATGTCGTTATTTATAGCTGATCCTATCTAAAAAGAAAAATTTATCGCACGTGTCAACTTTTTTCATTAAATTTGCGTATTCAAGTTTACTATGGCATTTTTACACTGAATACTGCATAATACCAAAAAAAAAAAAAAAAAAAAAAACCAAAAAAAAAAAACAAAACAAAACAAAAAACAAAAAAAAACAAAAAACAAACAAACAAGCAAAAAAGGAAGAAAGATACAACTACAATGTGTTTGACAATAAAATGATGAAGAAATACCGAACACCCCTACACCCAGTATACTTATACCTAAAACATGTTATTCTGTAAGAGAATTCAAATGAGTGACCCAAAATCAGTTATTGCAATGGGATTTATCCTCTGCATGTTTGATACATACAAAAAGAAATATTTACTTACCTAATTGCATATTCTTAATAAATTGTAATGTAAATAAAAGAGAAGCTATACGTTTATTTTTTTTTTGTTTTTTGTTTTTTAAGTTGGATACCATTTAGTAAAAGAAGGGGTGCTCCAATCAGAAGGCTGCATACTGCATATATTAAGGTGCTTGCTGAGGTCATATTTTACGATAAGTGGGAAAGGTTTTTCTTCTATCAAAACTAATGCATGTAAATCGATTCTAATCAGAACTAATGGTTGTATATCGATTAATACCCGGAATTAATGGTTACTGTGAAAAAAAACTTGTAAATTATTCTAAAATTATCGAGAGAGCTTAACATAAGTTTTCGCTAGTTGGCAATCCAACTTCTATTCATATGTGTTAAACATGATATACATTTACTGAGTAAATATTGTTTAAACCACACTAAGGAGCATCTCCGTCAAGCATAGCTCTGCCTTTAGATGGGTTCGATTTTATAAATGCGAATTATAAAGAATATGACGTTATTGACTGTAGATAATCTTATAAAAGATAAATGAAACCAAAAACAATCTTTTTGGATTTTTCAATAAAATTCGAAAATTCTATCAAAGAATTTTAGTAAGCTTTATATGTGCTAGACTAGCAACGTCACGTAAGTTCTACGGTCGTTACGAGACTCTTATTACTCCATATGATATCTCGTTATCCAGACTTTTAAATGATATTCTGGACTGAGACCGATTCCGATCATTTTACACAGATTTGACACCTTCTATACTAGAAGGTTACCTACTTTGACTTCTCCATATATAAATACATATGAAATTTACACGATCTGACTCTTTCTACTGGATATATATGACAGGTGTTTCTAGCAAGCAGGAGATGCTCACTCTCCCCGGGCACCTGATCTCACTCCATCACAGGGGTTCACATATACTCTTCAAGTAGACATATTTTGTTATTTTCCACTTGTTTTTCATTTTCACTGATTTTGTATGTCCTCTGGTTTCATGATTTTTAGACTTGTGGTTTGGATTTATCCATCATCTTTACATTAATAAATGTAAAACATTGATACAACATAAATACTTACCGGTATAGAATACAACAGCGGCCCATCTGGATTAACCAAATTTTTCAGCAAAATATATTCTCTCTTTTTAATAATTGTATTCGAAGTGGAATTTTATGTTAAAGATCTTATAAATGATAGACGGATGTTTAAAGTATGAACTGGTTTTTCCAATGTTTAAATGAATAAAGCAAATTGGTTATTTGGAATATTTATCACTTAAAATATGTAATAAAAACTTGTTTGATCTTACAAAAATCACAGAAGCTACAGTCATATTATTCAGGACTGGCTATAATTCAATAATAGCCAGTAATTCAATATTATCCCCTCATTCAATGGACTATGAGATATGGTTTATCCTTCGGTATATATTCGCTTTTGATCACAACTAAAAACTTTATCTTCCTCGAGATCCTCAAGTGTATTTGACTGGTCATGAAAAACACGGGGACGGCGAGTTGGGTAATTTATTTGACGTTGCCTGCTTCTAATTCTGTTATCAGCCGCCATATTTAGATTTCGAGTACGGATCTGAATATGGTTCTAAACAATCTTGAGATATATAACCTGGATGAATTTCGAATCGTGTTCTAATTTGAGCACGCTCTCAGTTTCGAGCAACGAGTCGTACTCAAAAAAGTTTTATAAACTCGGGGCCAGATTTCGGATGGTACCGGAGCATGCAAAATTGAAGCGTAGATACCTCAAACACTAGAAAGAGTTAAAATAGTTATAAAAAATTATGCATTTTCTCATGTCTATATTTATCCGTTTCATTGGTAACGTTTTAACGAAAGAAAAGTGAAAGTCAGTGTTATCTATGAAGTATAAAAATGTTAATGTTTGTAAAATATAATATCGATTGCTTAACTCTTCTCCATGAGGGAATAGTTAAGGAGTTGGACGCTATCAGCTCAAAGTTTTATCAGTTTCCGATATCACACAGAAGCTTCCGATATCACACAGAAGTTTCCTATATCACACAGAAGCTGCCGATATCACACAGAAGCTTCCGATATCACACAGACGCTTCCGATATCACACAGAAGTTCCCTATATTACACAGAAGCTGCCGATATCACACAGAAGCTTCCGATATCACACAGACGCTTCCGATATCACACAGAAGCTTCCGATATCACACAGAAGTTTCCTATATCACACAGAAACTGCCGATATCACACAGAAGCTTCCGATATCACACAGACGCTTCCGATATCACACAAAAGCTTCCGATATCACACAGAAGTTTCCTATATCACACAGAAGCTGCCGATATCACACAGAAGCTTCCGATATCACACAGAAGATTCCTATATCACACAAAAGCTTTCGATATCACACAGAAGCTTCCTATATCACATAGAACAAAAACTCTGTTCATATCACAGAAAAATCATTATGACACATATCAGTTCTCAAATACATTCCATTTTATCTCGTTCTGATCTTCACTTACCACGTTATGAAACTTATGTACTCAAATGTTTTTATGAAAAAAAAAAATGTCATAGCTGTCTTTACATTTCAATATTTAACGGAGACATGTACCAAAACTATTTAATACGATTTATAGAACTACACATGCGAAACTTTTGATCTGTGTTTACCGATTATGATCGTTATATTCTCAAGCACATTTGCACACGCCAAAATTGTTACACATCCCGTATGCTAGGATGATTCTTATTTCATAGTAGAGAATTATTTTTATTGAGTGTACATGCATCCCTGCTCTACTGATGTGTGGCTATGTCACTTTCTGGAGGGCACTGGTTGCAGTGATGATGTATTGTTTGTATTGTATACATTTCTTAAATATATATTTGTGCTCGGTTTGTCAAATAAAAGACGCATACCCCCTCGAGAAATTTGGCAACTGAATCATTGTTCTTTGATTTTCAGGGGTCAATGAATGCCCATTGAGGTATATTGTTGTGAGTTCCATCAGCTATCATGGCATTATAAACTACTTCTACTATAAATTATGTCACTTACGCAAATTAATGTCCCCCTCTCAGAAATCTGTATACATATAAACGAAACATGATTTCAAGATTTAAGCTTTTAAGATGAATTTTGACTTCCCTGACATTGTTGAAGACTCTGTAACGAGCTAATAATTTCCCGAATCTCGTCCTTCTTGACAGTTATCCGAGATTCTTCCGGATCAAGGACTTTAGACTGCTTTTAGACGGTGAGTATAATTGTCCCATGTGGATGTCACTTTATATTTAGACGGTATCATTGCTTTGGGGTGACGTTCAATGGCGAATGTTGAGCTGATAGTATCTAACTTCAAATCTACGCAGAGATTACGGAAATTAAAAATAATTAATATTTTGTTACGATGATATTTTTTATATGAAAATTTTATTCCACGAGTTTGTGATCTCTCAACTGAAAGTACCTGTTAATCCTTGTTCTTTAACTAAAGCATTATTCATATATACTTAGATTTGAGTTCTTTAATTGCACTGCTTTAGAGGTTTATCACACCACAGGATGCCGATTGTTACTTCACTCATCGTTCTTACTGTTTTACAATCGAATATTTTCTTCTTTTTCTTTTACGTGTTCATTCGTGTTTGCTCTTCATGTCCGTGGCGACTTTTGTCATACAAGCGAGTCAGATGTGTTTTTTCTGATATCCCAATAGATAACACTTTTCCTATCGCACTCGTTTACAAGGCATTGTAATGGTAAGCATCAATCATTTACTCCTTTTTATCACAGTAATTAAGACAGATACTCACTCTGTTCGGTAGATTATCTATTCTCCGTTCTATATCTTTCACACGGTTGGTCAAAGAATGGAATTTATCACAGTCAATGCATTCTGAAAGAAAAACCTTCTCATCAGCGCTCATTCGTTCATCTATTTGATCGTAAATTCTCTCTTGACCAATGATTTCTTTCTGTGGTATTCAGTTATTCATTAATTCAGCAAAGAGGTTTTTGTACATGATTTTTTTATCGTCTGTATGTTTAAGTATGCATGACGGATGTATGTATAAAAAGACGCTTATTTCGCCTAGGCATTTCCAGGGGACATTGTCTTACCTGTGATTTCCAGGGGACATTGTCTTACCTGTGATCATTTCCAGGGGACAATGTCTTACCCGTGATTTCCTGAGGACAATGTCTTACCTGTGATTTCCAGGGGACAATGTCTTATCTGTGATTTCCAGAGGACTTTGTCTTACCAATGTCTTACCTGTGATTTCCTGAGGACAATGTCTTACCTGTGATTTCCAGGGGACAATGTCTTATCTGTGATTTCCAGAGGACTTTGTCTTACCAATGTCTTATCTGTGATTTCCAGAGGACTTTGTCTTATCTATGATTTCCAGGGGAATTTGTCTTACTTGTGATTTCCTGAAGATAATGTCTTACCTTTGATTACTAGGGGAATTTTTCTTACCTGTGATTTCCAGGGGAATTTGTCTTACCTGTGATTTCCTGAGGACAATTTCTTACCTGTGATTCAAAGGGGACTTTGTCTTACCTGTGATTTCCAGGGGACAATATCTTATCTGTAATTTCTAGGGTACTTTGTCTTATCTTTGATTTCCAAGGGACAATCTCTTACCTGTGATTTCCAGGGGACAATGGCTTACCTGTGATTTCCAAGGGACAATAAATGTGGTATAAGGTACAATAGCTACACATTAGTCATTAATGCTAATATTCTGTCCACAATGTAGACGTGATGTAACACTTCATTTCAGTTAACAGACCAAAATGATGAAATTTCAAATAAATAATTCTTACAAAACAAAATGTTAGAATAGATAATATGATATACATGCAAATGTGCAAAAGTATATGTGAAAATACTACTCACGTTTCTCACATTTTCTACCCTCGTATCCAGGACAACATCCCTGCCGTGTTTCCGTGACTGGTTTTAATTTGGTAACCCATTTATTTAAATTTCTGTTAATAAAATAATAAACATTGCTTATATATAAATTCAGTCTCATTTAAAGTGAAAGCTTTTTAGTTATTATATAAAGAACAAACATACATTCAACTGATTGAGAAGCAGGCTTGGAGAAGTGGTTCAGCGCTTGGCTTGCGATGCGGATTGCGCTTTTGTGTTTAAGAGGTTGGTAACCTCCATCTTTCATGTCGCCATCTTACTGTAACAAATTGTTAAAAGCGACATAATATGTCTTTCCTGCTTTACATATAAACAACACATGCATGAAATATTCTAGATCATATTTAATATTATTGTTAATACACAGTTTCAATATATTAAAAGCAAAAAAGTAAGCATTGATAAATTTCAAATCTATATACTGCCAAAACATTTTATGAATAAACAGATATGATTTATAAAAAAAATCTTTTGTCTTGCTAAACATGTCAGTTTCTATGTTCTTATTCAAAGTGTACATAAATAGTAAAACAACCCTTTAATTGCACGATTCAGATATGTTTTGTGTTTTCATTTTTCAAAGAAGGTAATAGAATCGGTAAAATATTTATAAGCAAACAAAGCATAGAATACATGAAGAGCAATAGACAAATAGAGTGTTAACATCCAACTAAACACTTTCATGCAGGGCAAAATGATTGATTACAATATAAAACATGAATAGTTGAAACCTAAAAGAGAAGGTGTAACAATCATCAGTCAGAGTGTTCGAGTAGCAGAAGCTGAAGTAGAATTAATGATCAAGTGACATGGTGGAAGATTGAGAAAAGGAGCTATCGATACGACCATAAATCATCGAATACTCTTTTACTATGACTGTCATGAGAGATCAACGTAATTCAAAACAAACTCGAAGGTATGAGAGTAAGAGTACGGAATATGTATAGTTCAAACTATTAAAGAAGCTAAATTACAAAAGGAAACAGCTAGAGATAAAGGAGATGGATGAGGCGATACGGCTGATCGACTCGCACCCTCCTAGCATCTGATTAAACTGATATAATCTACATATTGAAAGTCGCAAATTGGTTGGATAGATTATGTTATAGCTTGCAATCCATACTATTAATGATATATTGCTTTCGAGGAAATTTGTATTTCATATTGCTTGAAAAGACCATTTCAAATGAACTTAGCGTAGGTCAATCATTTTGGGTTGGTTTTACACAATATAAAAAGTGCGAGTTGACCAGAGTATATAGGTGAGTAGCCTTTATTCTATACATACTCACTGATCGAAGCACCATTGTGGTTTATATGTTACTATTGTTTTACTGCACATATGGCTGAAACGTGAAATACATAATTAGATTACACACAAGCATTCCGCAACGGTCTCCTCACTGTGTTCTTTATCTGAAAGTGAAAGTTCAACATAAAAGAAACTCTTTATGTATAATATTTCGTCAAAAGAATAATTAAAATAAGAAAAGATGATATTTAGAATTTGGCTTGCTTAATTCTAATCATTAATGTAGACTACATTCACGCCAGTAATCGGTAATACAAGCAGGAGATGCTCACTCTCATGGCGTCCGATCCCGTCAGAGATTTATAATCCCTAATTCCATTTGTACTGCCTTCGTTTGATATTGTTTTACCCCGAGTTTTCTCTTACATGGCGGCAGCAACTTTCTGTACAGTGCGTAATAATTCTTTCCTATGTAATGAACTCGAAGCATGTCGTATATCTACAGTTTGGTGTCTTTATAGCGATGTTTCTATTATATATTTCGAAATAATTGCAAATATGCTACTGTTGCCCGATTCATTACATTTATAGATAATTGTAACGAGAATCACTGCTTTAATTAAGTTTATTCTGAATTCTTTTCCTCTTTCGCCTAAGACTTGTTTCAAAGTTATGTAGAAAACAATTACAAAGACATTTACACTTTAATTGTTGTAATTGTAATACAGCTTTGTTAAAGTTCTTGGAAAAAGAAAGTGTTTATGTACTTGTGAAATCATTGCGCATGTTTGCTAACATTCAATAAGAAACAATGGAATACGACGCTTCAGTTTATCTGTGATAACATCGAGTAGGATTTCGTTATTTCACGCTTCAGTACGTGATCTGATCTAGGTCACACCACCAGACGTGCCTCCTCTCTTAAACAATCCATCTATCTCCATCAAAGAGAAATTAGGCTTTGTTTAGGCTTCACAGAAAGCCAGTCAATGATGGGTTCCGAAACTTACGCTGAACGAGTAGCATAACTGTACGATCCATTTACTGTCCGTGCCACTCACTCTGGAAACTGGAAAATCTGGATTTTCTTCATCTTCAGAATAATTTCAAAAAGGCAAAACCATTCGATAGATCTTGTTTAGTCGTAACTTTTGGTGTATGCTATATGTTTGAATGAAGAAGCGTTCATATTTTATAGAAAAAATCATTTTTAGATAGGGCGATTTCCATGTTAAATTTTGACGTGACGTAGCAAAGTTTCCCACAGACTCAATATTAAACATCGGCGACGTCACGTCAAAATTAATATAGAAAACGCCCTATCTAAAATGATTTTTCCCTATAAAATACGAATGCTTCTTCGCAGAAACATATAACATACACCAAAAGTTACGACTAAACAAGATCTGTCTAATGATATTAATTTTGTAAAACTATTTTAAAGATAAATAAGTGAACATCCAGATTTTTCGGTTTACAAAGTGAGTGGCGCGGATAGTAGTCTGACTTATTTTATGTTAGTAATATTTTTTTTGTAAAAGTCTAAAAAAAATAAAGTAAATGCATGTAATACTTTAAATAGAAAGTATTTCAAATTTACTGTCACTTTGAACTAATGGTTAAAATTCCTTAAAGTACTTTATATTCCTACAGTTGTAGTGTTATATCTTCTGTTTATACACAACATATCAATACTATACAGCCGTAACAAGGATGGATATATGCATGTATTATGCGTGAATTTAGCTTCGAGTTTGTTTACTTTATTGATAATTAATACATTGAACACAATGGGGTTCGCCGCCTGTTATCATCCGTTAGCGGCGCCTGTGTACTATGAGTGAGAAACGTCGATTTGAGTTGCCAACCTTATGACGTCACAGTAACGTACCATTGTTCTTTACGTCATTTTTGAGGGAATATGTTGTATTTCCTCCCTAAATATCAGTTAACGGCGGCGAACCCCATTATATCAATACCAGAAATATTTTAGTAACAAAAGTGATTCTGATGTCATATCGATGCCAACACTAGCAAGCAAATTCAGAAAAATAATTCTCACAATTTTATCGTTTAATTCTTATTTGATTAGAAATTGAAATTATTATTTCCTAAGGAGATAAGTTTGCCTCGTCATTTGTTAATTATTACGGTTTCTTTCTTATTTACTTCTGGTATATTTACAATATATGAACAGCAAATACATGTACGTATAAATAGAACCATGTCTCTATAATACATGTGCATATAAATAGAACCATGTCTATATAATATATGTACATATAAATAGAAACATGTCTCTATAATACATGTACGTATAAATAAAACCATGTCTCTATAATACATGTGCATATAAATAGAACCATGTCTATATAATACATGTACATATAAATAGAAACATGTCTCTATAATACATGTACGTATAAATAAAACCATGTCTCCATAATACATGCACATATAAATAGAACCACGTCTCTATAATAAATGTACTTATAAACAGAACCATGTCTCTATAATACATGTACATATAAATAGAACCATGTCTCCAAAATACATGTACATATAAATAGAACCATGTCTCTATAATACGTGTACATATCATTAGAACCATGTCTATAAAACATGTACGTATCCATAGAACCATGTCTATATAATACATGTACGTATAAATAGAACCATGTCTCTATAATACATGTAGGTATCAATAGAACCATGTCTGTATTATGCATGTACGTATAAATAGAACTATCTTACTATAAAACATGTACGTGTTAATAGAACCATGTCTCTTTAATACATGTACGTATAAATAGAACCGTTTCTATATCATACATGTACTTATAAAGAGAACTATGTCTCTATAATACATGTAAGTATAAAGAGAACTATGTTTATCATATACATGCACGTATAAAGAAAACCATGTGTCTATAATACATGTACGTATAAAAAAACCCCAATGTCTATATTATACATGTACGTATAAATGGAACCATGTCTCTATATTACATGCAATCCTATATAGAACCATCTCTCTATAAAACATGTAAGTATCAATAGAACCATGTCTCCTTCATACATGTACGTATAAATGGAATCATGTCTATGTAATGCATTTACGGAAAACAGAATCACGTCTATAGAACACATGTACGTATAAATAGAACCATGTCTATACTATACATGCACTTATGCAGAGAACTATGTCTCTATAATACATGTACGTCAATCTGATTAAAACCATATATCTATTCCGCTTCTCTATTTGTCCCATAGCGGATATGGTTTTGATCAGATTGACATGTACGTATAAATAGAACCATGTTTCTATACTACATGTACGTATAAATAGAACCAAGTTTATGTTAAACATGTACCTATAAATAGAACTATGTCTATATAATACATAACGTATTAATAGAGCTATGTCTTTATAATGCATATACGTATGAATACAACCATGTCTATGTTATACATGTACGTATAAATAGAACCATGTGTCTATAATACAGGTACGTATAAATAGAACCATGTCTTTTTGTGCATGTCCTTGGTGATTTATGTCATACAACCTTGTCAGATGTCTTTAGTTTTCTCTCTCATGTACGCATAAACAGAACCACGTCTTTATAATACTATAATATATATAAATAGAACCATGTTTCTGTAATACGTGTACGTATAAATAGAACCATGTCTTTATTATACATGTATGTATAAATAGAACAATGTGTCTTTAATACATGTACGTGTAAATAGAACCATGTCTCTTTAATACATAAATGGAACCATGTCTCTGCAATACAGGTCTGCAACTGCAACAACGAAATCGACGAGGGCTATATAGCAGTGATATGTATCCCACACGTGCCCCTTTTTGAGGAAGCTAAGACCACAATTCATTTCAAGTTCATAACGTATGTATAATGTTAACATTGCGGTTGATTGAGGTGAATCAATGATTGGTTTTGTTTCAAGCATGTTACTCATACTGCCAATATTTTCACAACCCGTGAATATCTACATGCATCGAAAAGAATCGATCTTTCAACTGCAATCTTTTAATCAGTTTCATTGTGCAATGTGTGTTCGGAGGTATGTAGAAAGGGTTCTATTGCCAGATGCATTCACATCAAAGTAGTTCTTTTCTGTTGGTACATGTGTTATCTCTATGCTGAGTAATAATTGGAGAAAGTGGTTTTGCTATTAGAGTGTTGATATAAAGCGTAAACTTTCAGCAGCTACCTGGTCATCTGGAAAGATTCCCTCGAATTGAAAAACCTCGGAGATCTATATTTCTTTTGGGGTTTAAAAAAATGATGAGTCGGGAAAAATTCTTGTGATCGAGATTTTTCCCCAAAATGTTTCACATGAATTATATCAAATAGACGATGACGAGCATTCAGGTTATCTATTGCATAAAATCTTCAGTTAGCAATCCGTGAAATATTCAGCAAAAGATGTTAAATGAACACATCTTATACGATTGCCTTAGATTGCCTTCAAAGTATTAATATAAAGAAAGCTAGACACCTAAATGATACATTTACAAAATAACAAAATTAGCTATCAGTAGAAATTAAATTGAGCGTTCCAGTAAGATAATCTGTTCAGCAGATGGAGACGTGAGGAATTTCTACAAGATGGATATCCGCCCCTCGTCTGATACGATATGGAAGACTTAATTCAAGGAATAAATTAAATACACCTACCCCTAGTAAGTGAATGACTTCGTCACTGGATCACCTTTGCTACCCCTAGTAAGTGAATGACTTCGTCACTGGATCACCTTTGCTACCCCTAGTAAGTGAATGACTTCGTCACTGGATCACCTTTGATGTGTATGTGTAAGTCACCATGAACGACCATTACTTTAATCGTAGTGTTCGATTCCGAACTACGGTCGCCAATTCACATACGACATAATAATATTATATGGACAAGTCTGTGACAGTCACGGCTATGGGCATTTTAATTTGAACTGCGCTTAATCATGCAATGGATGTGACGTTATTTAGAACTTTTTCAAAGAGACCTTTGTTACACTCACCAAACGGGTACTTATCAAAGATATCTATAATGATGGTTTATAAATATAACAGGAAAATGAAAGGCCTATAAACATGCAAGTTAATGAAGTATGAAGGTAAACTTCAGCGCTTAAGTCTTTCTAGAGGTTACTGATGACATGGATTTAATAAATAAAATTGTTATCAAGAAACGACAGTAAAAGTCCTTTTTATTTCTTGCTGAGTCAAATACAAAGAAAAATAAATACATCTAGATACATTTTTGTTAACATACTCATTAAGACAGTACAGTTCTGATGTTTTATCAATCGTGCAATATCTTATGAATGGTATTATTTGGCGAAGACAATGATTCTAGATCAGCTGTATATCAGTTTCAACTTTGTCATTTTTACACATGGGAGGCATTTAGAAAAGCGAATATGGAAATATTACGCAAAGGACACCTTTAAATAATCAGTAAATTACATATTTTTGAATTATTATCTAGGTATCATAAACTTAGAAAAACCTTTGGACACTTTTTTTCCTATTCTGAACTTTTATCAAAATTCGGAATGTTACTATTCAACAATATACATGTATATCCTATGGAATTTTCCATCCCAATTTCTGTGGTGATCTTGTGTACAAACTTAGGAGGGTCAAGGGCTGCGATAATTTCATCTCGGCAGGTTCCAAAATAGTGAAACGCCTTCGTCATCAACAATATGACCCGGAGATCATCAAAAGAAAGAAAGAAAGAGAAAACAGTAAGTCTTGTATTTGGGACCTTCTACAGTCTTATACACACTATACGGGGACTATAAGACGGGCATTATTGAAACCTTTTGCAGAGGAGAAACGGTCCTGAACCTACCCTACAGATCAGGGGTCCGCGCTCGCTTTCAGATCGGCAGAGCACGGTTTGCTCATGTTGATGTCAATTGACATATTTTTGATATCTTGGTTTTACTCTGCATTACTATACTACGTGTTTATATTTTCATTATCTCTCTATTTCAGAAACTTGTTTATCCTTGATCTCTTTATGGAGGATTATTATAGATTTTTAAATGTATCTTCTTTGATTATACTAATTTTGGGTGGGAAGGTGGGCCGGTTATCAACACCAATTGGTTGACTACTGTCATATCAATTGACCGTCCTGCAGTTTAATCGAAAATTTGTGTGATGTTCTTGTGTTTTTAAATGACGTCATAATTAAAAAAAATATTGTTTCTGACGTCATTTTGCAGGAAGATTTATGATTTTGCCAACCAAAATGTTAGTTCTTCAATAATTATTTAAATTCGTCAGCTGTTTTCGAAATCTTAACAGAATGTATAAATGTTGAAAAGGTATGTTCAGCATTTGTATCTTATATTCTTCTAAAAAATAATTAACATCGTGTCGAAATCTGCGAAAGCTCGTCTACAAAAATTGCGACTCGCTTTATCAGTTGAAGATGATAATATATGAATTTACTTCCTTTCAATCAGAAATTAAGTGAAAAGTAAGAGGTCAATAGATAAAGACAGCCAAAGTCCCAAAAACGCACGATGAATGAGCACTGTAAAACATTGTTCTATGCTATGTTTTTCTATTTCATTTACAAAGTCGTCGAAGAATCAGTTCCAGAATTCTGGCCGCAATTATGTCGTGTCACTGGTTCAATTTATAAAGAAAATAATGACAACGAAATTCATAAAACATGTCATTACAAACCAGTCACTCACAGAATCTGTACCTGTATGTTTCTGTACATGATACTGCCCTTGAATACAAAATAACTCACGATAATCCTGACCTGTCACAGTGTGACTTTTGACTGAACCTTGTAATTAAAGATTCTCTCTGAAGAGCACGTTTAGTAATCCAGTATGTCGTAAGAAGCTTCCTTTCATACGGATTAATAAACTGAAACATTGCACAGGAGTAACTTAATTCACATATCAGATGTCAATCGTAACAACTCGTCCATTTCCGTATGCAAATAAGACTCGTATGTACCTCGTAGTCAGCCATGGGGACTACTTCCAGTTGTTATGTAAACACAAATGACAACGCCTGTTTGCGATCAGCATGCCTGACATGTTATGGACAATGTCTGTTTTTGTCTGTATTTGTTTTTCTTTTTATTGTGTGATCTAGTTTGATTTTTTTCATGGCGAAGTCTACGCATGTGCACTGGTTAAATGTTATTTCGAGTTTCCTCTGATTCCTTTTTAACTATTATAATATTTAAAAAGATTTGAAGTTTTGCCACGATTACTGAATTGCATTTATAAAATTTACTGAAATTCATTGCCATAGTTATTTACATTTAAATACAAAGTGTGTGCAAGTGGAATTTTAAAGATTCTTTCACAGTTATGTCATGCATACAGCGTTGAATACTTTTGATTTGTCTGAATGTTTTGGGCATTCCTGATGGGAGTGACTATACAAAAAGAAGATGCTTAGTCCTGCCGACACACCTTGTCTCACTTCTGACATGAGATGCTTACTCCTCCCGACACTTTGTCTCACTTTTGACAGGAGACGCTTACTCCTCTCGACACACCTGGTCTCACCTCTGACTGTCAGGGGCCAATGAATGTTCACCTTGATACATTGCTTATAGTACTGTGATAATGTTTCACCAGTTTTTTTTATTTGTTGACTAACAAGTTAGTGTTTGAAGATTATAGAATAAGAAGACAACATTTTAGCTTTTGATAAGACTTCACATCTTTAACTCCAATCACCACATTAAAACAAACACTTTCCAAGTTCAAATTACTTTGTTCGGTTTTGAACTGGAAATATGTATCAATGTACCTCTGTCTCTGCGTAGAACCTATATCACAAATTTTGTGTAAAACTTATCATATATTGTGTGAAGAATCTATATCATAAACTATGTGTAGAACCTATATCATATACTGTGTGTAGAACCTATATCATATACTGCGTGTAGAGCCTATATCATATACTGTGTGTAGAGCCTATATCATATACTGTGTGTAGAACCTATATAATATACAGCGTGTACAACTCGTATCATATATTGTGTGAATAACCAACATGTATGTCATATAGTGTGTTTAGAACCTATATCATATACTGCGTGTAGAGCCTATATCATATACTGTGTGTAGAGCCTGTATCATATACTGTGTGTAGAACCTATATAATATACAGCGTGTACAACTCGTATCATATATTGTGTGAATAACCAACATGTATGTCATATAGTGTGTTTAGAACCTATATCATATACTGCGTGTAGAGCCTATATCATATACTGTGTGTAGAGCCTATATCATATACTGCGTGTAGAGCCTATATCATATATTGTGTGTAGAGCCTATATCTTATACAGTGTGTAGAACCTATATCATATACTGTGTGTAGAACCTATACCATATACTGCGTGTAGAGCCTATATCTTATACAGTGTGTAGGACCTATATCATATACTGTGTGTAGGACCTATATCATATACTGTGTGTAGGACCTATATTATAATACTGTGTGTAGGACCTATATCATATATTGTGTGTAGAGCCTATATCCTACACAGTGTGTAGAATCTATATCATATACTGTGTGTAGGACCTATATCATAATACTGTGTGTAGGACCTATATCATATACTGTGTGTAGAGCCTATATCATATACTGTGTGTAGGACCTATATCATAATACTGTGTGTAGGACCTATATCATATACTGTGTGTATGACCTATACCATATATTGTGTGAAGAACATATGTCATATATTATGGGTAGATCCTTTATCACATACTGTATGTAGAAACCTATATCACACAGAGTGTAGAATCTATATCATGTACTTTGTGTAGAATTATATTATATACTGTGTGAAGAACGTAATATGTGAAGAACCTACATCATACACTGTGTGAAGAATCTATTTTATACACTGTATGTAGAACCAGTATCATATACTGTGTAAAGAACCTATATCATATACTGTGTGTAGAACCTATATTATATATTATGTGTAGAGCCTATATCAGATACAGTGTGTAGAGCTTATATCATATACTGTGTGTAGAACCTATATCATATATTATGTGTAGAGCCTATATCACATACAGTGTGTAGAGCCTATATCATATACTGTGTGTAGAACCTGTATCATATATTATGTGTAGAGCCTATATCATATACAGTGTGTAGAACCTATATCATATATTATGTGTAGAGCCTATATCACATACAGTGTGTAGAGCCTATATCATATACTGTGTGTAGAACCTATATCATATATTATGTGTAGAGCCTATATCACATACAGTGTGTAGAGCCTATATCATATACTGTGTGTAGAACCTATATCATATATTATGTGTAGAGCCTATATCACATACAGTGTGTAGAGCCTATATCATATACTGTGTGTAGAACCTATATCATATATTATGTGTAGAGCCTATATCACATACAGTGTGTAGAGCCTATATCATATACTGTGTGTAGAACCTGTATCATATATTATGTGTAGAGCCTATATCATATACAGTGTGTAGAACCTATATCATATATTATGTGTAGAGCCTATATCACATACAGTGTGTAGAGCCTATATCATATACTGTGTGTAGAACCTATATCATATATTATGTGTAGAGCCTATATCACATACAGTGTGTAGAGCCTATATCATATACTGTGTGTAGAACCTATATTATATATTATGTGTAGAGCCTATATCACATATCACATATCACATATCATATCCTTTGTGTAGAATTTATATTTTTCACTCTAAGTACAACCTACACCATATACTACGTTAAGAACCTATATCATACATTGTGTGTAGAAACTATACAATATACAGTATATAGAATCTATAGGATATACTGTATGTAGAAACTATATCATATACTGTTTGAAGAACTTATATCATATACTGTGTGAAAAACCTATAGGATATACTGTGTGTAAAGCATATATCATATACACTATGTAGAATCTATATGACATACTGTGTGTAAAGCCTGTATCATATACACTATGTAGAATCTATAGGACATACTTTATGCATAGAACCTTTAATATACACACTGCGTAGAACCTATGTCATATACTCTGATGCCATAAGGAAGACGCTATTTTGTGCAATACAGCAGTTATGTCTTACACATGTATATGTATATATATACAGCAATTCACAATCTTATTCTTGCCGTATTAGCATTTATTCAAAATATTCAATTAATTTAGCGTGTTCAAATCACGAATTCCTGAATAAGTTTCTCTCTTTAGTTCGATGGAATATGAATCGTGATGATACCCAGGTTTCACAAGTCATTGTAAGTAGTTTCACCTTATTCTAAGATATTTTAAGACAATACTACCTTGTTTTGACAAGGAAGGAAAATAACTGTGTGTTTTAATGGTACATGATAAAAGTTCTGGGATTTCCCGTTTTTATCTACATGTACCAGTCATTAAGTATCTACTTTCTTCTTCATGTGTATGAGTATGGTCCATGACTCACTACAATGCTATTCAATACATGTTGGATTTTACTATGTTCTCTATAATTTTCTCTCCAGCGATTGGTAGAAAATACATGTTAAAATGTTTTATTTTCGAAAAGTAAGATGTAGATGCAAATCTCCGTTATGCTGAAATTTTGTCGTGATTGTTGCACTATGCTAGTTCTAAGAGACGCTGCACTTTTGTTTTTCGCGTGCCTTGAAATAACTTTTGAAACGAGTATGGCGGTTTCGTAAAGTTCATATCGAGTAAATACAGAATGTAGGATAAAACACATTACTTACTTCTGCATATCACATTATGCACCTGTTCGTGAAACATTTCAATGTAGTTTTGTGTAGTACAAATAAAAACAAAACATACAAACCGAATGTGTGAAGCATAAATATTGGAGATATATTTCCACAGTTTGATTAGCATTGCAGACGCACTCCTATATTTTACAAGTTACAGTTATGTGGAATGCAATACCAAGATAGGCACATGTGAGTTTTTACGATAAATGATTGATGTTAAATGAACATCTATCATCGAGTAGATTCAGAGAAAAGTTATCCTTGTGTACATAATGCTATTATACCATGGCACAGATCGTGAAATTGCATGAGGCTGATCTGCAGGTTGTAGAGATAGACTTACGTTTGACCCAGTATTTTTCCACATGAGAGACGTTTACTTATCGTAATTGACTATTAACCCGTCGTGAGATTTGTTCGTCGAGATGTCTGTTTTTGATTTCATCTCCCCTATTCAGAGATGAAAAGGAAACGAATATTCCATTGTCCTTTGGCAAGGTCGATGGCTTACATCATTTTAATTCAACTGAAATAGTGTATATAGCTATACTTTCTCCTTTCTGAATAATAAAAAGTCTGTGAAAAAATAAAGATATGGTAATGGTATCGGTATTGTTCTTGTAATAATATTTCAAATTAGATATTGATATTCAATTATGTTAACACCTATCTATATATGTACTGCAAATCATACGGCAAATGCTTAAGGGCTTACCTGTAGTTACTTGCAGTTAGTTGTCTGTACGGCTGATAACTAGTATAATATACAGGTCTCTTCCGTAGAGTCTGAAGTTGTTTATAATAGGTTGCATCAACAAAAACAATAAAGGTCAAGAAAACTATAGCGAAGCAGGTGGCAAATGAAGTAGGTAAAGCCATCACTGAATAACGCTTGTTGAAAGACACACCTGTTGGTAGAAAAACAGAAGCAAGGGATGCGACGACCCTCTCGATGTGGTACAAAAACTGGAGTTTCAGTTCTCAGCACTCACTAATGCACTATCTAAATGTTTCATGTGCGTGTGAGATGAGCTAACAGTAAAAAATACCAAATATTTTTACATCCTCAAGTATGATTTTTGACTTCGAAAATTAAATGTTGTATAAATGGGAAATAATATCCTATGGTTTCACAGTTGAGCAATAGTCTTGAGTAATGAGGGGTTTTAGATGTTGAAACGGTATACCGCTGTAGTCGGAGTCAGTTACGCTAGGTTAAAGTTCATTGGCTAACTGCTAATTTGAAACTACTTGAATGTTGTTCCTATTCAGAGAGATGTGTTTAACCAGTGATAGATCCAGTAGTGCACTTCACCTACATCTGTATATTTTACAATCCGTCTTTGTTTTTGGCTGATTATCTAGGTTTGAATCACAATGTCACTCTTAAAGATCTCTTCCCTGTGTATCACGATGTCTTATCTTTAATTAGATTCAAAGTTATATACGCAATTAAATCCGAAGTAAAGCAAGGATGTTGTTTCTCCTAGTATTTTAAAAGTGTCACTCAGTATCAACTTCCATATGGAACAATATCGGAAAATCCCTACTTGAGATAAAGGAAGAAAAACAACTTGGCATATGATTCCTTGAAGAAAAAGTTGGCCTATAAAGCTCACCTGAGCACAATTTGCCCATTCACAAATAACAGCTCAATTTTGTTGGAAGACTTTTAATACTTTGACTACTTACTTTTTGTAAGATTTGATGAAATTCTGTGAAGCGGTTAATGAAAAGAAGATAAAAAATATGTCACCCAATCACAGCTCTTGGTAGCCATCTTGAATGACAGATTGGGTCAAAAGATACAATTGGGACCTTGATAACTTACTTCCTGTAAAGTTTGGTGATACTCTGTGCTGCAGTTACTGAAAACAAGTCAAAAATGTGTCATCCAATCAGAGTCCTTGGCAGCCATCTTGGACGATTGATCTGATCGAAAGATATAATTTTGGTAGAGAACCTTGAGCAATTATACTCTGTAAGATTTGGTGGGATTCTGTGAAGCTGTTAATGAAAAGATGGTGAAATTGTGTCAGCCAATCAGAGCCCTTGGCGACCATCTCGGATGATAGATCAGATTTGAAGATAAAATTTTGATAGAGGACGTTCAGTACTTACTCTCTGTCAGAATTGGTGACATTCTGTGCAGAAGCTGCAAAGGAAATGTTGATAATGTGTCAACCAGTAAGAGCCTATGACAGCCATCTTGGATTATGGATCGGGTCGAAAAACACAAACTTGGTAGACGAACTTGATTACTTACCTCTTGTAAAGTCTGGTGAAAATGTTTGAAGCGGTTGTGAAAAAGAAGTAGAAAATGTGTCAACAAATCAGGGCCCTTGGCGGCCATCTTGAATTATGGAGAGGATCGAAAATATACAAACTTGGAAGAGTACCTTGAGTACTTACTTCCTGTAAGTTTTGGTGAAATGTTGTTAATCGGTTGCAGATGAGAAGTCGAATATGAGAAAAGACGGACGACGACGGACGGCGCGCTAATACAATAGCTCACTTGAGCCTTCGGCCCAGGTAAGCTAAAAATATGCACGGCTTTTGATATCAAATAATTCAACTTTCAGTTTAATTTGGACAAGGATTATTGCAAATGAAATGTTTCCTTGTGAAAAACAAAACTTAGTTTGGCAAAGAATCTAAGTGTGTATTGACTGTATTGCTAGTTCGCAAGTGTGTTGATTTAATATTGATAACAATCAAATCAAAAGGCTAAAAAATATAGGGTCTCTTAATACAAGTAGTTTGCTGAGGAATTTACACATTTATAGTGAAGATAATAAAATAATGTGAACAGATCATACTTACAGGTCAAGATATATATATGCACAGGGTGAATATGAACGTGTGCTTCGCTAAGTATATAGAAAATAATTTAATATCCTCCTTGTCCCAGGTGCACATCTTACACACCATATATACATGGTCTGGATTTATACATCTTACGCACCATACATACATGGTCTGGCTTTATTCATCTTACGCACCATATATGCATGGTCTGGATTTATGCGGTGAGGCAGATAGGTCCTTTATAGGGGTCAAAATTTGGAGATAGATGAACCTTGTGAAAGCCTTACTTTGAATGATGTAAGTCTTCCGGTAATACATGTATGTGATTTAACAGGAAGAACCTGCAATTGAAAGTCACTTTTATCTCAAAGTCAACTACGGAATCAAATGATTTGTAATATATTTGGTCAAAAGGACAGAAAAAAGAACAAGATATGATTACATTAAATGGCATGATGCTATTTCTTAATTTTACAAGCTGTTTTGATCCCTCCTATGCGCAAGTAAAAGTTCTCAATGTTAATGCTTTAAAATGGCTGTCATTTGATATCAAACAATCTCAGATGTCTGGAAAAGATAACTTTTTAAAGGAACTGTTTCATGTGCTATGTTAAAAGTCTCTGAGCAGTTGCTTCTTGTGACAATTCGATACTCTGGCACACAGACACATACAGTTTTTGCATTCACGATATTTATACAATATATTTCTCTGCATTACATCTTCGATTATGGCACATAAATGATTTAAATTACATAGTGCCTGTCTAATGTGCAGAGATTGTATATTACATCCTTGATTAACACATTGCGTTCATTAACACTATGCGTTAGTTCAGTAATGCACTCGTAATAATTACGTGCAGAAAAAAGAAAGAAAGAAAGAAAAAAAAATCAGAGAATATTTTGTAGACGTTAAATGGATAATGAGATGCATGTAAGAGTTACATTTCTTTACAAGTGAACGGAAACACAGATAATTATATATATATATATATATATCTGCCAGTTTCGTAGGAAATCATCTAAGGAATGAATCCTATATTCTGGTTTTTTCATGGATGTAACACCATAAAATTTGGACGGAAAGATGCATCAGAGTGAAAAAGTTTCCTGTACATTTTTTAGGTTGATGCCTCAGTCAACATCAACAACAAAAACAACAACAACAATACAATATTGATAGAAAAATAATAATAATGATTATAAGATTAAAATAAATCAATAAAATAAATAAATAAATAATAAAGTTATATATTATTATAATGTAAATTATATATATGTACATGGGATTCATTATTTAGCTTACATGTATATATGGAAGCAAAAACTAAAGAAGTGTACAATAAACATAATTTATCATGGCACTTTATTACTATTTTATCTCTGTAACATTTAATTTGGTCGAGTAATCCATCACGAAGTTCGAAAATTTTATTTTAGTGTCCGTTGAAAAGATCAGATTGAAGTAGAACGAACAATTATTAAAAACACGAATTACTGAAACATGAGGACGATTGATTGATTGATTGATTATTGTTTTACGTCACTCCACGATTATTTCACGTATATGGTGACGGCATCTGCCTGATGCATTGCATACAAATTTTAGACCATTGCAACGGACCCACCCGAAGCAGCGAGGGATATTTAACGTGTCACGCCTACCGTGACACGGGACCTCGGTTTTACTGTCTCATCCGAAAGACAGAACACCGGTGTGCCCAGGGCGGGAGTCGAACCCGGGACCTCTCGATCACGAAAGAGCACCTTATTTACTAGGCCACACCGGCTTCATGAGGACGACAATCTGTTGCTTAAGGTATTTGTGTTTAGAGTGCTATTAGTATTATTAGAAATGTTGACTGGTGCATGTGCGATCGAATAGTAGAAGACGAGTGTCGTTTGTTTTAATTTTTATTTGTAAACAGTGGTTATATTTTATTTTTTCTTATTTGAATACTGGTAGGGAATTATATTTTTATTAAATAGTAACTAAATTGAATTGTGATTTCATTTTACTTCATTATATACAACGAAACGTGATGCTAGGTCGATATAATATTTCTCGTGATAATGCTGAGATTAATGCCGTAATCCGTGTGACAATGGTGAGGGTAATACAGTAATCCTTACGACAATGGTGAGGGTAATACAGTAATCCCTGTGACAATGGTGAGGGTAATACAGAAATCCTTATGACAATGGTGAGGGTAATACAGTAATCCCTGTGACAATGGTGAGGGTAATACAGTAATCCCTGTGACAATGGTGAGGGTAATACAGTAATCCCTGTGACAATGGTGAGGGTAATACAGTAATCCCTGTGACAATGGTGAGGGTAATACAGAAATCCTTATGACAATGGTGAGGGTAATACAGAAATCCATATGACAATGGTGAGGGTAATACAGTAATCCGTGTGACAGTGGTGAGGGTAATACAGAAATCCCTATGACATTGGTGAGGGTAATACAGTAATCCCTATGACAATGGTGAGGGTAATACAATAATCAGTGTGACAATGGTGAGGGTAATACAGTAATCCCTGTGACAGTGGTGAGGGTAATACAGAAATCCCTGTGACAATGGTGAGGGTAATTCAGTAATCCCTGTGACAATGGTGAGGGTAATACAGTAATCCCTGTGACGATGGTGAGGGTAATACAGTAATCCGTGTGACAATGGTGAGGGTAATACAGTAATCCATATGACAATGCTGAGGGTAATACAGTAATCCCTGTGACAGTGGTAAGGGTAATACAGTAATCCCTGTGACAGTGATGAGGGAAATACAGTAATCCCTGTGACAATGGTGAGGGTAATACAGTAATCCATATGACAATGCTGAGGGTAATACAGTAATCCCTGTGACAGTGGTAAGGGTAATACAGTAATCCCTGTGACAGTCGTGAGGGTAATACAGTAATCCCTGTGACAATGGTGAGGGTAATACAGTAATCCCTGTGACGATGGTGAGGTAAATACAGTAATCCGTGTGACAATGGTGAGGGTAATACAGTAATCCATATGACAATGCTGAGGGTAATACAGTAATCCCTGTGACAGTGGTAAGGGTAATACAGTAATCCCTGTGACAGTGGTGAGGGTAATACAGTAATCCCTGTGACAATGGTGAGGGTAATACAGTAATCCATATGACAATGGTGAGGGTAATACAGTAATCCCTTCGACAATGTTGAGGGTAATACAGTAATCCCTGTGACAATGGTGAGGGTAATACAGTAATCCATATGACAATGCTGAGGGTATTACAGTAATCCGTGTGACAATGGTGAGGGTAATACAGAAATCCTTATGACAATGGTGAGGGTAATACAGAAATCCTTATGACAATGGTGAGGGTAATACAGAAATCTTTATGACAATGGTGAGGGTAATACAGTAATCCCTATGACAATGGTGAGGGTATTACAGTAATCCGTGTGACAATGGTGAGGGTAATACAGAAATCCTTATGACAATGGTGAGGGTAATACAGAAATCCTTATGACAATGGTGAGGGTAATACAGTAATCCCTATGACAATGGTGAGGGTAATACAGTAATCCGTGTGACAGTGGTGAGGGTAATACAGAAATCCCTATGACAATGGTGAGGGTAATACAGAAATTGCTATGACAATGGTGAGGGTAATACAGAAATCCCTATGACAATGGTGAGGGTAATACAGAAATCCTTGTGACAATGGTGAGGGTAATACAGAAATCCCTATGACAATGGTGAGGGTAATACAGTAATCCATATGACAATGGTGAGGGTAATAGAGTAATCCCTGAGACAATGGTGAGGATAATACAGTAATCCCTATGACAATGGTGAGGGTAATACAGTAATCCCTGTGACAATGGTGAGGGTAATACAGTAATCGCTGAGACAATGGTGAGGGTAATACAGTAATCCCTGTGACAATGGTGAGGGTAATACAGTAATCGCTGAGACAATGGTGGGGATAATACAGTAATCCGTGTGACAATGGTGAGGGGTAATACAGTACTCCGTGTTACAATGGTGAGGGTAATACAGTAATCCTTGTGACAGTGGTGAGGGTAATACAGTAATCCCTGTGACAATGGTGAGGGAAATACAGTAATCCGTGTGACAATGGTGAGGGCAATACAGTAATCCGTGTGACAATGGTTAGGGTAATACAGTAATCCGTGTGACAATGGTGAGGGTAATACAGTAATCCCTGTGACAATGGTGAGGGTAATACAGTAATCCCTGTGACAGTGGTGAGGGTAATACAGTAATCCCTGTGACAGTGGTGAGGGTAATACAGTAATCTCTATGACAGTGGTGAGGGTAATACCGGTACAGTAATCCCTGTGACAATGGTGGGGATAATACAGTAATCCCTGTGACAATGGTGAGGGTAATACAGTAATCCCTGTGACAGTGGTGAGGGTAATACAGTAATCTCTATGACAGTGGTGAGGGTAATACCGGTACAGTAATCCCTGTGACAATGGTGGGGATAATACAGTAATCCCTGTGACAATGGTGAGGGTAATACAGTAATCCCTGTGACAGTGGTGAGGGTAATACAGTAATCTCTATGACAGTGGTGAGGGTAATACCGGTACAGTAATCCCTGTGACAATGGTGAGGGTAATACAGTAATCCCTGTGACAGTGGTGAGGGTAATACAGTAATCCCTGTGACAGTGGTGAGGGTAATACAGTAATCTCTATGACAGTGGTGAGGGTAATACCGGTACAGTAATCCCTGTGACAATGGTGGGGATAATACAGTAATCCCTGTGACAATGGTGAGGGTAATACAGTAATCCCTGTGACAATGGTGAGGGTAATACAGTAATCCCTGTGACAATGTTGGGGATAATACAGTAATCCCTGTGACAATGGTGAGGGTAATACAGTAATCCGTGTGACAATGGTGAGGGTAATACAGTAATCCCTATGACAATATTGAGGGTAATACAATAATCCGTGTGAGAATGGTGAGGGTAATACAGTAATCCCTTCGACAATGTTGAGGGTAATACAGTAATCCCTGTGACAATGGTGAGGGTAATACAGTAATCCTTGTGACAATGCTGAGGGTAATACAGTAATCCCTATGACAATATTGAGGGTAATACAATAATCCGTGTGAGAATGGTGAGGGTAATACAGTAATCCCTTCGACAATGTTGAGGGTAATACAGTAATCTCTATGACAGTGGTGAGGGTAATACAGTAATCCCTGTGACAATGGTGAGGGTAATACAGTAATCCCTGTGACAATGCTGAGGGTAATACAGTAATCCCTGTGACAATGGTGGGGATAATACAGTAATCCCTGTGACAATGCTGAGGGTAATACAGTAATATACGAGACAGACAATGCTGAGGTGTATATAGTAAGTCTTGTGACTGTACTTGGGTAAATATTCCATGAACAACAAAGTGGAGATTAATTACAGCATATCCTGTGACTATATAGAGATTTATCTATTCCTGTGACAATGCTGCTAAGGTTTATAAAATAATTTTTGTGGCAATGTGACATTGCTGGTTACAATATAATAAATCCTGTAAAACAAAGTTAATATCATATTTGCAGAATCACACATATGGACGATTCAGACTACATACAGAAAAACCGACAAATTTGACACAAGTTAGGAAAACTGTGCGTGGAGCCTTCAGAAGACAGATCGTATCATTGCTATATCAATTTATACTAATGACGGATCCATTTCATTTGTTTTCCGAGAAAATATTTATATCAAAGGAATGTTTAAATCTAAGTAGGGAGCAGGAAGTAACCAACATTGTATGCATATGGAGGTCAATCCCAATGTCATTTACTCTTCTCATTAAATAAATATATATTAATCATCTCTCTTGTATACAGACTAAAAAAGCAATTGCATTCAGCACATTGATCAAATTTAACCATAATTCAACGTGTATTCATTAAACACTACATTGATTCATTTTATGGTATTTACAACTCATGTTACCTATATTTCAATATTAATATCACCTCAATATTAATATCACCTCAATATTAATATCACCTCAATATGTTCCCATAATTAGAACACATATGGCTGTGAAAGATCGATATTATATACATAGCATAATGCATTACACATTTATCATACATATGATATACCTACTTTCTACTGAACATGAAAACGTAATCATGTTAGATATACATGACTAGTAGGAGACGCATATTATATCCATACATTCTATTTCTTTTTTTTTTTTCATTATGCAAAAGCCACTTGATCATACTTTATATCGGATAATGAATGAATAATAACGTGTCTTTCATGATTAAAAATCTGTTATTTATATCATATGCATTTCACTATTATCTAAAATTCTAACAAGAAACGTATCATGGTGTCAGAACCTGAATATTATCATGAACATCAGGGTCCGGCGCCATAAACTGAGAATATACTTAAGTAAATTTTTTCATTTTAATTTATTCCCTTATCAAATGTTCAATTAAATTGTCATGCAGAATGGTTTAATTCTATTTATTGATAGAATAAAACTCAATGAAATCCAAATCCCACTTATTCATTCATTGTTGAACAGAAGAATTTGAAATTTTGACTTAAGTATTTTTCAGTTTATGGCGCCGGACCTAGAACATATATACGTGTATTGATTTGGTGAACCATATGAGTGTTTCAACAAATATGTCTCTTCATTAATACTCAAGAACTAAACTGTGGAAATCGAAAGTATAAATATTTGAAGAACAAACTCATTACCAAAGTCACTTAAACGTGAGAGACAAAAACCTCAACTGAGGACAGAGCAGTGCATGATGGAAATACTCCTGATTTTTAGAGCTAAATACAACTTTTTTCACAGTAAATATGAAATATATATTTCGGGTTGGCACAGAAGCATTGAAAACTGTGTTAAGGACATCCTCGCGAACTAAGACTCCACCAGCTTTGGTATCGATCCAGTGATAATAATAAATATGAAAACATATATAAATGTATTAATTTTGTGCAACACATTTCGACAACATGTGTCTCATCAGTGATGCTCAAAGCTATCCCTTCTAGGAGATAAACGTACTGTGTTTGATTGTTATAACCACGGTATGCCTGCCAGAAACAATCAAACACAGTACGTTTAACCCCATTCTAATTCACTGTAAAACAACCATCTCTTTTTTTTTCTCTTTGAAATTGCCCCCCAAATTCCTCGTTACTAAGGGACGGATAGCGTCATGTTTAAAATTCTTCCTAGAAACGAGTTGATACTTATTGTATTGACGGAAAAATTTTCTTTATTTCCATATTCTCAAAATTTTATGATTAAGTTATTAGTCACAATGCTAGAGAGCATGTTGCATGGTGGTACGTCTTGTACTCTGTCAGTTTTGTTGGTTCAACGTCATTGTAATTATTGTGCACTTGAATGGTAGAACTTGCAAATCGTCCTTGATATGAGACTTAAGATGGACGCCGACAGCTCTGGACGAAGTTGTTATAGACAGTATTTTTGATAGTTGGAGTCAGAGGCAATGTGGATAAAGAGTACGTACAATGCAGTAATACATTTGAGGACGGTATATCGTGGATATTCATGTCTGAACGATAACGTTTGGACCAATCAGAATTGTCAAAATAAAACAAGTGAATTGGAATTATCGCTTTCAACCCCCCTCCCGACCCCGGCAATTTCAAGTTTGTGGAATGTCGCCCATTTCTATCTTCGATGTAAAGTTTTCATAGAGGCTGCGTTCAGAATAGACCAGCGTTATCTCTAGGTTTGTAGACTCTATTTTCCTGAACGTTATGCTACGTTGGCGGTCAAGTCACGTGGCTAATGGTATTTGTTTCTATAATTTTTATATACATACATAGTATCAGACGTCTGTAAATTGTACATTTTTAAATCTACATGGTTATATTTTTTCGATACGAAAAGGCAGCCGAATATAATGATACTGTATGAGAAGGTCAAACTTTCCCTAAAATCATTCAATCCAACATTTTGAGATACAATTCTATCTGAGAATTTACCGTTATATACGATTATGTTGTGGAAAACCGAGCGTTCCGTTCAGCTGTATACATGTACATGTTACATTACGTATCGCTACGTAGCTACTCCGTAAGATAACCAAAAATGTATAATGATATAACATCATTTCTTAAAGATAACCAAGTATGTAACAAATTGAGATATCGACTCGAGTTCCACAAGTCCAAACAACATGACTCTCTCTCTCTCTCTCTCTCTCTCTCTCTCTCTCTCTCTCTCTATATATATATATATATATATATATATATATATATATATATATATATATATATATATATATATATATATATATATATATATATATATATATATATATATATATATTTATATATATGCGCTTTTAACGCCAAAGTATCGTACTGGAAACTTCCATTTCCCATTTATAGACGCACCATTAAATCATTCCGGAGGGAAGTAATAAATTGAAAGAAACAGCCGGTTTCCCATGACAACGTAACGTTTATCCAGAATGACATACTTTCGTCGAATGTCAAGCACTTTAGCGCAAAATACCACATTGATGACATCACGCAAGATTATGATTAATTATGACAATGAAATATTTGTTCTACCTGTCCGTCTGTATCTCTCTGTTTTTTTTAAATAGTTCTTTAATGCATTTAATATATTTCACATACTTTAATATTTTATCTGTAATAATCTACCATAATCTAGTTACGTAACGCTTAATCTGTGCTATACTTATAGAATTCTGCTATCATCTCATTCATCATTATACATTGTAGGTTTGATACGTGAAAACCTCCCAGTTTGTCAAGTATCCTAGACTTCTAATTCTGATATACCATTATCTATGGAGTCATCTGGACACAGATTGGTATCAGCTGTAAAACTGTAAAATGAAGAAAGATTAAAGGAAGCCTACAGTATCATTATCACTTTATTCGTAACAATTAAAGTCGGGAAATATATATATACATTTAAACACACAGCTATCACTAATATGTTGTATATATTCGTATGTGCACATAAGTGTTTGTTTTTATCTTTGAACTTTTGTATGTGTGTGTGGATGTGTAATTACTTCAGTTGAATATCACCCATGCATTTATTTGCAATTTGAACCAGATCAGGTACCTGTAAAAACAAGGCGAAACTGGAAACACCCATCCAGCATTCAACATACAATAGATAATTACAATCAATACCTAGCGACAATTTTGAACTATTTTGCTGCATATCTATGTAATCTGAGCCATATGTGTTTCGAGATGTCGAATAATATGTGGATAATATGACACGTACAACACCATAAGTTGTTGTTCTACAATTATTCTTTTTTCATATCTATTTGCAAAGTATTTTAAAGACATTCGGACTGACATATACCATTCATGTAATACCAACAGACAGTGACATACATATCGTTTAATTATAGTCTAAACTGAATGTAAATATCTCATTTATCATTTTCATTGCAGGTATGATATCGGAGCAGGTATGATATCGGAGAACCTCCCAGTTTGTTGAACTCCGGCTATGATACATCATTATCAAAGGGTCTATCTCAACACAGATTGCTATCAGCGATAACAAGAAGAAATAGATCACCAGATAAGGCATTTAAATAACCCCGTGTAACCACTATCACTTTACTGCCTACAATGTATTATAGAGGTGATATAACCAGCTGTGTTGATACACATCAGGGGTTAGCATGCACGTCCGAGAAAACTTAGGGTAAAATGACGGATTTACATATTACGTATATTTCAAATTAATCCTAATGTGTTTATCTACATATGTGTATCTTACAAGTGTGATTATAATACCTTCTGTAGATTTCCAACAGGGAAATACCGGGAAAGTCTTGGTATGCAGTCTAAGGCCTCTTTTGGGAGATTCAATATAGATTATAGATATTATGAAGATATCTCTTCTCAGTTGTGTCTTCAAATTATTCCAATTGTTTTCAAATAATTTTATAATTTCATGCAAACAAATAACTCAGGTACAATCTAGCTTTATCCCCAATGACTCGTCTGTTAATCAGCTCACAGGTTTACTCTTTAAACTAAGGTGTATGTGGTGGGGTACTCTTCTTTTCTGGTTTAGGAGCTACCCAAGTGGTTGGATTAATAGAGTAGCAATTGAAGGATTCTTTTCTTACTTAAAGATTATAAGAGCGGGGGTAACCCAGGGTTCCATTCTATGACCTTTTCTTTATTATCTATATAAATAATATTGTAAATGAAATTGGGTCAAATATTTAGACTTTTTGCAGATGACACTTCCCTGTTCATTATTGTTAAAGATCTTGATATTGATACTTACATTCTAAATTCAGTTGTGGACAAAATTCATACTTGCTCAAACCAATGGCTTGTGAAATGCAATCCCAACAAAACTGAAGAAATCACAATTAGTCGGTAAAGGACGCCATCCATATATCCACCACTTTCCATAAATAATACAAACATCAAAACAGTCACTTCACACAAACACTTAGAACTCACAATTAACAGTACATGTACATGGCACGAACACATCCATGAAATCACATCTAAAGCATAGAAAAGAGTCAATTTACTTCGTTCACTGAAGTAGGTTATAAATTAGACAGGGAAATTTGACAAATTATGCACTTTTCAAATATGTGTTCGCTTTTGGAATATGGGGATGTTATATGGGATAATTTTACACAATATGAAATTTAAGAAATTCAGTGAAAGAATCTAAATAGAGGCGGGTAGAATTATTTTATGAGCAACTAGATCATGTTTACATTCAGTAATTTTGGCAGAATTAGGATGGGAAACCATACAAAGTAGAAAATACAAACACAGATGGATGACTTTCTTCACAATCTTAAAACAAGAAACACCTACTTATCTGCAGACACTCATACCCACAAATATTAATCAAGCGACACAAAGTACTCTCAGAACTGGAAATCATATACAGATATCTTTTTCTCGCATTAACAACCATTAAAACTCATTTCTTCCGAAAACTATACGTGACTGGAGTTCACTATCAGTACTGTATTGGTTAATGTACATACTGATATTCTTTTAAATGGTTGCCCTATGTACAGAGAGGATGTCAACAGATCCATATTCTTAGCTGTCCAAAATGTCATTAAAGATAGTAATGGATTTCCGTAAATGACTATTAATTCCAGCAAATCTTAGCAAATAGCTTCACTACCATTTTATCAACATTAATATTGTTCTCACTTATAGATATACATATACACATTATTATTATCATTATTATCATAATGTGCTTTGTTTTCTCCATTGCACCATAGCTTGTAATCTCTATTCTCGTCTTGCTCTTCTTATTTTTCTCACTTTACCTCACTCTTGTCTCAAATATCATTTCTTTCACCTTTAGCATTTATTATAAATTTTGAATTAAACAATATTATCTATATGTTATATGTATTTCTCAAAAAGGCCAGCAATTTATTTCAGTAATTATTTTACCAGGAGCGAGCTTATTATAAGTTTTCCTTGTTGCTCAATCCTGAATCTTTCTGTATGTACTGTATGATTTGAAATAATTCCCAGAATAAATATTGTTTAAACCAGTATAGATAACTGTCATGTGATAAGTATTGACTGAAATTCTATACGGTAATCTGAGATCAGTTAAAAAATAAGTAAAGGCGTACAAACAGAAAATTACCTGGCCATATCAAAGTCCGCGCTGAGATTTTAAAGTTGTGGAATATTTTGTGACGTCCTTTATGTATTGTTCTTATTCTGTTTTGCTAATGTTTTTCTGGGATGAATTTTGTAATAATATAGAGTCAGATATCTTTCTTGCTGTTTTTAAAAAATCATTTTACTAAGAGCATTTTAAAGTTTTGATATTGTCATTTAGACTGTTTCCCCACGATGACAATTCATAAAAACTTGAGTGCACTTATAATTTAGTTGTGAGGCTGTACCAGTTTCTATACAGTGTTGGAATGTTTTGAGGCTATACCAGTTTCTGCACAATGTTGTGATGTTTTGAGGCTGTATCAGTTTTTCTACAGTGTTGTGATGTTTTGAGGCTATACTAATTTCTATACAGTGTTGTGGTGTTTTGAGGCTGTACCAATTTCTATACAGTGTTGTGATGTTTTGAGGCCGTACCAGTTTCTATACAGTGTTGGGATGTTTTGAAGCCGTACCATTTTCTATAGTGTTGGCATGTTCTGAGGCTGTACCAATTTCTATACAGTGTTGTTGTCTATTGAGATTGTAGCAGTTTCTATACAGTGTTGTGATGTTTTGAGGCTGTAACAGTTTCTATACAGACTGTACCAGTTTCTATACAGGATTGGGATGTTTTGAGGCTGTACCAGTTTCTATACAGGATTGGGATGTTTTGAGGCTGTTCCAGTTTCTATAGTGTTGTGATGTTTTGAGACTGTACCAGTTTTTATACAGTGTTGTGATGTTTTGAGGCTGTACCACTTTCTATACAGTGTTGTGATGTTTTGAGGCTTTAATAGTTTCTATACAGCGTTGTGATGTTTTGAGGCTGTGCCAGTTTCTATATAATGTTGTGACGTTTTGAGGCTGTACCAGTTTCTATACAGTGTTGTGATGTTTCAAAGCTGTACCATTTCTATACTGTTGGTATGTTTTGAGGCTGTACCAGTTTCTATACTTTTGATGTTTTGAGGCCGTACCAGTTTCTATACAGTGTTGGGATGTTTTGAAACTGTGTCAGCTTTTATAGAGTGCTGTGATGTTTTGAGGCTGTATAAGCTTCTATTCAGCGTTGTCATGATTTGAGGCCATGCAAGTGTCTATGCAGTGTTGTGAGGTTTTGAAGCTGTACAAAATTCTTTACAGTGTTTCGTTGTTTTGAGGTTGTACTAGTTTCTATACAGTGCTATGATATATGAGGCTGTACCAGTTTCTATATAGTATTGGAATATTTTGAGGCTGTACCAGTTTCCATACAGTGTTGTGATGTTTCAAGGCTGTATAATTTTCTATAGTGTTGGAATGTTTTGAGGCTGTACCATTTTCTATAGTGTTGGGATGTTTTGAGGATGTATCAGTTTCTATACAGTGTTTTCATGTTTTGAGGCTGTACCAGTTTGTATACAGCGTTGTGGTGTATTGAGGCTGTACCAGTTTCTACACAGTGTTAGGATGTTTCGAGGCTGTATCAGTTTCTATACAGTGTTGTGATGTTTTGAGGCTGTATTAATTTCTATACAGTGTTGTGATGTTTTGAGACTGCATCAGTTTCTATACAGTGTTGTGGGGTTTTCAAACTACAAAGTTCTATACAGTGTTTTGATGTTTTGAGGCTGTACCAGTTTCTATATAGTGTTGTTGCGTATTGAGGCTTTACCATTTTCTATACAGTGTTTGGATATTTTGAAGCTGTATCACTTTCTATACAGCGTTGGGATGTTTTGAAGCTGTAGAATTTTCTATATAGTGTTTTCATGTATCAGATTCTATACAGTGTAGTGGTGTTTTGAGGCTTTACCAGGTTCTATATAATGTTGTGATGTTTTGTGTCTGTACCAGTTTCTATACAGTGTTGTAATGTTTTGAGGCTGCACCACTTTGTATACAGTGTTGTGATGTTTTGAGGCTGTAACAGTTTCTATACAGTGTTGTGATGTTTTGAGGCTGTAACAGTTTCTATACCAAGTTGATGATGTTTTGAGGCTGTACTAGTTTCTATACTGCGTTGAGATGTTTTAGGCTGTACCAGTTTCTATACAGTGTTGTAATGTTTTGAGGCTGCACCAGTTTCTATATAATGTTGTGATGTTTTGAGGCTGTATCAGTTTCTCCAGTGTTGTGATGTTTTGAGGCTGTACCAGTTTCTATACAGTGTTGGGATGTTTTGAAGCTGTACTAGTTTCTATACAATGTTGTGGTGTATTGAGGCCATACCAGTTTCTAAACGGTGTTGGGATGCTTTGATGCTTTATTAGTTTCTATACAGCATTGGTATGTTTTGAGGCTGTACCAGTTTGTATACAGTGTTGTGATGTTTTCAGACTGTACCAGTTTCTATACAGTATTGGAATATTTTGAGGCTGTACCAGTTTCTATACAGTGTCGTGGTGTATTGAGGCCGTACCGGTTTCTAAACGGTGTTGGGATGCTTTGATGCTTTATTAGTTTCTATACAGCATTGGTATGTTTTGAGGCTGTACCAGTTTGTATACAGACTATACCAGTTTCTATACAGGATAGGGATGTTTTGAGGCTGTAGCCGTTTCTAGACAGTGTTGTGGTGTATTGAGGCTGTACCAGTTTTTACAGTCTTATGATGTTTTGAAGTTGTACCAGTTTCTATACAGTGTTGTGATGTATTAAGGATGTACCAGTTTCTATACAGCGTTAGGAAGTTTTGAGGCCGTATCAGTTTTTATACAGTGTTGGGATGATTTGAGGCTGTAGCAGTTTCTATACAGCATTGGGATGTTTTGAGGCTGTACCAGATTCTATACAGTGTTGTGATGTTTTGAAGCTGTACCAGTTTCTATACAGTGTTGTGATGTTTTGAGGCTGTAAAAGTTTCTATACAGTGTTGGGACGTTGTGAGGCTGTACTACTTTCTATACAGCGTTGGGATGATTTGAGTCGGTACCAGTTTCTATATAGTGTTGTGATGTTTTGAGGCTGTACTAGTTTCTATCGTGTTGGGATGTTGTGAGGCTGCAAAAGTTTCTATACAGTGTTGTGATGTTTTGAGGCTGTATCAGTTTCTATAAAGTGTTGTGATGTTTTAAGACTGTACCATTTTCTAAAGGGTTGGGATATTTTGAGGCTGTACCAGTTTCTATATAATGTTGAGATGTTTTGAGGCTGTACTAGTTTCTATACTGTTGGGATGTTTTAAGGGTGCACCAGTTACTATACAGTGTTGGGATGTTTGAGGCTGTACCAGTTTCTATACTGTTAGGATGTTTTGAAGCTGTACCAGTTTCTATAGGGTTGGGATGTTTTGAAACTGTGTTAGCTTTTATATAGTCTTATGATGTTTTGAGGCTGTATAAGCTTCTATAGAGCGTTGTGATGTTTTGAGGCTGTGCTAATTTCTATGCAGTTTTGTGATGTTTTGAAGGTGTACAAGTTTCTTGACAGTGTTGTGATGATTTGAGGCTTTACCAGCTTCTATACAGTGTTATAATGTTTTGAAGCTGTACCAGTTTCTATGTAGTTTTGTGATGTTTTGAGGCTGTAGCAGTTTCTATACAAAGTTGTGATGTATTGAGGCTGTATCAGTTTCTATACAGTGTTGTGATGTTTGAAGGCTGTATCAGTTTCTATACAGTGTTGTGATATTTTGAGGCTGTACCAATTTCTATACAGTGTTGTGATGTTTTAAGGCTGTACCAGTTTCTATATAATGTTGTGATGTTTTGAGGCTGTAACATTTTCTATAGTGTGTGGATATTTTAAGGCTGTATCAGATTCTATACAGTGTTGTGATGTTTTGAGGCTTTACCAGGTTCTATATAATGTTGTGATGTTTCGAGGCTGTACCAGTTTCTATAAAGTGTTGTGATGTTTTAAGACTGTACCATTTTCTATAGGGTTGGGATATTTTGAGGCTGTACCAGTTTCTATATAATGTTGTGATGTTTTGAGGCTGTACTAGTTTCTATACTGTTGGGATGTTTGAGGCTGTACCAGTTTCTATACTGTTAGGATGTTTTGAAGCTGTACCAGTTTCTATAGTGTTGGGATGTTTTGAAACTGTGTTAGCTTTTATAGAGTGTTATGATGTTTTGAAGCTGTATAAGCTTCTATAGAGCGTTGTGATGTTTTGAGATTGTGCTAATTTCTATGCAGTGTTGTGATGTTTTGAAGCTGTACAGGTTTCTTGACAGTGTTGTGATGATTTGAAGCTTTACCAGCTTCTATACAGTGTTATAATGTTTTGAAGCTGTACCAGTTTCTATGCAGTTTTGTGATGTTTTGAGGCTTTACCAGGTTCTATACAAAGTTGTGATGTATTGAGGCTGTATCAATTTCTATACAGTGTTGTGATGTTTGAAGGCTGTATCAGTTTCTATACAGTGTTGTGATATTTTGAGGCTGTACCAATTTCTATACAGTGTTGTGATGTTTTAAGGCTGTACCATTTTCTATAGGGTTGGGATGTTTTGAGGCTGTAACATTTTCTACAGCGTGTGGATATTTTGAGGCTGTATCAGATTTTATACAGTGTTGTGATGTTTTGAGGCTTTACCAGGTTCTATATAATGTTGTGATGTTTTGAGGCTGTACCAGTTTCTATACAGTGTTCTGATGTTTTAAGGCTGTGCCATTTTCTATAGAATTGGGATATTTTGAGGCTATACCAGTTTCTATATAATGTTGTGATGTTTTGATGCTGTGCTAGTTTCTATACTATTGGGATGTTTTGAGGCTGCACCAGTTTCTATACAGTGTTGTGACGTTTTGAAGCTGTACCAGTTTCTATACAGTGTTGGGATGTTTTGAAACTGTGTTAGCTTTTATAGAGTGTTGTGATGTTTTGAGGCTGTATAAGCTTCTATAGAGCGTTGTGATGTTTTGAGGCTGTGATAATTTCTATGCAGTGTTGTGATGTTTTGAAGCTGTACAAGTTTCTTGACAGTGTTGTGATGATTTGAGGCTTTACCAGCTTCTATACAGTGTTATAATATTTTGAAGCTGTACCAGTTTCTATGCAGTGTTGTGATGTTTTGAGGCTGTAGCAGTTTCTATACAAGGTTGTGATGTATTGAGGATGTATCAGTTTCTATACAGTGTTGTGAGGTTTTGAGGCTGTACCAGTTTCTATATAATGTTGTGACGTTTTGAGGCTGTACCAGTTTCTATACAGTGTTGTGATGTTTTGAGGCTGTACCAGTTTCTATACAGTGTTGTGATGTATTAAGGCTGTACCAGTTTCTATACAGCGTTAGGAAGTTTTGAGGCCGTACCAGTTTTTATACAGTGTTGGGATGATTTGAGGCTGTAGCAGTTTGTATACAGCATTGGGATCTTCTGAGGCTGTACCAGATTCTATACAGTGTTGTGATGTTTTGAGTTGGTACCAGTTTCTATATAGTGTTGTGATGTTTTGAGGCTGTACTAGTTTCTATCGTGTTGGGATGTTGTGAGGCTGCAAAAGTTTCTATACAGTGTTGTGATGTTTTGACGCTGTACCAGTTTCTATACAGTGTTGTGTTGTTTTAAGGCTGTACCAGTTTCTATACAGTGTTGTGTTGTTTTAAGGCTGTACCAGTTTCTATATAATGTTGTGATGTTTTGAGGCTGTAACATTTTCTATAGTGTGTGGATATTTTGAGGCTGTATCAGATTCTATACAGTGTTGTGATGTTTTGAGGCTTTACCAGGTTCTATATAATGTTGTGATGTTTTGAGGCTGTAACATTTTCTATAGTGTGTGGATATTTTGAGGCTGTATCAGATTCTATACAGTGTTGTGATGTTTTGAGGCTTTACCAGGTTCTATATAATGTTGTGATGTTTTGAGGCTGTACCAGTTTCTATAAAGTGTTGTGATGTTTGAAGGCTGTACCAATTTCTATAATGTTGGGATGTATTGAGGCTGTATCAGTTTCTATACTGTGTTGTGATCTTTTGAGGCTGTACCAATTTCTATACAGTGTTGTGTTGTTTTAAGGCTGTACCAGTTTCTATATAATGTTGTGATGTTTTGAGGCTGTAACATTTTCTATAGTGTGTGGATATTTTGAGGCTGTATCAGATTCTATACAATGTTGTGATGTTTTGAGGCTTTACCAGGTTCTATATAATGTTGTGATGTTTTGAGGCTGTACCAGTTTCTATAAAGTGTTGTGATGTTTTAAGACTGTACCATTTTCTATAAGGTTGGGATATTTTGAGGCTGTACCAGTTTCTATATAATGTTGTGATGTTTTGAGACTGTACGAGTTTCTATACTGTTGGGATGTTTTAAGGCTGCACCAGTTTCTATACAGTGTTGGGATGTTTGAGGCTGTACCAGTTTCTATACTGTTAGGATATTTTGAAGCTGTACCAGTTTCTATAGTGTTGGGTTGTTTTGAAACTGTGTTAGCTTTTATATAGTCTTATGATGTTTTGAGGCTGTATAAGCTTCTATAGAGCATTGTGATGTTTTGAGGTTGTGCTAATTTCTATGCAGTGTTGTGATGTTTTGAAGGTGTACAAGTTTCTTGACAGTGTTGTGATGATTTGAGGCTTTACCAGCTTCTATACAGTGTTATAATGTTTTGAAGCTGTACCAGTTTCTATGCAGTTTTGTGATGTTTTGAGGCTGTTGCAGTTTCTATACAAAGTTGTGATGTATTGAGGCTGTATCAGTTTCTATACAGTGTTGTGATGTTTGAAGGCTGTATCAGTTTCTATACAGTGTTGTGATATTTTGAGGCTGTACCAATTTCTATACAGTGTTGTGATGTTTTAAGGCTGTACCATTTTCTATACGGGTGGGATGTTTTGAGGCTGTAACATATTCTACAGTGTGTGGATATTTTGAGGCTGTATCAGATTCTATACAGTGTTGTGATGTTTTGAGGCTTTACCAGGTTCTATATAATGTTGTGATGCTTTGAGGCTGTACCAGTTTCTATACAGTGTTGTGTTGTTTTAAGGCTGTACCAGTTTCTATACAGTGTTGTGTTGTTTTAAGGCTGTACCAGTTTCTATATAATGTTGTGATGTTTTGAGGCTGTAACATTTTCTATAGTGTGTGGATATTTTGAGGCTGTATCAGATTCTATACAGTGTTGTGATGTTTTGAGGCTTTACCAGGTTCTATATAATGTTGTGATGTTTTGAGGCTGTAACATTTTCTATAGTGTGTGGATATTTTGAGGCTGTATCAGATTCTATACAGTGTTGTGATGTTTTGAGGCTTTACCAGGTTCTATATAATGTTGTGATGTTTTGAGGCTGTACCAGTTTCTATACAGTGTTGTGATGTTTGAAGGCTGTACCAATTTCTATAATGTTGGGATGTATTGAGGCTGTATCAGTTTCTATACTGTGTTGTGATCTTTTGAGGCTGTACCAATTTCTATACAGTGTTGTGTTGTTTTAAGGCTGTACCAGTTTCTATATAATGTTGTGATGTTTTGAGGCTGTAACATTTTCTATAGTGTGTGGATATTTTGAGGCTGTATCAGATTCTATACAATGTTGTGATGTTTTGAGGCTTTACCAGGTTCTATATAATGTTGTGATGTTTTGAGGCTGTACCAGTTTCTATAAAGTGTTGTGATGTTTTAAGACTATACCATTTTCTATAAGGTTGGGATATTTTGAGGCTGTACCAGTTTCTATATAATGTTGTGATGTTTTGAGACTGTACGAGTTTCTATACTGTTGGGATGTTTTAAGGCTGCACCAGTTTCTATACAGTGTTGGGATGTTTGAGGCTGTACCAGTTTCTATACTGTTAGGATATTTTGAAGCTGTACCAGTTTCTATAGTGTTGGGTTGTTTTGAAACTGTGTTAGCTTTTATATAGTCTTATAATGTTTTGAGGCTGTATAAGCTTCTATAGAGCATTGTGATGTTTTGAGGTTGTGCTAATTTCTATGCAGTGTTGTGATGTTTTGAAGGTGTACAAGTTTCTTGACAGTGTTGTGATGATTTGAGGCTTTACCAGCTTCTATACAGTGTTATAATGTTTTGAAGCTGTACCAGTTTCTATGCAGTTTTGTGATGTTTTGAGGCTGTAGCAGTTTCTATACAAAGTTGTGATGTATTGAGGCTGTATCAGTTTCTATACAGTGTTGTGATGTTTGAAGGCTGTATCAGTTTCTATACAGTGTTGTGATATTTTGAGGCTGTACCAATTTCTATACAGTGTTGTGATGTTTTAAGGCTGTACCATTTTCTATACGGGTGGGATGTTTTGAGGCTGTAACATATTCTACAGTGTGTGGATATTTTGAGGCTGTATCAGATTCTATACAGTGTTGTGATGTTTTGAGGCTTTACCAGGTTCTATATAATGTTGTGATGCTTTGAGGCTGTACCAGTTTCTATACAGTGTTGTGTTGTTTTAAGGCTGTACCAGTTTCTATACAGTGTTGTGTTGTTTTAAGGCTGTACCAGTTTCTATATAATGTTGTGATGTTTTGAGGCTGTAACATTTTCTATAGTGTGTGGATATTTTGAGGCTGTATCAGATTCTATACAGTGTTGTGATGTTTTGAGGCTTTACCAGGTTCTATATAATGTTGTGATGTTTTGAGGCTGTAACATTTTCTATAGTGTGTGGATATTTTGAGGCTGTATCAGATTCTATACAGTGTTGTGATGTTTTGAGGCTTTACCAGGTTCTATATAATGTTGTGATGTTTTGAGGCTGTACCAGTTTCTATACAGTGTTGTGATGTTTGAAGGCTGTACCAATTTCTATAATGTTGGGATGTATTGAGGCTGTATCAGTTTCTATACTGTGTTGTGATCTTTTGAGGCTGTACCAATTTCTATACAGTGTTGTGTTGTTTTAAGGCTGTACCAGTTTCTATATAATGTTGTGATGTTTTGAGGCTGTAACATTTTCTATAGTGTGTGGATATTTTGAGGCTGTATCAGATTCTATACAATGTTGTGATGTTTTGAGGCTGTACCAGTTTCTATAAAGTGTTGTGATGTTTTAAGACTGTACCATTTTCTATAAGGTTGGGATATTTTGAGGCTGTACCAGTTTCTATATAATGTTGTGATGTTTTGAGGCTGTACGAGTTTCTATACTGTTGGGATGTTTTAAGGCTGCACCAGTTTCTATACAGTGTTGGGATGTTTGAGGCTGTACCAGTTTCTATACTGTTAGGATATTTTGAAGCTGTACCAGTTTCTATAGTGTTGGGATGTTTTGAAACTGTGTTAGCTTTTATATAGTCTTATGATGTTTTGAGGCTGTATAAGCTTCTATAGAGCATTGTGATGTTTTGAGGTTGTGCTAATTTCTATGCAGTGTTGTGATGTTTTGAAGGTGTACAAGTTTCTTGACAGTGTTGTGATGATTTGAGGCTTTACCAGCTTCTATACAGTGTTATAATGTTTTGAAGCTGTACCAGTTTCTATGCAGTTTTGTGATGTTTTGAGGCTGTAGCAGTTTCTATACAAAGTTGTGATGTATTGAGGCTGTATCAGTTTCTATACAGTGTTGTGATGTTTGAAGGCTGTATCAGTTTCTATACAGTGTTGTGATATTTTGAGGCTGTACCAATTTCTATACAGTGTTGTGATGTTTTAAGGCTGTACCATTTTCTATAGGGGTGGGATGTTTTGAGGCTGTAACATATTCTACAGTGTGTGGATATTTTGAGGCTGTATCAGATTCTATACAGTGTTGTGATGTTTTGAGGCTTTACCAGGTTCTATATAATGTTGTGATGCTTTGAGGCTGTACCAGTTTCTATACAGTGTTGTGATGTTTTAAGGCTGTACCATTTTCTATAGGGTTGGGATATTTTGAGGCTGTACCAGTTTCTATATAATGTTGTGATGTTTTGATGCTGTGCTAGTTTCTATACTATTGGGATGTTTTGAGGCTGCACCAGTTTCTATACAGTGTTGTGATATTTTGAAGCTGTACCAGTTTCTACACAGTGTTGGGATGTTTTGAAACTGTGTTAGCTTTTATAGAGTGTTATGATGTTTTGAGGCTGTATAAGCTTCTATAGAGCGTTGTGATGTTTTGAGGCTGTGCTAATTTTTATGCAGTGTTGTGATGTTTTGAAACTGTACAAGTTTCTTGACAGTGTTGTGATGATTTGAGGCTTTACCACCTTCTATACAGTGTTATAATGTTTTGAAGCTGTACCAGTTTCTATGCAGTTTTGTGATGTTTTGAGGCTGTAGCAGTTTCTATACAAGGTTGTGATGTATTGAGGCTGTACCAGTTTCTATACAGTGTTGTGATGTTTTGAGGCTGTACCATTTTCTATAGTGTTGGGATGTTTTGAGGCTGTACTAGTTTCTATCGTGTTGGGATGTTGTGAGGCTGTAAAAGTTTCTATACAGTGTTGTGATGTTTTAATGCTGTACCAGTTTCTATACGGTGTAGTGATGTTTTGAGGCTGTAACATTTTCTATAAGGTTGAGATGTTTTGAGGCCGTACCAATTTTGATACAGTGTTGTGATGTTTTAAGGCTGTACCATTTTCTATAGGGTTGGGATGTTTTGAGGCTGTAACATTTTCTATAGTGTGTGGATATTTTGAGGCTGTATCAGATTCTATACAGATGTTTTTAGGCTTTACCAGGTTCTATATAATGTTGTGATGTTTTGAGGCTGTACCAGTTTCTATACAGTGTTGTGATGTTTTAATGCTGTACCATTTTCTATAAGGTTGGGATATTTTGAGGCTGTACCAGTTTCTATATAATGTTGTGATGTTTTGAGGCTGCACCAGTTTCTATACAGTGTTGAAATGTTTTGAAACTGTGTTAGCTTTTATAGAGTGTTGTGATGTTTTGAGGCTGTATAAGCTTCTATAGAGCGTTGTGATGTTTTGAGGCTGTGCTAATTTCTATGCAGTGTTGTGATGTTTTGAAGCTGTACAAGTTTCTTGACAGTGTTGTGATGACTTGAGGCTTTACCAGCTTCTATACAGTGTTATAATGTTTTGAAGCTTTACCAGTTTCTATGCAGTGTTGTGATGTTTTGAGGCTGTAGCAGTTTCTATACAGTGTTGTGATGTTTGAAGGCTGTACCATTTTCTATAGTGTTGGGATGTTTTGAGGCTGTATCAGTTTCTATACAGTGTTGTGATGTTTTGAAGCTGTACCAGTTTCTATATAATGTTGTGATGTTTTGAGGCTGTACCAGTTTCTTTACAGTGTTGTGATGTTTTGAGGCCGTACCAATTTCTTGACAGTGTTGTAATGTTTTGAGGCTTTACCAGCTTCTATACAGTGTTGTGATGTTTTGAGGCTGTACCAGTTTCTATGTAGTGTTGTGATGTTTTGAGGCTGTATCAGTTTCTATACAGTGTTGTGATGTTTTGAGGCTGTACCATTTTCTATATAATGTTGTGATGTTTGAAGGCTGTACCATTTTCTATATAGTGTTAGGATGTTTTGAGGCTATATCAGTTTCTTTACAGTGTTGTGATGTTTTGAGGCTGTACCAGTTTCTATATAATGTTGTGATGTTTTGAGGCTATACCAGTTTCTATACAGTGTTGTGATGTTTTGAGGCTGTACCAGTTTCCATAGTGTTGGGATGTTTTGGGGCTGTACCAATTTCTATACAGTGTTTTGAGGTTTTGAGGCTGTACCAGTTTCTATACAGCGTTGTGATGTTTGAAGGCTGTACCATTTTCTATATAATGTTGTGATGTTTTGAGGCTGTACCAGTTTCTATACAATGTTGTGATATTTTGAGGCTGTACCAGCTTCTATACAGTGTTATGATGTTTTGAAGGTCAAATTCGTACATGGAGTCTTCAACAAGTTCGTCAATGAACGAAACGAGTGTCTGAATCGGTGGTAATTTTGCTTCCAAAATCGTTTTATACCTTTCTTTTTTCTTTTGTGTTTACCCCTATAGGGGCATAATAGATGTTTGCTGTGGACTTACAGAGCTTCATATACCTGTGGTCAAAAGGTCATCGATCTTTGTGTAATTTGAAAAGACTTCAGTAGTTGAGTACAAATATGAAGTCTCTATCCCTCACGGTACAAAAGTTATAGCGAAGGTTACGATTGACAACAGACAGGCAGACAAACAAACAAGCAAATAGACAGGACAAAAACAATATGATTCGATCTATCGACCAGGGGCATAAAAAAGGAAAAGCTACATCTCTATATCGTCAAATCCCCTCCCCGAAAGACACAATCCCTCTCCAAATCGAAAGTAAACAAATACTTAAAGGGACCTGGTCCGATCGCGAGACTTTAAATTTATAGCAACGAGGCCGTTCTGGGTAAAAATATCTCAAAAACTGCAATAGGAAAATTTATCATTTTTTCGTCAGTGATGAAATGCTAAATAAAAATAATTTTCAGAGAATTATAGAAAAATTCACCACTTGGTTCAATTTTGGGAGAATCTCAAAAAAACACTATTTCTAACGTTTTGAAATGTCGTAATCAGATATGGAAATTGATTTCGATATATTAATGTTGGGTAGATACATTTCGGTTAAACTATGCTGATTTTATAATTTGTTGATAATTTTTAAATATTATTAATGTTTTTAAGACGCCGACGATTTTAACGATTATAATCGATCGGCATGCGCTAAAACTTGCGCAGCGCATTAAAACTCGTACCGAGAACGGACTCGTTAAGATATCCGTTGACATTTTTTTTTTATACTTTTCCCGACTTCAGTTGGACCATGCTCCTTTAACGTCGGAGTAATTCGTATTTATGATGAAAGCAGTTCCTAAATCTGTGCTGTCTGCACGTTGTCTTATTGGTAATTCTAAGATACATTCTTAAATTAACAAACTTTGTACAATAGCATTCAATTCAAAAGGCACAATAATAGTGTCGAAATATATTCTTCTATGGCTACAAGTACAGCAATGTGAACCCACCATATGAACCAGTCCGTGTGAACCAGTCCATGTGAACCCGTCCATGTGAATCAGTTACCTTCATACCTCACATTATTGTGTCAGTTATTGCAATTTAATAATGTTGATGTTCGTTTCCTTATTAAAACCTTCATAATCATCAAGGAAAATTTCCTAAAAATATATTTCTTTAATGTTATATTAAGGAAGTACATTAAAAATGAAAGAAATTTGATTTTTAAAAAGTTTTAGTCCTTGATTTTCGTAGAAATTCATTCCACATCTAGGGTATTATTAGATTACAGTAGAATTGTGAATTTTCATCGATGTAATTAAGGTTAACAATAATGTTCATGTAATTAAGGTAATTGTCTTAAGATGTTTTGATTGTCATGTCATTACCGACATCCGGTATGAAAGCTCATACAAAAGGAGAGGATGATGTAAGCGTCTTAATTACCATATCTATTGTAATGGTGCTGCAAAGGGGCTCAAATACATAATGTCTGAACATTAAAGAATGAACAGATCGTTATTCTGTTCATACGTGTACGTTATACTTTTCTACGAGGGTTAATGAATGCGTGATTAGCAGCAGCATTGCGGTGCAGGCAATCCCGTGTTGAAGAGATTGAAAACCTTCTTTGTTAATATGCCTCAACAACGAATATGCTATATATTCTTTAGAGGATCCGCCTGCCTTTACGTCGAGTAAATCCCTTCACTTTGTTTACGTCGGGTAAATCCCTTCACTTTGTTTACGTCGGGTAAATCCCTTCACTTTGTTCATGGCCGTGTTGTCATGCATACGATTAGCTAATAATTGGCTATTAAAGCTCTATTTTTGTGGAGCTCGGGTAGCTCAGTCGGTTAAACGGTCGGATACATGACAGCTAGGTGATACGGTACCATAGGTCGTGGGTTCGAGTCCCCGTCGGGGAACGAATATACGTGAAATATAGGGTGCCTTGATAGCTGTAGTATCTTTGTGCTTTATATGTTTGTCTAATTTGTCTTTATTTCTACAGGTATTTCTTCGGAGATCCAAGGTCCATTGTACTCCCGGGTGTTTTCATTGTTTCTATTTGTGCTTTATATATACATGTACATGCAAATACATGTAAATTACAGCATGCATTCGCGGACCCTAGCAATCAATCGTGAGACTAGAAGACAGAGAGATGTAAGCATTACCATCCTCTCTACTATGGATACTCAAAATGACGTATTAAATGAATGTGGACAGTGAACAGTTAGTATCACAACAACACACCATGAGACTTCCACCCACACTGGGAATAAGTGTGACAATGGTTTTATGCAGATATCTAAACTCGCCAGCAACACATCGAGGCCATTCTTTCCTTCATATTCTGTTAAAAGACCATCACTCAGAAACAAATGTAAATGAATTAACCCAATATGCATTGTATTTCAGTGACTGTCATTGCGTTCAAAGTATAATTTTAATAATTAATTTTTAAATATATTTATCTAAATTTACTTTTATCTTATCAGTAACAATTCTGATGCCAGTTTACACTGTTTAATTACATATACATGCGATATATTTCCAGCCTTGAACAATATTATGTACCTTCTCGAGTGTACATGTATATTTGATAAACATGTCAAAATCAAAATGTACTTCAGTAATAAATTTTATACGGCATAAGACTGTCTTCTTAAGGAATTAAATGTCAGTATGTCTTTCTTTCATTGCAAAATTTTGCTTCATTTATTGATAAATGTAATCTAAACTAAAACATAATGAATAGAATGTCAACACACTGCTATATCACTACGTTGTTATATGTGTAAACACGAGCTGTTTCCATCCTACCCCCCATACAGATGACACCATTATACACTGCTATATCACTACGTTGTTATATGTGTAAACACGAGCTGTTTCCATCCTACCCCCCCCCCCCCCCCCCCTCCCATACAGATGACACCATTATACACTGCTATATCACTACGTTGTTATATGTGTAAACACGAGCTGTTTCCATCCTACCCCCCCCCCCCTCCCATACAGATGACACCATTATACACTGCTATATCACTACGTTGTTATATGTGTTAACAAGAGCTGTTTCCATCCTACCCCCCCCCCCCCCCCCCCCCCCCCCCCCATACAGATGACACCATGATACACTGCTATATCACTACGTTGTTATATGTGTAAACACGAGCTGTTTCCATCCTAACCCTATACAGATGACAGCATTATTTATACCGACACTTAACGTCAACTCTAGGACAACCATATTTTTGTCACGGCTGTTAGAACATCTGATATTGTTGTCTATATATTACTAGAAGAGTGGGAGCCTTAAAATACTGGTTGAAATTATTAGAAACTGATAATTGTATTTTATCTAATATGTACCAAGAACAGTTTCATAAATGTATTAAAAACCCTACAAAACGGGTAAACAGGGCAAGCTACATAATGCATGAATTACTTTCAACAGGGCAAGCTACATAATGCATCTGGTTTTGGAGAAGTCTGGTTCGCCCAAAAAGTTACAAATAAAGACCTATTTATTCAAGAATATATAAGAAGATCACAAGACATATTTATTCAAGGAACATATGCTACATTTAATTCATCTAATAAATATTTTTTGTATAAACATATTGCAAATAATTTTAATATGTAGTTTTATTTGAGAAATCACTGCCAGTAAATTATCAAAAACTTTTGACAAAATATAGGTTATCTTATCATGATCTTGAAGTAGAAATTGGCAGACATAGAAACATCGAACGTTCTGAGAGAAAATGTCGTCTATGTGACACCAATGATCTAGAAGATGAATTCCATTTCATTTTAAAATGCTCTGTATATGACGAGATTCGCCGTCACACCATATTACTGTAAATACCCATCTATGTGGAAGGTAGTTGAACTATTCACTAAAGAAAATTATAAACATATTATCAATTTATGCAAATATTTAAAATCTGCCGAAATTTTGAGAAAATCACTTGAGTAATCAATAGAAAATATAGTTTGTTTTTAAATTTAATATAGTTGATGTAATTGACTTGTATTCAATTTATGTATTACTTAAGTATTATAAGCTATAATGTTGTCTTTTTCCAACGTTTACCTTCATGTTATCTTTGTTACACACAAGATCTGTATACATTTTGTTGTATCTATCAGCATATTATATGCTGTACCTATAGGCCAGATGGCCTTTGGATGATTGATAAACTATTGTAAACTGCTTAATTATACAGATAGCTCTTTCTTCAAACTTGCACTTTATCATTAACACGAAGAAGAAAACTGACTTACCTTCAGGGAATAATCTCATATATCACATTCATTTATGGACTGATTTATATATTTCATTTTCATCTTCCATCAAAAACTAATCATCGCCTTCTCAGTGCTTGTCATGATTGAGAGTATTTAGTAGAATCAATGTTTAATGATGGCGGAAATCGGGGAATTAAGAAGAACTACTTAAATAAATGCATTAATTGTTTTGTCTTGTGGACCGTAAGGCACACGAAATCAGCAAAAACTGTAAGGCACACGAAATCAGCAAAAACTGTAAGGCATACGAAATAAGCAAAAACTGTAAGGCATACGAAATCAGCAAAAACCGTAAGGCACACGAAATCAGCAAAAACTGTAAGGCATACGAAATAAGCAAAATCCGTAAGGCAAACGAAATCAGCAAAAACTGTAAGGCATACGAAATCAGCAAAAACTGTAAGGCACACGAAATCAGCAAAAACTATAAGGCATACGAAATCAGCAAAACCTGTAAGGCATACGAAATCAGCAAAACTTGTAAGGCACACGAAATAAGCAAAATCTGTAAGGCATACGAAATCAGCCAAACCCGTAAGGCATACGAAATCATCAAAATCCGTAAGGCATACGAAATCAGCAAAAACTGTAAGGCATACGAAATCAGCAAAATCTGTAAGGCATGCGAAATCAGCAAAAACCATACGAAATCAGCAAAAACTGTAAGGCATACGAAATCGGCAAAAACTGTAAGGCATACAAAACTGTAAGGCATACGAAATCAGCAAAAACCGTAAGGCATACGAAATCAGCAAAAACCGTCAGGCATACGAAATCAGCAAAAACCGTAGGGCATACGAAATCAGCAAATACAAATTATACACAAAGTTTGTTGATACTATTTTGCTAAAATCTATTTGATATTCAGATCCAGGGTATAATTCATAAGATATAACTTTTTTTTTAACTTGGTAATTTTCTATATTAAAGAAACTTAACTACATGACAATATTCACGTACAAACAGAGAGTAAGTAACATGAAAGTAAGAAGATACAGAACGATAGAGCGTTGGACAAAGTCGACAGTAAGTAGCATGAGAGTAAGAACACAAAGAACAATAGAACGTAGGATAAAGCAAAGAGTCTGTAGTATGAGAGTAAGAACATAAAGGACGATAGAACGTTGGATAAAGCAGACAGTAAGTAGCATGAGAGTAAGAACACAAAGAAATATAGAACGTAGGATAAAGCAGAGAGTCAGAAGCATGAGAGTAAGAACATAAAGAATGACAGAACGTTGGATAAAGCAGAGAGTCAGTAGCATGAAAGTAAGAACATACAAAACGATAGAACGTTGGATAAAGCAGACATTAAGTAGCATGAGAGTAAGAACACAAAGAAATATAGAACGTAGGATAAAGCAGAGAGTCAGAAGCATGAGAGTAAGAACATAAAGAATGATAGAACGTTGGATAAAGCAGAGAGTCAGTAGCATGAAAGTAAGAACATACAAAACGATAGAACGTTGGACAAAGCAGACAGTAAGTAGCATGAGAGTAAGAACACAAAGAAATATAAAACGTAGGATAAAGCAGAGAGTCAGAAGCATGAGAGTGAACATAAAGAATGATAGAACGTTGAATAAAGCAGATAGTCAGTAGCATGAGAGTAAAACATACATAACGATGGAACGTTGGACAAAGCAGACAGTGATAAGTATGAGAGTAAGAACATAAAGAACGATAGAACGTTGGACAAAGCAGACAATGAGAAGCATGAGAGTAAGAACATAAAGAACGATAGAACGTCGGATAAAGCAAACAGTAACAAGCATGAGAGTAAGAACATAAAGAATGATAGAACGTTGGACAAAGCAGACAGTGATAAGCATGAGTGTAAGAACATCAAGCAGAGAGTCAGTGGCATTAGAGTAAGAACATACAGAACGATAGAACGTTGGACAAAGCAGACAGTGATAAGCATGAGAGTAAGAACATAAAGAACGATAGAACGTTGTTCAAAGCAGACAGTGATAAGCATGAGAGTAAGAACATATAGAACGATAGAACGTTGGACAAAGCAGACAGTGATAAGCATGAGTGTAAGAACATATAGAAAGATAGAACGTTGGACAAAGCAGACAGTGATAAGCATGAGTGTAAGAACATATTGAACGATAGAACGTTGGACAAAGCAGACAGTGATAAGAATGAGAGCAAGAACAAAGCAGACAGTGATAAGCATGAGAGTAAGAACATAAAGCAGAGAGTCAGTGGCATTAGAGTAAGAACATACAGGACGATAGAACGTTACATTCCAATCACGGTTCCTCGTTCTTAGTATCAAATGAATACTTATTGGATACTGATTATTTAATAAAAAAATCTTGAATTTCTTTATAATATGCAGAAATATATATAATATTTATTATGCTTAACTAAATGGAAACGCGTAAAATATAACCCATGATGACCCTAAATTATCGATTCGTATCTAGTAATTACTTAGGACTAAAGGTAATATAATCAAAAGTAACAGAAACGCATTCGATATTGATTACAAAATCCAAATAATATCTGAAATTTCCTTCTGTAATAGTGGCGACAATAGACGGAGGACAAACGGTTCGTTTTCCTGGCATGTTCATCCAACACATCCCTAGGGCATATTGATGCCAAAAGGATAAAGGCTAGATTATTTGTGGATTTCAGACATTAGATGTTGTAAAATTGCGCAATACTGAAGACAACTGACAGGGATCGAATTGAAAGAACAGTAATAGTTTGATGCATATTTCGATTGCATCCAGTTCAATCTTCTGTAAATTCTTTGGGAATGTTTTCATAGTCTATTGTGGAGATTCATGAAAATAAGCAGAGATGACCCTCCTGAGTAACATCTGTATCAGGAATCAAATCTGTGTAATGGAGATTATAGTAGAGATGACTAGACACTAATGTCAATGAGCTTAGCTCTCGGAGCCTGGTTTATCAAACAGCGAAACTCCTGGCGTAGGCTTTTTAAATACCTGATAAAGCCTACGCTGAATTTCATCAAACGATGTAACTCGACGTTTAGTATAGATTTATTTAAAATTCAATCTTTTGGCCTTTACTAATTGTAGGCTTTAGACAATATAATGACATTAGTCCTCTATTAAGTTTATGCTTAAGGCACTGTAATGGCATTCGTCTTCTACTAGGTGTAGGTTTAAGACACTGTAATGGCATTAGGCTTAAGGCACTGTAATGGCATTAGGCTTAAGGCACTGTAATGGCATTAGGCTTAAGGCACTGTAATGGCATTCGTCTTCTACTAGGTGTAGGTTTAAGACACTGTAATGGCATTAGGCTTAAGGCACTGTAATGGCATTAGGCTTAAGGCACTGTAATGGCATTAGGCTTAAGGCACTGTAATGGCATTCGTCTTCTACTAGGTGTAGGTTTAAGACACTGTAATGGCATTAGGCTTAAGACACTGTAATGGCATTAGGCTTAAGACAATGTAATGGCATTTGGCTTCTACTAAGTATAGGCTTAAGACACTGTAATGGCATTTGTCCTCTACTAATTGTAGGCTTAAGGCATTGTAATAGCATTTGACCTCTACTAAGTATAGGCTTAAAACACTATAAGAACATTTCACCTCTACTAAGTGTATGGTTAAGACACTGTAATGGCATTTGACCTCTACTAAGTGTAAGTTTAAGACACTATAAGAACATTTCACCTCTACTAAGTGTATGGTTAAGACACTGTAATGGCATTTGACCTCTACTAACTGTAGGCTTAAGACACTGTAATGGCATTTGACCTCTACTAAGTGTAGGTTTTAGACACTATAAGAACATTTCACCTCTACTAAGTGTATGGTTAAGACACTGTAATGACCTTTGACCTCACTAAGTGTATGCTTAAGACATTGTAATGGCATTTGACCTTTACTAAGTGTAGGCTTTAGACACTATAATGACATTTGTTCTCTAGTAAGTGTAGGCTTAAGACACTGTAATGACATTTGACCTCTACTAAGTGTAGTCTTAAGACATTGTAATGGCATTTGTCTTCTAGTAAGTGTAGGCTTAAGACATTGTAATGACATATGACCTCTACTAAGTGTAGGCTTAAGACACTGTAATGACATTTGGCCTCTACTAAATGTAGGCTTAAGACACTGTTATGGCATTTGACCTCTACTTAGTGTAGATTTAAGACAGTGTAATGACATTTGACCTCTACTAATTGTAGGCTTAAGACACTGTAATGGCATTTGACCTCTACTAAGTGTAGGCTTTAGACACTATAATGACATTTGTCCTATAGTAAGTGTAGGCTTAAGACATTATAATGGCATTTGACCTCTACTAACTGTAGGCTTAAGACACTGTAATGGCATTTGACCTCTACTAAGTGTAGATTTAAGAAAATGTAATGACAATTGACCTCTGCTAGCTGTAGGCTTAAAACACTGTGAATGCATTTGTCCTCTAGTAAATGTAGGCTTAGGACACTGTAATGGCATTTGTCCTCTACTAAGTGTAGGCTTAAGACACTGTAATGGCATTTGAAATCTACTAACTGTAGGCTTAAGACACTGTAATGGCATTTGACTTCTACTAAGTGTGGGTTTAAGACACTATAAGAACATTTGACATCTACTAAGTGTATGGTTAAGACACTGTAATGACCTTTGGCCTCACTAAGTGTAGGCTTAAGACACTGTAATGACATTTGACCTCTACTAACTGTAGGCTTAAGACACTGTAATGGCATTTGACACCTATTTAGTGTAGGTTTAAGACACTATAAGGGCATTTGACATCTACTAAGTGTATGGTTAAGACAGTATTATGACCTTTGGCCTCACTAAATGTAGGTTTAAGACACTGTGATGGCAATTGACCTTTACTAAGTGTAGGCTTAAGACATTATAGTGACATTTGACTTCTACTTAGTGTAGGCTTAAAGGCCGAGCTTGACCTACATGAAAATCCGGTGGTAGTGCAATTAAGCGTATTTGGAGTTGGGCGGTCCTTGCCGCTGTAGCAGAGATAAAAATACCACACAGCGTGTTTCGGCCGAGTACAAACACGTACTTCACATATATGGGTAACTTAACAAAGTGAAGGCTAAATACACATCACAGAAAACATTAAATATTAATTACACCTCGTACTTGAAAATACCTAAGATTAGTTTTATGCTATAACAATCGTTCGAATATTTTCAAAACAAGTTATATAGAAATGTAATAGACCTCCCCCCCCCCCCCTTCCGATAGAAAACTGGCAATTGCATCCTTTATCAATTAGCAAAAGTGACATATGTCAGTATACAGTATTTTTATGATAGGTATTAAATATGGAAGGAAAACAGAAATTAAATTTAAATGTTACTGAGTTGAAATTAAAAGCCTTGAAAACTTTATTTATGCTTAACAATTGGGACTTACACCTCCTTGACCCACCACAACACACTGGAATTGGCGGGAGTTCGTACGCGCTATTCCAGGGAGTGGACAAAGTGACTCCGACGGACTTTGGTGAAAATACTATTATATGCGATGGAGACGAACATAATGCCGAAGAGACATTTGTAATATCGCAAGACCCAAACAGTGAAGAGTGTCCGCTTTGTTTATGCAGACATTGCATAACGGACGAAAGTAATACTCATGCAGTTGTGGTGGGAATCCGAACCCAGTTTAACTTATCAACGGAACTCTAAGATAAGAAAAGACAAATAAATAAGGTTTTGGACTATGTTATTGCATCGCGGTGTGTGGAACGATCAAAGATACATTGACAGAAAATCTAGAGCACTAGAACACAGACGCGAAGTGCCTTCGTGTGTAGTGAATTTGTTGAGGTCATGGCTTCCCAATCCAAAGGATAAACCGTACATGGGACATATGTGGGAATAAAACTTACTCATGATGCAGTCTAATTAAAACCAAAAAAGTATAAGTACAAACAATTTTGATTTTCGGTTTTATACCACCCAACATCGGAATGCACAAATTGTCGTTATACAATAGAATAAATACACAGCAAACAATGTTTAAACGTATTATGTGTTCTATATATTCGTGGATGTACTTGGATAATCAGAGACAGACCAGTAAGTCAACTTATTATTCTATATAATTATAGATCTTTTGTTATTACTTTGACGAGGCACTCCTGCTATCACAGTTGGCGCTAAATTTCTTATCAGACCGTCAACATGTGCTGCTACTCACACTACATCCGGTGTAAACAAAAACACACGAAAACACGCCCACTAACGAACGAAATTGAATTTGAAATTAGATAATGAGGTCTGCTTCAGAACTTTGATGAATAAATATATAATTATGGGAAAGTTTCATTACAACATTAGTTGATACGAACTTGTATATTACGGAGAGGAATAAGCACAACAATTTTCGTGAGTTAAATCGACGTAATTGTTGATAATTTTACAAATTTATTGCTGCAATCTGAACGTGTCTCGAAAAATCAAATCTACCACCATTTTCTTGATTGGCCGCTATTTATACTCCGATATCGGCCTTTAAGACACTGTAATGACCTTTGACCTCACTAAGTGTAGGCTTAAGACACTGCAATGGCATTTGACCTCTAACTGTAGGGGTAATGGCATTTGTCTTTTACTAGGTGTAGGTTTAAGACACTGTAATGACATTTGGCCTTTATTAAGTATAGGTTTAAGACACTGTAATGACATTTGTTCTCAATTAAGTGTAGGCTTAAGACACTGTAATAGCATTTGACCTCTACTAAGTAGGCTTAAAGCATTGTAATGACTTTTGCCTCACTAAGTGTAGGCGTAAGACACTGTATTGACATTTGGCCTCTACTAAGTGTAGGCTTAAGAGACTGTAATGGCATTTGACATCTACTAAATGTAAGCTTAGACACTGTAATGACGTTTGGACAATAAGCGTAGACTTAAGATATTGTAATGACATTTGACATCTACTAAGTGTAGGCTTAAGACACTGAAATGACTTTTGGACTCACTAAGTGTTGACGTAAGTGTAGGCTTAAGAGACTAATGATCTTTGGCCGCACTAAGTGTAGACTTAAGACACTGTAATGACATTTGACATCTACTAAGTGTATGCTTAAAACACTGTTATGACTTTTGGACTCACTAAGTGTAGGCTTAAGGTACTGTAGTTACATTTGGCCTTCAATGTTTCCTATCAGTAAAGAGGTAGAACATTATCTACGTTTAAATAAACCGGACACGTAGTTTACCTTATATGAATTTTGTGTCGATCATTTTTACTTTGGCACCGTTTAATAACATACAGGCTATGTTTAAAAGGAAAATATGTCCTGATCATACACACTCGTGGCAGTGTGCAGTGGCGGATGCAGGATTTCTGAAAAGGGGGGCCCAAATGGGTATTAGCCAAACTTCTGAGCCATTTTTCGTGCAAAATCTGGATTTTTACTAATAAATATGTTACCAAAAGGGGGGGGGGGCGGACCCCCCTCTACATCCGCCACTGGTGTGGCAGGAGCTCTTGTAAAGAGACACATGAGAATACATTACACTATTGAATAATTCAGTGCAACATTTTATGTAATAAACAATATTTGTTTCTCCCGACCAACTTCCGCAATGCTAATTAACGAATAAAGCAACTAGTAACTCTGGAGGGCGACCCAGGTCTATAAACCCGCCCAACCTATTTTATCATATGGGTATCTGTCCAATGTATCGTAGAAGGCACAGAAAACAAAGAAAATTGGATACCTCAAGTCACAAGTCAAACAGGGGACCTCTAAGTCACAAGCCACGCACGCTATCAAATTGGGGACCACTTAGCCACAAGCAAAGCACTCTATCAAACTGAGTACCTCTTAACTAAGCAAAGCAGTGAAACTCGGGACGCTTTTAGTCACAAACCATGCACGTTATTAAACTGGGTACCTTTTGGTCACAAGCCAGGCACGCTATCAAACTTGGGACTTCTAACTTAGTCCCTAACTAAACAATCTGTGACACTGGGTAAATCTTTGTCACAAGCCATACACACTATCACACCAGTTACCTCTATGTCACAGGCCAAACAATCTATCAAACTGGGTACCACTTAGCCACAAGCACTCTATCAAACTGGGTACCACTTAGCCACAAGCCAAGCACTCTGTCAAACTGGGTACCTCTTAGTCATAAGCCACGCACTCTATCAACCTAGGTATCTCTTAGTCCCAAGCCAATCACGCTACCAAACTTGGTACCTCTAAGTCACAAGCCAATCACGCTACCAAACTTGGTACCTCTAAGTCACAAGCCAATCACGCTACCAAACTTGGTACCTCTAAGTCACAAGCCAAGTACCGTATCAAACTGGGTACCACTTAGCCACAAGCCACGCACTCGATCAAACTGGGTACCTCTATCTAAGTCACAAGCCACGCACGCTATCAAATTGGGGACCACTAAGCCACAAGCCAAGCAAACTACCATACTGGGTACCTCTAAGTCACAAGCCACGCACGCTATCAAATTGGGGATTACTTCGCCACAAGCCAAGCACATTACCAAACTGGGTACCTTCGAGTCACAAGCCACACACGCTATCAAACTTGGTATCTCTCAGTTATAAACTAAGCACGCCATTTAACTGGGTACCTCTTAGTCAAAAGCAATGAACGCTATCAAACTGGGTACCTCTTTGTCACAAACCAAGCACGGTATCAAACTAGATACCTCTTAGTCCCAAGCTAATCACGGTATCAAACTTGGTACCTCTTAGTCACAAGCCACGCATTCTATCAAACTGGGTACTTCTTAGTCACAAGCCACGCACGCTATCAAACTGGGGACCATTTAGCCACAAGCCATGCATGCTATCAAACTGGGAACCTCTTAGTCACAAATCAAGCACGCAGTGAAACAGTCAAAAGCCACGCACGCTATTGAACGGGGTGCCTCTTAGTCACAAACTAAGCACGTTATCAAACTGAATACCTTTTAGTCACAAGGCAAGCACACCATCTGCTTTTCTTCTCTGGCTCCAAATAATAAATGAAAGAATCTCTTGTAATATAAAACAAAAGCGGACAGAGAAATATCCACTAGTTTGTTAGTGGAAAGTAATGTAATATTACGCAGTAATGACCATTAATATTACTCATTACCATATTTTTGGCATAAGAGAGGGTATGACAGAGTTTTGATGATAATCTTTTCTATTGAATCCTAACTCATAATAAAGCCAAGCTGTCATTGCATAGAGATATTTCCTAGAATGATGTATTCTGTGAAATCTTATGGGGAAATTCTCCTTTTTATTGATAAAATCGGATGTTGTTATGATGTAGAGTACACTAACATTACTTTATAATAACCGGGAATGTATCATATCTCACTGCTTTATTATAGGAAAGTGCGGATGAAGTATAAAGCACTCATTAGTTATTCATAAAATAACGACGAACCTCATTTTATCTGTTGCGTCACGCAGTAGGTGTTCCTGTCAGTATGGAATTATTACTCTTCTGTGACGCTTGATCTGTTCATGTCAATTAGGAATTGTAACTCTTACATGACACCTGATCTCACTTTCCTAAGATATATTCTATACTTCTACGTTTACAATTATGTGTTTTGTTAAATGGATAAAATATGAAGTATAAGTCTCCCCGTCAACATACGAGCTTCAGACGCCCTGAAAACAAAACCCTCGTTGCTCAAATGGAATCAAACAGTAAGATATTGTGGTGATTAATCAACACGAGTACTACAATATCTGTATCTTATGGTGTATGGTTAAATACACTTTTATCAATCTAAAACCTGTGATTTTACCACTTTCATATTTTCACAGGGATTTCGTCTTTCCATACATGTCCCTAATGTTGGTAGGAGCCACTAGGCTTCCATTTTACTATCGTGCAGTAGGTTGTAGTCTTCTCAATACAAAATAGGTTCTCTTACGAATAGTCATTTATTTTTTTTTCACTCATCAGCACAAATCAGGACGCCATCAATATGCGTGCGACATAACTCTGAATTCTTGTTTGCAGACGTCGGATATGATCCCGAATTCCTGTACAGTGTATTTTGATGTAATTCAGTCCGCTTTATGTTTTAAGTGTATCATATTGACAAACATTTTATATTTACTACTTTATATAAATCATGTACAGAACGAATGGCTCATAAGCATTCTACTATGTTTTCCCTGTATAACGATTTGTTACAGTGAGAAATCACTGCAACAAATCGTTATACAGGGAAAACCCCAAACTATAAGATCAATACTGTTTTCTCTTTACGAATTTTTCAAAAAATCTAGTTATATCACTTCATTCATCATTCAGACTCGTGTTTTAGTTTATCTGTTAAAACAGATATATAGGGATAGAAATGTACAAGGACAGCGTAAGGAAAATAAAACATTACATGATATTATTTTCCTCTAGGTAAATACGTCTGCGTCATCATTCAGTGTTTGGAACTCTTCATTACAATCAAAAAGTCCGTTACATGTGTCTATTTCTCTGTCGTTAATTTCTGGAAGTGTTGGTATCTCAGCTATAACATCGGGTTCAGAACGAAGACTTTGGTTTCTATTGATATTGTCATTTTGAGTAGATCCTGTTAAGCTGCTTCGAAACTGTGACAGCCGTTCACTTCCGTAAGTCTGCAGTTCCGATAACCTCCTTACGAATGTGTTTTGTCGACGTTTGATATATTTCACAAAGCATATGATATTCTCTTTCCTTAGGAGAATGTAGACCCATGGATCTAGAATTTGATTGAAAGAAGCCAAACGGACAGCAACAAGGTCGCAACTTGTACACAGTGGTGCTATGGTGATTTGATTGATGATGATACGTACCTGTAACACATAGTACACAAGAATGGTCAGTTCGCAGCATAGTTTTTTATATATATATAAAAAAAGAATAGATATATAATATTGTTTTGATATATAATACTGCTACCGGGGTATTCATAAATTCATCTCGCTTACGATATTCTGATTACAAAAATGCATACTTTTATTTTTTATAATTAATACCTTTGATATACAAAGAATGCTCCGGTGATATTTTTTTCCAAATGAAAAAACTGTATAAAATCTGTTTCAACTGGTACGTTAATCAGTGGGTGATGGAAATGCCTGTTCCGTTTAATAAATGGACAATATAGAAATTAACAAGGATTTATGAATAAACCTAAATTTTGTTTAATAGATATTGTGTTATGCTTCTATATGACCAGAGAAAGTGGACGGGGCCGGATGATTCACTATTTCGTCTTGCGCTTGGAAGCTCAAGAATTCTGAACTCGCTGGTCAATCAGGAAAGGCGACTCCCCTTTGGTAAATCAGTAAAGCCTTTGATACATAACAAAAAAAAAAGGAAAAAGGATAGTCCGGACACAATGTGTCTGGTTTAATCAATAAAGAGTTGCCATCATGATATACTCTCAATATTGTCTTTGCATATATTTATATGAATATTCTGTGTAGATCTTTGTGTATGTATTGTACTTTACTGCGATATATTACATATATTTCTCTTCAATGCATGTATATTCATGGGAAAAAATTATTGTCATTCTCATTGTTCTGTTATTCTCTAACCAATCTCTTCACCTTGATTAATATAGGTAAGCATAAGTCGAATGTCATTAGGAAAAAAGGAAGTGTCTTTTTTTTTTACTTCATTCGAATTTCTTAGAGAAAAGCAAGAAAGGTATGGCATAAACAATTATAATTTAGTATTTATTTATTGATAGTTGCATGTCTCTTCTGGGTGTTCTTTAAAACTTGTTTAATATTTTGTCGCCGAGAAACATTTTACTGCACAAAGTTTACATTTTACATAACAAAGCTGTACATTTTACTGTTACATAATGACGAAATCAATTTGTCGCTTCCGTTATTACGCATGTTAGCATGTTTTGTTTTATCACAAGAGCTGCAAATCATACTGTGAATTGTGAAAAGAAGATTTGTGCTATGAAGATATGTTCGTCACAATTTCAATGCCAAACGTTGCTGAGGAGAAAAGTTATGATACACCGAGCAGCATTAGCCAATCAGTTGTAAAAACATTATACTTAGAGCATTTCCATGAGGATTTTATAGCATAGTTTTAAATATGGAACAAGAGTATTCACACTTGAATAAATGCTTTTAATTATAGATGAGGAAATAAGGTGGAAATCCTTAACGTTACAAGACTGTGCGAGGTCGCCAGCAGATAATTTATCATTATTGCTTTGACGGTGTGGAAGGATTTGGAAAGTCAACGAAGACTTCAAGTGACTTGGATTAATATTAATATCTCTAGATATACATATTGCAGAGGGAGCCCGTCTAAGACTGATGATTTTGTTCGATGTGACCGTAGAATACAGTTTCTTCCCTTGTGTCATGTACCACGCTCATAGTGCTAAAACATCATTAGGAATACCTGCCTTAATCTGTTTACCGGTGCTGTGATCATATTTATAGCGATTGGGAACTGAACTCTGTTATACAACACTTTTAAAATATATGTAAAAATGATATTAAAGATATTTTGTGTTTGTTAGGCCGAAATATTTTCGCATGAATACACTGCTCCCAGACTTGACAGCCATGTCATAAGGGTTAAGCAATGTATTGAAAGATATCTGGAGTTCGACATATACCGGTACATTTTTGCAGGAGAAGAAATGACAGGGGATTTTTTGTTATAAAAGCGTGTTTTTTATTTATGATGATTAGGAAAAAATTGTAGTTCTACAGAATCCAAGTTTTGACATACAATAACATAATCATGGTATGTAAATCGATGCAATGCGATACAAACTAATGGCGCGCTAATCTGAGCAAAACTGGTTTATGTTTATGACAAAACCCATATACCTCATTTCTTCTTTGTTGGACTTTACCGTTAGCTCGCATGAAGAGTACATTGTCGATGATTTAGTAAGAAACCAAAAAAAAAAAAAAAAACAAAACAAAACAAAAAACAAACCAAAAAAAAAAAAAAAAAAAAAAAAAACAAAAAAAAAAAAAAAAAAAAAAAAAAAACGAAATGACACCTATATGTTTTTTTTACCATTAGTATTTGGATAATGCTTTGATGCACTTTATTGCCGTTTACTTGTATGTCTTTCATACATGTTACATCTATAAACTGTACTTGTAGAAATACGTTTTGTTTGTTTGCATTGTATCTTAAAATCAGATACGTTTAGTTAAAGACTTGACCTACTAACAATAAAATGCCACCAAATTGTACTCCATTAAAATATCAGAGTAGCATAATAATATTGTAATGCATGATATAATTGAATTGTATTGTAGATAAAATACCTTATTCGATAAATATGAAAATTGTTGTCTTTATATAAATACTGAGATTAATGAAGTTAGTATCAGAACTTTAGTGAATACTTGCCATAATCCAACAGATTCCAAAAATAACAAAACAATAAAAATTGTAGTAAAAATTATATAAGTTATAATAATAATAATAGTATTAGTACTGTGGTGAATACTTGCCATAAAGGATGTCTAACATTAAAAAAATAAGAAATAAAAACATAATAACAATAAAAACGTTAGTATTATTACAGCAGTGAATACTTGTCATAATGGGTGTCCAATAGATTCCTAAAATAACAAAATGATAATAGTAATAAAAATGAAAATAATAATGATATCTATATTAGTACTGCAGTGAATACTTGCCATAAATGGTGTCCAACAGATTCAAAAATAACAATTAATAATAATAATAATAATAATAATAATAATAATAATAATAATGATGATCATAATAATAATAATAATAATGATAATAATAATAGTAATAATAATAATAATAATAATAATAATAATAATAACGGTAGTATTAGTACTGTGGTGAATACTTGCCATAAAGGGTGTCCAACAGATTCAAAAATAACAAATAATAATTAATAATAATAAAAACGGTAGTATTAGTACTGTGGTGAATACTTGCCATAAAGGGTGTCTAACAGATTAAAAAAAAATAAGAAATAAAAATATAATAACAATAAAAACGTTAATATTATTACAGCAGTGAATACTTGTCATAATGGGTGTCCAATATATTCCTAAAATAACAAAATGATAATAATAATGAAAATAATAATGATATCTGTATTAGTACTGCAGTGAATACTTGCCATAAAGGGTGTCCAACATACTCATTAATAATAATAATAATAATAATAATAATAATAATAATAATAATAATAATGATAAAACGGTAGTATTAGTACTGTAGTGAATACTTACCATAAAAGGTGTCCAACAGATTCCAAAAATAAGAAGTATTCCAAATAGAAACACCATCAAGTAGATGTCATTATGCTTCCTGGTGCGGTTGCTGATACTGTTTACACTACTTTTTCGTTGCTGCTCATTTTTGCGATATCGCTCTTTGCCCAAAACCACTATGAGGATGATGTTAAATACAGTGGTCAACCCTATCACCGACAAACCCAAAGCCGCATAGAAAGAGGAATAAATACGTTGTATGGTTGCTTGACCATGGAAGTCAAAGAAACACCAAGAACCCGGAGAATGGATAACATTGTTTCCAACTTTTGCGATCGGCATGACAGCGATTAAAATGGAAGCTAAGAATAATGTAAGCATGAGAATATTGACGACTTTTGGTGTCATGTGTGCTTTGTAAAAGTACGGGAAACAAACAGCAAGAAATCTGTCTAACGACATTAGACCCACAGTAAACACTGTCGATAATCCAGCAAAAATCATGAAAAACGAAAAATAATCGCAAATGTGCTGGCCACCTACCCATTGCAGGTGATTCGAATATACGACGAGAGTCACTGGTGAAGTCGCCAATATTCCTGAAAAATCAATCACAGCTAAAATTCCAACAAGTCTATTAAACGTTTTCCATTTGTGCTTTTTGGAAGTTCTAAATAACACATACAATGCTAGCAGGTTGCCACAGCAACCAGAAACGAACATGATGATAATTAACGTGTTTGATGGTATGGCGAGAAACATGCTCTCTGATGTGTTGAACGATTTATTTAGTGCTTCATTCCGTAAATCAGAAGTCCAATTATAATCATATGTCGACATTTTTCAAGCAGGCAACGGCATTTTGTATTTAATCACACCCTTACACTTATAACAACATCAGTTCCATTACTGTCTGCAACACAATCAAATTCCATTTCTCAAGAGATGTTCTCTGAATCCTTTGTGTAAATTAAAACTGAGCACGTTATTTGCAATGTACATGCTTAAAAATGTAAAACAAATACGGTGTAGTTTAATCATACAGCCATCATTCAACAAAACCGTACATATTTAAACAAAACATGGCACTGTGACATATTTGTACATTCCGTCGTTTAATGATGCGACAGAAGTAGGAATCTCACTGATAATTCTAGAATTAGACGGAATCGATTGAAAAATACTATTCTCATTGTAAACTTACTCGCACGGCTTCTATTCATTGGAGATCGTTGATTTGATTCTTGCCGTATAGTCGATCCCGTAATTTTCTGTAATATCTGAAAGGCATGACTCGAAACGTAAGAATGCAGTCCAGTATATACCTTCAATGATTTACAGTTGTCCATGTAAATAAGAGCAGGTGTTTGTTGAGAACCCCATGTCTGATGCAGTACAGTAGAGCAGGGTCCAGCGCCATAAACTGAGAAAATACTCAAGTCATAATTTCATATCCTCTCTTCAGCAATGAATTGATAACTGGGATTTGAATTTCACTGAGTTTTGTTCTATCGATAAATAGAATTAAACCATTCTGCATAACACTTTATTTGAATATTTAATAAAGTAATAAATCAAAATGAAATAATTGACTTAAGTATTTTCTTAGTTTATGGCGCCGGACCCAGGTATTTGTGGAGAACCCCCTGACTGATGCAGTAGAGCAGGTGTTTGTGGAGAACCCCCTGTCTAATGCAGTAGAGCAGGCGTTTGTGGAGAACCCCCTGTCTGATGCAGTAGAGCAGGTGTTTGTGGAGAACCCCTGTCTGATGCAGTAGAACAGGTGTTTGTGGAGAACCCCCTGTCTGATGCAGTAGAGAAGGTGTTTGTGGAGAACCCCCTGTCTGATGCTGTACAGCAGGTGTTTGTAGAGAACCCCCTGTCTGATACAGTAGAGCAGGTGTTTGTGGAGAAGCCCCTGTCTGATGCTGTACAGCAGGTGTTTGTAGAGAACCCCCTGTCTGATACAGTAGAGCAGGTGTTTGTGGAGAAGCCCCTGTCTGATGCAGTAGAGCAGGTGTTTGTGGAGAACCCCCTGTCTGATGCAGTAGAGCAGGTGTTTGTGGAGAACCCCCTGTCTGATGCAGTAGAGCAGGAGTTTGTGGAGAACCCCGATTCTGATGCAGTAGAGAAGGTGTTTGTGGAGAACCCCCTGACTGATGCAGTAGAGCACGTGTTTGTGGAGAACCCCCTGTCTGATGCTGTACAGCAGGTGTTTGTGGAGAACCCCCTGTCTGATGCAGTAGAGCAGGTGTTTGTGGAGAACCCCCTGTCTGATGCAGCAGAGTAGGTGTTTGAGGAGAACCCCCTGTCTGATGCAGCAGAGAAGGTGTTTGTGGAGAACCCCCTGTCTGATGCAGTAGAGCAGGTGTTTGTGGAAAACTTCCTGCCTGATGCAGAAGAGAGGGTGTTTGTGGATGATCCCCTGTCTGATGCAGTAGAGAAGGTGTTTGAGAGAACCCCCTATCTGATGCAGTAGAGCAGGTGTTTGTGGAGAACCCCCTGTCTGATGCAGTAGAGCAGATGTCTGTGGAGACCCCCTGTCTGATGCAGTAGTTACTTCTGTCTCCTCCTGTTTAAATAATGACCGGAAACTGTTATTTTAAAGACATTTTCTATCTTCAAGAGCAATAACTCTGTCAGAAATTACCGTAACACACCCACATTCGAACTGACCTGCATTTTCCCTTGATACATCTATATACCCAATATCAATTTAATCCATCAAACCTTCAAAGAGAAAATGAGCGGAAACTGAATGATGACGGAATAGGGTAACACTGTATGCCCCCGGCTATTTCATAACGCGGCATAAAAAAACTGAAGTCATGGTTAGCCAACAAATTTCACACTTATGTTGACGGTTGACACTTATGTTGACGGTTCACACGCGCATTGCTATTAATTCCATTTCCCTACAAGTAACGTGCTGGACTACGTCGCCGATGTGTGCTGTTATGCGTTCAAACACATCTCAGATCTCGCGTTTGGTTGTGTTAGTGTCCAGTGTTTGTTTGTGTTAGAGTTCAGCGTAGGTTTCTACAATTTTTCAGTGGTATCGTGCCGGAGAGTTATCTATCTCTAGAGATAATACAATGATTTGACCCGATTGATTGAATGTCCATCATGACGCGTTGTTGAGTGACACAAGAACACTTACTTTCGTTCTGAACGTTACATTTTACACGAATAATCAGATGATGTGTATATTTACATAAGTGAACCGGACTCTTTATGTATATCGTATGTAACAATACCTTTAGTAAGTTGGTTGTTTCGATGTTTCCTACTTCGCTTCTAGGTATATATGCGTCATATCGTCATTTTCCTTCACCATCACTTGATCAAATTCAGAAGAGACTCCTATAATTCTGGAGTTTACGATTTAATATCCGATCCGTATTTACACTTTGACTTCCAGACGAGAAGCTCACTGACTTACGATGAGAGAAGCTCACTGACTTATGATGATTTATTGACATTGTAAATCGATTTTATGTATCCACCGACAAAAGATAAATCACATGATATTGTCAAAATGAACCATCAGCATCTGTTCACTTTTGGGGGAAATGCTCCAAAATAGACATATCCCAAGTTATTTGAAATTGATCTAAATTCATTACTTCAGACATAGACATATTTAACCTCACTGAGTGTGTTTCAAAACCCAGCTGGATGCGTTGAGTATCGTTCAATAGAGCGATTTTCCTCACATTTTCCCTATAAATGGTTTTGAAATAATTGTTACGTAAATTATTTGATAAAATCTAATTTCATAGCTGCAAAGCATAATTTCATCGTCTGATTTTATTATTACTACGCTAGAGAGAGAAAAGTACATGTGTGTAGGTGTGTGTAGATGCGTATGTGAAGTTATGTGTTTGCGTGTCTTTGTATGCGAGTGCGTTGTGAAATAAACTAACATTGTAAGTAGTGTACGTGTAAACCTTTATCGATGGTAAAATACATCTCTATACAATTTTTGTGAACCCTTTGTTTTCTAGAAATCGCTGAATTGATAGATTTAGTAACAATAGCCATGATCTATAGTCGATGATGATATTACAAAGTTTTACATCAAAGTTTTAAGTCTAGGCAGAATTAGAAAGAATACATCATATAGATGTGTTACTGCCAGCAGATGAGGTCTCGAACAATAAGTAAAAATACAAAACACTGCGACGTATTTTGCTAAAATTGTAAGCCCTGCTGCATACATGGCGAATGTGCGTCGTTTCTATGGCGTATCACGTCTAAGGTACATAACACTGCGACATACGTGTGGCGATTAAAACGTGACCACGGCGTACCTTTCGTTACCACGGCGTAACTGTTCGCGAGGCGTTTCCCCCTTATGTGTGACATTACTCGCGGCGCTTACAAGGTGTATAAAGAAGAAGTCTAGGGAATTCTTCTTTTATCATTTCCAGAATGCCATCCAAGAGGTCGGTAAGGAAAGGAGGGAGAGGGAAAACAGTGTCCAGCCAGCAAGTGGTACAGCGGCCTCTACCTGAGCACGAGCCCGAAGCCTGAGAAGGTAATGAAGGAGCCAAGGCTATGCCACCTACTCCCTCTGTTACATCAGGTATTGCATAAGAGCAAGGAAGTGAGTCATCATCTTTTTCCCAAGAAACAAAGTTCATGGCTGAATGTAGAGTATTTTAAAAGCAGATAATTCTCAGCATTTATAGGTTCTCTATGTCTGATTCCACAGAACGTAGCAGATAAGCTTACTATGCCGTGGCAACGTTACCGACACACTTGCAACGTAGGAAATACTCCGACAACGCTACACATAAGTAGCGGCAACGACGCAGCAGGGAACGATACATAATTTGTACGCCCTACATACACAAGGATCGCAGACAAAAACAATTCCCACTTTCTATATTTATCGTTCGCCATGGATAAGAAAAGAACGGCTTGGGTAGGCATAAGCAACGCTTTGTACGTCGCACTTTCACCGTAGTTATGTCGTGTTTTATCGGTAATGCGTTCGCACGGCGTTGTAAGAGTATAAGCAACGTTCCCGCTGCGTCACTTCTGCATTTCTTTCGTTTGTACGACGTACTTGTGACGTAGAGGCTGCTGCTTATGTGTTACGTAATTTTTAGTGCGCTCATAAACAAGAGGCCCAAGTGGGCCTATATCGCTCACCTGAGCACAAAGTGCATATTTACAAGCAAGCAAGAAATTCTGTGCAGGGGTTCTGGAGAGGAAGATGAAAATGTGTCAATCAAACAGAGCCAATGGCGGCCATCTTGGATTACGGGTCGCCATGAAAAACCTATACTTGGTAGAGGACCTTGAGTACTTACTTTCTATGCAGTTTGGTGAAATTCTGTGCGGTGTTTCTGGAGAAGAAGTTGAAAATGTGTCAACCAATCAGAGTCAATGGCGGCCATCTTGGATCACGGATCGGCATAAAAAACACCAAACTTGGTTGAGGACCTTGAGTACTTACTTTCTATGCAGTTTGATGAATTTGTGTGCAGTGCTTCTGGAGAAGAAGTCGAAAATGTGTCAACCAATCAGAGTCAATGGCGGCCATCTTGGATCACGGATCGGCATAAAAAACAAAAATATGGTAGAGGATGTTGAGTACTTACTTTCCATGAAGTTTGATGAAATTCTATGCAGCTGTTCTGGAGAAGAAGTCGAAAATGTGTCAACCAATCAGAGTCAATGGCGGTTATCTTGGATCACGGATCGGCATAAAAACACAAACTTGGTAGAGGACCTTGAGTACTTACCTCTTATGAGGTTTGATGAAATTCTGTGCAGCCGATCTGGAGAAGAAGTTGAAAATGTTTCAAACAATCAGAGCCAATGGCGGCCATCTTGGATCACGGATCGGCATAAAAAACACAAAATTTGTTGAGGACCTTGAGTACTTACTTCCTATGGAGTTTGGTGAAATTCTGTGCAGCGGTTCTGGAGAAGAAGTCGAAAATGTAGAAAAGTTAACGACGGACGACGGACGCTGCACTATGACAATAGCTCACTTGAGCTACGCTCAGGTGAGCTAAAACATCGCACTCTTGCGTACTAAAGGATCATGCTACGTATCAAGGAGTATGTGCTACGTATGCTGGCGTTGCTTCATTATGGCGTATCGCAACTACAATAACGTCAACATACACGCGCACTTTGTGATTGTTATGACGTCATATATTTATGACATAGGTTGCCCATATCAAAGTGCCCACATCGAGAACAATGGATTGTCGGTGACTAAATGCAGATCCTGACGGATTTTAGTAGTTGCAAAATTGCGTATTCTTACTGCCGCGTATCATGAAACCGTACATACGAAAGCCCTATGTGTGATAGGGGTATAATGTACTCTAAAAGTCGTGTTAATCAGTTTTGGATAATACAAAACTCCAAAGACTTACTGCAAAGCTCAAAATTTCAAAATTTGTCTACTGTTAAATACATTGTCATACGATTTTTCTTCACTTTATTCCACTTTACCGTATGATAAATTAAAAAAACAACACTCTTAAATATTATCCATAACTGGGTATTCCCCAAAAAGGGGTTCACACAAACATTAATATATTGTATTAGGATATCCAGATACATATTTTGTGAAAAATCACTCGAAATCTAAAATCAAGTACTCTGAAGATGACATGAAAACAATTGACAATATGTGTTGTATTCGGCGACCAGGTCTTCCAGCAGACCATCGGAATCCCAATGGGCACCAACTGGGCTCCGTTATAAGCGGATTTATTACTTTATTTGTATGTAGCTGAATTCATAGAATAAGATGCAATTGACATTATCCTTTAATCTTATGATTGATTGAATAATGTTTTACGTCACTCGACGATTATTTCATGTATATGCTGACGGCATCTGCCTGATGCATTGCACACAAATATCTACTTTGGCAACGGGCCCACCCGAAGCAGTGAGGGATCTTTTATGTGCCACGCCTACCGTGACACGGGACTTCGGTTTTTACTGTCTCATCCGAAAGACAGAATACCGGTGCACCCTGGGCGGGAGTCAACCCGGGACCTCTCGATCACGAGCCAAGCACCTTATCCATTAGGCCGCACTGGTCCAATTAATCTTCAATTCAGATATTTTAATGTATTTTCTATAAATAACAAGAACTTTGATACATACCTGTACACAATATATCCCAATGAACTGAAAATTACATACGAGTATACAAAATATCCCAATAAAATGAAAATTACATACGTGTATACAGTATATCCCAATGAACTGAAAATTACATACTTGTACACAGTATATCTCAATAAACTGTAAATTACATACGTGTATACAATATATCTCAATAAAATGAAAATTACATACTTGTATACAATATATCCCAATGAACTGAAAATTACATACTTGTACACAGTATATCTCAATAAACTGTAAATTACATACGTGTATACAATATATCTCAATAAACTGTAAATTACATACTTGTATACAATATATCCTAATAAACTGAAAATTACATACGTATATACAATATATCCAAATGACCTGAAAATTACATACGTATATGCAATATATACAATAAACTGTAAATTACATACTTGTATACAATATATCCCAATAAACTGAAAATTACATACTTGTATACAGTATATCTCAATAAACTGAAAATTACATACGTATATACAATATATACAATAAACTGTAAATTACATACTTGTATACAATATATCCCAATAAACTGAAAATTACATACGTATATGCAATATATACAATAAACTGTAAATTACATACTTGTATACAATATATCCCAATAAGCTGAAAATTACATACTTGTATACAGTATATCTCAATAAACTGAAAATTACATACGTATATACAATATATACAATAAACTGTAAATTACATACTTGTATACAATATATCCCAATAAACTGATAATTACATACTTGTACACAGTATATCCCAATAAACTGTAAATTACATACTTGTATACAATATATCTCAATAAACTGAAAATTACATACGTGTATACAATATATACACTACACTGAAAATTACATACGTATATGCAATATATACAATAAACTGTAAATTACATACTTGTATACAATATATCCCAATAAACTGAAAATTACATACTTGTATACAGTATATCTCAATAAACTGAAAATTACATACGTATATACAATATATACAATAAACTGTAAATTACATACTTGTATACAATATATCCCAATAAACTGAAAATTACATACGTATATGCAATATATACAATAAACTGTAAATTACATACTTGTATACAATATATCCCAATAAGCTGAAAATTACATACTTGTATACAGTATTTCTCAATAAACTGAAAATTACATACGTATATACAATATATACAATAAACTGTAAATTACATACTTGTATACAATATATCCCAATAAACTGAAAATTACATACTTGTATACAGTTTATCTCATTAAAGTGTAAATTACATACTTTTATACAATATATCCCGATAAACTGAAAATTACATACGTGTATACAATATATCCCAATAAACTGAAAATTACATACGTGTATACAATATATCCCAATAAACTGAAAATTACATACTTGTACACAGTATATCCCAATAAACTGTAAATTACATACTTGTATACAATATATCTCAATAAACTAAAAATTACATACTTGTATACAGTATATCTCAATAAACTGAAAATTACATACGTGTTTACAATATATACCAATAAACTGGACAATAAGGACTACAGAATCCAATTCATGGGCTTCCACTTGATATTGACCGAGATGGTAGACTTACTACTTCACTGTATGACAGACGTGATGAATTTTGGTTGCCCCATTGTTATTAGTGACCTTTACCACCTGCGCAGGGTGTTTAGGAGTACCGGAGTATCAATTGATCCGATATAAGCGAGCTTTTTAATTTCGAGTATCGTTCGTTTATTTATCGAGGCAAATTACTGGGAGGAAAGTTATTATCACGAGGATATGAGATAGCACGCCTTAAATCAATATTCCGCAAATTTTACGGTCGCTATAAAGACCTTATTTGCTCATATGATAGATCTTGTCTGACATGCTGACTTCCTTATTTCAGAGTAGTTAGACCGTCTACATAACTACTTATAATACTGCATTATTTATACTGATCATGACATACACTAATCGTGACTACGGTTGTGTCGTTCGCTACTTCCGTGACTGAGAATATACTAATTACCATATATTGGTGGCATCATGGCAGGGGCAGTGTTTTTTTTTTCAAAGGTGCCTGTGCATTCTCGCTTGAGAATTTTTGGTCCCATTTGCGTAATGCTTAAAGATCAATGTTTGGGGAAAATATAGACAAATTTTGGGAAAAATCATTAAAACCTCCAGTAAGAAGGGCCCTTATAACGGATTAGAAAAAAAAACCCACTGGGGACAGACCAGTGGGCAGTGGATGCTTACTCATGCATGGTACCTGATGCCACCTGTTTTATCAGGGCTCCGTCATTGCTTGCATTATATACATACTGTCATGTTGTTTGGATCTTGAGTTCTGGAAATCGGATCGGTATCTCAGAGTTTTACACTACTTTGATGCTTTATCTGGGATTAGGTATTCACTACAATTTCAAGTAACAACAAAAACAAGATTTTATATAGGTGTTTCATATCAATATTCAGTTAGTTCCATTCATGGGTGTTTCATTCAAAATCGCGCCATTTCCATTTGTAAATACGAATACGTGTTGTTAATTTGATGACATGGAGATTCTTAAATTGTCACGCAGTATATTCCACGCAAGAATTCTAATATATACAAATCAAAAAAAAACAAAAAAAAAAAAACAAAAAAAAAAAAAATACATTGAACAATGTGTGTATATGAATCTGATATATTTTATGTTCAACTGCTTTTGAAATATAAAACTGATTTAATGTGTAAATTGGCATTTTTTCATTTTCTTGATTTTCTTGTTTTGTTGTGTTAACATAATTGTTATTGGAAATGAGAGAAGTTTCCATCAAACATATACAAGTATGATCCTGGCTTTAAACTTTATGGGTTTTTTTTTATCTATTTTGGAAATTCAGTCCATAACGGCTATCGGAACAGAAGACGCTTACTCGTCTCGCACACCTGGCTTAATCTCAAATTTCCGGGAATCCATGAATGGTTTGTGGTAAGTGGTATAAGTGGCATATCCTCACTAAATTTCGTATTCTTCTTTACAGCCTATAGTTTATCATATTATGACAAGATGAAGCAAGGCCCGATAAATAAATAAATAAATATATATATGTATATATATATATATATATATATATATATATATATATATATATATATATATATATATATATATATATATATATATATATATATATATATATATATATATATAGCGTTAAAGCGACCTCAAACTATATCAAACTAAACCAAATAGACTGGGTAGTTTAATATTTCTATAATAGACTGGATAGTTTAATATTTCTGTAATAGACTGGATAGTTTAATATTTCTATGATAGACTGGGTAGTGTAGTATTTCTATAATAGACTGGATAGTTTAATATTTCTATGATAGACTGGGTAGTTTAGTATTTCTATAATAGGTTTTGCAGCTGCCGCCAATGGTAATTTATGTCATGTGTGTACGTTGGTATCGATTGGTGTAGTGAACGGGTTGATAAATAATGAATGAGAGAATAGGACTTTAATTGATGGGCATGCAGGTGTTATCCCATACTCAAGAATGCCATAACTGCAGAATTTTCTGAAAATGGAATGAAAATGGGAAAGAAAATTCTCGATCGAGAGAGAGAGAGAGAGAGAGAATTTCATTGACAGAAAATATGCAATGCAGAAATTAAGATTGATGGGATACATGTTTATGAGAGAGTCAAAAGGGGAAAAATAGCGAAGTTAAATTATCCTTTAGGGAAAAAATAATCAATCTCAAATGTTTTATCTGTGGACATTTTCTACCAAGATGTAAATAGGTGAAAATAAGACAACAAATATGAAGCTGTTTTATTTTATTGATTTGTGGCTGTTTTTAAAATTAAATTCAAAGAAAACAAATTCAATCAAATCTCAATTCATTGAAAGTTCAGTTTAATGAAAGTTCATTTCCATCAATGTTCACTTCACTTAAATGTTCAATTCCAACCAAGTTCAGTTAAGATTCAATCAGCAGGTTAATAAGATTTCACAATATCTGTCACTTTGTAAAGATTGTCTCGTGAACCTTCGCGGCCAACTTAACTTCATGCAAGGTTGCCGAAAAGTCAGTACTGGATAATTCAGTAATTCATAAATGCAATGTGCTCCGGCCGGGAGAAGGGCGCCGAAGCACCTGCGCTTAATGATAGAACATTAATGAATATTACAGCGCTGGTGCCATGCTTAGGCAGCGAAGCTCCGAAAGTCGCCACTTTGCGAGAACAACCCCGGAAAATGGTCAACTATATGATTCAATACCGCGTCTGCCGTGACCACTCATTTAATTTCACTGAAAGTTGTGTATTTTATTTTCAGTCTTTATTATTTACTGCGGAGGGTGAAGGGTACACATGGCTATCAGACGACTTAAATGTTTCGCATGCTGCTTGAATTGAATTTAAAAATATGTTATTTCCTATGTCATTCAAGTGTATTCCATCCTTATTATACAAAGCCGGATTAAAGGGCAGGAGATTGGGATACTTAATATTGTAACCCCTTAAGACCTTCCTGGACACCGAACGATTCAGTCTCTTCGGCATCTTTCCATTGCCTCGGAGTTCTGAGGCGAGGAAAAATTGGGACAAACTTTTGTGTCGGGTAGAAGAACCGTGATTTCTGATATGAATTTTCTGAACCAAAACCTATGTCATTCGCCCAGCAATGAAGAAGTATAAAATGCGGATATTGTCCTCTGATGAGAGCATATGGTGAAGTCGACTTTTTTTATTCAAGAGTTTAAATCTACTGAGTACTTGCCTCCATACTGAAATTCCTGTCTTTTCCAAGTTGAGGTTGTAGCCCCCTGGGTGCTGAAATCCGAACATTTCAGCTTGCTTTAATATGGAGGAACCGAAAAGCCATTTGCTGAAAAAACTCTAAAACAATTCGTTATTGGGATTAGATATTTAACCAACAATAGAGCAAAGGGTACATAAAGATGAGAAATTTTTAAAGACACAATACTATAGTATAATCAATTTGTTAGTGAAATGGGTGGCAGCGAATGTATGACTTGTATGCATCAGTCATCCAATGACTGCAAGCTGAATATCATTGCTGTCCTTATTCGAAATGAGCGAGTTTTGTAATACCTACCTCCAATGTCAGCTGATGCCAATGCCCTACGTAGTACTGCAGTAAACTGGCATCTGGTCAAAGGTCTTTCATCATAAATATAGAACATATGCGCATTTCGACAAGTTAGGTCTCTTCAGTGATGCTCGTGGCCGAATGATTGGAATTATCAAAATATATAAAAATATGAAGAGCAGTGTTAAAGCTAAAATGACCAAAAAGTGAACCAAAGAATCTATCTAAGGACAGAGCTATGCATGAGGGAGATACTCCTTAGTTTTAGAGTGATTTACTTAATTTGATGACCGACAATTTGAAGTATATATTTCATGTCAGTACAAAAGCACTGAAAACTAGACTTATGATGCCCTCGGGGACTATCAGTCCACCAGCAGTGACACCAGTCTAGTGGTTATAATAAATATAGAACATATATACCTTTTAATCATAGTGACAGAAGAATAAGCCTATATGGGGCGACATAGCCTGAAATTTTTGTATGTTGCTATAAGCGCCAGTTCCGGTTTCTTTTATTAAATTATTATCAAGGTTGTGCCTCAACCAAATTGATCTGTCCTGGATGATCTGATCTATTCATTTCAAATAGATTTTAATGTGAGTTTTATTTATCAATGTAGCACTACTGTCATAGTAGCCACTGTCAACATCACCGGTATGAACACTTGTAGCAATGAATAATGACATTGGATATTATTGCAAGGGTGGATCCCTCTTATTTAAAAAAAAAAGGTTCGAACATATTTTGACAGAGGTCCAAGGAAGGAAAGGTGGTATGTTGTAGTGTATGTGTGTGTGTGTGGGGGGGGGGGGGGCACAATATTAATGACATGAACTTTTTTAGTTAAAATTCCAAATAAAAAATATGAAGTCTCTATCCCTCATGGTTCAAAAGTTGACAACAGACAGACAGACAGGACATAAACAATATGCCCCCGATCTATCGATCCGAGGACAAGAGGGCATCGACCTTGATGTCATTTGTAAGGCTTTATTAGTTGAGTACGCATGTGAAATACGAAGTCTCTATCCCTCACGGTTCAAAAGTTATGGCCAAGGTTAAAGTTGACAGACAGACAAACAAACAGACAATAAGACAGGACAAAAACATGATGTCCTCGATCTATCGATCCCGGGGCATAAAAAGGGGGCTATAGGTTTTCTCATGCTGAAACCATCTTATGTATACGTATTACCTCACAGTGGTATTAAACATGCACACTACATGAAGGGGAATGAAAATACGAGTTACATTTGCTTAAGCATAAACACCTTACAACAAACACTACACCTGTGCTTTATGAATTATATGAGCAAGAGTTATTTCGTTTAAAACGAAATTTCAAGTTACCATTTCTTTTACACATTTTCACAGTCTGTTGATGATGGGCAAGCCTTAAAAATGAAACTTACACAGAAAGTGAAAGAAAGAAAAATACGAATTGAAAATTTTTGTTTAAAGAGTCAAATGAAGCAAAGCAAACTGCACTTAATCTTTTAAGCATTTTGAAAAATGAGAAGAAAGTGAGCTTCTATACTCGAATACCTACATCGCACAATCCAGTCTTTTGAAGATATTTTAGAGTATTGCAGGTAGGGTTAGATATATGAAACAATGGAAATGGCCAAGTCGTTTGTGCAACCCACTGACCTATAAAAAAGTGGTTAGTAAATCTGTGGCTTTGTTACATTGGTTAATAGAAATTGACTCTGAAACATGAGTTTGTTTTAACCATGGTGAAATTCAGGTTAGGTCTCTTTTTTTTAAGATCTTATAGACAGATTTGGAATTTCCACCACAATGGCATTGCATTTTAGTACATTGGTAAAAGTTCTTTCTCAAACCATAGACACACTTGTTTTTAACCCCCTGAAGATGTAGTTGGTCAAGTCTGCCTCCATCATTAAAAGATTTTGCCCAGAATTTGCGACTTCATGCCTCCATGTGACCCTTGACAAAAGTCATTATTCACATTTATGTGCTGTGTATTACAAACAGTTTCCTGATTGGCTCCATGGCATCATTTCAATCAAATACTAACAAACTACACTACCTTTTGAATATCTAAACATCCTTTGTCTAGATCTTGCATGGAGATACAAATTCGCATAACCTTGACACTGTGAAGAAAAAACAAGTACATCTACTATATAAGAGTCATAATTTTTTTTTTAATTTATTCAATAATAACAATATAATAGTGATACAAGAATGCATGTAAATTCAAATACGATTACAATATTACTTGTATATAGTATGATATTTAATAATATGTTTGGGATATCTAATTTCATATTAAGTTCATAATTATCCTACGTCAATTCAATAAGCATTTTGGGATAAAAATTTCAGGAAAAAAATTTATTCTGAATCTCTTACACATGCATGTGATTCAGACATAAAAGCAAATAATTGAAAACACCAGTAAGAATTTTAAAATTTATTCAGATTTTGCAAATAACACTGCAATAATCTCTGCAGAAATGCATTGATTGAAAGGGGGTATTTATTTCCTTTACTATATAGTAACTTGTGCACAATACCTTCCCATGATTTTGCACATATGATTTGATCAATATGATAATCGTAATTAAAACCATTATACTTCATTGTGATTTTTTCTGCAAGAACTGATTTTATACATTATAATTGCAAATTTACTTTAAGCGGAGTCAAACTCGTAGCTAGCAAAACCATCCGATTATAAGTCCACCATCTTATCCACTTGACAATAAGTACTAATGATGTCTTGCATTTTTACATAAAATCAGAAACTTCTGTTGTGGAGATTTGAATGAATTTTTTTTAAAAAGGAGATTACAAAACAGTAAGAATGAGTAGGACATTTTGTTAAACAATACACTGCCTTTTTCATTGTGACATTTCCCAAAATGTCCACTGGTGTAAGTGTAAATGCAGATGTCTGTATTATAATAATATACACAATAAAGGTAACGATTAAAGTATAGCAACAAGATAAACCCTGCAATAGGTTACATAAAGTCAAATCAACAACACTCTGCTCTTTGTATGTACTAACATCATCCCAATACAACAACATAATTGCAGACAGGATACTAATAAACTTTTTTCTGTGATACGCTTATACAGTATGCCAAATTTAATGTGGTAGTTCTTCTTTTGGCTTGTTCTTTGCAAGTCCGCGTCTCCCCAAATAATCGCGTAATACATCCATTTTCCAGCATTCATTTGTAGAATATATTATACAAAATTACATGTGTACTAAACGCTGTACTATATACATAAATAACGAGTAATGAGTTAAAAAATCGAAGACCTTCACTGAACGATGTACACCGCCATTGTTTCCATTGTAAACAACGCGAAAGTTTTCCATACTGACACTTGACGCCATATTGCTGATATGACATAAGTGTGTATGGGACTATTGTCTTTACAAACGATTTCCTCGATTCGTAGGAAAGCACCGAATGCTAAAGTGAAGGCTGCTTTCAATAGAACTGCCTCGTAGGAAGTTTTGCATATTGCAGAAGTAATTATTTCATAAAGGACGACTGTAGTGATGGGAAGTTGGAAGTCCTTAGTTACGTCGTTTGTTCTCCACATTCCTTTAATGACCTTGGATACAATAAGAGCTTTAGTAGTATCACATGTGCTCTACATTTTACATTTAAATGAGAGCTATATATGAAAATGCTGTCGCAACGGCAATAACCGCGTGCAGACAAAGAAGTAATAAAATAAACTAGGCTGGAGTTACCTGATCATGCTAGCCATCAAAGATCTAAACAAGGTGGTCAACTGTTTGGGGCCATATTGAGATTAAATTGTGTGAAGAAAGGAATTTATCAAAGACTGCCAAGCCAGTGAAATAATTGTATATTACTGTAAGGCCATTTCTTGTTAATTTTATGTTTTGCGTCACCTTGAAATTAAAAAACCTACCAGCCAGCAAGGGAAAAAAATCATTTTTAACACTTCATCTTAATAAAATATAAGAAAAACTTGATTTGTTTAAAGAAATTAACAATTTAATAACAAATGGAATGTATAATGACTAGAATTTGAGATCATTGCAATGTCTTTGCTTGAATTAAAAGTAAAATTAAAAAAAAGCAGTATGTATTTGATTATAAACAGGTTGGGTGCAACATCTCATTTGAGAGATAATCACTCAAAAGAGTAACTATCACTGTTTTCAGTAATCAGTTTCAAGGAATGAACAGAAGTAAACAAGTACTAAAAAATAAAAATTTCAAAATTTTGACTTAAAAGGGTACATCTTTATAATATACTGAACATAAAATACAAAAGAAGTTGACCTTTTCAACTTACCATTTTGGAGTGTATAGCTGCAACATTTGTGCAGCTATAAACTCCAAAACAGTAAGTTAAAAATGTCAACTTGTATGTAAACTATATTCAGTATGTTGTAAACATGTGCCCTTTTGAATTTCAAATCATAATTCCAAAATTTTATTTTTAGTACTTGTTTACTTCTGTTCATTCCTTGAAATTGATTACTGAAAACAGTGATAGTTACTCATTTGAGTGATTATCTTTCAAATGAGAGGTTGCCCCCAACGTGATAAAGATGAGCATTTCTAACATTTTTAAAATTTGAATAAAATTAAAAAAAAAAAAGAGCAGTATGTATTTGATTATAAAGATCCCGATGAATGGGTTACAAAACATTTTATCAATGTCTTGTCGGACATAACTATTGGACTCTTAAATCTTGTACCAGAGCTGTCCCTAGCACTCGCCAAGTAAAGCCCCTCAAGTATTTGAGAATAAGTTTGCTCATTTTCAGCTGTAAATGGATAAGGCGATAGAATGCTTAATGAGTTTTGCGAAAGTGATACACATATTACCGTCCTAGCCATCCTCACCCTTATTTGGGGGCTAAAAAGCAGGTTTTTTTCGCGACGCAAGGGGGGGGGGGGCTTGCAAGTATCTTCCGTGTAACGATGACACTTGTCACAACGTTCAAAAGTCGTATTAAAAAGCGTTTAAAAGACTTAATTTTTTTAGTCTAAGTCGAGTCGCGCAAAAACTTTTGTCACACAAAATACTTTTGTGAAATTACGATTTTAAAGTGAATTTTAATGATATTTATTTTTTGTTGTTTTTGGTGGAAATGATTCAAAACCTACCCGCACGCGGACGCAAAACATAAAATTAACAAGAAATGGCCTAAGGCACGCGTCTTTTGTAATGTAGACTGCAAACAAACTGTCGAAAACTACCCGAGACTTACTTCGGGATCGTATCTGCGCACCATTGTTTACATGAGACTACGTCAGCAACTTTAAATTGAATTCGAGGAATACGCTTTGCTTTGAAAATGTTGAATTTCATGCAAATTAAAGCCAAATTTCTAAAAAGGATCATAAAATTTTATTATTTGAGGTTCGATTATTGATTAGTGTAAACAAAGCTGCATTATCTATCTTTAAGAAAGTGATTTCCCTTAGTGCCAGTTTGTCACGCCAGGCGGCGGGCCATCAGCAGAAGACCCAGGCGTCGTCGAAGTAAGCTCCGCACCCACGGTCGGCGGATCCTGTGCTATCAGTATAAAGGTGCATAGTGGTAGATGGCATCCAATCTGCTGGCGTCGGGAAATAAACTGTCCCGTTAAAATGTTCCAAATATTGTAATCATACATGTCCTGCTTGATTCTGATTCGGTAGTGGAAGTATCTTATGCCACACACAAGCGCGACTTGATATATTAGCCCCTCCCCCTCCTTAGAAATCAAATTGCCTACTAAAGACTGTAACTCCCTAAGCATTTTTCTTTCGCCCCTCTTGGTATTGAAGCATTTATTTTACTTTAAACACTTTCTCTTTGAGAATTTTTATAGTTTATCGTATCGATGGTGAATCCTAAACAGGTAAGAGGTTGTAGAACCTTCAGATATTTTGGTTTTGGCTAATGGTATACCTTATTTGGGGAGTTAATAGTATACCTTATTTGGGAAGCTAATGGTATACCTTATTTGGGGAGCTAACGTTATACCTTATATGGAGAGTTAACGGTATACCTTATTTGGGGGGCTAATGGTACACCTTATTTGGGGAGTTAGTGGTATACCTTAATTAGGGAGTTAATGGTATACCTTATTTGGCGAACTAATGGTATACCTTATTTGGGGAGTTAATGGTATACCTTATTTGGGGAGCTAATGATATACCTTATTTTGGGAGTTAATGGTATATCTTTTTTGGATAGTTAATGATATACCTTATTTGGGGAGCTAATGGTATACGTCTTTGTTTGCTATCGAGGTAAAAATATCAATAGAAGCTTGACACACTTCTGTGCCTTCCGGCCCATAACATATAAAATCATTGCAAAAAGGTTGCAAATTCTTCAAAAATGATACAAGCCAATAAACATCTCAAAAGGAAGACACTAGTTACTGAAACATGTATTCTGAAACTTGATACCTAGTAAGTCAAAATCACCCGGGTCTGTATTGTTATCAAACGAAATGCGCTCTTAATGTCAACTTTTGCCAGCTCTGCGTTTTTTCCCAAGCGGCTTTTTTTTTTGAATAATGCAATTAATGGATATATAATGATCGCTAAACAACATATGATTTATATAATGGTGCATTCCAAGGTTTTCAGGGGTTGGTAAGTGTGTGATAAGGTGGAGCCAGCCGTCTGCCTTGAGAACTGGGCTATAGGTGATGCATGTAGAGTATGTATTGGGATCGAAACAAGAAGACCCGCCATGCAATCGCGGTCAATCTCTTCCTACAGCTTTTGAATGACGACATTTGGGTTTTGGGGTTTGGCAGATAAAAAGTTGCCACAGATAATTTTATTACGAGAGCCTGTGTAGCTAAGTTTAAACTCCACGCTAAAAGTAGACTGCAGTTTTCTATCTATTTCTTTATTCGGATAAAATGCCAAGAATTTTTGTAAACTGGTAGTTTGATAAGTGAAGATCCTAAGAACCAGAGACTGTGTGATCTAATACTTGATATTTTAGAACTAATAAGGTCGAAAGCCTTGTGGACGATAAGAGTGACCTTGTGGTCTCTGACTGAATCCACCTGTTGTTCGAAACAAAAAGCCAGTATTGCCTTGGCCGACTTGAGCCCGATTTGGGCTCGGATTCAGTGTTATACACATTTGCGTGGGCTTTTGTGTTTCACAAGCAATAATGAGGTGGCTACCGTACCGACAAGTACACTGGCACGTAGTTTTCACACAATTTGCCCTAAAGTTAAATTCATAATATTTAATCACTATTTCCTAATTAGCATGACTATGGGGCAGAATTTGTGGTCTGGGTTGTAATGTAGAGCAGCCAAAGCTCATAATCTATAGCGCCCAGTTTAAGGTTTGTACCAGCACTTCTTTGATTCGAAACTGTTGGTCGTAATGTTTCCTACCGATGCCATGGCAACGTGTGGCCTCAATACGAATATATTGCATATACCTTATCATGGCCTGCTCATTATGGGCAGTGCAATAGGGTGATGTAAATATGATAAAGACATTAGTCCATTTCACGATACCTAAACTTTTGATTTGATTCTTAGATTTCACTATCAAAGATTCATTGTTAACTGCTAAGATTTGTGCCTAAGTCCTCTCAGACATATTTTGTAGCATTAATTCTAGGTCAGTATTCATCCGAGACAAGCTTTGACGCACTGCATCATACACATGGCTACCCAAATGATTATTTTCAATACCAGACTGAGCAACACTGTAGTTTGAGCTTACAGAAGATGTTTTATCTTAAATTATAATAAAGACTGTACAGAACATCGAGAGGCCCAAGTGTGCCTAAATCGCTCATGTGTGCAAAATCGGACCGCAAAAGGAAATTCGAAGATACTTTCTCTTGCTTGGGGGGGGGTTTCTTTTTTGGTATTTTTTTGGTTTTTGTTTTTTGTTTTTGGTTTGGTTTTTTTTTTTTTGACAACGGAAGCTTGCATCTCTACACTGAATATATCAAGACAATGATACAACATATGTGACAAAGTTTAAGACAAAATGGATTTTTTTAGATATACAAAATTTTGGTTTGGTGTAAAATGAACTATAAAAATTTGGCTTTAGTGGTGTTTGAACCAGAACTGGCCTATATCAGAAGGTAAGAAAGAGGTCATAAAATACCAAGAAAACCAAACATTGACGTGTACGTTTTCTATAATAATTCATTTTGTAATTAAAATTGGCAAGTAAATGCTTCATGGCTTCTCTTTATATATTGAATACACCAAGAAAGTGATACAGAGATGCGCGCAAAGACTAAGACCAAGACTAAATACTTTTGTTTTCTGATATGACTTATTGAGTGCTGCAAATACTTAAAAAGTTGTTTTAGTGTTAAATGAAACGATTTTATTCAGCGGGGTTTGGACCATTGACCAGAACTAATCTGTATAAAAATAGTTATAGATCAACCCAGTTTCATCAAGCTAAGGATCTAATCTTGACGGATCTGTTGAATCAGCAACGCAACATCTGTTGGGAGCCTAGAGTATTTCATACCTACAACAAAAAGCATTTCATAAATTCTGGTGCAGACGTCCATTAAAGCTCATCATAACATCCTAATAACATACCCCCCCCCCTTTTTTTTAAAAATAAAACAAAATTGCAAGAAGTCCTAATAATTATTCCTGTATTCCATTTTTTTAATTACGCTTATTACAATAAAATCAGTTAAAATGCACAAAGCCAAACATTATATTAACCTACTAGTAGAAAATCTATTAAAGATAACACATCAAATAAAGAGCCTCAAAAATTTGATTTCACACTAATGAAATCAAAATTACCAACACCCCTAAGACACACTTCTAGATCACTCTGATGCATTTGGTATGATGATCTGTGCAACTTATCTGAAAAGACGTTTATCATTGCCCTGCCTTGGATCCACCCTTCGACAAATCTGGTAAAAAGCAACATTTGTAGGACACTCTAATTACTTCATACCTATCAAGTTTCATTCAAAATTGTTTAATTAGTTCTGACAGAGAAGTCCATCAAATTTAGTTATAACAAATTTTTTGTATATCTCCTTTTTTCATCTAAATAAATTGCAAAAAAACATGAGAAGTTATATCCGTTTATCCATTTTTGTCCAGTTACATGTATTACAATAAAACATACAAAATCAATGTATTATGAGCAACTTACAAGGAGAAAATCTATTAAAAACATTAAAAATATGCAAAATTGACCAAGTCCCAAAAAAAGTCCCATTTGAACGAAACAACAGACTTGAACCTTACATCTATCTGTAACACTCCAATATCTTTTATTTTTGCAAAGCAATTCCGGTCTATAGAATAGCGCTGTCCGTCTAATTGTGTGTCCGTCAACATTTTGGTCATAGTTTCTGGAAGAAGCAAAATCTCAGCAACTAAGACGAGAATAAACATAATAATTCACACATAGATTCTTATAACCAGAGCTTTTAAAATTTTGATTTTTGACAAAGTGTGACTTTGACCTTGGACTTTGACATATTTAAGAAAAAACCTTTAACTTGGGTAGGAATTTGATACCTCACACATTTTTTATGACGAGTGCATTCAATTGATTCCATGACTTGGCCTTGTACTTGTTTCGAATTTGCTTTGCAATCCGACCATACCGTCTTTAGCGGTTTCTTGTTAAATCCTTGAATCGATTCTTAAGATTTTCCAAGGAAGGTACCCTCTCGGGCATACATTGTTTATGGTGGCGCCACTTGTTGACAAATCTGAATTAAAAAAAAACCCACAAAATTTGTAAAGGTCCACCAGCACTACAAGTATACCAAGTTTGATAAAAATCTATTTGACGATTTAGGAGGTCGTAAATGTGAAATTTTACGACGACGGACGGATGAGAGACGAAACAATACTTATCGTCCAGCCACAATCTGCGTCCACAGAATTCTTGAATTTACTACGTAGAATTAAGGTCGTATACCCTATAATTCGGTATAATTTCAAAATTAGAACATATAAAACGAATACTGTATTTTTCGCGTATGGCTGAAGTCATTAACTTTGCGTTAATAATATTTTTTGTTGCTTCAAACCTTCAGAGATATGGAAATAAATAGAAAATATTTCGTAAATAAAGCGGGTATTCCATAAATACAACCATGACCTGACTCCGGGCATGCGCAGCTTAATCAAATCAAATAAGATGATAGGAGACTCAAAAAGAAACCAATTTCAGTAAATACTAACTTTTTAAAACTAACTTTTTAAAAGTTACTCGTCAAGTTTACTTACCTCGCCCTCCATGATGCGGCTTCCGAATTAGGTCACGTGATAACCGGAATACGCCTTCTCATTGAATATGCATAAGTTGGTTGTAAACATTGTTTACAAACATCGCGATTTAGACAGCCGGATTTGATCACAACATTTGCAATGACCCTTTCAAATATGTTTTATATATGTAATCAAAACAATTTAGAATAAATTTATCTATAATATGCACTGTACTAACGAACATAAGGTATACAGCTTTAAACTCCATCTGACATTATAGTCTGGACCTTTCTACATTCATTTACATAGAAAATTATAGAATAATATTCCTGGCTTCAAATATATTGGGAATTACACAATGAAGTATCGGACTTCATCTCTATGGAAAAGCTCTCTGAATTGGAACAAACACACATACCTAATATCTCATTGCGTGGATGGGATACGCGTAGAGCAACTGTCATCACGATGTCGCTTTTCATTAGCACACAAATTATAATCTGAATGTATGCTGGCATTATCTTAAGAGAATGCTTATCTGGATGAACGTTGGCATTATCTTGAAGAAAACGTTATCTGGATACACGCTGGCATTCTATTAAGGAAAAGGTTATCTGAACTGATGCTAGCATAATAAAAAGGAAATGATTATCTGAATATATCCTGGCATAATTTGAAGGAAATGATAATCTGAATGTATGCTTGCGTAATCCGAAGGATATGATTATCTGAATATATTGTGGTATGATTATCTGAATGTATGCTGGCATAATCCGAAGGAAATGATTATCTGAATGTATGCTGGTATAATCTGAAGGAAATGATTATCTGAATATATTGTGATATAATCTGAAGGAAATGATTATCTGGATGTATGTTTGCATAACCGAAGGAAATGATTATCTGATTGTATGCTGGCATAATCTGAAGGAAATGATTATCTGATTGTATGCTGGCATAATCCGAAGGAAATGATTATCTGATTGTATGCTTGCATAATCCGAAGGAAATGATTATCTGATTGTATGCTGGCATAATCTGAAGGAAATGATTATCTGGATGTATGCTTGCATAATCCGAAGGAAATGATTATCTGAATGTATGCTGGCATAATCTGAAGATAATTGTCATCTGAATGTTTTCTGGCATAATCTGATAGAAACGATTATCTGAATTTATGCTAGGATAAACGGAAGAAAATGATTATCTGAATGTCTTGTGGCATACTCTGAAGAAAATGCTTACCATCAGTAACAGAAAGTGTTATGTGATCTAAATATATGTAATGAACTACAAAATTGTTGAATCAAGATGCTGGTATTGTAGTTTAGAGTAAACACCATAAAATAGCAAAAATAACTCTCTGGTTTTAAGAATAAGAAAAAAAAAATGAATTAAAAGCCCCTTAGAGGACAAACTCCTTGATAGTTTTATAGAGTTTTGTGTAAGCGGAGTTATCTATCTTTGTACAATTAACAGCAAGGACTATCATAACAATCCTGTTACATATGTGGGTCTTAAGAATGTGTTAATCCAGTCACTTAATCATACTTGACATAAATACTAGTCATTACAATTACAGCTGCTGGAAATAATGCTCACCGTGAATTTGTCAGCCCCAAAGTGTTGTCCTTCCTTGTACTATCAGTTGATTGGGTGTCTAAATATTTTTCATGGTGGCATTGAGTAATATCTCTGCACCAAGAACAGATCAAGGTTATGTGTTTGTAACTTTCACAATCAACATCAATCTTGAAGTAAAACATACATATTGTTCATAAAATGCCATAAAAGTTGACATAAGTTTGTCAAGTAGGTATACATTGAAAATTGAAATGCAAAGCGTATGTCCGCAGTAACCTCTCTATCAATACATATTCATAATGTTAATAGGTGCGCCAAATTATACTAAGATATGTATCTTTATTTATTTATATATATTTTTTTTTTCGGGGGGGGGGGGGTGTCATAAAACTGCTATATGCTATAATCATAATAATAATATTTGTAACAGTTTATGCACGGCCTCTTCACAACATGCAGACGGGATTTATTTTTAAGGAGTGATTGTTAGACTGGTTGGATTTGGTGGGGGGGGGGGGGGTTGTTTGTTTGTTGTTACCACTGTGTTTAACATAGCATTCACAATCTGCGAATCGAACATGGACCGCGTGAATCACAAGCTGAGTGCTTTTAAATCACTAAATCACTTCACATATCATTTGGGAGTCTAGTATATTACTCATTGGTGAGTATTCGTAGGAGCATGCTTTCAGTTGGTAGTCTACAAGTTATCTGGTTGTCTTTCGGTATTTTTCACAGAAGAGTCTACATTAGGAATGTAGCCCGTTCAAAATCGGCTCATGTTCAGTTTTAATTTTCAGTAATTGAAAGCTAGTAAGTAAAAAACGAAGTACCGAAGGGTAAACCATATCACCATAGTTCATGGAATAAATGGACAATGGCGTGTATAGTGTCATATTCAGACAAATGCCAACCCCCATAAAATCGAGGTGAGACCAGGTGCGTGGTAAGCGTCTTCTGGTTGCATAAAACATCCGTCGCAAAAGTCCTACAACAACTTTTCAAGTCAAGGAAGTAAATACATAAATATACATGTATGAACACGTGAAGGAGACAAGAACACGAAGTCAGATTTTCCTATTCAAGGCAAGACATGTTGCCTTGTATATATATATATATATATATATATATATATATATATATATATATAATATATATATATATATAATATATATATATATATATATATATATATATACGTCTATGCATTTTTGTCGGCGAACAGCTAAGTCATAATTTATTTATATAGCATTATTAATCCACATATCATAGATATAGAAAGTTTGTCCCGATACAAATTGAATGTACTAGAAGAATTTAGTACATGAATTAGTCTTGGGGGTAAAAGAATACTCGTCATTAACATTTGGATTACATGTATGTTAAATATATGTTCGTAGAACAACAAAAGCACTATAAGTATGGGGTAAGGGTGAACTATTATCCATAATTACACAGATTTCACAAATTTCAATGCAAACTGTAATTATTTATCAATCAATGTGTTCTTTCTTGAGCGTGATTGAACATATTAAAAAAAACCAACTTCTATGTAAGTTTATTTTCATTTAATTACTGAATACACATGTCTGGTGAATTAATACCAGAGAGAGAAGTATAAAAAATCACATCAAAGTATTTCTTTTTTCTCTCAGTTTACATGTTTTATTCAATTACCGTGATTTTATCTTTTCACAATCTTAGATATTCTAACAGAAAAGATACTGTGAGAGGATTATCTAGGGTTACGGGAGACTGCAGCAACACCATGCATTTACAGGTCTTTTCTTCCGTATGTAATGAGGTTTTAATCTGTTTGACGTAAAGCCGAGGCAGGGGATGGCAAGGGTCAATGACATGTTTACCACAGCTAAAATACATGTTTCACATGTAGTCACTTCTCACTACTCGGTTTGGATTAGTCGATGGAAAACTCGATTCGTTGTTCCGGAACCCATCATTGACTACACACCAAGAAAATGTCAAAACATTTCTGTATTCGTTGAGTTTTTAGCTCACCTGAGCCGAAGGCTGAAGTGAGCTATTGTGATCAATCGTAGTCCGTCGTTAACTTTTCACATTATCGACTTCTTCTTCAGAACAGCTGAACAGAACTTGATGAAACTTGGTATGCATGAAGTACTCATGGTCCCCTACAAGTGTTGTTGTTTTTCGTCCAGATCCGTCAACAGGTGGCGTCACCACAGGCAAAAGTAGGTCACAGAGGGTACCCTCCTTTAACAACTTCTTCTTCAGACCGGGGGCATACAGAGACAAACCGCATGCATAAGAATGATCTAGAGGGATGTGTGAAGAAGTGTTGTTATTTTTGGTTCTGTTCCGAAATCAAATTTTTGACGTTTTTTCGACATTTTTTTGGACTTAGTAATTTCAATGCAGAAAAGTGTCATGTTTTTCAGTTAATTGATATTGATGATTTCTTATGGACTATTTTGATCATAATTATGGTAACGAATATTATTGTGAAAAAATTTTGTTAATATCTTAATTTTTGGATTTTTTATGAATTTTTAAGACTATCAAAAAGGGGGGGGGGGGGTTTGGCCATTTTTCACATTTTCAACTTTTTCTGCAAAACTGTTCGAAGGATTTAAAAAAAAAGAAAATGACTAACTTGTTGCCATGAATCACATCTTGCAGAGGCAAAGCGAATGCTTAATATCCAAATCATTTGAATGGATGTGCAGAAAACTGTTGTTGTCTTTTATTCTGGTCTGAAATAAAATTTGACATATTTTCAATATTTGTGTTGACTTAGTCAAAGAAATGCAAAAATAAATAACTTCTTCCTTCCTGCATGACTGATAATCTAGGTATTCAGGTGAGCGATATAGGCCCACTTGGGCTTCTTGTTTGGTCTTAGAAACGAGCATAGTATAAGAGGAGAATTTAAAACTATTAATTTTCATAGATAGGGCTTACCTTGGTAAAATATCATGACGCTGCACGATAAATTCCTTTGATTACTCTTTCTTTTGATTATTCTCTAAGTAATTGCATGTAAGTGTTTTCTTGGCCATTTCAATCAATCTCTGTTCATAAAAAAATAGCATCACTTTTACTTTCACTTTGATTTTGAAATGATCACCTTTTGAATACCAAGCGATCTAATTTGTTGATCAGTTCAAAGTGATGCTATTTAATGAATGGAGATTGATAGAAAGTGCCAAAGAAACAAGCTGCAATTACGTAGTAAATAATCAATGGAATATATCATAATGCATATAACGTCATAAATTCGCCTTATTTCGATAAAAGATATTCCTGTTTCTGAAATTGTTAAATTTTTTACTTTTCTTACTCAATGCCCGTTTCTCGTGCCAAAACCCCAAAACACACACACAAAAAAGATTTTGTCCTGGTTTCGGTCTTATGATTAAAAAGCCTTAAAGACATATCTTGATAGGAGAAAAGATTTTTGTTCGCGATATTTCGCGAAACTTTCGCATTATGTCGAAGAGGCCCAAGTGGTTCTATATCGGAATAACGCTAAACTTTCGCGAAATAACGCGGAAGTTCTGCGATATAACACGAAAATTTCGAGATATAACGTGAAAGATTCGCGATATAACGCGAAAGATTTGCGATATAAAGAAGTTTCGCAAAATATCAAAAAAATATTTTTCTCTTACCAAAATGAGCTTTATAGGTTTTTGTGAATGATTGACTAATGTGTCACATAGAACTTCGAAATTTCAAATAATAACTCCCGATTTGTGTCTTTAAAAATGCTGATATTTACTGAATTTTCTATAGACTGTGTCGTCGATAAATAGCTGAATATAACTGAAAGCTTTTATCAGGGCCGACTTTTACAAACAGGCACACTCCCGGTCGAAAGCCAAGTCGGTCGTATCTTGGGAGGGGGGGGGGGCAGTAGTTTGAAACTTAAACCACTGGTTAATCTAATTAGTGGTTAAAGTTTGAGAGACAATTAATTTAATTTATAAGATTTCTGTATAAAAATCTTAAATTACTTTACAAAGCTTGTTCCATATGCTACAAATCAGTATACAGACTATGATTTAAAATCTTCTCATTTCAGAGATATAGTTAGATGAAATTTAACTAATGGTAAGCTTAACCAGAGAGTAAAGTTTCGAACAACTGACCCCTGACTAGCTTCATGTTCTGGCTAATTACCATTTCACAAAGCAGCGTAAATTTCAGAAAGACGTAGATATGTCCGAAATATCCTCTGGCACCCGACTAAGAATGGGCGTAACCTTAAATCTATATGTTATAACAGTATGAGTGCAGTCTGTATCCTACATTCAGATCCTCTGTAAACAATGCAGTTTCTCAATAAAAGAAGAATAAGAGAATATTATCCTATGACTGACTGATTTTTGTTTTACGTCACACCACGAATATTTCACGTATATGATGACGGCATCTGCCTGATGCGGAGCATACAAATTTCGACCTTTGCAACGGACCCACCCGAAGCAGGGATGGATCTTTAACGTGCCATGCGTACCACGACACGGGGTCTCGGTTTTATTGTCTCATCCGAAAGACAGGACTCCGGCATAACCAGAGCGGGAATCGAACCACGGCCTTCCGATCAGAAGACGAGCGCGAAACCACTAGGCCACGCCGGCTTAATATTATCCTATGAATTATTACAATTAATAAAGATGTATATATGAAATGTATATTACATGACTCAGTGGCGGATGTAGAGACGCACTCGAACTTCCATTTTCACACTTAAATATTACAAAAACCTGTATAATTCTTGTTTTGTTTTCTATTGAATTTAAAAATTTAAAAATCCTGATTCCGGCATTACTCAGTGAAGGCATATAACGTATACATAATTGTCCCCCGTTTTCGCGAAAGCGTGGGGACATTTAATCTCATTCGTCTGTCCGTCTGTCTGTCTGTCTGTCCGTCCGTCTGTCACAGAAACTTTAACCTTGGCCATAACTTTTTAACCGTAAGACGTAGGGCCTTTATATTTGGCAAATGTGTCCCTAATTGCAATACCTTTCCGTTGATACCAGATTTTTTTTTATCATGTGACCTTGATCGTGAACTTTAACCTACTGCAATGTAACTTTTTTTACCGTAAGACGTAGGGCCTTCATATTTGGCATGTGTGTCTGTAGACATGCACAACCATGACAATATGTCACAGATCACTGCACCCTTAAGCCCCGGTCACACCAGATCGCACGATTTGTTGATCGTACGACTGGTAAAAATGTAGTCTAAGTACGACCGGTCGTCAGTGATTGCTACCATCTCATTTTGCTATCGCAAGCCACGATCTCTTTACGACCATTTCCAGCTCATCGTGCGACTGCTGGTACGTTCTGTCGTGCGATTACCAACGACTGGTGGAGATCAATCTTATAATCAATCGTAGGCAATCGTACGATGAGTCACGACGACGAATAACTGATCGTATCACTAGTCGTAACCTGTTCAATCCACTCGTGCCATCAATCGTAGCTTCATGTAATGCATCGTGCGATCGGTAGTACTAGGTAGCAACAGATCGCAGCTAGTCGTACGATAGGATAATATATAACAACATCACGCATGTTATTTTCAGTTCTCATCGAGTAGTTGATAAAAACACACAAATATGGCATCAAAAAGGAGGAAAAGCAAAAAAAAAAAAAAATCCACAGAAAAAAATCCAGAATCCGATCATGACTCAGTTGATATTGTGGCTGTTCCACAAGAAGAGGAGGAAGTCCAAGGCGAAGATTAAGAAGGACAGCTGCAATAACGGAACATAACTGTCTTTGTACCATTTTATGTGTCAAAATTCCGATTATTTCATTTTTACGAAATTCCTCCATTTCTCTTTCACCAGAGAACCGGAATCGAAGTACTAGTACAAATGTTTTTACTGTGACTAGTGGTACCACCAATCGTAAGGTCGTGCGACTGGTCGAATTAAATGCAAAATGGTTACAACAATACATTTGAATTATGCGATCAGTGTCACGATCGATCGGAAGTTACTACGACCAGTGGCACGACAAAAAACTGCCTGATGCGGGGCATACAAATTTTGACCTTTGCAACGACTGTCTCATCCGAAAGACAGAACACCGACATGACCAGAGCGGGACTCGAACCCCGGCCTCCCGATCAGGAGATACCACTAGGCCACGCCGGCTTGAGTAAACATGTATAAATTGAAATAACAATACACCGATCCACATTTCAGCATAGAAAGCTTTGTTTAGCGGATTTTGAAGCAAAAGTGGCGGATACTATTGTGACGCTTGCAAGGTATTATAACCGCCTTTTTGTCTTACGGAGTTATCGCTCGTTGAAAAAAATATGCGTACTTTGGTAGAGAGTGTGCCACCCACTTTGTTTACTGTTTATGTTGCTTAAAAATTACTTTATATATTGATTGGATAATTGTTAATTTTCATCTTGAATAAACTAGTTTTACTTGTTTATAAATAGTTTCTTTTATCAATAAATATTCTAACGTATTGTAAATATCTGAGTATTTTCATATTCTGTATTTTTCTGTAAATTTCAATGATAAATCAAAATCATTTCTATTTATAATTTCTAAATATCTTTTTGCATGTGTGTTGACCGTTTCTAAGGATTTATGCTGGATTTCAGCCCTAGGACTATTTAGTAAAGACTGATGTCAAAGCATTAGTAACGACCGGGCATAACAACCTGGTACACACCTGTTTGAAACCATGGCATCATTAGTAACGATCGGGCATAACGACCTGGTACACACCTGTCTGAAAGGATGGCATCATTAGTAACGACCGGGCATAATGACCTGGTACACACCTGTCTGAAACGATGGCATCATCGGTAACGACCGGGCATAATGAACTGGTACACACCTGTCTGAAACGATGGCATCCTTAGTAACGACCGGGCATATCGACCTGGTACACACCTGTCTGAAACGATGGCATCATTAGTAACGACCGGGCATAATGACCTGGTACACACCTGTCTGAAACGATGGCATCATTAGTAACGACCGGGCATAATGACCTGGTACACACCTGTCTGAAACGATGGCATCATTAGTAACGACCGGGCATATCGACCTGGTACACACCTGTCTGAAACGATGGCATCATTAGTAACGACCGGGCATAATGACCTGGTACACACCTGTCTGAAACGATGGCATCATTAGTAACGACCGGGCATAATGACCTGGTACACACCTGTCTGAAAGGATGGCATCATTAGTAACGACCGGGCATAATGACCTGGTACACACCTGTCTGAAACGATGGCATCATCGGTAACGACCGGGCATAATGAACTGGTACACACCTGTCTGAAACGATGGCATCCTTAGTAACGACCGGGCATATCGACCTGGTACACACCTGTCTGAAACGATGGCATCATTAGTAACGACCGAGCATAATGACCTGGTACACACCTGTCTGAAAGGATGGCATCATTAGTAACGACCGGGCATAATGAACTGGTACACACCTGTCTGAAACGATGGCATCCTTAGTAACGACCGGGCATATCGACCTGGTACACACCTGTCTGAAACGATGGCATCATTAGTAACGACCGGGCATAATGACCTGGTACACACCTGTCTGAAACGATGGCATTATTAGTAACGACCGGGCATAATGACCTGGTACACACCTGCCTGAAACGATGGCATCATTAGTAACGAACGGGCATAACAACCTGGTACACACCTGTCTGAAACGATGGCATCATTAGTAACGACCGGGCATAACGACCTGGTACACACCTGTCTGAAACGATGGCATCATCGGTAACGACCGGGCATAATGAACTGGTACACACCTGTGTGAAACGATGGCATCATTAGTAACGACCGGGCATATCGACCTGGTACACACCTGTCTGAAACGATGGCATCATTAGTAACGACCGGGCATAATGACCTGGTACACACCTGTCTGAAACGATGGCATCATCGGTAACGACCGGGCATAATGAACTGGTACACACCTGTCTGAAACGAATGCATCATTAGTAACGACCGGGCATATCGACCTGGTACACACCTGTCTGAAATGATGGCATCATTAGTAACGACCGGGCATAATGACCTTGTACACACCTGTCTGAAACGATGGCATCATTAGTAACGACCGGGCATAATGACTTGGTACACACCTGTCTGAAACGATGGCATCATTAGTAACGACCGGGCATATCGACCTGGTACACACCTGTCTGAAACGATGGCATCATTAGTAACGACCGGGCATAATGACCTGGTACACACCTGTCTGAAACGATGGCATCATTAGTAACGACCGGGCATAATGACCTGGTACACACCTGTCTGAAACGATGGCATCATTAGTAACGACCGGGCATAATAACCTGGTACACACCTGTCTGAAACGATGGCATCATTAGTAACGACCGGGCATAATGACCTGGTACACACCTGTCTGAAACGATGGCATCATTAGTAACGACCGGGCATAATGACCTGGTACACACCTGTCTGAAACGATGGCATCATTAGTAACGACCGGGCATAATGACCTGGTACACACCTGTTTGAAACCATGGCATCATTAGTAAGGACCGGGCATATCGACCTGGTACACACCTGTCTGAAACGATGGCATCATTAGTAACGACTGGGCATAATGACCTGGTACACACCTGTCTGAAACGATGGCATCATCGGTAACGACCGGGCATAATGAACTGGTACACACCTGTCTGAAACGATGGCATCAGTAGTAACGACCGGGCATATCGACCTGGTACACACCTGTCTGAAACGATGGCACCATTAGTAACGACCGGGCATAATGACCTGGTACACACCTGTCTGAAACGATGGCATCATTAGTAACGACCAGGCATATCGACCTGGTACACACCTGTCTGAAACGATGGCATCATTAGTAACGACCAGGCATATCGACCTGGTACACACCTGTCTGAAACGATGGCATCATTAGTAACGACCGGGCATAATGACCTGGTACACACCTGTCTGAAACGATGGCATCATTAGTAACGACCGGGCATAATGACCTGGTACACACCTGTCTGAAACGATGGCATCATTAGTAACGACCGGGCATAATGACCTGGTACACACCTGTCTGAAACGATGGCATCATTAGTAACGACCGGGCATAATGACCTGGTACACACCTGTCTGAAACGATGGCATCATTAGTAACGACCGGGCATAATGACCTGGTACACACCTGTTTGAAACCATGGCATCATTAGTAAGGACCGGGCATATCGACCTGGTACACACCTGTCTGAAACGATGGCATCATTAGTAACGACTGGGCATAATGACCTGGTACACACCTGTCTGAAACGATGGCATCATCGGTAACGACCGGGCATAATGAACTGGTACACACCTGTCTGAAACGATGGCATCAGTAGTAACGACCGGGCATATCGACCTGGTACACACCTGTCTGAAACGATGGCACCATTAGTAACGACCGGGCATAATGACCTGGTACACACCTGTCTGAAACGATGGCATCATTAGTAACGACCAGGCATATCGACCTGGTACACACCTGTCTGAAACGATGGCATCATTAGTAACGACCAGGCATATCGACCTGGTACACACCTGTCTGAAACGATGGCATCATTAGTAACGACCGGGCATAATGACCTGGTACACACCTGTCTGAAACGATGGCATCATTAGTAACGACCGGGCATAATGACCTGGTACACACCTGTCTGAAACGATGGCATCATTAGTAACGACCGGGCATAATGACCTGGTACACACCTGTCTGAAACGATGGCATCATTAGTAACGACCGGGCATAATGACCTGGTACACACCTGTCTGAAACGATGGCATCATTAGTAACGACCGGGCATAATGACCTGGTACACACCTGTCTGAAACGATGGCATCATTAGTAACGACCGGGCATAATGACCTGGTACACACCTGTCTGAAACGATGGCATCAGTAGTAACGACCGGGCATAATGACCTGGTACACACCTGTCTGAAACGATGGCATCATTAGTAACGACCGGGCATAACGACCTGGTACACACCTTTTTGAAACGATGGCATCATTAGTAACGACCGGGCATAACGACCTGGTACACACCTGTCTGAAACGATGGCATCATTAGTAACGACCGGGCATAATGACCTGGTACACACCTGTCTGAAACGATGGCATCATCGGTAACGACCGGGCATAATGAACTGGTACACACCTGTCTGAAACGATGGCATCATTAGTAACGACCGGGCATATCGACCTGGTACACACCTGTCTGAAATGATGGCATCATTAGTAACGACCGGGCATAATGACCTGGTACACACCTGTCTGAAACGATGGCATCATTAGTAACGACCGGGCATATCGACCTGGTACACACCTGTCTGAAACGATGGCATCATTAGTAACGACCGGGCATAATGACCTGGTACACACCTGTCTGAAATGATGGCATCATTAGTAACGACCGGGCATAATGACCTGGTACACACCTGTCTGAAATGATGGCATCATTAGTAACGACCGGGCATAATGACCTGGTACACACCTGTCTGAAATGATGGCATCATTAGTAACGACCGGGCATAATGACCTGGTACACACCTGTCTGAAATGATGGCATCATTAGTAACGACCGGGCATAATGACCTGGTACACACCTGTCTGAAATGATGGCATCATTAGTAACGACCGGGCATAATGACCTGGTACACACCTGTCTGAAATGATGGCATCATTAGTAACGACCGGGCATAATGACCTGGTACACACCTGTCTGAAATGATGGCATCATTAGTAACGACCGGGCATAATGACCTGGTACACGACTGTCTGAAATGATGGCATCATTAGTAACGACCGGGCATAATGACCTGGTACACACCTGTCTGAAATGATGGCATCATTAGTAACGACCGGGCATAATGACCTGGTACACACCTGTCTGAAACGATGGCATCATTAGTAACGACCGGGCATAATGACCTGGTACACACCTGTCTGAAACGATGGCATCATTAGTAACGACCGGGCATAATGACCTGGTACACACCTGTCTGAAATGATGGCCTTTTGATTAGGAAGAGATCCAATGTGACAATCTGTCGAGTCGGAAAATGGACCATCTGCTCCATGGCACACTGGTGGACAGAGCTAAGAAACAGTTACAGTATTGGTGTTTACCGTTATGGATTGTTTTGACCAGTTGACATCCGGAAGATTAAGGTCCACTCCTATCCAGATTACAGCCTTCTTATGTCTTACAGTCATCATCTCCATCTTATCACACATACGTCTATGTAGTACGGGTAGGAGGTCTGTTGAGAGCATCTGTAAAAAAGTTGCTTGCTTTTTCCAATTGTTAGAGATACGTATATAGACCCTATGTCAGCATGGCAGTCCACACTAACGGTCTTTTTTTCCTGATTGTATAAATGGGAAGATCTCTGAGCTGTGTATATTGCCATTCAGTCATGTGAAACTTCTCCATGTTTTGTCTTGGAATCTCCAATATGTCTATTGCTTTGTTTCGTTCTTTCACTCTGTTGTCTTCACAGCTTCTCTGGGACACCATATTGATAGCTTTTCTGAGCGCATGCTTGCATATGATTTCGGACAATTACATCTTTCTTAAACAGGAGTGTTAAGTTTTGAAATTTAAACAAAAAACACATAAATCATACAATGTTACTAGATAGAAACTTATATCTATTGTTTTATATTTGAAAAATATTTTAAGGTTTTGGAGAAAAACAGCTTTAATAAAAAGCTAAAAATTTCTATACGTGATTTTAAAAATTTCATAAACACACAAATCTCGCCAAAGACTTCAAAGACTTCTCAAGGATTAGATGTTTAAAAAATAAACATGCAGGCTATTTTTACAACTACTGTCATTGATAACGTCGCAAAATGCTATACACATATCTAACTGCATTTCGTCAGTACTCCAGATCAAAAGATGAAAAGCACGAGGCAGATGGCATTGCTTTTCTGGGAGGAATGAGGATTAATATATGAAAATGAAATAACATTCTATCCAACTAAAAGGTACATCTGATTACAGTCTCGAAGTTTTGTTGAGTGAAACAATGTTAAATTGAATTAAAGCAAAAGTGTTATAAATAGGTAAACAAATCCATTTTCCCTCCAAACCTCTCACTTCCCCGTTCAAAGTAATGGTTGATCCTGTAATATTTGAGAATCGAGAGACATTGTGGCAATAGTGAATATTTGCACGACATATAAATTACTTAATCTAAATGTTTACTACTACATTGCGGATTATCTAGGTGAACAATACCACCTTGTGAAACATGCTCTGCCTCCTATAAATAATATCAGCATGTTTTACTTATCTTTTCACAATCTAAAATAATAAGGTCGTGGGAGAAACAATTTTCAGATGAAGGAAATCGACTCTTTATTTACAGTAACAGATTGTTTTGTTCAGTTTTTTTTTAAAGGTCATGGGAACCCAAATTATACAAATTTATGTTTTTGCTTAAATGAAATATATATGCTTTAAATAACATCTTCATATTTTTTGTTTTTGAAAATAATTACTCGTTCTGGAGATACTGATATCTGAATATAAATGTAAATGTGTGTTGCATCGGCAAGTCTCGCGGATTTTCGTGACTGTGATCGCTATGACGTTATATTATGTCGATTATTATATGAGCTGAAGCCAGCGTGGCCTAGTGGTATCGCGTCGGACTCCTGATCGGGAGGCCGGGGTTCAAGTCCCGCTCTGGTCATGCCGGTGTTCTGTCTTTCGGATGAGACAGTAAAAACCGAGGCCCCGTGTCGTGGTATGCATGGCACGTTAAAGACCCCTCACTGCTTCGGATGGATCCGTTGCAAAGGTCAAAATGTGTATGCCCCGCATCAGGCAGATGCCGTCACCATATACGTAAAATATTCGTCAGGGTCTCCAGTAAGTCAAATGGTCTATTTAACATTTAACTTTGACATCATTTTCTGAATTCTCCTCGGTATCTTCGATTGCTTTTCTTTCAAAATATTTGATCATCATTTTAATTTTGTTATATTGAAATAACTATTTGACAAAAAAGGCTTTCAACCGAATAAAGAACATTATGATGTTGAATTATGTCTATTTCAATCAGTATGGGGTAATTTCTTGATTTGCTGAAAATTCTACATTATCTACAATATCTATATTTTCTAGGAAATTTGGGTATGATATTTTAATTTCAGTTTAATCAAGGTCACAATCTGCTCGTCCCTAGCCCCCTTAAAACGATAATCAAAGGGACATCCCGTATTCGTTTTTTTTTTTAAATTTTGATTAGAAAAAGATATACCGAAAAAACTCCAATTGAAAACCGAATCTGAGTTCCAATTTTTGTGTGAAAGTTGCAATTCCAATCCTGCACCTAAACAAATATTCATCTCGATATATTTTTGTTACCAGGGCAAAATTATGCGCAGTCACTTAAATTAAATGAAATTAAACGTAAATCTTTCACACGGGCGTAGGAGAAGGGGGGTAGCGGGGCACGTGCCCCTCCCTCCCCCCTTTTAGCGTAATATTTAAAGTTTAAATAAACTTAAATAAGACATTTTAAGCGAAGTAAATCTATTTTCGTTTATATTTTTAATGTCTGTTTTCTAATCCGTAACTACAAAATTCTGTTTTACTGGCTGTTGATGTATCCTGATTACGCAACATGTTGCAACAATAGAAAGTTTCGCCAACCAAATATCTTTTAGCTTATGCTTTAGTGTAATGTCATCTATTGTAAGTATTTACTATGTTTTGAATGATATATACAAGTCCGAGATTATGCAACAGAGTCGGATTATAATGGTTTGCTCTTATCTGATTGATTGATTGATTTTTGTTTAACGTCACACCACGAATATTTCACGTATATGGCGACGGCATCTGCCCGATGGGGGCATACAAATTCTGACCTTTGCAACGAACCCACCCGAAGCAGTGAGGGATTTTTAACGTGCCATGCCTACCACGACACGGGACCTCGGTTTTTACTGTCTCATCCGAAAGACAGGACACCGGCATAACCAGAGCGGGACTCGATCCCCGGCCTCCCGATCAGGAGTCCAGCGCGATACCACTAGGTCACGCCGGCGTCTGCTCAGTGGATGAGTTGTTCGGCTTGTGACCAAGAGGTCCGGGTTCGACACCCGTCGGGGGCACACCGGTGCACTGTATTTCGGATGAGACAGTAAAAACCGAGGTCCCGTGTCACGGGCACTGGGCAAAGTCAATGACCTTGAGACCTTCATCGTTACCTTTGTGCTAAAAATAGCTTTTCCGGACTTTGTTGCCGCCGGGGACATAGTGTTCTACAAACACATCTTGCTCTTTTTTTTTTTTTTTTGCTTTTCACTTTTGGAAGTTTGTCCCCCCCCCCCCCCCCCCCCACACACACACACACTACTTTTCACTGCCGAACTACGCCACTGTTTCAGCTAGATCTACTTAACCGTAAATCTGTTTCATGGAATGCGTTTAAAGTGGAAGAAAAATATCCCCATCCGGTTCAAACTAAATCTCCGAGATAGCGTGGATTTCAACCAGGAATTTACAATTTTACACACACATCTTATTTTGCCCTTTAAATTTTTTGCACACGATTACAACAGTGAAAATATAATTAACTATATGAGGGTATTTTCTGTCAAAACTTATATATATACATTAATTTTCGGAGGAGAAATCACAGAGAATGTGACTTTAAATAATTTTCAGTAACTTAATCATTAAAACAAATCTTTCTTAAAACTTGATCATTGACTTGTAGACAACTGTTAAAGTTGTATACCTTACAATTCGGTATAATTTCAAAAATTAGGGCATGTAAAACAAAAACTGTATTTTTTTCTCGTATGGCTGAAGTTATTAACTTTGCATTAATAACATTTTTTGTTGCCTCAAACCCTCGGAGATATCAAAATAAATAGAAAATATTTCGTAAATAAAGTGGGTATTCCATAAATACAACCATAACCTGACTTCGCACATGCGCAGTTTAATTAAAACATATGCGATGACTGGAGACTCCAAAAGAAAACGATTTCAGTAAATACTAACTTTAGCAGACTTGAGTGCAGATTTTTAAAGTTACTCGTCAAATATATTTACCTCGCCCTCAATCAGTGTCCATGATGCGGCGGCTTCCGAATGAGATCACCTGATAAGTTGGTTGTAAACATTCTGTTTACAAACATTGCGTTTTAGACAGTCATATCTCACTTAATACGACGAATTTGATCGCAACATTTGCAAGAGTCCTTTTTAAATTAAAACAATCTAAAATAAATCAACCTATAATATGCACTGTACTAGCGAACATAGGGTATACAGCTTTAATAATCAAAGGAAACATGAACGTTATGCTAGTAAAATTCACTAAATCTTGTACATGTATGTTAACTGAAATTTCCAAATTATATAAATGGGCAAGAAGTGAAGACAAGAAAACAACAAAAAGCAACCAAGGCGAACAAAAAACTAAGCTAAACAATGATTTATAGGTTACAAAAACACCCCTCAAAATATTTGAAATTCTACAGATTGTTTTAAACTTGCACCATAGCACAATAATGTCCTAAAATAGACATAGTAGACAATGGCTGCTTATTTGGAAGATTACATTCTTGAATATATTACTGATACACCTTGCATTTTAACATTGATGTTATACTTTCTATTTTAACATTAATGTTATACTTCTATTTGGTAAAGGAATTTGTATACACGCGTACGGCAATCGAAATTTATGAGCAAAATTATTACATTTTATTATATTTTCTTTTGAAAGTTTTTTTTTGTATTTCAGAACACGTGTTAGTTCTTACTGTCCCGTTTACATTCACGGAAGCCTATTAAATCAAAATTAGTAAATAAAACTTTCAAAACCATGTGTGAAATGTGACATTAAATATAGATATGAGAAACGATTAAGGTGGTGAATATCTCATGAATAGACGCTGATGGAAAAGTAATCTGTCATTTATTTTTCTGCTCCTATTAGACTCTTTTTTATATATTCAGTTTAAGAAATAAATACATGTTATCGGCGCCTGTCTATCAAATTGTAATCTAGAGCTGCTGCTGTGCAATACGTGCATCTCGTTGAAGATACACCTGAGGGTATCAGGCACACCGCAGCCCAGCAGGCGCTAAATAAACCTTTCAGAACAGTATAGGAGCTTTGACATAGTGACACTTAGTATGAAAGGTCTGAGATACCGCGAGATATCACTAGATATCACAATGTGTGACGGGATACCTCTATCTCGTTATATTTCAATTTTCATAGGCGTTACTTGGTAAAAGTCAAGAGTTTTTATTTTAAAACTGCAGTTCGTAGCTATGTAGTAATTGCTTTAAAAGTTCTTGAAGTATTACATCATTTACGTCAATGCAAGATTTGATGGGAATTTTATCTTATATTATAGCAACTGCAATGTTCATATGATAGATGTACATATATTTTGAAAATCGTAGAACATCATTTCAATGGAATTCAAGAATCTTAAAATAACTGTTTCTTTTCAGATTATACTAAGGTAAATACATCTTACATTATCCCTGAATACCAAACTTTTGTTTGTTGACAAATGGTTTTTTATGAATTTGATTTATTCTTTTTTATTATTAGAAGTATCAAATCAATGTAAACTTGCTGAACAGTTTGCACATTCTTTGAATTTCAATTCGTTAATAAATAGCTAATATATCTACAAGCTGATATTACAATAAACTTAATCTCAATCTCTCTCGGTGGTCCCCTCGTTCCCAATGAGTTAAGAGCAGTCTTTGGTTTCGACAGAATTTAATTTTTTTGGAGAATATAAATTCCAAATTGTAAACTTTTCTCTTAAATATATTCCAATCTATTCTCATTTTACAGATGCATATTGAAATATTGAAAGTTTCCTATCTTTGTATACGGCGTACGGTATGCTTTACGGTAAACAAAGTCAAAGGGACAAGACAAAACTCACACATCCTTGGGAAAAACACAATGGATATCATGAAACACGTTAAGAAGTGACTTTGTTCGGAAGGAATGAGATACCCTGCTCCGTGTGCGGTACCCGTCACGAATTCTCCGCGCCTGACAAGGCATTTCTAATCTCCAATATAGTAAGAGTCATTTCAGACACCGTAACACCAAATGAAATAGTCAAGTCTTGTGACGCTCATAAAACTTCGCAAACTGATTTAGCAGCCTCTTTGTTAAAATTGATTGATTGATTTTTGTTTAACGTCACACCACGAATATTTCACGTATATTGTGACGGCATCTGCCTGATACAAATTTTGACCTTTGCAACGGACCCACCCGAAGCAGTGAGGGATCTTTAACGTGCCATGCATACCACAAAACGGGGCCTAGGTTTTTACTGTCTCATCCGAAAGACAGGACATCGGCATGACCAGAGCAGGACTAGATCCCCGGCTTCCCGATCAGGAGTCCAGCGCGATACCACTAGGCCACGCCGGCTTTGTTAAAATTGAAGCACCATGTATAAAATTGTCGTGTCTAGAGCAAACTGGAGACTAAGGAATCACCATAAGCTGGCTAGGATGTAGGTATTACAGTGAAGTTAGGGATAATAAATAACTGGGTACTGGTAGTAAGTATTTTATTACTATTGTGCTTGCGCAAAAGGTCTAGGTAAGAAGTGGAATTATATATCGGTGGTGGCACAAAATTTTAACACGTATATATGTTCTAGTATTTATTTAGAAATCTGGAGGATAAATCCAAGAGACTTTAAGCTCTTATAATTCTCTCAGGGAGACTCCAACCCTATTGGCAGGACCAACCTCCACTGATGGGCAACGCCCATTCAACTTGCAAAAATGACACAAGTTCCCTTCTTTTGGATACAACAGGAGGACAAACAAGTACCATAGTAAGCTTAACATTTTGTGTATTTAAAAAGAGCAGGCTCTGGGGCCGTCATAAAGCCGAAAATAGATCCAGGGGGAATCCCTGGTAAAAGAAGGGGGCAGAGTGAGGGGCGAAACTCTTCGAAACCTCGGCGATTGTAGCATTTTGATATTAACAAATTCCATGCATATAATGCGAACTGTAAAATTTTACAAGAACTGTACAGAGATACATTAAAATACATGCAAGTATTAATTATAATATACCTATGGCTTACAAAATTTTGTGTTTTCATTTGCATTTTGCGTAAAGGGCGCTACGCTACTGAACACACACGCTCACCTACAAACACACTCCTACACACACACACACACACACGGAGAGAGAGAGAGAGAGACGCTCACCTACAAACACACTCCTACACACACAGAGAGAGAGAGAGAGCGCTAAATACAAAGCAATAAAGTGAATGAAATAATAAATAAGATATTTTAATGTGTTGTATTTCGGTTGACCGACAAGATTTTCTTAAAATACAGATATTTTATTGTACCCATTATTTTTTTCAGAGCTGCAAATTACTACCAATGTATCATGGCTATATTTATTGATGCTTCCTTCTTATTATATACTCAAATGATCTGCATTCAAATTATTTTTATGCCGATCTGTGATAAAAGATAAAAATTATGGGTTGCCAAATAAATATACGAGAAAGATAATGGGTTGCCAGTGTTTATGATTTTGGAAAATTACTTAATTATACTTGTGTAAACGCCCTGTCATTTTCATCCAGCCCTTTAAGAAAGTTATAAAAGCTTTTACTACACGTAAAAGGAACGATAAGCACTTCATTTGTTTGTTGTATGGGGCACGGGTTTGTACTTTGCGTAGAAATGTTAACCTACCCAACAGGGGCCTTAATTTTCGTAATCATTATACATCCTATATGGAAAGGGGACAAATCGCGTTATAGTATCCTTAAAGTATTTAGTCCGGGTGCATTGATATAAATGAATTTAGATAATCGATGTCTTGTTGATTAAATGTAGTGGCGGATTAAGAAGGGGGAGGCACACATTTATAAAGTATATATATATACAGATGATAAGGTTGAAAACGCTAAAGTAATGAGTCAAACTCCAGATCAGATTTGGCACCAAATATAGCTGAGTATTTCGGCTAAAGGAGCAACCATTTTTTTTTATTTTTATGGGGTGGGGGATGGGGGTGGGGGACAGGACGACTTTCACCGGCCTCAATAATTCTTTTGCCAAATTTCAGAGCCGGATTATTATTATTATCTTTTTTTATTGACAATTATTGGGGGTTTTTTTGCTGGCCCTTTGGGCCGGATTATTTTTTTCCCCCAAATTTGAGCCGGACTTTTTTGCAAAGTCTTCCTCCCCCTCATAAAATCCAATGGTTGCTCCCTAATACATGACTTGACAGATGTGCCCCTTCCCTTTTCGGAAATCCTGAATCCGCCACAGAAAATAAATGAATAAAATCATTAAATCGATGATTCTGGTATCAATATCGGCTACACGCATTCTGCTAGATCAACATATTGTAAATATATACATAATGTGAAGAAAGTTGAAACAGAGGACACAAGATGAATGAGGTATGACCGTGACGGGATAGACTGTGGGTTACCAATAGTGACGGGATAGACTGTGGGTTACCAATAGTGACGGGATAGACCGTGGGTTACCAATACTGACGGGACAGACTGTGGGTTACCAATAGTGACGGGATAGACTATGGGTTACCAGTGTGACCAGATGGACTGTGGGTTATCAACACCAGCGACACAAGAAGACACAAGATACGATATGACGGTAATGGATTGATTGTGGGTTACCAACATCGGCACACACGAGGACACAAGATGAGATATGACCGTTATGGGATGGACTGTGGGTAACCAATATCGGCGACACACGAGGACATAGGATGGAATATGTCTGCGGTGGGATGAAATGTGGGTTACCAACATCGGCGACACACGAGGACATAGGATGAGATATGCCCGTGATGAGATGGACTGTAGGTTACTAACATCGGCGACATACTAGGACACAAAATGAGATATGACCGTGATGGAATGGACTGTGGGTTACCAATAGTGACGAGATGGACTGTGGGTTACCAACATCAGCGACACAAGAGGACACAATATGAGATATGCCCGTGATGAGATGGACTGTAGGTTACTAACATCGGCGACATACTAGGACACAAAATGAGATATGACCGTTATGGGATGAACTGTGTGTTACCAAGGTCGGCGATACACGAGAACATAGGATGAGATATGACCGTGATGAGATGGACTGTGGGTTACCAACATCGGCAACATACGAGGACGCAAGATGAGATATGACCGCTATGAGACGGACTGTGTGTTACCAAGGTCGGCGATACACGAGAACATAGGATGAGATATGACTGCGATGGGATGGACTGTGGGTTCGTGGCCGTAGGAACCAGGGGGGCTGCCCCCCCCTTTTTTTGGCCCAATCATAATTGTTTCATAGGTTGTTATCTAATTTACTAAATTTTTTCTATTGAATTATTCTTAGCATGCAATTGATCTGCAACCTTATAAGTTGTATTACAGCAGTATGTATAAATTTATTCTTTTCTAACTGAACGTTAATACTACAAGTTATTTTCATCATGCAAAGATAAAATGTGTTCGGGCTCTCGAAAACATTTACTCTGCAAACATAGGCACAGTTTACCGTTCTTCTTAGTGCCTCTAAGTTGAAATGAGTCGACAGACCCTGGCCCCATACGGAGATATCAAAAGATCGGTGATTGTTTCCTGTTTTACTAACAGCGTAATTTCTAACTATGCACTTACAACTTTGCTTTTTTTAAATAGTTTCTTTTTATTGTAGTGTGGGACATTAATTTCACGCTGAATATCTTCTGTTGCTGTAGCTTAATTTATGGCACATAGTGCATTTTCCGTGTGCGCCGAGATGACTTTTGATCACCTTTGTCATAGCAGCCAGTTCGTTAGCTGCATATTGCAAACTTTGTTTTGAGTTTACAAGTCCCCCCCCCCCTTTTGGAATTGCTTCCTACGGACCTGGGGTTACCAACATCGGCGACAAAAGAGGACACAAGAGGAAATATGAACGTGACTGGATAGGCTGTGGGTTACCCAGATCGATGAAACATGCAACGTGTATATCTTGATTATGGCAGTAGTCTTCTTTATTTTACGCAAATTTGATCACCACATCAAATTGTTTACCAAAACATATAAAAATCTGCCTAGGGTCTGTCTTTAAGATGACAATTAATAGTGGATATACGACATTTCAAAAAGGTGATTTGCCCCCTTAATAGGTACTCTCTCACTTTCTGTATATCGCGGTGAAGTGTATAAAGATGGGTTTTACTTGATTGACCATTCTCACCATGGTGAGTTGACCATACAAATGAGAAACTGAATATGAATTGGTATCGTACAACTTTCATACTATTCCTATTACATCTCTTTAGACTACCTAATAAACATGGGCAGACAACTTCTAATATTCACCATGATGAAAATTAGAACGATTCTGTAATTTTCAACCTATCTGTCATACTTGACAACCAGATTCGTTTTATCTTCGTAAAATTATAGTGACCTTTTCATACCATCGCCGTGCTTTACGTAACATAATAGGATCTAACTGACTCTAAATAAGTCTGATAAAACCTAAAGGTCATCCAAAGGACAGAATTTCTACAAGGAATCTGCCTGTCCTTCACGCAACAGCGGTAAATTTTGAATGCATCTGTACAACAAGCAGTCAGGTACCAGTAGCTGTCGTACGTCATTTTAATGGTGTAACTTACCAGTAAAAGATTTATGTCGTCATCATTTCTGCGGAGAATTTGCCCTGATATTTGATAAAATCTCTTCTAAGTAATATTAAGTCTGGCTGGAGTTCGAAGCAGGATCGGGACGGGCACGGCCGGGCTGGGCGAGACCCTCCATAAGCTTTTATACGGAAACGCATTTATCCCGAGATAACACTAATGAATATATCTTTCGTGTACATATAGTTCACGAGTTTCTAAAAAAAATCCAAGCGTTTTACTTGGCGATTCACACATGTATTCTTTCCTCTATATCAATGGTTGTTTTTATTTTTCCATAGCAATGATTTTTCAGAATTCGTGAAATTATCTATTATTGATAAATACTTTATCAATTTAAAATTTAAAATAGTTCCTTCAAATTAGTCAGCTTTATATCTTATCGATCTCAAAGATGGCTCTAAACTGCTTAACTTCAAACTACAAACTAGTATCTATTATAATGTTCTTGTACATATTCATATCATTGTTTGTATATAAAATTTGTCTTCAACTGTAATTATTTTATCTCCAACTTGGGTATGTCTTCGTAGTAATTTACCTACTGCGTTCATCATATTGAAAGAGAAAAGATGTATATATACATGTATATAAGTACTAAGCTACTTGTTTTCAACTCTGTTATTTTGTATCTTGAATATTGTAACGTGTACATTCAATGGAAATAAAAGTTTAAACTAATATTAAGTTTACTATTAAATTTGAAAATCAGGACTTTCTGGTCCTGCCATCGAACACAATGTCTGACGCAGATCATAACAGATGTTTAACTTGTTGTTTCAAGAATCAAGAAGTATCATGTGACCAGTATATCATTCTGTGTTTATGTCGTTACAGTAAGAACTGTACATGATTCGATGTGAAGTGTCATTTGTGTGAGACCAGTATATCATTGTTTTAGTGAGACCAGTATATCACTCGGTGTGTAAAGTTGTTTTAGTGAGACCAGTATATCACTCGGTGTGTAAAGTTGTTTTAGTGAGACCAGTATATCATTCGGTGTATAATGCCTTTTAGTGAGACCGGTTTAGTGTGTGATGTCGTTTAAGTGAGAGCAATAAATCATTCGGTGTGTAACATTGGGGTGAAGCCAGTATATCATTATTCGGTTTGTATTGTTGGTTAATTGAAACAAGTACATCATTCGGCGTGTAATATTATTTGAGTGAGACCAGTACATCATTCAACATATAATGTTGTTTAAGTGAGAACATTATGGCATTCGGTATCTAATGTTGTATAAGTGAGACCAGTATGGCATTCGGTATGTAATGTTGTATAAGTAAGACCAGTATGTCATTCAGTGTATGATGTGTGATGTCGTTTGAGTCAGACCAGTATGGCATTCGGTGTGTAATGATTGTTTAAGTGAGACCAATATGTCATTCGGCGTGTAATGGTGGTTTAAGTGAGACCAATATGTCATTCGGCGTGTAATGGTTGTTTAAGTGAGACCAGTATGGCATTCGGTGTGTAATGTTGTATAAGTGAGACCAGTATGTCATTCGGTGTGTAATGTTGTATAAGTTAGACCAGTATGTCATTCGGTGTGTAATGTTGTATAAGTGAGACCAGTATGGCATTCGGTGTGTAATGTTGTATAAGTGAGACCAGTATGGCATTCGGTGTGTAATGTTGTATAAGTGAGACCAGTATGGCATTCGATGTGTAATGTTGTTTAAGCGAGACCAGTATGGCATTCGGTGTGTAATGTTGTATAAGCGAGACCAGTATGGCATTCGGTGTGTAATGTTGTATAAGGGAGACCAGTATGGCATTCGATGTGTAATGTTGTATAAGCGAGACCAGTGTGGCATTCGATATGTAATGTTGTATAAGTGAGACCAGTGTGGCATTCGGTGTGTAATGTTGTATAAGTGAGACCAATATGTCATTCGGTGTGTAATATTGTATAAGTGAGACCAGTATGGCATTCGGTGTGTAATGTTGTATAAGTGAGACCAGTATGGCATTCGGTGTGTAATGTTGTATAAGTGAGACCAGTATGGCATTCGGTGTGTAATGTTGTATAAGTGAGACCAGTATGGCATTCGGTGTGTAATGTTGTATAAGTGAGACCAGTATGGCATTCGGTGTGTAATGTTGTATAAGTGAGACCAGTATGGCATTCGGTGTGTAATATTGTATAAGTGAGACCAGTATGGCATTCGATGTGTAATGTTGTATAAGTGAGACCAGTATGGCATTCGGTGTGTAATGTTGTATAAGCGAGACCAGTATGGCATTCGGTGTGTAATGTTGTATAAGCGAGACCAGTTTGGCATTCGGTGTGTAATGTTGTATAAGCGAGACCAGTTTGGCATTCGGTGTGTAATGTTGTATAAGCGAGACCAGTTTGGCATTCGGTGTGTAATGTTGTATAAGCGAGACCAGTATGGCATTCGATGTGTAATGTTGTATAAGCGAGACCAGTATGGCATTCGGTGTGTAATGTTGTATAAGTGAGACCAGTATGGCATTCGGTGTGTAATGTTGTATAAGTGAGACCAGTATGGCATTCGGTGTGTAATGTTGTATAAGTGAGACCAGTATGGCATTCGGTGTGTAATGTTGTATAAGTGAGACCAGTATGGCATTCGGTATGTAATGTTGTATAAGTGAGACCAGTATGTCATTCAGTGTGTGATGTGTGATGTCGTTTGAGTCAGACCAGTATGGCATTCGGTGTGTAATGATTGTTTAAGTGAGACCAATATGTCATTCGGTGTGTAATGGTTGTTTAAGTGAGACCAATATGTCATTCGGTGTGTAATGGTTGTTTAAGTGAGACCAGTATGGCATTCGGTGTGTAATGTTGTATAAGTGAGACCAGTATGGCATTCGATGTGTAATGTTGCATAAGTGAGACCAGTATGGCATTCGATGTGTAATGTTGTATAAGTGAGACCAGTATGTCATTCGGTGTGTAATGTTGTATAAGTGAGACCAGTATGGCATTCGATGTGTAATGTTGTATAAGTGAGACCAGTATGGCATTCGGTGTGTAATGTTGTATAAGTGAGACCAGTATGGCATTCGGTGTGTAATGTTGTATAAGTGAGACCAGTATGTTATTCGGCATGTACTGTCATTGCATGAATGTTTTACATTTAAATGAAAATTACTAAATTCAGACAGATATCTTCGTCCACTTAAGATACAGGAATCATTAACCTTATTGTAAACTAGGGCGTGTTCGAATCCCTATCATGTGTTTCATTATTTACAACCACAAATTCACCATGCGTCGTCCACAGAAGATCCAAGTAGCACCAATCTCACCATTAACATACGTGTGTCTACTTCCTAATTATGTGAGTTTTATTGCTTGCACAGTTTTCCCTTCATATATGTTATCCTTACTATACATCATGTATATAATAGTTCCCGCTTGATCACCTTTGATATACAGTGATGCTCCGTTTATCCGGACACGTTTGTTCCCGGCCGATTTGTCCGGATAAACGGATTTTCTGGATTACCGGGTCATAGTACCGGTACGTTAAATCTTGAAGAATCTTATTTCTTGGTAAAAGAAGGGTGTATACAGTACACAATAAAACACAAGTAATAATCCTTTTATGCGTTTAATTTGTATATGAAGAAATATATATATATCTATTACGTATTTAATGTATTAACATATTTAGTAAATTGTACATTAATTGCAGCCAAATTTCTGAAACCTTAGATTTTTCAACTCACTGTCCTCTATTTAAATGTTGACAGCCACCTTTGTATATACCTCGCGCTTGACTAATTACTTTCTCTTCTATCGCGATCGGAGTGTTTATCTAACGTCCTGCTGTGTCATAATACAAATTTAGAAGTGAAAAGTATTTATGTCCGGATAAAATTATACAATGTTCATGTTTTAAATATATAAATTTTCTATAAATATAAAACAGAAGAAAAACTAAAAGTTAAAACTTCTCTACAAAATAATGTAATGTTTATTCTCTTTCCCTTCCAGTTTCCAGTAATTTATTACTATAGTCATATTTCACTATTTAATTATGGTTTATATATTATTTCTCGATCATCTTGTCGACAACAATGTATGTTAATTAAACCTTTTGTTAGGAGATGACTTAACATAAGATTTTCAATCTTGTTGTTAAATCCTTAAATTTATATGTTATAATAAGTAAATGTTATGATGATTTATTTGAATAAATACTGTTTAAACCAAACCAATGTAATGAGCACTAAGTAAGGATACGTTATCAATTATGGATCTCAGATAGAAGGGTGACGATACTTAAAGTTTGGTTACAATCTAAAGCCCCAATAATTAATTAACAATGTAAGCTGCGAAGTCGGCAATTTACTTCTATTTACTATCATTCAACTAACAGTAATCTTCATTTCTGGCGTGAGCGTGTACTGACTCATTAAAAAGCAATCATCAATGACCGCTAACATGACGTTTGACTACACCACAAGCGGTCAGTTTTTAATTGGATAGGTAATTAACATACCATAGGTAGGTGACCAGGTAAACGCATCGTTTAACTGTTAAACAAACAATCGGCGCAGAAAGGAGATAAACAGTGTATTAAACTGCAGTTATTTGCTAAGTTACGTCCGGAAAGCGAAATTTTGTCCGGATTATGGGAGCAAATTTCATGTACTTTTGGAATTCCGTACCCGTATTTCCTTGTCCGGATCCGGAACGCGGATTTCCGGATTATCGGATCAAAATGTCATTTGGGAAATCCGTTCCCGCACTTTCTTCTCCGGAAAGTGGATTTTCCGGATAAACGGAGCCCGGATTAACGGAGCATCACTGTACTCATTTCGTGAGCAATCATTTTTTTAAATGAAATGTCATTTATGAAGATGAATTAAAATATCAAAACACACAGTCATGGGCAGTTAAACAACTTGGTATACTTAACCGTTAAGTTATCGTTCGAAGAAGCAGTTATAAAATGGTTTGGTAATAGAATTTTCTTCTGTAAATTAATAACAAAATGATTTTGTAACATAATTCATTGCTATCAGGAAGTACTTTGCGCGCTAAATATAAATTGAACATGGATTGCTCGCCGTATTCCGTCTGTCGTGGTCAGAATGAGGATCTATGCAACGAAGAAATTAGAGAATTTATTCCAATATTTAGTTTATTTGCGAAATAGATCAAGAACGTTTTCGCCGTCTCCTTCTCGCTAGTTTTCGCAGTCGTGCAAAATTCTTTCATTTTGGATTCTCACTTGTGCTTTTGGTGAATCCGATATTTTGTCTCGTGTTTTCGACCTTTCGCATCTGTGCTTCAATCGTTTAAGCATTCCTTTGTTTCGTGTTTCACTCCTTCGCTATCATACTTGATTTGCTGTTTTGTTTGTTGACCGTGTTTTCGCTCCTTCAGTATTAGGGATTGGTTAGTTTTGTATTTCTAACACCGTACTCACCAAGCCTTCAGGTATAATATGGTGTTGCTTAAGGATACATGACTTTGAGGTACATTATAGGGAACCTCCAGCTATTAATAAGTACATTTTTTGCACTTAAATCTTCCCACATACTATATTACAGAGTCGATTTCAAACAGGACACATCGTCACGACATCCGGTTCATCGTTATCGGTTCTTTGTATTATGTAGCAGTTACCCGATACTCTAGTAAGAAACCAATTCTGGAGAAGTGGGTGTTGTCTACGTATCAGAAATAAAGATACTAGACAGTAGTAGGTTCCATCCTATCTCATTCGACGTCCCAGTCCATACGAGGTAAAAAGAACATTAAAATGAATTATGAAAATCGGATCCGTATTAAAAATTCATGTATATCTAGAATGAACATTTCATGTTCTACTCTCCTTTCCTACCCTGTTTACTTCACGCAAATTAACGCTTCAACAAAACCCTGATAGAAGATGATGTATTAAATTTCTCATCAACTTGTACTGTTTTTGTCTTATATAATCGCATGACGACAAAATACTCCACATCATGCTCGATTTAAACAGGTAGGACAGCTTAGTTTGTGGAATTTACTCCTCACTAAAAGTATTTTTTTTTGAACACAGCGACGTCAATATTGCAGTTCTGCATCCTCTCAATTGTAACTCGCATGTTTCAGTACTTGACGTTGTATTTCTGCTCTCTCTCTCTCTCTCTCTCTCTCTCTGTTTGTTTGTCCTCCTATATATGCGCAAGTGTTGTATCCAGAAGAAGGAGCAGACTTGTGTCATTGTTGCGAGTTGAATGGGCGTTGCCCATCAGTGGAAGTTGGTCCTGCCAATAGGGTTGGAGTCTCCCCGAGAGATTTACAAGAGTTTAAAGTCTCCTAGAGATGTATCCTTCAAAATTAAAAATCAAAGAGACCACGGATACGCACATTACTCCGCTTTATACCTAGATCTTTTGCTCAAGCACAACAATAATAAAAAAAAAATTTACAACCAGATTATATGACAAACGTGACCACTTATCTATTTTCCATTAGATAACTTCACATTTATTTATAATACTTACCATTCTTGCCCGTTTATGGTCTTTTTTAATTTAGAGTTGAATTCTAGTTTGCAAAGTTTTATGAGCGTAACAATGACTTGGCTTTCATATGGTGTTACGGTGTCTTGTCATATTTGGAGATTAGAAATGCCTGGTCAGGCGTGGAGACTTCATGACGGGTATCGCACACGGAGCAGGATATCTCATTGTTCCAGAGCACTTGATATCGCCTCTAAATGTGTTTCATGATATATTTTGTGTTTGTCTCCTGGATTTGTGAGTTTTGTCCTTTTGACCTTGTTTACCGCACGGCATTGTAACATTTACGAAGACGCAATTTTATGCGTCCAAAACAAGATTAAATCGATTTTATTTTAGTCATCAATCAATTCAAACCATGTCGCCATAAAACTGTAGTTGTTGTGACAAAAAGGTGTTACTGTAACACGATTTTATTGCCTTCTGTTTTCAACTAGGTCTACAATGTGCGAGAAATGAGTTGAACATCTTGAAAAATCAAGAGCACAATAGCTTCCTGGAAATGTAAACGCAAGGCGAAGGAACTCATCATCATACAAGCCCCTCCCCCTTCCACCTCCCCCCTTGTGATCAGAACTCGTCATGAGTATCCGGACTAAGACTGCTTTCTCTCACTATACTAAGACATGAGCAGTACTCGTCATGAGCATCCAGACTAAGACTGCTTTCTCTCTCACCTTTACTAAATCATGAGCAGAACTCGTCATGAGTATCCGGACGAAGACTGCTTTCTCTCTCACCTATAATATGCCATGAGCAGAACTCGTCATGAGTATCCGGACTATGACTACTTTCTCTCACCTTTACTGTCATGAGCAGAGCTCGTCATGAGTATCCAGACTAAGACTGCTTTCCCCCACCTTTACTAAACCATGAGCAGAATTCGTCATAAGTATCCGGACTAAGACTGCTTTCTCTCTCACCTGTATTAAGTCCTGAGCAGAGCTCGTCATGAGTATCCAGACTAAGATTGCTTTCCCTCACCTTTCTTGAGATATGAGCATAACTCATCATGAGTATCCAGACTATGACTGCTTTCTCTCTCACCTGTACTAAGTCATGAGCAGAACTCGTCATGAGTATCCAGACTACAATTGCTTTCCCTCACCTTTCTTAAGATATGAGCATAACTCGTCATGAGTATCCAGACTAAGACTGCTTTCTCTCTCACCTTAACTTAGTCATGAGCAGAACTCGTCATGAGTATCCGGACTACGACTGCCCTTTCTCTCACTTTTACTAAGCCATGAACAGAACTCGTCATGAGTATCCAGACAAAGACTACTTTCTCTCTCACCTTAACTTAGTCATGAACAGAATTCGTCATGAGTATCCGGACTAAGACTGCTTTCTCTCACTTTTACTAAGACATGAGCAGAACTCGTCATGATCATCCAGACTAACACTGCTTTCTCTCTCTACTTTACTAAGTCATGATCAGAGGTCGTCATGAGTATCCGGACTAAGACTGCTTTCTCTATCACCTTTACTAAGTCATGAGCAGAACTCGTCATGAGTATCCAGACTAAGACTACTTTCTGTCTCACCTACACTCTCATGAGCAGACCTCGTCATGAGTATCCGGACTATGACTACTTTCTCTCACCTTTACTAAGTCATGAGCAAAACTCGTCATGAGTATCCAGACTAAGACTGCTCTCTCTCTCTCTCTCTCTCTCTCTATCACCTCTAGTAAGTCATGAGCAGAACTCGTCATGAGTATCCAGACTAAGACTGCTTTCCTTCACCTTTATTAAACCATGAGCAGAATTCGTCATGAGTATCCGGACTAAGACTGCTTTCTCTCTCACCTGTACTAAGTCCTGAGCAGAGCTCGTCATGAGTATCCAGACTAAGATTGCTTTCCCTCACCTTTCTTAAGATATGAGCATAACTCGTCATGAGTATCCAGACTATGACTGCTTTCTCTCTCACCTGTACTAAGTCATGAGCAGAACTCCTCATGAGTATCCAGACTAAGATTGCTTTCCCTCACCTTTCTTAAGATATGAGCATAACTCGTCATGAGTATCCAGACTATGACTGCTTTCTCTCTTACCTGTACTAAGTCATGAGCAGAATTCGTCACGAGTATCCAGACTAAGATTGCTTTCCCTCACCTTTCTTAAGATATAAGCATAACTCGTCATGAGTATCCAGACTATGACTGCTTTCTCTCTCACCTGTACTTAGTCATGAGCAGAACTCGTCATGAGTATCCAGACTAAGATTGCTTTCCCTCACCTTTCTTAAGATATGAGCATAACTCGTCATGAGTATCCAGACTAAGACTGCTTTCTCTCTCACCTTAAGTTAGTCATGAGCAGAACTCGTCATGAGTATCCAGACTAAGACTGCTTTCTCTCTCACCTGTACTAAGTCCTGAACAGAGCTCGTCATGAGTATCCAGACTAAGATTGCTTTCCCTCACCTTTCTTAAGATATGAGCATAACTCGTCATGAGTATCCAGACTATGACTGCTTTTTCTCTCACCTGTACTAAGTCATGAGCAGAACTCGTCATGAGTATCCAGACTAAGATTGCTTTCCCTCACCTTTCTTAAGATATGAGCATAACACGTCATGAGTATCCAGACTATGACTGCTTTGTCTCTCACCTTTACTAAGTCATGAGCAGAACTCGTCATGAGTACCAGACTAAGACTGCTCTCTCTCTCTCTCTCTCTCTCTCTCTCTCTCTCTCTCTCTCTCACCTTTAGTAAGTCATGAGCAGAACTCGTCATGAGTATCCAGACAAAGACTACTTTCTCTCACATTACTAAGCCTTGAGCAGAATTCGTCATGAATATCCAGACTAAGACTGCTTTCTCTCACCTTCACTAAGCCATGAGAGGAACTCGTCATGAGCATCCAGACTAAGACTCCTTTCCCTTATCTTTACTTAGTCCTGAGCAGAGCTCGTCATGAGTATCCAGACTAAGACTGCTTTCTCTCACCTTTACTAAACCATGAGCAGAATTCGTCATGAGTATCCGGACTAAGACTGCTTTTTCTCTCACCTGTACTAAGTCATGAGCAGAACTCGTCATGAGTATCCAGACTAAGATTGCTTTCCCTCACCTTTCTTAAGATATGAGCATAACTCGTCATTAGTATCCAGACTAAGACTGCTTTCTCTCTCACCTTAACTTAGTCATGAGCAGATCTCGTCATGAGTATCCGGACTACGACTGCCTTTTCTCTCACTTTTACTAAGCCATGAACAGAACTCGTCATGAGTATCCAGACAAAGACTACTTTCTCTCTCACCTTAATTTAGTCATGAACAGAACTCGTCATGAGTATCCGGACTAAGACTACTTTCTCTCACTTTTACTAAGACATGAGCAGAACTCGTCATGAGCATCCAGACTAACACTGCTTTTTCTCTCTACTTTACTAAGTCATGATCAGAGGTCGTCATGAGTATCCGGACTAAGACTGCTTTCTCTCTCACCTGTACTTACCGGTAGTCATGAGCAGAACTCGTCATGAGTATCCAGACTAAGACTACTTTCTGTCTCACCTATACTCTCATGAGCAAACCTCGTCATGAGTATCTGGACTATGACTACTTTCTCTCACCTTTACTAAGTCATGAGCAAACCTCGTAATGAGTATCCAGACTAAGACTGCTCTCTCTCTCTCTCTTTCTCTCTCTCTCTCTCTCTCTCACCTCTAGTAAGTCATGAGCAGAACTCGTCATGAGTATCCAGACTAAGACTGCTTTCTCTCTCACCTGTACTAAGTCACGAGCAGAACTCGTCATGAGTATCCAGACTAAGACTGCTTTCCCTCACCTTTATTAAACCATGAGCAGAATTCGTCATGAGTATCCGGACTAAGACTGCTTTCTCTCTCACCTGTACTAAGTCCTGAGCAGAGCTCGTCGTGAGTATCCAGACTAAGATTGCTTTCCCTCACCTTTCTTAAGATATGAGCATAACTCGTCATGAGTATCCAGACTATGACTGCTTTCTCTCTCACCTGTACTAAGTCATGAGCAGAACTCGTCATGAGTACCCAGACTAAGATTGCTTTCCCTCACCTTTCTTAAGATATGAGCATAACTCGTCATGAGTATCCAGACTATGACTGCTTTCTCTCTTTCCTGTACTAAGTCATGAGCAGAATTCGTCATGAGTATCCAGACTAAGATTGCTTTCCCTCACCTTTCTTAAGATATAAGCATAACTCGTCATGAGTATCCAGACTATGACTGCTTTCTCTCTCACCTGTACTTAGTCATGAGCAGAACTCGTCATGAGTATCCAGACTAAGATTGCTTTCCCTCACCTTTCTTAAGAAATGAGCATAACTCGTCATGAGTATCCAGACTAAGACTGCTTTCTCTCTCACCTTAAGTTAGTCATGAGCAGAACTCGTCATGAGTATCCAGACTATGACTGCTTTCTCTCTCACCTGTACTAAGTCCTGAGCAGAGCTCGTCATGAGTATCCAGACTAAGATTGCTTTCCCTCACCTTTCTTAAGATATGAGCATAACTCGTCATGAGTATCCAGACTATGACTGCTTTCTCTCTCACCTTTACTAAGTCATGAGCAGAACTCGTCATGAGTATCCAGACTAAGACTGCTTTCCTTCACCTTTATTAAACCATGAGCAGAATTCGTCATGAGTATCCGGACTAAGACTGCTTTCTCTCTCACCTGTACTTAGTCATGAGCAGAACTCGTCATGAGTATCCAGACTAAGGCTACTTTCTGTCTCACCTATACTGTCATGAGCAGAACTCGTCATGAGTATCCAGACTAAGACTGCTTTCTCTCTCACCTGTACTAAGTCCTGCACAGAGCTCGTCATGAGTATCCAGACTAAGATTGCTTTCTGTCTCACCTATACTGTCATGAGCAGAACTCGTCATGAGTATCTGGACTATGACTACTTTCTCTCACCTTTAGTAAGTCATGAGCAAAACTCGTCATGAGTATCCAGACTAAGACTGCTCTCTCTCTCTCTCTCTCTCTCTCTCTCTCTCTCACCTTTAGTAAGTCATGAGCAGAACTCGTCATGAGTATCCAGACTAAGACTACTTTCTCTCACCTTTACTAAACCATGAGCGGAACTCGTCATGAGTATCCAGACCAAGACTGCTTTCTCTCACCTTCACTTAGTCATGAGAGGAACTCGTCATGAGCATCCATACTAAGACTGCTTTCCCTTATCTTTACTTAGTCATGAGCAGAACTCGTCATGATCGAGTATCCTGACTAAGACTGCTTTCCCTCACCTTTACTAAGCCATGAGCAGAACTCGTCATGAGTATCCAGACTAAGACTGCTTTAACAGAACTCGTCATGAGTATCCAGACTAAGACTGCTTTCTCTCACCTTTACCAAGTCATGAGAGGAACTCGTCATGAGCAACCTGACTAAGACTGCTTTCCCTCACCTTTACTAAGTCATGAGTAGGACTAAGTCATGTACATTAGATCGAATAAATCAAAAGTTTCAATCAGTCAATCAATTGTATGATGCCATTTTGGATACTGTATACCTCATTAAATGCGACATAAAATAACAAACCAGTGTTTAATCATACACAATACGCTAACTTCCTTGTACATATCTTTGAGACATTGAAATGACGTTTATTTCCTAAATATGCTAATTCGTTCCTGTATTTACCGCAGCAAAGGTCGAATGCTACATCAGTCTATGCTATTTATATCATTTCGATTTTGTAATGATAAATTCATTATGATTTGAGTTATTGATTCGATGCTGTCTCCTCTACACAAGACGCTATCCCTTCTCCGGTTCGTTACGTGTCACTGACTCTCATTTTCCCCCGTAGTGTTCCTAATGACACGCTTTCTCATCACTGCTTGGTATCTTATATATATTTTTTTAATTTAAAAACTTTTAAAATAAAAATAATGGTTATTTCATTATTGATTGATACAAAAATAATTTGCAAGAATAAATATGAAACTGTAAAACATTAAAATCGACTATCTAATTGATGATTCTCTGATCTGAGACCGTAGTGCAGGTTGTAATTGTTGATTCTAGGTACTAAGATCTGTCGCTGAAGTGTCGGGACATTTTATCTTTATTTTTTGCCTGAGTAAGACATTATTGTATGATTATACGAAACCTTTGACTTCCTGTATAATGTAGCCATAAATTCAATTGATTTTTGAACACCCTGAGAGTGTACAGGAATGAGATACATGGTTACTGAACACCCTGAGAGTGTACTGGAATGAGATACATGGTTACTGAACACCCGGAGAGTGTACAGGAATGAGATACATGGTTACTGAACATCCTGAGAGTGTACATGAATGAGATACATGGTTATTGAACACCCGGAGAGTGTACAGGAATGAGATACATGGTTACTGAACACTCGGAGAGTGTACAGGAATGAGATACATGGTTACTGAACACCCTGAGAGTGTACAGGAATGAGATACATGGTTACTGAACACCCTGAGAGTGTACAGGAATGAGATACATGGTTACTGAACACTCGGAGAGTGTACAGGAATGAGATACATGGTTACTGAACACCCTGAGAGTGTACAGGAATGAGATACATGGTTACTGAACACACTCTCAGTGTACAAGAATGAGATACATGGTTACTGAACACCCTGAGAGTGTACAGGAATGAGATACATGGTTACTGAACACCCTGAGAGTGTACTGGAATGAGATACATGGTTACTGAACACCCGGAGAGTGTACAGGAATGAGATACATGGTTACTGAACATCCTGAGAGTGTACATGAATGAGATACATGGTTATTGAACACCCGGAGAGTGTACAGGAATGATATACATGGTTACTGAACACTCGGAGAGTGTACAGGAATGAGATACATGGTTACTGAACACCCTGAGAGTGTACAGGAATGAGATACATGGTTTCTGAACACCCTGAGAGTTTACAGGAATGAGATACATGGTTACTGAACACTCGGAGAGTGTACAGGAATGAGATACATGGCTACTGAACACCCTAAGAGTGTACAGGAATGAGATACATGGTTAGTGAACACACTCTCAGTGTACAAGAATGAGATACATGGTTACTGAACACCCTGAGAGTGTACAGGAATGAGATACATGGTTACTGAACACACTCTCAGTGTACAAGAATGAGATACATGGTTACTGAACACCCTGAGAGTGTACAGGAATGAGATACATGGTTACTGAACACCCTGAGAGTGTACAGGAATGAGATACATGGTTACTGACCACACTCTCAATGTACAAGAATGAGATACATGGTTACTGAACACCCTGAGAGTGTACAGGAATGAGATACATGGTTACTGAACACAATGAGAGTGTACAAGAATGAGATACATGGCTACTGAACACACTGTCACTGTACAGGAATGAGGTACATGGTTACTGAACACACTGACAGTGTACAAGAATGAGATACATGGTTACTGAACACCCTGAGAGTGTACAGGAATGAGATACATGGTTACTGAACACCCTGACAGTGTACAGGAATGAGATACATGGTTACTGTACACACTGACAGTGTACAGGAATGAGATACATGGTTACTGTACACACTGACAGTGTACAGGAATGAGATACATGGTTACTGAACACCCTGAGAGTGTACAGGAATGAGATACATGGTTACTGAACACACTGTCAGTGTACAGGAATGAGATACATGGTTACTGAACACCCTGAGAGTGTACAGGAATGAGATACATGGTTACTGAACGCACTGACAGTGTACAAGAATGAGATACATGGTTACTGTACACACAACATTAACCCATTTAGAATACCCTATGGTGGCGTTCTAGACTCACCATGAACATTTACCCATTCAGACTGCCCTATGGTGGCACGTTAGACACATCATGAACCATTTAAAACCTATTCAGACTGTCTTATGGTGACGTGGCGTTTTCAGAAATAGACTGCTTGGAAAAGGTACTTGAAATCTAAGTAATGTGATGGGGCCAGATTTTGCATTTTTGACACTGTTATATTTTCAGATCTATCAACTTTTGAATTTTAAAATATTGTTGAAAATATATAAGGAGCACTAATCAAATTTTAAGCTGTCCAAAGTAACTGTAAGAGGTGTTTTATATAATTTCCCCTATAATATTTCCCCATCTTAAATACGTAGAAAACCTTCGTGACTTACATTGCATAAAAATATATTATGACTTCAGCAAAAAGGTTATTCCTCGAATTCGGATATGTCGGGAAAAAATTTCTAATGATGGAAAGACGGGCTAAAGAAACTATGAACATTAACCCATTCAGGCTGCCTTATTGTGGCGGGCTAGACACACCATGAACATTAACCCATTTAAATTTACTTGTAGTGGCGAGCAAAGCACTCCATGAGCATTTTCCCATTCAAACTGCCCCGTGGTGGCGGACTTGTCTCACCATGAACATAAACCCATTCAGGCTGTCCTGTGGTGGTGGGTTAGTTTCACCACGTCCATTAACGTATTTAATAGACTATCTATAGTGGCAGGCTGTGCACACTATGAACATTTAACCATTTAGACTGTCCTTTGGTTGCGGGCAAGACATACCATAAACATTAACCCATTCAAACTCCCCTATTGTGACAGGGTAGACAAACCATGAACACTGTATAACTCAGACTGCGCTGTAGTGACGGGATAGGCACACTATGAACATTAACCAATTCACGCTGTCCTGTAAATAACCAATGCAGACTGCCCTATGGTGGCCGGTTGACACACTATGAAAAAAAAACCATTCAGACTGCTCTATGGTTGCGGGCTAAGCACACTGTGAATATAAACCCATTTAGACTACCTTGTAGAGGCGGGCTAGGCACTCCATGGACATTAATCTACTAGTCTAACCATGACTATTTAAGATAGGACACTATGTCCATGTCGGGATTTGAACCCGGAACCTCTCGATCACAAATCAAGCACCTCATTTAAGCACCGGATTTGTGAAGCATTGGGGTTTCAAGGCTAAAAATTGACAAGGTTTCTTGACTCGCGCCTGTTAGAACCTGCATATGCGTATATAGAAAGTAATACAGTAATACAACTATAAAAGATTCCTACGAGCGATTAACGAACAAGACCGGAAGTGGGTGGAGAAGATGTAACCGAGGTCTCGACCGGCCACTATACACCTAATTTGAATGCTACAAGCATACATCCTATCTCCATTTTATCGTTTTCAAAATAAAAACTGCATGTCTCGAAACCAGGCCGAACGGGAATATAGAACTATGAGAAACGTGGAGGTATTTCTGTATAATTAATCGATTATGTTTTACATGTTTTGGGGAAAGGTTAGTGCAGATAAATCCCATTGATATATTTGTGTACACATCGCAGAATTGCGCAATGCATTACAAACAATGCGTTGTCGAGAACAATAGTAGAACGCGTCAAATAAAAAGATAGGAAAATCATTTTGAAAAATACACGAAAGTTCGGCGTTGACGTCAGAGGAAAAGGTGTCGGGGTTCATTTATACTTAAAGATAACAAAAGACATTTTAACCCACAGCATGACTTTAAGAAGTTAAAACCATTTTGCAACAAAGATAAAAGAACAAACAAGCAGACAGCGTGAGCACTTGGTGATTTAAATCTCTCAGTGATCGGTAGCGACGGGCGGTATGCAACACATACTCGCTTCATTAACATATATAATTAATAATTAATTCTATCTCCATTGATTGTGATTACTCGCTACATAATTTAAAAAGTGCTGTGCGTGTTAAAGGGAAACTTAACTATAGAAAGAACAGTGTTAATTGTAAACAGTGAGAGACGGAAATGATTATTGAAGTACTTGAGGGGGATGTAACATACAAAGTGTTATAACCCGGCACGTGATATAAGTTGCTTACAAATTGTCGACGTTTTCATTCCGTATTCAGTCTCCGACAGAGCAAGTCGAGGATACATGCTTAATGTCGTGTAAGTAATATCAAATGATATGGAGAGAGGAGAGAGTACATCTTGTAATTGCTGTCGTTTGGAGAGAGGAAAGTTACGTGGTTTTATACAACTTACTGTTGACATTACCATCTGGGCCATAGGTAAGTCATTCATACTTTATGACAACAAATGCACATACATAACCCTTTCTGAAATCGACATTTTTCTGCTTTGTAAGCAAATACGCGAGTTTTCTATTCATGTATGACGCAATATATTGACATAGGAGAGAGAAAACGTCTATAATCATATCTATACATACAAAAAAAAAAAACTGTAAGTAGATATGAATACTAGTACGCAAAAAAAAATTTGTATTTGTAAAACATTATTTGTATGTACAAATTTTTATGCAACTTCTGTTCATTACATTATTTTCTATTACATGAATATACGCAGCCCAATCGACTTCGATTCCGATATTTGGTCATCGCTAGTTTCCATGTTGCGCTACATTATTCATTACAAAACAAACCAATTATGCATTATTTTCCTTGTCTTGCCCAATGTTGAGCTATGTGTATGTGTATGTTGTATTGTCACCACACCCCAGAGACGTTACATGCTGTTTTTGACCATTCCCAGCCGCCAACGCGGTTTTTGTACAAACCAAGATAAAACTCTGTGACGGAACATTAGCGAGTTATTTAGCGTACTCACCTTGAAGTTGATAGAGAAAGGTGTCTGCCCAAACCCAAATAGAAATAGGAGAAAATCTGTCAAAAATTAAAAAAAAAAGAAGGATAAAATAGATAAATAAAAATTCACATTATTAAGTCAAACCAGCATCTTTATGGTCTGAGCAATTTGAAGTATACGAAAATTAAAAACTTAAGTGCAGTCACTGTAAATATCTTTAAATAATATGACTTTATTTCCACATTATTTATAATACTGAATGTCACTTGAGCAGATTGTATCTTGCCTATTCTTCTCACGAGAGTTTGTTTTGATGTACACACTACTAATGCCTCTTATCACGGCAATGGTACATTAAGGGGGATAATAATATCGAGGTATTATTAGAGAGAAAGAGATGGTACCGAGGGTAAGTCGACCACAACAATCGGAAGTTACCGACGGAATATACATATATTGTGTAAACCCTGTCTCCTGAGGTCAATGACGAGATTCATGGAGCACGCAATAAATATTTCACAATGGGGTTTAGGGGAGTGACAGCGAATGTGAACGACTCGACATAAAAAAAAACAACTTGGAACAAGAGAATGTATTAATTGCCAATTACATAAAATAACAGCAGAAACTTCAGTCGATGTTTGGTACAAAGTTAGAAATATGCATATGCATATAGGAACACATTATGTACAAATTGTAATATTGTCTTTACTTTTCGTTTTCTCGTTTCTCTTTTTTTCTGAAGTATTCATTTCTACAGATTTTTGGCCATAAATACTATTAAACAGATTTATTTCTCTAATGCAGTGTATTTTCATTCTTAAATTTCACAAAATTTACAACAAATGTATATCCTCTATGGGTCCAGTATCTTATAGAAACAATCTGCCTTCCTAAACAAAAAGAATCAATTTAGAATTCTATACATTGGTTAACTTCTTAGATAAGCCGAGGCATTTGGTTCTGTTATTACAATTTTCATTGGTCATTAAAGGTTTTGTTATGTGTAAAATAACCTCAAACGACAGAGAAATTATTGCATAAATTGTACTATAGTACTTGATATAGTGTATACATAAATTCTAAAACTCCTTAAAGAATACATCAAATTGTCCTACAAAACAATTATATATTTTACGTGAAGCGAAACTTTATAATTATATCCTTTCAAACACAAATAAAGCATAATTTATTCCGTCTACACGGGAGCTTTTTTTCATATGACCCCCACGCTTATTATATATTGGAGAAGGTATGCAGAGGCTACCAAGTTACATGTACCAGTCTCTGCGACCATCTTGATTAAAGTTTTTTAATATTACATGTATATGTTGTTACACAAAAATGTTATATAAATGATAAATCACTTTTCTATCCCCTGCCTTATTTCTCACGATTAAACTTTCTCCTGATATCATTTTTCTGTTACCCTCTTCTTTCTACCTGCAAGGTCTTGCATACTGTAACATTGAAATGGAACATTACTTGGAGTGTACATATATATATAAATCATAAAGACGCATTCAGCGTTTTGCATATTTTAAATTCAGAGAGTTTTTACGATGAGCGTGGTGGATTGACGTGTACCGGCCTTGTTTACTTGACAGGCCAAAGTGCTCATGTAAATTACTCTACAGAATTAGTAATGAATATGTTAATTAAAACCGCTCGTGCCGAGAACTTCAGGGTATTACTGACGAAAACATATGCGGTTCGTACAATTACTTCGCAATACACAAAAAGCAAGAAGATGTGGCCATGGACAAAAGAGAAAGGGATATTACAAAAATCTGAAGAAATCTTGAAGAAAATAAGAGTAGTTGAGAAAATTGTAACTAACCATCTATTTATATATTTTATTTATTTATGCATTTTTAGGGAAGGGATATGATCACATATTTTACGGTGAACTTTGATATGAATTATATCGAAGTTTTCCACACTGATTTAATAAATCGGATTTTCTAGTTTCATTTAAAATATCACGCTTATTGAGTAATTAGGTGGAGACCCATGTATTTTTAAATGATCAAATCACTATTTCAATATTTTTCTAAAATATTTTGTCAATTTTTACGGATTTTTGTCAATTAAATCAACGGTTGATGCTTTTTTTTCAAGTGCAGTTCTGTGACTTAAATGTTTGAAAACATCAACTGCATGTCATGTTTAAGTAAATGAATTCATGTCACTTTAATCCTGCTGACAGTGCACGACCTGAGTAATTTGAACTGAGGCTGTATAGAGATATGACACGTTTATTTGCACTGATTTATAAATGTAAATACATTTTCATTCTTTATCATTTATAGTCTCCCTTGCTCAATTAAACACCTCATAATTTCTTACTCGATTTCCATCTGCTTTCAAACCGCAATTTAGCACAACTTGAGACGGGTTGTTTTGGCTGATCCAATCGCAGCTCCCCTGCTAAATACATTTTCAGAAGCAAAACAACCTACATACCTTGCTCTACTGCAGTGGATGGTTGGTTAATACGTAATAGTTTACAGTGATTTATTCACGACACACTGATATGACATACCTCCCGAGGTTACTGAGGTCAAACTACTCGTCAATATGTTCACCTCACAGAAGTCAAGCTCTGTTAACAATGTATATTATCAAAAGGCGACTTGTGAGAGAAAGTTTATCATTGTTTATTATCTCGGAACTTTTTACCTTCTCATCAGATAAATCAGCACCAAGTGTTGCTTTTTCATTACTCTCCTGAACCAAAATGCTGCAACTCGGACGTTTTTTTTTTTTTGCTAAATTGCCATTCCTGAGTTCCGCTTCCCACTTTTTGATGACAAGATGTCGTAAACTGCAGACGACAGATTAGAATTAACCAGAATATTTCAGTTCAGTGGAAATTCCGTTGAATTTTTACATGTACTTATAACATCGTAAAAGAGATATCTTGTAAAAAAAAATTACCAACACAGAGCTATCAACGTCTCACTAAGTAGCATTACAATAGCTATCAAGACAATAACCTTGGTCTAATTTAAACTCTGATGGTGTTAATATATCTATATTTTTAACCGACTTTGTATTTAAAAATGTAGTATAATGTACATGTACTAGTTAGATTCTATGTAACATTAATTAGATTCCATGTAACATTACTTCAGCAATTTTGTTGTTGTCTAAATGCTATTCATTTTGTTCTGTCTGAGCTTAAAATGAACAATACGCGAGCATTTTCGCACAAATATAAAGTTTTATAAAAAAAATCGGACGTGCTTCGTTATTGTAATGGATGACAGTTTATATGAATTTTGCTGATTATTGACGACATTGTCAAAAGTAATACGAAATGGTTTTTGACGGAAACGTCATTGAAATTCAGTAATTTACAAATTGTTTTGATGGACTAATCATAAAATCAACATTGTGTTTTGCTAGACGTATTTCTGAGTTTTTTGGTCGTGGTATGGATGTATAACTGCAATGTAAGGTGATTCAGGTTTGTTGTTGGTGTTTCCAAAATCCAACCAAAATGGGAAAGAAATATGTTTAGGAATCACCTAAGACATACGGGTCAGTAAACAGAATGATGTACAGATCTTAATCAAATTTATACCTGTATCCTTTTCAAACGAAAATTGCATGGTAATTTGTATTGTATTGGAGTTCATTATTTATTGAGCGTTGATTTCATGGTTGTCTAATCCTATTGTAATTTGTACTTTTATTTCTTAATACTTTCAGTTGGTTTGCCTGTACTGTTGATGTATAGAGGTGCTTTTAGACCATACAGTAGAGGATTTTTCTGTACTGATGACAGTCTGAGGTACCCCTATAAAGAGGATACAATTTCGGACTCGGTATTGCTTACATCTGGCTTCCTCACCACCTTTATACTGGTAATTATCACCAACCTTTATATTGGTATTTATCATTAACCTTGATTTTCATCATTTATAGTTTCAATGTGGCTGCGCAATAAGAAGTACACATACCATACCAACATTTCACAGAATATCCATATCAGAATATGATTTAGAACTTATTGTATTTCCTATTTTCGTACATCAGCTGAAAATATGACGGATAGCTTCAATAACTCGCCACACCAAACGTTATTTATCATCGGCTATTGATATTGTTGAAGCTATATGACGGAATGTGTACAATGCATATTTCATTTAACACATTTCACTTGGTGTAAAATATCTTGGTTAGCCTGTTTTGAGTACCGGTATCTTTCATCTGGATTTAAATGGTGCAATGCACTTTGAAGTATTGTGAATATGTTTGTATTATGTGGTGGGTGTCATTGCTGATGGACCAGAGGTTCCCACTGGCAGGTAAAATAAAGTATAAAGGTCAACTTCAAATGACGAGTCGATTTTTAGAGTATTCTGAATTATCTGAAATATATTAAATAAACAGATATCTAAATCAGTGAGTCGGTATGCATCGTTCCTCCGGATACTGACTTCAGCTAAGTATGTATTTGAACAATGCTTTGTTTGACTTTAGAGGCACTAATGACACTTTATTACCGGTAAAATACATGCATGATCGGAATTGAATCTTCATTAAATTAGTGCACTGAACTCTGAAGTCTCATTAGAGATAACCATACATTATAATTTATAAACATAGCGTAAACGGATTTATTTAAGTATTTATTCATTTTGTTTTATTTGTATGTTTGGTTGGGGTTTTTTTACTTGGTGTGACCCCCCCCCCCCCCCCCCCACACACACACACACACAAAGAAAAAATTACTCATTTTTAAACATTTAAAACATTATTTTTTATTCTTTTTATTCATTTTGATTTGTTTGTTTGGGGGTTTTTTTTTGGGGGGGGAGGGGTTAATGGAACTATATTAAAACAATTCCATGATAAGAGGCTATAATAAATGTATAATATGAGTAGTATTGTTGTACATATGTATTTGGATTCGGCCTGTTAGTGATATTTCTCTAACGATGCACACCCTGCATTAGTACGTGCCTACATCATTGGAAATTAAAACTGACGTGACTTTGATCAACACTTTGATTGAAGCAGCCATAAATGTCAAAGAGCGGTGCAATTGGAATTAAAGAAATAGTCTCTTGAGGAGAGGAAGTCATTTGAACCCTTAGCACATGCCATATAGTGTCATGTAATCATACAGTACTTCTGCATAGTGTTTAGTAATTTGTGCTTTTCTAATATTTCAGCAGTACACTGAGTCTATGACACAAGTTGTTTTAATTTCTGTGACTGAGTTTTCATGATAACTTGATAAGTCACGTTGGTTACTAATACGCTCTACAAAGGGTTTACATTTGGTTTGATCTTTAGCATTGAAGAAACCCAAGTTATCGGTCATATGAGGCACTGCATTAATGTTGATGTATATGTTCCTGCTCTTATCGCATTTATTTCTAAATGAAAATACTGACACACTAAAGTTTAAATCCTTCATAGTAGATGGTTTGACTATTTATGCTTCCATTCATTTCTTGTGTGTGTGTTTCTTTGTGTGTGTAGGGGGGTATTATTTGGGAGAGGGGGCATGGGGATAAATTCTCAAAGGAAGAAAAGGGGCACTGCAATTTAATTTCGAAAGTTCAAAGTACTTTTTATAATTATTTTCATTTTGGCATATATATTTACATATGATTAAGTACCTATAAAAATATATACCTTTATTACTTTTATTTTGCATCAGATGAGCTTTCGGCAACTTTTGCTTCTTCAGTGATGCTTTCAAGGGTGAAATTTCTGAAGTCGAAAATATCTAAAAAAAAAAAAAAAAGGAAGAAGCAAATAAACGAAACAGAAACTTAGCTTTTCATCATTAAATAGTTCAATTTGTTATAAGACAAAAATGACGGACGTGTATGTTTTACATAACGTATGGTCACAGTGACGGGAGAACACACGTGGCTGGTTATGATATACCCATAGACTGCTAGAATTTCCAGTTTTGAACTGTTTTGCATCTGCAGTGTTGACATTTATATACAAATCACCTCACAGTTTTGTATTTTTCGGAATACAAGCAGGTGCGTTCTTGTGGGCAATAACGAGAATGTATAAAGATCTTGCCCACAATCACGTTCCGTATCAACAACATGTTTATGTTCTGCATAAAATTTGCAGTTTTCGTCAGGGATATCGATTATGTACTTAATATTGTTGATAAAGCACATTGTATCAGATGTAAATAATGAACACAAAATACAGCTTAAAATGTGCTGCATATACATGATAACATTCAAATGTTATGGCCATTGACAATAAATGTTTGTTCATAGTATTAGATAATTCAACATGTGATACAAGTTGATTTGTTATTATGACAAGTCGTTGAATCCTACTATCAAAGAAAAGCATGTAGTGGGTTTTTTTTGTCCCTTGCATTTACATAACCATTCCCATGTGGATAAAAGCATCATTATCGATAGCTCAGCCTCACACAACACAGAAAACTGTTTCCGTTATATATCGAATTTCACAATGTCAATTTAAAATAATGAAAAGAAATGACGTAAATAGAGTTTTTCTGTAATCTGCACATATAATTAATGGAGATCATTGATTTTTCACGTCCGCCTCGTGCAATGAAGAAAGGATTTTTTCCTAGTCTAAGTACAAGTATTTTATGTATGATGCAGGAGTGCTATATATTAATCTTACATGCATAAGTAGATAGTCACATATATTGCGAAAAGTGGACTGTTTTGTATGATATTACATGTGTAAGCGCTTTACCGAATGTACATTGGAAGTAACAAATACGTTATCTATTTTGTAGAATTGATATGTTAGCAGATACAAACAATGCTTTGAATAGAAATTTAATCTTGGGTTATTAAAAGATGCAAGAAACCTTAAAATATATATCAGCTTAGAATGATCAGTGGCATGGCATATTATATCAGCTTAGAATGATCACTGACATGGCATATTACATCAGCTTAGAATGATCACTGACATGGCATATTACATCAGCTTAGAATGATCACTGACATGGCATATTATATCAGCTTAGAATGATCACTGACATGGCATATTATATCAGCTTAGAATGATCAATGGCATGGCATATTATATCAGCCTAGAATGATCACTGACATGGCATATTACATCAGCTTAGAATGATCACTGACATGGCATATTATATCAGCTTAGAATGATCAATGGCATGGCATATTATATCAGCCTAGAATGATCACTGACATGGCATATTATATCACCCTAGAATGATCACTGACATGGCATATTATATCAGCTTAGAATGATCACTGACATGGAATATTATATCAGCTTAGAATGATCACTGACATGGCATATTATATCAGCCTAGAATGATCACTGACATGGCATATTATATCAGCCTAGAATGATCACTGACATGGCATATTATATCAGCTTAGAATGATCACTGACATGGCATATTACATCAGCTTAGAATGATCACTGACATGGCATATTATATCAGCCTAGAATGATCACTGACATGGCATATTATATCAGCTTAGAATGATCACTGACATGGCATATTATATCAGCCTAGAATGATCACTGACATGGCATATTATATCAGCTTAGAATGATCACTGACATGGCATATTATATCAGCCTAGAATGATCACTGACATGGCATATTATATCAGCTTAGAATGATCACTGACATGGCATCATTGTGGAGTTTGTTTGATGTTCGATTCTTGTTTTACGTCACAATGAAAAATATATTATCATTTAACGTCATATTCATATTCTTAAACATATTTTGTTTGTCTTTCCAGTTCATATTGACGGAAGTTCCCAAAGTGTGTGCTTCTGGAGAAAACATATTCCGCAGCAAAAATTTCAGATGCCTAGTTAAGATCATCTGTGCGTTTGTATTTGGATTTACTATCCTTCAAGGTGTGTCACAAAGTCTAAAATATGCTACAGGACGACTTCGACCCCATTTCATGGATGTTTGCAAACCAGACTTCAGCAAGATCAATTGTTCTCAAGGGTGAGTAAGTCATATATGCATGTATGATATTATCACAATCCAAATATGAAAGCTCATCTCAAATATGAAAGCTCATCTCAGATGTGAAAGCTTATCTCAAATATGAAAGCTTATCTCAAATATGAAAGCTCATCTCAAATTGAAGTTAAATTTTGTTTAAAGTTAAACATATGTGATAAATAGTGTCACTCGTGTACAAACTCTATCCCAGGTACAACTTCAGTGTGCAACAGGCCACAAACTGTGTCCCATATTGCTTACTTTACAGAGTTATAATATGTACGATATTTTTATTAAATAAACATATGATACATATTGTTATTATGATCGTATTTCATGTGTTTTAATAATGTTATTATGTTTTGCAGTCTAAACGTTTTGTTGATTCTGTTACGTTGCAGTTCATAGATGTTCTTATATTTTGTTTGACAGGTATATGTTCTTATTTTGTGTGGCAGGTATATGTTCTTATTTTGTGTGGCAGGTATATGATCTTATTTTGTGACAGGTATATGATCTTATTTTGTGTAACAGGTGTATGATCTTATTTTGTGTGACAGGTATATGAACTTATTTTGTGTGACAGGTATATGATCTTATTTTGTGTGACATTTTTATGTTCTTATTTTGTGTGACAGGTATATGTTCTTATTTTGTATGACAGATATATGTTCTTATTTTGTTTGGCAGGTATATCGTGGATTTTGATTGCACAGAGACTCGTTTTGATGCTGATGTTGTACGGAGAAGTAGGGCCTCCTTCCCTTCAGGACATGCCAGTTTCTCTATGTATTGTGCTATATTCGTTTCAGTAAGTCATCTGCGATAATCAGTTTCGGTCGTGTGCCAGTAGATCACCAATCTACTCTCACACTTCTAGTATAATGAATAATTATTATATATTTGATTTGATAATATAATTTAATATTGCGGTCATTTCATATTTATTTATAGGAGCAGGCTTGGTGTAGTGGTTAAGCGCTTGGAGTGCGGCGCCGACGATCCGGGTTCGATTCCCGGGTTGCGCCACTATGTTTAAGAGGTTGGTCACCTCCTGCCTCCATGTAACTGAAAATTGTTGAAAGCGACGTAAAACACCAACAAACCAACCATATTTATTTATACGATTTTCACCATACGATGTCATAGAAATACGATTTTAATGAAATGATTTTAAGATCTCCGATGTGCATTACTAGGGCATTGCATTGATAAGTATATCATGCGTTTCATTCCACAGTCCACGAACGTACACTTTAATTAGTAAACAGTTAAGTCATTTCACCAATCACGTGTAATTTAGAAAGATTTCCGTTTAATCAAATTGAAAGTAGACCGCTGAGCACATTACGAATGGCCATTGTGTCATGGTCCTTAAGACCCCTTAACAGGAGTGTGACGATAACGTAAACAACAGAAAGTATCTATTGTGCCAATTAGCATGAAACAAGTGCGTTTGTAATGCGGTTTCCCTGAACTCAGCAAGTGACTCAGCTTGGCCAATCTATAATCCCTACTTGTTGGATTACCACAAGTATGTCACTCTAAGTCCCATGGGTTTTACTATACTCTAATAATTTTCTGCAGTACACAGTAAATGAAAGGTGTCCTCTTGATGGTACTGAAATGTGAGTATTCACATGTCATACGCTTTACTTCAGTTTTTATGTCGGAGTAGAGTCTATTCTATGCTTCTTCTCCTTAGCCAAGACAGATGCAGATCATTTGGTGGTAGTGGCATATGAAAAGGGTCTAAATTGTCCGAAAATACACCGTGTCTGTTCATTACATTGGCCAGGTTTGCATACCTATTATGTCCAAATCATTATATTAAGTCCAGTGTTATATAGTAGTTTTTCCCCCTAGCCATCCCCCCCGGAAAAATGGCTGTATAGTAGTCCCCCCCCCCCGGAAAAATGGCTATATAATAGTTTTTCCCCGGGGGAAATTTGGCCATATAGCCATTTTCCCCCTCTTATAGCCATTTTTCCCCTGGGGAAAAACTACTATATAGATTTTCCCCCAATGTGAAATTCCGGATTTTCTTTTCACACATACATGTAAGTAAATCCAGCTTGTTAACAATAAATATATTTCTATTTAGAATAGAGATATCCCAACGTTTGATTTCTTAAGTAAAAATGTCTTCAATTTTAATCTCTTTTCCAAATACAAATGCATAAATTTAGGACAGAGATTTATCTACTAGAATTTCTTCGAGATATCTTTACTTAGTCCGAGAAATCTCTATATATACAAATGGAAAAAAGAAAAACAAGTTCATTTTTATGCCCCGGATTGAAATTCGGGGGCGTCTAGTTTTTTTTAACTGTCTGTGACTCATACCCTGTGGCAAAAACCTTGACTATATCGTTTGTACCCAGAGGTACAAGGCTTTGAAACTCCACATATAGTTTTCCTGTGATGAGACCTTTTATTTGAGACCATGATTTTTTAACTAGTGACTTTGACCTTGGTGCTCTACGTTTTCAAAAGCTTAAATTTTGGTTGTATCTTTTGTACCAAAAGGAGAAGGTGTTTTGAACTTCATATATAGATTACTTGTGATAAGATCTTAAATTTGGGACCATGACTTTTGACCTAATGACCTTGACCTTGAAGTGTGACCTACTTTATAAAACTTAAACTTCACTATATCTTATACACAAAAAGGTGTAGAGCTTTGAAACTTAGCATATAGATAATTTAAGATGAAACCTTTCATACTTTGCGTAAGGAACAAGGAAATCACATTCTTGTGATCATGATTTACAACATCTGCCACTAGACAAGCATTGTCGTAGATTGCAAATCGTGGACGCCTGGGTGGAATTCCCTTCTATTATTTTCATGTTCATCATGTACTCTGTAAATGATGAGCGATATTGTGATATATATAATGCATCAGTCTTAATTTATTTAGGAATTGAATGTTCAAGGAATTCTTGCACGTTCAATTCTTATATTTATCATTGGAACATTTTGATTGATAAATTCCTATTTTACTTATGATGTATTACAAAATTTGTCTGGGATTGAATCTTGAGTCACAGCCTGACGTCATGATTGACATCTGTACGCAAGTAAACGACACTTTTTACAATGAAATAATAGAAATAGCATATTGTGGTAAATACATAAAAAGAAATAAATAAATAAAACAGAAAATAAATACACACACAAACAAAACACTTAACAGTATATAGAAACCCGTTAACCATAACACCATCGGTTTGATCCACAGGCTATTACTATAGTACATTTGTATTTCAATTGTTATCTGATTGATACAGAACGAACGTGTATAATATCCAAACCGTTACGTAAGGGGGAAAACTACTATGGGGAAAAACTACTATATATATATAGTAGTTTTTCCGCCATGGGGGAAAACTACTATATAGCCATTTTTTCGGGGGGGGGGATCTACTATGGGGGAAAACTACTATGTAACACCGGCACCTCTTTAGCGGTTTTGATTTTTGTTTTACGTCACACCACGAATATTTCACGTATATGGTGACGGCATCTGCCTGATGCGGGGCATACAAATTTGACCTTTGCAACGGACCCACCCGAAGTAGTGAGGGATCTTTAACGTGCAATGCATACCACGACACGGGGCCTCGGTTTTTACTGTCTCATCCGAAAGACATGACACCGGCATGACCCGAGTGGGACTCGAACCCCGGCCTCCCGATCAGGAGTCCGACGCGATACTACTAGGCCACGCCGGCTTCCTCTTTAGCGGTGTCTTATTTTCATAATACACAATGTGTACATGTATATCAATCAACGTAAGCACTTAATTTCGTCTAAAGGCATCAACATTTTGTGTTTAGTTCATTGTTGTGTATATTGGAACCTTTCAAGTAAAAATGTAAAACCCTTACAGATATACAAAGAGAGAAGATCATTAATACTAGAATAAGCTGGGTTTACTGTCACCTGACCGACTCTGAATTTCAATTCTAATTTTTCACTCTTGACAAATTTATTGCACTTATTGCATCCTCCCAAAAACATTAAAGTATCTTATTTTTCTCCGATATGATAAAAAAAAAAATCCTATAGAATGCTACTAAATCTGTTTCTATTCATATTCTGTAGATAAAATTACATTATAATATTCAATTATATTATGTAGTATTACACGTATGTCCGTCGAATATGTTTTAATAAGGGTTAATTATATGAAGATGAAAAACACAGTTCTTTGACAAGTGTGAAATTATTATATCTGAGAAATCATCGCCTTTGTTTTAAAATGAAAATGTCGACTCTGCCTCATATGCATTTTTTATCGATTCAAAGAAACCCAACAATTTCCAAGTGTATTATATCGTCCGTTTCTTCCCACACGAGGACGGAAGAAGACGCATTCACTTTGTCAGTTGTATAACTATATACGGAAGCCCATGTAGGACCTATCAAAATATTTTTGAATTTGATATAACGAATTCTTGAATTTGTTAAAACGGATTAAATTCGTTTTAACAAATTTGAGGAAATCGTCATAACGAATTAAATCTGTTATAACAAATTTGAGGAATTCGTTATGACGAATTGAATCTGTTATAACAAATTTGTTGAATTCGTTTTAACATATTTTGAAATTCGTTTTAACAAATTAAATTCGAAATAACGAATTCTTAAATTCATATATTCGATTTTATAAAACTTGTTATAACACATTTTCTTCAAATTTGTGATAACAAATTTCAAATTTGTTAAACCGAATTTCAAAATCTGTCATAACGAATTCAACAAATTAATTATAATAGATTTAATTCGTTATAACGAATTCCTCAAATTTGTTATAACAAATTTAATACGTTTTTACGAATTCCTCAAATTTGATAAAAGGAATTTTATCCGTTTTTACAAATTCAAGAATTTGTTATATCAAATTCAAAAATATTTTTGATAGGTCCTAAATGGGCTTCCGTAAGTATAGCCTACATGTACTGCATATCTTTGTTTTAAACGTTATTTCTTGTTTTGTGGCAAGTATACTCCCTTCTCCTGTCCTGCATCTTTCATTTCTTTGCCCAACCCCAACCCCTTATATATATAACTACTGATAACTTTACACCGGAATATTAATTTAAAGATACAAGAAAATTCAAGGACTGATTCCACCACCATTAAATAAATAACTAGATAAATAAATAGATAGATAAATAAATAAATAAATAAATAAATAAACCTCCAATAGATTTATGAATTCATTAAAACCGCAGTACATCTTTTTATACCATTCAGGAGTTAAACGAGACTTAAGACTATAATCATCGCTTTTTGTCGACTGCCTATTAATCCTCTGTCCAAACCTCGGTATAATACAAATATGTATCCGCCTGTAAATTCTGGCATAACGAAATCCAGTTAGTAGAGGGAAAGGGGAGGGCGGTCCCCAGAGGATAGATATGTTGGCCTCTTGTAAGGGCTAAAATCTATCCTTATGCTTGTGGAAACCCATGCTACACCTACATATACGGAAAGGGGGGATCTATGATAAAACACCGGGTAATTGATTCGAGGAATCAGACTTTATCTAAATGATGAATTATGTATGTTGCAAATTTCACCGCTACTTCTTTGATATTAGATATATTCATATTATTAAAAATACTGTTTATTGACATTAAACACGAGACTTGCATATATCGCTACTCATAAGATAAAGAAAAAAAATGGAACAGTGTTGTAGTGCACATATACCGGTATTAATGTTGGATTCGATTTATTTCAAAAGACAGAAACGGCAGTCGGAGTGAGTCATTATTGACATTAAATTACGTACACCTCCACAATGGCGTAATCAGTTACATCTGTTACTTATACAATTGTGAATGAATTACTGTTCCCCATTCATGCTATGTACTCATTCATAGTATGGATTACGTAATGCACGGTATATATAACTAGTGTTTATGGTAGTACATTATTATTGCCTTTTATGAGAAGAAGAAGAATATGACATCTCGTCAAATTCACGTGTGATGCCGAGGTTTTACCTTTTAATAGTATAAAGTAATTATATATACATGTACATGAAGTTTAGATTAAACTTTTAACCGCATTGTACACATCATGTAATGAGTTTATTCAAACACAGTTAAATGCAAATCATAGAGCTATTTATTATATAGATACCTGTGCTCCTGCTAAACCCTAGTCCAAATCATAGTGTCATTTAAGTACAGGTACTTCTGTTAAATCTTTGCCCAAATCATGGACCTAACCCTAATTATAACCAAATCATAGTGTCATTTAGGTACAGGTACTTCTGTTAAATCTTTGCCCAAATCATGGCCCTAACCCTAATTATAACCAAATCATAGTGGCATTTAGATACATGTCCTTGTCCAAATTATAGTGGCACTTATATACGTGTACTTTTCTAAATCATTGTCCAAATTGTACATGTCCTTGTCCAAATCATAGTGGCATTTAGATACATGTCCTTGTCCACATTATAGTGGCACTTAGATACGTGTACTTTGTTAAATCCTTGTCCAAATTATACATGTCCTTGTCCACATTATAGTGGCACTTATATACGTGTACTTTGTTAAATCCTTGTCCAAATTGTTCAGGTCCTTGTCCAAATCATAGTGGCACTTATATACGTGTACTTTGCTAAATCCTTGTCCAAATTGTACATGTTCTTGTCCAAATCATAGTGGCACTTAGATACGTGTACTTTGTTAAATCCTTGTCCAACTTTTACATATACTTGTCCAAATTATAGTGGCGCTTAGATACGTGTACTTTGTTAAATCCTTGTCCAAATTGTACATGTCCTTGTCCACATTATAGTGGCGCTTAGATACGTGTACTTTGTCCAAATCATCATGACAGCGATAAGTTTTCTCCTCCTTGTTAAATCACCATAAGTATTTGAATAGTCTGGTCATTATAAATGTCTGATATCAATAAACTTAATTATTCTTTTTGTTGTTTCAGCTTTTTCTGGAGATACGATTACACGTCTGGTGGTCAAGAATATTGAAACCCGTTCTTCAAACATTGTTAGTGATGATGTCGCTTTTGTGCTCCATTACACGTCTCTATGACAATAAACATCACGTGTCAGATGTTACTGTAGGGAGCATCATTGGTTTAGTGGTTGCTGTATTTGTGGTAGGTCGATTAAATCTTAAATTTCTGATAATATTTCGTGGAAATTATTCATAAGGAACTTTCTAAAAATACGAAAACTACACATGGTAACAGGTGTAGTTATAAATTCTTTAACACTACCTAAATAGGACTAAAGTTCCCACATTAAGCAAGGTATTCCCATAATGTCAGTGTCATATGGTTGCATATTGAACCACAGTTTTGCATATCCGACCTAAACCATATCTCTTCTTTTTCATTCTTCTTTTACGTCACGTCACGATTATTGTACTTATACGGCAATGACATCTGTCTTATGTAAGGCGCAGCAAGTTATATGGCGACGACATCTGCCTTATGTATGGCGCAGTAAGTTATAAGGCGACATCTGTGTATGTAAGGCGCAGCAAGTTATACGGCGACGACATCTGTCTTGTGCAAGGCGCAGCAAGTTATACGGCGACATCTGTCTTATGCAAGACGCAGCAAGTTATATGGAGACATTTGTCTTATGTAAGGCACAGCAAGTTATATGGTGACATCTGTCTTATGCAAGGCACAGCAAGTGATATGGCGACATATGTCGTATGCAAGGCGCAGCAAGTTATACGGCGTCGATATCTGTCTATTGTAAGGCGCAGCAAGTTATATGGCGTCGATATCTGTCTATTGTAAGGCGCAGCAAGTGATGTGGCGACGACATCTGTCGTATGCAAGGCACAGAAAGTTAGGCCTAGGCGGTTGACGTACCCGTAGTTGTAAGGGATCGTTTACCTACCACATTTTTTTATTGTTTTATTGTCTCAGAACACGGACAAAACAACGTCGGTAGACGAACGCGGGACCTCTTGGTTCCCAGTCAGTCGCCTAAGTGATTGAGCTAATTCCGGATCCCGATATTTCAAAACTGTCCAAGATTTATTATCGCCCATATAAAGACCTCTATCTATTGATGTTCTCATTGGTCTATCAAATTTTTCAGTTGTTACTAAGTTTTCAATATCAATATTTTACAATTTGAACCAGAGATTTGCATTAATATATCAATATAATTGTAATGCGATTTAAAAAGAATATAGCCATATGTGTTTCTTTTATGTAACCTCGAACGAATACCTACCGCAATGTTTAAAAATGTGTTATAAATCAATGTTCAAGTAGATCGACATGATTGTATATAGAGAATCTCCATGTTAATGTTTAGGTTATCATCTCGGTGCATAGGAAGCTGTGATGATGCAAGTGCTTCACCTAAAGAGTTTTTATCCTGCAAATGATGCTAATAATGTTAACAAGTCTCCTGTGAAAAACTGCAGCTTCAGATACTTTAATTGATGTTGAATTCAATTTCAGTTCAAAACGCTTGGAGAGAAAGCACTCCGTACGAGACAAACGACGTTCGAGTTCCCTAATTTGCGACGGAAGATGAAACCGGATATCTCAGATGACCCGCCTTGTACCCCAACGCCATTATTAATCAGAGAAAATTCTTCACTTTCTATGGACTCTAAGAAATATTTGTGTCCCAATAGCTCGTCTATTGCTTTGACCGGATTGAATGGTGTAAATTGTATGTAAATTTTGTGTGACTTGTGTGTAAGTTATGTATTACTTTTGTGTAAGCTGTATGTTACTTGTGTGTTTTATGTAGGCCAATATTCCGTCCAAAGAGTCAGGTCTGAACATCTACCAACGTGCATGGTAGTCAGGGCAACTTGTAGTGTTACGAGGATGTTGTAATTTATTGTTATGTAATAAAGTAGAATCTGTTTGTGTTGTTATTCTTTTGAACACACTCCCAAAACCAATTGTCGGCGTGACGTCACTACCTACATGGGTTTACGTAGATACCCGAGGAGTCTGGCAATGACACTTCGGCTAAAACTCAGGGTTTATCGTTAGCGTTAATACAAGTTTGAGTTCTGTATCAAATCAGAAGGAAACCGGCGTGGCCTAGTGGTATCGCGCTGGACTCCTGATTGGAAGGCCGGGGTTCGAGTCCCGCTCTGGTCATGCCGGTGTCATATCTTTCGGATGAGACAGTAAAAACCGAGGCCCCGTGTCGTGGTGTGCATGGCACGTTAAAGATCCCTCGCTGCTTCGGGTGGGTCCGTTGCAAAAGGTCAAAATTTGTATGCCCTGCATCAGGCAGATGCCGTCACCATATACTTGAAATATTCAATTTAAGCTTATGCTGACCTTTTAGGTCACACGATAGGTGGCTCACATAAATTTCGGCTTTAACTCGAGCTTTTTTTTTTCTTCGATGGACCGCGCAGATCGGTGATTATTAATATTCCGCACTCGGATAACTGATAAACAATCAAAAGGTGAGGCAAGGCGCTAAACCGCATGACTTCATCAGTTGATTAAAAGGTTAATTTGTGTTGTGCTAGGGAGGTAGAAAACGGGTCGATATTAACATGATTTTGGAAATCTGTTACATAGATTCTTCTGGATCCGGACTGTGGATTACCGTATAAACATTTAGGAAATCCGTTCCCGGAAAAAATGGATTTTCTGTATTAATGGGGTATCACTGCACTGACAACATGTCTATCGAGCTTCAATCGAAGGAAATGAACTAGGTAATTCCATGTGTACCACTAAATCTGACCTCTTTTGAAGAACCTAGTGTATGTCAGTAAGCAATAGCAAAAACAACCATGCACTTTCTATAGAATACATAGTTTATGAAGATTAAAATAAATATTTGGAGGATTATAAATAATCTGCACTGTCATTCCCAAATCCTTCATACGGCTTTCACCGAGAAATGCGTTGGAGCGTTCACACTCATATCAAATATAAAATATTCAAATACTGAAGCTTAGATAGGCTTTGAAATAATCTAATTACCCATTTGCACTATCATCTGATGGAGATGGTATGCAGACGATCTCTCAAGAGCCCCAGGTGTAACATATTAGAGCGTCACACTTATCTATTTTTCTTAACACGCGCTGGAAAGCTCGGTGAGATATTCTGGATAATAAATGCCCAAAAGCATACTGGAATTGTCATTGAAACAGAAAGTCAGAATGCCAAGTCAATATATACGCAAAATGCGTGTAAATAACAGGTGCCCCAGCTAATTGCTCGTCTCAATTGGCTTATTACACGAAAATACCTTTATTAGTCAGCTGTTAAGGATGTATATGTTATTAATACTTGACTTTAATTGAATGTAACTTTTTCAAGTATTCAGAATGACTATGAATTTGATCAAAATATTTTATTAGATTATGCAATTAGCTTCTAAACTACGAATGTCTTTTAATTCATGTATAGGCATAGTGTAAATTAATAACTATATTATAGAGACATGTCTCTGAATATATGAATGCATAGAATTTAATTGGAGTTACTTTTCGTGTCTACCATCTTGGCGGTTAAACTGGACTTTTTACTTAAATTTGCATAACAATTTTAATGAAAGTTTGTGAGAAAGTTATCTATGTTTACACTCCTTTTGAAAATATTTTTACTTTGCTCGATGATTAAGATATTGCGTAAAGAATTGCAAAAAAAAAAAAAAAAATTAAAGAAGCATTCCAAGTTTGGAGAAATCCTATACATGATATATAATTTGGTTGATTTAAGCAAGAATGTTCAGTCATAGGTCTCCAAGATGTAGAAAAACGGAAGTTACTGATATTGAATTTTATGCATATGAAAACTACTAATGCTCACACTAGTGTCAACTGGTACTCTTGTAGTCGTACAAGCAACAGTATGCACAGTCTGGGAAAAATACAGGAATAAATTGATAAATGAATGAATGAATAAATACCTAAATAAAACAAGAGTAGTAATAATAAAAAACAAACATGAACTTTGAAATCCGAATCGAATTTTGGATATGAGCATCATAAATGGTTCATTGAAACGCATTTGTTTGTTTATTGCTTCAAAACCAAAATGTTGAGTTGCAAATCCAAAAATTGATTTCATAATACATTGTCATTATTTGCCGAGTATACCATATAATTGATTATATAATACATTGTCATTATTTGCCGAGTATACCATATAATTGATTACATAATACATTGTCATTATTTGCCGAGTATACCATATAATTGATTATATAATACATTGTCATTATTTGCCGAGTATACCATATAATTCTTTGTAGTGTGATTTCTAATGTTAGTATTTTTTGCCTTCCAGCAAGTCCTGTAAACTGCATTATATCTTTGGTTAGTGTTACTTCTTGTTTTTCTATATTTGATTCTTTTAAATAAAACTGATTCCTTGAAATTCCTTTCCTGATTTCCTATTCCAAGTCAAAATATTATCATTGATAACTTTTTTGGAACAGAAATAAGAAATCTGATGTAAACCAACAGATAGAATCCACCTAAGACAGCAAATAGGAAAACAAGTTTAGAACAATATGTAGCTGACGTTGCAAAACCAGTTCAATATAAGTCCTTATTTTCAATTTGAAAATACAATGTACTGAACTTAAACGGAATCACATTCGACGTATGTAATATTAGCAATATGATGTCGGTGTAACTGAATATTTTTGCGATGTTGAATACGTATTTGTTTTACTCATGCTTTTCTTTCCTTTGGTGATAGTCATGTGATAGATTCTGAACGTTTACGTCTACTTTTATGTCGAGAACATCAGATTTTGCAATAAAGTAGCAGTATTTCTTACTGAAATTATAACGCACTATCTTACAAATGGCAACGTCTAGTTACTCTTTTACTAAGGTTCAGTATACTCCCATTAGACAGGTTACACGGGTTGTATCCATAGCTTCATGACCTAGAACTGGTCTGACGGCATGGCCATGGATCAAGGTCATGAAACACTTTTGTCGTGTAACAATTGAGACATCATTTGTGTGAGTTATTATGACTCTAAGATGAAGTATCAAGATTATAGTCATTGAATGAGTCCAGAAAAAAAATATTTGATGATACAAAGTATTATGACCTTGACCTTTGTCTTTTTAGTCACTGGTATCCTTTGCGCCACGTATCATTCTTTACTTTGCATGAAAAGCAATCGACTTACAGCCCAGAAACGTGTAGAAAAGTATTTTGAAATCCAGATACTGTATAATAAAACTAAAGGATGTGTGAAAAAGTGTGGGAAACTAATTAAAAAAAAAGAACCATAATTCTGGTAAAGTAGGTCAACCAAGACAATATTCATAATTAGTCTGTACTTCTTGGTAATGAAAATGTGCACTTGATTTCAGTTGAATGTGAAAGAATGTGAGGAAAATGTCCGGAAAACTAAGTTCAGACATTTGTCTACTTCAAGAAAAAGTAGGTCAACCTACATAGATTTAAAACTGTAATTGTTGATAAACATGTGTACCAAGTTTCAGTCCAATATCGCAGATTTCTGAAAAGTCCGAAAAACAATATTTCTACGGATCGACAACTTGATAATCATGTAAGTCACCTTCTCTGACACACACCCCTTTTTTGCAGGGATATAATTACCAAACATCTAAACTTAACATTCGGAAGTAACTAATGCCCAATGCATTTGCAATGTGTTGAACGACACTAGAAGTTCAATTTAAAAAATAATACATTGAAGTTATAGTTAATTTTCAAATAGTTCTTTGAATGCCGTTATTTCATTTTCATGTTCTTCAGTTTGGTTCAGTATACTTAATCAACCCACGGCGTATATCTGACGGCATCTAAATGAGTACTAGTTATTACAGATTTCTCAGTAACGTATGATATATTACGTCGACCTTTAGATGACCGAATAGAATGGATCCAATCAAATAATACCACCAATATTTTCAGGTCTTGAACATTTGGAAAACTTTCTCTACAGTTACTTCCAGATAGTTTATCAAAAAGACGCTCTAATGATAAGGTACAATGAACAACCATAGCATTATTTTTGTTTTATAGCATCTCTCTAATAAAATTCTCTAATCTAAATTGTAGTTTTCAATTTATAAACATTAAAACTCACATAAGACGTCAGATTTCATAAGCTAATAAGAAAGACGAAGGCAAAATTACTAAAGACACCCTCTTGGGGCCTTTATTCTAATTCGATTGTTTTAACAAATTACTTTTTATAGCGAAAGCAATAATAAATTATAGTTTTTGTTCTGTTCCTAGCTATAAAATACAAAACAATAACATCTAATATCCCAAATCATATCCCATTAACTGATCAGAGACTAGGCTGCTAAGATAGTGGACGATATATCTAAACTTATTCTGAAAGCCTATTATCCTTATGTAGTACAAAATGGGTAACGCGAATCCAAGATAACCCCATATATGTGTAAAATCGTTTTCTGTTATAACAAAATTGTGAAAAAGTATAAGAAATATAATCGATATGCTAGTAATAGTAAGTAAAACAGAAATCAGTTTGAAATCGTATACGTGTACCTAGTGTACATGCTGCTTCTTCGTACAGAACATAAACCGGCGTGGCCTAGTGGTATCGCGCTCTCCTCCTGATCGGGAGGCCGGGGTTCGAGTCCCGCTCTAAATGAATTCGGATGAGACAGTAAAAACCGAGGCCCCGTGTCGTGGTATGCATGGCACGTTAAAGATCCCTCACTACTTCGGGTGGGTCCGTTGCAAATTTGTATGCCCTGCGTCAGGCAGATGCCGTCACCATATACGTGAAATATTCGTGGTGTGACGTTAAACAAAAATCAATCAATAAATCGTACAGAACATAGATTTGTTAACATAGAGGTACTAAGTAAAAATTACAGCTCTCGTCAGTAAGTATTACATTAATATCTTTTTTATAATTAAGTTGGATAAAGTTACACTTCACTTTAAATTATCAGTAAATGACTTCAACATTAGCTTTCACTTTAGAAACTAAGACAAGGTTATCAGCGAATAGCTTTTTATAGATCATTCACTGTTTGTATAGGTTGTGTTTATCCGTATATCTAAATGGAATGATGTGAGAAGATACAGGGACTTATTTACTTACTGTCGAGAAGATACGATGTTCCTGTTTATATTTACCCTGATTTTATGATGTCAAATAAATACAAAATAAGACCTTTTGTCATATTTACGTGAAATGTAAATTTTTATATCAACAATATTTCAAAACTCATATTCATAAACATGGAAATAGTAAAAATTTATGTGTGTAATGGATGATAGCTGTTTATTTCACACATGTACAAGAATGTCTGAAAAAGAAAAATTGTATCAAACTTATTGTTAGATAGATTTCTTACCATTTCGTGAAAATTTCCAAAATCAGAGGATGCCATTAAAGTGACAGCCAAAGGTAAACAAAAAAACCCCCCAAACAAACAAACAAACATTGAAAATCCATTACACAACTGGAGATAGAAATAAGGAACTGCACCAGTGATAAGCAGTAGAAAACCCTCAACAGCAGTGATGATATCCAATAGAAATGCAATTATCTATGTTTACACTATATGTGATTTTCGTGTAAACACTTCAGTATATGAATCCATTAGAAACAATTCGAACAAGTTTCTTGATTAAAAACTACTGAAAATATCTTGTAAACCAATAACTATTACGATTTTATAACAATACATTACGGAAGTATTTTCAATTTTGTTGATGACAACAGGATATAAACTTTCGAATGGTATGGACTTGTAAAAAAAAAAATGCAAAGTCACTGGAACATTTGATTCCGTTGAAACAATCAAAGATAAAAAGAAATCTAGTTTGATGGTGTAGACGAAACATCTCAGACTTAAAAAACATCCATTTGATTTACCTATCAATATTTAACGCATTCTGATAAACAGTTAGATGCATGAACTAAGGATGATGTAATAATGAAAGATTGCCTTTGGCATCATTCAGTACACTCATCGGAAAATCTGATCGGGTTATAGGTTTCCTTTGATATTTTTATCTAATTGATTTATCTTTGATCTTACCTTTGTGGTAGATTGAAAAAAGGAAATACTTTTATATTCAACATTCATCGAGCGACTACAAAATGATTTAACAAGAATGCTCCTGATAATTCTAATGAAATTACAGGAGTTATAACGTATGAAGATGCGATGTAATTACTGTTGATATGTTTCAAACACCACATAAAACACAGATACTTGTTAATGGATAAAACAATGCTTTACCTACAATATCAAACATCGCTGTATGATTCAAAGATTCAAAGTTTAAGTAAATCACTGTAAAGGTATCTTGCTTCGCATGAAACTGTTTTAATTGCACGTTATACATTGAACAACTGGATCCTTGGATTTGTTGCGACGTCTTCACTACTAATAGTAATATTATTTTATCTCGAAAGAAAACCTCTCCATACATTTACTGGATATGAAAACTAACTTTGTAACATAAAAACCCCGCTAAAATATATGTCTTAAACTTTTTAAGTTCGAATATTAACTCCCAATGTTCAGATCAAAAGAGATTGATATTTTATCATGAAGATAACAAGTCCTTGATAAGACGTGGAGATTAACAAGTATAACAAAATACATGATAATGTAAACATGATTAAGTACATTGCCGGAGTTCTACCACTGTATCCTGTTATGCTGGTGATGTGGCTTCCTTAGTTATCACAATTTATCTCTTACACTTGTTTACATGCATAGTTGTACGTCATGGTAACCTTTCATGACGATGCCACTACGACCGGGCCAGTTAGCTGCTGTGGTACAACTCCTGTTGGCAACTGCCGCTACATTATCACCTCGGTCATCAATACATAGATATAGATAAGTAAAAGAAGACGATATAAAACATAAGATCAAAGAAATTGCCGCTATCCAACATAAATAATACTGATATTTTTTTCTTAAAATGTTTGATACAAAAAAAAAAGACAGGTCACCGTTGAACGGCACACATAATACGCCCGCATTTTGTTATCCTAGGTGTCATACAAACTAAATATCTAATGTAACCGTGGTAAATGTAGATTACCTTTGATACTGGTAAATTACTTCAATCTTTTCAATTGTTTATGGGTTAATCTTCTTCACGCATCAATCATCATTTCCCATATTGACACCCCTTCCCTCCATAAATACATCGACTGCAATTGTATTAAATATTAGGGAGATGTGAAAATTCCTGTCCAATATGCACCTCTTCATAATGTGATCTTTCTTCGCACTAAGTGTCATCAACAAGACTAGAAGTTGTGAAGACAAGGTATTTTGCATAGAAAAATCTAAATAACTCCTATAAATGTTTTGGACAGTATATCCATTCCAATATGCACATCTTCATATGGTGTTCCTTCTTTGTATCACATTTTATCAAAATCCCCAAAAGGGTTTAGGAAGGGTTGCAAGACAAAGTATTCTGCATAGAAAAATCTATGTCCAAGGGCCATAATTCTTGTAATTTTATTTGGACAGCATTCTCCTTCTAATATGCACATCTTCGTAGGGTATTCTTTCTTTGTACTAAGTTTCATCAAAATCCCCCAAAGAGTTTAGGAGGTGTCAAGACAAGGTATTCTAAGAAAATCTACGGGCCACAACTTCTGTAATTGTTTTGCATATCTTCACATGGTGTTCTTTCATTGTATTAAGTTTCATCAAAATCCCCAAGGGTTTAGGTGAAATTGGGAAGACAAGCTAGTTGGGGCAGACGAACAGACGAACGACAGCGGTTACATAAGACACCCACATTTTCATGCGGAGGTAAAAATTCGAAACTTAACATAAATATGTTTAAGAAAGACTCTAACACTGAATCGATTAAATCATTACAGCTGTCCGCGCTAAAATAGACAAACATTGACACAGACATCGTACTATTTCTTCATAGGTTGTAATTGGGTGGACGTAAATCTGACCTTTGAACTTGGAACACGATAGCAGTAAGATACTCCTTGATAAGGAGTATCTTTTTTAAAAAATGATAATAATAATAATGCTAAAATAAATAAATAAATAAAAATGAAAAAAAAATGATAATAAAATAATAATAGAAATAATAATAATAGTAATAATAATAACAATAAAGATAACAATAATTATACAATAAATTATATGTATTGTACATATTACATGTTAGAATACAGTCGAAAGTCTTATTCCCACAAATGTATATAATGATAATAATTGAACTTTCCTTCGTATGTGTTTTCGATTTTTCCTCCTGTATATATAAATGTTTTGTATTGTATCTACACTTGATTGCGTTTAAGGTTTGACTGCTTTATGTTCCTCATAATTTGTAGGGAGATGAATTCATGCAAGTACAAACGCTCCTTTTCAAATCCCTACGTGCATTGTACAATTCCATGCTACATATGCGAATCACAAATTAGACAAGAGCAAAGTCAATCGTGGTATTCCCTCGCATTGCAGCGAAATCAATGGCACTAAATTGACCTTGACCTTTGGACCTCAAAAATTAATACAGATCTTTCTGTCATTATACCTATACTATATATGAAGTATGAGCTCAATAGGGCTAAAATTGTGGCTTCTAGGGTGTCTACAAGGTTTTTCCATGATGACCTCTAGTGACCTTAACCTCAAAATCGATCGGGATTTTCCTCTCCTTATACTAAAGCTATATGTGATGTTCATGAAACCAATAGGGCCAAAACTGTGACTTCTATTGTCCACAATCTTTTGTTACAGACACACGCGCGCGCCCACACGCGAACGGTGCTGTTACTATATCCCCATTGCAACGCTGTTGCGAGCAGTTTATAAATGTTAAACTAAATCGTCCCAGGGGAATTGTTAAACAATAGGGCATATATTTTCAATAAAAAATCATTTTCAATTGACCATTACTTATACACTGGCGTAAAAAGTATTAAATTTCAATGTTATATTACATTGGCGATAAAAGAATACAAATAAGAAATCTTCTCGAAAACTCACAAAATAATAGTGAAAAAATCAAAGGCTTAAAGAGCCACAAAGGCGTCGAGCTAAATTTGATTTAAAGCTGTCGAAAGTAGCAGAAATTGATCAGTCGTGTTCATCTTTTTTGTTGAATTCCGATAATTTTTGGAATTGAGTAAAAATAAAAGCTTAAGGACCAACAGCCATATATCATATAAGATATCATCATAACATTTTAAGGGGCAGGCGTGGTGTAGTGGTTAAGCGCTTGGCTTGCGGCGCCGACGATCCGGGTTCGATTCCCGGGTTGCGCCACTATGTTTAAGAGGTTGGTAACCTCCTGCTTTCATGTCGCGATATAACTGAAATATTATTGAAAGCGACGTAAAACACCAATCAACCAACCAACCAACATAACATTTTATTGTTCTTTACGTCATTCTTGCAAAAATATTTCAAATATGTTTTCACAAAGAATGTACATGTGAAATCAATCGAACACCATTGCCATTTTTTTACAAAGATAGAAATGGACGAGTTGTTACCATTGCCTGTAAAATATGGAAGCCTTATGCTTAATTTGTTTTAAGATATAGTCTAGGTTACTGTTTTTGTCTACGCTACTAACACTGACACTAGGGCCAACAACTAAGGAGTATCTCCCTCGTGCATAGCTCTGTCCTTAGATATATTCTTTGGTTCACTTTTCGATCATTTTGGTTTCAACACACTGCTCTTCAAATATTTAAATATTTTGGGAATTCCAATCATTTGGCCACGAGCATCACTGAAGAGACCTAAGTTGTCGAAATGCGAATATGGCGCACTAAATTAAAAAGTATATATGTTCTATATTTTTACGGAGCCCCTAAAGGGACATAAAATGACAGGTTAAAAAAAATTATTAATCTGAGATCTCAGATTACTAAACTGAGATCTCAGATTACTAAACTGAGATCTCAGATTACTAATCTGTTATCTCAGATTACTAAACTGAGATCTCGGATTGCTAATCTGTTATCTCAGATTACTAAACTGAGATCTCAGATTACTAATCTGTTATCTCAGATTACTAAACTGAGATCTCAGATACCATAACTTTTGACCTAGTGACTTTGACCTTGGACTTTGACCTACATATAAAAAACTTACAATTTGGCTATACATTTTTAATCAATATTAATAGGACTTTAATATTTCACACATACATGTAGTTTCTTAATAGCTAATGCTTTCTCAATGATACAATTACTTGTGACCTTGTCAATTTGTTTTGAAATTGAGCTTTGCAATCCCGGACATATCTGTCTTTAGCGGTTTTCTTGTTTTATTTTCAAGAGTATATAGTATACATTAAATAAGGTATATCTTATTAATTAATCCATTTATCGTTAGCAAACACTGAAAGACCCACTTATTCACACACCAACTTTTTGCATGACTTTTGATTGATGTTTGAAAGATTTTGTTAAAAGTTTAATTAAAATAGAAGTATCAAAAAAAGTTGTTAACTTGTATTTGTTATGTGTATAGAGTATTGAAAAACCGGTGAAGTCCACTCCATTGTAAAATATTTGTTTTAGAGGTAATAGCACCTCTGCTCAATATTTTTTTTTTTGTGAAACTTATGTCAAAATATTGAACATTAGTTGAAGACTATAAGTGCAATACAAATTACTTTAAGTTTTGATATATATATCCAGTGAAAATTTCACAAGAATCAGCTGCTTAAGCAATGGAGTGGAAAACTCTAAAAGAAATGGGACTCATACATTCCTGCTAAGCACGAGTTTGTTAGAGTATTCTGACAAAAAATTTCCCTTTAAAGCACAATTTGCTAGACATTCAGATTAGAAATTTTTATATACCCCTCCACAGAAAACGTATGTAGGAAATCCGCCTTGTCTGTCCGCCGTTGTACACCCACATGTATCATCTTCTCTGTTCGTCTCCACGTCCGCCCCCTCATATATGAAATGTTTAACAAAACACATGTCGATTTAATAACTTTTATAATAACTACGTCCTTTTGAGATGGCATTATTTTGATAAATAGACAGACCCCCTAGCTAGCTAGATGACCAATAAAGTCAATCGCTTAGAACAGACAAATGCGTAATGAATTGCGGAGAGTGCGTAATGAACTCCGTACAATCTTACTTTAATAAAAGTAACGTATGAAGCTGCCTTACAAGTGTGGAAGAACTGCAGAAAAACATTTTGTACGCAATTTGGGGTCTGGAGCGCTATACGATAAAGACGCCTGGAAATATCGCCTCATGCTAATGTTAAACAAACATACTGATCTATGATAATTAAATTCAGGTAATTTTTCTCGTTACTCAATATTTTTATACGCCCGACGAATGTGTTATGTTAAGGTTTTGTCTACTGCCGTGGGTGAGTCCATGCCGTCCGTCCTGGAGGCGTCATGCACATCTATGGCCTGGGGCATATAGTACGTGTTGCCTCCTGTCACTCCCAAAATCTTGTCATCACAGACTCTCCCCTGCTTGAAACTTGTATCCCGATTCCATGAAACTTAAGAGACACGAAGATCTACATCTCAGGATGTGCATAAGAGAAGGGTGGGGGGCGGGGGGGGGCGGGGGGGGCGGGGGGGGGGGGGGGCGGGGGGGGGGGGGGGGGGGGGGGGGGGGGGGGGGGGGGGGGGGGGGGGGGGGGGGGGGGGGGGGGGGGGGGGGGGGGGGGGGGGGGGGGGGGGGGGGCGGGGGGGGGGGGGGGGGGGGGTGGGGGGGGGGGGGGGGGGGGGGGGGGGGGGGGGGGGGGTGGGGGGGGGGGGGGGGGGGGGGGGGGGGGGGGTGGGGGGGGGGGGGGGGGGGGGGGGGGGGTGGGGGGGGGGGGGGGGGGGGGGGGGGTGGGGGGGGGGGGGGGGGGGGGGGGGGGGGGGTGGGGGGGGGCGGGGAGCTCTGCTTTCGAGTTGTAGCTCACCTGGATCGTAACTTAAGTGAAGCTCTTGTTATAGTGGTTCATACCGTTCCGTTAACTATTACAGTTTGACGACTTCTTCTCCAGAACGGCAGTACTCAAGGTCCTCTACCAAGTTTGTGTTATTCGAGCCAATTCCTCATCCAAGATGGCGGACTTGGCCCTGATTAGTTGACAAATTTTCGACTTCTCCAGCACGACTGCACGTATATCACCAAACCTAATAGAAAGTATCTTAGAAAATATCCACAATTTCCTACTGAAATGAGCTAACATTTGCTTGTAAATAAGCAATATGTGCTCAGGTGAGCGATATAGACCAATTTGTTCCTCTTGTTTTACAAGAGTTATGGGTCTTAAAACTTAGAAAATATGTATTCCATAATCTGAGATCTCAGTTTTAGTAATCTGAGATAACAGATTAGTAATCTGAGATAACAGATTAGTAATCTGTGATAACAGATTAGTAATCTGAGATCTCAGTTTATTTAATCTGAGATAACAGATTAGTAATCTGAGATCACAGATTAGTAATCCGAGATCACAGATTAGTAATCTGAGATCTCAGTTTAGTAATCTGAGATCACAGATTAGTAATCTGAGATCACAGTTTAGTAATCTGTGATCACAGTTTAGTAATCTGAGATTTCAGTTTAATATTTTTTTTCACCATATCATTTTATGTCCCTTAAGGGGCTCCGTATATTTTCTATATATCGTCCTAACACACTAGTTATTATTCGGTCGTTTATTGTATGTACACGTACGCGTGCAAGGGCTACAACGCCATACCGATCGCCGTAATGACGCAAGCCGATTGTGCATCACAATCGCACTTTATCGGTTGATTTGGAATAAAATCTTCACATGTAAGTTCTACGTAATTTATTTTTTATGCATTCAATCTACAATTCTGTCTTAATCCATGCTTTTATCCTTTACATCCGCATTAAATTTTGTAGGCGATTTGAGAACTTTCCCGGCTGCCCTCGTGGGAACTTTTCCAGATATGTGGAAGACCATGTGATATATACACATGCTACTTCCCTAATAAGGAAAAATTGAGGCGTTGACTTTAGAAATTTTTTTGCGGGAAAATTCACACTGCTGCGCAAAAACACGGTAATTCCATTTACATAAAGCTATTTGGCTTTGTGACCAACATCTTGATCATTTTAATGCTGTTCCGATTGCAACCACTAAACTTTTTAAAAAAGCTATGCTTGTTTAAGATAGACTGGAGTTACCTGATCTAGCTTGCTATCTCTGCGCGAAGAGACAAGTGGACCACCACCATTTTGTAGAGGCTATTCCCTGTCCAGCCAAGTGTTATTTTAAGCACAGGACTGTAAGGCAGTAATAAGAAGCTGGTACACACTACGTGTAGATATTTTAAAAATTCGTCTGCAGTAGTCATACACAGCGAATAGTTATACAGTACCTGATGTAATTTACCGAGAGGTTCGTTTATGTTTAACCTTCGAGGATGTAATTACATTTTGTCGACGATATTTGTTGACTTCTAGGATAAATGAATGAAACGTAACGAAATCCTATGAGATAAAAATAACCGACCAACGCGTCACTAACTTGAACCTATGTCAGCCTCGCGTTTATGAATTAGTTGAGTCACCAGTCTAAAGTACTCTTTGTGATACGCAATCTGCCAGTCTAATATTTAGGAGATCTATTCAACATACAATTATATATTTGTTCTTTTAATAACTGAAATTTATATCTACATATATTAAATTAATATATTATTTGTATATTATTATATATATTTTCGAATGATCGCGCGATCGGTTTCCATATTGGACGCTTAATGTCAAATTAGGCCTACTTGATCGGACGTGTTACAACAAGCGTTCTACTACGATTTCTCCAAATAAGGCAATATGTCATGTGGTCTTCCCCATATTTGGAAAAATTCCCATGAAGTGCGATTGTAATTAATAATCGGCTTGCGTCATCACGGCGAATGAATATTTTAACACACACAATAAGCCACAGAATAATACGTGTTTTAGGGCAATATATTGATAATTTAAGTTAAGCGGACCTATGTTTAAACCTATTTCTGTGCAATGAAATTTCAATAACAAGGATAACAAAGCCGGTTTTGTAAGAACTTTTACTACTTTAAGTACTTGAAAGAAGGTACTACTTTGTTACGTGAATTAAAAAGGCGGTGCAGAGATAAAATTTTTACGATAGCTAGAAGACTGTCGAACAAATGCTCGACGCCTTAAAACCAACAACAACTCGATGGTAGTACTCCATATAAAGTTTATTTTTGACATAGTATATCTGAATACAATATTCTAAAGACAATATTCTGTGATAAACCACTCTTTGATGTCAGCCATCGTAAGACACTTCTCTGACCAGAAGAATAACTTTTACTGACATATATATGGCGCTTTCTATCTTATACTAGTATAATATTCGCTCAGTCGCATTTAGCAAATGCTAACATTTTGAGAATAGCTGTTAAATTGAAAATGATAAAGTGAAAAAAAATCCAAACATGACATGATCACAGCTAGTCGGAAATGGACACCTTTAAAAGTATAGAAACTGGTCTAAAATAATCAACGACACGCGACAGCTAGGGGTAGGGGTTGAAATGACACTTCATATTATCAACAATTGCGATTCATTCATCTGTTTCGCTTTGTCATTTATTTAGATTCAAACTATAATGTTTTCCACGGCAAATTCGATAAAAATTATGAAGTAGGTGAATATTCACATATATGATGAACTACCTCCTCTCTCCAAATGCGTCGGGATTACCCATATATATATATATATATATAAAAGCACAAAAAAGGAAATTGTAACAACATTCACTATACATAAGTATCGGATCAACCTCAATGAAGGTTAATGCAAATCGCTCGAGAAAAAGGGGTCAATATAAAAGCACAGGTAAGCGATAACGATACTAAAACAATTAAAAAATTGCCAAATTCTTCTTCAGGACACTTTTTTTTTGCTTCGTAAATTTGGCAATTTTTAAATTGTAAAAGTATCGTTATCGCTTACTGTGCTTTTATATATATACAATATAATAAATTATATATATATAATATAAATATATATATATATCTATATATAATATTAGAATAGTAATTATATAATATATAATATATATATATGTATATTAGAAAAATTCTAATTTGCGAGAAAAAAAAGAAATTCAAATTTCTATTTGTCCCAATGCGGATAAAGATCTGGCGAAACCCCGTAAGAGGTCATTTTCTGGTGAACTCTGATGACATTTCAGTCACCGAAACCGTTAGACTGGAGTTACCTGCTCTTGCTTGCTATCGCTATATTTTAAGATCTAGACAGGCACTGCAGTCTACGAATCCGTTATTTCCCATAGCCAATCAATGACTCCGCTAGGCACGTGATAGTGACGCAATATGTAACAAACTCTCTTCCAAAACTACCTTGTGGATCACGCACGCTGGGGATGTTAATTTCGTTCTTAGGAATTTGTAGCCGATCCACTGATTGGCTGGAAATCCGAGTTCACCAGAACGTGACCCCTTACGGAGTTTCGCCAGATCTTTATTCGCAAGAGGACAAACAGGGAAGCGGAATAAAGATATGGTTTTAATCAGATGGTCTACCCCTCTACCTACGATTTCTGTGTCGCTTTCTTCTTATGTGTCGCTTTCTTCTTAAAGTACATCACTCGTATTGTTATTGGAGCCATATCATAAGATGGTCAAATAAACAGAAAAATTTAAAATATGAAAAAGAGGTTTTACCTTAGAAAGGGGGTTCAAGATTTTCATAAACTCTGCATTTGATTTTAGCCAATTTAGTTACGTCTATACGCAATCTTCGATTTCGATTTCGAACAGTTTATTTGTAAACTAGATCATAGCTGCAATTTTACAGACTTACTATCCATAAAACTCTACATTATTGATGTAACTGACATCCTTAACAATACTCTGAACAATATTCCAATTCTTTTGATTGTGTGGCTACGAAATATTAATAATAATATTAATAATAATAATAATAATAATAATAATAATAATAATAATAATAATAATAATAATGAATTATGTGAATCACATACAAACATCATCTTATTCTAATAAATAAATAAATTTGTAAGTACCATATATAACCACACATTAAAACTATTCTTTTTTCTTCTCGGTGTAGGATTTGACATAAAAATTTGAGAATAATATAATAAGAATAATGGCATATATAAATACAGCATAATTAAAACCGGCTGGAAAATCACAATCTGTTGTCAAATTATGGCCAGTATGGAGGACAACTAAGAAGAACTGGGACTGAAATGGAAAAAAAACCCAACATTATAATCAGAAGGACGATTGTTGCAGGGATGTTAACCACAGGAAATATTTCATGGTCATTGTTCATAGTTCATGCATAATTTGGAAATTTATAAAATTCTAGAAATCATCTATTTCTTTATCAATTTGACATTCATGGCGGAAGTAACAGCCTGATCAAAAACACTCTATTTCTCCGAGCTTCTGTGCTTTTCTGATGGTCAAGAACGTCCATTATGGTCCATTGTTGCTCGTATTTTACTACACAATCCGCATAAAGTATCTATATCATTTTTATATTCATGGTCCAAACACGTGTGACCCCTTTCACGAAGAGTGCGTAACTACAACAGTGGGAAAAACTTACAACTCAACTTACAACCAACTTACAACTCAACTTACAACCAACTTACAACGCAACTTACAACCAACGTACACGCGTTTCTAAAAGACATTGTGCGATCGTCGTAAACTATGTCGTAAGTTGTACTTACTACTTTGTGCTTTGTATTCACATTAAAACTACGTCAAATATGGTGGTAAGAATGAAAGCTTGTAAAAGTTAATTTCATTCATTCAGATAAGATTTTGAGGATCGCACAATTTCTTTAAGTGTGAAATCTATTTAAATAACAATTTTTAACCAATGCCACGACAACCATCTTGAAAATCTAATATATTTGGATTTTCTTCCTCGTTTTCATAGCAATTGTATAGAAATACTACTGGAATGATCCTCTCTCGACACTTGACGTGAAAAAAATCGAATATGACTGCCAACGTAACCATCTTGAAAGTCTAAGAACTATTTCCTTAGCAAATGATGAAGATACCAGATTAACGAGTCTCTAGCCAAACTCCCATCACAATAACAGGACAACTACGAGTCACCGGGGAGTTTCCGTTACATAGCGCACTGAAGATTCGCTAGTGAACAAGATACCGGTAGGTGCTGACGATTCGCTAATAGACAGAATACCGATAGGGCACTGACGATTGGCTAGTAGACAGGATACCAATAGGACACTGAGATTCGCTAGTAGACAGGATACCAATAGGACACTGAGATTCGCTAGTAGACAGGATACCAATAGGACACTGACGATTCGCTAGTAGACAGGATACTAACAGGACACCGACGATTCCCTAGTAGACAGGATACCAACAGGACAATGACGATTCGCTAGTAGACAGGATACCAACAGGACACTGACGATTCGCTTCTAGACAGGATACCAACAGGACACTGACGATTCGCTAGTAGAAAAGACACCGGGGAGTCGCCAGTAGATAGGTGATCGGCGAGTCGCAAGTAGATAAGACACTGACGAGTTGCCAATAGACAGGTCACTGACAAGTCGCCAGTATACAGGACTACGTCGAGTCGCCAGTAGCTAGGACACCGGCGAGTCGCCAGGAGATAGGACATCGGCGAGTCACCAGTAGATAGGACATCGGCGAGTCGCCAGTAGATAGGGCACTGACGAGTTGCCAGTAGAGAAGACTCTGAAGAATCGCCACTGACAAGTCGCCAGTATACAGGACATCGGCGAGTCGCCAGTAGATAGGACACCGGCGAGTCGCCAGGAGATAGGACATCGGCGAGTCACCAGTAGATAGGACATCGGCGAGTCGCCAGTAGATAGGGCACTGACGAGTTGCCAGTAGAGAAGACTCTGAAGAATCGCCAGTAGATAGGATACTGACGAGTCGCTATTAGATAGGACATCGGCGAGTCGCCAGTAGATAGGACACCAGCGAGTCGCCAGGAGATAGGACATCGGCGAGTCACCAGTAGATAGGACATAGGCGAGTCGCCAGTAGATAGGGCACTGACGAGTCGCTATTAGATAGGACATCGGCGAGTCGCCAGTAGATAGGACATCGGCGAGTCGCCAGTACATAGGACATCGGCGAGTCACCAGTAGATAGGACATCGGCGAGTCGCCAAGTCGCCATTAGGCAGGGCACCAACGAGTCGCCAGTAGATAGGATACAGACGAGTCGCCAGTAGATAGGACACTGGCGAGTCGCCAGTAGATAGGACACTGACGAGTAGACAGTAGAATGGACACTGACGAGTAGCCGGTACATAGGACACTGACAAGTCACCAGTAGATAGATGACGAGTCGCAAGTAGATAGGACACCGGCGAGTCGTCAGTAGATAGGACACCGGTGAGCCGTCAGTAGATAGGACACCGGCGAGTCCCCAGTAAATAGGACATTGACGAGTAACCAGTAAATAGTATACTAACGAATCGTCAGTATTTAGAAGACACTCGATAATAACTAACCAATTGATTATGTCTTACCACCTGATACTAATTTACCACTTGATAATAACTAACCAATTAATAATATCTTACCACCTGATACTAATTTACAACTTGATAATAACTAACCAATTGATAATGTCTTACCACCTAATACTAATTTACCACTTGATAATAACTAACCAATTGATAATGTCTTACCACCTGATACTAATTTACCATTTAATAATAACTAACCAATTGATAATGTCTTACCACCAGATACTGACTTACCACTTGATAATGGGCTAACTATTGATGTCTTACCACCAGATACTGACTTACCACTTGATAATGACTAACCAGGTGATAATGTCTTACCACTAGATACTGATTTACCACTTGCTAATGACTAACCAGGTGATAATGTCTTACCACCAGATACTGATTTACCACTTGCTAATTACTAACCAGGTGATAATGTCTTACCACTAGATACTGACTTACCACTTGATAATGACTAACCAGGTGATAATACCTTACCACTAGATACTGACTTACCACTTGATAATGACTAACCAGATAATAATGTCTTACCACTAGATACTGACTTACCCCTTGATAATGACTAACCAGGTGATAATGTCTTACCACTAGATACTGACTTACCACTTGATAATGACTAACCAGGTGATAATGTCTTACCACTAGATACTGACTTACCACTTGATAATGACTAACCAGGTGATAATGTCTTACCAGTTGTAACTTTGTGATGTACTTCTTCCACCATAAATACTTTTGCATCTCTGGACCTAAAGCTGCTAGACCATAGTAAGTATACATCCATATATGTACAAAGCAGTTGAGCATGGCCAAGAAAAATGCTGAAATCCATAATGACGAGTCTTATTTGTTTGTATCCATTGTAAATGTGTCTAACACTGGTCATCATTTTAATTTAGATATACAATGCTACTCTATATTAAGATTAAAGGATTGTAGCAAGGGCTTGATAACGTTCTTAGTGATTCTTAGTGGATATGAATGAGAGATTTTTAAAAAAATCAAAATGTCAACAAATTTTCCGATTTAATGTTTTCACACTTTTAATTGAATTATACTACTGTAATTTTTTCACATTGTTATTTTAATACGACTGTAATATGACTATATAAATAGGTATAATGTAATTCCAGAGACCGTTCCATTCCTTACGTCTTTATTTCATTTGAAATCTAAACTTATGAGCATTGGTTCTCATTTGCAACAACCTTTCCTAGGTTACCTAGGGACTTATTATAAGTTATATTATTATAATTATTACGATGTTGACATGTCACACATAACTTCGTAAATGAAGCCTGAATCCTAGTTTTATTTTTACAATAATTTATCTGAATGGTCAGACTAAGTACATGTAGGTTACACGAGCCATTACATATTGGGCGTTAGCACTCGGTACGTTTGTGTAATACTCACACTGTCCACCAGCCACGTACTTCACCCCTAACCACCAGTTCAGTAACATAGTACTGTGGTGAAACACATGTAGGAAACTAATTTGTTCGTTCTTCTTCCGTAAAATGAAGAAAACCTACAAAAAAAAACCCCCACAGACCATTTACATGCTTTACCTTAGATATACCTAAAACTGTGGTCAAAATGTGAACTTAAATGAAAAGTTCGGAAGCAACTCATTTTGAGGGGTTTTTAATACTTCGTTTGCGAGGACATATTGGAATAACCTTGTTCGCCTGTCTGTCTGTCAGTCCGTCTGTCTGACTGTCCATCTGTGTGTTCAGAAAACTTTAATGTTGACCATAACTTGTGAACCAAATGATATGGGGTCTTCATACTACACGTGTGTATCATAATAATAATAATAATAATAATAATAATAATAATAATAATAATAATAATAATAATAATAATAATGACGCTGAGTAACAGGTCAATGAAATAATAACAAATTAATATAATTCATAAACTATACTGAAGAAATGTCTAAATTTGTAGGCATTTCTTACTTTTGTGTTATATTTGATTCTTTTGATAATTATATTCTATTTTATTAGATTTCGTGAATATGTTTCTCCTTCTCTTGTACTCAGTATCGTAACCATATCTTTTTATTCCCCAGTTTTATTCCCTTTTCATAAAAGGATAAATTGATGACTGATTGAAAACTTGAAAAGAGCATTAAATGCTGGAAATGTTTTAAAATGGAGAGTTATACACAGTACTTTTTATTAATGGTAGTTTATCTTACCGTATCTGCAAGTTCTATGATTTTTGAGAAAAAGTACCACCAACATACACTGGCCATCTGAAATACCAATATAAAAAACGTGTAAATGCATAATTCATAAATAGGTTAAGAATGGTATGCACTTAACTGTCTGTATCATTATGTGGTGAGCCCAGTGGTTTCTGTATTAATACATGAAGGTAGTGCTAAATTTCATCAATCAAAACTGAATATCAAATTCTGAGTTTCACAATTCACTTGACATTTTAAAATATATTAGTACTTTCCTCCGATCTATCCATGATTTTCCAATACAGGTACATTGATTGTTCAGTAGTTATGTTTTTCGAATCTCTAAATGCCGAAACTTTGATAACAGTATAGAATCAAGTGAATATTCAACGCTCCGAATTTTCTTTTTACAATAAGTATCTGATATTTCTGCCTAAATAACCATTACCTGCATTGCCATATAAAGAACCACAGGTAAATAACAAGTTTATATAATTTTACCTTCGTCATCATGTCACTGAATATGTGTGTAAAACAGAGTGGATGTGGGAATTTTCACAAAAAAAAAAAAATAAAAACCAGTATATTAAATAATATCCAGTGATAAAAGTGCGAGCTACGCAGGTTGAATTCCCTAGTTACGCCACTGTGAGCTGGGTAACCTCTTGGCTCCTTGTCCGGATATGCCAAGAAAGGTGTTGAAAGCACTCAATCAATAAAGTAATATTTACACATTCGGAATACTTCTTTTTATAAAAATATGACTTTTATATCTCAATAAATGATCTACTTATGTAAACAGTTTATCAGAGAATCAGCAACAAATGTAAATATGCAATAGCTGTTTAGTTTTTGGTTTCAATTAAATTTCTGATCTACAAGAAGAGGTAATATTCATTCATTAGTTTCCTAGCAATCACAATGGAAATATTTCTCTGATCCATTGATTGATTGATTGATTGATTGATTTTTGTTTAACGTCAGACCACGATGATGCTGATGCTGATCATACAAATTTTGACCTTTGTAATGGACCGTCCCGAAGCAGTGAGGCATCTTTAACGTGCCATGCATACCACAACAAGGGGCCTTGGTCTCATCCAAAAGACAGGACACCGGCATGACCAGAGCGGGACTCGAACCCCGGCCTCCCAATCAGGAGCCGAGCGCAATACCACTAGGCTATGCCGGCTTTCTCTGATCCATCAATATCACGTTGTGAAGATGGGGATCAATACTTACCCGGATCGCGAGGGGATCAATACTTACCCGGATCGCGAGGGAATTATTGGAGTAATCCACAGGTTGACACTTTAAACTGTATCCTGAGAGAATGGCAGTCACTAGAAACTAAAGACGGAAGAATTTAACAGTGCAAGAAAGATAACTCTATTTACAAGAATTTTAATCCATAGTCCCAACCACACTTCATTTCATTTTCATAAGTTCTACAAAATCACAAGAGAAAAATTGAACATTGCTTCTGTATCCTGAGAGAATGGCAGTCACTAGAAACTAAAGACGGAAGAATTTAACAGTGCAAGAAAGATAACTCTATTTACAAGAACACATCCGCACTTCATTTCATTTTCAGGAGTTCAACGAAATCACAAGAGAAAAAGTGAACATTGCTTCTGCAGTATTAAGCATTCTTCATCAATAGTGGTCTCGAAGTAAAATATTGTGCTAAGAACATTTCACTTAAATGTTAAAGTTATTTGCCTAATGCATCGTGCAGAAATTATACACCTAAGCAACAAACCCACAGGAGTCGTCAGGGTCCTTTTACGTGCCATGTCTACCGTTATTGTTTTAAGAAGACGTAGACCGAGACAGACCTGTGTTATTGCTGGTGGGTTTTCGGTCTGATAAAAACGAATGTTACAAATTTTGAGAATTTCTACGATTTCATAAATCAGATTTACGTTGGCAAATTAAGTTGTGATTCAATTAATAATGACTATATTTGCTTATTTTCATTGTACATTCACATTCACCATTTTCTTAATCTTGCATGCTCTTCAGTCGTGTACTTTGACTTTCTGTTTCAAACAGAAAAACAGTCATTGTCTAGTGAATTTACGATGGAAGTAAGCAAATACGGTCATGATTGCCTGAATCTCACCATAATTTGCCAAAGTATGTCTGATTTTCGAAATCGTACAAATTCTCAAGTTTTTGAGCATTCGTTTCTCATGCCTAAAACCAACCAACAATAAAATAAATTTTGGCCTGTCTCGGTCTAAACAAGACCACACTTCTCTACTGCATCCGCGGGGCTTGAGACCTGTGGGCCGTTTCACAAAGAATCATACGTACGATATTTTACGTACGTACAAAAAAAAATCCTTAAGATTTAAGGATTTTTTTGTACGTACGTAAATTATCGTACGTATGATTCTTTGTGAAACGTCCCGATGGAGTCTTTATAGTCACATTGGGCCTTGTATTACCATAGAATCAGTATAATAGTATAGGGTCCATTGTGACTATGCATGCTTAAGATCCCAAGCCCTTGTGAATGCAATCTACAGTAGAGTATATAATGTTAACTTTACTAATATGTACAGTATATAAAATACGAAGAAGATGATATCGCGCCATCGCCATAGCCGTCGTAGTAGCTCTTCATCATGACGGTGGTGCCATGGGGGTGGTCCATTGGAAATATTGTTCTTCCCTTCCATTGCATATCTCCTCTAACCCCAAGTTTCTCTGTCCACCTGTTTCCTCCCCTCCTTATTTCCTTCTTTCCCTCCCCTCCTTTGTCTTCTACACTACCTGATCCATTGCAATAGAATGTGAAATATATATCTGCATGATTACTCAGATTCACATTTTATCTTTGATTTACCCATAAACATATTTACCTCTTCAAACATGTAAGCTGACAAAGCGACAAGACCTAAATTGTACACCACAAGGACGTTGGAGAGCTGCATGGGTTTCTGTTGCTCCATCATCTTGGGTCCCTGTTTTACCATCAGCAGATAGAAGGCAAAGATTGCCAGTATAGGGATAGGAGAGTCCATTAACATCCAATCCTTCACTCGCGGATCTAAGAAAAACGTAGATAGTGATTGAAAAAAGTCACATAGTGAAAACACTATATGAATTTTGGTATATTACTACCATGAGATAGATTAGAAAATTAAACCATGTATGCATAGAGTGACCACTACTATTTATAATGCCATTCTGATAAAACAATAGAAACAAATTACAGTAAGATCTGCATTGAGTGACCATCAAAGGGAAAATGGGAAAGAGGCCCGAAAGGCAGGTGGTATCTTCATGCAGATTGATTTTGTATGAATAATTAGAAGTAAGGGAAGAAGGATAGAGGAAGATGGTTGTTTATACACAATACTGTTTAATACAGGCGGTCTTTAAATCAGGTTGGACTGTGCATGGACATATTATGGAAATAATGAAGTAATATCAAAAGCAGACTGACCTATCAGCCTCACCACAGATTTAATGTACTGCATTAAGAAATTATAGAACAATACATAGAAAACTTTGATTGTTACAGTTAAACACCACGTCAAGATTTTATCCGCTATCTAATGGTGGTCAGTGTACTGTAATGGAAGAAGTTACGACACACCAACATTTTACAAGTACACTAGTGGAAACTCCCTGTCTAATGGTGGCCAGTGTACAGTAATGGAGGAAGTTCCAACACGCCAACATTTTACAGGTACACTAGAGGAAACTCTCTGTCTAATGGTGGCCAGTGTACAGTAATGGAGGAAGTTCCAACACGCCAACATTTTACAGGTACACTAGAGGAATCTCTCTGTCTAATGGTGGCCAGTGTACAATAATGGGGGAGGTTCCGACACACCAACATTTTACAGGTACACTAGTGGAAACTCTCTGTCTAATGGTGGCCAGTGTACAATAATGGGGGAGGTTCCGACACACCAACATTTTACAGGTACACTAGTGGAAACTCTCTGTCTAATGGTGGCCAGTGTACAGTAATGGAGGAAGTTCCAACACGCCAACATTTTACAGGTACACTAGAGGAAACTCTCTGTCTAATGGTGGCCAGTGTACAATAATGGGGGAGTTTCCGACACACCAACATTTTACAGGTACACTAGAGGAATCTCTCTGTCTAATAGTGACCAGTGTACAGTAATGGGGGAAGTTCCGACACACCAACATTTTACAGGTACACTAGTGGAAACTCACAATCTAATGGTGGCCAGTGTACAGTAATGGAAGAAGTTCCGACACACCAACATTTTACAGGTACACTAGTGGAAACTCTGTCTAATGGTGGCCAGTGTACAGAAATGGAAGAAGTTCCGACACACCAACATTTTATAGGTACACTAGTGGATAGGTTGTGTCTAATGGTGGCCAGTGTACAGAAATGGATGAAGTTCCGACACACCAACATTTTACAGGTACACTAGTGGAAACTCTTTGTCTAATGGTGGCCAGTGAACAGTAATGGGGGAGGTTCCGACACACCAACATTTTACAGGTACACTAGAGGAATCTCTCTGTCTAATGGTGACCAGTGTACAGTAATGGAAGAGGTTCTGACACACCAACATTTTACAGGTACACTAGTGGAATCTCTGTCTAATGGTGGCCAGTTTACAGTAATGGAGGCGGTTCCGACACACCAAAATTTTACAGGTACACTAGTGGAAACTCTTTGTCTAATGGTGGCCAGTGTACAATAATGGGGGAGTTTCCGACACACCAACATTTTACAGGTACACTAGAGGAATCTCTCTGTCTAATGGTGACCAGTGTACAGTAATGGAGGAAGTTCCGACACACCAACATTTTACAGGTACACTAGAGGAAACTCTCTGTCTAATGGTGGCCAGTGTACAGTAATGGAAGAAGTTCCGACACACCAACATTTTACAGGTCCACTAGTGGAAACTCTGTCTAATGGTGGCCAGTGTACAGAAATGGAAGAAGTTCCGACACACCAACATTTTATAGGTACACTAGTGGATAGGTTGTGTCTAATGGTGGCCAGTGTACAGAAATGGATGAAGTTTCGACACACCAACATTTTACAGGTACACTAGTGGAAACTCTTTGTCTAATGGTGGCCAGTGAACAGTAATGGGGGAGTTTCCGACACACCAACATTTTACAGGTACATTAGTGGAATCTCTGTCTAATGGTGGCCAGTTTACAGTAATGGAGGCGGTTCCGACACACCAACATTTTACAGGTACACAAGAGGAAAGTCTGTCTAATGGCGGCCAGTGTACAGTAATGGAGGCGGTTACGACATACCAACATTTTTCTGGTACACTAGAACAAACTCTATCTAATGCTGGCTAGTGTACATCTTCACGAATCAAGGAGATGCACTTCGTAAACTTCGCTCTCCCCTTGACTGATTGCATTCAAAGGTTGAGGGTTTTGATAGTGCCGCCTACCGAAAAGTATTCCATATAGTTCTAACCAAATTGACCAATGAGATTAAGCCTGACTTAGCCAACTTGGTTACTAAGAAAAACGATAATTGCGACAACCGTCAAATTTGTGAAATGTTTTCTGTAGACAGCCTGAAATAATTTTGATCGAAAGGTACAGAGGCTTTAATGAGTGGGAAAGACGCTTTCATTCCGTCGACCACACGCACTTGCTCTATTATTTTCGTTTTGTCACATGGTTTATTTCAAGGCTTCTGATTCGTTAATGTGCGGAGCAAGTGAACCAATCACGAATTGGCCCACTACCTTTGGATGCAATCAGTCAAGGGGTGAGAGAAGTTTATATAGCTCATCCACTTGAGTAGTGAAGATGGCCAGTGTACAGTATTGGAAGAAGTTCACACCAACAATTTACACGTACACTAAGAGAAACTTTCTTTTGCCTCAATGAGAATCAAACTATGCTTTGATACAGGAAATTCTCGAGGCTCATAAAAATATACAACTATAATAAACAAAACTATAATACATATAAAGATATTGATGAATGGAAGTTAAAAATGTTTCTGGGCAGGGACAGTCTAATATATAAATCATAATTATTCATTAAAATATTAGGGGTATGTGTTTGTAATACACATTTGTTTCCTAGTAAAACAACAAGGAAATATATTTCAATGATAATATAAAGTAAATCGTGTATACCTACCTGCATTGGCAATAGCTGCGTCATACATCGATTTGGAATCTTCCACCAACGACATGATTTCTCTTTTATATTTCTCTAAGGACAAAAGTAACAACATTTGTCGATATAATTAAGAAAGAACGTCAAAAAAGCATTATATTTGATGCATATGCTTTGAAAAAGGAGCTGTCTAAAATGTTGAAATCGTGTTGAATTGAGTGCTCTTAATAAATTAGGATCATAGTATTGAAATTACAGAATATATTGTCTGTTCTACAATTATAGTTTGTTTTGCCATTCCCTAAAAATAAGATACTGACTCGATACGAGATGTCAGAGCCTGTTCACGTAAACTTTGTACTCATGTATATACTTTATTGACACGGACGGATTCACTTTTATAATGAACTCAAAATTAACTTTAAATCATGAGAGAATGTTGTGTACGGAGATCCAATGAAAAATCAAAAACATCGAAAAATATATGTAGATGATTCATCGGTTTTGTTATCAATTTCTTCATATAAATTTAATTATCTGTATATGCGCTGTTGACTTCTATATCCTTTACTTAGTGGAACATCCAGTCGAATTCAAAGCGGCCGACTTTAAGCTTACACCTACTTGCTTTGGTAACATATTTGGGTCATATCAAAATAAACACGTGGCTGCTAGCACGTGTTTGTCAATAACGCTTTTACGTAAGCGTAAATTGTTTAAAAGCTTTCGAATCAGCTCAGATATTATCACGTGGAATGTGAAAATTTGTAGAAAATTTGTTTCATATCTAATTAAAACAAACAAGAAAGACAGACAAGAAAGACTTACTCTAAAGGTAAAGTCCAGTGTATGTCCAGTGGTAAGGAGAGAGTGTGCATGCACAAGTCACTGTAACACGGCGAGGTGACATTAGCTAGATCTTTGCCTTCATATCAACAATCTTGCGGTATTTAAATACACCGTTGTTGAAGTGTCGATTCAGTATTTGTACAATAACCAAGGTTGGCCATGCTTACAAATGTTGGTGTACTATGGGCGTTTTAATAGCCAGTGTCTTTCTTTTCACTAGCCATGCGTTGAAATTTAAAGATTTACTTAAAGCATTATTGGTCGAATTATTGAAAAAAGGGTTGTTTTTCCATCAGTAGCGGATCCAGGATTTCCGAAAAAGAGGGGCACATGAATATTAGTCAAACTACTCAGTAATTTTTTGGTGCCAAATCTGGATTTTTACTGGTAAATATGCGGCGAAAAGGGGGGGGGGGGCTGCCCTCTTTATCGCCACTGACTTGTGTGATTCATGTATGATTGCATAAGAATAAAGCGCGGTTTATGTATTTCAAATGCTTTTTCTTACACTCTACATTGATATTACAACATAAATTCACTGAAATAAAACAATCTAATTGATAAATGTAACATCCACATACAATATCTATTCATTTACTCCGATTTTCAATACCATAAAATGTTTTTCAGAAATTTTCCTTTCCCATAAAAATAAAAAGGAAAAAAATCTACATCTATAAAAGATGCAAACAAAGATTATCTTATGATCTAATAAAGACACAAATATAGACTCTATGATTACACCCATGGATTCTCCGAGCCAATTCTCTTGTGTGTTGTGTATAATGTTAATTGTCTGATCAATTTTTACATTTTTTTTTATTTTTGTATTGTAACAGTATTTTGATAAAGGTCCTCCTCCTTTAATAAAGGTCCTGCTTCTATCAGGAAAAAGGTCATTCTTCTCATATGATAAAATTCCTGCTTCTCCTCTGATAAAAGACCTTATTCTCCTTTGATAAAGATACTGGGTCTGCTTTGATAAAGGTCCTGCTTCTCCTTTGATAAAGGTACTACATCTACTTTGATAAAGGTACTGCGTCTACTTTGATAAAGGCACTGCGTCTACTTTGATAAAGGCACTGCGTCTACTTTGATAACGGTCCTGCTTCTCCTTTGATAAAGGTCCTGCGTCTACTTTGATAAAGGTACTGCTTCTCCTTTGATAAAGGTCCTGCGTCTACTTTGATTACGGTCCTGCTTCTCCTTTGATAAAGGTCCTGCGTCTACTTTGATAACGGTCCTGCTTCTCCTTTGATAAAGGTACTGCGTCTATTTTGATAAAGGTACTGCGTCTACTTTGATAAAGTTACTGCGTCTACTTTGATAAAGGTACTGCGTCTACTTTGATAACGGATAATGGTAACGTTACTGCGTCTACTTTGATAAAGGTAATGCGTCTACTTTGATAAAGGTCCCGATTTTCATTTGATTAAGGTCCTGTTTTTCCTTTGATAAAGGTTCTGCGTCTACTTTGATAAAGGTCCCGATTCTCATTTGATTAAGGTCCTGTTTTTCATTTGATAAAGGTTCCTGCTTCTCCTTTGATTAAGGTCCTGTTTCTCCTCTGATAAAGGTACTGCTTCTACTTTGATAAAGGTTCGCCGTTTACTTTGATAAAGGTTCTACGTTTACTTTGATAAAGGTCCTGCTTCTCCTTTGATTAAGGTCCTGTTTCTCCTCTGATAAAGGTACTGATTCTACTTTGATAAAGGTCCGCCGTCTACTTTGATAAAGGTCCTGTGTCTACTTTGATAAAGGTTCAGCATCTACTTTGATAAAGGTCTTGCTTCTCCTTTCATAAAGGTTCAGCATCTACTTTGATAAAGGTACTATGATAAACGACATCCTTCTCCTTTGATAAAGGACCTGCTTCTCCTATGATAATGTCTTTGAAAGAAGCATGTTTCTTTTGAATGGAAAATACACCGGAAAACATGCACGAAAGGAGGAATCACAAATGATAAGGTAAACACATCATAGGATAGGACACATGATGGATAGGATACACAAAGGAGGAATCACAAACGATAAGGTAAACACACGATAGGAAAGGACACATGATGGATAGGATACACAAAGGAGGAATCACAAACGATAAGGTAAACACACGATAGGAAAGGACACATGATGGATAGGATACACAAAGGAGAAATCACAATCGATAAGGTAAACACACGATAGGAAAGGACACATGATGGATAGGATACACAAAGGAGGAATCACAAACGATAAGGTAAACACACGATAGGAAAGGACACATGATGGATAGGATACACAAAGGAGGAATCACAAACGATAAGATAAACACACGATAGGATAGGACACATGATGGATAGGATACACAAAGGAGGAATCACAAACGATAAGGTAAACACACGATAGGATAGGACACATGATGGATAGGATACACAAAGGAGGAATCACAAACGATAAGGTAAACACACGATAGGATAGGACACATGATGGATGGGATACACAAACGATAGAAGGAAATATACACTACAGGATAAAATACACGATAAGATAGACACACATATGATAGGATACAATATAAACACAATAGGATAAAAACGATAAGAAAGGACACATACACTATAGGAGAAAGCACATACGATAGGATTAAACACACAATAGGATAAACACATGATATGATAGGATATAAACACGATAGATGGAATGGAAACACACACATACATGAAAGGAAGATGCACACACGGTAAAATCAAACACATGATAGTGTGGGACGAAACACACTATAGGGAAAATATGAACAATAGGATAAAGCACACGATAGGATAAGATATACATACGGAAGAAGAAAACACACAATATAATAGTATACACATTCGATAAGAGAAAACATATGATAGGAGGAAACATACGATAAGAGGAACCATGAAGCTTTAGTATAATTCTTCTTCCTTTACGAAGTGTACTCATTAGGTGAGCGTTATATACATGATATACGTATGATAGAATAGAATAATACATAATAAGATATGATATACAGATGATACATACACGATAGGATAGTATAAATACATTATACGATATGATATACACACGATACATACACGATAGGATAGTATAAATACATTATAAGATATGATATACAGATGATACATACACGATAGGATAGTATAAATACATTATAAGATATGATATACACATGATACATACACGATAGGATAGTATAAATACATTATAAGATATGATATACACATGATACATACACGATAGGATAGTAAAGATACATTATAAGATATGATATACACATCATACATACACGATAGGATAGTATAAATACATTATAAGATATGATATACACATGATACATACACGATAAGATAGTAAAGATACATTATAAGATATGATATACACATCATACATACACGATAGGATAGTATAAATACATTATAAGATATGATATACACATCATACATACACGATAGGATAGTATAAATACATTTTAAGATATGATATACACATGATACATACACGATAGGATAGTAAAGATACATTATAAGATATGATATACACATGATACATACACGATCGGATAGTATAAATACATTATAAGATATGATATACACACGATACATACATGATTGGATAGTATTAATACATTATAGGATATGATATACACACTATAACTTTATTCTAGGCATTCACCCTGATGTTACACTCTTTAACGAGGTTATATATATATAAATATAAATTAAGCAATATAAAAATACATGTCCAATTGTACATTTTGTTACGTTTGCCATCGTACAATATATTTATAAGATTTATTAATACCATATTGAGTACTTACAATTTGTGGGCGATCCGGATATATTTGATATTGTTTAAATACTATTTGTTTTTTCAATGTTCTGTAGCCTCAGGTAAGTCACAGGGATAAAGTCAAGTTGCTATGGAAACAGTTACTAAGGTTACAAACATACTAAATCTGACTGTCAATGCAATATATGAGAATGACAAGTAATGTGTAAGTAGATCATGTTATCTGATTCCCTTATCGTTGGATAGATTTGCTGATCTCAATGTATTGTCTGTATATACAGTAGCCATATAAAGGGTACATCGACACAAATATTTCTCATTCCTCTTAAAGGAAATCGATATTTTCTTATTTTTATAAATATTGGAGAAAATGACATTCCCGTGTAGCTTGAGTATTTAGAATGTAATGTCGGCAAGGTCGGGATGACTTACAATCGGGGGTATTTCCCTAACTGTGGCCAACACTGACCTGCCACCAAATTCGCAAAGTCGCCTTTACCATAGACTATAACCTTAGATTTTCAGATGATTTTATAAATTTACAATTCGCCGTTTTGTACAGCCTGTTACGTTATACTCTTAAACAGAGATATTCATACCACTGACAGTAACCGGAAATCTTGTGGTGTCTTATACCACTGACAGTAACCTTAGGTCTTGTGGTGTCTTATACCACTGACTGTAACCTTAGGTCTTGTGGTGTCTTATACCACTGACTGTAACCTTAGGTCTTGTGGTGTCTTATACCACTGACTGTAACCTTAGGTCTTGTGGTGTCTTATACCACTGACAGTAACCTTAGGTCTTGTGGTGTCTTATACCACTGACTGTAACCTTAGGTCTTGTGGTGTCTTATACCACTGACTGTAACCTTAGGTCTTGTGGTGTCTTATACCACTGACTGTAACCTTAGGTCTTGTGGTGTCTTATACCAATGACTGTAACCTTAGGTCTTGTGGTGTCTTATACCAATGACTGTAACCTTAGGTCTTGTGGTGTCTTATACCACTGACAGTAACCTTAGGTCTTGTGGTGTCTTATACCACTGACTGTAACCTTAGGTCTTGTGGTGTCTATACCACTGACTGTAACCTTAGGTCTTATGGTGTCTTATACCACTGACTGTAACCTTAGGTCTTGTGGTGTCTTATACCACTGACTGTAACCTTAGGTCTTGTGTTGTCTTATACCACTGACTGTAATCTTAGGTCTTGTGGTGTCTTATACCACTGACTGTAACCTTAGGTCTTGTGGTGTGTTATACCACTGACTGTAACCTTAGGTCTTGTGGTGTCTTATACCACTGACAGTAACCGGAAATCTTGCTGTGTCTTATATCACTAACAGTAACCGGAAATCTTGTGGTGTCTTATACCACTGACAGTAACAGTAAATCTTGTTGTGTGTCTTATACCACTGACCGTAACCGTAAGTCTTGTGGTGTCTTATACCACTTAACGTAACCTTAGATCTTGTGGTGTCTTATACCACTGACCGTAACCGTAAGTCTTTTGGTGTCTTATACCACTTAACGTAACCTTAGATCTTGTGGTGTCTTATACCACTGTCCGTAACCGTAAGTCTTTTGGTGTCTTATACCACTTAACATAACCTTAGGTCTTGTGGTGTCTTATACCACTGTCCGTAACCGTAAGTCTAGTGGTGTCTTATACCACTGACCGTAACCGTAAGTCTTTTGGTGTCTTATACCACTTAACATAACCTTAGATCTTGTGGTGTCTTATACCACTGTCCGTAACCGTAAGTCTAGTGGTGTCTTATACCACTGACCGTAACCGTAAGTCTTTTGGTGTCTTATACCACTTAACGTAACCTTAGGTCTTGTGGTGTCTTATACCACTGTCCGTAACCGTAAGTCTTGTGATGTCTTATACCACTGTCCGTAACCGTAAGTCTTATGGTGTCTTATGCCACTGACCGTAATGGTAAGTCTAATTGTGTCTTATATCACTGACCGTAACCGTAAGTCGTGTGGTGTCTTATACCATTGACAGTAGCCGAAGGTCTTGTGGTGTCTTATACCACTTGACCGTAACCGTGGGTCTTATGGTGTCTTATACCACTGACCGTAACCGTAGGTCTTTTTGTGTCTTATACCACTGACAGTAACCGTAGGTCTTGTGGTGTCATACAATTGACAGTATCTGTAAGTTTTGTGGCGTCTTATACAAATGACAGTACCCGTAAGTCGTGTGGTGTCTTACAACGCTGACAGTAACCGTAAGCTTTGTGGTGTCTTATACCACTTAACGAAACCATAAGTCTTGTGGTGTCTTATACCCGTTTCGAAATTGGTCAACCTTATATTTAAGGCACCTCATCTGTGTTTTATTACTATGATTAGTTTTCTTACAATGCTTTTAAACCAAGATTAATTAACAAACTATGGTAACGTCATGATTACGGACCTCCGGCTGGATAATAGATCTTGACACTTCAGGGATATCGGACTCTTGACCAGTCATACTTCATCAATGACTCGGAAGGCAGCGAGATTTGCTCACGGCCCAAGTGGTCCGAATTCGAGCCTCACCGTCGATGTCCTGTCTTCCGGATGATAAGACAATAAGAACGAGGTGTGTTACAGTAAACGATTGCACGTAAAAATTCACTCTCTGCTTCCGGTGGGTCTGTTGCATATATCCAAATTTCTTTGTCATGCATCACGCTGTTGTCTTCACCATGTATGTTAGAACCCACCACCCCTCCCCCTTTCTTTCACAAAAACACTTGAACTGCTCAGGAGTAAAATTTTCGGGATCGAGGGAACGATACCTATCAAATGCATCGTAGGATATACCTACCTTCGAAAAGAACCCACCACCCCCTCCCCCTTTCTTTCACAAAAACACTTGAACTGCTCAGGAGTAAAATTTTCGGGATCAAGGGAACGATACCTACCAAATGCATCGTAGGATATACCTACCTTCGAAAAGGTAAGAAAACGTTCTGACTTTGATAAGAAACTGGGAGTAAAAACCAATGACAGGTTTATGTTCAGTATATTTTTCTTCTGATACGTGCATATATATTTTTGTTATTGTAATGTAAATGGATATATTCAAGTAAATATAAGAATAAACATTTAACATGTGTATAATCTTCACGGCCCGTAATCTAATAATGCTCAAAGGTCGATTTCTGTAACGAAGTTTATTTTATAGGATAAACTAAAGAGGCGTTAGGGATCAGAATGGAGGGTGTAATGGAATACTACTACAATGCATTGAAGAGGGGAGGTATGTGTGATAAGTAAAGACAGATGTGTTCTATCATCTTCCCTATAGTATATGATGACCTATGTACTGTGATTTTGAGCCTTGCAATCTTATAGTGTTTGTCATTGTCTGTCTGTCCATCTGCCTGTCTGTCCAATTGTCTGGATGGTTTCCAGATGATAACTTGAGTTAGCATGTGCCAATATCAGTGAAACTTCACACAGTGATAGATTATGTAGAGTGCTTGCACGGGATTGTGTTTGGGGTCAAAAGGTCAAATATTTAAGTCACTGTTGCTAAAATAGTTTTTTTGGGTTTCCAAATGAAACTTGATTTAGGAATTACCAATTTATTTGATAATTCCTATAATATTTGTTTATGAACACTAATCTATTGAGGGATTGTCTGTCTGTCTGTCTGTCTGTCTGTCTGTCTGGGTCACTGATGCCAAAATAGATTTTTGCTTTCCAGATTATTACTTGTCTAAATCATACCTCTGTACTTCAGTTACATCTGGATTTTTCTCTAACAAACAATATGATAATTATAAATACTGGACTTGTACTGAGTTATGTAATGCCATCACATTTTATTAAATGCCTTCGACATCACCCCGAGATCATCGCTAAGACCATAGTTCTTGTAATGGGTCCCTCTACAACCCAATGCAGACTTTTGCTTGAGCATTGCAAGCTGACTAACAGGGCGGTAGTGACTCTATGACAGGTCTTGTCCAAACTTTTTCAGAGGAGACAAGGTCCTGATCCTTTTCCCCCTGACTATTAGTCAGGACTCCTATTGATCAAGGATCTGAGCTCGGCTTACAGACGGACAGAGCACGTTTTACTTATGTTGATGTCCCCTTACATATTTTTGATAGCAACATATTATTCTAAAAACTTGTTGTGTGTAATAAAATTTTCATGACCTCTCTTCTTGAGAAACCTGTTGATCCTTGTTCTCTATATGGAGGATTTTTTATAAATTTTTAAATGTGTGTTCTTTGATTGTGCTGTTTTTGCATTGAGTGGGAAGGTACCCAGTTAACCACACCAATTGAATGACGTTTGTTACTTCAATTGACCGTCCTAAGTCGGTGTGGTAACTGCAGCACAATCGAATATTTTTGTAATGTCGTTTTTCATTTTATATTTTATTATTATCATGTTTTATGTGCATGTCCTTGGTGATTTTTGTCATACAGCTTTCTCAGATGTCTTCAGTTTTCTCTTTTGAGTTATGATTGACCAATATTGTTGAAACTTTACACAATGATAGTTTATGAATAATGCTTGTGTTTGGGGTCAAAAATATAGGTCAATGTTACTGAAATAGATTTTTGGTTTCCAGGTGATTGCTTGTTGAGTTAGGATAGAAAAATACTGATGAAACTTCATGCAATGATAGTTTATAAAGAGTGCTTGCTGGGGATTGTGTTTGGGTTAAAAGGTCAAATATGTAGGTCAGTGTTGCGAAATATGGATTTATGTATTTTGCGTGATAAGGAACAACAATTTATTTGATACTTCATATAATATTAGTTTATGGACACTTCTTATGTGGAGTTGTGTTTTTTCTTATGTGGAGGTGTGTTTTGGGTTGAATGGTAAGTTATCAAACTCAATTGATAGAAACTAATTTTTGGGTTTCCAGATGATAACTCTAGTTAAACCCTCATGTAATACTCATCGTCTGTATCTAAACTAATATACCATCCCAAAATAAGATATAAGAAATAAGTGGTTACTGGCTCACTAGTGTTAATTTCCAATATGTTGTTGCAACCCACCTCAAAGACACAAAGACCATTGTTGCATGCAATACTGACTGTATGCTTGTTTATACTATTGATTATTTAGGGTTTCCTGCTTCACAAAACATGTTTTATGACATTGGAACACAGATATAATTTTATAATGAGTTATTTTAAGGGATAGCTCTCTTAGGGAGCGACCATTTAATTTTAGGGGGGGGGAGGAAGACTTTGGACAGGGGATAAGTTGTATTACATATGATAGTGGCCAAAGAGGCCTCCCCCCAAAAATGGGGTATATATATAAAGGGCCGCCGATACTTTTTCGTAATACCCAATCGTGGTAACCCCCCCCCCCACCCCAGATAATCGGGCTCTGAATATCGGAAAAACGTCTCTGAAAATAAGAAAAAACTCCGATAAGATTTTGTGATTCTGAGTTCATTTCATGTTGTTTATACAAAGTTACCAGTTTATAGCTGTCATAAAGTGTCCAAGAAATTCTGCAAACAGACACTTCTTTCATAATCCATGGCGGATACATAATAGAAAGGGAAGCATAAGATAGAAATTTTGACACGATAAAATTCTCATTCCAAGTTATAGGTGAAATCATTTACTTAGTCCTGAAATTTGTACACTGTTGTCAATTCAATTCAATTTATTCAATTGTCATACAGCTTATACAAAGAATATATACATGTATATATCACAAAGACACTACAGCTAACAAGGCACCCTGTATTTTACTTATATTCGTTCCCCGATGTGGACTCGAACCCACGACCTATGGTAACGAATCACCTAGCTGTCATGCATCCGACTTATATATATATATATATATATATATATATATATATATATATATATATATATATATATATATATATATATATATATATATATATATATATATATATATCTGAATACATGGAACATATGGAGAAAAAAAGCCGTGATTGAGATCTGTTGTACAAGGTAAAAGATGCAGGCAGGATGTTATATAAAGAAATATGGGGAATGAGATTATTTGCAATGAAAAATGAAAATATTTAAGGTGGGTGTGCCTAAAGATTTGTAGACAATATGTATGTTTCTTGTAATTTATTTAAGGAATATACGTTTTAGTTCATGTTCTTATAAATTCATCCATCCACTTTGAACTAACATATCATGAAGTGTTAAAAAAGGAATAATAAGTACATTAAGAGTACAAAAATAGATTAGAATTAGCACTTAATCTACATCCAAATAAAGTTGCCCCTTTATATTGAAATACAAACAGTGAAAAATATATAATTTCGTGTAAATTTAATGATATTGGCTTAATATTATTGTAGACCCACGAGTAGAGCATTGGTTATTAATGGCGACGCCCATTCCTGTGACGTTATTCTTCGTGACGTACATGATTGTGGTCTTCATTGGACCGAAAGTTATGTCGAATATACAGCCATTCAAATTGCGAAATGCCCTTTTCTTCTACAATGCTGCTTTAGTTATCTTGTCGGTTTATATGTTCAAAGAGGTATTTATTTTTCATTTCAATAATTGGAGTCAATTAAGTCTATAATGCAGGACAATACTAGTATGTATTTTGTTAAAGTGACCAAAATATGTCGGCTAATCAGCTGTTCTCATTATAATGTTATTTTCATTAGGATGTTTTGCTCTTTACATTGTAAAGATCGTAACTATTGGAGGAAATATACCTCGTTCAGTTTTTATGTTTAAGGATAACTATTTACGTATATCATGAATCCTATAGAAAAAGAAAATACATTTCTCTCTTGATTTCTCTTTTGCTAATTTGACGTAATTAGAGAATGAAAATTAATTTGTGAATAGAATAAATGTGTGTGATTTTCTCGTCCGTTAGTTCCTGATCACGTCCATTCTGTCCGGCTATAGTTATCTCTGCCAGCCAGTAGACTACTCCACCAGACCTTTGGCTATGCGAGTGAGTACCATTTACGTTAAATCTGCCAGTCTGAAGACTACTCCACCAGGCCTTTGGTTATAGGAGTGAGTACCATTTACGTTATCTCTGCCGGCCTGTAGGCTACTCCACCAGGCCTTTGGCTATAGGAGTGAGAACCATTTACTGCCAGTCTGTAGGCTACTCCACCAGACCTTGACTATAGGAGTGAGTACCATTTATGTTATCTCTGCCAGCCTGTAGACTACTCCACCAGACCTTTGGCTATAGGAGTGAGAACCATTTACTGCCGGTGGGTAGGCTACTCCACCAGACCTTGGCTATAGGAGTGAGTACCATTTATGTTATCTCTGCCAACCTGTAGACTACTCCACCAGACCTTTGGCTATACGAGTGAGTACTATTTACGTTATCTCTGCCACCCTGTTATCTACTCCACAAGACCTTTGGCTATACGAGTGAGTACCATTTACGTTATCTTTGCCAGAATGTGGACTATTCCTCCAGACCTTTGCTATACGACTGAGTACCATTTACTTTATCTCTGCCAGCGTGTAGACTACTCCACCAGACCTCTGGCTATACGAGTGAGTGCCATTTTCTGCAAGCGTGTAGAATACTCCACAAGACCTTTGGCTATACGAGTGAGTACCATTTACTGCCAGCCTGTAGATTACTCCACCAGACCTTTTGCTATACAAGTGAGTACCATTTATGCTATCTCTGCCAGCCTGAAGACTACTCCACTAGACCTTTGGCTTTACGAGTGAGTACCATTTACGTTATCTCTGCCAGCCTGTAGACTACTCAAACAGACCTTTGGCTATACGAGTGAGTACCATTTACATTATCCCCGCCAGTCTGTAGACTACTGCACCAGACCTTTGGCTATAGGAGTGAGTACCATTTACATTATCTCTGCCACCCTGTTATCTACTCCACAAGACCTTTGGCTATACGAGTGAGTACCATTTACGTTTTCTCTGCGAGCCTGTAGACAACTCCACCAGACCTTTGGCTATAGGAATGAGTATTATTTACGTTATCTCTGCGACCCTGTTATCTACTCCACAAGACCTTTGGCTATACGAGTGAGTACCATTTACGTTTTCTCTGCCAGCCTGTAGACTACTCCACCAGACCTCTGGCTATAGGAGTGAGTACCATTTACATTATCCCCGCCAGTCTGTAGACTACTGCACCAGACCTTTGGCTATGGGAGTGAGTACCATTAACATTATCTCCGCCAGCCTGTAGACTACTGCACCAGACCTTTGGCTATACGAGTGAATATTATATGCTGCCAGCCTGTAAGTACCGTTTGCGTTATCTCTGCCAGCCTGTAAGCTACCATTTGCTTCAAGGCTTTGACACGTTATGTCCTCACAGTGAGGCCGTTGAAGAGACGTGTATAACAAAGTGGTTGACTATGATGTTGAATCATGATAACCAACGCCTTAACAGTTTTAATGTGTTAGCTGCAATACGTAGCCCTGTTTTGATGATAAGGCCACAGTTCCTTATGTTGCGTTGCGGAAACTTGCAACTTTGATAAATGGATCGACCAGCAAGATTCAGTGCATTCCAGCATTAAAAGGAGAAAGAATCATACATATATAAACGTTAGTTAGTTTTGCAACGTAAGGAATTTTGGCTATCATCAAAATAGGGCCACGTCTTGCGGCTATTAATGTTTCTGATATTTTTATTAGTCCCCCACCGGTGAAACCGGAGGGGAATATTGGTTTCCATTCTGTCTGTCTGTGTCTGTTCGTCTGTCTATCACGCTGGCTTTCCAGACTTTTCTTGGCCATGTTTACAGATATCACGCTGAAACAGTGTAGGAAGCTTTCCTTTGAGGAGGTACAGATCAAGTTCGATTTTTGTCACGGTTGACCTACTTTTTCCAGTTACTGCCCTTTGTTCAAAATAAGTTATGCGCACTTATAAGTTTTCCGCACTTTTATTGGCCATGCTTACAGATATAAAGCTGAAACATAATATCAAGCTTCTTCATGAGGAGTTACAGATCAAAGTCGACTTTGGTCACGGTTGACCTACTTTATTCTAGAGTTATTGCCCTTTGTTCAAATTCATTTTTCATGGCCATGCTTACTGGTATCAGTCTGAAACGTGGTAGCAAACTTCCTCATGAGGAGTTACACTTCAAGTTCGACTTTGGTCATGGCTGACTTACTTTTTCCTTAGTTTTTGTTCAAATTCATTTTTGGCACTTTTCTTGGTTATGCTTACAGATATCAAGCTTAAACGTGGTTGCAAGCTTCCCCAGAGGAGTTACAGATCAAGTTCGTCTCTGGTCATGGTTGACCTACTTTTCCAGAGTTATTGCCCTTTGTTCAAAATAATTTTCTGCACTTTTCTTGATCATGCTGACAGATATCTTGGCATCATGTTGAACTTTGGTCATGGCTGACCTACTTTTTCCAGAGTTATTGCTCTTTATTCAAAATCATTGTTACACTAAATAACAGTACATTTAAAGGCAGTTTGATGTAGAATATTTTGAATCTCTAATTTGGTGATGGAAAAACAAGTGTCGAGGAATCAAAAACATTTATTTGACTTAACGGTATGACATTGACGACAAAGGTCCAGCAAAATACAAAGGTCAAAACAAAAATAGCAACTCAGCTAATAGACACACATTAAAATTCTCAGAATGCCTGTTACCCTTGACTGCCTCTGACCTACTTTTCAGTCCTTTATGGATTTGTAGGGAGCGGTGGGGGGGGGACAAGTATTGCTTTAGAAATTCTCAAAGAATGCTTGTTTGAATACAAATATTGTTTTCTTTTCGAACACAAATGTCAAATGTTTTATTTGACTACGTCACATTCAATGTATATTTAATTCAGATGGCCAGTGTTTGTTGGTGGTTCTTCTTTTCGAAGATTATAGAATTACTTGACACCGTAAGTTGATCTTTGATGTTAGTAAATCTTACAAATCGATCTTTGATGTAAATAAATCTTATAGCACAGAAGCATTCTTCCAACATTCCCATCTGTACGTAAAACTACATGCTATGTATATTGTATATATACATGTTCACAATCGTTCTGTGTTTTTATGAAATAATATGGTCATATTAACATTTTGAAATTATTATTTTGATATTAAAATATTGTGATATATATATATATATATATATATATATATATATATATATATATATATATATATATATATATATATATATATATATATATATATATTCAAAACACTGTTTTATACAGCGCGACGTATTTTAGTTTCTTTACTGAATAAATGAGATCATGGAGTGTTCGAAATGCATATACACATAAGCATTACATCGTTAGTTCTATCATTTTTTCTCATGATACAGGTGTTTTTTATCATGAGGAAGAAGTTTAACCAAGTGTCCTTCTTGCATGTGTATCACCACTCTAGTATGATATTCAACTGGTGGTTTGGAGTCAAATACGTGGCAGGTGGACAATGTAAGTACAATCCGAGTCCCGATTTCATACGGGTGGACATATTGAACTGATTGAATATTACCATTTTCAATACGACCTGAGTGAAATCCTGGTTGAAAACGAGGTCAACCTTGGTTTAGAAGTGAAAAAGTAAAGGATTATTAATATATCTAACATCTCTGTCAGATTATTGCAGTGGATTGCAGTGGATTGCAGTGGGGATACATGTAATTGGTCACAGATATCAGAAATATGATGAAATCAACCTAGCTGCTATTATGAATATGATACAATTTAAGTTTAGTGAGGCAGATTTCGAGTCGAATCCCAGATCACGTTACTAGGATTAGTAACCACCTTCCATGTGCGATCTGATGGAATATTTTGCGAAGTACATTAAAACCCTAGCAAATTAAACAATCAAAGTAGTTTAAAACACACACAAAAGATAAATAAATAAATGAATGAATAAATGAACAAATTGAAAATATAAATAAATAAATTAATCAATCAGTCAAAATAGATAAATAGATAGAAATGAAATAAAGAAAGAACACACCAGTTTATATTGCAATGTACCATGATCATTGTACATGGTCCTTTTTCAATACACGATCTCTTGTCGTTTCAGCTTTCTTCACTGGTATGCTGAATTCCTTTGTTCACATATTTATGTACACCTACTATGCTTTGTCTGTGTTCCCTGACCTCCAGAAATATCTGTGGTGGAAGCGGTATCTCACAAGACTACAACTGGTAAGTTCTATAAAGACAACCTTGAAACTTCATAGTTATAACTTAAGTATTTGGGTATTTTAAATATACTGCACAACCAAAACTGGGGCCATCCTAAATAATAATTATGTAAATTTGCGGTAACACGACTCACCATTTGCAAAGTGGGTAGATAGAAGGGAATTTTTTTAAATTTTATTATGTGGCTAGGTTTTTCTTTTTCCTTTTATCCCCTCAGATTAAATATTCTGATTGAGTAACAGATAGGCATTTGATGCATTGCACACAAATTTAGACCTTTGCAACGGACCCACCCGAAGCAGTGAGGGATCTTTTACGTACCACGCCTACCGTGACACGGGACCTTGGTTTTTACTGTCTCATCCGAAAGACAGAACACCAGTGTGCCCAGAACGGGAGTCGAACCCTGGACCTATCGGTCACGAGCCGAGCCTTTTACCATAATTACTTCAGATCCTGTTCTATATAAGGGTATATAAACATTGAATCTAATAAGTGATGTCTATTTAACTAATGTAGCATGTTTGCAAGTTTTATTAATTTCCATTTACTTTATTCCATATGATGCTGAATAAAACGAGACAGTGTTGAATATTTTTAGACCACAAGGCAAATAACAGAATATTGCCGATACATGTACTTTTTAAATTGTTCATCCTTTCTCGCATTTCATGCGAGGCACAACAACAGCTAGCTTCAATATATCGCCCTGGCACACTTGTTATTACTCGGTGATTTATTGTGTGTGTGTGCGAGCTTCACCGCCATGCCGTTCGCCGTAATGACGCAAGTCGGTTGTTGCAAACCCCGTCGGGGGTTTGCATATTACGTTGATGTCTAATCTGGAAATGCGCATGCGCGACATGATTATGCTGCATGCTGGGAAAACATAGCCTCCAAAAAGTAGTTGCTTTACTTTACGAGGTCAGACAGTATAAGTTTTGTATTGTCCATGACATCGATATTTTAATGCGCTTAAAAGGAAAAGGAATGAAGAAGAATATCCTTGCTTTCAAAGGCAATGCACATTACTAAATCAATGTTACAGTTAAGCGTTCCAAACGAATAGTATTTACCGTACTTTCAAACGCAGAGAGGAGTATATGAGGAGAGAGATTTTAATAGGATAGACATTATGACTTGGGGGTGATTTTCTTTAGTGAATGCATATAAATGATAAATAAATCTTACATGCAATGTATTCTAAAAAAAAATACTTTAAAATACTTATTTCTAGATAAATTAGTGGATGCCACATAAACATAAATAAATATGAAGGATATTCATATTTTGGAAATCAACATTCGTGTAACCTTTCCCACGGCAGCAGTGGAATAATCCAATAGAATTTTCCCGCGTAATACTAATTAGATGGTCGTACCTTTTAGCGTATGTACATTATCTGGCTATAGAAAATCTCGAAAAGTTCCGAGTTAATGAAGGCGGAGTATCAAGGATTTTTAGCAGTTTAATTGGTGGAGCAATATTGCGCAGTTTGTAACATTCTTTGTACTGATGCAAATTTCCCCAGCGATTATTTGGGCACAAGAGGCCTCGACGGGGAGTTCGTGTTCTTTAGGTGTTGAAGTTGGTGGAGCAAGTACTGCGTAGTTTGTATGATTTCTTCCATGTCTAACTGTACGAAATGTCTAAACGGTGACATCCCGACGAATAGGGTCAGCTTTCCCAACCCAAGTCTAAACATAAATAAACATTAGAAAGGAGGTATTAACTATTATTTAGACAACAACCTAGCTAACATTATACAAAAGGGTCTTCATTTTAAACTGACCCACAAGTACCATTTTCCTCGCAATTAAAAATGCTACAGGGTTTGCATTCTAAGCTTTTTTAAATGCTAAGCTTGTGAATCTTAATCTTACTGTATTGGTTGATTTGGAATAAAGAACTTCACGTCAGCTCTACTTTTCAAATTCTTATTTTTCATGCATTAAATCTAAAATTCCATACTAGATTTCTCCAAATAAGGCAATATGTTACATGGTCTTCCCCATATTTGGAAAATTTCCTACGACGTCATAGAAAATGTCCGCTGAGAAAGTTTTTAAATCGCCTAAAACTTTAATGCAAAGGATGGTAGCATGGATTAAGATGGAATTTTATATTAGATACATTAAAAATAAAGTAGAGCAGACATGTGAAGTTTTATTCGAAGAACCGTAACTCTGAATGGAGACTGTTGTCATTGGTGAAAAAGCTGGGTTCAATACGTAACAGAAAAAAAGTTCAGAAGAAAAACGGACCAAAAAAAAAAAAAAAAAATTCAGTCCCTACTATTCTTGTGATTCGGTTGTGTTACCACTGTATACCTACACCAGAAAAGGTTCATATAAATATACTGCACATCTACACCTGGAAAGGTTCATATAAATATAATGCACATCTACAACTAGAAAGGTTACTATAAATATGTTGCACATCTACACCTGGAGAGGTTTATGTAAATATACTGTACATCTACATCTATAAAGGTTCTTGTATAAAATTGCACATCTACACCTGGAAAGGTTACAATAAATACACTGCACATCTGCACTGGGAAAAGGTTACTATAAATATACTGCATATCTACACTGGGAAAAGGTTACTATAAATATACTGCATATCTACACCTGGTAATGTTACTATGAATATACTGCACATCTACGCCTGGACAGGTTCATATAAATATACTGCACATCTTCACCTGGAACGGTTACTATGAATATACTGCACATCTACACCTTTAAAGGTTACTATAAATATACTGCACATCCACATCTGAAAAGGTTCATATAAAAATATACTGCATATCTACACTTACTAGGGTTACTATAAATAAACTGCACATCTACGCCTGGAAAGGTTCATATAAATATACTGCACGTCTACGCCTCGAAAGGTTCATATAAATATGCTGCACATCCACACCTGGTAAGGTTACTATAAATATACTGCACATCTACACCTGGAAAGGTTACTATAAATATACTGCACATCTACATTTAGAAAGGTTCATATAAACATACTGCACATTTACACTTGGTAGGGTTACTATAAATATACTGCACATATACGCCTGGAAAGGTTCATATAAATATACTGCACGTCTACGCCAGGAAAGTTTACTATAAATACACTGCACATCTACGCCTGGAAAGGTTCATATAAATATACTGCACGTCTACGCTTGGGAAGTTTACCATAAATGCACTGCACATCTACGCCTGGAAAGGTTCATATAAATATACTGCACGTATACGCCTGGAAAGTTTACTATAAATACACTGCACATCTACATCTGGTAAGGTTACTATAAATATACTGCAATCTACATCTGGTAAGGTTACTATAAATATACTGCACATCTACATCTGGTAAGGTTACTATAAATATACTGCATATCTACACCTGGTAAGGTTACTATAAATATACTGCACATCTACGCCTGGAAAGGTTTCTATTAATTTACCTCTTACTAGTTTCCTTTAGCTTTTATAGATGTACATTAGGAATTTTAGAATCATTGGAAAAACCGGTGTAGCTTAGTGGATGTTATGCTCGGCTCATGACAGGAAGGTTCCCAGTTTGATTCCCGCAATGTGCACACCAGTGTTTTGTCTTTCGGATTAGACACTTATAACCAAGGTCCCGTGTCACGGTAGGCGTGGTACGTAAAAGATCCCTCGCTGCTTCGGATGGATCCGTTGCAAAGGTAGAAATTTCTGTGCAATGCATCAGACAGATGCCGTCACCATATATTCGAAATAGTTAAGGAGTGACGTAAAACAATAATCCATCAATCATTAAGGAATTATACCGGCGTTTCATATGTACAGCTTGTACAGTCATATCTGACTGCAACACGAAAATGAACATTCTACAAAATTTAATGTACAAATACCGAAATAATTCTTTATCTAGAACGCATTCGAACCAGATATAGTTCGTCTATATTCTTTCATTTATCGATTTATCTACATCCTTTCATATATCCATTTATCTTGTGTATGAAATGTTGAAGTATCATTGTGTCAGCTGTTTGTTTTGAGTATACTGTGCGCATGTGGCAAACCAAGTATCACTTACATTAGTCTTGCTGATCTGTTGGTGTAACCTTTCCGGGGAACCTAGACTGTCCAACTTACACTTGCTGATCTGCAGGTTTAACCCGTCCAGAGGACCTAGATTGTCCAACTTACACTTGCCTATTTGCTGGTGTAACTGTTCTAGGGAGACTCTTCAACTAGCTCTTACTGGTCTGCTTGTCTAACCTCTTCAGGGTAACCTCCTGCTTCCATGTCGCGATATAACTGAAAAATTAATGAAAGCGACGTAAAACATCAATCAACCAACCAACCTCTTCAGGGAATCTTGACTGTCCAAATTACACTTGCCGCTCCGCTTGTGTAACCTTCCCCGGGGACCTAGACTGTCCAACTTACACTTGCCTGTCTGCTGGTGTAACCTTGTTCAGGGAACTTAGACTGTCCAACTTACACTTGCCGATCTGCTTGTGTTACCCTTTCCAGGGACTGTCTTATATAAGTCCCTGCCCTTTCTAAGTGACCTTTACTGTCCAAATCACACATGCCGATCTGCTGAGTTATCATTATTTCTTCATCTTACACTTGCTGTTGTCCTGGTATACTCTTATACACGAAATACCAATACTCTTAAAATGTAAAGAAAATAAATGAATAAAAAACCAAGCAATTAATTTATCTTTAAACTTTCTTGTTTCAGACTCAGTTTGTTGCTTTCGTGATACATACTGGCTATAACTTGTTCTTGACAGACTGTGATTTTCCACAAGGATTTAATATAGCAGTATTTACTTATGCCATATCTCTTATAATATTATTTGGTAATTTCTATATCAAATCTTACATTCAGAAAGGAAGTAAGTCATCTTGATACAACTTTCCCGCTCTAGTGCCAAAGGTTTTATACATTTACTCATTGATTGTAGTCATGTTTGCTATGGTCTTTAATAAGATTTCATTTGAACAAAATCAAAGTTCATTTAGGTTTACATGTGTGTGTAAATTTTAAACAACTATGTTTAAACGTGTAGATATGTATAAAAAATTTTGTTTATTTAAAATTGATAGTAAGAAAACAACAGAATGTTTTTCCGTTGTATTTTATAGTTGTTCGAATTTAATTAAAATATTAATGGAATGTTAAATATCAATAAAAGTATTATTCACTAATTCGAGTTGTCGTTCTTACGATGCGCAAATTCATAACTATAGTCCGTCAACTATATTATTAAACAACGGCGGAATTTAATGTGAGAGGGTGGCAGGTTATATGTCAAAATAAAAACATTGGAAGTCGACGTCATCGCAGTGAGATGCCCTTGTTAGAATATCTGTATTCCGGCTTTTAATACCTGAGCGCCGAATTAGTTCAGTGTTAAAGTCGTCGTCCCTATTGTGGTGGCGGTCGAAGTATTCTGGGTTCGATTCCAATCAGTGCTTCTTTTATATGTAGTGCATTCATATTTTTCGTTTAAAAAAGTTGTGTTTGTGAAACACAGATGCCCATAGCGGCAACAAACTCCATATAAGACAAAAATATCAATGTTGTTCTTATAGATTTGAACCTAGAATGTGAAGGTACACATATTTATAGGCGACTTGATTACTGTTCACTACTGAATTATAATCACAAGTGCACGAAATTTACAAGTAAAACTAGATTCGACCAGTGAAATTTATCATTAGACATTCCTTCTCCAGAAAAAAATAAGCCGGGATTCGAACATAGGCCCTCCTTATCCGTAGCTAATCATTAAATAGCAATGTAATTAAATATATATCGTCAAAATTTGTTTTTCTACCTGTCACCCCTATTTTGCATATATTGGACTGTTTATTTTGATTTATTTTTAACTCGGATGAGTAAACGGACTAGTCAGCCACGCAATGTCGTGCATAATCTCTTCATTAATTCATAAGAAAGATGATTGGTTGAATGGCTTAAAGCTTGGTTTTATGCACAGACAATAAGGTTTTGATTTCCGTCGGGTCAACGTGTGTGTATGGTTTGTATTTGCAGACTTTGTATTACGAAATAAAGGTAAATCGTTCAGTAGGCCATTTCTCATAACATAAATAAACCAGATCATGAATTTACTATTACGTAATCAAAGCTATACTTTCGATTATCTCCAGATTCCATTTCGCTATGATCGTATGTCAGTGGAGATGTGTAAGGTTTTTGCTCACCAGAGCCAAAAGCTCAAGTTAGATACAGTCATAGCGCGCCGTCCGTCGCCCGTCCGTCCGTCCGTCCGTCCGTCGTAGACTTTTCACATTTTCGACTTATTCTCAATTACCACCGAACAGATTTCTATGAAACTTGACAGGAATAAAGTACTCGTGGTCCCCTACAAGTATTGTTGGTTTTTTCCCCAATCTGTCAACAGGTGGCGCCACCACAGGCAAAAGTAGGTTACAGAGGGCATCCTCCTTTGACAAACTTTTTCTTCAGACCGGATGCACACAGAGACGAACTGAATGCATAGGAATGATCTAGAGGAATATGTGAAGAAGTGTTGTTATTTTTGGTGCTGTTCCGAAATCAAATTTTTGACGTTTTTTGACATGTTATTGGACTTAGTAATTTCAATGCAGAAAAGTGTGATTTTTTTCAATCAATTGGAAATGATGATTTCTTAATGACTATTTTGTTGATCATAATTATGGCAAGGAATATTATTGTGAAAGAATTTTGTCAATATCTCAATTAACCACGTGTTTTTCGTCAGCTTCGCCACTTTTTGTGAGGTTTCTGTTAACGAGATCTCGCGAGACCGAATGGCTGACACAGAAACCGGCAAATTTGAAACAGGTTGGGAAAAAATGTGTGTAGAGCCTTCAGACGACAGATCGGGGGTAAGTTAACATTGCCGATCGTTTGCTTTATGTTTATACATGTTAGATATTTGCTCCATTTGATGCCGAAATGCGTAGAATCGTGCCGGCCATTCCGTTTATCAAAAATGCAAGTTTACACAACGTAAGGAATTGTGGCCCTATCATTCATTTAGGGCCACTACTTGCAGCTAATACAGTTATTGCTGCAGCAAGTTAGAAATACGACCCTCAAATTTAACCTACTTACGTTCGTACGAGACCGGAGAATACGCACGTGACCTTAAAATTATTCATTTGCATACGGAGTAAAACTACAATAGTGAAAATAAAGAGAAAAAGAGAAGAAATCGGCCTTCTACACTAAGTGACTCGGAAAAGAAAAGAAAGAAAGAAAGAATAAGTATGATGTAAAGCATGCGAGAAGTAGAATTTGTATCACGTGCAATGCATACATTATGCAAATGCATATTTCCGAGGTCGACCGAGATGAATAAAACTGATAAGGAAAACGTGGGTTATGTAGCGTATTTGTACGCGATAGCTGCATTTAATACTGATGAACAGTCAAAAGATACTGTACTAAACAAATTTACGATGTTACAGGAGACCATATGTATCTTCAATAATTTCAATGCAGAAAAGTGTCATATTTCCTACTTAATTAATAATGATGATTTCTTAAGGACTATTTTGATCATAATTATGGTTAGAAATGTTATTTTGAAAGAATTGCGTCAATATCTCAATTTTTGGATTTTCTATGAATTTTTTAAAACTTCCAAATGAGGGTGTATAGGGACAATTCTTCACATTTTAGCTTCTGTTGTTATACCATATGAAAGATTTTGATGAAACATGGTATACATGAAGTACTGTAGGTCCTCTGTCAATTGTGTACATTTCATCCAACTTGGTCAACAGGTGGTGCCATCACGGCTAAAAAAAGGTCTCACATTGATACATATACCACTTGGTAATTAAAATATGGAGAATAGCAGTTCAAATCCAGTTGTGGTCAATTTTTTTTTCATTTTTCATTATGCCTCCCTTCGAAGAAAGAGGAGCATATTGTTTTGCTGCTGTCGGTTGGTCGGTCTGTCTGTCAGTCGGTCTGTTTACAGTTTCCGCTCATTATCTCCGGAACCAATAAAAATATTGAATTGATATTAGGTATACTGATACATCTCAAGGATATCTAGGTCAAGTTCAAACTTGGTTATTGTTCAATAATTTTTGTCATAGTTATTCTCCTTGGACTTAGAAAAATTTCTTAGGAGTTTCCGCTCATTATCTAGGGAACGGATAGAGTTATTGAGTTGATAATGGTTCAATAATTTTTGTCAGAGTTATTCCCCTTGGACTTAGGAAATTTCTCAAAATTAGCAGTTTCCGCACATTATCTCTGGAACCAATAAAGATATTGAATTTATATTTGATATATTGATACATCAAAAGAATATTTAAGTAAAGTTTAAATTTGGTTATAGTTCATTAACTTTTGTGAGAGTTATCCCCCTTGGACTTAGAAAATTTCTTAAAATTAGCAGTTTCCGCTCGTTAAATGAAGGAACGGATAGAGATATTGAACTGATATTTTGCATACAGATACATGTTAAGGATATCTAGATCATATTCAAATGGATTATGGTTCAATGATTTTTGTCAGAGTTATTCCCCTTGGACTTAGGAAATTTCTTGAAATTAGCAGTTTCTGCACATTATCTCTGGAGCCAATAAGATATCGAATTTATATTTGATATCCTGATACATCTAAAGGATATTTAGGTAAAGTTCAAATCTGATAATGGTTCAATTGTTTTTTGGAGAGTTATTCCCCTTGGACTTGAAAAATTTCTAAAAATGAGCAATTCCGCTCATTATCTCAGAAACAGCTAGATATATTGAATTGATATTTGGTGTACAGATACATCTTAAGGATAATATCTAGGTCAAGTTAATAAGTTATAACTAGGATACCTGTCTTTGGCATATTCATTTTGATTTTGTTTTGTATCAGTTAATACTGATGTCTAAATAATGAAGACAAGTGATATATCTGTTAATCATTACACACTTTTGAATGGAAAAATTTGTTTGTGATTATGAGGAGTAGATGACCTCTAATGTGGTCATGTGAATTATGCCCACGTTACAAGAATAACCAGAGAGGGGGAGCATATACTATGTTGACATTGCTCTTGTTTCTTTACACATCTTAATAAGTTTTTAGATGTTTCACAACACTCAACATATGAAATTAGGCCATTTTAAGTTAAATCTGGACAATATTTGGAACAATTGTTGTTCATGACCCAGACTTGAAATCAGTCAACAAAAGACCCCGCCTAAAGAAAATGACTAACTTGTTGCCCTAAATCACATCTTGCAGAGACAAAGCAAATGCTTAAGATCAAAATCATCTGAATGGATGTGCAAAAAAGTGTTTTTGTTATTTATTCTGGTCTGAAATAAAATTTTACATATTTTCAATATTTGTGTTGACTAAGTCACAGTAATGCAAAAATAAATGACTTCTTCCTTCCTGCATGGCTGATCATCTAGGTACTCAGGTGAGCGATATATGCCCACTTGGGCCTCTTGTTTCATATACCGAACGAGAAACAGAAGTTCTAAATTATATAGAAATAAATTAGACGTACAAAACCTGGTGAAGGAAAGCATTAAATATATAATTCTTTGAAGATAAAAAGCAATCACGAAAAATCGTGCAACTTTCACCCGAAGTGCAGATGCTTCTTCCTTGTTTATGTTCTCGATCAAAAGACGCGGGAATTCTTTCGCACAAGACTTGCAGATTTATTGCAGTGTGATTCTCCCAGATTCCAGTAGGAGCTTGTAAATAAATAAATTACACGGAATTCAGTACACGCAGCGATCCATTCATGCATAGGCGGGAGTAATGCATGGTTATGGGACTCGGCCATTTCATAAAAATCTTCTTTATGTCTTGTTAATTTGCACTTTGCTCAACTTTATAGCCTGGATAATCCAAGCATTGCATATTTCATATGGGTAATTGGAAATGCATGTCGTATGCAACCGTTTGTGAACGTTGTCTTTCATTTCGCAAGAGTTGGTATGATGTTTTCGTGCTTTCTGGGTTTATTGTTAGATTCTGTCATTCTGATTATAATAATTTCCCTATGATTTATGATTTGCCACTGAGACTAATCCTAACATTTACATAAAACTGCGATATGTAATAATTGGACTGGTATAAAGTGTAATGATGTAATGTTCCTCGTTTTATCAGAGTTAAGGAGTACAATCCACTCCTCAAAAACATTCAACTTATATCAAGCCATTAATTTTAATTACATAACAAACTTATTTCAACGTACATCCTAAACATTTTGTTTTGGTGCAGATTTAGATAGCAACCAACTCCCTTTTGAACTAATTTGATTTTATATTTACAAAAGGTGTTAAGGGGAATTTACCAAGTTTTCTATTTATCAAACTCTATTTACAAGGGGCGATTGAAAAGCTTCGGGCCGTGTATCAATGAAGTAAAGCAGGCTGCTATTGGTCAAGAAAGGTATTTCATAAACAACTTTTAAAAAAGCTATATAACCAGCAGTCTTTGTCATTTTGTCATCTTACGCAAAGAAGCAGCTTTATCGGTGATGGACTTGTAGTACAATATTTGTAGAGAAGACCTTAGCAATAAGGCTGCATTTGGCGATGTTGTAGGTCTTGGGAAGGAACCCAGCCGTTTGTCACATTCTATGCTAATGATGTAGGTCTTAAAAAAGAGCCCTGTCGTATGTCACTTTTTATGCCGATGTTGTAGGTCTTCAGAAAGAGTTCTGTCGTATGTCACTTTTTATGCTGATGTTGTAGGTCTTGGGAAGGAGTCCTGTCGTATGTCACTTTTTATGCTGATGTGGTAGTGCTTGGGAAGGAGTCCTGTCGTATGTCACTTTTTATGCCGATGTTGTAGGTCTTGGGAAGGAGTCCTGTCGTATGTCACTTTTTATGCTGATGTGGTGATGCTTTGGAAGGAGCCCTGTCGTATGTCACTTTTTATGCCGATGTTGTAGGTCTTGGTAAGGAGTCCTGTTGTATGTCACTTTTTATGCCGATGTTGTAGGTTTTAGGAAGGAGACCTGTAGCATTTCACTTTTTATGCTAATGTTGTAGGTTTTGGGAAGGAGACCTGTAGATTTCACGTTTTATGCCGCTGTTGTAGGTCTTGGGAAGGAGTCCTGTCGTATGTCACTTTTTATGCTGATGTGGTAGTGCTTGGGAAGGAGTCCTGTCGTATGTCACTTTTTATGCTGATGTGGTGATGCTTTGGAAGGAGCCCTCTTCTATGTCACTTTTTATGCTGATGTTGTAGGTCTTGGGAATGAGCCCTGTCGTATGTCACTTTTTATGCCGATGTTGTAGGTCTTGGGAAGGAGCCCTCTTCTATGTCACTTTTTATGCCGATGTTGTAGGTTTTGGGAAGGAGACCTGTAGCTTTTAACTTTTTATGCTGATGTTGTAGGTTTTGGGAATGAGCCCTGTTGTATGTCACTTTTTATGCCGATGTTGTAGGTCTTGGTAAGGAGTCCTGTTGTATGTCACTTTTTATGCCGATGTTGTAGGTTTTAGGAAGGAGACCTGTAGCATTTCACTTTTTATGCTAATGTTGTAGGTTTTGGGAAGGAGACCTGTAGTATTTCACGTTTTATGCCGGTGTTGTAGGTCTTGGGAAGGGGGCCCTGTCGTATGTCACTTTTTATGCTGATGTTGTAGGTCTTTGCAAAGAGTCCTGTCGTATGTCACTTTTTCTGCCGATGTTATAGGTTTTGCGAAGGAGACCTGTCGTATTTCACCTTTATGCCGATATTGTAGGTTTTGGGAATGAGCCCTGTTGTATTTCATTTTTTATGCCGATGTTGTAGGTCTTGGTAAGGAGTCCTGTTGTATGTCACTTTTTATGCCGATGTTGTAGGTTTTAGGAAGGAGACCTGTAGCATTTCACTTTTTATGCTAATGTTGTAGGTTTTGGGAAGGAGACCTGTAGTATTTCACGTTTTATGCCGGTGTTGTAGGTCTTGGGAAGGGGGCCCTGTCGTATGTCACTTTTTATGCTGATGTTGTAGGTCTTTGCAAAGAGTCCTGTCGTATGTCACTTTTTCTGCCGATGTTATAGGTTTTGCGAAGGAGACCTGTCGTATTTCACTTTTATGCCGATATTGTAGGTCTTGGGATGGAGCTCTGTTGTATTTCATTTTTATGCCGATGTTGTAGGTCTTGGGAAGGAGCCCTGTTGTATGTCACTTTTTATGCAAATGTGGTAGGTCTTGGGTAGGAGCCCTGTCGTTTGTCACTTTTTCTGCCGATGTTGTAGGTCTTTGGAAGAAGTCCTGTCATATGTCACTTTTTCTGCCGATGTTGTAGGTTTTGGGAAGGAGCCCTGTCGTATGTCACTTTTTACACAGATATGGTAATGCTTGGGGAGGAGTCCTGTCGTATGTCACTTTTTATGCTGATGTTGTAGGTCTTTGGAAGGAGCCTTGTTGTATGTCGCTTTTTATGCCGATGTTGTAGGTCTTGGGAAGAAGCTCTGTTGTATGTCACTTTTTAAGTCTTGAGAAGGAGTCCTGTCGTATGTCAGTTTTATGCCGATGTTGTAGGGAAAAAGACCTGGTCTTGAGAAAGCGCCCTGTTATATGTCACTTTTTATGCTGATGATGTAGGTCTTGGAAAAGCGCCCTGTCGTGTGTCACTTTTTATGCTGATGTTGTAGGTCTTGGGAAGGAGCCCAGCCGTATGCTACTTTTTATGCCGATGTTGTAGGTCTTGGGAAGGAGCCCTGTCATATGTCTCTATAAATAGTAAATTTGTAGTCTTTGGTTAAGAGTTCCGACTTATATCTCTGTTTATGGCGATGTTGTAGGTGTTGGGAAACATTCCCGTTATATGTCGTGCGATTAAATCCCGTCATATGGCGATGTTGTAGGTCTCGTTGAAAATGTCATGTCATATATTTGTGTCTATGCCAATCTTGTAGGCCTCGAGAGAGTCCCGTCATAGGCCTTTTTTATGGCGATGTTGTAGGTCTTGTGAAAGAGCCCTATCATACGTCCCTGTTTAGGACGATGTTGTACCCCTTAGGAAAGAATCCCGTCACATATTTCTTCAAAGGGCGATTGTATGGGTCTCTGGAAATTTGTTGATTTACATTATGTGTTAGCTCACCTGAGCCGTTGATGGAAGGCGAACTATGATAGTGAGCAATTATCATAGTTCGCCGTCCATCGTCGTCGTTCATCGTCGTCTAGCGTAAACTTTTCACATATTCGACTTCTCTGCAACCTTTTTACAGAATTTCAACAAGCCTTACAGGTTGTAAGTACTCAAGGTCCTCTACCAAAATGTATCTGTCGACCTGATCTATCATCCAGGATGGCGGCTAAGGGCTCTGATTGGTTGACACATTTTCGACTTCTCCTCTGCAACCGCTGCACAGAATGTCACCAAACCTTACAGGAAGTAAATACTCAAGGTCCTGACCCATCATCCGAGAAGTTCGCCAAGGGCCTTGATCGGCTGACACATTTTCACCGTCTTTTTTTAACAGCGCCCCAGAATTTCACTTAATCTTACAGCATATAAGTACTCAAGGTCCTCTAACAAAATCTATCGACTAGATCAGTCATTCAAGATGGCTGCCAAGCACTTATGTTACTGTTTATGCCCATGTGGACTTTTTGAGGAGTCCCGCCAATATCAGTGTTTAGCCTATATATATGGTTGGTCTTGAGGAGACCCGTCATGACTTTGTGGACGACCTAAGGAGGGAAACCGTCATATGTCACCGTTTATGACTTTGTGAGCGGCTTTGGGAAGGAGAACCGTCGTATATCACTGTTTATGCCTGTTTGGGCGGTTATAGGATGGAGAACAGTTGTCTGTCACTGTTTATGCCTATTTGGGCGGTCATAGGATGGAGAACAGTTTTGCATGTCATTGTCTATGCCTTTGTGGGCGGTCTTGAGAAGTCTTATATCACTCTTTTTCCGTATGTGGGCGGTCTCGGGCACGCGCCCGTCATATGGCAATGTTTATGCTTTTGTGGGCGGTCTTAAGATGAAGACCGGTCATATGTCACTGTTTATGCCTTAGTATGCAGTCTTGGGACGGAAAATAGTCGTATGCCACTGTTTAGAAGTGTGATGTTCTTTTTTATCGGCATATTATCGGTTATTGTATCAGTGTTTCGCATGTTGATGGCATTTTGATCGCATTTTTCTTCTAAACCTCAAAACAGACTGATATTCAATGCAGGATATTATCCATCTCTTCCGAGGCAGCAACTGAGAAAAACAGATGAAACCAAGCGCCATAGCAAGCTTGGATAGGATGTGTTGATGCATAACGACGATTTGCTTCAGTTTCACTTATCAGGCATGGACGTTAGTCATGATTGTGGTTTTAAACTGTACCAAGATGCCACATAGTTTCCGTATCCAATTTTGTCTTATGTTTGTTTCCAAAAAAGGGGGGATGGTCGCCATATGGGTGGAATATTTCCGGTGCGACGTAAAACAATAATCTATCTATTTATCTATCCAAAAAAGGGTGATATTCTAAACTGACATCGAGAACCTTCAGAAAAGGAATTAAAACAAACAAACAAACAAATAACCCAAAACAATACAAAAACAAAAAAATACAAAACAAAACAAACAAAAAAACTAAAATTAAAAAAACCCAATAAATTTCCTTAGAAACTGGAAGTTTTTCAATAAGAGGCCATGCCCTCATAAGGCTTTTGCTTACATCATATCATCACTGGTACTTGTACTCGTCACTCTCTATCATTTGGTCCTTAGTTATTTCGTTACTCATTACGTGATTCTTTATTATCTGGTTACTCATTACGTGGTCCTTAGTTATTTCGTTACTCATTATAAGGTTCTTAGTTATTTGGTTACTCATTACGGTGTCCTTGATTACTTCGTTACTCATTACGTGACCCTTGATTAATTCGTTACTCTTTACGTGGTTCTTAGTTATTTCTTTACTCATTACGTGGTCCTTAGTTATTTCGTTACTCATTATAAGGTTCTTAGTTATTTCGTTACTCATTACGTGGTCCTTAGTTATTTCGTTACTCATTATAAGGTTCTTAGTTATTTCTTTACTCATTACGTGGTCCTTAGTTATTTCGTTACTCATTATAAGGTTCTTAGTTATTTCTTTACTCATTACGTGGTCCTTAGTTATTTCGTTACTCATTATAAGGTTCTTAGTTATTTCGTTACTCATTACGTGACCCTTGATTAATTTGTTACTCTTTACGTGGTTCTTAGTTATTTCTTTACTCATTACGTGGTCCTTAGTTATTTCGTTACTCATTACGTGACCCTTGATTAATTCGTTACTCTTTACGTGGTTCTTAGTTATTTCTTTACTCATTACGTGGTCCTTAGTTATTTCGTTACTCATTATAAGGTTCTTAGTTATTTCTTTACTCATTACGTGGTCCTTAGTTATTTCGTTACTCATTATAAGGTTCTTAGTTATTTCGTTACTCATTACGTGACCCTTGATTAATTCGTTACTCTTTACGTGGTTCTTAGTTATTTCTTTACTCATTACGTGGTCCTTAGTTATTTCGTTACTCATTATAAGGTTCTTAGTTATTTCGTTACTCATTACGTGGTCCTTAGTTATTTCGTTACTCATTATAAGGTTCTTAGTTATTTCGTTACTCATTACGTGGTCCTTAGTTATTTCGTTACTCATTACGTAGTCCTTAGTTACTTTGTTACTCATTATGTGGTTCTTAGTTATTTCGTTACTCATTACGTGGTCCTTAGTTATTTCGTTACTTATTATGTGGTTCTTAGTTACTTCGTTTCTCATTACGTGGTTCTTAGTTATTTCTTTACTCACTGTGTGATGTCTATGGTTATTTCGTATTTTCAATTTCTTTTTTATATTGATACAATGTGACTGCCTAATGGACTGCTAAATTTCATGAAGCATCAGCCGGTATCGTATCTAGGTGTCTTTCTGATATCTCATTAGGTTTAGTAGTAGCGAATACGGTACTATTAGTTGTACTGAAAAAAATGAAAGTGTCATTAACAGGCGATTTATGACTGAAATCCATGCACTCCAAACGTTTCAGCAATATAACAATACACCAATATTGTCCCCCATTCCCCGGCCAACCCAAGCACTAAACCATCTACTCTGTCCAATATATTTCTAAATGAATACCACAGACTATAAATTACGAACTATATATATAGCAGCCAGGAATAAATTATTCACGGCTTCTGTTTTAAATTCTACTTAAAAACAAACGCAAAATGCAGTTTCTATCATTTATGCATGATGTTTCTATATTTGTAAAATTGTGTTACACCTTTAAAAGATAAATAAACAAAAGAAGAAACACATTTTCTATCCTTCAGGGACTAGGGTTTAGGCGACTCACTTCTCCGTTTCTAAGAATGTCTCAAAGGACCAGAAGTGAGGAATATTCATTTTCACAATTTGCGTACCCGCACTGGAGATTTCCACATCGAGAATGGTTGGCGGCAAGTAAAGGTTTTAAGAGTGCACATCTAGTGTCGCCAATGTAACTATAACAATAGTAAATATGACATCAAGCTACACACTGCTGCTTTACATGGTTGTTAAAGAACCACGTGGGAACGTCGATTTAGCTTTATGCTGAATGTGCGTGTTGTTTGAAAAAGAAATATGAAATGTATTGTTACAATAATTTGTCTCTTCTAATGGAAACGGTATTTAATTATGTATACAAACCTTCACTTGAGACATATCGATTTTTGTACTTTATAGTATTATGTTTGTTGTTTTGAAGATGAGTTAATATTTTTACTGGGCGTATGCCCGGTCGTAGACTGAATATTCCTGCCTCTGGTCGCTTCCGGTTCAGGTATGTCGGATCACCACAGACTGAATTCCGTACAGGTATGTCGGATTACCACGGACGGAATCCCGTACAGGTAGTTGTGTATTCCGTACAGGTAGTTGTGAATCCCGTACAAGTAGTTGTGTATCGAAGCTGGCAAATTTGGCTGCCCAGATATAAATATACCACACTCAAATTGATGAAAATTTTGTGTCATTGTCTTACTTATCAAAATGATACACATTTTCATTATTTACGTGTCGAGAAATCGTATTTATGGGAGTGCTTTTATTCAACGCTTCGAAGTAAAAGAGAAAGCAGTGAGATGAAAACTCTTGTTTAAAATACGATTTCTTGGTACGTTAGGAGTGAAAGGTGGGTGAAAATGATGACAATGACACTAAATTTTATCAGTTAAGGGTGAAATCTTGACTGGTTTCTTCCTGGGCAGCCAGGCTGGCAGACTTCCATACAGAACTGCATTACAGGATTCAGTCTCTGGTAACGCAACATAGCCGGTCCGAGAGCGACGAAAAGCGGATTATTCAGTCTAGCTCGAGCGAAGTTGAGTCGTTTGTAACATTCTGACAAGCTTTCAGATTTATAATTTTCGTTTATTTTGGCAGTACAGTTCTACATAACGCGACTTTAGAATAGCTATTGCCTCGTTGATGAAGGATTATGATACTAGCATGTACGGTATTCCTCAGAAAAAAGAGGTTGTTTCAGTTTTTACAGACCGACTTAGTGGAAGTCTAGGCGTATCCCCTCATAAGAAACTCGACCCAGAAGTACCTCTCTCACTGATCCAGGTTCAGGTCATTCAGTGTTATGGGTTTACTCAGTGGTGATGTTTAAGAATGGGAATCACTCATTACATGTTTGGATCATTGTAATCGTCAAAACTTCCTATGTTGATACAGGGAATGTATAACAGATTCTATTTTACATTTTTCAAAAGTTACATCATAAAGCTTCGCATATTTCTAACATTATCATTCCTATGTTAGTAGCCAGAGAGGGGGGAGAGTTACATAATTTAAATCTGTGTGTGTGTGTGTGTGTGTGTGTGTGTGTGTGTGTGTGTGTGTGTGTGTAGGTGTGTGTGTGTGTGTGTGTTCATCAAGTTCAAATTTTGGAAAAGCTGTTCTCTGTATTTGCCGAGCATGGAGAATGTTGTACTCTATATTTATTTCACATCCCTCGTCGAACATAGAGAAAACTATTCCTTGTTTACTCCAAGTCCTTTGTCAAGCGCGGAGAAAACTGTTCACTAAGTTTATTCCACATGCCTTGTCGAGCATTGATAAAGAAAACATGCCTTGTCAATGCCGGAAAAAGTTATACTCTGTGTTTATTCCACCTGCCTTGTCGATCACTGAGAAAGACATTAGCATACTACGTCACTCTGGCACTGACAACAATGTCCACAGTCGACATTAATGGACCCCTAAAATCAAGAGGCAAGACTACCAGAAATGTTTTACATACAAGACCACACGAATATTTTCAATCTGTTTACTCTATTTATGAATAACATAACAATACACATGTAACAAGCTACCATGTCCAAATAGTCTGTTGTGCCAACCACCCTATAACGACCAACCTATGTATACCGTGAACATAACGACCAACCTCTATATACCGTGAACATAACGACCAACCTATGTATACCGTGAACCTCTGTAGACCGTGAACATAACGACCAACTTATGTATACCGTGAGCATAACAACCAACCTCTGTATACCGTGAACATAAATACCAACCTATGTATACCGTGAACATAACGACCAACCTATGTATACCGTGAACATAAAGACCAGCCTCTGTATACCGTGAACATAACGACCGACCTATGTATACCGTGAACGTAACGACCGACCTATGTATACCGTGAACATAACGACCAATCTATGTATACCGTGAACATAACAACCGACCTCTGTATACCGTGAACATAACGACCGACCTTTGTATACCGTGAATATGAATACCGTGAACCGACCTATGTATACCGTGAGCATAACGAACAACCTATGTATACCGTGAACATACCGACCAACCTATGTATACCGTAAAAATGAAGACCAACTTATGTATACCGTGATACCGTGAACATAACGACCAACCTATGTATACCGTGAACATAACGACCGCCCTCTGTATACCGTAAAAATAATGAACATAACAACCAATCTATGTATATCGTGAACATAACGACCAACTTATGTATACCGTGAGCATAACGACCAACTTATGTATACCGTGAACATAACGATTAACCTATGTATACCGTGAACATAACGATCAGCCTATGTATATCGTGAACATAACGACCAACCTATGTATACCGTGAACATAACGACCAACCTCTGTATACCGTGTAAGCCGGCGTGGCCTAGTGGTATCGCGTCGGACTCCTGATCGGGAGGCCGGGGTTCGAGTCCCGCTTTGGTCATGCCGGTGTCATGTCTTTCGGATGAGACAGTAAAAACCTCTGTATACCGTGAACATAACGACCGACCTGTGTATACCGTGAGCATAACGACCGACCTATATATAACGTGAACATAACTACCGACCTGTATATATCGTGAACATAACGACCGACCAATGTATACCGTGAACATAACGACCGACCTATGTATACCGTGAACACAACGACCAACCTCTGTATACCGCGAGCATAATGACCAACCTATGTATACCGTGAGCATAATGCCAACCTCTGTATACCGTGTACTTAACGACCAACCTATGTATATCGTGAACATAACGACCGACCTGTATATACCGTGAGCATAATACCAACCTCTATATACCGTGAATATAACGACCAACCTATGTATACCGTGAACATAACGACCGACCTATGTATACCGTGAACATAACGACAGACCTATGTATACCGCGAACATAACGACCAACCTATGTATACCGTGAACATATTGACCAACCTATGTATACCGTGTAAGCCGGCGTGGCCTAGTGGTATCGCGTCGGACTCCTGATCTGGAGGCCGGGGTTCGAGTCCCGCTTTGGTCATGCCGGTGTCATGTCTTTCGGATGAGACAGTAAAAACCTCTGTATACCGTGAACATAACGACCGACCTATGTATACCGTGAGCATAACGACCGACATATATATAACGTGAACATAACTACCGACCTGTATATATCGTGAACATAACGACCGACCAATGTATACCGTGAACATAACGACCGACCTATGTATACCGTGAACACAACGACCAACCTCTGTATACCGCGAGCATAATGACCAACCTATGTATAACCGTGAACATAACGACTAACCTCTGTATACCGTGTACATAACGACCAACCTATGTATATCGTGAACATAACGACCGACCTGTATATACCGTGAGCATAATACCAACCTCTATATACCGTGAATATAACGACCAACTTATGTATACCGTGAACATAACGATCAACCTATGTATAACGACTAACCTCTGTATACCGTGTACATAACGACCAACCTATGTATATCGTGAACATAACGACCGACCTGTATATACCGTGAGCATAATACCAACCTCTATATACCGTGAATATAACGACCAACTTATGTATACCGTGAACATAACGATCAACCTATGTATACCGTGAACATAACGATCAGCCTATGTATATCGTGAACATAACGACCAACCTATGTATACCGTGAACATAACCACTAACCTCTGTATACCGTGTAAGCCGGCGTGGCCTAGTGGTATCGCGTCGGACTCCTGATCGGGAGGCCGGGGTTCGAGTCCCGCTTTGGTCATGCCGGTGTCATGTCTTTCGGATGAGACAGTAAAAACCTCTGTATACCGTGAACATAACGACCGACCTATGTATACCGTGAGCATAACGACCGACCTATATATAACGTAAACATAACTACCGACCTGTATATATCGTGAACATAACGACCGACCAATGTATACCGTGAACATAACGACCGACCTATGTATACCGTGAACACAACGACCAACCTCTGTATACCGCGAGCATAATGACCAACCTATGTATACCGTGAGCATAATGCCAACCTCTGTATACCGTGTACTTAACGACCAACCTATGTATATCGTGAACATAACGACCGACCTGTATATACCGTGAGCATAATACCAACCTCTATATACCGTGAATATAACGACCAACCTATGTATACCGTGAACATAACGACCGACCTATGTATACCGTGAACATAACGACAGACCTATGTATACCGCGAACATAACGACCAACCTATGTATACCGTGAACATATTGACCAACCTGTGTATACCGTGTAAGCCGGCGTGGCCAAGTGGTATCGCGTCGGACTCCTGATCTGGAGGCCGGGGTTCGAGTCCCGCTTTGGTCATGCCGGTGTCATGTCTTTCGGATGAGACAGTAAAAACCTCTGTATACCGTGAACATAACGACCGACCTATGTATACCGTGAGCATAACGACCGACATATATATAACGTGAACATAACTACCGACCTGTATATATCGTGAACATAACGACCGACCAATGTATACCGTGAACATAACGACCGACCTATGTATACCGTGAACACAACGACCAACCTCTGTATACCGCGAGCATAATGACCAACCTATGTATAACCGTGAACATAACGACTAACCTCTGTATACCGTGTACAAAACGACCAACCTATGTATATCGTGAACATAACCACCGACCTGTATATACCGTGAGCATAATACCAACCTCTATATACCGTGAATATAACGACCAACCTATGTATACCGTGAACATAACGACCGACCTATGTATACCGTGAACATAACGACAGACCTATGTATACCGTGAACATAACGACCAACCTATGTATACCGTGAACATATTGACCAACCTATGTATACCGTGAACATAATGACCAACCTATGTATACCGTGAACATAACGACCAACCTATGTATACCGTGAACATAACGACCAGCCTATGTATAACTGTGAACATAACGACTAACCTCTGTATACCGTGAACATATCGACAAACTTTCTATACCGTGAACACTTCGACCAACCTCTGTATACCGTGAACATATCGACAAACTTTCTATACAGTGAACATATCGACCAACCTCTGTATACCGTGAACATAATGACCAACCTATGTATACCGTGAACATAATGACCAACCCATGTATACCGTGAACATAACGACCAGACTATATATACCGTGAACATAACGACCAACCTATGTATACCGTGACATAACGACCAACTTATGTATACCGTGAACATAACGATCAACCCCCTATACCGTGAACATATCGACAAACTTTCTATACCGTGAACATATCGACCAACCTGTGTATACCGTGAACACAATGACCAACCTGTGTATACCGTGAACATAATGACCAACCTATGTATACCGTGAACATAACGACCAACCTATGTATACCGTGAACATAACGACCAACCTATGTATACCGAGAACATAACGACCAACTTATGTATACCGTGAACATAACGACCAACCTCTGTATACCGTGAACATATCGACCAACCTCTGTATACCGCGAACGACCAACCTATGTATACCGTGAACATAACGACCAACCTCTGTATACCGAGAACATAACGACCAACCTATGTATACCGTGAATATAACGATACCATATGTGAATGTTCGTTCTTTATCTAAACTTGTCAAAGGTAAAGTACACAATTTATTATTGATTGATTTATTTACGTATCATACATCTTTTTCGTTATCATTTGATACATAAATTTATGATGGCTATCAAGGAATAAATTGACAAATGATACATAAGACATCGTGTAGACACCAATATTGCACTATATGACATAAGCAGCGGGGGTCTTCATCTCGTTGTGTTTTATTTATTGCACAGTAAGCCAGTTAAGTAAAGACTCAAGATAACATAATGGTACATCAGGCCTCCAGCTCACCATGCTTCTTCAATATTAGCCGATAAAGTTATTATATGGCCATCATTTTCAGTTTGATGTCTGTGTATAATCAATTTCAGATTGCCGTGTGTCATATTCCTCACAAGTCAGATTTTTTTTCTGTCATAATGAATGACCAGCTCCCGGAGTGACGACGGAAATTAGCGGTTGGACACGAGGGTGGATATCTCCAAGTCATCTACGTCGCTGATGGACACGCCAACAAATTGATAAAATCCGCCAACGAACGTCATTATCAACAAAAATATGACAGATTGCAGATCTGATATGAAACTGAGTGAGGAATATTAATGACGAAGTTTGGTAGTGGATGATAGGCAAGACATTGGGACATCAGTGTAATTTAGATTTTAGGAATATTGGATAAACAAATGCTATCGTTTTATGAAGGAATTCAATATAATTATGCTAATGAAATTAAAGCAAAAGAAATTAGCCGCTTAAGTAGTAGGAAAATATGTTATGAATCATACATATTATTATTAATAACATGTGTTAACCTAAGTATAAATATGTTAACCTAAGTATAAATGAAAACAACCTTCTCCTTTCCCTAAAAGACAAAACCGAATAACATACACTGTATAGAATTTGAATTTTAAACACTGGAGAAACACCTCTCTGTCGGGCAAAATCCATGTCTTTTCAAGAAGAAAAAGAAGTAAAAACCCACCTGTGTTTCTGATATAACTCTTCTGAGCAGTATGGTACCACACATTTCATTGACTGATATAACACTTCTGAGCAGTATGGTACCACACATTTCATTGTCTGATATAACAATTCTGAGCAGTATGGTACCACACATTTCATTGTCTGATATAACACTTCTGAGCAGTATGGTACCACACATTTCATTGTCTGATATAACACTTCTGAACAGTATGGTACCACACGTTTCATTGTCTGATATAACACTTCTGAACAGTATGGTACCACACATTTCATTGTCTGATATAACACTTCTGAACAGTATGGTACCACACATTTCATTGTCTGATATAACACTTCTGAGCAGTATGGTACCACACATTTCATTGTCTGATATAACACTTCTGAGCAGTATGGTACCACACATTTCATTGTCTGATATAACACTTCTGAGCAGTATGGTACCACACATTTCATTGTCTGATATAACACTTCTGAGCAGTATGGTACCACACATTTCATTGTCTGATATAACACTTCTGAGCAGTATGGTACCACACTTTCATTGTCTGATATAACACTTCTGAGCAGTATGGTACCACACATTTCATTGTCTGATATAACACTTCTGAACAGTATGGTATCACACCTTTCATTGTCTGATATAACACTTCTGAACAGTATGGTACCGCACATTTCATTGTCTGATATAACACTTCTGAGCAGTATGGTACCGCACATTTCATTGTCTGATATAACACTTCTGAGCAGTATGGTACCACACATTTCATTGTCTGATATAACACTTCTGAGCAGTATGGTACCACACATTTCATTGTCTGATATAACACTTCTGAGCAGTATGGTACCACACATTTCATTGATGCATCATATCTCTCATTAATAAATATAACATATTTACTCAGTGTACTATTAAATAAGATGGAAGGAAATCCATTTGAAAGCAATGTGTCTCTGTTATACATCCCTAATCCGCACTGCTGCTGATAGTGGGAAATTAGTGAAAGTTGCAAAACGACGCCTTTTAAAATACAAGTCTAATGATAAATATGGTGGCGTCCGAATTCACTTAGATCTATACATACCTAAATATCCTTTGGGGATCAAACAAATAGAATAGCTATAAGTCAAGAGGTCTAAAGCAGTCCAATATTCCTGCTTTTTCTGGTGACCAAATCAATCAAAAATGAAAGACAAATCCGGCTTCGTAAGCGTTAGATGACATTTTGATAGGACTGCTTAATGCTGTACTTTAGATCTATCTGTCAGAAATATCCGCAGTATCACAGTATTTGTAATGTGCTTATTTAAAAACAAATTCATATGCCAGATTTGGCACTGTTTTGAACAATTTATTAAGGGAACATTCCAAGAAAAGTCATTCCGTTGATTTCAGTTCCAGAGTGGGCATCAGGACACGTAGTTGTGTAGTTTTCTGACGACTTTTCTGACTGTAGCACACTCCTAATTACCTACCGTTATCTCTTCTAATTGATTCATTATCTAGAAGGCAGATGTATTTCGTCTTCTATCCCTGTAAAAATGTCACTATATGGCCATCAGCTAAAACCCCGGTGAGACTGTGGTAGATGGGAAACCCTACAGTGCCCGTCACTTACAGTGATTGCCTCGCTTATCATACCTCGTAATTTCAGAGCGACATTTATCCTGAAGGAATATAATAACACAATTCCTGCTAAGCTGGAAAATTGTTCATAAAGAAGAAGACATTTTGATATAAATAAATAAATACTACCCCCTTAAGCTAGAAATTGAATTAAAGTAAGTTCAATTATCAACTTATAATGAAGATAGCGGGAAAGCTGAGCAGACGACCGGAAGATTTGCAGAAGTGTTTTTCTTCTTTATGATCATAAATGCTATCTGAGCAAAACATTGACGGAAATGCCTTATTACATGCATCATTACGAAGTAAAAGATTCAAAAGTAATGATTTGTGATAATTTCGATCAGAGTTTTCAGTCATCTCTATGTTTTGTTCCATCTCTATCAAAATTGCACCAAATCCAATTCTACAAAGCGTTGTACGATTTCATGTTCCACGAATCACGTAATTCGGTGCGATGTATTGCTTTTATGAGAGAAATACAGTGAGTATCGTTCGGAGATTAAGTCTGTTTATTGTCGCTTAACAATTTTTAAAACTTATGTTCTCAAATTAAATCACGTTATTTAAAGCTTCTTAACTTACGGTAAAGAGTGTTCGCTCATTAACTCATGGTAAAGAGTGTTCGCTCATTAACTCATTTTGTTAGTGTTCACTCGCAAGCTCATTAGCTCATTTAAATTAATGAAGACTCCTGCCTTGGCTTTTACTAACGTAACGAGAAAATTCCTGCTCTGACTAATTCTAAAAGTGTCGGCTCATAATCCATTTAAATGTACCAGTAGTGTTTCATATTTTCTTTTTTCAATCGTGCAGAACCACGCTTTACCCTTTAAATCACAAACTTCACTGAGTCATTGAATTTTACAAAATGTCTCATACAGGTAGAATAATAATAAATAAATAAATAAATTATAATAAAAAAAACCCCAGTCACATCCTATTTCAAAACAAATCATACAAATTTACAAACAAATTCACATTTAGCGATCTGATGGATTAGCGGACTTAGTTTAAAAAAAATCATAAACTCAATTTCACTAGCGTTCACTCGTTGAATATTTTGACTAGTGTTTACCGATTTACAAACTGTCGTGTAAGCCAATTCAGTTAACTGTTTTGGCATGTTTTACTCCATAACTCATTTTCTTACTGTTGTTTTGTTTAATTCTGTTCACTATGTTTAACTTATTTTGAAAACTTCAGTGGTATAAATTTGATCTAGGAATAGAGATGTAGGAATAAAATTGTAAAAACTGAAAGAAAAGAAATGGCATATTCATAAGAGATGATAAGAGATAATGATGTGTAATGAAGTCATCTCCTGTGTTCTAGCTAAACCTTATCTTATCATATTTCTCTCCCTGTACATAGTTCTCTCCTGCACATAGTTCTCTCCCTGTACATATTTCTCTCCCTGTACATAGTTCTCTCCCTGCACATAGTTCTCTCCCTGTACATACTTCTCTCCCTGTACATAGTTCTCTCCCTGTACATAGTTCTCTCCCTGTACGTGTTTCTCTCTCTGTACATAGTTCTCTCCCTGTACGTATTTCTCTCCCTGTACATAGTTCTCTCCCTACACATAGTTCTCTCCCTGTACATAGTTCTCTCCTTGTACATAGTTCTCTCCCTGCACATAGTTCTCTCCCTGTACATAGTTCTCTCCCTGCACATAGTTCTCTCCCTGTACATAGTTCTCTCCCTGCACATAGTTCTCTCCCTGCACATAGTTCTCTCCCTGTACATAGTTCTCTCCCTGTACATAGTTCTCTCCCTGCACATAGTTCTCTCCCTGTACATAGTTCTCTCCCTGTACATAGTTCTCTCCCTGTACATAGTTCTCTCCCTGTACATATTTCTCTCCCTGCACATAGTTCTCTCCCTGTACATAGTTCTCTCCCTGTACATATTTCTCTCCCTGCACATAGTTCTCTCCCTGTACATATCTCCCTCAAGTACAGCTCTATCCTATACAGCTCTATCCTAGGGTGGGTTGTTTGGTTCTTACTTTTGGGTCAGTTTGGAAATTTGTTTGCTGTTCAAAGTTTTCTTTGGATTTCCATAATTTTGACCTTAAGCATCACTGAAGGGACATAAGTTCTGGAAATGTACATATGATGCACTAAATTTGTACACGTATATATATATAGTACATATAATAAGTATATGACATCCTCGCCACTTCTGTCATACGATTATGTGTACATAAAGGAGAGACACTAATTTTTCCATGAGCTATTGTAGACCTATCTTTTCATCTCCTCTATTAGTCCTACCCGCCATCTAAATCGAAAGGACATAATATTGTCTATAGCATTGTCTGTACCATTATAACAATGAATCGTTTTTAAAATGTTGACACATAATATGTAAATACATATCTTGATATTTTCTTCAAACAAAACGAAGACAAACAAACAAAAAATTTACTCGTGTATATAATGTAAAGTTTCATCTAAAAAAAAAATACAGCACACCATTTCACCAAAGTTCTTACGAATGTTTAATGGATTCTTATGACTTTTAACTAGATACAAAATAACTTCGGATTCAGTATGCAGAATATGATTTTTTTTTTTTTTTTTTTGTATTCGGGGAAGAAAAAACCCATCATATATCTACCTATTTCCTGTTAAGGTTCTCGCTGTTAGCAATGCCTGGGGTAGAAAATTATGAAAACTTTAATTAGAACTTCTGCGAAATGATCTGCAGATACTTTGATAAAGGATGTCGAATTTACTATCGGAATAGGCAAGGTACGTCGTGCTCGAGATTTATTATACATAATATATGCAATATTTCTGCCTGACGAAAATCACAGAAATCTATATCTATGTAACGGACCCGCCGATGCAGTGATGGATCAACGGACCCGCCCGATGCAGTGAGGATCAAGGGACCTGCCCGATGCAGTGAGGGATCAACGGACCCGCCCGATGCAGTGAGGGATCAACGGACTCACCCGATGCAGTGAGGGATCAACGGACCCGCCCGATGCAGTGAGGATCAACGGACCAGCCCGATGCAGTGAGGGATCAAGGGACTCACCCGATACAGTGAGGTATCAGCGGACCCATGCACCCGATGCAGTGAGGGATCAACGGATCCCACCCGACTCAGTGAGGGATCTTTTACGTGCACCGGGACCTTGGTTTACTATCTCATCCGAAAAACGGACACCGACAAACAACGAGTGGGGTCTCGAACTTGGGACCTATAGGCCAGGTAGGCCAGCAGCCTAGCAACTAACGGAATGAGCTACTGTGATAAGTACAAAACATGTTTTATACGTTATACCGCAAACATGTCCCGGCATATTTAACAAGCTTACGAAAATAATAATACAGGGAACAAATAGCATACGATGTCTTTTATCATTCACTGTTGTTACGAAATAATTCCAACATTTCTCTCCCTGCTGAGAGTATTTCAAAAGACTGCACAAGAAATCCATGTTGTTACATCAACATGAGTAGTGTATGACAACTTGGTTAATGTTTAATGACTGACATAAAGAAAACCGAGCCGTCCATTCTTCATTATGTAATTGTCTTCTTTTATTGTCCTCATCACTATAGTTTAATGATTTATCTATCCTGACATGAAAATCAAGATTTTAATTAATTAGTGGTCCGGATTAAGATCATTCTACACGCTCACAATATGTTCTCCTATGTTATTCAAGTCCATGTTTGTACAAGGCTAATATATAAAACGTCAATCTATGTATGGAAAATTAATTTATAGTTTGAGTATCGACAGGCACTTCATTTCCCATCAGTTACTGTCAGCATTAATTCAGACACTCTTTATCAGACAAGTCCATGGATCAATCCGTATTTGTTCGACATTTCAAAGTTTTTTCCTATTTAATATAATTGGTATTCCCAAGTACCATCTACTTGGTAAGGGAAGCTGGCATCAAAGATGTGCCAATGTGGTGTATTATGAAATAATGTCTGTCATTTCGGGAATCGCTCTGTTATAATAATGTTAGGGTATGTAACGACATAACAAGAGGTCCCGTATGCCAGAGTGAGATAGAATCACGAGGAGATTCTACTGGTATGACAACCTAAGCTAGCACAATGTATTGCAATCTCATAACGGAAGGAAATCAGATTTTCTCATACCCATTCATTGGCAAAACCCAATCAAGAATAGCTCCTTTATTGAAATTTGCCATCATCTCTGGGTCTATTTTTCTGAAGGCGATTTATTTCTATTCTTATCTATTTATTTATTCATTTATTAAACCTACTATTATCTTGTTTTGTTTGTTTGTTTTTTATTGTGTCAATTCATTTTGAGTTCTTTCCTTGATAACTTATGGTAATATGGTATCTAAAAGCACATCTACAGTGCTTGTATACTTTGTATCCCTTTGTTGCAAAAGGTATGGTTATCAAATTGACTCTTTTAATCTATTTTGACGATCTTTAATTAATGGCTTCTTAATAATTATAAACCTTTTAATGAATAAGTGTTTGTCAATCTTATTAAAACACGACTTGTACTTCGTTCCTCTCCAATGCTCTCCCAATCGTAACAACTCGTCCATTTCCGTACGCAAATACGATTTTTTGTAAAAAAAAATGGCGACGGTGTTCCGATTGATGCTCTCCATGTACGAGATCTTAAGCTGCCGATTCGAGGTGACCTCAGGATGACCTGTAATTCAGCCAATCAGAATTTAAGTTAGAGATCTTTCGGTGTTATTTTGCATACTAATGATTCTGAAAGATCTCTCTAACTCAAATTCTCAAACAAGCTTTACTAATGAAATATTGTAATGAATGAGTATTAATCACGTAATATAAACCCTGTGCATTTAATTTGGCTTATGGTAAAAAATATAGTATAATATACAAATATAAGTAGTAAATAAGGAAAATACAAGGTACCAGGTACCACATTACTAACAGATAGACGCCTTATGAACTATATCAGAAGTAGGTAGTAAATAAGAAAAATACAAGGTACCACAGTATGAACAGATGGACGTCATATGAAATACAACTAAAGTAAGTAGTAAATAAGGAAAATACAAGTAACCACAGTTTAAATAGATAGACGTCATATGAAATACAAATGAAGTAAGTAGTAAATAAGGAAAATACAATTAACCACAGTTTAAACAGATAGACGTCATATGAAATACAAATGAAGTAAGTAGTAAATAAGGAAAATACAAGGTACCACAGTATGAACAGATGAACGTCATGTGAAATACAACTGAGGTAAGTAGTAAATAAGGAAAATACAAGGTACCCCAGTATGAATATTGATTGATTGATTGATTTTTGTTTTACGTCACACCACGATTATTTTACGTATATGGTGACGGCATCTGCCTTATGCGGGGCATACAAATTTTGACCTTTGCAACGGACCCACCCGAAGCAGTGATGGATCTTGAACGTGTCGTGCATACCACGACACGGAGCCTCGGTTTTGACTGCCTCATCCGAAAGACAGGGCACCGGCATGACCAGAGCGGGAATCGAACCCGCCTCCCGATTAGGAGTCAAGCGCGATACCACTAGGCCAAGGTGGTAAATAAGTAGTAAAAAATCAAAGGTATCACATTATAAATAGATGAACGTCATATGAAATACAACTGAAGTAATTAGTAAATAAAGAATATACAAGGTACCACAGTATGAACAGTACACACCATATGAAATACAACTGGAGTAAGTAGTAAATAAGGAAAATACAAGGTACCCCAGTATGAACAGATAGACGTCATATGAAATACAACTGAGGTAAGTAGTAAATAAGGAAAATACAAGGTACCCCAGTATGAACAGATAGACGTCATATGAAATACAACTGAGGTAAGTAGTAAATAAGGAAAATACAAGGTACCCCAGTATGAACAGATAGACGTCATATGAAATACAACTGAGGTAAGTAGTAAATAAGGAAAATACAAGGTGCCACAGTATGAATAGATAGACACCATATGAAATACCACTGTGGTAAGTAGTGAATAAGGAAAATACAAGGTGCCACAGTACGAAAAGACAGACGCCATATGAAATACGACTGTGGTAAGTAGTGGACAAGGAAAATACAAGGTACCACAGAATGAACAGATAGACGCCATATGAAATACAACTGAGGTAAGTAGTAAATAAGGAAAATACAAGGTACCCCAGTATGAACAGATAGACGCCATATGAAATACAACTGAGGTAAGTAGTAAATAAGGAAAATACAAGGTACCACATAATGAATAGATAGACGTCATTTGAAATACAACTGAAGTAAGAAGTAAATCAGGAAAGTACATGGTACAACAGTATGAACAGAAGACGTCATATGAAATGTTACTCAGGTAAGTAGGTAATGAATAAAATACAAGGATCCGACGCCATAAACTGAGAATATACTTAAGTCAAAAATTCATTTTCTTCTGTTCATCAATAAATTAATAACTGGGATTTGATTTTATTTAGTTTTATTCTACTGATAAATAGAATTAAACCATTTTGCATTAAAATTTATTTGAACGTTTGATAATGGAATAAATTGAAATGAAATTTTTGACTTAAGTATATTCTCAGTTTATGGCGCCGAACCCAGGTAACACACGATGAACAGGTAAGCGTCATATGAAATATAATTGAGATAAGTAGTTATCCAATCAAATACAAGGTACTACAGCATGAACCAATTCATTTTGTAGACATACAGTATTTCTATCACTGTTTATAACAAAATCAGGGATAAGGGGCAAGCACGGACCTGTGTAGGAACAAAGATAAGTAAATTGATAAAGGATTTAACATTTAGTCTGGTTTAGCTTATAGATTACTGGATTAATGGTTATCCATCTACCTCTTTAGCAGTTTCACCCATGTAAGATGTGTACACCAGGCTGGGTAAAGAACGTTTGGCCTAAAACCCTATAGTTGTGCACATCAGGCTGAATAAAGAACGTCTAGCCTAAAACCCTATAAGATGTGCACATCAGGCTGGGTAAAGAACGTCTAGCCTAAACACATTGGCAAATTATAGGCAGATTAACATCTTCAACGCATACAACAGTACTGGAATGGAATTTGCTTGATCCCAATGCATTTAATACCTCAAGGGAGACAAGAAAGCCGTGATCTTAAAGGACAGATTCACTTTATTGTCTTACCAACTTCCATTAACAGAAAACACTCTCTTTCCGAATGTGATAACGGACAATGTTTAATAAATCGACATACATTAGGAATTCTCTAACCCCGTGATTCTTCTTCTTTGATAGTGTAGTGAAACAGAAATTCCCTGCAGGTAAAACAACTTAATTGGTACCACGGCGCCAACACGGACTTCCAGTTGACCGATGAATTCAATTCGAATTCATTCTTATCGAAAATGTCCTTTAGAAATGAAATGATGAACTTCTGTGATAACAATAGGGAAAGTCAATGCATTTCCTTTGTTGTTGGATAGAAGTCGTGTCATATGGAGACAAAATCTTGTCACTAATGCTTCTCAATTATGTTCCTTCCATGGATAGCATTAACATGAACATTGTTCTGAAAGCCTCTGACTGGCTCAACATAAAGTTATTATGATATCATTGTTATTGCCGCTCCCTTCAAACTATTATCCTTGTTTTATTTCTTATAGGGATGGTTTAAATCAGACGCCGATTTTGAAAACATACATAATCGTTTGAGCTGAGATCATAAAATGCACCAATTGCATTATCATTGTTTAGATCTATAATCATAAGAGAAACTTTACACGAAGATTAAGGGATATATGTTTTTTTACTAACATTTGCAAACCTTAATAAAATAAATGATTGAGAGAAGACGATTCAGAAATAATAGTAACTCTCTCGATATCTGATGCCTAATAAGATTAAATCCGATTTCAGGAACAAACCTATAACGGACGGCAAACTAGAATTATATAATCATTACTTAGTAAGCAGCAAGACTATAGAAGTCAAAATGTTAAGTGGATACATATATCATCAAGCGATGGTGAGATTACATGCTCAGAAAGAGTGCAAATGTCATTCATTTACAATTCCATTCATACTTTGGTATAAAACACTGGAGAATTTAACGATTCCTTTATATTCGGGCACGATATATGCAATATAGGCCAAAATCATGCAAAGGATAAATGTATGTACTATAGAATGTGATTGATTGATTGATTGATTTTTTTTTTGTTTTACGTCACACCACGAATATTTCACGTATATGGTGACGGCATCTGCCTGATGCGGGGCATACAAATTTTTGACCTTTGCAACGGACCCACCCGAAGCAGTGAGGGATCTTTAACGTGCCATGCATACCACGACACGGGGCCTCGGTTTTTACTGTCTCATCCGAAAGACATGACACCGGCATGACCAGAGCGGGACTGGAACCCCGGCCTCCCGATCAGGAGTCCAGCGCGATACCACTAGGCCACGCCGGCTTCTATAGAATGTGAAACACGGAGCTGGTGATGTATAGTTATGGTACAATCAGCAATGTTTGTTCTGCGGTAGAAAATAAGAAAACAGACCAAGAGCCGGTGAGAAGTAAGCGTTTCCTTTAAGAAATGACTGAATCTAATTTGTTTTATGTTGGTTAACAAATAACAAAAGAAAGGGAAAAAACCCCATACACACAAACAAATAAAAACAACAACAACGACACCCCCCCCCCCCCCCCGGAAAACTGCACGTAGCGCATGGTGCATAAGGTTTCCGTCATATTTTTATGGTATACATCCATCCAACGAAAAACAAATTGGATACTTTTCTTATCATTTAACTCCTTCCAAAACATGTTTGATATTCTCAGAAATTGGTATTTTATGTCCGCACTAATTCCCAACATCTCTCAACTTCTGCCGCGGTGTTGTCAATCTTGACATCACAACAACTAAAATGCAGGAAATTACGTCGTCGAATAAAAAAAAAGGGGGTGAATGAGTTATATCCAAAATTCTTAAACCAATCAAAATGCGTATAACATTAGTTGATATTGGCTGGCCATGGCCGCCGTGAATGCCAAAACATATAGACAGCACAAAACATTTCAAAACTGTTTATGTATAATAAATAAACCAACGCTGTAAAGAAATGTCACAGCCACACTACATCAGAAATGCCACAGCCACACTACAACAGAAATGTCACAGCCACACTACATCAGAAATGCCACAGCCACACTACAACAGAAATGTCACAGCCACACTACATCAGAAATGTCACAGCCACACTACATCAGAAATGTCACAGCCACACTGCATCAGAAATGTCACAGCCACACTACATCAGAAAAGAAATGTCACAACCACACTACATCAGAAATGTCACAGCCACACCACATCAGAAATGTCACAGCCACACTACATCAGAAATGTCACAGCCACACTGCATCAGAAATGTCACAGCCACACTACATCAGAAATGTGACAGCCACACTACAACAGAAATGTCACAGCCACACTACATCAGAAAAGAAATGTCACAACCACACTACAACGGAAAAAAATGTCACAGCCACACTACATCTGAAATGTCACAGCCACACTACATCTGAAATGTCACAGCCACACTACAACAGAAATGTCACAGCCACACTACATCACAAAAGAAATGTCACAGCCACACTACATCAGGAAAGAAATGTCACAGCCACACTACATCAGAAAAGAAATGTCACAGCCACACTACATCAGAAAAGAAATGTCACAACCACACTGTCACATTGGATTTTATCCCTGTGTACTTTCCATAGTATGTTTTAAATTCCTTTGAATAGGTGAAGTATGATTGTTTCGGCTTTCCATACTTCAGTTGTCACCTGAGTTAAAATATACTCACTTTGTTTTACCTGTATAGTACCCCTACTAAATTGCTAATATACCTATCGTGTTCCCCTATTATAGTACTGGTCAAAACTGTTTATGTATAATAAATAGACCAACGCTGTAAAGAAATGTCACAGCCATACTACATCAGAAATGCCACAGCCACACTACAACAGAAATGTCACAGCCACACTACATCAGAAATGTCACAGCCACACTACAACAGAAATGTCACAACCATACTACATCAGAAATGTCACAGCCACACTGCATCAGAAATATCACAGCCACACTACATCAGAAATGTCACAGCCACACTACATCAGAAATGTCACAGCCACACTACATCAGAATATCACAGCCACACTACATCAGAAATGTCACAGCCACACTACATCAGAAAAGAAATGTCACAACCACACTACATCAGAAATGTCACAGCCACACCACATCAGAAATGTCACAGCCACACTACATCAAAAATGTCACAGCCACACTACAACAGAAATGTCACAGCCACACTACATCAAGAAAGAAATGTCACAGCCATACTACATCAGAAATGTCACAGCCACACCACATCAGAAATGTAACAGCCACACTACATCAGAAATGTCACAGCCACACTGCATCAGAAATGTCACAGCCACACTACATCAGAAATGTGACAGCCACACTACATCAGAAATGTCACAGCCACACTACATCAGAAATGTCACAGCCACACCACATCAGAAATGTCCCAGCCACTCTACATCAGAAATGTCACAGCCACACTACATCAGAAATGTCACAGCCACACTACCACAGAAATGTCACAGCCACACTACATCAGGAAAGAAATGTCACAGCCACACTACATCAGAAATGTCACAGCCATACTACATCAGAAATGTCACAGCCACACCACATCAGAAATGTAACAGCCACACTACATCAGAAATGTCACAGCCACACTGCATCAGAAATGTCACAGCCACACTACATCAGAAATGTCACAGCCACACTACATCAGAAATGTCACAGCCACACTACAACAGAAATGTCACAGCCACACTACATCAGAAATGTCACAGCCATACTACATCAGAAATGTCACAGCCACACTACATCAGAAATGTCACAGCCACACTACATCAGAAAAGAAATGTCACAACCACACTACATCAGAAATGTCACAGCCACACCACATCAGAAATGTCACAGCCAAACTACATCAGAAATGTCACAGCCACACTACAACAGAAATGTCACAGCCACACTACATCAGGAAAGAAATGTCACAGCCATACTACATCAGAAATGTCACAGCCACACCACATCAGAAATGTAACAGCCACACTACATCAGAAATGTCACAGCCACACTACAACAGAAATGTCACAGCCACACTACATCAGGAAAGAAATGTCACAGCCACACTACATCAGAAAAGAAATGTCACAACCACACTACAACAGAAAAGAAATGTCACAGCCACACTACATCTGAAATGTCACAGCCACACTACATCTGAAATGTCACAGCCACACTACAACAGAAATGTCACAGCCACACTACATCAGAAAAGAAATGTCACAGCCACACTACATCAGGAAAGAAATGTCACAGCCACACCACATCAGAAAAGAAATGTCACAACCACACTGTCACATTGGATTTTATCCCTGTGTACTTTCCATAGTATGTTTTAAATTACTTTGAATAGGTGAAGTATGATTGTTTCCGCTTTCCATACTTCAGTTGTCACCTGAGTTAAAATATACTCACTTTGTTTTACCTGTATAGTACCCCTACTAAATTGCTAATATACCTATCGTGTTCCCCTATTATAGTACTGGTCAAACCTGTTTGTGAAGTTTTAGTTTTGTTAGAAATCTGTCCGTGTGGCACTTCTGCTTCGACATTCAAGCGATATACACCTTGATTTGTAAAATTCATTACATGATGAAATACTAAACTTAAGCAGCGCTCTGCGACGGGCAGTCCTGCGGCATTCACTTCTGGGTAAGTCTGCATTTATTTTCAATCCTTACTTATATATTCTAAAGTGACCATTATTATATATTCCATTGGTACATTTCATATTCATTGACTTTGCATAAGGTATATATTGTATTGTGTATATGAAATAAGTCTCATGTATATGTAATAGTATTTGTATTTGTATTGTAGTATAAATACGCTATTTCTATTACGTGTGTATTGATAAACAATCGTTATTTATCTATAGTAGTGTGTATAGTAAAAGTTTATCGTGTGAAAACGCAGTGAAGCGTAGTAGTAATCATAATGTAGTGTATACGCATGAGTTATTTCAAAGTATGTAAAGGAGTGTTCGATTCACAAGCCTTTGTTTAGTAAATGTACTTGTATATTGTATGCATTGTCAATTTATATACTTGTAGATCCTATTGGTTCCATTTCTTACCCACAACAATGGCACAATGTCAATGAAGAAACTAATTTACATGAAACGGGATGGATGACGTGTGAAGTGAACATTTCAGTAGAGGAGTCATTGTGAAAGAACATTATTAGTATTTGTAAAAATAAAACAACATTAACTTTGTATAATTAAAGTGTAAACTACAGTAACTGTTATATTTGTTTCATTCTGTTTTCCTGCCAAAAAACCCTCGGAAATCCTGTGACACACACTACATCAGAAATGTCACAACCACACTACATCAGAAATGTCACAGCCACACTGCATCAGAAATGTCACAGCCACACTACATCAGAAATGTCACAGCCACACTGCATCAGAAATGTCACAGCCACACTACATCAGAAATGTCACAGCCACACTACATCAGAAATGTCACAGCCACACTACATCAGAAATGTCACAGCCACACTGCATCAGAAATGTCACAGCCACACTACATCAGGAAAGAAATGTCACAGCCACACTACATCAGAAAAGAAATGTCACAGCCACACTACATCAGGAAAGAAATGTCACAGCCACACTACATCAGAAAAGAAATGTCACAACCACACTGTCACATTGGATTTTATCCCTGTGTACTTTCCATAGTATGTTTTAAATTACTTTGAATAGGTGAAGTATGATTGTTTCCGCTTTCCATACTTCAGTTGTCACCTGAGTTAAAATATACTCACTTTGTTTTACCTGTATAGTACCCCTACTAAATTGCTAATATACCTATCGTGTTCCCCTATTATAGTACTGGTCAAAACTGTTTATGTATAATAAATAGACCAACGCTGTAAAGAAATGTCACAGCCACACTACATCAGAAATGCCACAGCCACACTACATCAGAAATATCACAGCCACACTACATCAGGAAAGAAATGTCACAGCCACGCTACATCAGAAATGTCACAACCATACTACATCAGAAATGTCACAGCCACACCACATCAGAATATCACAGCCACACTACATCAGAAATGTCACAGCCACACTACATCAGAAAAGAAATGTCACAGCCATACTACATCAGAAATGTCACAGCCACACCACATCAGAAATGTAACAGCCACACTACATCAGAAATGTCACAGCCACACTACAACAGAAATGTCACAGCCACACTACATCAGGAAAGAAATGTCACAGCCATACTACATCAGAAATGTCACAGCCACACCACATCAGAAATGTAACAGCCACACTACATCAGAAATGTCACAGCCACACTGCATCAGAAATGTCACAGCCACACTACATCAGAAATGTGACAGCCACACTACATCAGAAATGTCACAGCCACACTACATCAGAAATGTCACAGCCACACTACATCAGAAATGTCACAGCCACACTACATCAGAAAAGAAATGTCACAACCACACTACATCAGAAATGTCACAGCCACACCACATCAGAAATGTCACAGCCACACTACATCAGAAATGTCACAGCCACACTACAACAGAAATGTCACAGCCACACTACATCAGGAAAGAAATGTCACAGCCACACTACATCAGAAATGTCACAGCCATACTACATCAGAAATGTCACAGCCACACCACATCAGAAATGTAACAGCCACACTACATCAGAAATGTCACAGCCACACTGCATCAGAAATATCACAGCCACACTACATCAGAAATGTCACAGCCACACTACATCAGAAATGTCACAGCCACACTACATCAGAAATGTCACAGCCACACTACATCAGAAATGTCACAGCCACCCTACATCAGAAATGTCACAGCCACACTACATCAGAAATGTCACAGCCACACTACATCAGAAATGTCACAACCACACTACATCAGAAATGTCACAGCCACCCTACATCAGAAATGTCACAGCCACACTACATCAGAAATGTCACAGCCACACTACATCTGAAATGTCACAGCCACACTACATCAGAAATGTCACAGCCACACTACATCAGAAATGTCACAGCCACCCTACATCAGAAATGTCACAACCACTCTACATCAGAAATGTCACAGCCACACTACATCAGAAATGTCACAGCCACACTACATCAGAAATGTCACAGCCACACTACAACAGAAATGTCACAGCCACCCTACATCAGAAATGTCACAGCCACACTACATCAGAAATGTCACAGCCACACTACATCAGAATGTCACAGTCACACTACATCAGACAAGAAATGTCACAGCCACACTACATCAGAAATGTCACAGCCACACTGCATCAGAAATGTCACAGCCACACTACAACAGAAATGTCACAGCCACCCTACATCAGAAATGTCACAGCCACACTACATTAGGAAAGAAATGTCCCAGCCACACTACATCAGAAATGTCACAGCCACCCTACATCAGAAATGTCACAGCCACACTACATCAGGAAAAAAATGTCACAGCCACACTACATCAGAAATGTCACAACCACTCCACATCTAAAATGTCACCGTCACACTACATCAGAATGTCACAGCTACACTACAACAGAAAAGTAACAGCCACATTGCATCAGAAATGTCACAGCCACACTGCATCAGAAAAGAAATGTCACAGCCACACTACATCAGAAATGTCACAGCCACACTACATCAGAAATGTCACAGCCACACTACATCAGAAATGTCACAGCCACACTACAACAGAAAAGTCACAGCCACACTACAACAGAAAAGTCACAGCCACACTACATCAGAAATGTCACAGCCACACTACATCAGAAATGTCACAGCCACACTACATCAGAAATGTCACAGCCACACTACATAAGAAATGTCACAGCCACACTTCATCTGAAATGTCACAACCACACTTCATCTGAAATGTCACAACCACACTACATCAGAAATGTCACAGCCACACTACAACAGAAATGTCACAGCCACACTGCATCAGAAATGTCACAGCCACACTACATAAGAAATGTCACAGCCACACTACATCAGAAATGTCACAGCCACACTACATAAGAAATGTCACAGCCACACTACATCAGAAATGTCACAACCACCCTACATCAGAAATGTCACAGCCACACTACATCAGAAATGTCACAGCCACACTACATCAGAAATGTCACAGCCACACTACATCAGGATTTGTTTTTGTTTTGTTTGATTATTGTTTTACGTCACTCCACGATTATTTCACGTATATGGTGACGGCATCTGCCTGATGCATTGCATACAAATTTAGACCTTTGCAACGGACCCACCCGAAGCAGTGAGGGATCTTTTACATGCCACGCCTACCGTGACACGGGACCTCGGTTTTTACTGTCTCATCCGAAAGACAGAACACCGGTGTGCCCCGGGCGAGAGTCGAACCCGCGACCTCTCGATCACGAGCCGAGCACCTTATCCACTAGGCCACACCGACTTTCACTACATCAGGAAAGAAATGTCACAGCCACACTACACCAGAAATGTCACAAACACACTACATCAGAAATGACACAGCCACACTACAACAGAAATGTCACAGCCACACTACATCAGAAATGTCACAGCCACACTACAACAGAAATCACACAGCCACACTGCATCATAGATGTCACAGCCACACTCCATCAGAAATGTCACAGCCACACTGCATCAGAAATGTCCCAGCCACACTATATCAGAAATATCACAGCCACGCTTCATCAGAAATGTCACAGCCACACTACAACAGAAATGTCACAGCCACACAACATCAGAAATGTCACAGCCACGCTACATCAGAAATGTCACAGCCACACTACATTAGGAAAGAAATGTCCCAGCCACACTATATCAGAAAAGAAATGTCACAGCCACACTGCATCAGAAATGTCACAGCCACACTACATCAGAAATGTCACAGCCACGCTACATCAGAAATATCACAGCCACACTATATCAGAAAAGAAATGTCACAGCCACACTACATCAGAAAAGAACTGTCACAACCACACAACATCTGAAATGTCACAGCCACACTACATCAGAAATGTCACAGCCACACTACATTAGAAATGTCACAGCCACACTACAACAGAAATCATACAGCCACACTGCATCAGAAATGTCACAGCCACACTACATCAGAAATGTCACAGCCACACTGCATCAGAAATGTCACAGCCACTCTACATCAGAAATGTCACAGCCACACTACAACAGAAATGTCACAGCCACACTGCATCAGAAAAGAAATGTCACAGCCACGCTACATCAGAAATGTCACAGCCACACTACATCAGAAATGTCACGGACACACTATCATCAGAAATGTCACAGCCACACTACAACAGAAATGTCACAGCCACACTGCATCAGAAATGTCACAGCCACACTACATCAGAAGTGTCACAGCCACACTACATCAGAAATGTCACAGCCACACTACATCAGAAATGTCACAGCCACACTACAACAGAAATGTCCCAGCAACACTACATCAGAAATGTCACAACCACCCTACATCAGAAATGTCACAGCCACACTACATCAGAAGTGTCACAGCCACACTACATCAGAATTGTCACAGCCACACTATATCAGAAAAGAAATGTCACAGCCACACTACATCAGAAATGTCACAGCCACACTACATCAGAAATGTCACAACCACCCTACATCAGAAATGTCACAGCCACACTACATCAGAAGTGTCACAGCCACACTACATCAGAAATGTCACAGCCACACTACAACAGAAATGTCCCAGCCACACTACATCAGAAATGTCACAGCCACGCTACATCAGAAATGTCACAGCCACACTACATCAGAAATGTCACAGCCACACTACATCAGAAATGTCACAGCCACACTGCATCAGAAATGTCACAGCCACACCACATCAGAAATGTCACAGCCACACTACAACAGAAATGTCACAGCCACATCAGAATAGTAACACTTTAGTACAACAAGTTCTAGAAGCTCCGCGCCGCAAAGAAAAACAAAAGACCGCTCACAACAATGTATCACTGTGGATATACATTGACGCAGAAAATCTAGAGGAGCACCTAATGTTTGTAATGAGTAAACGTCCAACGGGAAAAAAAGACATATCCCATGCTATAACTTAGGAATATTTTAAATGTAATATGATATTTGATAAATGTTTGTATATTTTGCATTTCTTTCTCATTATAAAGATAAGATACAGAATTGTCTTTTTATAACATTTGATACTGATAATCAAGAAGTGTTTACACGACTAAGACAGTCATCTGATCACTTTTGATCATCGAAGGTTATACAAAGACAGTATGATATGCCCTAATGGGTGCACTGCATCCGAATAATTATTGCATGCCGGCTATCCTTAAGAGATGTTTCAAACTATTATTGAAAGTTTTGCTCATAGTCATTTAATTTCACTTGTTTTTATTGTATTCAATTGTCATTTTCATTTCACTTTCGCATATATCCTTCACTCATATCTCAACGTATATCAATTGTTTGATAGCTTGTAATCATTTCAGACATATTCGTTATAGAATTCAGTCTTGACTTATAGGATGGAACAGCATCATAGATATGTTATTTGATACACTTTTATTCGAGATTAAAACATGTAACAGTTTGCATCAAGATTGCGTAAAAGATAAAGTTAGATCGGTTTTGCATGCCATTTTCATCTTGTATATTCCTATTTCAATGAAATGAATATTTTTGTTGATATTCAATTGTTATGGTTTTTTTATAAACATGCACACATCATAAAATCATGCCTTCATAATATATCTTTCCAGTAAACTTGGGACAAGAAATTTTAGACTGGTAATACTTCACGAACACGCAATTTATTCATGCTATTTTCATGCACGAGTTATCTTTCTTATCGGAACGTTTCTTTACCTTAACTTTTTTCGATATATATTTTGACATTTAAATTGTACATATATAATAAATCTGGATAATACTAAAACGGAACGCACCTCATAACATTTCAAATCGTGATAGAATTCCGTGTAACTCCGAGCCCGATCTTTTGATCATTCTATATAATATTCTTTATAGCTTTTAGATTATGTTTTATCATCTAGCGAATCATTATCTCTTATGATCGGATCAATATTCCCCAGAAGCAAGGTACACGGTACACGAGGGCTCCGACAACAGCTTAAGCCACTTCTCGTGTACTGTTTCAGTAGTTGAAAGCGGTATTCCATGCTATTGTGTAAAATTGCATTGATCTCATTTAGATTGTGTTATACCTTTTCTTTTGCATCATTTTATGCAAAATTCGATATTGATGACATTGCCTTTGTTTTGAAGTCTTGTGAATACAAGAAATCAGAGAGCACATATTATTAACGGGTCTCTTATCGCAATAATTTGACATTTTTAAAATGACGTAATGCAGTTATTACCATTGTATTCTCTGTGATCAGCTTGTTAATAACATATACTCAGGTTGATAATATATGGTAAAAGGACGTGTATTATTCAATATTTTATCGATGCTTATATTCCTTTACAATCCATTACGCATGGATAGCTGACTCAAATCCCCAGAACATAAGAGAATAAACATTTTCTTATTTCTAAAAGACGCCCGGTCACAGAGCCCTCTACTTGTTAATGTATTTTTGTCCTTGTTAAGCATATTACGAAGCAGCTGCTACGTCGAGTCAAGATCAAAACAGATGAACTTGGCACCTGAACGTCTTGTCTGACTTTATTGTGTACTCGCCCTGGTCAGAGAGAAGATCCGTTTGATGTTGACAAATCAGCTGTCACTCACCCGTGTTATTAGATACCTGTAACATCTCCAATCGCTTGATATCAGACAATTAATCTTTCAGAAATACTGACATGACGAGGCAAACAATAAAACACATGTTATTGCAGGTATGCGAAAGAAAGTCCTTTCCTTCTATAGCTAAACGAAAGTGAAATACACGTTCCTGTAAATGCTGGAGACATGGATGAAAGCGGGAAAAAGACGTGGGTACTGTTCACTGACTGACTTTGTTGCTAATTATATTTCTGACCTTTTTAATGGCTGAATAAAATTTGGAAATCAAAAGAAGCTATTTACAATCAATCCTTTCAACGTCCAGAACATATTGTTTCTTATGTTCGCCGCTTATAGCATCATTGTGAATATTGCAAATATATAATCACGATCAAAGATTAACAGAATATATCTACAACTTTAAACAGAGTCTGGGAAATTCCACCCCAATGTCAAAGATGTGCAGTCCGTGAAAAGGCTTGCGGAGTCGTAAATGTTGTGTATCTTTGACATCTTACCGTTTGATTTACACACCTAATTATGTACATATAACGCATTCACACGTTCGTATTCTGGCGCGACTAGGTATTCGAGATTAACACCTGCGATTTCAAAAAGAGTTGCTCAGAACGAGTAATATGTGGATAATTGTGCGCATTATGAGAGAATTTTGTGTATATTCAATGACTAGCATGTGTCTTACCACTACCATATGGGTGGCAGCCAATTGAGACAAACCTTTAGACATACAATATCTAACAATTGATTCATACAATTCTAGTTACAGAATGAAATAGATATATAAATAAACAAAGCCTGGAAAATTTACCAATGCAGTACGAGAAATACTACTTAGATGGAAAAAAAAATCGTTATTGAGTTCTATTTCTGATTTTAAGCTTTATTTGCATACAACAAATTCATTATATATAGGGGAGAAATTGATTTTATATGACAATGAATTCTATTTGTGAATAAATATTGAATGAAAGATCAATCTCTTGAGTACGAAAGCTGATAAAGGTCATTTTGGTAGGGGAAAAGAGGGGTTTTTTTTCGTTATATTTTGTGATTTTAGAGACCTGAGGATCATGTCCACCTTGTTAAGGTAGACGATAAGTAATGAGCAAAACTATGCCTTTGAATTTCACAAACTTTTCTGATATAATGTAAAAGTTGAGAAAAACGTGAATCTGGAGAAATGCATTTAACTAAAAGCAAGGTTCGCGGAAAAAGCGATTTTTTCTCCTACCAAAATGAGCCTTGTAGGCTTTCGTACTTTAGCATTTGTTTTTACTTCAGAATATTCATGTATAGAAACCCACACGTTGAATGTTGAGTAACTTTCGTATTCTTAATATTCTATAAATGAAATCGTGCTCTACAACAATTGTACCCCCAAGATATGAATAAAATCAGTGTATGACATCGATGTACGCTTATGTAGGATGTAAAAGGAATATCCGTGAGTGGGTTTTTTTTACCCTATTCAGAAAAGTGAAAAGATGCATTTGGTCTTAAATGAATAAATCTGAAATAAGAGGATCTCAATTGTTACTTTAAGATTCTTGAAGGATTGATTCGTATTTCACAAGAAATAGGACCAAATCTCTAATTAACGAAACTTTAAGTGCGTCTGTGAAAATCCCTGATGCTTTTAGCTCCCCGAGACATAATGTCCAAAGAGCTATTGTCATACCTCCGGCGTCACTTTGTCCTTGATCGTGGACAAAAACTTTACCTTGACCACATCTCCTCAACTGTATAAGGTTGCGCTTTCATATTTCGATGTTTAAGCCGGTGTGGGCTACTGGATACGGTGCTCGATTTATGACCGAGAGGTCCCGGATTCGACTCCTGCCCTGGGCGCTAGGGTGTTCTGTCTTTCAGATGAGACAGTAAAAACCGAGGTCCCCTGTCATGGCAGGCGTGGCACGTAAAAGATCCCTCACTGCTTCGGGTGGTTTTGTTTGCAAAGGTCTAATTTTCTATGCAATGCATCAGGCAGATGCCGTCACTTTATCAGAAATCTTACTGAATAAACCTCTGATTTAGAAAGAGGAAATCAGGAACCATTGTGCTTCAGCTACATTTAATAATTTTGTTGAAATCAGGGGGTTGATCCAGGATTTGGAGTTAGCGTCGGGGACGTCAGACGAGAGGTCTTGATACCGCCTAAATCCCTAGCACGTCCAAAGCTTCGTCTCCCCCCCCTCCGGAAACTCCTGCAATTTGGCAGTTTTGGGGCCTAAAATTTCACTTCAACTGACCGTCCTCAGTTGGTATTATAAACAAGAGAGAGAGAGAGAGAGAGAGAGAGAGAGAGAGAGAGAGAGAGAGAGAGAGACCTATTGTGTGATAATTTACTTGACTTCTCCTAATTTTTCTATTTCATGAATATTTCATTCTTTACATTGCCTTTTTAATTACAGTGTACGTTCAAAATGAGTCATAATTATAAGTTTATCCTTATACTTCAACATTCTTAAAAGGAGTGGGGGCTAGGAATGGAATAATTTGTTTCCACATGTCCCTTCCATACTTCCGTAATAATCCGATTGTTGGACTTAATGTTCAAATGTATAATAAAGTGATGTCATGAAATATCGAAACATATTTCTGAAAATTTAATATATAGATATAAGTAACGTATTTTAGTTACAGATAAGCGCATCATATCATGAAAGAATACAATTGGGTATTCTTCTCATTTTAAAAATTTTGTCTATTTTATTTTTCTCTTTCTTACTAGAACATCAATTGTATTAAGAACTATTTAGTGATGTGACTTTCTTTCATTTTCCTTCAAAATGCACGGTAGTGCTACTTTCACCATTATCTAAAAACCTAAGAGCATTTTCTGACACTTCCTATCCAGTGTTGTTTCCTCGTCCATCTCATGCATAACTCTGCTTCTAGCCATCTTCTTATGTTAAGTTGTTATGAAACTTTTTATACAGTATTGTTTCCATTCATCTCATGCATTGCTCTGTTTTTCTAGCTCTGTTCTAATGTTTAGAAGTTTTGTCACTTTCTATACAGTGTTGTTCCCCCTAATTTTCTCTGTTCTATAGCCATGGTCTATTGTTTAGTAGATTTGACACTTTCTGTACAGTATTGTTCTCATTCAATTCTCTGTTCTTCTAGAACTGTTTAGATGCTTAGCAGTTTTGAATTTTTTATCCAGTGTTGTTCACAATAAAACTCATGCACAACTCTATTTTTCTAGCCCTGTTCTGATATTAAATAGTTATGACACTTTCTATCCAGTGTTGTTCCCCGTCCATCTCATGCATACCTCTGTTCTCCCAGCCCTGTTCTGAAGTTTACTAGTTTTGACACTTTTTATATAGTGTTGTTCCTTTGCATTTCTCTGTTCTTCTATCCTGTTCCGATGTTTAGCAGTTTTGATACTTTCTATACAGTGCTGTTTCCCGTCCATCTCATGCATAACTCTGTTCTTCTAGCTTTGTTCTGATGTTAAATAGTAATAATACTTATTTAACAGTACTGTTTCCTACCATCTCATGCATAGCTCTGTTCTTCTTTTCCTGCTCTGATAAAACTGGTGTGGCTCAGTGGATGAGGTGCTGGGATAGTGACCGAGATGATCCGGGTTCGACTCCTTTCGGATGCGACAGTAAAAACCGAAGTCTTTGTCACGGTAAGCGTGCCACGTTAAAGATCCCTCACTTCTTCGAGAGAGTCCGTTGCATAAGAATAAATTTCTATGCAATGCATCAGGCAGATGCCATCACCATATACGTGATATAATGACGTGAATAGTGACGTAAAACAATAATCAATCAGTCTATGTTTTGATATTCAATAGTAACGGCCCTCTCATTACCGCAGTGTTCCCTGTCAGTCTCTTTCATGTAGTGATGGAGATCTCTTGGTATCGTCTATATGCTTTTCACATTTATGACGGGTGTAGCTAGACAATAAGAGGCGGTTTCTCCTATCTGACACCCTCTGTTTCTAAGACTGAATGTCCATCATGGTACGTTGGTGCCAAAGCGACAGAACACCTGTTACTGTTGAATCTTGCACTAATTGTCACACATTCCCTGTGTAACGTGGAGCTGGTAAAAAGTTCCTCTCAGAGTGTTTGCCATTACCCTTATATATCTTTGTTTTGTTTTCATTTATTATGACATTTTACATATACTGTTGTTGCACCCTTTACCCATGCACGCAGTGCTGAAAAATATTCATATGGTCTATATGTTTGGTCATTCCCGGCATTTGTAGCTATAGATATACCAGTACCTTATCTTCCCGATGCTCTCCATAGATTCAGAAATGTCCACCATAATGCGTTGTTTTGACTGCTACACAAATAACATCTGCAACCTTTGTGCTTTACGTTATTGTCGCTGCTGCAATTTTTTGCTTCATAAAGACTTTGAACTTGCACAGTTAAGGTCATGAGCATACTAGCAGTGATAATGTGTGTAGAAATGCGCATATAACGCACTGAATGCATTCTCTTACAGTTATTCGTCTAACCCATCCCATTAATGCTAGGATGTTATCTTTATTTTCCTATTTTAAGGAGCGTCAGTATATACTTTAACTCGCCATTAATCGTGATTATAAAGAACAATCACTGTCCATGCTCTGAAAAAATGTACAGTGGATAAAATCTACAGGTCTAGTCTTTCATTATTTTACGAAATGAAAGTAATGTATAATTTGCACAGATACGACAAAATCCCAAGTGGGCATTTACGTCCATTGTAAGCAGCTTTTAACAGTGTTAAAGTATTTTCTCCACTTCCATTAAAGCAGAACAGATAAAAATTTTGTTGAACATTTGCGTAATCGGGTTACATCTCTCTCTCGGTGTGGGATTGTATGAAGTTTAGGAATCTCCACAAGTGTAATAAATCGTATCTTTTATCTGGCGCATTGATACCGACGATATGATTAATAATGCTTATAAAGAGTGCTGATGGTTAACAAAGAATTACTAGTGGTATCACGTCGTTGATTATTGTAAATTGCATTCTTTTCCAAGGCTTCAGTAGAACTATGTCGCTCACTTGAGTGTTACCTGGATGAGGTAGAATTGCAGAATATGTATGTAATATTAAAACTAATGTGCGGCTAATATGTCAATTATCTTCGCCGAGTCATTGAACTTGACCTAGGTAATACCTTGGTCAAAAATACATAATTATGCTCAAATATTAATGATTACCACTGATCGATACCGCTGCTGGTGGACTGATAGTTCCCGAGGATAATCACAAATCTAGGTTTTAGTGCTTCTGTACTGACCCGAATTATACACTTCCAATTCACTGGGACAAAACGATTTATTATTATTATTATTATTATTATTATTATTATTATTATTATTATTATTATTATTATTATTATTATTATTATTATTAACACATATAATAAAGACATACAATGCATATATGTATAGACAAACACAATGTTACATTACAACTTTCAAACATATCACACTCACTCACTTTTCATCCTGTAAGAAAACCCATCATTTTGCATTTTACAATGTATAATAATAATGTATAGTACATTAAGATGATCAAGCTGTATATATACATAACTACATCTATTCAATATGTGTACCAATACACTAATGAATGTATTAAAAAATTTACAGGTATTATATAGATGTAAGTAAAACCAAAAAAAAAAAATTAATCTTACAAAATCATTCTTATCAATTAACATGACAACTTATATACATTATGCAAATGCGCTGTATAATTTTCAACATTATACATTATATATCAAAATTTTTATCTCTTATTCAATAACAATAGTAAAATTTCCCCATTTTTTTTTACTAAATTCGCTCCATTCCATATTTTTTTCTGATAAATAGATTTATCAATTTTCAAATAATTTTCAACAAACCCTTTTGCACCTGTAAAATTTGGAAAGCAGTTTTTCATTTTCTGATTATATATGTATTTTTTAATTAAACAAATTACTAAATTGACTGAGGTTTTTCTATTACTTTTGCCAAAAACAATATCAGTCTTATTAATGTTAATATCAATATCATAATCACTTTTCATACATGTAACAACATTTTCCCATATAACAGATATCTTATTACATGACCAAAAATGTGAAGAATTTTTTTTTGTTTGGCTTTTAAAAAAAGTGCATAAATTTGAATTTAAAAGACCTATCTTACATAATAAAGAATATGTACCTAGAATTCTATGAATTATTCTATATTGAAACCATTTTAAGCTAATATCATTCACTAAATATTTAATTAAATCATTTTGTTCGTGTCACCATTTCTGTCAGGGTAAAAGTTAAGTTCACTTTGTCATTTTTGTTTTTACTCTTTGGCATATCATATATATTATTTATAAAAGTATCATAAATAAACCTTACACCCTTTGAATTTTTTAATAAAACATCAATGAAGTTTGGCCTAAATGGAATGTTTGTATTTACATATGTCATATCAAATTCTTCAAGTATACCATGAATACATTGTATAACGCCATGGTATGTGGTAAAAGTAGGATTAAATACAAACGTATTACAGAAATCAACATACTGTAAAATATTACCATTGTCATCTAAAAAATCATGTATGTATACAATATCTTTTTCAAACCATTGTTTATAGTAAATTACATTTCCATTTTTTTAAATTTTATCATTGTACCAAATAGATTCAAAAGCTTTATTATCACTTTTACAAACAATAATTCTAAATTGATGGAAAGATATAAATACATCTTTCCAAAAATTATTTGTGGTTTTATTAACTAAATTCCTGAAATATAAGCTACCAAAATTCAAATGATGATGAAAATTCTTTGGAAGTATGTCCTGTAACAATCTATACCATGAGGTTTCATGTGCATATGTTATAATCCTACGCATCCGTGTTATTTTTAGACTTTCAATAAAAGGCCTCACACCTATCATACGTAATCCTCCTTTACAATGATCTTGTGTAATAGTTTTCCTTGCAATTCGATCATTGTTATTTTTCCAAATAAATTTAAAAATATTTTCTCCAACTCTTTTATGAATTCATTACTTGGGTTAGGTAGACTGATAAACAGATGTGTTAATTTTGGCAAAAATATAAATTTTACTACTGTTTACTTGCCAGCTTATAAGACGTCTAGACCATGATTTTATCATATGTTTTATTTCTTCTAATTTACTTTCAAATTTTAAACTAATCATATTTTCTAGATCTAATGTAAATTTTAAACCAGGAAAGGTAAAGGGCTCTTGTGACCATCTTAAATTGTAGTCATTAGTAAAATTGGCAGAAGAATTTCGAAGGGAACCTATTTTAATGCATGAAGTTTTATGATAATTTGTCTTAAGCCCAGAATATTTTGAAAATTGCTCTATCAGTGGCAGAGCAGACTTGATGGATGATTCAGTGCCGTCTAACAGTACTGCTGTATTACCAGCACAATGAAACAGTTTATATTCTCTGTTTACAATCTTTATTCCTTTGATATTTTTGTTTTTCTTAACATTGCCCCCATAATTTCAACACACAAAAGAAATATGTAAGATGAAACCGGATACCCTTGTCGACAGTCACGCCCAGTTCTGAAATAAGGAGATTTTTGACCATTTCGTATGACACATAATTTGAAGTTTGTACAGAAAACACCAATCCATATTGGATATTTTCACCAAAATTAAAAAAATGAAGGACTTTTTAAAATAAATTTCTAGGATACTGAATCAAAGGCCTTCTCAGAATCTATCATAAGGAGGAGACCTGGAATATTTCTTTCGTTACATATATGTATAATATCATACAAAAGTCTAGTATTTTCACCGACATATCTTCATGTTATAAAGCCTTTTTGATTTTCATGAATTAAAGAAGGCAATACAGATTTTATTCTTTTTAGCAATAATACCAGACAGTGTTTTATAAGTAACATTTAGTAGAGAGATAGGTCTCCTTTTTTATGTTTTCTCTAGGTTTATTTCCTTTTGGTATTCTCTGTGACTGTGATAGTTCCTCCTTTTGAAAAATTGTTAAATAGGATCTATGAATAAAATCACCGTCTTTCCAAAAGAATTTGAAAAATTCTGCTGTAAAGCCATCACATCCTGGTGTCTTGTTGTTCTTACACATCTTTAGTGAATCTAAGACATCAGATTTTGAAATACTTACCTATAAAATACTCTTCTCATTTTCTAAAAGTTTAGGGATTTTAAAATCGTTTAGTTTTTCGTTTAAATCACCATCTTCTAGTAGGTGATCTCTACTACTATATAGCTCTTCATAAAAAAGTTTTATTCTATTTAGAGTTTAATTTTGTTCTTCTATTATATTCCTATAATCATCGATAAGTTTTGTAACAGTTTAATTCATAAAATTTCTTTTTTCCAAGTTGCAGAAATATTTTGTGGGCTTCTCACCATTCTCTATCCATCTTGCCCTACATCTTAATAACAAACCTTCTAAATCATACCTTCTAATGCCTTCAAGACGTTCAGGAAGTTCTGATAGTCGGTCGGATATTTGTTCATTACGAGTTTGATTATAAATATCCTGTAATTCTTTAATCTATTTTTCTAAATCTCTTTTAGTTTTGCTTCGTTCTTTTTTCTTCCATGAGCTGTATGAAATTGTAACTCCTTTTATGTTCATTAAAACTATTTCTAAGAATAAGTCATCTTCAATTGTTAATTGTAGAAAATTATTTGGAATATTTTCAATCATATTATGTTGGATGGGCAGAGGAAAATATTCTTTTTTTGTATCCAAAATGCATTGTTTAACCTTATTAACATACTCAAGGTCCTTTAGCAGAGACTTGTTAAACCTCCAAAAACCGCTTCCTCTCTCAAAGTTAGATATTCGTATTTCCAATTCAATGCGTGGGTGGTCAGTATGATAACCTGGTGAAATGTTTACAATGTTAATGCGTAAGTGGTCAGTACGATAACCTGGTGAAATGTTTACAGTGTCAATGCGTGAGTGGTCAGTACGATAACCTGGTGAAATGTTTACGGTGTCAATGCGTGAGTGGTCAGTACGATAACCTGGTGAAATGTTTACGGTGTCAATGCGTGAGTGGTCAGTACGATAACCTGGTGAAATGTTTACGGTATCAATGCGTGAGTGGTCAGTACGATAACTTGGTGAAATGTTACGGTGTCAATGCGTGAGTTGTCAGTACGATAACCTGATGAAATGTTTACGGTGTCAATGCGTGAGTGGTCAGTACGATAACCTGGTGAAATGTTTACAGTGTCAATGCGTGAGTGGTCAGTACGATAACCTGGTGAAATGTTTACAGTGTCAATGCGTGAGTGGTCAGTACGATAACCTGGTGAAATCTTTACAGTTTCAATGCGTGAGTGGTCAGTACGATAACCTGGTGAAATGTTTACTGTGTCAATGAGAAACATTAGTTCTTGAGAAATCAAGAAAAAATCTAGCTGCGCTTGTTTTATTGGGGTTTTTTGCCATGTATATACAGACTTTTTTAAATTGTATATTCTCCATGGATCAACAAGTCGAGATAATATTTAACTTTTTCAACATCTGCCTGACTGTTTTTATTGTTGTTATGCAAATAATTGTAACAATCTTTGTCAGAATCTTGTACTAAGTTCCAGTCACCACAAATTATAATAAATTCATTATCAAATTCTTCAATTATGTTTTGTAGTTTTTCAAAAAATAGTGGGAATCTCTGTTCGGACCATATATATTTGCTAGTGTAATATCAAATTTGTTATCTAATTTTCTATCAATGACTAAAAGGTTTCCAGCTTCATCTTTTTGTACTCTCCCAACAGAATATTCAATATTGTTATTAAATAAGTTCAATACACCCCTTGAATCAGTTTTTCCGGGAGCCTGTAATGTTTTAGGTCCAATTGAGCATGAACAATAGTGTTATCATCATCAATTAGATGAGTATCCTGTAAACAATGAACTGTAGATTTTTTTCTCTCGAAAAGTCAAAAACATCTTTACGCTTAGTTACATCCCTTAAACCTCTACAGTTGAGTGATGAAATCTTTAATGTTGCCATAGTGTATTGGTGTATATTAGGAATCACTATTCATTATTCTTATACTAAGAATAGTAATAATATCTTAGTTATGTATATAGCACACATGCAAGTACAAGGCATCATGATTATCTGCCATGGTTGTCTATACCAAGCTGACAAACAATAGTTTGAAAATATGTACATATACATTTACACAAATTCATACGCAACGTTTTTCCATAACCATTAGTACTAATAATAATATATATGCATACATGAAGGTAATGATGGGGGTGGGACAAACCGTTTGTATTTGTTTCTCTCTAAATTAAGGAGCATCTCCTTCATGCACAGCTCTGTCATTAGATTGGTTCTTACTTTTAGGTCAGTTTGGTATTTAGTTTACGTTTAGGCCATTCTGGTAATTAGTTTACGTTTAGGTCAGTTTGGTAATTAGTTTACGTTTAGATCAGTTTGGCAATTAGTTTATTTTTATGTCAGTTTGATAATTAGTTTACTTTTAGGTCAGTTTGGTAATTAGTTTACGTTTAGGTCAGTTTGGTAATTAGTTTACGTTTAGGTCAGTTTGGCAATTAGTTTATTTTTGTCAGTTTGATAATTAGTTTACTTTTAGGTCAGTTTGGTAATTAGTTTACGTTTAGGTCAGTTTGGTTATTAGTTTACGTTTAGGTCAGTTTGGTAATTAGTTTACTTTTAGGTCAGTTTGGTAATTAGTTTACTTTTAGGCCAGTTTAGTAATCAGTTTACTTTTCAAATGTCAACACTTTGGATTTCCACAGTGTCGACCTTGAGCGTCACTGAAGAGACATACGCCATCAAATGCGCATATGGTTTAGATTTATACACATTGTAAGTCCTGATGTTTATACATTAAGAGCAGTCTGAAATGAGAAATAGGAACAAGCGGCATAGAATTTTACAAAAATTACGCAGCTTTAAACAACATCAAAAGTGTGGTTTACTAACCCCCTAATTTGAAAAAAAAACTATCAATATGAAAATATTATTTGCTAATCGGATAATAATTCAATCAGTATTTCATTAGAATATTCAGTTTTTGTGTATATCTTCTCAAAATAGATTCCATCTAAGACACCTGAGAATCGGCGTCTTTTGGTCAAATATGCACCAAAGTGGGAGCATATTCTTAAATTTGGATATGAGAGAATGCAAGACGTAAGTAGTCTACCAAACAACAAATATAGCACAGAATAGAATACTAGTTTAACCTTGCACTCTGTCTAAAATTGATCATGAAAGGTCTACATTTGAGCATTTCATACCTATTTCGCAGTTGTATGCCTTTTTGATGCGTCTGTCATACGAACGTAAGGTGAAATTATTACAGGAAAAGCTTCCACTAAATTTGGCAGATATTCATTGAGACAAAAATACAAATAAAATCTTTCAGCAAAATTGCTTTCCGCAAAAATCACGAGGCTGGAAGTAAGGATTGAAAGCTTGATTTCTTTATTTGTAATTTATCTGAAGAGGAAATTTGTCAAAGGAGGGTATCCAATACTTTATACTCTGCCCCATCCTGTTTTCATCCCTAAGGCGATCTAGAAAAAAAATACAAACATAAAAGAGAACCACCTTCAGCCATTTTATAGGTAAAGTCGACTATATTAAAAGAACACTGAAGAAAAGACAAGAATGAGACACCATGACTGTCACTCTAATTTTCTCTCGTCTCAAATGTTTGGATGTTGATGGCATTCAATTTTCCTTCTGAACATATAACTGTATTCATTTTGGAATAATGATTTCCCACAAAACCAAAGAAAAGTAACAGTATTTTAGTTTGAAATCTGAATAGATCAATTTCATTGGATGATTTATTTCTAGGAATAACGTCTTTTGAATAGCGATTTTTGTCTACGTTTGCGTGAGAAATATAAACACAGGGCTGTGATAATGAAGAGCCGACTTTTTCTATTATTGTCTTGTTTTGTGTAATTTTCATTGATATTTTACCAAAATTACGATAAGTTACCAAGAGCATAACAATATTCTATTCATTAAAATTTTCCAACTTTTTCTTAAAACATTAAACATTACCCACAGTTGTATCAAAACAAAATGTAAAGTATTTGGGGTTTAATAGTCATACAATACACAACTTCAGTTTTCAGAATTTTTTTAATTAACATTAGATTGAGAGATTCGTTGACACAGAGTTTTATTAAGTGTACCCATGTGTGTGTAATATCATCCTGGTGAGCTCTTCTGTACGTAAGAGGTTTAGAGAGTCACTAGGCAGCAGATTGTCTCTAATTCTTAGGGATGCTCATCTATCAGACGGAAGAATTTTTCAGCAGCTTCCTTTCTCGCCGAGGGCGTCACGCGACGCGTCTAGACATGTACCAGTAACATCTGACGACAGTATCTAGGGATCGTTGCACTTCCTGCCATTCGATTTCAATTGTTTATTTAATTTACTATTTGATACCAATTAATTAAGTGATTACATCAAAGGAAGATATTTCAGGAAAATTTAAGACATCCTATTCCAGACATTGATTACTGTATTGTATACCTTGATGATATCTTGTCGTCAAAGTCTTCACAGTAACAGATCAGTGCCTCTCAAATATATTAATTAATTCATAGATAATACAAAGATCCAGCGTCAGAAATAAAAGCATCATGTCTGTTTTTATTCCATTGAATCACGATAACGGCAACTTTAATGATAAACTCTTCTTAAAATTGAAGTTCATTAGTCGCTATCTTTCCCACTCTATAATTTCGTATTGATTTAGAATTTTTACTAAAGGAATCAGATGTGTTTCATTCGAAATTATATACCAAGAGATAATTTGATGGCGAAGTTTGCCTATTTGATGGCGAAGTTTGCCTATTTTTAGAGATTTTCATACCGTTAATTGTCATCAGGTATCACGTTTCTCGTTTTCCTTTGGAAAGACGATTAGTTGTCTTGGTAATGAATAGTGTGAACATAAACCGCTACAAAAGTGAATTGTCTGAAACAAAACTGCATTGTCTGAATCAAAACTAAAATGGATTTCGTTGAACAACCTCTTATTCTGTTGCTATACCATGGAATAAAATCGCAAATTTAGAATAGTGTTCGGAAGCACATCATCCACTTGAAATTGTGTAATATATTCACACATTAATCATGTAAGATTTCCATGCATTAATCGTATAAGATATTCACACAGTAATTGTTAAAGATATTCATGTATTAATTGTTAAAGATATTCATGTATTAATTGTATACGATATTCATGCATTCATCGTATAAGATATCCATGCATTAATTCTACAAGTTATTTATGCAGTAATTGAATAAGATATTCATGCTTTAATTGTATAAGATATTCATGCACTATTTCTATATGTTAGGCACTAGATAATTACCGTGGCAATCTTAGAAGAATACGGTATGATTTGTTTCTCTATAAGGTAGCCTGGAAGACATTTACTGATTTCTGCTATATACATCAAATTTTGTTGGTATGGATTGTTATGAAGCTTCGGAAGCCAGATAATTTAACATAATTATCTTGGTTAAACTACAACAGATCAGTCTTCAAGGATAGTGGGATCATCAGTGTTTATGTTTAGTCAAAAGGGGGACAGCCCACTTACCCGAAGGCCCGATATTCCGAGGGCCCGTTTCTCCGAAGGTCCGATATTCCGAAGGCCCATTACTCCGAAGGCCCGGTACTCCGAAAATCCTAATTAACTTGTTGTCTGGGTGTTTTCAGATATGTATCAGATTACTGTACCTCAGAAGCCCCGTGGGACAATATAGATAAAACATTTATCTAAGTACATCATATTTACCTTTTCATGTACTCTAAGAGAGAAAACAATGACGCCTTCCAATAAATTTTAGTGTTTTGCATGGGAAATGGTTCAAGAAAAATGTTTAAATCCCTCATCTCGTTTGAAAAAAAATGTAGCCATTCCATACCCCTCCTGAAGGTTTATGTCTGTATTGACTTGCGCATATCAAGAAGGGAAAGCGTCTGCCTTACATTATGTCTTATGTTGGACAATGGAATTTGAATCAATTGCCACACCATAAAAACGAATTATTTCGACAAAAATGCCAGTGAAAACCACATTAGCTACTCGGACATTTAGTGCACCCCATAACCATACCATGTCGCGTAGTAAAACAAGAGCATTGCAAAGCGGAGCATATGCCCTCTGGCAGATCGGAGACTTTTAGTTTGCAGAGCACCATATTGGAGAATTGAACTTGGTTCAAGATCATGACAAACATGCGCGGATACAGAGGGGGCTACCGGGGGTCTGGACTCCCCCTGGAATCCGAAAAAAAATATTTTGGCATTTTTGGGGATGGATTTTCTTGCCGATTCCGCCCCTTCGGTCCGGCATTTGTTTTTTTTTTTATTTTCTATCATTTTTTGCAAAGTCTCCCTGGCCGCTCCCCTCCCCCTTTCTTCAAAATCAAAACAAAATATGAATTAAACAAAACATGCATTTTATAAAGGACAGGCTACCAAGTAAACAAACCCACTTACCATCGTGAGAGGTTTCCGCATATCAAGGATATAAACTTGGGTTGGATAAGAGGTGGATGGGAACATAAGCATGAAACCCTAAAATGGGGTATGGTCTTCTTCCTTGTCCATCGAAGAATCAGATCAATTGAAGTGTTTATATATTCATGAAGATATAAAAATGTACCCCTTTAATACTTACGCTCCTGTATAAAAAGAGAAGAGAGGACATTAATGCTTTCCTCGTCTTCAAAGTTTTTACTTGTCATATTTGCACAATCCTCTATTCTGTTATCATGGATAATCAACTAAACCAAGTTCTTTACTCACATACATGTGTATCATAATAGAAATCACGTATTTTTTCTCTTCTCATAATAATTGATAAATTGGAAATCGGGTAGTGTTTTGTTGAAATTCTAGGTAGAAATAATCCAAGACTTCTTATTGATGTTTAAACTCAGTGCCGATAAAAAGTCTAAACCCCCTTCCCATTCTTGCATTATTTATCAGTCCTTTTACATGATATTCATTAAAGTTTTATTAAACTTGCATTTTGAATTGCTTTATCTATATATGCAAGTCCGAAGATTTTAGAACCTTTCTAGGTTCCTACGTTTCCAGAAATATAAGGATAGAAACGGTAAATATTATAAGTCTGTCAAATAGTCTTGCCAAAATAAAATAGACTGTAGACTGGGGCAAGTGCAGGAAGGGGGGCACGTCTGATGAAATGGTAGAACGTTTACCGTTTAGAACATTGAGAGCTCTAATTACATAGCAAATCCTTATTTTTGTCGAGAAATAAAAACAATTTTCGGAGAACCCGGCCTTCGGAGTATCGGACCTTCGGAGTATTGGGCCTTCGGAGAAAAGGGCCTTCGGAATATCAGACCTTCGGAGTAACGGAGTGTAACCAGTGCCTTAGAATTGTTCATTTTATTGCACTTTGAATAACGGGTGATATCATTCATTTATTGAGCAGTTTATACAGCTCATTCCTTGATTCATTTCATAAAATGCAGCAAGATACAGAGTTCTCATACTCCATGGAATTTATTCAGTCACAGTACAGCAAGTAGTTCACTTTATAACGAGATTGTGGTGTGCATTTCCACTGACTGACCGTGGTAAGGTTAAAAAGGTTATCCTATTTAGATTAAGTAATCAGTCTGTGTTTTCTGTACCCAAAGTGATCAGTCTGTGTTTTCTGTACCCATAGTGATCAATCTGTGCATTAAGTACTAATAGTGATCAATCTGTGCATTCTGTACCCATAGTGATCAATCTGTGCATTCTGTACCCATAGTGATCAATCTGTGCATTAAGTACTAATAGTGATCAATCTGTGCTTTCTGTACCCATAGTGATCAATCTGTGCATTCTGTACCCATAGTGATCAATCTGTGCATTAAGTACTAATAGTGATCAATCTGTGTTTTCTGTACCCATAGTGATCAATCTGTGCATTAAGTACCAATAGTGATCAGTCTGTGTTTTCTGTACCCATAGTGATCAATCTGTGCATTCTGTACCCATAGTGATCAGTCTGTGTTTTCTGTACCCATAGTGATCAATCTGTGCATTACGTACTAATAGTGATCAGTCTGTGTTTTCTGTACCCATAGTGATCAATCTGTGCATTATGTACCCATAGTGATCAGTCTGTGCTTTCTGTGCCAATAGTGACCAGCCTGTGCTTTCTGTGCCCATAGTGACCAGTCTGTGCGTTCTGTACAAACAGTGATCAATCTGTTTTCTGTACCAATAGTGATTGGTCTGTACTTTCTGTACCCATAGTGATCAGTCTATGCTTTCTGTGTCCAAAGAAATAGTGATCAGCCTGTGCGTTTTCTGTACCCATAGTGATCAGTTTGTGCTTTCTGTACCCATAGTGATTAGTCTGTGCTTTCTGTACCCATAGTGATCAGTTTGTGCTTTCTGTACCCATAGTGATCAGTCTGTGCTTTCTGTACCCATAGTGATCAGTTTGTGATTTCTGTACCCATAGTGATCAGTTTGTGCTTTCTGTACCCATAGTGATCAGTTTAGATACTATATTAATATCCGTTTTTACATTATATCACAAAGCGACGTTCCGCAGATGGGTTTTGGATTATTCGATATTTTGCTTATCAGATGGACAATTAATCAAATCACAAGACAAGTTCTTTTGGTTTGGGCTAATTCCGATTGGAAGATACCGATTCACGTTGCATAATGAATGATCATAGATATTCTTAATGTTTGAAATGAGATAAAGTCCTGTACAGACTGTTTTTATTCTTAAGAAATGTCCTTTCAGTGTGTCTGTATTCATTTATTTCATTCCTTGTTTTTTCGTAATTAGAGGCCACTGAAGACCTAGTCTAACATCACAAATAATAACTCTAAAGCATGAAAAGTGTCTACTCATTAACGTATGTGCCGTGAAGATCCTTATTTTGAGAATTAAAGAACAAATACACTAAAGACGATATCATTATGATCCTGGAGTTACCAGATCAGATTCTTTATTCTCTTAAACAAATGAATACAATGTTACCGAAAAAGACATACATACATAAATCTTTAATATTAAGTAGATGTCTTGTTCAGATATATAAATCAATAAAACATACTTTTCCAGCAGATTATCAATTTTGTACCTCTCCTGGCTAAGATCGGTTGTACTAATACGAGACAGATTTATTTAGTCATTGCTCTCTGCAGGAAAAAAGGGGAAACCCGGTAAGCAGCTCAATTCAATTTCACATACAAATACCTTGACGACATCCTGCCCATAAATAATCAAAACTTTCGGAATTACCTCGGTCATATGTACACCTCTGAACATGAGGACAAAGCATAAAACAGAGAGCAAAAACATCTGCTTCACATCTGAATTTACTGTTTACTGTCTATCGATAAAAGAATGGTCAGTTACATACTTCCCTTTATGACAAACTTCCATATCACAAATTGTCCCTTCCTGAGTAGCAACGTGCCCTCTCCGCTCCCGTATGGTGTTTTATTTTTTACAACTTGCACACTATGCCAGAGCATGCTTCTTTTATGAGTGTTCTGTTCCGCGGACCTAGCGAATAAAACTAGAACTCTCCTATCGGAATAAATTCCCTCCACGGCATCAAAGTTGAATAACAGCAATTTCGTTCATAAACCTAGATCAAGATACCCTGGTAATGATACACATTTGTACCATATATTAAAACTCAAACCTTTACTGCTAAAGAGGTATAATCAATACCAAAAAAAAAAATAAATAAAACTCTAGGAAAGTTCATATCTATGTATAGCACAAAGTCCCAAAATCAAATGAATAAATTATGTCCCAAAAATGGCAAAAACACCTAAATATGTTGAAAAATGGTCCTAAAGAGATGAAAATTGGAGGTGCAAACTTTTACGATAACTAAGCTAAAAACTATATAGCTGCAATGGAATTTATTGGGAAAGTAAATGAGGACAACTCCAGACAAGGTTGTCCCAAAAATGAAAAAAAACACACACAAAAATGTTAAGAAATGGCAATGGCTTCAAAGAGATGAAAATGAGAGGCGCATATTTTTAAGTGGTTATAGAATTAAATCTATATTTCAACTGAATTCCGGACAAGGACGCGTCTATTGACACCAAACGAACGGACGGACAAGATGATTCCAATATACCCCTGCCGTTATGAAATTGTCACTGAGGAAGTTCCTTAGTCAATACAAAGATATTGTTGGACAGTATGAAGTTTTCCTTTCTAGAATGTTATATGATATTCTGGAATACTATTATAGTCAGTAACGTCCAATTACATTTATGACTTTATCACAGAACACGAGGTTATGCGACGGGCGTAATATGCCAACAGGAGACGCTCACTCCTTTCGGACACCTGGGCCAGTTGCTCGAAATTTTAACCACTGGTTAAGCTAACCAGTAGTTAAAGTTTGAGAGACAATTTAATTCATAAGATTTCCGTATAAATATCTAAATTACATTACAATGCTGGTTACATATGTAATAACCAGTACACAAACTTTGACTTTTAAAAAGTCCTCTCAATTCAAAGATATAATCAGATGAAATTTAATCATTGGTTAGCTTTACCAGTGGCGAGCAACTGGTCCCATTTGGGATTTACAATTGAGGGATCGCCAGATCCAACTTTTACCACCCCATTACGTAGTTCCATTGTGACGTCATAGTTAAATTCATGTTTGACGGGCCATTTATTTATGACGTCATAATGAACAAGTGTGCCAAAAAGTGTGATGTCGGGCATTTGACGATCACTCAATTGTTCTCACTGTGACAATCACCACCGAATTTGTAGTGCTTAACTGGATTTGAATTGCGGACATCGCATTGTACTCGGTCGAATTCATACGTCTCTTAATGTTACATGCACATTTTAAAACATTTAAAACTTATTAAAGATAAATTCAAACTGATACATCTTTAAAACTAAGCCATTAGCAAAGAGATATTGTAAATACGAATGTGCGGCTTCCTTTTAAACTATATCTAATTTAACATAACATGACATAATAGTAAGAACGGCGAATGCTTCATATACGTTAAAAGTAGTTGAGAGAGCTTCATTTACCAACTGTGTTCAGACACCTTAGACCACACCAATTTGATAAATAGTTCGTCGTACCTTTTTTTTATTTATCATAAAATATAAAATGTAAAAAGTAAATGAAGATTTTTAGGAAAAGCATTCAAAGACTTGCTCCAGTCGTTGATGTTTCCAGACATTCAAATGGTCCAGTTATAAATTGCACTGTTAGTGATGCTGCGAAACATTCATTTGATCATTTATGTTTTGAACTTCAAATATGTTTACTGTCAGTACTCAGCATAAATAATTTCTTCATGAAAATGTGCTCGTGACATTTATTTGATACAATTTTGAGGGAACAGTTTAATTGTTTTTATGAAGTACTGGGTAATCTTTAAGCACCATCAAATTCAATTTCTGATTTTATTTCTTTCCGTATTTTAACATACATGTAATGGACTTTGATAATGGATTCTGTAACAACTACATGTAAGTATGTTTCTTTCCCTTCCTTTTCAAATTTTCAAATGGCACCAACCCACTCCCAAGAAATTTCATTTTTGAACCATTTTCTTGAGAAAAAATATTCATATGGAAAAGATGGTACTGATTCATTTGTTTTGTAAATTTTACATGTATTTCATTAGTTAAGATCATATACATGTAGTTTGACTGACAGTATATACAAAATGAAAATAGTGAACTTTTTATGTTTATTGAAAAATTTCAAACATATTTCTGATAAGAAAAATTAAATTCTGTATTCTTGTGTGTTTTCTTACTTTTCTTACTCTGTGGTAGAGATAAAATTTTACAAAAAAAGAAATCTTCGGTCGACAATTCATTTTGTTTTTCGTACTTCGAAGTTGATACAATTGAATACTAAATTTAGAAATAAGAATTCATTCGTTCGTACCTGATTTTTTTAGTTCCCACCCGAAGAACTATAAATCAAATCTATGTGATCTAATTGAAAGAATTATATAAGAAAATAAACTGTACGATATTGTGAATATTCAACAAGAAAACAAATTACTTCAAAGAAAATGTTTCAAAGATTATGTATTCTCTTAGTTGGACAATTTTCATTACATCATCTAGCAAATTATTTCAACATAACGTCATTATCCTTGGACTCTGATGTTGCGATATCTCTCAAATTGCCAAATTAAAGATAGATTCATAATTTAATCCAGCACCTGTGCTTCCTTTTCAGAACATATACTGAATTCTGACAAAGACTGTAAACTTACCACTACGCTTCACGATAAATGTGATGATTTCAGTTCTCCGACAATTCACTTTTGTATGTATATACATGTATAGTAAAATTCCTTTTACAGTTGTACATGGTGTTTTTGTCTCTCGACTGATCCAGTACGGTAGGTCTTGTTCCAAGTAAGGATCCTTCCTTTACCAAGGTATACTACTGAGTGAAAAGGAAATATCACAAAGATAAGCAAAAAAAAAATACAAAATAAAAATGATTTTATAAAATATACAGTAAACTTTACGGTTTCTATGAAGATCTTGAAAGCATATGTCGGAATCCATTTTTGGACAGGATGATACCCCCATTTTTATTATAGTTCATATTACACTGTTTACTTTAAGACTGGGACCACATATTGTTCTGGATACATTTGTGACCATTCATTGAGTGTAAGGCATACTTAGTGTTGTGTATAAGCGCTTGGCTCGCGATGTGGACGACTCACCATTATGTTGAGCAGGATGGTTACCTCCTGCTTTCATGTCTTGGTATTATTGAAACATTGCTATCTGTGACATTATATATCAATCAACGAACCAACCAACTATTCATTGACTGCAGTTGCAACTATACTCTTAACACTAAACGTTATTGGATAAACTTATCTCGGCCGGACCAATTGCGATTATAGCCGGTGTAGCGTGAAATCCGCCATTACCGTAAGATTTGCCAGTGCGCATGCGCAAGCATCATCTTAACACTCCCCGTGAAATTTGCCAGGCTAGTTTAAAGTTGATATAGTTATCCATATTTATATCTATAATTGTAATTGCTCATATACATATCGATTTTCATTTATTGCTTGTACTTTGTACCATGCATAAATTTGTTATTGTATTTTCATATATATATATGTCTATAAGTTGTATGACTTTTGACTAATAAACTACTACTACTACTATATTCCTTTCAGTTACGTTAATTGTGAATCGTTTACAGAATAAAGCAATCTATTACTGATTCAATCTGAGCACTGTCACTCAATGATCTAGTATTAAAAATGTTTTTTCTTAATGAAAGGCACATGGATACCCTACTTTCACTTCGAATGTTGAGTCATCTTAGATGATACAAACGCACACAAAACGTTAATCATCTACCGCTCTATGTCCTAGTATTTTGATTGTAAAGTATTATTGAACAAGGACGGGTACATAGCGGGCTTTGTCTTATTATTCTGACTGTAAAGTGTTATTATTCAAGCACTGATACATGGCGGGTTATGTCCTATTTTTCATGTACAGGCCGTATGATATATCTATAAACAAATCCCACTGATATAAAAACAACAACAACAATATATATAATATACATGTAATTTGATATCTGTAGAAATTAAAAAAAAAGAAATATAAAATTCCACTCTTATCGCCCAATGGCAAGATTTCAGAATAAGATAAGTGTTCAGAATTTAAGTGGTAACGTAAGATGAAAAACGCTACGTCTTATCATAGTGTTCGAGTGATATTTTCATCACAGAGATTACTGTTGACGTTCCTTCTGATAAACTGATTTCTTTAGTATAATGTTACTAACCCTTGTCGATATGTCTGCTACATACAATCCCTTTTTATGTACAAACATTAATAATTAAATATATCTCAATCTGACTGCTGACATCTTCCCTTCAGTCTGTTTAACCGACTGTACTTTTCAACGTTAAAAACAGCTAATGCGATTGTTTTTCTTGTTGTTTCTGTGCAGATTATTTCAATTGTTACACAATTAGTGTAGCCATAAGGCTTATAGACTTTGTCGTCGTTTTGTGAAGGCTTACACGAGGAGGGGGTGAGTCATTCATCACTAGATCGTGAGATGATCAGAAGACCTGACGTTTATCTTGAATCATAAGAGTGCTTGTAAGCTTGATCAGATCATGTGAATGCTTCATCATTCTTTTGTATAAGCAGGTCTTCTTAGTCCCCAGGAATGCATCGCAAGTCTTCGGCTTTTCATTATAAAGAAAATGAAACCATATGAGTGAGTAGTAAACAATGGTATAGGCCGACCGCGAGGTATTTAGCTTCCATGTTGAAAATTCTACAGCCTTCTGCTTTCATCTGTTTCCATTGCTAGTTATTTTTCATTTTATTTACCGACAAACAACACCACACCATACATTTTACTAGCACGTTTTAACGAAGTACTTAATAATTATAGCATATACCATTATTAATTTAGTGTGCAACATATGAGCATTACGACAACTTATATCTCTCACAGTAAGAAATCACTTGTGGATTTTCACACATAACCAATGTCATCTGTTAACTTTTCTTTTCGTACTGATGTATCCTTTCATCAGGTCTACTTTCTATAAAAGTACTCAACACGAGAATTTCCTGGTATTTATGTATTTAATTTGAAGGCAATATTGGGCCGCGGAGGCGTACAATTAAATCTAATATTTCTCAAATTTCCAATTAATAATTATGATATATCAATTAATATTTATCCAAGAAATAAATCATTTTCAAATCAATACATAAGTGGGGGCCTCCAAACACAAATACGGGCTCGCCCCCTAACAACCAGTAGATACATTGTGTTACTGGGCCGAAAGTTAACCTGTGGCAGCAAATACCAGTACACAGGGTAATCGCATATATATTTCCGGTAACACAATATATATAGTTTTCACACAATTAATCAATTTATCAATCAATATACAACATATTTTCCAAAAGTACAATTAATGACATCAATTTATCAATCAATATACAATATATTTTCCAAAAGCTCATATGTCTGAATTTCTGTCATAATATAACAAAGTTCATTTACAATTTCTCACTAATGTCTGACAATCAAGTTGTAGATAGGGTTGCATGTACTCCAATAGGCACATCCGCGACCAGGGACATTCGTGCTCTTTCGTGGCTGGTCCTTTATGACATCAATAATCTGTATTTGTATGATTACGCCATATGGTTCACTTCTGGCACTTAAATGACGGAACGGAGAGTGCACGTAATCACTTAGTCTCTAAGTAGGGCTGATCTAAAAGCCCCCACTGTGTCCACAGTTACCACACTATCGTCCATTTCGTTCCATTCCGATATGGTACGTGGGAAGAATCCACTAGGCTGATAAAATTTTTTTAAAAATCCAATTCCTGTTCTTCGTTGTTGGACCTAAAAATGTACACAAGCAACAACAGCAGCACATATTGTTCATAAATATACTCCAAGTGCAAACACAAGTTGGGTGGGAAGGGTGGGTTAAAAACAACAATTAAGAATTTTCTCAACACCTTCAGAAAACGCACCTCTTTCTCTAAAGGATCTTTGAAAGAGTCTGAGCGTCAGGAATAGTGCCTAAAATTTAAGCGGGCACCGTTGATTCGGACCGAAGGGGAGGATAACGAAGGTTCCGCGTCGGTAAATGTGACATATTTCTAGACAAGCTATCATATATCCTATTATTTTAAAAAGAGCCGACGTAGTTCAGTAGGTAGCGTTCTTGCCGACTTACCGAGAGGTCCCGAGTTGCGTGCTTGCCTACTTATCGAAAAGTTCTGTGTAGTCCAGTGGGTAGCGTGCTTGCCGACTTACCGAGAGACCCGAGTTGCGTGCTTGTCTATTCATCGAGAAGTTCCAAGTAGTACAGCAGGTAGCGTGCATGCTACTGATCGAGGGGTCTCGCTTGGTTCAGTAGGTAGTGTGCTTGTCTCCTGACCGAGAAGTCCCAGGTAGTCCAGTAGGTGGCGTGCTTACCTATTGACAGAGAGGCTCTGAGGGAATTCAGTAGGATGCGTGCTTACCTTTTGACCGAGAGGTCCCGGGTAGTTCTGTCGTTCAGTAGATAGCATGCTTGCCTCTTGACCGAGAAATCCAGATAGTTCAGTAGGTAGCGTGCTTGTCTTCTGACCGAATAAACCCGGGTAGTTCATTTGACACCATGCTTGTCACTTGACCGGGAAACCCGAGTAACTAAGTAGGTAGCGTGCTTGCCTACTGACCGAGAGGTCCAGGGTAATTCAATAGGATGCGTGCTTGCCTCTTGACAGAGAAACCCAGATAGTTCAGTAGGTAGCATGCTGGTCTCCTGGCCGAGAGGTACTTCAGTAGTTAGCGTGCTTGCCCGAGAGATCCCGGTTGGTTAATTATGTAATGTCTTCCAGATTCTGTTCCACTAGTGACCCGTCATTTTCATGTCTTTCACAAATATTTTTAAAAATACACATTTGTTCAATTTATCTATGTTTTCATCATAGACTGATAATTTCTTTAATCCACAATTTCTTGTTGAGATTTGTATCATAAATACTGCTTTAATTATCATAGATAAGTAATACTAGCAACTACTGTAGCATCTTTTCACAAACGTTTCTGGTTAACCTCATATCATGACTATTTCACCTTCTTTCCAACTTGTCCCATCCGGGAAGACTTAACAAAGGTGAGAGTTTACAATGAATTCCAACGTAGTGCTTTATTAACCCCGTCATCTTAGAAGCCCCTTAACATCAGTTTTTCATCAACTGTCATTCTGTTATCAAGTTGCTATTTTTATTTTCATGTTTACTGTATAATCCCTTGTAATGAGTTGTTAGTGCCTTCCAGAGAAGATTATGACCACCTTACTATTCTTCTTTATATCGTTCATATACATCACGAATTCAGTGGGCACTGTTTCTTACAAAAAGGAAGAGGGGTCAGATATTCTTGATGTTTTCTCTCAAAACATTAACGTACTATGAATACCCTGTCGTCTGCTGTCAGTATATAAAAGTTTCGTTTGTTATACTTTTTTCTCCATCGGCACGAGATGCACTATAATTTAAGTAGCTCTAAGCCAATGTCTTTGGTCAAATACATAAAACATTTGTCCTAATCAGCAGAACATCAAGCTTACGTCAAACACATTTTATTTATTTTTGAAGTTAAAGAAACATCCTTTGAACGGAATCGACATTAAAAACTGTCTATATTTTACTATTGCCTACAAAATGCCATAGTGAAAATATCTCACTTTAGAATACGATACAGTTTAGTCGTATATGATTACAATGTATGCCAGTTGATTTTAAATATCACCATCTAAAATACATCTCGAAGCAAATAAAATAAATACTATTGTTGAAAACCAGCATCTCACCAAAATGTCTTTATAATGAAGCAATTACACCGCATATTTGTGTATGCAATGTATGACAGGTAAAGCGGTGGCATTGTGAAATCCTATACAACCTGTTCTACATTCTGTAGCAAACATCCGTACATATTATGCTTAATACTTTAATCTGCCTATATACATACCAGCTGTGACTGTTTGCTAAGATTGTAAATAATAGAAATATTCGTCATTTTCTGCTCGGGTTTATAAAAATTCGATCGGGCATAAACAGCTTCCATACGGGATATACTACTGGAGGCTAGAAAATATGACAGGCGACCACCTCCATTATTGCTATCTTCGAGCGTTTTGCTGACGTGTCACAAGTTTCGAGTGAAACATTGAAAGGAACTGGTGATGTGTCATAGCGTCACTAACAACAGCTAACCACGGTGGAGAATGACAAATCTCTTGAAAGTAGTACAGAAAGCAGTTGTCTGAATGAAGTGGTCATCTCATGTGTGGACTGTCACATCCATCATGAATGCCCAAAGCATTCGGCCGATACAAAAGTATTTCCACACAACACAAAAGAGATAAATGTAGATTTACTATACAAATATTCATATCGTCTCAACACGAAGTGAAAATTTCTCACTAATCATTGATAGTGATTACAGTTAAGGAGAATGCACGGCGCCATTTTGAAAATGGTGTGTTAAAAATTGAAATCTATCTCGCTTGGGCACTAAATAACCAACTCGTATCATTTTTACAGCATGTTATCTATATATGAAAAGCTTCATTTCCCAAAAATTTTGAGATTGAATTTAATGTAGATTTTGCAGTAGACCAGTGTGCACATAATGCACCTGGCTGCACAGCCACAGGCATGTGCATGCAATGTATTTTGGAAAGAGGTATCTCAATCGTCAGTTTGATGATATATCTACAAACGATTGTCCTTCGATTTTAAAAGAACTGTCACATATAGTAGATTTTCTCATTATTTCAACCCATGTAAAATGCCGATTTACAATTCACATCGGTAGAGGTGGATCATAAGATATTTCAATAAATAATTAACGAATTATAGAGTTATGGTTGACAATATTATGATATACTATGAATATTGACATAAGAAGTAAAACATACATAGAAAAATTAATCTACTATATTCGTGTGTCGTGATTATTACTGTTTATACCGCGATCCGCCCCTCATGTTAACACATGGACAGAGGCGTCCATATTTATACACGAATATTCGATGACCCCCAGCTTATAAAATTCGAATTTGTGAGTGTTCGATTAAGAATTTGAAAAATCCAACGACAATCGTTCATAGACGTATAATCAAACTAACCATTTAGATATATCATAACAAAATTTCTTGTATGCACAAAGCTGCAGCTGTGCAGTTCGGTGCACAATTTACAAACTGCTCACTTGTCAATTCAATATTTTTGAAAATTTGGGGAATTAAACATATTGGGGTATAGAAACTGGTGTGCAAAAATTGTGAAAATTGATTGACATGCATCAAAGCAGGATATATTTAAACTTCGAGCACCCCATTTTCATCGCAAATTTAAATGGCGTGTGTCCAATCCCCTTAAGCCACGTTTAAAGTAATCACTGAAGGGAAAATAGAAATGTGGTCACTTAAGGAAGGTGGCCTCTTAATTCAAGGTGATTATGTATAGACAGTTGGTAGTGAGGGGAACGGTAGTAGCTTAAGACAAATGATTGCTTAATACAGGTGGTCTTTAAGGCAAGTTTTACCGTATATAACCTATACAAACTTACAGGATACCTATTTACTAATTATGTATATCATATTTGTGATCAATGAGAAGCAGAGGCCGACATGAAGTGAAATACAATGCATCATAATTGATTCCGACATTTCCACATAATATACGTTATTGGTATATGTTTATCTGAAGATTTATAAATTAGATGATTAATGACATTTATGAAAGTGCATGATATGAATTAATAAACCATGGCGCTTCAAAGATTTATAAAGATGGTATATAGAATCTTATATAAATCAATCCAGTACACGATATCCAGAGTTATAAATAGTACAAATGGCGGGAGAAAAATAGCTTTCATTGAAGTACACGCCCTGCAGAACAAAGGAAAGTGAACATCAGGATATATTACTAGATACATTCCAGATAATTAACAAATTACCGAAAAGATTAAGTAAAAACAACAACTGTCAATTATACTTCATGACAATATCCCATACCGATGTCATCACCATATGACAAACTGATATCATGACACACATTATGACAATATGACAAATAGATGTCATGACAACAAACCAAACAGAGATAACATGAAACAAATGCACGATAAATTACAAAAATCATAGCGTTTTCATTCAGAGATTATAAAGCATATTCCTTCAGGTGTAATGTGTTTGAGTTTCCTAAAAAGATCAACGGCGAAGTTGTATCGTACCCTTACATTGGCGGATCTAGCTGCATTTGAAAGGTAATTCCACCCTTTGATGATAACATTTGGCTGGGGTGGGGAAAGGGGGATTTTCATCTTGCGGTCGTTAAATTTTGTCGAGGGAAAAAGTTCTACTTTCAAAAATGGGCCAATATCCAAATTTTATAAGGACATTGTCTGACCAAAGGATGTTTAACCCCTACCTTCTTAGTAAAGATAAAAATGGATCAGCCAGTGTTTTGGTGGGTGAGAAGTCTACATGTATCCTCGCCCTAGACATAGGCGGAAAACATTCAAAACTGCAAAACATGTCATAACATACAACAGAAAACACATAAAACAGCAAAACATGTCATAACATACAACGGAAAACACGTGATACTGCAACATGTATCATACTATAGAACAGAAAACACATGAATTAGCAAAGCATGCCATACCATAAAAACGAAAACACATGAAATAGCAACATGTCATACTAAAGAAATGAAAACACATTAAGTAACAATGTATGTCATAGCATGCAATGGAAAACACATGAAATAGCGACATGTCATACTATAAGAAAAGATAAAACAGTCGTATGACAGAAGTCACCACGGAAATGCGCCGTAAAATTGTAATAAGTTGGGGGGGGGGGGGGGGGGGGACAAAAACGAACATCACAAAAACTTTCGATTGAAGTATAGTTGCATAGTATGGTCGATTGGTATGACAGTAGTCAATCCATTTGGTGTAGTTACCTAGTTTATGGGTCCACCTTCCCACTCAACACAAAAGCAGTATAATGAAGGACACACATTTAAAAAGAAAAAGAAAACACATGAAACAGCAATACATGACATACCATAAAGCAGAGAACACATAAAACGGCATCACATGTCATATCATAGAGCAAAGAACACATGAAACGGCATCACATGTCATACCATAGAGCAGGGAACACAAGAAACGGCATCACATGTCATACCATAAAGCAGGGAACACATGAAACGGCATCACATGTCATACCATAGAGCAGGGAACACAAGAAACGGCATCACGTGTCATACCATAAAGCAGAGAACACATGAAATGGCATCACATGTCATATCATAGAGCAGAGAACACATGAAACGGCATCACATATCATACCATAGAGCAGGGAACACAAGAAACGGCATCACGTGTCATACCATAAAGCAGAGAACACATGAAACGGCATCACATGTCATATCATAAAGCAGAGAACACATGAAACGGCATCATATGTCATACCATAGAGCAGAGAACACAAGAAACGGCATCACATGTCATACCATAGAGCAGGGAACACATGAAACGGCATCACATGTCATACCATAGAGCAGGGAACACAAGAAACGGCATCACATGTCATACTATAAAGCAGAGAACACATGAAACGGCATCACATGTCATACCATAGAGCAGAGAACACATGAAACGGCATCACATGTCATACCATAGAGCGGAGAACACATGAAACGGTAATACATGTCATACTATAGAAAAGAAAACATACAGCAGAGCAACACCTGCCATACTATAGGTCGGAAAACACAAGAAACGACAAAATGTCATGACGTAGAGAAGTAAACACATGAAATAGAATAGAAAACATAAAATAAAACACCAGCACATGTTCTACTGTAGAACAGATATCACATGAAACAGCAAAACATGCTATACTATTAAATGAAAAATGCATGAAACAGCAACACGTTTCATATTATAAACAGAATCGAATGGAAGAGCAACGCTCGTCATATTATAGACCAGAAAACTAACATGTTAACATGATATCTCATATTCAAAGAAACATTATCCCTGTCAGTCTCTGGTGAAAATGGTCGCTATCATAATTAGCGGTATATGTTCATGGTATTATCTGCAAAAAAGTTTAAAACCTCTGCCGGGGTTTACCTATGAATGACCCTCGATTTAAAAATACTTCACTTGACTAATGTATTGTCCTTGAAATAGTAAAATCTTCCTTTGATCAACCTGAAAATAAAAATCAACATGAGTTGTTTTAGGAATTAAAGAGAAATTACTGATTTGTTTTATTTCTTGGTGTCTCGTGTGCTTCATTTTAATATCATGTTTCGCTAAATATTTGGCCTAGGTTTTCTTAATTAGTTTAACTTTTATCTACATACGTTGTCTATGACTTTCCTCATATTGTTCTCAATTTCCCTTTGTATTCTGCTATAAAATCTAATCAATGCTGAATACTGGTAACACGTGCATTTTGGATGACTGCTGAGGGAAAACAAAGATACATATTCGGTCAATACAAACAATGTAGACTGATCAAAATTACCACAAGTTATATGTGGTTTGCTGGTAGTCGAATCATTAAATAATAACAACATATATCAAATGATTTGTAATTGTTCTATCGCGATAAAGTATAAAACCCTTGGGTTGAAATCGTTTCTACGGTTTTCACGTCATTTTTGGCTTCTGGTTTTTTTTTTTTTTTGGGGGGGGGGGGGGGGTTTATTTGTTTGGGGTTTTTTTTTGTTTTTTTTTATTCGATTTCTTTCCGTAATAAGATTTTCAAGAAAATGTAAAATGAATGAATGAATAAATAAATATTTCAGATAAAAATATGTTTACAAAATATTTTAAATATCCTCTGTGCCTAGGATCCAATTTTAAAAGATTCTGTTTATTGTTATTAGTGAATAGTTTTATTTGCGATTCATTATCAATTAATCAAAATTTAAAAACTTTTTTACAAATTACAATTCGACTTAATCTGAAGTGTGATGAAGAAATAAAAAAAACCCAGTTAAGTGATTAATTGTTCTAAGCATTAAGTATTGATTTACCACCGTTTGGTGCGGACAACTTCAGTACAATTATAATTTATTGATGAGTTAATTAATAAGTGTATTTTATAGCTGAATTGTATTGTTTTTAAAGTTATTGTCTAATTTGCATAACGTAAATTCAATCGAATTCTGTGAGAAAAAAAACCCCAAAGAGACAAAATCAAATAAGATATTTACACATTCCAATCAATATTATTTTGATTACTTTATACCAAAAATAATTAGAAATTTGATTTACTGATCAATTATCCACGGCAACCTCCCTTATAAGGTGACGTCATCTGCCTGATGCATGCCACAGAATGTATGCCTTTGCACCGCAGGACGCACCCGAGCCAGTGAGGGATCATTTACAAAATGTACCTGCCATGCCTACCGTGACATGCCTACCGTGACATGGAACCTCGGTTTTCACTCGCTCATCCGAAAGACTGGATACCAACATACTTAAAGTGGGAGTTGACCCTCTCGATCACGAGCACCTCATTCATTAAGGTAACATGCTCTTGAAATTCTGAAACAATAAAAATATGATAAATGTTTATAATGTGACACAATGGGTTATTCATTTGCGTAACTATTCGTACCATATCTAAACGTAAGTGCTTTTGTACGAGTTTCATTCTTTTTTGTTTGTTTGTTTTTAACTTACCTAATCTGAAGTCTCAAGTGATCCATTGTGATGGCGCATTGTCCGCCTTCTGTCGTCCGTCATTCGTAAAATTTCACATTTTCCACATTCTCCTATACGGCTTGGCAGATTTTCATCAAACTTCTTCCTTTTTAGCAGCAAACGGCGACCACAGTGCTTGGATAAGCGTCTGAATCGATCCGAGATCAAACATGTGTAATCTGGGTTAAATGAATGTAACTCGGTGCTTTAGGGGTCAAAGCAATTAAAATTATTGAATGGTGTGTTTGTTGTCAATTATAATTATTAAATATAACATAAACATATATTTCAATAATAATAATCGAGTGCACCTAATTTGGTGCAATATTTTAGATGTACCCAGTGTCTACATATGTCACATGTGATGGTGTTTTGGTGTTCCATAATGATGTAAGGTTCAAGTTTTTCTTTCTTTCTGTTCTTTTCATTTTTAAAATCGAAAAAAAAGTATTTTTGACTTTAGGTTTTTGAATTTAGTTTTGATGGACTTCTCCTTCGGGACTCACTGAAAGGTTTTCATAAAACTTGGTGGGTATGAAGTATTCGAGGTCCCCTACAAATGTTGTGTTCGACCAGATTTGTCAATGTGTGGATCCAGGGAAGGTCAACTTAAACCCAAAATGGTACCGTTATTTGACTTCTTCAGACCAGCTGCATAGATCTTCTATCGGGATGACATCACATTTTTTACGCTTCTTCATTTCATTTATTTATTATTGTATTTTTTAATTTATTATTTTCGTATATTTTCAGGTTTTCAGATTTTCTTCTCTATTATCCTTCTATATATTGCTTATTATGTATTGATTTGGGGTATCTTTACTAATTTTATTGTAAAAAAATGTAATTGGAAAGATACAGAATACAAAGTAAAATGACTTTTGTAATATTCTTTAGAATTAGAAAAAGGGATGGTATACTCTTATCATATAAGGACGAACTTTGATTGAAGTCAGAAGTAATGGAATTATTTTGTTTAAACTTGTAGGGGTTAAGTACTCAATATTTCCTACAAATGTTGCTGTTTTCGATCAGATCTATCATAAGGGTGGAACCTGATCTAGATGCCATGGGCCCCAGAGAATATCCTCATTTAATAAAGTTAACATCTTCAGACTAGCTGTATAGATCATCAGACCGTGTACATCAGAGTGATCTAGAAGGTTGTATCAAGAAGATCAAAAAGTGTTATTGTTTTCACTTCCCTTCTAAAACAATTCTTTAAAGTTTACATTTATTAAGCCTTTTTGGAGATTTTTATGCCATTTTATTGATTAATACAATACAGAGAAGCATTAAAGCATTTATTTGCAAATATTCATTAAAAAACTCTATTTAAGAGGATTTGAAAATATCATATAATAATTTTGTTTTCTGGATTTATTATGTTTTCTGCTATATTTGTTATAGGCCAGTTTTGGCGTGCTGAGGGTTAGCGATTCAAACCCTGCTGAAAGCAAAATATTTTCTATTTCATTTTACACCATATCTTAGTAAGCCTTTTTGTGTCATTTGATGTATAAATAGAAACCATAACGCATTTATTTGCCAGCACATTAGAAAATAACTGTTTGAATGCTTATTTGAACGTTTCTTATCAAATTTGAATTTTCTGGGTTATTATGACTTTTTTCTCATTTCGATAAAGACCAGTTCTGCCACGCTGAAGGGAAGGGGCTCAAACCCCGTTGAAGGCATTTTTTTTTTCATTTTACATCAAAACAAGATTTTCAATATTATCTAAGAGTAAAAAATAGAGGAAAAATTATGACTTAATCATTTTCACATTTGTATCATTTTTTTGATTTAATCAGTGTAGAGAATATACATGTATGTATCTGCACATTTCTTCAAACTGTCAGTTAGTTGTATGTAAATGAGCAAATTGTGCTCACATGAGCGATATAGACCCAAGTAGCCCTCTTGTTTCTTTGTTGTTATTTGGGGTGTCGTTGTTGATGTATGTCTAATTGTTTGTTGTTTTGATTCGTTTTGGAAATGTTTAAAGATTTTTAATTAAAGTTTTTTGTGTTGCAGCACCTATCAGACAGATAGAAAATAAATTCTGATTGGAGCAGCAAACCCATTCCAATCATGTTATTTTCTCCATTACCTATCATTGGCCATAGTGACTAAGTCACTGATTTAACTCGTTAAAGTTTTCCATCTGAGGGGTTTAGTGGGAAGCATGTTGTGAGGATCACTGATCAGCATGAAGACTCACTGGTTTGTACTTCGCCGTGACAATTGAATTTTCACATTGTATCCCTACCTAACAGACAAGGCACCTTATCCACGTTGTCCAGCAGAGAAGTTAACTGTTGACCCATTCGGAAGTAGTCCGACTCCCATTCTCTTGAAGTCGGCGTGGCCCAATGGATGAGGTGCTCGGCTTCTGACCGAAAGATCCCCGGTTCGATTTCCGAAGTGCGCACAAAGGTGTTCTGTCTTTCAGATGAGACAGTAAAAACCGATTATTGCACTGATAGTGGCGGCACCTGTCTCGTGCATTGCTTCATAGTTTTGTCTGTGATACGGACCCAACCGAGGCAGTGAGGGATTTTTATGTACCAACTTATACCGTGATAGGGAGACTCAGTTTACATCATAACCTGTGGACTCGGTTTATACCGTGACACGTGGCCTCGGTTTATACTGTGGCGCGGGGCCTCGGTTTATACCGTGACACGGGGCCTCGGTTTATACTGTGACATGGGGCCTCAGTTTATACTGTCTCATTCGAAGGACAGAAAGGGAAGCATAATATTTCAACTTAGAAAATCCGATTCGGTATGTAGAGCAGGTAGCATGATTATACATTATTACAATTCCTTGCCATATTGTCAATGAACATTTAACCTATCATGTCACAACTTGGTCTGTGATGCGTGCATTCACGTGTCGATGCCATTCTCTGCCTATTATTACATTCCTGGCATACAAACACCGGATGGGATTATTGGATTCATACTGTGATTATTGTGAACGATATTCAAGGTTACTATAGGAAATATGTAACAAAATAATAATGATGTATTTAACGGTCTCTTTTATGTAACCATGCCAACTACCGATATCGTTCATCGGTTCCATTTCATTCTTTAAAGAACTTATTATTGTATTTTGTCTATATTAAAAGTGTCATTCTTTAAACGCTTATTCACGATTCGATCTTTATAAGTACTGTGTCATCCTTTGTTTTATTAAGTAATCATGTTGAACTAAGTATGCGACCATAAGTATGTGACAATATCTATGTTACCATAAGTATGTTACCATAAGTAAATTACCATAAGTATGCGACCATAAGTATGTTACCATAAGTATGTGACCATATCTATGTTACCATAAGTATGCGACAATAAGTATGTTACCATAAGTATGTTACCATAAGTATGCGACCATAAGTATGTTACCATAAGTATGTGACCATATCTATGTTACCATAAGTATGCCACCATAAGTATGTTACCATAAGTATGCCACCATAAGTATGTTACCATAAGTATGCCACCATAAGTATGTTACCATAAGTATGTGACCATATCTATGTTACCATAAGTATGTTACCATAAGTATGCGACCATAAGTATGTCACCGTAAGTATGTTACCATAAGTATGCGACCATAAGTATGTTACCATAAGTATGCGACCATAAGTATGTTACTATAAGTATGTTACCATAAGTATGCGACTATAAGTATGTTACCATAAGCATCTCTGTTAATTGGAATATATCACATCTTATATGGAATCTTTCAAAACTGAAAATAATCTACAAGTACTTAAAAATTACATGTATATAAGGAGATATGCCATGTCTTACAATATATATATTTGATGGCCACATTCATATTATATTCGGGGTCCGTGAATGTCCATCGTGGGGCATTGTTTTTAAATGCCACATATTCATATATATTCAAATGTCTAGGGGCCATGAATGTCCACAGTAGAATGTTGTTTAAGGTGTTACTTTCATATAATATCCGGGGACCATGAATGTCCACTCTGTTGCGTTGTTTTTGAGTGCCATAGTCACATAATATCCGGGGACCTCCAAGGCGTTGTTTGTTTGGGGGTTTTTTAGTGCTACATTCACATAATATCAGGGAAACACGAATGTCCATTCTAGGTTGTTGTTTTAAGTGCACAATCACATTGTCCGAGATCCATGAATGTCACCGCGGTCTATTGTTTTTGAGAACCAAAGTCACATAATATCCGAGGGCCATTAATGTCCACTCTAGGCGCTGTTTTTGAGTGTCATAGTCACATTATATAGGGTGACCATGAATGCTCACTCTGCCGTTGTTTTAGTGCCATATCCACGTTATATTCAGGGTCTGTGAATAGGTGTGTGTGTAGGTGTGTGTGTGTGTGTGTGTGTGTGTGTGTGTGTTTGTTTTTTCGGGGGGGTTTGTGGTTTTTTGTTATAGTGCTACAGTCACATACCATTCGGATGTTCTTCAATGTTCAAATATTGTTTGTGTCACACTCACATAACACCTGGTGTCCATGAATGTCCACTGTGGTGCGCTGCTGTGAGTACCACAAGCACACAACATCCGGGGTCCATGAATGTCCACCGTGGTGCATTGCTGTGAGTACCACAATCACACAACATCCGGGGTCCATGAATGTCCACCATATTGCGTTCTTTGTGAGTACCACAGTCACATAACATCCGGGGTCCATGAATATCCACTGTGGTGCGTTGTTTGTGAGTACCATAGGCACATAACATCCGGGGGTCCATGAATAGCCATTGTAGTGCTTTGTTTGTGAGTACCACAGTCATATAACATTCGGGGTCCATGAATGTCCACCATACTGCGTTGTTTTTGTATGCCACATTCGCATAGCACCTGTAACCTTCGTATTACAGATATTTTGACTAACATTTTAACTTTCAATCAAATCTTATTTGTATATAGATGCTCTTTTCTACAGCTAGGGGATTTTACCATTCTCATGTTGCACAATCTTTAGTAACTTTATCGTTCAAGAAACCATGTAAGTGCAGTTGACTACCTACTATTATAGAATCTGAGTTGCGACAGCTGTAGATTCAACCTTACTTTGTCAAATAAGATGCCTCTTTGAATCCAGAGCAACGTTTAGCCCTTTCGGCCACAAACAATTCTGAATGCAAACCAAATATACATTTCCATTTTACATGTGTGTTAACGTTTCTGAAACTATTGCATAAATAAAATGTGCAAAGATTTCTATTATAAAACCTTCAATAGGATTGTTGATTAAAATATAGAGCTACAAAAGTTGCTGAAACAAAAATACCAAGTCTTCTATACGGAAACGTTTATGGACCCCCTTATTTTGTGAAAACAAGTATGATATATAAGTAAAAGTAGTACTTATTATAAGAGGGATATATTTCGCCAGTAATTCTTATTATTCGTCACATATACATGCCGGTTTTTAATGAAGTTTTGCTTTGAAAATAAATATATCCATAAAACGTCACACAATAAATTACTAATAAAGCAACCATTTTTCATTGTATATAACTTAGATAAATGAGTAATATAAATAATATAAAATTTTATAGTTGACTATTTATATTTTTCAAAAATAAAATGGCATTCTTTGGATCTTTGTATTTTGTAAATGAATAAATCTTGATAATTGTGTTCCCTTAAGGAAAATAGGCTATATAGTAGCTCTTCCCTCTTTTTAAGCCCTTGTAGACAAGTTAGACAGTAGCTTTTCTTCTGACATGGCTGTCTAAGGTCACGATCCTAAGGTCAAGTTCACAATCAACAAGTGGTCAAAATTAGGGTGAGGCCCAGAATTATTGGTTCTAGATAATATTAGTAAATACACATTCTTGTTGTCCATGACCTAAGAGTGTCTTGATCTTGAAACAAAGTCTTTACTTTAAGGTCAAGGTCATAGTGCAGATATAGTTGTAATTTGTCGTCCAGGCCATAATTTCATACTGCCTAGTCAGAATTGAATAATATTCGATATGATACAGATTACCAAAAGATGTACAAAGGCACAGATTAAAAAATTAAGACACACATACAGGTAGTAAAAATTTATGTGCAGCCCATAACTTTTTAACAACTTAACAAGTGTTGTCCTTGACCACTGGATGTCATGGCTTTGAAGTAAGCCCTAAAGGTCATACTAAGCATGTCATCACTCGGTTAGTTTGATTAGTTATCTACCAAAGTCAAAGTCACAGTGCATGTCATGGTCAAAATTGTGTCTGGATCATAACACGAAGTGTTACTCTGTTATCATCGGCGTTCTGGGCGCCGGCATATCGAATTTTTGCGAATGATCCCATCGCTCAAGCATTCCTACACTAAGGAAATAGGTCCATAGTGATGTGCATTAAATATGCATATGTTCATGAAAAATTTATACCGTTTGTATGTTAAGAACTACATATTCATCAAATTATTTAGGAACATGTATGGAAAGTTAATAGCAGAGCAGAACAAACATGATGATTATTTTTTAGACTTACTGGCATGTAACCTATGTTTTCATTCAGTTGTTGATTACTACGCACTGATCACACATTTTCGAGTTACAGGACATGTCGTGCAATAATCTTTCATTTCAAAATTTCGACGCGTTATACATTTATAAATTGTTTCAGATATAATGATCCATAGTTTAAATGTTACCTGATCTAATAAATCTGTATTGCTCAAGATATAAGTACTTTCAAATTATGCATTTTCAGGTCTGTATGCATGTGTTCAGTATTTTTGATACATTTTTATATGAGGATTTTACATTTTATATGATTTACAACATAACATTTTATGTACATTGTGATTGCATCTAACAAGTCTAAAAATATTTTATTAAATTTTTTATTTATTCATTTTTTATTTTTTATTTATTTATTTATTTATTTATTTATTTATTTATTTATTTATTTATTTATTTATTTATTATTTATTTATTTACTTATTTATTTATTTATTTATTTATTTATTTATTTTTGTTAAGATAAGTTATTAACATATATATTTAATTTTAGGGTATTATGAATATTTTATTGTCATGGATGTGAACTAATAATTCTGGTTTTCGATAAAAGTAACTCCATCGTAGATCAAGTACTTGTGACAAAAAACCAATTAGATTGTGCATTGATAAACATTGAATAGATTTGGGTTTTTTCAAATTTACAGGGACAGACTAAATAATGAAAGAGACTTCGTCGTGTATTAAATCATGACGACATTGTATGCCGACAATTACACAAGTTGCCGGTGTTATATAGAGTAGTTTTCCCCCTAACCATTCCCCCTCCCCGGAAAAATGTCTATGTAGCAATTTCCCCCAGCCACCCTACCCGGAAATATCGCCATATAGTAATCTTTCCCCCGGTGGGCTATATAGCCAGTTTTACCCCCTCTTATAACAATTTTCTTTTCACACATAATTCAGATCAGCTCGTTACTTTATTAACGATAAAAAAGAGATTTCTGTTTAAAATAGAGACATCTCAATTTTTGATAGAGAGATATCTCCATTGAATTTAGAGATATCTCATTTCTTAAATACAAATTTCTTCAATTTTAATCTCTTTTCCAAATACAGATGTATATATTTAGATTAGGTATATAGATGTATGAAAGCCGGCGTGGCCTAGTGGCATCACGCTCGCCTTCTGATCGGGAGGCCGGGGTTCAAGTCCCGCTCTGGTCATGCCGGTGTCCTGTCTTTCGGATGAGACAGTAAAAACCGAGGCCCCGTGTCGCGGTATGCATGACACGTTAAAGATCCCTCACTGCTTCGGACGGGTCCGTTGCAAAGGCCAGAATTTGTATGCCCCGCATCAGGCAGATGCCGTCACCATATACGTGAAATTTTCGTGGTGTTTTGTTAAACAAAAATCAATCAATCAATCAATATAGATTTATCAAGGGAAAATGCAGGTCGACTTTGAAGATGGGTGTGGACCGGTAATTTTTGACAGAGTTATTGCCCTTGAACATAAAACTTTCTTTAAAATGATAGTTTCCGCTCATTTTCTCTTTGAAAGTTTTATTTAGAATAGAGATATATCTACTAGAATTTTATTCGAGATATCTTTATTTAATCCGAGAAATCTCTGTATATACTTGCGGAAAAAAGAAACAGAATTTTGGTTTTATGTCCCGGAATGATATTATATTCGGGGGAATCTAGTTTTGACTTGTGTGTGACTCTGATTCTGTGGCAAAACCATTTGCTATATCGTTTGTACCAAAAGGTGTAAGGCTTTGAACCTTTGCATATAAATCCCTCGTGATGAGACCTTTCATTTGGGACCATGACTTTTGACTTAGTGACCTTGACCTTGGAGCTTGACCTACTCTTCAAAAACTTTAACCTTGGCTATATCTTTTGTGCTAAAAGGTGTACGGCTTTGTAATTTCACATATATATTCTTTGTGGTGAGACTTATCATTTGTGACCTTGACCTTGGAGTTTGACCTACTTTTTAAAAACTTTAACATTGACTTTAACCGTTACAGGCAGGGATTTCAAATTTTGCGTGTACTCCTTGTAATGTGCCTAATCGGTTTCGTTTGGACCATTGGAAACGTGCTATTCAATGACGAGTCTCGCTTCACGCTCGGTCAGATGGACAACAACGTGTCTATCGACGTCGTGGTGAGCGATATTCTGATGCTTGCTTAGTGGACAGCGACATATTGGGGTGGGAGTGTCTGTTAGGGTATGGACAGGGATATCTCACGGCGTGGAAACACCTCTCATGGCATTCTTACAACAATAAGATATCGGGATCTGGTTTTGGGACCACATGCCCTTCCTCTAACCCATCAATGTAACTTAACGTTGCAGCAGGACAACGCGGAGCTCCTTGTTGCTATGATTTGTAGTGACTTTCCGACTCACAACACCCTACGTCCTGATTGGCCACCATACATCCCAGACTTGTTGCCAATCATTCCATGTAGCGGATGCAAAGGAGAAGTCGAAATTGCATCAGCCAATCAGAGTCCTTGGCGGTCACATTTGTTGAGGGATCGGAATGAAAATTACATATCTGGTAGAAATTCTACCACTACAACTAGAATGAATGACATGTCATGAAAGACATGTATCTGCAAATAAACGACAATTTTAACAATGAAGTAATAGGAGAAAATACCACACTAAATGCATAAATGGTAAGTACTCTAAGAATCTCCATTTCCGTTGGTTTTGGAGTTAAAATATGCAGGTGATGTCAACGTAAGTAAACACCGCCCACTGACCTCGGAACTTGTAATATCCGGAAAAGTAAAACCGTCGAAAATAGGAGAACGGTGAATACTGCTGACGGCATGATATTTGATTGATGCAATAAGACGAACGTGTATTATTTCCAAACCGTTACGTAATGGGGGAAAACTACTATGGGGGAAAGACTATATAGCAGTTTTCCGCCATGGGGGAAAAAACTATATAACCATTTTTCGGGGGAGGGGGGGGGGGGGAGAAACCAACCTCTCTCTCTCACACACAAACTAATCCCCATAATACAAGCACATTGGTATTACAACAGACAACCATAACACAACACAAACTAAACCCCGTATTCTAATGCATTCTGTTTGTAACACGCGATCTCATTGGTATTCACGATACCACTGTAGTTTTTTATATGACGTCACGGTACTCTGCAGTTTCCGATTTGTGACGTCACGATACCCTACAGTTCTTGATATGACTGTAATTAGCGACTTAGCTTAGAAAACCATAACTCTGTGCCTCTAGTTTTAATTATTTTTGTCAAATGCATTATAATGGGAATGGAATAACGCCTCGCAGTGAAACTCAACTTCTGACAGGGTATTCGCCGATATCCTGTCAGTTTTTGTAAAACACCCGCATGGTAACCCCTAAATACAAACACATAGGTATTATAACAGGACAACTATAACACAACACAAACTAGACCCCGTAATACAAACACATAACTATTACAACAGAACATCTTTAACACAACACAAACTAAACCCCGTAATACAAACACATAATTATTACAACAGAACATCTATAACAACGCAAACTAGACCCCGTAATACAAACACATAGGTATTACAACAGAACATCTATAACACAACACAAACTAGACCCCGTAATACAAACACATAGGTATTACAACAGAACATCTATAACACAACACAAACTAGACCCCGTAATACAAACACATAGGTATTACAACAGAACATTTATAACACAACACAAACTAGATCCCGTAATACAAACACATAGGTATTACAACAGGACATCTATAACACAACACAAACTAGATCCCGTAATACAAACACATAGGTATTACAACAGAACATCTATAACACAACACATCACAAACTAGACCCCGTAATACAAACACATAACTATTACAACAGGACATCTTTAACACAACACAAACTAGACCCCGTAATACAAACACATAATTATTACAACAGAACATCTTTAACACAACACAAAGTAGACCCCGTAATACAAACACATAGATATTACAACAGAACATTTATAACACAACACAAACTAAACCCGGTAATACAAACACATAGGTAATACAACAGAACATCTATAACACAACACAAAGTAGACCCCGTAATACAAACACATAGGTATTACAACAGAACATTTATAACACAACACAAACTAGACCCTGTACTACAAACACATAACTATTACAACAAAACATCTATAACAGAAAACAACACAAACTAGACCCGGTAATACAAACACATACGTATTACAGCAGAACACAACACAAACTAGACCCCGTAATACAAACACATAGGTTTTTACAACAGGACATCTATAACAGAAAACAACACAAACTAGACCTGGTAATACAAACACATAACTATTACAACAGAACATCTATAACACAACACAAACTAAACCCCGTAATACAAACACATAGGTATTACAACAAAACATTTATAACACAACACAAACTAGACCCCTTAATACAAACACGTAACTATTACAACAGAACATCTTTAACACAACACAAAGTAGACCCCGTAATACAAACACATAGGTATTACAACAGAACATTTATAACACAACACAAAGTAGACCCCGTAATACAAACACATAGATATTACAACAGAACATTTATAACACAACACAAACTAGATCCCGTAATACAAACACATAGGTAATACAACAGAACATCTATAACACAACACAAACTAGACCCGGTAATACAAACACCTAGGTATTACAACAGAACATCTATAACACAACACAAACTAGACCCCGTAATACAAACACATAGGTATTACAACAGAACATTTATAACACAACACAAACTAGACCCTGTAATACAAACACATAACTATTACAACAAAACATCTATAACAGAATACAACAGAAACTAGACCCGGTAATACAAACACATAGGTACTACAACAGAAAATCTATAACACAACACAAACTAGACCCCGTAATACAAACACATAGGTATTACAACAGAACATCTATAACAGAAAACAACATAAACTAGACCCGGTAATACAAACACATATGTATTACAGCAGAACATCTATAACACAACACAAAGTAGACCCCGTAATACAAACACATAGGTTTTTACAACAGGACATCTATAACAGAAAACAACACAAACTAGAACCGGTAATTCAAACACATAACTATTACAACAGAACATCTATAACACAACACAAACTAGACCCCGTAATACAAACACATAGGTATTACAACAGAACATTTATAACACAACACAAACTAGACCCCGTAATACAAACACATAGGTATTACAACAGAACATCTATAACACAACACAAACTAGACCCCGTAATACAAACACATAGGTATTACAACAGAACATTTATAACACAACACAAACTAGATCCCGTAATACAAACACATAGGTATTACAACAGGACATCTATAACACAACACAAACTAGACCCGGTAATACAAACACATAGGTATTACAACAGAACATCTATAACACAACACAAACTAGACCCCGTAATACAAACACATAATTATTACAACAGAACATTTATAACACAACACAAACTAGACCCCGTAATACAAACACATAACTATTACAACAGGACATCTATAGCACAACACAAACTAGATTCCGTAATACAAACACCTAGGTATTACAATAGGACATCTATAACACAACACAAACTAGATCCCGTAATACAAACACATAGGTATTACAGCAGGACATCTATAACACAACACAAACTAGACCCCGTAATACAAAGACTTCTTCAAGTTGGTTTTTCAGTATTTTTTTTTTCTTTTATGCCTAGATATTACAAACTATTAACAACAATACATTATTTTATGTTAGTATAGTATAGTTGTTATTTTTTTACCAAAAGTAAAATAACTTGTATATATGTATACATGAAACATACAAAATATGATTAATACAATACACATATAGCATGCACACGAAAGGTAATACAAATTGATAATGTATACAAAAAGTACTCATTGCCATATGCCTCAATTGTAGAGACATTCTTCTGCAGACAATTCACAAAAGTTCTAACGAAATTTCTATAGATATTTCTTAATTTCTACCTGTATAGAATATGACTTTAAACTTCAATATGCAAAACATGAAATATTTTGTTTATGATTTTGGTTGAAAAATATCTTAAATTTAATTATTTCCTATTCAGGTTCTCCCTTTCGCAAAATCTGGAAATGAAAATAACGAAAACTACTTGAAAAATTTCTTATGAACCTGTCACTTTGGGATTTTTTTGAGCCATTGCATGAGGAACGACCTTCATTTCAATGCAACACGCTGACAAACGTGGGGGTTTGTCCCGAAAACTCAATATGCAGTTATGTTCACAACGCACACAGAACGTCCGTGTAACGCATAAACAACGTTCGCCCGACGATGACAGCGTGTGCCCAACGCATAGATATTGTTCAAACTATTTTCCATTTATCTGTTAATGTTCTCTTAACGCGTAACCAGCGACTCCACAACGTTTGTCTAACGACTTGACAACGAACTACAACGTGCGAATAACTAATGGCCCTGTCACACTGGGATCTTTTTAGCCAACGCACGAGGAACGACCTTCATTTCAATGCAACATGCTGGAAACGTTGGTGTTAGTCCCGAAAACTAAATATGCAGTAATGTTCTCAACGCACACAGAACGTCCGTATAACACATAAACAACGTTCGCCCGACGATGACAGCGTGTGCCCAACGCATAGATATTGTTCAAACTATTTTTCAATTCATCTGTTAATGATCTCATAACGCGTAACCAGCGACTTCACAACGTTTGTCTTACGACTTGACAACGACCTACAACGTGCGAATAACTTATCGATATTGAATCAAAAATGAGGCGGGATCCTCTGTTTTAAGTTCGACCATGAATTGATCGTAGATTCCAAACTCCTGTCTCCTGGTAATCCACTTTCTCACCCAGCGTCTCCTACACTTAATTCTTGTGTTTCTCATAATATACAAAGGTAAATCCATGATACAGTTTTGATGATATAAAATGGCTTGTTTTACGTACCTCAGAGAAAAATCAGGTTCCACCATTTTAAAAACATGCAGTACTAATATAGCAAACCTTAATTTGTAGAAAATATTTCGTTCACCTAAAAGTTAAAAGTCATTTAATATCAACAATACGTTAAGGTCGTTCTCAAGACGTTAGGTACACGCCAAAGTCGTTACGTTGTCGTTAGGCGCACGTTAAGGACATTGCAAAACGCTAGACTATCGCTACATGGTCATATGGTCGTTGTGTACGCGTTAGGCATGCGCTCGCTTATCGTTACACAGTCGTTGGAATTATGGGCGACCTCGCAACGTGTTTATAAACGTATGGGCGACTACAGAGCGCACAGTAACGCATGTCTAGCGTGTGCCGAGCGACCTCATAACAACTACATAACTTACATTTGGACGCTGGGCAGTCGTCGGAAGTTTTGTGCATGCACAAAATTTACCGGCGATCACAACGCATGCCAACGTCCTCCGACGTTCAAGAAACGACAAGAAAGCGACCACACAGTGATCACAACACTTACATCAACGTTTGTCGACGTGTTGCAAAATTAGCTTGTTCGTTCCATGCGTTGGCCCCAAAATCCAGGTGTGACAGGGCCTTTTGTTAAATGACCTGTTGTTATCTAACTCACAATCTGTTCCTCTTATCTTTATTACATTATTACATGTGTATGTTCACATTATTTCTCCCAGGGGAAGTCGATATATAATCATATTTTAACATATTCTACATAACGTCTTGTCTTACTGTTAGTATTAATAGAATGCCTTTTTTCATTTTAATACTTATCATGTTCTTCCATGCTTTCTTCTCCCTTATACTGAAAGCTGTACTTCCCAATAAAGTCCGTCTGTAGTTAGTTTGTCTTGATGTCGGCTGTATTATTATTAATCCTTTGTATATGATTTCTGTGCCTTTTCCATATACCGATTTAGACTCAGACTGGGGTTTCATTCTACCATACAATTTACCTAGATTTAAAACGGAAATATCATAGCAAACCGACAGGAGACTTTTACTGTAAGTGTCCTTGACCTTTGATGATTCGTGTGTCCACTAACTGTATTTACCTTTCTAGACATGTGTGATATAGACAGATCGATTGTCATATTTGAGCAAATATGCGCATTGGTTTGCAAAATGTTGTTTCAGTTTTGTTGCCTTACAGATTCGGATAAAGTATCTGTCTTCTTTGTCGATTTATGTAAAAGTACAACTTTTATATAAACTTTATCGTGTTGAGGAAGCGTAATATTCATATCTAGTACCACTAAGTGTTGATTTCAATTCGAATTGTCACAATTTGTATTTCCTGGAAATATTCTTTCAAAAACGCATTGTAGTGATTCTTTATTTGCTTTGAGCCATCCGGCTCATCAACAGACAGTTAATCATGCACAGATATAAAGCATCAGATAACAAACAAAAAGTGATAAAGAAGAATGTAATATACATTCTTATACAAAAGCTGAAAGCACATACATGCATACACATACATATCCATATATGGATGCCTATACACACACACACACACACACACACACACACACACACACACACACACACATATATATATATATATATATATTATATATATATATATATATATATATATATATATATATATATATATATATATATATATATATATATATATATATATATATATAAGAGCACAAAAAAGGAAATTGTAACAACATTCACTATTCATAAGTATCGGATCAACCTCAATGAAGGTTAATGCAAATCGCTCGAGAAAAAGGGGTCAATATAAAAGCACAGGTAAGCGATAACGATACTAAAACAATTTAAAAATTGCCAAATTTTTGAAGCAATCTGCTTCTTCTTCAGGACACACACAAACACTCACACAAATATAAAGACACGAAAAGAAAGATAGAAAATATATACAAAGCACTAGTCTAATAAAAACTGGTTTCTTCAAATGGCTACATATTGAGCGTTTCTCTATGCACTATCTAATAGGAAATGAGCCAAACACAAGCCGACAGCTTGCTTACAGGTCAAGTGGCGCACCCTAAAATGTATTTGCATTGACCTACTGGAGGTAATTAGACTAGGTAATAAGAAGTTATAGACAGAAGGACAAAGAAAATAAATAACAGAAATAAATGGGAGTGAAAAACAAATAAGTGATAAAATAAGTAAATACAAAAAAAAAAACAAACAAAAAAAAAAAACTGTCAAGACAAGTGGTAATATTGGATGGCGAGTTACATGACAAGTATAAAGACACGGATTCCTATCGTCTGTCCGTACCAAACCCTACCCAAAAATGGGCATCTCCACAAAAGATACGGTGTTTGGGACAAACAGACGCAGACTGCTCTATTTCATAATATAGGATGCTGGTGTCAATACTTCTTGTTCATCAAAAGGACATCTGACACTTTGTTTAGACCGCTTGGTTCTATAGTGTGAAGCCTATGTTGCCAAAAGCCCTCTTTCGCCACTCGGTCATCTACTGTCCACATCGCACTATGGTCAATGGCCACAACAATCATGTCCTCCCAAGAATGGTTGTCCATGTTAAAATGCTTGGCTACTGGCAGATGCATTTTCTTGGTTTTGATGGACGACCTATGGTCTTTAATACTTTTAGGCTTTCTGTAGGCAACCATAGGAGGTGATGGGATGGCCTTCGCCATACGTTTGGAATTGTGGAGGGTAGGCAGGTGCTTGCGTAGGATTGTAGATAGGCCTTGCAAAGCTGGGTGGAAGGTGATGACTAAAGGTATTCTGGGGCAATGTCCTTAGTTTTGTATTTCAGCAAATCTGCTCTACTGGTTGACATGGCATTGGAGATAGCTTTGTCAACGGAGTTCTTATTATACCCTCTGTGGCAAAGTCTCTGTTTGAGTTCTGAACTCCTCGTCTTATACAAGTCATCAGTAGAGCATATTCGTCGTAATCTGGTGGACAAACTTTTAGGAATACCTTTGAAGACATGGGGCGGATGACAACTGTCCGGTCTAAGGTAGAGGTGTGCATCTGTAGGTTTGGTGAACAAGTCAAAAGTGATGTTTCCGTTGCACAGAGTGGATCTGGTGTCCAGGAAGACATTGGTGGTTTCTGAGATATCGGCAGTGAACTTTATGGAGGGATGAAAGCTGTTGGCAAAATTAATAAATTCATCAAGTTTTTCTCTACCTGCTGTCCATTTCATTTCAATATCATCAATAAAACGGAGCCAGCTCATGGGTGTGGTTGGGGCTTGGCTGAGGAGTCTTTTTTCTAACTCACCCATGAAAATGTTAGCATAGGAGGGCGCCATCTTTGTTCCCATGGATGTACCATTGACTTGCAGGTAATGCTCTCCGTTGAACATAAAGTTGTTAAGTTTGAGTGTATGTTCCAGGAGCTTTACCAGGGATTCAGTGGAGGGCGTTTGGGTTTTCCTGGAATCCCATACCTTTCTACAAGCCTCTATTCCTTCGTCGTGAGGGATATTGGTATATAGAGAGGTGACATCCATAGTCACAAGAAAGGTACCGGGGGGTAAGTTAGTGCTGGGTGTTTTATTGATGTAATCCGTTGTATTTTGGAGATAGGATGGTAATTGTACAACGTGAGGACGCAAGTGGTAGTCTAAAAACTGCGATATTTTCTCAGTGGGGTGGCCGATAGCGCTGACAATGGGACGACCAGGAATGCCTTCCTTGTGGATTTTAGGTAGCAGGTAAAATTGACCCGACCTTTGATTTTCAGGACAAAGGTAGTCTGTTGTGTCATTGTCAATCTCACCTGCCTCGCACATCTTAAGCAAATCGGAAGTTATAGTTTTGGCAAATTCACATGTAGGGTCCATGTCGAGTCTCTTGTAGAAAGAGGAACAAGAGAGTTGTTTATTGGCTTCCATAATGTAGTCGGATCTATTCAAAACTACTACAGTAGATCCTTTATCGGTTGGAAAGTATCTCAGTAGATTTGTGGATTGTATTTTGAATTATACTGAGTTTGCTACGGTCAGCACTTAAACATAGGTCAAGAAGCTTTGACCAGCAGTTATGGAGGATTTCTGCCCATCTCTTGTTGAATCTATCACCAGTGTTTCCAATGTTGGGATGCAGCTTGATATGGAGTCCCTTGGGAACTTGTTTATTGGCTAAGTAGGTCGAGCAGTTGGAAATTCTGTGGCTGGTTTTCAAAAACCTCTCGTGTGAGGACTTCAGCGTTTTGAACCCGAGGTCAGATTTGTATGCCATAAGGGTCGAAGTTGAAAAAAAATATATAACTACAAAAGCAAAAGGGGAAAAGAATGGAAAACAAATAAAAGGAAGCACTAATAAAGGGAAGCACTAGAAGGGTTAAAGGGAAGGGAAAGAGGGAAAAATATACACACACAACACACATACAGGAAACGAACATAAGGTTACACTAAATAGGAACGGATCCCAGGGGGATGCAAAGTTACAATAAATAGATAATATAAGAGCACGAAAAAGGACGAAAAAGGGTCAATTTTACCTGCTACCTAAAATCCACAAGGAAGGCATTCCTGGTCGTCCCATTGTCAGCGCTATCGGCCACCCCACTGAGAAAATATCGCAGTTTTTAGACTACCACTTGCGTCCTTATGTTGTACAATTACCATCCTATCTCCAAGATACAAGGATTACATCAATAAAACACCCAGCACTAACTTACCCCCCGGTACCTTTCTTGTGACTATGGATGTCACCTCTCTATATACCAATATCCCTCACGACGAAGGAATAGAGGCTTGTAGAAAGGTATGGGATTCCAGGAAAACCAAAACGCCCTCCACTGAATCCCTGGTAAAGCTCCTGGAACATACACTCAAACTTAACAACTTTATGTTCAACGGAGAGCATTACCTGCAAGTCAATGGTACATCCATGGGAACAAAGATGGCGCCCTCCTATGCTAACATTTTCATGGGTGAGTTAGAAAAAAGACTCCTCAGCCAAGCCCCAACCAAACCCATGAGCTGGCTCCGTTTTATTGATGATATTGAAATGAAATGGACAGCAGGTAGAGAAAAACTTGATGAATTTATTAATTTTGCCAACAACTTTCATCCCTCCATAAAGTTCACTGCCGATATCTCAGAAATCACCAATGTCTTCCTGGACACCAGATCCACTCTGTGCAACGGAAACATCACTTTTGACTTGTTCACCAAACCTACAGATGCACACCTCTACCTTAGACCGGACAGTTGTCATCCGCCCCATGTCTTCAAAGGTATTCCTAAAAGTTTGTCCACCAGATTACGACGAATATGCTCTACTGATGACTTGTATAAGACGAGGAGTTCAGAACTCAAACAGAGACTTTGCCACAGAGGGTATAATAAGAACTCCGTTGACAAAGCTATCTCCAATGCCATGTCAACCAGTAGAGTAGATTTGCTGAAATACAAAACTAAGGACATTGCCCCCAGAATACCTTTAGTCATCACCTTCCACCCAGCTTTGCAAGGCCTATCTACAATCCTACGCAAGCACCTGCCTACCCTCCACAATTCCAAACGTATGGCGAAGGCCATCCCATCACCTCCTATGGTTGCCTACAGAAAGCCTAAAAGTATTAAAGATCATGTAGTCAGATCAAGGCTTGACAATCCACGACCAATTGGTTCGTTCACAACATGCAATGACAAGCGCTGCAAGCTGTGCCCCCACTCAGACACTACATCCACCTTCAAAAGTTCTGTAACCGGTAAGGAGTACAAGATTTTGGATAAACTCTCCTGTAAATCCAAAAATGTGGTTTACCTTATCACATGCAAGGTGTGTAAAAAACAGTATGTTGGGGAAACAGAAGATGCTTTGAACATGCGAGTGAACAACCATAAGTCGTCCATCAAAACCAAGAAAATGCATCTGCCAGTAGCCAAGCATTTTAACATGGACAACCATTCTTGGGAGGACATGATTGTTGTGGCCATTGACCATAGTGCGATGTGGACAGTAGATGACCGAGTGGCGAAAGAGGGCTTTTGGCAACATAGGCTTCACACTATAGAACCAAGCGGTCTAAACAAAGTGTCAGATGTCCTTTTGATGAACAAGAAGTATTGACACCAGCATCCTATATTATGAAATAGAGCAGTTTGCGTCTGTTTGTCCCAAACACCGTATCTTTTGTGGAGATGCCCATTTTTGGGTAGGGTTTGATACGGACAGACGATAGGAATCCGTGTCTTTATACTTGTCATGTAACTCGCCATCCAATATTACCACTTGTCTTGACAGTTTTTTTTTTTTTTTTTTGTATTTACTTATTTTATCACTTATTTGTTTTTCACTCCCATTTATTTCTGTTATTTATTTTCTTTGTCCTTCTATCTATAACTTCTTATTACCTAGTCTAATTACCTCCAGTAGGTCAATGCAAATACATTTTAGGGGGCGCCACTTGGCCTGTAAGCAAGCTGTCGGCTTGTGTTTGGCTCATTTCCTATTAGATAGTGCATAGAGAAACGCTCAATATGTAGCCAATTGAAGAAACCAGTTTTTATTAGACTAGTGCTTTGTATATATTTTCTATCTTTCTTTTAGTGTCTTTATATTTGTGTGTGTCCTGAAGAAGAAGCAGATTGCTTCGAAAATTTGGCAATTTTTAAATTGTTTTAGTATCGTTATCGCTTACCTGTGCTTATATATATATATATATATATATATATATATATATATATATATATATATATATATATATATATATGTAGCTAGGTGATTCGGTACCATAGGTCGTGGGTTCGAGTCCCAGACGGGGAACGAATATAAGTGAAATATAGGGTGCTTTGTTAGCTGTAGTGTCTTTGTGCTTTATAGGTTTGTCTAATTTGTCTTTATTTTCTACATGTATTTCTTCGGAGATCCAAGGTCCATAGAACTCCCAGGTGTTTCAATGATTCTATTTGTGCTTTACATACATATATATATATATATATATATATATATATATATATATATATATATATATATATATATATATATATATATATATATATATATATATGCATACACACTTGAATACACATACATACACATAAATATACATATATACACATACACATGCGCACATATTTGTACACACACATACACATGCACACATATTTATACACACACACACCTATACGCACACACACACCTATATATATAAACACATACATAACAAGCATAAATTACAAAGAATAATAATAATAATACCATTGCAAGGTGTCTACACATCCATATATTCATTAGTTAATGAATTAAGTCTGTATTCGCTTTTCATATTGGTCATACATAAAATCGGTCACCGAATTTTAATTGTACACAGTCTTTATTCTCTATTAACATTGTATATTCAAAGTGGGTATGACGTGAAAGTTGAATGAGTAGAAACAATTGATAGGTACCATATTGCAACAGAAAAACGTAAACAAATTAATATCAATATCTCAGTCAGAATGCCATAATATGATTAATAAGACTTACGACCTCCGCATAGCAGTTGAATTCACAAAAACCCAAATACCTGATGTAACACTTTATAATAATAATAAATGCTGGCATTCTCCGAAGTCTGCCTTGAGTTAAAGTACACATAATTGATCAAGGACTTGCTTAGAAAAAAAATTAACAAGAGTTGGATTACATCTGTAGTAGAAATGTGTAGAGCTAACCATAATAAAGTCTGGTCACAATGTTTCTTTATAAGAAAATGATATTCATAGAAATTATCGGCAAAATATTCAATATTAATTGTACATAATTAGATATGGATCCAAACAAGACACAACTTGATGGATTGTCGCCATGTTGTACGTTTTTATCCTCAGATCTCCTCCATCGAAGCTTTATAATGGTGGTTCAGAAATGATTCAGACTGTTACAATGGTGAGGTGCATCGTTTATGACAAAAATGGTGACGATTTTGTGGTTTCCAGTCCCACTATGATCAAAGAGTGTAGCATGCATACTGAAGGAACACAATATCTCGTGTTCAGTGGTTTGTCGTCTGCATATTAGCATTTTACATCAGTCCTATTGACGAGATGCATCCTGCATTACTCAAAAGTAACAAATTTCCTTTGTCGCAACTCCTTCATGCACGAGTGTTGTCAACGTATATCAACAATAGAGTGTGGGTAAAAGGCATGTTGCAATCATGTTAAACGGTCCCTCGCCATGATTTATATGTCATACTTGTCCTAAAATATTCATTATAGAGAACATTATATCTTCATTCAAATTTTTTGTCCAAAAACTCATTGATGTTTGTGCAACGATATTTCTTTTATTTACTGAAGTATGAAAAACCTTAGAGCAAATATAATCGAAGGTATCGGTTGAAATCATTTTTGAAATTTAAAAATTTTTTAACTCCTTCATCAATAGACAGTCTGAATATATGCGCGGAAGGTTATGATGTCTGTGTAAATTACATTGTGAAAAATGATGACAATTTCTCATAGATCCTTTCAATATTTTTTCACAAGGTTTCAAAACTCAGTATAGAAATATAAAAAGAAAGCATAATATGGTCTTTTCCTTGATATGTAATGCTCGGTTGAATAAATAATAATGACATTCATGGCCACGCTCTTTCAAAGTAGCTGTTGAACATCTGAGTATTAAAAGACTCGGCTTATCAGATCTATCCAGTGACGGAGGACATCTTTTATCTCTTTATGATTTTTGTATGCATTCAACGCTACCACAAGGTAAAATTCAGGTTCAAGAATGAGGGAGATTCTTCCGTTTAATGTAGTACAGACCGTACCAGCATGCATTCTTAACTACTGTCCATAGACAGAATACTTAGTAACAGGTAATCGTTTGTAACTCGTACATTAAGTGTCTCCACATATTGTTACTAAAGCATTGAGTACACACAATAAATAAAGTGAAACGAAAGAATATAGAAACAAAATACATGATAAATAAATTGGTTTATAAACTTTCTGAAATCAATATGGAAGTTAGGCATATCATGTATAGTATTACTTGTTGATATACATTTCGTTTACTTATGTGTATTTATATTGTTATACATGCAAGTTCATGAATATATTGTACGTAAACAAACCAAAATAGAACACAGTGGAACAGTGGAATCTGAAACTGTTTTCTCATTACATTTAAAAAGAAAAAAAATAAACAAAATTGCTTAATCTTACATTATATCTGTTACTTTTGTATTTTACATTATGTTCATTTTGCTCCCTTTTCAGTGATGCCTTCCCGCGGAGGGGTTGACTTATGTGTTGTTATACCCTTGTTACTTTGTTCATTTTTGCTCCCTTTTCAGTGATGTGTTCCTGCAGAGGGGATTGCTTGTGTGTTTTTATATCCCTGTAATGTTCATTTTGCTCCTTTTTCAATGATGCGTTCCCGAGGAGTGGTTGACTTATGAGTTATTATACTCCTTTTATGATCATTTTCTCCCTTTTCAAGTAAAAAAACAACATTTCATGCTAGTATCCTTTAAAAAAACCACCGTGGTATGGTAATATTCTCGAAAACAAAAACCAAACATGGCATGGTAGTATTCTCGAAAAAAAAAAGTATGGTATGGTAGTATCCTTGACAAAAACACCAACATGGCATGGTAGTATCCTTGGATAAAGAACAGCATGGCATGGTAATTTCCTTGAAAACACCAAAATGGCATGGTAGTATCCTTGAAAAACCCAGCATGGCATGGTAGTATCCAAACCAAAAAAAACATGGCATGGTAGTATCTTCAAAAAAAAAATATTACATGGTAGTATCCTTGAATAAACCTACATGGCATGGTAGTATCCTTGAAAAACCCAGCATGGCATGGTAGTATCCAAACAAAAAAAAAACACGGCATGGTAGTATCCAAACAAAAAAAACATTACATGGTAGTATCCTTGAATAAACAACATGGCATGGTAGTATCCTTGAAAACACCAGCATGGCATGGTGGTATCCTTGGAAAAAAATCAACATGGCATGGTATTATCCTTGAAAAAACCAACATGGAATGGTAGTATCTTGACATGGTAGTTTGCTTTAAAAAGACGCCATGGCATGGTAGTATCCATGAAAAACCCACATGGCATGGTAGTATCCATAATAAAACCAACATGGCATGGCATGCTCCTGTTATGATCATTTGCTTCCTTTTTAGTTATGCATTCCCGCAAAAACAACATTGCATGGTAGTATTCTTGAAAAAAAAACCAAACAAAATGGCATGATAGTATCCTTGAAAAAAAAAACACCAACATGGCATCGTATCATCCTTGAAACAGCATGGCATGGTTTCCTTAAAAACACCAAAATGGCATAGTAGTATCCTTGAAAAAAAAACAACATGGCATGGTAGTTTCTTTGAAAACACCAAAATGGCATGGTAGTATCCAAGTTAGTCATTTTCTTTAGGTGGGGCCTTTTGTTGACTGATTTCAAATCTGAGTCATGAACAACAAGTGTTTCAAATATTGTCCAGATCCATGAAAATCTACAAAATTGATGGAGGACCTATAGACTACATGTATACGGTGTTTCATCAAAATCTTTCATGTGGTATAACAGCAGAAGTTAAAAATGTGAAGAATTGTCCTTATACACCCTCATTTGGAAGTCTTTTAAAAAATTCACAGAAAATCCAAAAATTTAAATATTGACGCAGTTCTTTCAAAATAACATTTCTTACCATGATTATGATCAAAATAGTCCATAAGAAATAATCATTATCAATTAACTAGGAAATATGACACTTTTCTGCATTGAAATCACCAAGTCCACGAAAAATTCTATTAAAACTTCTAAATTTTGATTTTGGGAACCAAAATGACATTACTTCTTTACACATCCCTCTAGATCATTTCTATGCATTCTGTTTCTCTCTGTATAGAGTCAGTATGAAGAAGAAGATGTCAAAAGAGGGTAATCTTTTGTGACCTACTTTTGACTATTGTGGCACCACCTGTAAAGAGGTTTGGACGGAAAACAACAAAATTTGAAGGCGGTCATAAGTTATTTATTTCTACCAAGGTTTATTAAAATCCTTCCAAAAGTTTTGCAGAAAAAGTTTTAAAAAATGCCCAACACCCCCTCCCCCCCCCCCCTTCATCATCATTTTCAACTGAAAAACATGACACTTTTCTGCATTAGAATTATTAAGTCAAAAAAATGTTGCAAAAACATCAGAAATTTGATTTTGGAACAGAACCAAAAGCAACAACACTTCTTAACATATCCCTCTAGATCATTCCTATGCATTCAGTTTGTCTCTGTATGCACCCGGTCTGAAGAAGAAGTTTGTCAAAGAAGGATACCCTCTGTGATTTACTTTTGCCTGTGGTGGCGCCACCTGTAACGGATTATGACAAAAACAACAACATTTGTAGGGGACCATGAATTCTTTATTCCTATAAACTTTCATAGAAATCTATTCATTACCTCTTGAGAAGAAGTCGAAAATGTGAAAAGTTTACGACGGACGACGCACTATGTCTATAGCTCATTTGAGCCTTTAGCTAAAAAAAAACAACATGCCATAGTAGTATCCTTGAAAACAAAAACCAACACGGCATGGTAGTATCTTTGAAAAAAAAAAAACAACATGACATGGAAGTAGCATTGAAAAAAACCAACATGACGTGGAAGTATCCTTGAAAAGAAAATGAAAGCAACATGACATGGCAGTATCCTTGAAAAGAACAAGAAAGCATGCAATACCTAGTGTACAAAAAAGTGATAGAAAACATAGAACACAATTAGTGTATATATCATTAACAAGTATCATGACACAAACATTGAAGAATATAACAGAACACAAACATAACAGAGCACATACACAGTTCAGCAGTGTAAATGAATTCCCTTGTGTTGCTGCTGGTGTTGATGACCACGTAATGTAGTGTTACACGTTACGTAATGTAGACGATAGTTTGGTACAGACAATAATCTATAATGCTATGGTTTATACAGGACATCGGTATTGAGGGTAGCAGATACATTGGGTGTTAAGAACTCTATTCTCTAGTAAGTTAGTGCATTGTGGAACTGATAAAATATACATGTATATATTTTAAACAACAAATTTTAAGAACAAAAGAAAAGGCTTCGTTTTGTTTCATTGCAAAAAGAATGACACTTGCTTGTCGAAAGAGATATGTGTATGGTTTTGGTAAGATATATAAGCATGGTTTTGGTAAGACATATGTGTATATGGTTTTGGTAAGATATATGTGTATGGGTTTGGTAAGATAAAACACTTGAAAGCTGCTTGTCTTAGGCAATGTTAAGGAGCAAAGGCGAGTAAGGGTTAAGGAGCAATGGCAGGGTTAAGGAGCAACGATCTCTTGGGAGTAACATGAAGACGATTGAGTGGTTAAAGCACTGTAGGCTTTGACATTGACCGTCTGTACAAAGTAGACTGAGCAAATCACGTGTTTATAGTAATATAACATGCAGAGTAATACTAAGAGAAAACTATTAGGAGTTGTTCAAAATCTTATCAACGGTTCAGCCAACTAGTGGTTAATCTTCGCCTTGTATTTTCATAGAAATGAAATGACGTTATTAATGCCAGTTCTGATTTACACTACGCCAACTTCCTTTTTGCCGGGGGTCAAAGGGCGAATTTTGTCGATTTTGACAGAAAATGGGTCAAAATACAGAGTTTGTGGTAAAATTTTGGGTCACTGTGGGAGGGGGCGTCCCCTCCGCTCCCCCTAAATCAGCCACTAGTGCATTTAAGCTTAGGTGTGTCAAATTTTAACAATTGGTTAGTTCATTTAGCATTAATTTTTTGATGAGTACTGTGAGCGTTATATATCACACACTCGGCTCTGTAGTAAGGAAGATGCAAATATCATAACCCCCCGGTACTTGATATTAATGTGAAGTTAAATGATGAAAAAATCAAAAAGAAAAGCCTATACTTAACATAAAGCTGCTGTATTACTAGCTATGTTAGTGCACCAAAACACAATACAATACAATGCAATACAAAACAATAAAACTTTGATCTGCATGTACCAATAGCTCTGCATTACTCAGCACTCGCATGACCTGAACATTCGGAAGTGTACAGCAACATTCTGAGTAATGTGACCTGGATATAGTTGAGTGTAAAGCAACACTTGTAGTACTTTGTCTTGCATATAGCTGAGTGTAACGAAGTGTATAGATATACAAGACTGTAACATTAACTGTTCAAACACAACATTATAGAACACACAAACAGTTTATGTATCAGATGTTGACATATTTGTCGGTCTACAGATATGTATCATGTATCTAGCGCTATGTGACCTTCATGATCTGCTAGAAATGTGATATTGATGCTCTATGAACAATGTGAAGAAATATCCACCCAAACTCAAAATTCCTCGCGTCTTTTGTCTGCCTACGAGTTCTCCTGATCATATTTAATCTTCGATGTAAAACCGTATCTTTCTATTGTATTGTCGTTGGAATTTGTTCAACAATACCTCCGTTTGACATTTTACACAACTGTTTTAATTATAAATCATTACAGGTGACGGCGTACACTAATCCGACAGGTAAATCGGCATTTTTTATACAATATTAAATATCATGTCACGCAGGCGTCTTCTTTACAGATGTAATGCATTTATTAGTGGCAAATTTTTGTGACATCATACTGAATTATTAATTAGTCGATTAGGCTGTGGTATAAAGCAAAGTAAATTATGCATATTTCCCAGGTGTAAAACCTGGTGACAAATATTGATATGTATAATATATACATTAATTATTGTAAAATGATACAGACACCATGTCGTCTAGTGCAATTCTTGGAGTAGACCTTGTTAAAATTTTCATGTTTCTAATGAAGTTTTCCGTTTAATTACTTAATTATCTTTTTCTTTGTCATTACTATTTTGAAACATCATAACTTCATACATGTTGTACAATAAAGTGTTTTTGCTGTTCGAATCTAGTTTGTTTGTAACAAGGATTTCAAAATCTACAACCAGAGGTATTATGTAGGTAATATCGCGACAATGAATAACAAAACTACTTGATTCCGGTTATGGCGACCCGGTGAATAGTCGTACCACGCCGCCCTTAATACCGCCATCATGTTTCTCAATCCCCTTACCCCATCACCCGCAATGGAAGGTTTAAATCTTCCTATTTAGAAATATAAGACGATGGAACTAATTATAATCCTTGTCAGTTTCTATATGTGTGAAACACACCTGTAGTGTGGCCCAATACATTGTGGTCATTATGCACGCATTACTGACGGGTTGTTCTCTAAATTATACCCTAACCAGGCACGGTCATGACTGATCCTCCGGATTACTTGCTATTTCCTATACACTTGCCACAGCAGGATGACATTCTTTCTTCGTGAACATGCATTATTTGGTCGACTAGGAGTGCTCTACGCTGGTCCAGTGCGTGCGCTTTCTTCAGGTTGCCACCACCATTTTTTAATCAAAAGTCTCCGTATGAAATGTATGGTCAAAGCTAAACGCTCATTTTTTTCTCAGATAAAATTCAAATCACGATTCATATTTGATATACAGATATTAGAATGTCGTGCAAATAAAAGTGAGACATATAAATATGTCCAGGTGTTTCAGTGATTCTATATATAAATTTCTGGTTTATTTATTAAGTATTGAATATAGCTTAAAGCTTTCAGAAAATTGTCACAGGATGCCAATCGTAACAACTCGTCCATTTCCGTACGCAAATCTATTTTTGTACAAAAAAAAATGGCGACGGTGTTCCGATTGACAGGATGCGAGTAAAATAAACTAAATCTTCTCCACATCTGTGTTTCCGAAACCTTTATACTTTTTACAAATACCTAAAACATTATATTTTTCTATCTATTCTTTCTATATGTGTCAAGATTTGTTTACGATTAGCATAATGTTGAAAATGCGTTTCCGTTTAATTTATTCACTTATTTATTAATCTATGAATTTTAAAAAATGGGTGTTTTTTTATTTTATGTGTGTGTATGTGTGTGTGGGGGGGGTGGGGGGGTTAATGGTTGGAGGTTGCGTTCTTTTATGTGGTTTTTTAATTTTTAGCATGTCTACTAATGAATAAATGAATGAATGAATTTCCTTTTTTATAATTCATTTATTATCTATATATTATTTAATTTATTTGCTTATTTATTATTTATTCATTTATTTATTTATTCTTCTATTTATTCATTCATTATCTGTTATTTCTGATTTTTTTAATTATTATTATTATTGATATTTTTCTTTCTTTTTTTTTTTTTATTTTTATTTTATTTTCATTTTTCGAGGGGGAGGATTTGTTCCTGTTGATGGATGTTGCCGGTTTTGTGTGTATGTTTGCTACTGCTTTGCTTTGTTTCGGAGTTTTTATTTAGTGGGAGGAGGTTGATTTTTTTTAATTCAATCGATTTATTTATTTATATATAATTTGTATTGTTTAGATGGTTTATTTGTTGTTATATATAAGAGGATTTCTACAACCTACAAAGGAAACACGTTTAAAGTGTGATGTGATGTCATAATACGGCCTTGATCCAGTAAGAGTCAGACCTGATAGATATGTCCTAGTTCTGACTGCAACTCTCTAACTACACAATGTATATTAACTCAAGATCAAAATCTTCTTTTCTTTTATCAACTGTATTGTCAAAACTCTAAAACAGCTACCTTTAACAATCCCTATGCACGTTCAAAGAATGTTTCCATACAGTCAAGTTCATAGCCTGGATAAATGCAGAACGTGGGATAGCCTAGCAAACATTCAGGTCATATCCCGCTCCTCGTTAGATCTCATAATGGCAGTTTGTGTATACCATGTATAGCTTTGAATATAAATGAGAATTTCCTCTAGATAATTAGAATTTAACAACAAAATGAGGACCCACTATGAAGCGCGATTGTTACATATCCCATACTCCCCAAGAACTTATTGGCAGTCAGGTTTAACTGCTATATAAAATGTCACTGAATGCTGATTGGCAATGCTAATGGACTCAAAATTTGTAAGGGAGGCCTATCGTTTTCTGATTCGATTTCTGTATTTCTTTACAGTATTAGGGCTAAATGATATTGGAAATGAAGTTGTTCAATGGGAGCGATATGTGACGCGTAAACACGTGTCAATCTGTGAAGTGAGTGTTCCCCGGACAGATTCTAGTCTATTTTGTGATTTGGCGGTAGCCCTCTCCGTGGGAGTTTGGGTACCAGGCAGCTGCGCCTTCCGCTAAGGCCTAATTAGGCCTTTTATCCCAAGTATTGTTCACCGTAACAGGACAACTTCAATGTGGTATTCTATTGTAATTATTGATATCGACAGCATATTTATGTGTCAGCTGTTCTGGAAGTGAACGCTCGAATTCCTTCATAAAACTATACTTTCTAATTATTTCGTCAAAGGGGATTTGATTTTATACCAGAATACCTCCACTCTCTTTGTCAATCTGACCCACGTCTTAGCCGGCAATATTCAAAATGACAAAAACTATAATGTCGCTGGGCTTAATACTTTAATGTTGCTACTTTTTGCCACCAATGGAAGCTCTGAGAAGGACACAGTTTGTAATCAAATTTGTAGCATTCTTTATTGGGTTCTTTTGTTGTCGGTCTCTGTCATCAAGGCATAGAGATGCCGAATTAGAAGCATTTTTCTACATCGAATCCCAATGTGATTGATAATTAGGCAGCATAATAACGCACCCAATATCTATGAAAGGAAATTCCGAAAAGGGGAAAAAGAAAGAACATCTGATCTCCTCATGGCATATTTTCGACTATAATTAATATGAATTTAATAAAGAATTATGCTCTTTCCTCCATATTGAATCTTTTTGAAGAATTTCTAATTAGGGTCTATTATCATTATTGATGTGCGTTTATATCAAGCCGCTGTATGAGCTTTTGTCAGCCTTAGGGAGATTTTCCTATATTTTTCTGATGTTGATTCTATTCAAAGGATAAAGAAATCCTATTGCGATGTCAATCTCGCAAGCCATCCTTCCTTGCATCTGACATGGATATCCAAGAATAATTAGGAGTAAGAAAAAAGGCAAATGAAATCAGTACGATGTAGAAAAGCGTCGACCTGATTGGATCTTGCTACTCGTATTCATACGAAGTGATGCGTGATTCATAGCGAGAGACAGCACTTCACGTTGATAGAGGGAAGGCCCGACACAGCGCGGTCGGTTGATACTCTCCAAAGTCAAATACGATATTGGCTAAGGTAACCCACCAGCTGACTGCTTCCACTGCTTCATAAGTATTCAATAACGCCGTAAGCATAGTATCGGTAGAATGTCTGCTATACAACACAACAAAGTCTACGAGAGACTTGTACTACCAAGCATGCTAGAGTGTTGATCAAGAAACACGCGCCTTAACGCGTAGATGAAATTGTGCTTATTTTGGAACTAATTATTGACTTCTTCACACCCTGGAACTCTTCTGTTTTCATCCTGTACACGAAGGAGGCTTTAGTTTGGATGGTGATAACTCGAGGTTTAATTCACCATTGAAGCGTACCGCTAAATCTGAGTAATAACAACGGGGGCGATCATCGCATTGTGGTGAATACAAAAGCCTTCTTTAGACATATATTTAACAGTACCTCCGTGCTTGTTCTTTGGTGCATATCGACTTAGTATAACAATATGTAATGTTCACTCTAGCTGGGATCAGTTCTGAAGTGTTCAACAAATCGGATCTATATTCATAACTCCTGTCGACAGATTTCATTTTGTAGTAAAGACAGTGTAATGGAGGTTTCTGTTTGGATTTTACTGATGACTGTATTCTTCGGTTATGAACCTGGTAAGTTACTTAGGCTCAATGACTTCTTTCATGTCTTATAAAGCGTTTAAGAGAAGATGTAGCATATCTAAAACGAACAGTAATTAAATTTCAAGGCAAAATCAAGGGTTTATTCAATTTGTTCTGCAGAAATCTCCCCGACTCCAGAGCTTAAAAAGCATAAAGCACAATATTAGTTGAAAGCTGCCGAATTCCCTATGTCATCCGAATGTATCAAGTTGTACGTTTTGGTGAATTCAAATAGATTAAATCAATTGATGTACCCGATATAATAATAAATCAACATTTTTGTTAGAGATAACTGAAATATGAAAATACACTGGAGATAATGATGATATCATTGCTGATAGTTTAAGTCAATATTTGATGAACTTAGCTGCAGGAGATATGGGGAGGGATAATGAGGTGTTTTGTTGACATAGTGCGACATTTTCAGGCGTAGAAATAAAGAACAGCAATCATACAGCGTCCAGTAATAGACTGTTAACTAATCTTTTTAATACATTAATTTGTATTTAAATTGTTTTGCGCTGTAAAACTCGTTTCTCAATCTATTATTAAGAGTTTTGCTGAGTTAATAAATGAATTTATTTTCGGGATGTAAAATATTTTATGTTTGACATTCCCTCTGACTAATACATGGAAATATCAATACTAAAATTCTTTCGTATAAACGTTTATAGCCCGTTCAGCTGTCGAAGTGATGAAAAACTTGCATTGTATAAGTCATTAGTATGCGATCCATAACCGCCGTCATAATGTGACATTGGCAGCTACCAAGGTATAAGGGTTATCCAAGTGTGTCACTAATTCTATTAGATACTAGGACACCATTCTATAGAAATCTACACCATTGTGTTCAGTAACAATTAAAACAAATCTATTCTCCCTGTGGAGAATGGGTAATGACGACTAAATATTGCGTAAAATATGGATTTAAGGATTCATACCTATTGTCAGAAAGAAAAACTAACAGTAGGGGAAAGAGATATTAAATTCGCTATAACACTCTTCAAAGTAGGAGGTAATGAAAGGGAGGACCCGCCCGACATAGAACAAATTGTCATAGTGTTTGACTTGTTAGCGAAGATAAATATTTAATGTCTTTGATGATTTCCCAGTGCGATTGTATGGATTACAACAAACTTTGTTGTGAATTTTTTGAAATATTAAATGGGTCCGTAAACCACGAAATAAAAAAAAACTGAAAAGAAACACAAAGACGTAAACTCTTTAAATATTAATTACACGTCTCGTCTGTTTAATTCTTGGCGATAAAAGCAATATTCAAATATCGATTTTGACACTTTGCTTTGATATTTTATGCAGAATTAATTCTAAAGTGACCCATTGATTCAAAATGTGGTCTCAAACAAATAAGTCCAGAAAAATGATTGACATTCTAAACAATACTTTGTTTTTTCTTCAGTACCGTTGAGAGGGTTGTGCGTTTTCCACCGTCTTGCTTGACCATCTGTTTGTAAAAATATAAAATGGTGTCATATCACGAATTCCATCTTCCAAGTTTCATCTTAGTGGACCTTTCTATGACCTCTCAGTGATACCTGAATGAATTTAATAAATATTGCCCATAGAAGTTACTGATGCACCAAAAACAAGCTGTAATCTCATAAGAGGGTATGAAACTGCCTGCTTATTATTTTTATTGCTATATAATGACTAGGGAAGCTTGACAAATGTGGTATGTTCTTCACATGGCGCATATAGTCACTGAAGCATAGCAATTAGCGAGGAGAAATATTTAGATAATGAGGGAAAGCATTTGAGGTTTATCATTTAATGCTTTCTGAATACCCACAGTATTTCCTGCGGCATGGCCATGTAATCCGTCATATTGTACAAGTATTAATTGGTAGGGGCCAAATATTCAGGATCTCGTCGAAATTTTGTTTGAATTCTAATCCTTCTTGTCTTTTTTATATTTCTGGGTCCTGTAGATATGTTGATTTCTTCGTCTAGTTCCCTAGGTTACTTCACAAAGCATTAAGCATGAACATTGGTTCTAGGTTCCCGAATAATGTATGCATGTCCTGGTTTTGATGAATTTTATACACATATATCATGGGCTTTTTAACCTATTCATTCACTGTGGCATTTACTATCGTAACTTAGTTTCCTTAATTTGTGTATGTGTTGAGTCTATACCTACATTAATATAGACCTGATGGTCCATCGATGTATCGTTGCTTCTTATTGTCCAAAATGCATTGTTACTTAACAACACGGCTGGTTTCAGCTTTTCTGACTCATAAAAGACTCCATGTTACAGTAACGATGTATTATTTCTTGATTTACTTAATTCGAGTCAGAACGGAAACGTAAGAATTACTTGCGTGAATACCCCCTTCCATTTAGCTCGCTTCAAAGGCGATAATCAATAAATAATAGAAGAATATATATTTAGCTAATGAGAGAACCTGTGTTCCGCAAGATCGCAAATGTATATTGATTGTAAGATCGGGAAAATGACGATGAAGGAAAGAAGTAGGGTGATAAAATCAGATACATTACTTCTAGAGGCTATAATGGTCGAAGATCATGTGCTTATCGGCCATAGAAACCTATCCATCGTCTGCTCGCTTCCACAAGATTGATATTACTTAATCAACACCATGATATCGGTATGTCAATCATAGCCCATCGTCCTCCAATGTATACATCATTTGCTTGCAAAGAACTTAATTTGTCCTGGAAACAAAAATCTGGTGAGGTCAAACATCAATATCTCTCCCTGTGCCATATAAAGCGATGGATGTCTTATTTAAAGCGAAGAAACCTCTCACAAAACGAACAGTGTAATGTTCACTTAAGACGTTTTTGCAATCAAAATAAGAAAACCCTTTAAATTCTTGTAACAAAGACATGTTCAATGGCATTCACTCATCATTTAACCTTAAGTAAATTAGGGAAGAAATGGTTTCATTTACACTCAGGGTTTGAAATTTGAGCCATCTACATTATTCAGATATATTCAATTTAACTCCATCTGTCTGTTGTCCATCGGCGATATTCTAGTTTCTTTTCACTATCGTGAGGAGAGAAAACAATGCAATGTAAACATCAGCTAGACTATCGTGGTAAGGTATTGCAATTCGAACGGGTCATTTTCCTTCTTGAGTGACCATTACATGCCCCAGAGTACGCGATAACAATCTCTTGTCAACTCAATGAAGCCGATACAAAAGTTTTATATTCTTCTTCTAATGGCCGTGTCATTGAGAATTTATTTTATTTGTGGTGACCCCATCTAAGCTGATCCTTGTCTATTGAGGCCTATAAATGACCAAACTGTTCTGAATATTGTTAAATATTTCTTGATCTAAAATATGGATTAATCGATTGATAAAAAAAAGTTTATCTTATCATCATCGGGAACAAATATCATAAGAGAGTGTGATTTTAGAAGGGGAACAATTGGCTTAGTATATTAAGTCCTGTATGACAATAGTTCTAAAAAACTTCTTAAAGTTGCGCAATAATTCGTCTGTTTTCCATTCTACATGATGAATAGGAACAGGCTAAATACCGACTTGTAGAAGCATTGTATAATGTGTGATCTCGACCATTGTCAGACTAGGGAGTATCTGCAACATCAAAACTGTACCCACTTGGCAATGGCATTTATACGAGTGAATGCAAACTGTCAAGTGATAAGAACATTATTGCGCTTTTAAAATGATGCAAATGATGCGTGACAAGACAAGATAAAAATCTGTCTCGACTGGAAAAAAAATATAATTACAAACTCCTCGATGATTGTTCACGATGTGTGTGTTAGAATACGATGACCTTTTATCTCAATATGCCATCGTGTCCATTTTTCAATTACGAGCGTGAATAAAAACTGTGAATGCATGCATACCATAGCGTTATGTTTTCCCAAATGTGTTTTGAATATTTGTCACATTTGACGAAACAAAGATATGCAAACAGGAGTTGAAACAGGAGACGTGTCTTAACGCAGTTATTTTTTGTTCCCTGCCAATATACACATCTAAGTAAACTTTTTTGACATTTTTCGTTTTGTTAAAGTCATTAGTTATGTTGTGTTTTTCTATGGAGGATTAGCCCGTAACTAATTGCCGTACTCTCCCCTGAACCTCTTTCATCGTAGACAAAATATTATAAGGCAACTCGGATGAAAGCTTGTCAGAAGATGTGTAGCAATCGAGCTTGTAATAACAAATGTTATTTACATTAAGCGAATATAAGTGGAACGATTTACTGCTTATTTCTACAGCTGGGGAGCGTTAAACGTTACGAATTATAAGAATCGTAAGTGACAACCTGCAGCTTTCTTCAATGGACGAATTTACTCTGAACGCGATTTTTTATTCGCCCATAAACTCCAATCATCAAATCTGAAAAAAATGAAGAGTAAAGTAGGAAGGTTCACATTAAAGGATTTGCTGACATTATGAAGATGTGCATGTATACAAACAGACGCATGTTGATGTAGGATCTAACTAAGCCAAGGCTTAGATAAGTGTACATGTTGTTACGAGCACCTGTACACACAAACTCTCATAATATATAGCTTTCTGATACATACATTGTAGCTAATGAGTTTTAACAACAGGTGCTCGCTTGAAATGCTTCATTTTAGCGAGCAAACGAGCAGGAAGCTCATTACATTATCACATATATCTGCCTTGATTCAGCTTCAGCGCAGTATAGTTTGCATAATTTGATAGTCAATAACAGCCCAATAAAACACAGTGCCGTGGTTTAACAAAAATAAAACGAACAGCTTGCTAATCAGCAAAAACAAAATATAAAACATGTATATCATTCTAAGTAGCAACACTACTATATAAACAGACAAATAAATAACTACTACACAGAGAAGGATTTGGACACAGTTCTTAATTTGGACCGACTAAAAGTTTTTGAACATTTTCAAGTTTTTGACACTCTTTCTGTACCTCAACGGCAACGCAAGTTTCTTCCTTTAAAAGCAAAAATCTTTTATCCACCGCTCTGTATATCTACAGCGAATAACACGTTTTATCAATATATGCTTTATCTATTAATTTATCATGATGAATAAAATTTGAATAATTAATAAGTTTATAGTTACTCATATCATGAAAGCTATTGTCAAATTAAATGAATACGCCGTTAGACAACAAGTTAACGAGTATGTACGATTTTATGCATAGAAATGAGGTGGAATTCCTTATTCATTGTCAATGTTTTACATTATCTCTTCATTAGAATGCAAGGAAAAGCTCTTTAAACAAAGCACATTTTCATCCTTGTGACAGCTTTATGAATTTGAAATTTACGGTGTACTCCAGTCAACCATGCGACAGCCGTGGTATCCAAACATTACGCAACAGAGTAAATTTTGGATAAACGGCAATAAACATGACTTACACAGATTAAAGGTCGCATTAACTCGAAGCTAACAAGTCAGCTATATAATTCAACCATTAGTATTCATGGTCAATTAAATCATAATACCTTTATATATGTAATGAGTAATGTGAATCACGACGATAAAAATAAATATGGCAGTAAGGGAGAATGATGATATATAGATGTATGGCGATATAGGGATGAAGTCTTAACACCGTATACCACTCCCATGGAATAAACTTTTTCTTAGACAACTAACAGAGATTGAAATCTGTCTAGTCCCAGGTTGTAGCCAAGCTATCACGGAGTTATTGTGTAACGTATACGAGCACAGTATTCCTTCAAGATAAAGCATGGGTGGCACATAAAAGCTTGTCAGATCTCAAATTTGAAATCCAGCTTGAACTGACAATATACGTTTTCTTTCATTAAATCTTGTACGTTCATGGAAAGAAATCGACATTGATGGGCGCGGGAGGCGATGCTGTAGTTCTACTTGATATTAGATACAATGCCGACTAAAGCCCGTTATAGGTTTTCTTAATTACTGATTCCATGCATTGGTCTAATGTCTCGCAGAACAGTAATTATCATAATAGCCCCAGGCACCATTCCGGGTGTATGGTTTCTGATAGGTGAAAGCGCGCAAATTTTCTATAGACAATCAAAAACGAGAAATTTATATTCTGTATTGATTGAGTAGCTTGTGAGATGCACGTGCTTAACTCCTGAAATCTATATTGTCTTCACCATGTATCCAATAATGCCTGGATATTTTGCGAAGCAAATCAATAGCTTTCACCGATATCCCTGTACACACAAAATTCATTAAGCCGCCATTCCCTTTCTTTAGCCCCGCGTCTCAGAAATGTCTTCTTTTGTGTTCCGTGTCATACACTGAGGGATGTACAAGCTCCTTATTACCTGGTTTTAAATCCGATTTAATGCGAATTTGATTAAGAAATTTCCTATCCGTCCTCTTTTCAGATATTACCATATTGAACTTTTCTCCTTCACGTCATTCAATCTTAATTGTTTTCTACAAATACTTCTTAGCGGCCAGATTTGTTTGCTTCAAGTGCAGTGGACAATGGGCTCAAGCTATCGACCCTGCTGGCAAGAAATTATAGGCGCACTTTGCCCTTGCCCCTTGATTCCTCAGACATTCTAGAAGCCGTTTGTGTGATCTATGTGGCAAGGTCTTTGTGTTCAAATTCATCTGCAACGGAAATATGCTCCTGAACAATACATCATAACGGAAGCAAGTCTCCTAGATTTCCAAATTAATAAAACAACGAGCACTTCAGATAGGCCATTACTATAATTTTCAAGATTTTACTTGCAATCCTTCGCTTTACGATTGTGACGCAGTCTGACGTAATAAAAGATAGCTTAAAACCGCTCTCGACGAAAGAAAAAATATGAGAAGTGCCGTGAAAGCCGTCAGAAATAGCTAACCGTACTGTATTATCCAATGTCAAGAAAGCAACTTTAGATAATAGACATTCCTATCATTGTTCTGTGTAGCAGACGACAATAGTGTCTTGATCAATGGTCAAGTGTATATTTATATATTATGTATGTTTTTCGAGCGGTCAAAGAGTTATTTGATTAATGCTAGAATAACAATCTAGTAACTCTGATAATATTTACTCTCGCAACTGACCATAGGGCATTAGGCCTTTTCGTGATGATCAGCTATATATTTAACTTATGCATTTACTGCATCTGTAAGCAATATAGTGCATATGTATCCACGATTTCTGTCATATTTTTTCGGTAGAATAATGCCAACTTTAAAAATTGTGGTGTTTCCATTGATTTGAAAGGGGGGGATGTCGTTTGTTTGTTTCATGAGCAATTGTAAGTAATGGAAATATTAACGTTTGTTAAAAATTCTTCAAAAATAATATTTTGCAATACATTTGCTTCCTCAGCGTTGTCAGATACCGGTATACAAATGTTCGTTTGGGACATTGTTTTCAATTCAAATGACGCAATTTTGTAAACACTGAATAGCTGTGATTTTAAGGAAATTTTATACATCTTAATCCCTTTGTATCTCAGCAAAGCAATTTTCTAAATTCACTGAAACACATGGAAGTCTCACATTTCATTCACATATTATTTGCAACAACTATTTATTATCATCAAGAAGTTAAGTAATACATGTGCAATGGAAAGTATTTTTAGATATTACGATAGAATATATTCAAATGCTTTCTTTTCTTGTTGTTTTTCTTTTCATTATTATATTTGACGATAAAACATACACGTATGATAGTGCAATAATATTGAAAATGGAAAAATTACGAAAATCTAACTAATTAGCGCATGCACATCACATTGATCATTTGCTGATTTGCCCAAATCAAAATAATAACTCACTACAGTAGTTCTTTACTGTTCTATTTATTTGATATTCATAGCTATCCATCCTCTCCTTACACGTTCATGAAATATTATTTTGTGTATTGATAGAGGAAAAATGGTATTGCACTTGGCCATGTCGAACACGCTTTCAAAACATACAATCAATCGATCTGGGTTCGATTGCCGTTTGAAAATTAAAAATCTATGAATAATCTGCAGTGTTTTCTAATTTAATGTGACAAATAAATATATTAAATGAAATAAATATCGGAAAATCCTTTACCTATTTATTTTACGGAGTAACAATAGATGTATATTTATGAAACAAATGTGTTACTGAAATCGATGATTAAAGCGGAACTTATTATATCTGTTAAACACAACAAAAGTATAGATAAGTTTCTGTTTTAAAAGTATAAATCATAATGTATATATAGTAAATTTTATTTGAGATAGTAATGCTGGCAAACAGACATTATCTGCCTTGTATTATTTACTGATTCTGAATAGGCTCTCAGTTATGATATATAATTCAACATATTGTGCATGTTCGATTTTATCAGTACCTTTGTGTGAAGGTGAAGTGTTTCGAAATTTTTCATTATCTATTTATTTATTTATGATGAAACACCAGCGGCCTTCCTTAACGGACTTTATGTTTGTGTTACATTACGTCTTGTGACGTCACAACATTACGGAGCTAAAGTTAAGCGCTTGACTTGCGGCGCCGACAAACCGGGTTCGATTCCCGGGTTGCGCCACTATGTTTAAGAGTTTGGTTACCTCCTACTTACAATGTCGCAATATAACTGAAAAATTGTTGAAAGCGACGTAAAACACCAATCAACCAACCAACAGAGCTAAAGCAGCGTCATTTAGTTACTTTAGCGCCGTGTTATTGTATTTATACAAGCAACGAGCTATGTTTTATTTATTTATTCATTCATTTATTGTTGTTTTGTTTCGGTTGTGTTTTTGTTTTACGATGACGGCATCTGCCTGACGCATTGTTCATACAGATATTAGTAAAACCATTCAATAGGTTTGTTTTGGAACTCTAATTACATGTATAAACATTATGTAATGTCTAAAATGCATTTTGTTTGTTTGCTTGTTTTTATTACAAACGACATAGGACGTAACAGGTCAAGATGATTGACTTGGCTCTCTGCTGGACAAAATTAATCAGCTGTCGGACTCCCATTAGTTCACCCATATTACCAACTTATGTTGCATGTACATTATGGGTATACTCTGTGGATATGCAGATATCTATTGCAACATATTATCTCTATGGTAATGCCACTGGGTTGTCCCCTATAGTCCATATTTTAAACTTTCAAAGTGACACTAGACAGACACCAGAGTGAGCTTTAATACGTCGTATGTCTGTCACATCTCTTAGATTTACAGTCCGTCGTATGTCTGTCACACCTCTCAGGTTTGCAATCCGTCGTATGTCTGTCACACCAATTAGGTTTACAATCTGTCGTATGTCTGTCACACCTCTTAGGTTTACAATCCGTCGTAGGTCTGTCACACCTCTTAGGTTTACAATCCGTCGTATGTATGTCACACCTCTTAGGTTTACAATCTGTCGTATGTCTGTCACACCTCTTAGGTTTACAATCCGTCGTAGGTCTGTCACACCTCTTAGGTTTACAATCCGTCGTATGTATGTCACACTTGTTAGGTTTACAATCTGTCGTATGTCTGTCACACCTCTTAGGTTTACAATCCGTCGTAGGTCTGTCACACCTCTTAGGTTTACAATCCGTCGTATGTATGTCACACCTCTTAGGTTTGCAATCCGTCGTATGTATGTCACACCTCTTAGATTTACAATCCGTCGTATTTTTGCAGGAGACTATGTATGTATAAGAACAGTAGACTCTGGTTAATATCATGGATTATTTGGAAATGTGTGATATACATTCCTGGTTTTCTCGTCACACATTTTAATCCAAATCTACAATCTCGATCGTAACTGACAAATCTACCAACACCCTAATTCATATAACCCTATATATCTACAACCCCTAATAGTACATGTAAACCGTGGAGGTGTGTTCACCTCTGCTTGACATGCCGAGTGAGAGCTAACTACCACGTTTTATTTATTGATTAAGGGTATATGACATATCTAGCAGAGATCGTGTAGGACCTCGACACCGTCATCGTGTGAGATTTCAACGTACATCATGGTCTATGCTAGCAAAACATCGATTCCACAAAGATGAATGGACTCGACATCAGGCAAACATAAAGACTGATGGCACCTTATATAATTAACGAAATAACCCATTTTATATGATTTAAATGCTTTTTTAATCTTATTCCCACAATTTATTAGTCAACATTTATTTTTAAAGGCGTTAAGGAATGATTTAACAGAGGAGATTATAGAGTGGATCCGTCCGATACTGTGACATTGTTATTTTCTGCGTTCCTACAATCATTTAATGCAACGCCATCTGGCGACTGTGTAGCAAGAGATGCGCACTAATCTGATTGTACCTGAGGTTACTTAAGACGCCTTTAATTCAATTGAGAAGCGCCTAATATTGTATTAGATAATACCCGATAGATGGCAGTGACACCCTGCCATCTGTTCCGGGAGCTCATGGCGCTCTCTCATTGTTATGTCACTAAATATTGTCCAATTTATGCTCATCTTACTTGCCTAATTGAATGATCACCAAGTTTGGGTCATTTGTTGTTTTGAATTCATTTCATCATTTCTTCTACATTGAAATGCACCCTTTTTATTTCATATAAATAATGAATTTATAAACGATATAATTTACATTAAAATTTATAAATTGACCCATTCATATAAAACGATAAAAGCGATAGACAAATGTTCTCTATTGGTATACCCCTCGCATTAACATATGTGTGACAATAACAATTTAGAACAGGCTTACGACCTTAAAATATGGATTGTCATCTATAAAAAAGTATATTATTCTAACAACTGCAAAGTAAACTTTTATTGTGATGAATGAAAAGGCGGAATAGGACGGGGGGTCCCACATTTCCTAATTAGGTCTTAAAAGTGAACATGTAATGGCGTGAAATTTCAAATTAGAGAAAAGGACAGGCAATTCCGCTGGATCCTTCAAAGCTACTTGTTGACTTAAAGAAATAATGATTACAGAAAGCAGATACAGGTCTACAATAAACACATGATTCCATGTGATGGGATGATTGACAGATGATGTCATTGGTATCGTCCACGTTGATCAATATTAACGATATGTCGAATGACACAGTATCCTCTTCCTGACAAATAAACTGATTACGTGGGCACAATGTGATATGCAACATTCTGAAACGTTATTTATGACTTGAATTCTCATGTGATTCCTAAGACTGTAATGGAGCTATGTCAATTTGCATCGTTTTTGTGAGAACAGATCAGGTAGCTAACGATGCCTTTTCGTGTTGCGTGCTTCATAAAATAAACCACAAAATCTCGATAATTCACGCTCCCCCGAGACTTCGGAAGCAGTAGTCGGTCATCTGATTCTTGTACGTTCGGACCTTATGGTGGCGACTGGTTTTATTACATAGTAAACACAACACGATATTGCTTGTGTGTATATAATATGACAAGATTCATGCGGCAACGCCTCCAGAGTTTTAATTTATTTCAACGGATGAAATATCACTGCACATAGTCATCGGGTCGTAGAATACTACTATGAGTGAGTGATTAGGTCGTACAATAGCTCCTGGCTATCGAATTCATGCAGCAAATTAAATCTATACAAGAAAAGCTACAGTAAATCTGACTTTGAAGAGAATTTTGATCCAATCTGCGACCACAAATAAATCACAAGGAGGGAGCTTATCGCAATCTGTCATAACGGCAAAGACAAACTGGCTTGATGTAGCATGCATATTGGCTGTTCCTACAGATACTCCAGCCAAGACAATCCACAATCCGTCAATAATTTGAAACCAGACACATTCTGATACAAGAGTCTTTACGGAGAAATTATCGGAAGTATTCAATGCCACAAAGTCATTTCTTACCCATTTGATACCATCCACGATGATACAGGACCGAAATAAAAGACGACTCGTGAGTCTACAAGATTTGATTAAACTAATAAACTTCCACAATTCTATTATAAACTAATTCTTTCCTCCCGATAATAAAATCAAATGTCATTATTATAAAGGTTCTGGCAAATATGGTGATATGGTAACATAATAAATAGTATCACAGTCTTACTGTCGGTCATTCAAACGGTGAAAAACGATGTATATAATTTGTAATCCAATGCTCTGTTTTATATTATTATTATTATTATTATTATTATTATTATTATTATTATTATTATTATTATTATTATTATTATTATTATTATTAGTAGTAGTAGTAGTAGTATTATTATTTATTATTTTTTTTTTATTATTATTATTATTATTATTATTATTATTTTAAGGGGGGTTATTTTGTACATTACAACGTTTTTGTCTGTACCCTTCCACATGACTTACGTTAATATCATGGTCGTGGAGGATGATCGGCATTCGAATGGTACAGTAAGCCATTGCATAGTTTATGATTCTATAGTTATTGTAAATTCAATTTCTTACTGTAGACATAACTTAATAACGAAATTTATTAAGATTATGAAACAGAATTCGCTAGTGATGTTTCGCTTTTCACAAATATCGCCGATTCTAGTGCTTAGATTCTGACTCCTATTAATCCAACGAACTATTTCGGTGCGAATGTACTTGTTACGCGAAATCCGATATGGCGGCGTATGTTGACAGAATGGATTTCTCCCGTATTTAAACCACAGGGGGTTTTTTTGTATAAAACCTATCTGAAGAGATGGATTGAAAAATTTTACAGTAGAAGGAAATCCGTGAAAGGTGACTTGTAGATGGGAAAATGCAAATAAAGCTAATATACCACATCTTGATGTACTGTACTTTGTCTTTGATGGAGGAAACACCAATGTTATTAAAACGCGACTTGTACTCCGTTCCTCTACGATACTCTCCGTATACTACACGGAGAGTATCGTAGGGGAACGGAGTACAAGTCGCGTTTTAATAAGATTGGAGGAAACACTTGCTGTGGTTTAATTGGTAGTGGTTTGGGGGGGGGGGGGTGTTTTGTTTTGTGTTAAGCTTTGTTTTTCTTTTGGTTTTTTTTTCTTTTTTTTTTTTATTAATTTTTATTATTATTTTTTAAATTTTATTATTATCGGGTTCTTCCAGATTATGTTACTAATTTAGGAAACACATCCAATGTTTCAAAAGAATCGTGGATATTTTGTTTTCAAATTAATGAACTAGTTTAGAGTACAATTGTAGTATTGAGAGCTATGTTATGATACAATAGCATGGATGGTTCTATGTACATATAAGACCATGTATACGTCTATCAACTTATTGCACCATATGCGCATTTTGTGCCCCTTCAGTGATGAAGCCCGTGGGAATCCTATGTGCGTTTACAGTGTATCTGAAGAGCAAACTAATTACCACATTGACCTGAAAATAAAAACCAAAGAGGACAGAGCCAAAGATACAGAGGACAGAGCCAAAGATCACAGTCAAAGATACAGAGGACAGAATCAAAGATACAGAGGACAGAGCCAAAAATACAGAGGGCAGAGTCAAAGATACAGAGGGCAGAGTCAAAGATACAGAGGACAGATCCAAAGATACAGAGGACAGAGCCAAAGATACAGAGGGCAGAGTCAAAGATACAGAGCACAATGTCAAAGATACAGAGGACAGAGTCAAAGATACAGAGGACAGAGCCAAAGATACAGAGGACAGAGCCAAAGACACAGAGGGCAAAGTCAAAGATACAGAGGACAGAGTCAAAGATACAGAGGACAGAGTCAAAGATACAAAGGACAGAGCCAAAGATACTGAGGACAATGCCAAAGATACTGAGGACAATGCTAAAGATACAGAGGACAGAGCCAAAGATACAGAGGACAGAGTCAAAGATACAGAGGACAGAGTCAAAGATAAAAAGGACAGAGCCAAAGATACAGTGCACCAAGTCAAAGATACAGAGGACAGAGCCAAAGACACAGAGGACAGAGCCAAAGATACAGAGGACAGAGTCAAAGATACAGAGGGCAGAGCCAAATATACAGAGGACAGAGCCAAAGATACAGAGGACAGAGTCAAAGATACAGAGGACATAAATGAGGGAGATACTTCTTAGATCTATAATCTACAAACAAAGAGCCAAAGATACAGAGGACAGAACTGAGGGAACCAAAGATACAGAGGACAGAACTGAGGGAACCAAAGATACAGAGGACAAAACTGAGGGAGATACTTCTTAGGTCTATAATTTACAAACTTTTGTCACACTAAATGTAAAGTATATATTTCGGGTAAGCACCGAAAACTTGACTTTTGATTAATCTTGGGTATTAATAGTCCAACAGTAATTAACTTTGTTACCATGCTTTTACTCATAGCGACCCTAAGGAGTTCACAAAAAAAACTCTTTTAGCCTTTCCCGTACGAACTCTGAGACACTATGCCTCAGTCCTATTCTGCGACTATTCGCTGAAATGCCATTATTCGCTGAAATGCCATTTTAAACGTAGCTACTACTAGTGCTGTTTGTATATGGGGATATGCTGTAAGTTATTTATCATTCCTAACGCATAAAGTAGTTGTAATTCCTGGGAGACACCAGTAAATGGCTGTCTATCTCTCTCATCAGATCGCTTTAATAACTGGTGATGGATTGCATATTGAAGTCTTAAAGTGGGAGCATCGAAACATAAAAACCCGATCAAAACAAAGAGTAGTCATGTAGCTTTAACTAAATGAAATTAGCTGTTTGGAATACTGATGCGCTACATGGAATGGACACGATTTATTACAGATATAACTAAGACGTATTACATATCCATCGCTTTAAAACATAAAGTACGTATACTCAACCCCAAGATTCACATAATCTTGACTCATAAATTATGATGATTTATTATGCATTTTGTTCACGAGAAATGCAGCCATAGAATTTGAATATGATATATGCAGCCTTACAAGAACCAATCACTTGACGTCCTTCAAACAGAGAGGGAATGTTCCCTAATGATCCATTAACGAAATAAGAAAAGCTTACATCAGTGTATGTATGTATGGAATGTAAACTTTCTGGGCAGGATCTTCATTCTTTTCTGCTGAGACAAAAGTGGCAATAAGGTTTTCAGTATTTTATGTAAATACTTATGTAATTTTTTCGACGAAAAATGGAAATTGATCTTGGTAAACAGTGCATTAAACGCACGCAATAAGGACATTCGTCATCTGTGTCGTCTACACGCTTAATTAATGCCGCTAAACATCAAAAGGCATGTCGCACAATGTCAAAGAATATGTATTAATCATAACATGCACTAGACCACCCAAACAAAATCTGCTTCTGAGGAGATGCTGTTTCTGCTTCTAATGACATTCAGAGACAGTGATTGTACGGGTGTCGCCAAAGACTGATTATGCGAGATTTGTAAAGGACAAATATTGTACGAGTGTCAAATACACAAAATATTCGACAGAAATACCGAAACTGGTGAATCTAAGGACGGATTCAAGAGAAATTCAGGCGAGGATTTCTCCTTTTATCTTCGATCACTGAAACCTTGACGATTACCATTTTAAATCATACTTCCTTCCCTTCATAAAGTTTTGTACACTACTCATACATTGTTATAAATGTACATATGTATATCTTGAGTTCGAATACATTATACTTTGAAAATCAAAACTGGTATGTAGGTGGAGCGCTTTGTCTCCCAGACCGTTCTTTCCTTTGCTTGTATCTTCTGAATTCGTTGGGTGTTTTCAAGAGTTTGGTGGTACTTTCCGGACTTCTGAATTATTATGAAACACAGGCTATCTGTGCGAAATTTTCAACTAGATAGGAGATCTATCATTGGTTAAAAATGCTGTGAAAGAACAGTTTACAAAGATTTCTCCATCAGCTCGTCTTCAGGGATAACGATGATACATTGCACTGATCGAATAACGGCAGAACATATATTATGTCGTATCTCCCGAAATCTGCGATTCCGCTATTACAGTCGCTTTAATTGAAATCCTGCTAAATAAGGGTATCGCTTTGCCTATTTCGGTTTTATGTTTGTCATTTGTGATGTGGAATTCCCTGTAGGGCCCTGTTGATTAAGCCTGAAGTAATGGTTTGATGAGAGCGGGTAACGACTGACATTGTCACCGACTTATTACATGCTGAACAATGTGATTTGCTTTCTAGAGATAAAGAAACAGTGACGCGCTTGCTTTTGTATTATAGAGCCATTTTATTGCCTCAATTTGGATCATTTGCACGTTTTAACTCTTATGCGAAGGGATATTTCTTAGGGCGTCTAGCAGTTCTTAGATTTTCTCGGTTTCTCTTTGTCTACGGATTATAGCTTCCGCGGAATGACTGATAACCAGACGAAAACGAAAGCGAAAAGTGCAACTCACACAGAAATGCTCAGATGTGCGAGTCTCATCTACTGGAAAACTTCTTTCTACTTACAGTATCTTTGTAGATGGTCTATTTCCTCTGTTGATGGAAAAAACAGTTGTTGTCTACAAAGTGCGAAGTTCCGATATCTATTCTTTGATCTCACCCAGTAAATAGTATTGACTAGTAAACAAAAAGCACCAAAAATGAGCAATCTATGTAAAATGTGCAAGTTTTCATGTTGAAACTCTTAGCTGTTTTTGTATATAAAGTCATCTTACAGCAATGTAATCCTTTGTATACCCTTAGGTTCGAAGATTCGAAGCAATTACCATGCAGATTAAATTGGAATATTCGCCGAATATTTAATCTTTGAATGGGGTTTAGATCGTTAAATTTAATGAGAAGCTTCGCTCGACCTATTACATAGATAGCACATACCAAATCATTGCAGCTAATTAGAACTGCATTAGACGTGATATCAGTCTTCAAAATCTCAGAGATTGTAGAAAAAATAAAGTGGGATAAATTATTCCAAATTCCTATCCCAATGTCGGATGTGAGCTTTAATCGTCTGGATCACAGCGGTACATATCTGAGAGTCGAAATATTCAGGCATTCACGATAAGAATTTAGGGAGAATTGACATTTATTGCAAGCCATAAATGCACAAGTGCTTCAAATGTTTTCGCTATACACATTGAAAGTATTCAACGTTAAAAGAATAAGTAAAAGAATATGTTTTCTCATGAAGACAAATCTTAAATGGTTTCATTTTCTTCCTTCTCCAGTCAGACAATATGTACGTCCATGCTTATATTTATATATTTAATGAAATCTAAATTTTGTTGTATGTTGAAATGTTTTTTTTAAATAACATAGACATTAACAAATTTTAGTATAATCCTATAAATACTGGGGTAAGAGTGATCTGGAATTTGATAAACTGGTTTAGTCTTTGTTTTGTTTTGTTTGTTTTATTTTTAGTTTTGTTTTTCGTTGTCAGTTTGTTTTCTGTTTGCTTGGGTTTTTTTTTCTTTTTCTGTGTTTAATCTTTTGTTATGACAGTATTAATTTTGTATTTACTATTTATTACGTCAGAACTATGTGATAGGGGATATAGGGGAAATCATTAGTGGTAATGCAAGCATACAGCAAAAATATAATGGACAGAAGCGATGCCAAAATCAATCTTGATCAATTTTATCAGTAAGTATCACCCATTATCACGAGGACGGGGTTAATCAAGAGAAAACACTCTCCATTTATATTGAAGATTTTATTTTCATTTTACGACCCCATCTCTTTGGCTGGTACATTGTGGTGAGACTTGAAACTTAATGGTATGCTCACGTATACACACCGGGAAACCCCAAACACGACCCAATGGAATGAAGAGATTTGATCTGCTGCTTCTTCTCTACATGACCGGCAGAAACTGTTGACACTTGGTAGGCAAAGAGAACGGGCAGAGTATCGTTTGATGTATCGTCTGATTCTTACGATCTGTTGACCATGATCAGGAGTCTAATGATGTAGACCAATTTACCTCAGGAATTACCAAGATCCGACTAATTCTACGAGACCAAGATTCAATTTCAGGGAAGCGAACCGAAGCCGCTCTTGTGATTATTTTAATGACCCTACGCTAGGATTGTTTCGTCGGAAGCAAATTGAAAAGCAGGAATCGTTGATAACAGTGGAGGCAGAAGTTTGAGCGTGAATCACACACATTGTCATCTCAGAGATCGATGTTTAATCACTAGGCATCAGGTTGCCGCCATTTCAAAAGACAGTGGATGTGGAAATCTTTAGCTTATACAAGATTGAATTGTTTTTATTGTATAGCTCCATGGTGACTTCTGCCACATAATGAGCCAGTAACTCCTCTTTTTTCTTTTAAATTCTGTTTCGAAAATTTGACAAAACTATATCGTTAAAAAACACACGACAACAGTCTTTGGAATTCACATTTGATTATAGAAAGGTTACAAAATATCAGAAAATTTATTCTCGCATAATATGTCATGTGACAAACACAGATAATCCCATAAATAACATGAGCCATTAAACTCTCGTATCTTGTTCAGATTGTTCTTTTTCTGCTCTTATTTGTCAGAAATGAGGCTGTAGGATACTTTAGCTCTATCGTAAATATCTCTTGTTGACGAACAATCGACACGATCGTACATCAATTCACGCGCTGGCCACCGGAATTGAGATATATTTATTGGATCTGAAATTAATGCCTCTTCCTTTTACGATTCTTCTGAACACGATCATATTTCCAATTTGAAACGAGTCCAGCATAGAATTCTGGATTTTTTACGAGATCGAATAGGGTTAGTGTAAGCATACAGTTTTGATCCTATTTTGTTTTCGGTGATAAGCAAATCATCACACGAGAAAAAGTACAGTAGTACACGTTTGCCGCAAATCGTGGTAACTGTCCTGCTCTGTCTTGTCTTTCAAAGGTGACGCTGCCACAGTTGTCCAATTGTACTTAATTATCCGGGTACAAATTATCTTTTAAAGCACATCAAGCATTATCACGCTCTGTTTCATTCGTGTCATTTAAAAATATAATACTATGAAAAGAAAACCAAAAGTTTCCACTTGCGCAAACTGTTACATTTCTATTCAGCATGATCTTCTACATCCTGTGCGTGCCAGTTCGGAACCGCGCGTGACGATAAAATTATGATTGATTTCGTGCTTAGAGTCTAAATCAAAAACTTGTCAAGAATTGTTCTCCAATCGCTTAAACGTACTGCCGATTCAGAATCAATTATGATATTTGTTTTTGATCGGAGTAAATTCGAGGAAATGACATGTCAAAGTAAATTCATCTCGGGCTATTCCATGAAAGTGGTCAATAAATTGGTGTCAAGAACACACTACCATGAAACCAGAAACGGCAATTGTTTGTAAATACGGGACCGTGATTTCTTTGAGGCATACGTCAGTATTTGATGATGTTATAGCGTGTTGTTCGTTCCCTTCTGCACTAGAGACCAACTCTGACAAAACTAGCGGATGTGGATAAACCGTTAACGACAGTTAATAATTCTTTCTCTTCAGACCAATGTAACTTATATTTCCCCAATTACAGATTTTTCTGACAACTTTTACATATCAAATCAAAATCCAGTAGTCCTGAGGGAAAATCGATGGCATGGTAACTGAGGTTCATTTGTAATTTCTTTAGAGTGAAAACAAATCTGATTTGCTTGTAATAGAGTTTCTACATGTATCATCAAATTACAACACGATTTGAGAAACAATTCAATTAGGATTTGTTATTTCGTGTCGTCGTTTCCCCTTTGAGTCTCTCTTCTCCAGGTCTTCATTCGGATCTATTCCGATTAAAGTTTCTACTGGTATTTTGGTTTACCGCCTTCGTAACGCTTCCCATGGGTTACAGACGACTCTGGAATGATGAGATGTGAATTTACAGTTTTTATAGGTTGATTAAGATCAAATTTATAAGCATTATCAATAAATTTGCACCGCAGATGAAATGTTAAATTTGTATTGTGACATTATCATTTTCAATGTGCTTGATTCTCTTATATTTTTTTAAATAATGATATACGCCACTTTTTTTCTGCAGTAGCGCTTTATGGTATTTAGGGATTACCTATATCACAAGTTGCACAACGGGTTGTAGAACCTGACTTGCAACACGAGAGTAAAACCTGAATCGCAACCAGTGAATAAAACCTGAATCGCAACGCTATTGTGAAATCCTAATCGCAACCCGACATCGCAAATCAAACGCAAATTGCTTGTCCGTTGCTGTCACGTGGTGAACGGGACATGGGTGATTACGAAAATAATAAACACGACACTGCTTTGAACTATAACATTATCAAATTTGATTTTATGTTATTTTTTCCATCACATTTCTGTGTGTACGCACGATTGCTTGCATATACTGATTATTTTTGTTTGCTATCCCTTACACGTGTCAATATTCCCGCGGTGGCACAAATGTCAAACATGCCTTTACGCCAAGCGATAGGGCGACCTCCCTTTGGAAAAGCAACTAGCAATATTCATTGAGCTCGCTGTTGATTCAGTAAAACTAGAAATTGCGTTCGTTAATCGATTTCATTACTTGCCGAAATTGCAACATATACATGTCTGTGATCCAATTACTAGTCAATCATGGTGTGATTGGTCAGTGTAGCAAAATGATAATGACTTTGATTGCAAATATTGACTGTCTTTCCGTGTAGGTAAACACATTGTGAACCCGACTCTCATCCCATCTCCACTTATTATTATGATTTGTCTGGGGAACTCTGTTTATTCTGATGTCAGCTATGGAACCGTTCCCGATTTGACTTTCATAAGAATTTCTAGCTCTGGGCAAAGTGACATGCAGGTTTTCAGAAAAATGGACCAGTTCTGAATGACGGATGATCCAATTCTCCATGTGAATAGTGCATTCGATCGAATGCCTTTGTGTGTTGATCAAAATATTCATATGTCTTCGACAAAACACATAGTGATTGATGATGATAAATTATTCAAAGGATTTGTATCATCAAGAGAGTCCCCTTGATCCATAATTAATTAACCACATAAACAGGCAAGAAAAAGTGACAGGCTATGCACTTTTTTCCTCGGGAATTCAACAGCAAGCATGAACGCAAAGTATATATATATATATATATATATATATATATATATATATATATATATATATATATATATATATATATATATATATAATATTCATTCCGACTTTATTGTCTTTCTCAGATTTTGGCCAAATTTAAAATGAATTGTCCAGTTTTGAAATTTGAGAGAGAGAAAAAACAATACATACAATACCTCCTGATTGACACGTGCTTAATAAAGCTGGAATATGTCAAATGTTTAAATGAATAGACTTGAAACATCGTATCCCATTGTATATGAGTTTATGAACATGCACATATCAAAAGAGTTAATTTCGCATTTCAATGTCAACATAGTAATATAAAACAGATAAAAAACATGCGTGTGTAACATTGACTAGATATGAACTATCGTTATTTTGTACAACCCTTTTTGAAAATATTTAATATTCAAAGTTAATGGGTGCATTTGTATCCTGGTTAACTTATGGAAACCAGAAGGTTTATTTCCTCCGAGATCCAATGCCTGATATGGAGTTGAGCGATAACGAGAAAAAAAAAAAAAAAAAATATATATATATATATATATATATATATATATATATATATATATATATATATATATATATATATATATATATATATATGAGAATTATATATCTTTTCTCGTATAAAATAAGATATATATGTCTGTAATTGGAAAAAGTCTCATTTAAATGAAATGTTTTTATATCACCGAAATTAGTTCTGATCTTTTCACTTCCATTATATCAATTTTACACACACATTTATAAAAATAAATTCTAAAAGATAAGTAACACATGATCAGTGAAGCTCTTATGGTCAAGTACATGTTGGCGACCAACACGCCTTTCTCATCAGAAGCGCTTCATTTCATGCAGTGCTTGGATTCAAAAGAGAGCACACAAGTACACACACTTATTATACATGCATTTTAATTACAACGTATAAAAGCAGATGGGGTTTTTTTTTGTGTGATTTATCGGCTATGCGCATTGATATGAACTGCAGCGGAGTTCACGGGCAAATGTAAAGGTGTAACTATTGAATGCAGCCTATCGATACCCATTTCCACGCTGCGAAGGCGTATGAATACCATTAGCACCCGCTGACCCCGCATTCAACTCATTTAGAAACACTTCATATCCAATTATCGTGATTTATTTCAACAACATGTTAGAATAGCACATCTATCCTAGTTGTATATATTTCTATGTCTATGGTCACTACACGAAGTGAATCTTTGTAAATCTCGCTATACATAGTAATTCCCTATAAAGTCCTGTGTGTTGATGTCCTGATCCTTACAAGTACATTCTGAAATTCAATATTGATATGCAGTTTTCTATAAACGATAATAATAGACCTGATGTCAAAAATTTAAATAATTTGAAGTTTCTCGATGATCGTGTGTCGTATTTTATGTCTCTTTAAATACTTTGTTACATGCAATTTGAATTCACTCGCTATCTGATATAACCGACCCTACTATTTTAAAATTGCTTTTTATTCAGACCTTGAATTAATGAACCACCAGTCACCTCCCTTGCATTTTGAATTTCGTGTGATCCTTGGTGCATCAATTGTATATAAAAATCAAACATAAATAAATAACTCTTGTCTTTGAAAATAAGAGCTTCTTTTCTTGTCTCAGGTATCAAGGATTATTCGCGAGAGGGAAATTAAGGTGTCATCAGGTGTGATGCTGTTATAGTATGTATACCTTGTTATCACATGTGAACACCTGCCGGGTTGTTATCACCTGTGAACACCTGCCGGGTTGCTATGACCGAATCTCCGTTAAGAAAATAAAAATAATATTCTTCCGCATTAAAAATCGTCGAAGTTTAATGAGGTGCTAATGATATAACAATGAATATGAGTCATGCATGTAAGACTATATTGTTTGTAAGTAGGTATGTGACTCGAAAAAAGGTGTTCAAAGAACATAAGGTTTGTGGCTAAGAAATTGAATAAAAAGATGTGACGGACGGACAGACTGTGAACATGGTGATCCCTAAGTGTCAGTATCTTTGCGTCGACATAAAATAATACTATAGACAGTATGAGAAAGTGTTATACTCAACAAAACTTTGTACTGATATCTAAACATAATTAAGGTCGGGTCGACTTTCAGAATAGGGCGTATGCCTGGTCTTAAGCCAAGTCGGTCTAAAGAGTTTCGAATAGTTTCCATTTCTGAGGAATTTCTTATCTATATATCATAATAATCCACGAATGTGGGATATTTCTATCCTCAAGTTGCATTTTATTGGCTTACAGTACTAAACAAAATGAAAAAAGTACAAAATATCAAGGATAGTCAATCTTATTACCGACATAACTTAGGACCGCGCAATCACCATTTCCTGACACTCGATCTGAGGGCCTAACCGAACAGTACTCAAAGAAATGTTTACAAGAGACCCAGATTTCAATCTATTATGAATCTTTATTGATTGGTTGATTGATTTTTTGTTTCACGTCACACCACGAATATTTCACGTATATGGTGACGGCATCTGCCTGATGCGGGGCATACAAAGTTTGACCTTTGCAACGGACCCACCCGAAGCAGTGAGGGATCTTTAACGTGCCATGCATACCACGACACGGAACCTCGGTTTTTACTGTCTCATCCGAAAGACAGGACACTGGCATGGCCAGAGCGGGACTCGAACCCCGGTCTCCCGATCAGGAGTCCGACGCAATACCACTGGGCCACACCGGCTTACTATGAATCTTTAAAATGTGTAAAAATACAATAGGGTTGACGGAAGAATATCTATGGTATTTACATTATTTATAGGGGGAGGCTTATTCTGGAACAAACCGATGGCTGGAACAAATTAGAAACCTGACATACCACTTCTGTATGTGCAAGTTATAGTACTGTAATTTTCTTACTTTTGAAATAATTTCAGAGTGAGCCTCACATAAAACGTGAGCCTCAGGTAAAAACTTTTCATTATTTGATACTGAAAGGTTCGTGAATGTCACCACACATAGAGAGTTTTTGACATGATTTCGGTGCTTGTGGTTAGTTTTCAGGAGACGCTTTTTGTTATGCTTGTAAACATTTCTGAATTTATCTCGGAGTGTTATAACCAATCAAGATTTTTATTGTCTTTTCGAATTTTCCATAATTTATTTTGATACGTTACTTCTAATGTGACATTTTTACTGCTCCTGGTTTCTAAATTTATGTCTAAAACTTTTCGGTATTCATCCTAAATTTCATAACTGTGCTGATCGTATATATTATATCACTTTCTCAAGTGAATTCCATCCTTATACAGAATAAGGATCTGTTTTTGTTACTGTTAATGGTAAGTTTTGCAAATAAGTGTCCTATGACATATTTGAAATATTCTGATATTTAAATATGCATAATGACTAGAATTATACAATAAAATCGTTCATTTCTCATGCTCTAGTTCTGCAGCAAAGGGAAGCGACGATTTGATAAAAAGTTCAAATTAAGAATAAGTTCAAAGGTACAATGACGAGATCGACATAGTCTGCTTAACTTTAAATTATTACATGCCACATGTTTGTATTTTAATGTCGTGAATCATTTTATATTCAGATATATTTCAACTGAAACTTCTCTGTCTACATCTGGTTCCGCCACTATTCACACTATGGTATGCTTGAAGGCGAAATCGTGCGATAAATTCGTTAAAAACGTTTTACTATCATCGAGGAATCCAAGTAATGCTTTATGTGAGGGGTGTCAGACAAGATGCTGTCTTACTTAACATTTCTCGGCATTTACATGTTATGTTGCGTAGATACATCTGCTAGTGAAATCGACAACACGCGTGTCAAAAGTTGTCACATCTCACGGTGATATCTTCTGTGTCACACCTGGCATTTCTACTAATTTCCTTTTAAGATGTCAAGTATATTACCTTACAATTATAATACTTTGTATTGTTGCATTGCTTTTCTTTCTTTTGTAGTGTTTTCGTGCACATTTCCAGAGGCATGGCATGGTCGCTGGTATCAGAGTCTATTCGGAGAGATTGAAATTAAGCGACGAGAAATAACTGAAAAGGGAATATGTTTCGAAAGGCGTGGAAATCAATTTTTAGTATCACATAGGTAAAGCACCATTTAGTAGTAGTATAAACATAGGATACCTTTTGAGTAGCAATATGAATATAGGGTATCCTTTGAGTAGTAGTATGAATATAGGTTACCTTTTGAGTAGTAGTATAGATGTAGGATACCCCTTGAAGAGTAGAAGTATGAATGTAGAGAAGTTTTTTAGTAGTAGTATGAATGTAGGATTTCATTTGAGTAGTAACATGAATGTATAGTATCCTTTGAGTTGCAATAAAAATGTAGAGTACCCTTTGAGTAGTTGTAAAAATAGAGTACCCTTTGAGTAGTAGTATGAATATAGGCTACCCTTTGAGTAGCAGTAGTAGTAGTAGTAGTAGTAGTAATAGTAGTAGTAGTATGAATATAGGTTACCCTTTGAAAAGTAGTATTAATATAGGTTACCCTTTGAAAAGTAGTATGAATATAGGTTATCCTTTGAGTAGTAATAGTAGTATGAATATAGGCTACCCTTTGAGTAGTAATATGAATATAGGTTACTCTTTAAGTAGTAGTATTAATATAGGATACCCTTTGAGTAGTAGTATTAATATAGGTTACCCTGTGAGTAGTAGTTTTATGAATATGGACTACCTTTTGAGTAGTAGTATGAATATAGGTTACCCTTTAAGTAGTAGTATTAATATAGGATACCCTTTGAGTAGTAGAATGAATATAGGTTACCCTTTGAGTAGTAGTATGAATATAGGTTACCCTTAGAGTGGTAGTATGAATGTAGGTTACCTCTGAGTAGTATTATGAATGTGTCAAATACAACTAAGGTATTTATCTACTACATCACTAAAATCGACCAACTGCACTTTCCATCCACATAATGGGTCTATTTCTACATATATTTACTTGCGCGATATGTTGTCGAAATGTCTGCAACATTAGTAATAAAATTCCTTATTACTTCAGAAGACCCCATTCATAAGACTTATCGAAAGTGATTGATAAAAGTAAAAGATCATGACCAAACCAAGGTTGCAGTTGCACGACGTTTTGTTTTGTGGTCTAGAAGAACACTGTCTACATTTCTGCTACATATTCTATATTCACACGCAATATGTTTCTCTGGAGAATCCCTGAAAGCATTAGGTTTTGTAAATGATAAAAGCATCGAAGATAGACGGAACAATAAATGTACATGCCCCGTATTCTCTTTAAAAATCAAAACCCCTATGCATTTAGTCTGGTCAAAGTGAAATCGTGTTAATGGTATTATTTGGATTCCACAAAGACTCCGACTTATCTGGATGCTTCCATTGCAGATACTAGTTCATTCAGGGTTGATTTAATCTTTGTACAATAACATTATATGATACACAAATGTAACAAACCTTTGTTTCCCTAACAATATACGGAAACAAAATAAATGTGTAATCTAGGCAGAAATCAGCCAAACGGAACCTTGGAGATTTTCTGAGACATGCAAGACGTATTGCGCAACATTTGTTTCTCTGTTCTGATAGCAAATGTAGCCAAAGTTCGTGTTTGATTGCAGTTATATGAAGGAGGACATGCAAAAACGTAATTAGAAAATGTGTTGTTGATTATGCGTGAGGGCGCAATATGCATGTTATTACCATTATCTTAAGCATTTATTTACAAAAAAATACCAGAATCATTGTAACTGACGCTTTCTTAATCTCCGTAAGATGGGCAGGAATATTCCTGATTTCTTTCCTTAAACTTAGATAAGAATTCATAATTCCCGTTATCTTATAATTTTAGTGGTGTGATAGCCCCAAGAGTATTTAGCGGTTCTGCCGATTGTGTATGCACATAATGCAAGGTTGCATCTCTAAGCTTGCGTATCATTCGAAGATTTAAGACTACAACACTTTATCTTGTCCGTGCGTCTTTTCACTTCTCGTCATTACTCTAACAACGTCGTGCTGAATATGAAATTTTAATCTAATTTCACATATTTATAAATAGTTTTAGGACTGAAGTGCATTGAACAACCTGAAGTGAGATTTAGTCAATTTCTGATAGATTTATGATGTTTGATTTACTCTATTTGCTGAAAATGCTGGAACTTGTACTGTAAAATTATGGTATTTCATTGAGATATGGTATATATTATGTATATAAAATATTCATATCTTGTACAAATTTTCCTCACTCTCACAGTGAAACATGAGTTTAAGCCAAACTCATTGTGGAAAATTGATGTTCATTATTCCAAGAAAATAAATACTTTGATATTAACTTAAGAATAACGTGTGAATTATTTCTTGTGATCAACGTACGCAATGGAAGTCATTTATTTATAACTAAATTTCATAGTCGGTTAATTAATTTGTCGACAGTTGAAATGAAATTCAACTGGGTATAAATGTTTTCTTATTGGAAAGACGGTGTCATGATTTTGAATCAAGGTCATAGCTTCAATGTCAAGGTAACTGTGAAATTCGATAATTCAGTATTTGTCCGGCTCAGCAAAGTCGATTATGATGGGATGCAGCATCCAACGAGGGGCAAGTTCAAGGTCATACATTTAGTGCTAAATATAAGACAGGTGACACATGTTCCATTGCTCTTCTGAAATTAAGCGACGGTAGGCGTTTCTGTTGTTTAAGCTGCAGACGAGACATTAAAATAGAATCAATATCAAAACATTAAACCTTATAATTCGAAATATAAATAAGGAAATAAAGAAATAAGCTGTCGGGACGCGAGGCAAAGAATATCTTTTGACGCATCTTCTCAATATCTCTTTGATTCTTCAATCTTTGGTTTCGATTGAAGCTAATATGGGGAAATAAATCGATTGAAGCTTTTTAGACCAGACTGTAGACTGCTCGACAAAGGTCTGATTTATCCCCTTGTAATATAGAACTATCTAGTATGGTAGCTGTTGCTGTCTCAATCAACCACTAGGTAATGAAGACGGATTACCACTTTATTCAGCCGCCCCGGACTTCTTCTTTATATTGTCTATGAGATCAGTACTAGTCTTGAATTAACAAGTGTTGATGTCGTAGAAAACCTCACTAAGATATACGTTGTAAACAAATTATAAATTATTCAAACGCTATTCAAAGTGGTTGTAAGACAGATATATCGAATTGATTATGAATTGATTGTATATGACAGATGAACTCGACTACATGTCGCAATGGGATGGCGCGGGATAAGGTTAAGTGTAACATCAATGTTAAGCATTACTACCTATATAGTTGGGGTTTTGATATCATGACATGATTTTGGTACATATATTCCTCGTCAAATTGTGGCTTGCATTACACATCAGTATCCCGCGAATAAAACATTATTTCTTGTAGCAGTATACAATAAAGGTACAGGATCTTATCGTAAATTAAATTTTTCGCAAATTGAAGGTCATCTGAACCGATCAGATTTATAGAAATCCTTTGAAGTTTAATTGAGGAATTGGAGTGAAGTATCAATTATTTTTGTGGAAGAAACTTCGTAATCAAATGCGTATCTTAGTATTTAAATTGTTAATCAAATCTCAGTCTGCAAGTACACTACAACATGCTCCTAACCGATACGACCATACTACAACACGCACCTAACCGATACGACCATACTACAACACGCTCCTAAACAATACGACCATACTACAACACGCTCCTAACCGATACGACAATACTACAACACGCTCCTAACCGATACGACCATACTACAACACGTTCTAAACCGATACGACCATACTACAACACGCTCCTAACCGATATGCCCATACTACAACAGGCTACTAACCGATACGATAGTACTACAACACGCTCCTAACCGATACGACAATACTACAACACGCTACTAACCGATACAATACTACAACACGCTCCTAACCGATACGATAGTACTACAACACGCTCCAAACCGATACGACAATACTACAACACGCTCCTAACCGATATGATAATACTACAACACGCTCCTAACCGATACGACAATACTACAACACGCTCTTAACCGATGCGATTGTACTACAACACGCTCCTAACCGATACGCCCATACTACAACACACTCCTAACCGACACGACAATACTACAACACGCTCTTAACCGATGCGATAGTACTACAACACGCTCCTAACCGATACGACAATACAACACAATCCTTACCGATATGACAAAACTAGAACACGCTTTTTACCAATACGACCACACTACAACTCGCCTCTAACCACTACGACCAAACTAAAACAAACTCGTAACCAGTACGACTAAAACAGAAATAGGCGCCTAATACTACCAAATTACAACACATTCCTTACCAAAGAGACCAAAATACAACACGCTACTGAAAACAGAATTACAAGACGATTTTAACCAACACGACCAAACTACAACACGTTTTTAACAATGCGACCAAAACTACAGCGTGTTTCTAACCAATACGTCCGAACTACAACGCGCTCATAACAAATGCGACCAAACTACAACATGATATTAGCAAATACGACCAAACTTCAACACGCTTCTCACCAGAATGACCAAACCACAACACGTTACTAACCATTACAACCAAACTACAACACCATTTTAACCAATACGACCAAACTTCAACAAGTTCCTAACCAATATGACAATAAAATTGCACGTGTAACATTTGGGAATACTCAGATTTTGTATGTAGAACATAATCACAATTATAACGTCTTTACCGCATTTCCGCTCTGTGCATTAATCAAGGATGCGAGTTGGCGCCCCACATTGAAAAGTCCTCTTCAGCCGAAAAGTGCCAAATAGAGAGGACTTCAACAGAGTGTTTAACTTTGGTACTTAATGACATCACTTATTGTATACATGTCGAACTTTAATAAAGTTTAAAATCGCCGACTACGGCATAGAATACTACATTATTTGGCTTCATGATTTTTATCTTATTTATTATTACATTTATTATTTATCTATTTATGTATTTATTATCTTTTTTTTCGTAAATTGTAACGGGGCAAAAGATGGAATAAAATGGTCACTATTGATGATGTGTTGAAACGCATAATAAAATGATGTAAATCAATATGCTTCCCAATGATGATATAACCATTTGAATGCCTTTTGATGTTTGTAATTAAAACGGTATCTCTGTTTTTCAGGGGCCAGAACTGTTTCAAATGTCTTGTCATTACAAAATGGCACCCAAACATTCTTCAGTACAAGGAAAGTAAGTATCTCCAGACAAAACTTAAAATCAATTCATCTCTGCGTGCTAGAGGAAGAGCATTCGATCCGTATATAGTTCATGCAATGTACGCACGTTCAATTTGCTTATCACCAGGACCGATTTAAGCGGCGTTAATTAAAGTTTGCATGATGATAGATCGTTGGAAGCAGACATGGTTGATGGATTTCTCTGTCCATTTGGGACTTGACTTTTAATTGCGTATTATGTACAGATATGTAGCTACCGGTATCGCAATGGTAGATTCAGTGCCAAAGGCTTCAAGGTATCAAATGCAACACGGAAACCGGAATCTGAAATAAAAGTCGGGTCGATGATGGACCATGTACATTGAGTGATATATGGAAGATAACGTTGTCGTTGTTCTTCGATTGTCACTCACACTTACTCACTGTGTCGACGGCAAATCTTGAGAGAAACCTAATTAATTAGATAAATGATACCTTCCATTACTGTCCACTAGCGAAGAAAGAGAATTTCCCTGATTCTTGACATTCGTCAACCGCTTTTACTTCGGACTCGGAAATCGATACAATGCAAATCTCGTCCCAAGAGCGACGAATTTGTTAGTGAGATGCATTGATTGGTATACGTGATCAAGTTATCAAAACTATAAAACTCTTCTTCTGATAATACCCTTTTTGGCTTAACTTCCAATATAGAATATAACAATGTAATTAGAATATTTGAAGTCCACACACTTCATCAGTATTTTGTAATAAAAGTGTAATAAATGGAGAAATGAGAGAAATAATGAGTGAAAGACTTTTGATGTTAGCCGGCTAATGGACGCCATCAAGGAAAGGAAAATTAACCTTGTTATATGTAGCTGTCGTTCTCCGGAAATAGACAAAAATCATCTTGTGTCACGACCATATTGGACTGTCGTGGTATCCCAGCATTGACTCTGATAACAGCAGGAACAAAGCAATTTAACTTAATGAAGACGTCTGAACAAAAACAACCCTCTTCATGACTTGGAATTCTGAAAGAATCGTGATAGGCAACTAAATCAAACTATTCAGCAATACAAGCAATCACCTTCTTTCCAACGTCGAGCTCGTCTTGTGGTGAAACACAATAAAATAACTGTAATTAAGATAGATACAGTGATAAAGAAGATCATTCAGTCATGGATTTAAATATTCAATATCTCTTCTTTTTTATGTTTTTTTTTTTTGCCGACAAATATTATCATTTCGAAATGCAAACTAAAACGTTAATGCTAAATTGACAATGAACCTTTCCTGTCTGTTTTTGTTTATACGGATATTTGCTTATGCACACACCTGTTACCTAAATAACTGTCTAAAGGTTTAGCTTTGTTGATACCGGTCAATATTATATACAAATTGGCGATAAAATAATGCTTATGTGCGTGTATCATGCCAATTAGGACCTTTACGAAACAGTAAAAACAATATTGATTTCACTAATTCCAATATCAATAATCAGAAAGAGCCTGTACAAAGTACATAAGAAAGCCACAATCTTCTTCTTGTTCTATTAATATTTCAAATTTGTGTGGGTTTTTTGCAGGTTATTGCCAGGCAGAGGACACATTAGATACGATTTGTAGCAATATAAACGGAGACGCCCCTCTGCACACAGTTGTAAGGGGTAAGTTACGATGGTGATAAACACTGTATTATTCATCTCTATTAAGACATTTACACCCAAATTATTACATCATTCAAGTTTTACAGAATATGTGCATTGTATATATTTATTTTTTTCAGGTTTCAAATCTAAAATTACACTAAATCATGGGGTTTGAACATGGATAGTCTTTATTACTTTATAAAATTCTGAAACAATGAAAAACAATGATGAAAGTATACCTATAAATTCTTTTTGTATGAAGAATAACCATATGTATTTAGGTTTTAATGCTGAATTATATTATTTATCTCATAAGAATAAGCTCAATCAGTAGAAGTTAACTAACTGGAATACGGTGGACTGTGATACAATGTTTAATATACATCAGTTTATTTTTCTATAAAAATTGATGACTGAAATCCTTAAAATTTTTCATTACATTGCCTCAGCAGAGAAAAATGGCCAACGCGATTACATACTTTGTTGCTATGCACTTATACTTGCTTAATGCTTAAGCCATGCATACTTCATAGAAAATGCATGCGTAGCTTATCCGCCTCGTTTGTTGCCTCAATGACAGAGTACAAAGAAGCGCTGACATTTGGCGAGTGGAGCAGTCACTACGGGAGGAGATGCTCAATCCCTCGTTATATGCTCCGACGCTTGTGTAATTATTCCTTTCTGTGCATCTTAGCTTTTCTCGCCATCGAATCCCTTGGAAATCAATATGAAGTTTGCGACTTTTTCTAATCAAATTTAAAAATTAATTTGTGAAAAAGAACAACATGCACGTTAAGTTGCCTTTAACGGAGTCTCCTACAGAACTGAAGCCGGAAGTGGGAAATTAGTTTTTGATTTTGTTTTGTATAATACACCAAAATTATTGTGTAGAAGATGACGTAATATTAGACTTAACAATATTACGTACCAAGACCTGATACATTACTATTGAATTATCTTGAATAATGTCATCTCTTAGCTGAAATAAGAAATGTCAACTTCCGCTGATTGAATTATGATTCAATGTAGATTATAGGTCAAGATGACCGCGGATCTCGTTATGATTTCCCTGATAAGAACGTAATCATAAGGATTAGCAATAACTCTATTTTGCCTTCCTTATTAGGTCCTCAGGCCAGCTGTTACATTTCTTCCCTCGATGGTCGGTCTATGGCCCGTCTCTGCTCCTGCAGTCCAACTGCCCAGGATATCTCGTGAAATCTCGTGATATATCGCCACCATATACCGTAAATGATGACAATTCTAGCACAAGCATCATTTCATGTCGTTTAACGTGTTATTTCTTCATCAGAATAATTTTGATTCATTACGATTTTGATAAATGTGTTTTCCATGTAGTAAGGCTAGAGTATAAAGCAATACTGCTTATTTACATCAATTTCTAATTATGATTGTCAACGCCGTCGTGTTATTATTGCTGATTCGGTCGCTTATAGGGATGTAAAGATAAAGAAACTTGTGTAAATAGGTTCAAATGATATTAAATAAATGGCAAATACAATCAGACTAGTTTCAGTTGATCACATTGAATAGGGAATTCAGTTAAATAATTACACTGATTGATTTACTTTAGATATTACGTCACAAATGTCATTCGGTACAGTGCGAGTTTTACAGTTGGTATTTCTCTTATTAAATTATTTGTTTCTATCGATTAAAAATATAACTATTCCTTACGAAATATTTTGTATTCGCTGCATGAAATGCCATCATTCAAAATTTGTTTTAACACCGATATGTATATGTATGTAAAGATTTGTCAGTCACAAACAACTCGCTTCGGCAGAATCCTTAATCATCGAAAGGCATGCACATCGATTTATAGCATGATAAAACATGAAACAGTAAATAGATTACATATAGTCATAAATTCTTAAGCCTAATTATATTTACTTAGGGTGAGAAAATCAAAGGGAAAGCAAAATTACTCTGAAAGACCTGATATTGTTTCATCGACTTTCTAGTTCTTCAAGAACTTGCGAAGTAATCTTCACTTCCTGTAATCAAAATGTTTTAAGGATTTTCATTTCAATTTCAGTTCCGAGTGTTCCGGTTCCATGTCCGTTTCAAGGATACTACACATTCTCCTATTTGAACAATACCAATAGAAGAAACGATTACTGCGAATCCCCTTTGTCAGAAATACACGCATGCGCAGATGAGTCCAAATTTAAGTTTCGGTATCGCAGGTGTGCGGGTATGCCGGACACATATGATAAAGGTAATTTTAAGAGAGATAATGCTTGAAAATGTTTTCATACTTCCTGCAGAAACTGAATTTGGCATCAGTAAAATACACTGTCGTATCTCTACAATTATATGTTTGCTTTAAGTGTACCACGTAAAATAATTAAATTGCAGAAACAAGACACTAGTTCATCCATGTTCTTTCCGTTTTATCTTGAGTGAACATCCGCCAATGTTACACTTTATGATAAAGATATCCTGACTGAAGTTGTAGATATATTTATCGTCTCGCTTCAGAAATGTGTACTACAGACTTGGATATATATGCACCAAGGTCTGATTTATTATTTGTTGATCCTAATATGCCTAACTATGTTGAACATCAGATGTTATTTAATGTTTAAATGTAAGAATAGGGTTTTCAGTCAACTTGTTTAGGTGTGCCATTTCCATAATTCAAACAACTCAAATATTCTTTCAGAAGAGTAAGCTATGTACAGCACTAGAAACACTTGATGCCAAGCATAGACTGAAATATGAGAAATACATGTATCCTAGAAATCTAAGTGATACCATGTGCTGCTACACTACAAAACTCGAAGATATACATAAAATAGTTTTTATGCATGTCTAGTATTAAGTTTATTTTTAGAATTTTTTTACATTTTCCTTGAATATATATATTTTTCAGTTGTCAATTTCCAATGTTTAGCAACTTGGGAAAATGGGGAGAAATATTTGTATGGCAAGTTCTCTGGACCGAATCACGTCACCCGTGAGGACTCGTATCGCTGCTTTGTAAGTTGTTGGTGTTGCTAAGCCTAAATGTCTACTTGTTTATAAAGTACAGTTGCTCTATTGTCCTTTCTTAAAACCATGTTGAACTCATGCTTAATAATGCGCCCTCAGATTCTGCACTTTTTCCAAAACAGTGATAGAATCTGAATTCTTGCATTATTTTATCGCCGTTTATCATTTAGAATATAGAGGACTTTGGTCGGCTAATCAGTTCTTCTATCCCGTCCCTGGTACAAATTCTGGAAGGTTGATGCTTAATATATCCCGTGGGACATGACACATGACCTCTCTACCATAGTGATACAGAATCTGCACCAAACAACATGCTTAATACATTACATATGAATATATTCACGTCAGTTTTATGTATTTTCCGATAAGTATTTATCAGCCAATCTTTTCCCCCAGCTTGTTCATCCGATTATCCTGTCTTTTTCATTAAACATGAACCTTACTTTCATTTTCATGTCTGTGAGGCTTATTAATACAGAATGTTTTCATGTGTGAGATGTTTTAAAGCTTCACAGATTCCACAAAAGTGGCTCGAATTTTCTTTGCCTGAATGGGTGATCTAGACTAATCCAGACTTACCTTCGGAGCTTTCTCTTAGAATGTCATACAGGAAATTAGAATTTGCTTGAGTTAAAAAGCTCTATCAGCTGGAAATTAGACGACAGAAAACATCTTTAGTATTCATATGCTGGCATTATAATAGAAGTTATCTATTGAAGTGCAAATTGTCCAAGATAAGCTCAAACAAGGTTATTCAGTGAATGTTTACATTGCTCCAGTATTGAAAAGGGTAATCAGTTCTCCTTTTCCCGCCATTTTGTTTGGCCTTTGATTTCGTGTTTCAGTATGATAAAATCACACATAATTTTGTTTTTGCATTTCAGATGCATTCCTTTTATGGTCGTATGGGTGACATGTCCATGTCTGCGGATGCCACGTGTCAGGGACTTCAGAGTCCAAGTGTCGGCGTGTACACCATGAAAATAGGTAGAAAAATATCTATTATGTTTTCCAACAAACCGTAAAAAAAAGAAATAAATTCTCAGAGGAAAATCTACAATTTAGAGAAAAAATTGAAAAATGCAAAATAAATGAATATTATATTCTTAAGATATTAATATCAGTTATAGAAAAAAGTAAGAAAAAGAGAATGAGAAATTTCTAAACAGTTACAACAAAATAAATCCAAAGACAAAAATCGAATCGTGACATCTTCAAGTAACATATCATGTATTTGTATCTTCTAAGCACTGTTCATTTCCATTATCATTTCTGACAATTTCTACAACCATCCTACTGACCATGGTAATCTTAACTCCACCAGGATAAATCCCTGGATTTAAGCACCCAAGGTTTATTTGATAGTTAATTACATGCTTCACTGAACAGAATACAGCATTCTATTCTGTTCATTGATTTCTGCTCAACACCAATATATTCAATGATCCCCTTTGAACTGATGTCTGTTTCAGAATATGACCTCACCAAGTGGCCTCGTATGCAATGTCGCTTTCCGGACTTTTTCACACACCGGAAGCAATGGCGTGACCTTAGAGGTCGATATAGAATTATAATTGATAATGGACTACAGATCTTCCGGTTACAAGACAAATATCCGATAGGTGGCATTTATTCCGGAAATGAAATGATTCCGGAAATGAAAATGGTGGTACGATGTGTTGACGAAGTAGAAGTGTTTTCCAATCCCAACACAGCAGAATTTCTGGTCCATGTCACGGATGACCAATGGTAAACAAATATACATATAAATTCTTTATCCACTATTATTCTAAATCAAGATGTCCCGTTTCACATATCTTGAGTATTTATTCATGAATCTTTATTGTTAACTTCTTCCTTTATGATATCCTACATGTATTTATATCATGGAATTTTTGCATGATTGAAAACACATTTGTGATGTATCAATAAACATTTTGATATGAAAATCATACATTACCTTACCAAAGAAAATATTAATGTAGTTTTAGGTAATTGCGTTACTGTAATGCTGCATTTCATAAATCTTGGTTTTCTTTTTTTCAGTTCAGCGAAATATAGATGTCTTCGATTGAAAAGAAGACACCACGACGTAATGGAATTATACTTAGGTATGTTGTGAGAAAACGAGAATACCTCAGTTATTTTCTAATTTTCATCTCGCAAAAACTGAATAGAATTCTCATACATGTTTTAAAAATCACTTATGTAATATGTAAGCTCTAGATAGTGACTTAGGTTATTGTAAGTTGTTGTATTTCTGTCTGGTTCTGTAGGTGCGGTATTGGGTAGTGACTTAGGGTATTACAAGTCGCCATATTTTTGTCTAGTTTTATAGGTACGGAAATGCGTAGTGACTTGGGGTATTATGAGTTGTCATATTTCTGTCTGGTTTTATAGGTGCGGAAATGGGTAGTGCGAACACTGCATGTAGTGACATCAACTTCAGAAACGGCGAAAAACACCTTCTCATCCGTAAGTATACATTCAGTTTTTATTTTTTACTTAAATAATTTTTTTAAAGATTTGTCCTATTTATTGTATAAACAAATGTAAATTTTGAATTCCTTTAATTCCAACAGCTCATAGTGAACAACCAGTTAAATGTCCAACGGACGGCGCTTATGATTTTGTTGACCAAACATCAGATTGCAAGGGCCAGTTTTTAATTGGATGTAGATCACCAAATGAATTAGAGATTGTCAAACGTTGTTCTGTCAACAAACAAAGTAGTAAGTATAGAAGTAGGTCTTGTCAGATAAAATAGTCTGGTTTTTTATGATGATTCAAACATTTAGTGTACTTAATGTAATCCATAAACTACAAACTACACGTCTCTGATAAATCGATACACCTTTTTACAGCTAGGAGTGATAAAAGGTTTTCAATATCACCATTCATCTCTAAATCACTTTCATGACTGGCATCTGTAGTATTAGTATATATATTTTAAGTTTCCATTTTATTGCTGTAAGTAATTTACTGACCTACAGATAAATTGACAATGGTTCGTAGAGGCAACAACTTGCTGCCGTCTACATGCCTCAATTAATTCTTGACAAAGTGAAAAATCAGCAAGTGTGTGAGTGCTGTCACGTGACCTAGCTCATCTATCACGCTTAATGAGCTTTCTATACCTGTACATAATTCATCAAAGACAAGCGGCGTCCTGGCAGGTCATTGTGAGATGAGTCCTTGATAGGGCCGTCCTGATAACAGCGAAGACTGATCAGCCACAACCAGCAGCCGACAATGGGATAGATAATCACCTACAAGGAGCAATATGATACGCATAACCTGAACTGTATCTTATGATAATAAGAAAAATTGGTTTTTAATAGCCATTCACATATGTTGGCTTATTAGCCATTCTTTCACTAAAGAAACACTTTAACATATTTTTCAGTTGATATAATGAAGTGTTTGATCCATTGGAAGGAGCACAATTCACACTATGTGATCGTACAGAAGCATGGGAGTACCGAGAAACCTGCGTCTTGCCTGGTACGTGTAGATCAACAGCCAAGATTTCAATATAGTCGATGAAATTAATCTTAAAACATCTAGCAGATGATATTATCATGATAACACACGATATCCAATCAAAGCAAGCGTTGCAGAACGCCCCAAAGTATTCTCACATATGTACTCTCCATCAGCAAACTGAGCTGAACCCAAATATCAAAGATAAATTGCAGTGCAGGATATTTGCACAAATGGTCAAACAAGAAGTAGTGGAAGTTAATGTAATTATTAACATTATTATGTGTTTTTGCGTTATAGTCCAACCTTTACTAATGCAAAGCCATAGACATAAGTCAAGATGCTTCAATATAGCCAAGAATTACTTTTAACACTTAATATCACAGAGATCATTGTTATGTGATGTTAAGGCGAAAACGTTATTCAAAAGTTTTAGATTACCATTAAATTATAAATGTTGTTTATCATCGTGTGGGAACCGTGGCACTATAGCAAAGTGTTAAAGTGCTATTGTTCACTTTTAACTTGATCGATTACAAGACCAAAATATTTGACGCTCCTTACTAATAGTATTAAATGAATACAATAATGTGAAAAGAAAATAGTAAATTATTCTGTTTTACACTGAAGCTCTCATGTTTATATATATTACATTTTGTTATTTGATAATATGAATACAACATACTCAATGTTCAATTTCAATAGATAACTTCAGCAGTTTTAAGGTTTGCATTTGTTGTGAATATAACACCACACAAACCTGCAACCATGTCATATATCCAATATACCCATTGTTTTTTATGTAGATTCTATGATTTATAAACAAACTGATGTATTGTAGACTTTCACACACGGCAAAAATGGCATAGAAGTACAAGAAAATGAATTTTGTACAAGGACTTCAATCATAAGCAAGAGTGCCATTAACTATGTTTTAACCACAGACGCAGGTAAATTCCTGAAATAGTATACACAGCAATTTATTTTACTAACAAAAGTTTTCCACCGAGTTCAGATTAAAATTGAGCAATAGAATCATTTAAATAGAAACTAAATGTTTTTATTTAAGTGAACTGACGACATTAAAGTATATTATTATGTTTTATACTCAGTGACGGCGATCATGGCTAACCAAACAGGAGACGCTGTTATCTTAAATATATGGTTTCAAATTTAATTGTCCTGTGGTCCACGAATGTCCACAATGGAAAATTGTTGGGAGTGTTACATGAACCTGACTTTCTTTTCTTTCATATAGTACATATTTCATTGTTGCACGTCTTTTGCCCATGCTCAGTAAATCTAACTCACATATTCAGTAATATCAGATTAAATTAATAGAGAAAATATTTATAAAGTAAGGCATATATACTAGCTTAGTCATAAAAGAAGGATATATAATTTATCTTTTGAAGATGAATGGAAGAATATAAATAACGTATAATAATTATCTCATTTAGACATTATTTCATTTTTATGTACATCATTACCTGTTTAATAAAACTACATTATAGCACAGTAATCCTCAGTGGGATTTGCCCTTTCTTGATTTCTCAATTACATTTCGTGAAGGGACTATACAGACATATGCATGTGGAATACAATTATGGTATATATGTTACAACCGTCTTTAGAGATATCAAAACCTGAATAATAATCGGTAAAACTTTTGTCCTCATTATTCGGATGTGCTCCTTTATGTATTCTTGATAGGCAGATGACAGCTGAACCCCTTATATAAGTACGCATCATACACGTCGTCGGCGACGTCTCATAAAGCTTTTTACGCTTGCTTTCTTCTTATCTAATCTTAATGGGCTATAACCCTTGCATAACATTCAAAATGCATTATCAAAGCCCTATTTTGACGTAGAAGGCAATTCCTTGAGGATGCATATAGTGTTATTTATGGTTAAATTACACAGTTCACCGATAAATCGATGAGGCGAATGGTCCGATCATCTCAGATAGAGAGTTAATATGTACATAGTAGCAACATCAAATTAAAGAGGAACCAGAACGGCTCGTCATATAAGCATTACGGTATTCGGTTTCTTATTTTTGTATTGTACTTTCCCAGGTGTGTGCAGATCGCTACCACAGCCAACAGTGCAAGGCCCAAATGATATGTCATCATCCAAAAACAGTATCAACGACAATTCCAGGAATACATACGATGGAAGTAGTGCTATAATAGACGCTGGTAACAGCGCAAATGAAATCCATTCAACAATTGTGCCGATGTTGATTATATTAACAATTTCACACGTTTTAATAGAAAGGTGATAGATACACGAAGAAGAAAGTATACTGACAAACCTTGCCTATATGCTCAAGTGCTGTTGCAAAAACCAAATGACCTCATTACCCAAAACAAGACACAAAGTGTCGTTCATTTTATCATAATGACCCCATGTCTACAATCCCTATCATGATTCAGTCAAACTGATCAGTGCTTGAACAGGCAGCCAGTCCCATGGCTGGCCAACAGGTGTCTACAGGGTAATTCAAGCTAGGTGCTTAGTCCCTCAGTGCAGAAGACTTCACCTAAGTGGGCTACCAACGAATATTTTTGAGATTGCGTACAGTCATCTTATTTAAGGTGACCAATTTCACTGTCTCCAGTCGGCTGTGAGACGGACATTTTATGTGATATTATATATTTTATTTACAATTCAGACAGTCCCAATATTGAAATGCTTTGAGTAACTTGGCTACGTCATTTGTTAATGGTGCTAAAAGTACATGGTTTGTGACATGTACACATGAAAGAAGAAATTTGTAGTATATACAATGCACCCAAGAAGCGTTAAAATGACAAAACGCTCTAGTTTGTTTTAAAACGTGCTCTTTTGAAATACGTTTTCTGCACACTATATCTTTCAATTATTCCTGATTTTGGTTGATTCAAAAGTCGATTCCTACTTCTGTTGTAAGCGCTTCGGATCGCTATATTGGAAAACCGAAAAAAATGACTTTAAAGCGTTTTACCCTTTAAACGCAACCTTGTACTCAACTCGCAAAGAATACATATACGCAAATCGTTTTAATTTATAATGTAGCAATCCCGGTTTTTGATAAATTTCCAACTCTATGATAGACCAATTTCATTTTGCACAGTGTGTTTACATATAAGCTTCATTTCCCCACATTTCTACACAACGATGTAGCTATTTAGAAATGTACATTCCCTGTTTTTGTTACTTGATATTTGTGTAAAAAGTTTCATTTGAAGTTTGCTTTTTGCGGTTTAATTGTTACAAAGAAATAGTCTTTTTTAAGTCTCGTTCAATTATCATATAACAAATCATCTTTAATTTGTTTTAAATATTCCTACAACATTCATTGTTTTCTAAGCAATTCATATCTTAATGAGTGAATGTCATATTGGTTGCTAAAACTACATGTTAGTTACTCATGTTCTGTTACAATAATAATGGTCGAGTAGTGTAATACTCTTTTTATGTGTAAACATCGATCCTTGAAATGTGCACCAAGAAAAGAACTTTTACGAGGTGTCGAAGTGAATGACAAGGTTTAATTGATAAGTGTTCCGAATCAATCGATTACAATGAGTTAGATTCCGCAAGAGATAAAACACTTAAAAGGTAACAAAGCATGGTCTGGTTAATAAAACCCATGATGCGTGGCCAATTGTTATTGCCATTTCTCTCTAACATGCATAATAATATTACCAAGTACTCGATACTCTTAGAAATAAGGCGACATGTTGTCTACAAAATGCCGAGAAAAGCATTTGATTCAAAGTAAAATCATTTGTACTGTAATTAAGAAGTGCCAATTATATTTGTTCCAAATATGCGGACTTGCCTTTTATTTGTGTAGTGTATGTTATTTATTTTGTTATTGCCACATCTAAAGTGTGAAAGCGATATGAGTGATGTTGATTCTGTTGATTGAGAAATAAACAATTTATGTACATAAGATGTAATAAAAGAGTATTGTTTATTGAAGAACGTTTCTGTGTTATATGTGATTAAAACAAGATCATTGTGAAATAAAGATGTAATTTTACAAATAAAAATTTTGTCCATTTTTATTCTCTTTTGTCTGTTTCCTTGGAAATTAAAGACACCTCAGCTATCTGTAGCTGCAGGCATTACAAGCCATCAAGACAATTTTATTGTTTTTTATTGTCATCTACGAACCTCTGTGTTACATACTCGTATAACACTATCATAGTAACTGAAACTTGCTTGTTAATCATATATGCAAATTAATACTTACACCATTTGACAAATTCTAAAGTTGATTGTGAAGCATATTTTCTGTATTGTTAAATCACCTGAATCCAAACGACAAGTGTATCATTTCAGGCCGATAGGTCATACACCTCGACTAGTTATCAGATTGGCGAATCTTGTTCGAACAACTCTACTGCCGGGTTTATGTCCAATGACTGTCACGTAATACCGGAGCCAATGTAAAGATACACTTTTCTTCATATTAAATATCCTGAGGTGGCAATATAGAGGACGTTTTAGCAATCCTGCAAAGTGACTAAAGACAACAAATATTGTCCTGTAGTATTCACATAACTACAGAGCCAGAGTTTACCTAGATATGGCTTTCGGGTCATATCTTCTTTCTTTTTCAAAAATTCTCTTGACACTTAACAATTCTAACATGACGAAAAATTCGTACATGGACGACAATTGCAATATAAAATGCGAAGGTAGTTATTAGATTATTTTTGAAAGTGTTATTTGAATGATTTTATTAGTGATGGACTCTATTTTCGATAATACATGCATAAATTTATTTAATCTTGTTATATTGGCTTAGATTAATTGAAAAAAAAATAAATAAAAATGGTCTCTTGCCATTATTGCCTTAAAACAACATAAGTCCGTTAGGACTGTCAAAATCAAGATGTTTACAAACAACGTTTATCAGCAACCTTAGAATATTCATTGCGAAGAGAAAATTCCGAAGACATCACGTGACGTATTTCGGAAGACGTATTATGGAAGGTGAGGTAAATAAAACTTGAGTCTAACTTTATTATTTACTTTAACGAGTTCTTGATAAAATTTTTATTGAAAATATAAATTGCACATGCATGTATATCATTATTAATAATTTGTTTTCGTTTTGATTTTCCCTTGTTTGTTGTCAATAATTTGAGCTCGATTTATTTACCAAATGTTTTCTTTTTATTTTGACTTCTTCGAGGTTTGGAAAACAAAATTTTGTTATTAACCAAAATTTAATAAGTTTGGCATTGCTAGAAAAATAGCGAAAATTATTTTAGTTTCATATGCCCTTATTTATCCATATTATATCAAATTATACGGGTTTATAACTTGAAATATAAACTTTTTTTAAATAAGGAGAGTGAAATATTAGAACTCCCAATGTTTCCGAGGTTTCCTGCATAGACAACGTGTATTTTCGTTTTAGTCTGATACTGTATACAGGCTGTGTATAAAATGTTATATTATAAAGTCATATAATATATAACATTTTCATGCAATTTAAGTACTACAATGGCAACACTTACATCATGCATTGTTTGAACAAGTATTCACGAAGTTCTTTATGCACTACGAAAAGGAAATTCCCCGATCTAAGATAAGAATTTATTTATTTATTCCCAAACAATTATTGTGTATACAATGACTACTAGCTACCTTGTATTACTGAATCAGACTTGCCGCAAGTGTGACTGAGTCGACAGGAGAGGATTACTCCAACTCCAGTGTCACCTGAAGATCCCTTTACTTTCCAGGCTTTTACTATCCCTGACTATGTCTATTATTAATTCCTCCAATCTAGTTTTTTTTTTTGGGGGGGGGGAGTAGGGGGGGTTGTTTCTTCCTTGATAATTTGCGGTTTTCTTTTCCGACCTGTTTTTTCTTCTTAGTGTTCTTTAGATTATACATAGTATTAAAATTAATGAATATTAACATGTTATGAATAGCCATTTCTATAAAATAACAAGTACTATGTATACAATTGACAGTGTACAAACGTGTAACTATTTCTTGGTTATTCAAAAAAGGTAAAATGAATTGCTTTATCGAAAGAGTTTATACAGCCATGAAATTTTTGGACTTACCGGTGCAAGCCGTTATACAAATTATCCACACAGCATACCCGAGATGAACCAAATCTTTGACAATAGTAGAATTCCAGGACAATAGTAGAATTGGAGGATAATGGCAGAGTACGAGTACAATGGTACGATTCCAGGACAATAGTAGAATTGGAGGACAATAGTAGAATTGGAGGATAATGGCAGAGTACGAGTACAATGGTACGATTCGAGGACAATAGTAGATTTCGAGGATGATAGTAGAGCTCGAGGACAATGGTACCATTCGAGGACAATAATACAATTGAGGAAAGTAGTAGGATTCCAGAACAATAGTACAATAAGAAAAAATAGTAATATTCGAGAACAATGGTAAAATTTAAGGACAGTAGTATAATTCAACAAGCACAATAGTAGAATTATGGGAAAAAGTAGAATTCGAGGTTCATAGTGGTATTTGAAAACAATAGTAGGGTTTAAGGACAATAGTAGAATTGAGGAAAGTAATAGAATACAAGGACAATAGCAAAATTCGAGGATTTTAGGACAATAGCAGGGTTCAATGACAATAGTTGAGTGCGATGATAATAGAAAGATTCGATGATAAAAGTAGGATTCAAGGTCAATAATAGAATTCGATGAGCACAAAACTTTGTAGAAAGCAACAATGATCCTTATGAATCATTTTTTAAAGAAAAACTAGTTTGGCCCAGTGGGTAAGGCGCTCTGCCGTGGGCATACTGGTGTCCTGTCTTTAGGATGAGACAGTGAAAACTGAGTTCCTGCTTCACGATTAGCGTGGCACGTAAAAGATTCTTCACTGCTTAGGGCGAGGTATAATTTTATGTAATCCATCAGGCAGATGCCAAGGCCATATATGTGAAGTAATCATTGAGTGATGTAACACAATAAACAATCAATCAACCAATCAATCAATCGTATTTAAAGAGACATGTTGCATTAAGACGCGCTTTATACATGTATTTTAATTATATTTTGAGTACATATTATTCTTTCTTAATGTTTTCGAAAAGAATGGATAAGGGCAATTCTTGCGCAATTTAAGCGCTGAATTTTTCACCTGTGATGCATAACATTATGATTCTTATTTAATTTTTAGCATTCATTGCAATATGAAAGAGTTTTAAGGGTAATTTCATACCTCATAAGATAATAAAAGCATATCTGTGATGTTACAGAAGATATTTTCTATGTGATTATAGCTTCCAGGAAGGGGTGGAAGTGACGAAGTGTGTAAAGCTCGGAACTTACTGCAGCTTTATGATTTTTGTCTAAATCAGATTCCGATCGGTGCAGACAGTGTGGTATATCTATGTACTTTTTTATCAGTACAGGCATTGTGATATATCCGTGTACATGGTGATCGGTGCAGACAGTGTGGTATATCTATGTACTTTTTTATCAGTACAGGCATTGTGATATATCCGTGTACATGGTGATCGGTACAGACAGTGTGGTATATCTATGTACTTTTTTATCAGTACAGGCATTGTGATATATCCGTGTACATGGTGATCGGTACATTCACTATGGTATGCCCTGTGCACCAGTCAATCGGTACAAGTACATACAGTGTGATATGTCATTGTACCTGCAGATCGGTACAGGCAGTGTGATACATCGGATTACCGATTCAGATTTATATATTATCATACAGTTTTATTAAACATTCTTTTCATGGCCCGAAATCGCAACGTTCCTCGCAAATATTTGTTTTGGCCTGTCTTTTTGACTATAGATGTCTCAACAGTTATTTTAACTGGCATGCATATAAGCTACAAAAGGTTTTGCAAGGTATCTAATGTAAGCAATTATTATTCTCACTACTTTCAGTCTCATGCTCCCACTTTGATTTAAAGCATTTTCCTTGTGACCATGTTGTTACTGGTGATCTAAACAACGGGAAAATACAAAACTTGAATTGGATTAAAATACACAGAAAACCTATTTCCTTCACATGGAATCAAAATTTTGAGATAATTATGAACTGTAAGTTCTTTACAAAATCTATATCTATCAAAACAATAATCAGAAATGTGCCCTACAAAATTACTGTGAATCAGTGTACGAATTAATTACATATGGATCCTTAAAAATCGAGAAAAAAACGTGTTGGAATATGTGAAACACACAAGTTTCAATGAAATTTACTACTCTATAATGACTTTTAATTTTTCCATAATGTACTCAACGATTCTTCAAGTAATTATTCTACATAACCATATCTGCTATCCAAGTATACGGGAAATTAAGGATACCACAAAACTTCTAATTAGTATCTAGATATCTTATTCTTATTATTTTGAAGGTCACTCGGAAACTTCACTCTATGACAAACGCGAGATTTCAATTTCAGCATCATAGCCTTTCCCTTTATGAGTAGCAATATAATTTATCGTCTGCTAATAGTGTATTCATATCTTAGGTTATATGTAATGGTAGAGCAAGTTCATATTACATTGATTTTTCTTCTGAGGGCTACGCGACTTTTCAGATTACCCTTCAGACAGGGATAGGTAGATGGTAGACTATCAACGTTACTGTACTTAGGAAGTCCCATGGTTGATGAACGACCGACATTTACATCATCCATACTTTAAATTCAATCGATGTGACGATTAATGCTAGACGTGACATATGTGGTTTCAGCCTCTTGAATTTCTAATCTCACACTCTTTTAATGGTTTACATGTGCTCCTTATACAGACACCCTTTGGTTGGTTTGTTTATCCTTTTTGCTTATTTTGTGCTTCTTTTTAGCGGATTTGTTCTTTTATTCGTATGAAGCTGACTTGTGTGTCAGATAAGAATCAATTTCTGTAATTTTACATTCAGATATATTAATTATGTACCGTTCATAATTAACAAAACTTTGATACATATGTTCATGCCATATATCCCCAATAAACTTAAATTAAAAACACAACAGAAACTAATTAATGTATTAGCATTCATTTATCACCTGCGTATGGTGTTTATGTGTCTCACATTATCCGGTATGCTCGAGTTTCTTCAAAGTATCGTTCCTTTATCGAAGCAAACTACCGGGAGAAAAGTTACTATCACAAGGATATGAGACATAAGTCAACATTCCGCAAATTTTACGGTCGCTATAAAGACCTTATTTGCTCATATGGTATATCGTTGTCTGACGTGTTGAATAAGAGGACATAGACTAGCACGAAGTCATTGTAAAAACAATTCATTGTTTAGTACTTAATTCACTTAAACCATTCATAACAACAGCACACGAATTTTCCTTAGCTCTAATCTTTATCTCATCTATTCATTTTATACATGTTTCAGGAATATATAGGTTGTATTTTAAGGATGATATACTGTTCTTATCCACCCACATTTAATTTTGAGCTTTCTTCACATCTAATCTAAATTGAAATTATATTTCTCGTAGGCTCTATTGCGTTCGTTTAAGGAATACATGATGATAAAACAGAAGTTACTTATTCAAGTATAATTTTGTAACATACAAAGTTTCTCCTATACAATTCTTTCGTTTAACTGAAGATCTTTTAATTTTGCGAAGGGCACTTTATGCAACAAGGATATTTACTCGTTTCAATATTGTATTTTCTTTTCTGGGAAGCTGTGCGACGTTACTATATATTGAACGTGTGCATTAAAGATTAAAGAAAAATCAAACAGAAAAAGCATTATGTGAGAAACTTGAGAACCACAAAAGTATAGAACTCCTGATACAAGAAAAAAGAGGAGTTACTGGCTCAGTTATGTGGCAGAAGTCACAAGGTTCCCGCGGACATCGGTAAGTTTATAACAGTTTATCGGTCAAGTTACGAAGAGGTGAGTTTTGGCTGCTTTTTATGAAAGTTTTCACAAACTAGGTCAATTTAAAGTCAATGTGATCTAACACAGGTTAGTATATACTGATAAGCAGATAACGATCTTATTGTAACGTAATTTATCCAGTATCTACAGAAAGAAGTGTGAGAAGATGAAGAGTTCTGGTTACAGATATTACCAAAACTATGTAAGATGATAAGACAGTAAGCAGAGAACCATTCCAGTACTATAAAGACACAAGAACTGACGTAGCCCAAAATAAATAATTTCATAACATAAGTTTATATTTCATGGGATATATATATGTTTTCCTCATACGTTTAATTACCTAGACATACAGAATGCAATGATAAAGCATAGTTTACTCACCTACACATACAGGATGCACAGGTAAAGCATAGTTTACTCACCTAGACATACAGAATGCACAAGTAAAGCATAGTTTTATTATGTCTAAAATCATCTCTCAATGATATTCCTCTCTGATTTTTACCGACATCTACTTTATGTCGAACCTATTTAACCTATTTAACCAACATCTACTTTATGGTGAACCTATTTTACCAGAATCTACTTTATGGTGAACCTATTTCACCAACATCTACTTTATGGTGTACCTATTTCACCAACATCTACTTTATGGTGAACCTATTTCACCAACATCTACTTTATGGTGTACCTATTTCACCAACATGTACTTTATGGTGAACCTATTTTAGCAACATGTACTTTATGGTGAACCTATTTTACCAACATCTACTTTATGCTGAACCTATTTTACCAACATGTACTTTATGGTGAACCTATTTTACCAACATCTACTTTATGGTGTCCCTATTTTACCAACATCACTTTATGGTGTCCCTATTTTACCAACATCTACTTTATGGTGTCCCTATTTTACTGTATAACATGATAGTAGTCAATATCTATTTTGAAACATGCAGTATGCTAAAGCAAAAAGAAACAAAAACAATGACCATATTTGTGAGAATACTTATATTTCAATCAATGAATTTATGTTGCAAGTATTCGTATTTTGTGAAGAAAATCAATTAAGAACAATTTATTACTTTTATCATTATATGTCTCTGGTAACGTTATCATATTGAGTAATAGAGCTCAATATCAGTAAGCACACATGTTGCCCAGTAAAACATACTATTCATCCCGGCTTCAGTTCTTCTATTATTACATTGTTATTAGGCTATTCTGGAAATCGATTTACATAAGCATATATATTTGATAACAAATAAACTGCACAGATGGTTTATTTCATTTCTCTATTTGATGGGTATGTAATCATGCAGTTTTGGTTCAGCTTATTTAGCAAATTATTGTAATAAATCCCATTATTATGTAAGAATGTCAAATCATGTATTACTGTGCAACAAAAACTAAGTGTTTAGAACAATATTTTATTTCTGTGTCCAGTAGCAGCAGAGTGATACTTTTATTGGTTGATACGACAAGGTATTCCAGGGCTATCAAAGAACAGAAATAACAAACGGCACATCAGTTATTGCACATCAGTAATGATACATGATTTGTCATTGGTTTTTTTTTTCATCCTAATGATGATCATAGATTTCAATATTTTATTAATTGCAAACCCGGACGACAAAACCAGTTGATTCTCAGAATATGGTATAGAACAGACGATTTTCAGGAATAGATATATGTGGTGCTAGATATATGTGGTGCTAGATATATTTGTTAATGTTGGAAACTATGACAGGTCTCATTTCTAATTATCAAATGGGGAATAAGAAACCAGATTATATCAGAATCTACCATTATCAATATTTTTTATTTGTCTAAGGATCACACTAATCATTCTAATTATAAAAACACATTTTACGTGACCAGTCAACGGGAGATGTCACTTCTCCATGACATAATTTCGACCAAGTATCTCTATACTTTGTAATGCCCTTTACGACTTCTGTGAATGATCATTACCCGTTTGTTATCTTTACACTTATAGCATCTGCTCTTCATATTTTTATATATTTTGAGAATTCCAATCATTCGGCCAAGAGCATCACTGAAGAGACATAACTTGTCGAAATGCGCATATGGTGCACAAAATTAAAAGGCATGTATGTTCTATATTTATTCTGTAAACACAAAAAGCAATATAACATTATGTCAACTTAAAATGTTTTAAAGCAATTACATTTAGATTACACCGTGTAACCAACCTTTCAGAGTAAATTCTTAATCAATAATATAAAACGTTAACTTCGAAATTTTATTGAAATTAAGTTGAATAATATAAGGAATTGTGCGTATTAAAGAATTCGAGTATATTATTATACAGGTCTTTGTATCAACAAATCTAATTGTATAACGTCAGTTGCCTAACTATACATACACATGGATTTTTCTTACTCGACATATACGTGTATATGTCATGATGTATTTTAGAATACCATACAGAATGACAGAAAAATATTCAGTCAACATTTTTTCCCATTATTCTAAAGGATGAATTGTATATTGTAGATTTATGTATATATATATATATATATATATATATATATATATATATATATATATATATATATATATATATATATATATATATATATATATTTGGTTGGTTGATTGGTGTTTTACGTCGCTTTCAACATTATTTCAGTTATATCGCGACATGGAAGCAGGAGGTTACCAACCTCTTAAACATTGTGGCGCAACCCGGGTATCGATCCCGGATCGTCGGCGCCGCAAGCCTAGCGCTTAACTACTACACCAAGCCTGCCCCTATATATATATATATATATATATATATATATATATATATATATATATATATATATATATATATATATATATATATATATATATATATATATATATATATATATATATATATATATAAGCACAGGTAAGCGATAACGATACTAAAACAATTAAAAAATTGCCAAATTTTCGAAGCAATCTGCTTCTTCGTCAGGACACACACAAACAAACACTCACATAAATATAAAGACACGAAAAGAAAGATAGAAAATATATACAAAGCACTAGTCTAATAACCAGTTTTTATTATATATATATATATATATATATATATATATATATATATATATATATATATATATATATATATATATATATATATATATATATATATATATATATATATATATATATATATATTTGTGTGTGTGTGTGTGTGTGTGTGTGTGTGTACAATGATATGGTTTTGAGCCAAAGATTCTCTTTTTCATTATCACGATGAATTGCCATTGAAGCACTACTTCTGTTTTTATCATTGTCAATTTCTGCCCTTCATGTGTGAATACAAGTTTTACGTATTAACGTAAAGGGAGGCGTACTATTCTAATCGCATAGTTCTAATTCATCACGATTACTATCCTGAGACTGTTACCCATTAAAAGTGGATGGCATTTCAGTATTATTATGTAATTTTATCGAACACTACCTTGACTTTTTATAATATTGCTTTGATTTTAAGTACGATGTTTGTTTCGTTTTTATAATGAGCCATTTGCAACCATATGTGCCCTTTAAATATGTATTATACACATCATGTAGGGATTCAGTTATTCTACTTGGTATGTTACAAGTTTAGTCTTAATTCGTCACTCGCTACGAGCATCTGTTCAGATACGATTCAACATTTGAACAAATGGTTTTGAAAAATACCTAATAGTTCAAACAAACACACTGTTATCAATGTATACTTTAAAGTTAAAGTATCATTGATATTTCAATTTGATTTCTATCAAACATGTAAAAGTAAACACTCGTAATAAATAATCACTTATTGCAAGCGCTAATATCATCATGTTTTGAAACAACATAAATATAGAGTTATCGTAGCATTGAGGTTACTTCAAGATCTATAACAATAGTTTGGACTGCTACCTCCTCGAAGAACTTCGTATATACCTATGTCTTCATTTCCTAAAATTCGAACTTTCCCTTTCGCTCATACGTGATATTAATTTCAAGTCGCCCCTCATATGTACCTTTACACATTTCATCCGACGTCATCAAAATACGTTGATATTTCGGAAAATACACCTATATAGGTATTGATGGGTGATCCTGTTTATCATTTAGAAACAAGTCACTCAATTACATGACCAAACCCTCTCAAGTCAAAATATAACATAACGTGTTGCCTTAATTAGGTATGCCTCTGACATAATTGACAGAATTTAATCAGATTATAGTCAGATGCTGTCTCTTCCTTAATGAACTTTTAAGGCAGTGTCATGCCATTTCAGTTTTTGACTGATTAAAAACCATTAGAACACAACGCGGATAGTATCAGTTGTACGGGGAGAAGTAATTTTCATGACGTAATGATAAAGTGCTGAAGTTCTTTGAATTTGTGGTATCTATAACTGAGACAACTTTACGAATCCATACTTTATAGAAGATATGAGATGAAATAAAGGGCTGAGTGAGTGCATTGAATACATGATGTCATAAACCACAATCTGAAATCGTCAATTCTATGGTATGTCTATGTATTGTCGTGTTTCTTCGACTTCGAGTTGTGGATATCGGATCAGTATCTTTGATTTGTACTTACTATAGTAATTTCGGGAATCAAATCGGTCTGTTATACATGACGTGACGTAATGCTAAAATTTTAACAAAGAGAGTATATAAATTAAATATTATCATTATTATTTTTTTTTAATTTTCAATCTCATAAATTAAACCAAATGCTGTACAATTTGAAATTAATGTTGGAGGAAATAGAACAGAGTCAAGAGAGACCCTGCGTTATGTAGGAGAGAAATAGGTTTAGAACAAGGAGAGAAATAGGTTTAGAACAAGGAGAGAAATAGGTTTAGAACAATGAGAGAAATGGGTTTAGAACAAGGAGAGAAATAGGTTTAGAACAAGGAGAGAAAACGTCTGCAAAAGTATAATGAGTGTTCTGAATGTCTGCCTGAGACTTTTATAATTGGAAAATTAATGTGCCCTCTGAACTGCATTTTTATGCTTTTTATGTGTTTTCATTTTAAAATATAATTAAGTAATAATATTATATAACTCTGTAGATTCCAAAATGTTTTGCAGCTTTATTATACAGTCATTGGTTTTCTAAAAAAAAATATCACGTACAAGACATTGGGGCGTGGGCAAATGCAATCAGAATAAACAAAACCAAATATCCATAAAAGGTTTAAGGAAAATTGCTAGCAAGCAGGAGATGCTCACTCTCCACGGGCACCTGATCTCACTCCATCATAGGGGTTCACATATGTTCTTCTAGTAGACATTTTTCGTTATTTTCTACTTCGTTTTCATTTTCACTGATTTTGTATGCCCTCTGGTTTAATGATTTTCGGACTTATGTTTTGGATTTATCCATCATCTTTACATTACATTTAACTCGTACGATAATGCAAATTTTATGATGAACACATAGTTGTTCAGCATGCAAGTAATAGAAAGGTGCAGTTTGAGGTTTCTATCAATACTGCCAAATACAAAATCACCGCACACAACAAATCCTCAAAGATTGTGTTATACTGTGCCATGATTAGACGTACTGGCTATCCCAAAATTCCATGTATGATTCAATAAGAAAATTATTAGATGTAACCCACCCACCCACCCCAAAAGAAATGTATAATTAACAATATCAACTTTAAACAGCTTTGCTCTCAATGTCAGCAGTTATACCGAAATGAACAGGTTATCTGCTTTATAACTTTATATAATATATTTATCTTTTGCACAAAAACACACTTAAAAATATTCTAAATCCTCGGTTTGTTCAAATAAAAATGTGTGAATGCGTACATGTACTAGCAGTTGACCAGCTTCCGCCATACAATTTTGTAATTTTCGACTCGAATACGTAATACTTGGTGTACATATCTCTTTTGGCATTACAATTAGCCAGATTTGTGCATAAACATAGATTTATGGCACATGGCAAGGATTACTATCGTAAATGGCAGTCCGGTAGCTTCGAAAAAGACTGTTCTTTGAGCCTTTTAAGAAGACAAAGTGAAATATTTCGGAATGTATAAAATCTTAAACCCCTTTATATTGTTTTACGTTAACCTTTGTAAAGTATGAATATTCTGTTTTGACAACATGTTTTGACTACATCAACATTATTTTTTCTTTCTTTCTTTCTTTCTTTCTTTTTTTCTTTCTTTCTTTCTTTCTTTCTTTCTTTCTTTTAGGAGGGAGGGGGTGTTTCTCGTTTTGTTGTTGTTGTTGTTGTTGTTGTTGTTGTTGTTGTTGTTGTTGTTGTTTTCATTTTTATTTTAGTGGCCAGATTCACAGTGTTTGTGGCCAGATTGGTCCTGTAACTTTCTGTAAGTTGGTCAAAATATGTCTTGCTGGTTTGGCTTCCTTAATGTATAATTCCTGATTTCCAATTTTGATAAAGCCCTTTCAAATATTCTGTAAAATTAATCGTTGTAATATATTTAGTAGTATTAATATAATACACTACGACCCTTTTGTGAACATTGTTCATTCATCCCTTACAATTACCTTTAATGAAAGTTACTGCCATTCCTACAATATCATTCGACACTATACGATGGTCATTACTGCTCTTTATCATTGATAATCTAAAGATAACAATTATTATTGTAAACAATCTTTCTACAATTTCATCCAGAAGGTTTACCTTTTTCGTTTATTTGTTTAAGCAATCTACATGTCATCACACATATTAATTGCGGTAAAAGATTATTAAATTACTTAAAGAAAGATCAAAGAATACGTTGATATTGCAACCTCATTGATACAATCTTATTCATTTTCCTCATTATACCATGATTTGTGCTCAGTGTATATTACCATTATTATTAAAGATATCTTTTTTTTCAAAAATACAAATGTCTGTAGTCTTCAGGTATCATAATAATCTGAATTTAACAATAATGTATTGTAAATAGTTGCAAGATCAACAAAAAAAAACAATGCATGGAATCGTGGAGAAAGACAATACACGAGGAAAGAGATATATACACGTTGAGTACACGTGGAAAGTAAATATCCATGGATGCTCTCATGCGTACAATATGTAAACAGGACAATGTGGAATGAATATTGAACAAAAGGGGTGGTCAAAGGAATGAAGCGATGCTACAAAAGGGAAAAAAACAAGGAACCTAGAATAAAAATTGAATATACACCGGGAGTTAACAACCCATTTTAATTAGAATGCAAATTAAACACTGAATCAGTACATGTAACCTTCTAGTTAGCCTTTGTAAGCATATGTAAAAATTTTTACAAGTCAAGTTTTTAAATATAAGAATGCGCCATAGAATTACCGATAAAACAGCCTACAGACAGTTTTTAGAAATGATTTATATATCCATTCATATATCCTACCATAACAGGGGATATAAAAGTGTGTGTGTCGGGGGGGGGGGGGGGGTTGAGGTTGGGGTTCTTTTTTTTTTTTGTTTTTTGTTTTGTTTTGGTTTGGTTTTTTGGGTTTTTTTTCACACCATACCGTATCATATCACACCATACCATACCGTATTCTATCATACCGTACCGTATCATATCATACTATACCTTATCATATCAACCCATACCGTATCATATCATACCATACCGTATCATATCAACCCATACCGTATCATATCACACCGTACCTCACCATACAAGAAGTTCTCGTGGGAATCGAAAAATCAAACTGTATATGTGTTGTTTATTTGTCCCAAACTTCAAATCATACCATACCGTATCATATCATACTATACCGTATCATTTCATACCATACTGTATCATATCACACCATACCGTATTATATCACACCATACCTTATTATATCATACCATACCGTATCATATCACACCATACCGTATCATATCACACCATACCGTATCATATCACACTATATCGTATCATATCATACCGTATCATTTCATACCATACCGTATCATATAACGCTACACCGTATCATATCATACCATACCGTATCATATCATACCATACCGTATCATATCATACCATACAGTATCATATAACGCTACACCGTATCATATCATACCATACAGTATCATATCACACCATACCGTATTATATCACACCATACCTTATTATATCATATCATGTCATACCGTATCATACCATACCATACCGTATCATATCATACCATACCGTATCATATCACACCATACCTCACCATACAAGAAGTTTTCGTGGGAATCGAAGAATCAAACTGTATATGTGTTGTTTATTTGTTCCAAACTTCATATCACACCATACCGTATCATATCATACCATACTGTATCATATCATACCATACCGTATTATATCATATCATACCGTATCATATCATACCATACCGTATCATATTACACCATACCGTATCATATAACACCATACCGTATCATATAACACCATACCGTATCATATCACACCATACCTCACCATACAAGAAGTTTTCGTGGGAATCGAAGAATTAAATTGTATATGTGTTGTTTATTTGTCCCAAACTTCAGCAATGGTATTTGTTATTCAGTCCCGTGTGAAATACTAACTTTAACGGATGAGAGACAGTTTTAGATGCATTCCATCTGGACAGCAAAATAATCCCTTTAACACTTGACCATCGTCCAACCGAACTAAAAAGAGGATAAAGTTTACGGAAAAGACGTCAACATTTTGGGGGTTTATTATTATTATTATTATCATCATCATCAACATTCTTCTTCTTCTTATTATTATTATTATTATTATCATTATTATTATTATTGTTGTTGTTGTTGTTATTATTATTATTATTATTATTATTATTATTATTATTATTATTATTATTATTATTATTATTATTATCATTAATAATAATAAGTATAGCGCATTACGAATACGATATCAATCAAGCAAACTAATTCTTTTTTGTTTATTTATTTGGGGGAAGGGGTTCTTTGTTTCGTTTTTTCCCTAGATTCTAATGCCATCACTTAATATACCCTCGACAACAATGATATGAAAGACAGAACATGAAATTGCTGTTACCTTGGTTTGCACCCTCAATGATATGCTTTTGAATAGTTGTAACTGTAAAACTATAAACCGAGTTATATCTAGTTGCAATATTTGACTATTTGCCTATAGTCTGGAATGTTGCGTTGGACCGTAGTTGTTAAAATGTGTACAATGCACTATTCATGGTTATTCTAACATTGTCTCTATACGGAATATTATTTGACGCTTAGATTTTTGAAAGAATGGAAAAGCTGATATCTGACTCAATTAAATGAGGAATTAATCCTCGGACATGTACGAAGAAACCTTAGTGGTGTATTATGGTGAGTATTACTGATCGACAAGGAATAATGACATCTGTCCAAACTTCTAATTCTACAATGTATGTGTTATATCTACGGACAATAGCTTCTATTATGTGTTATCTCACTACGTTATACACAGTCAGTAAATCATGGAAATATTAAAATCATTTCCATTTGTTGTAAGTTAATCTTTTCAATATAGAAATGCACCGTTTATCGATTATAACTAAAGTATATGTGTCAAAGTAGGCTACAGAAGCATGCAAAGTAAAGCAAGATCGAAGTGGTAAGAAGTAGTGCAAGATTACAATAAGTCTTTTGTTAATATAATATTACATCAAGTGGAAAGTGCGCACTTGTTCTCCTCAGAAAATACGAAGTGAAAACAAGTGCAATCAGTGTGAATTCATATTCATAAAAAGATCAAACAAATCTTTTCTTTCAAGTGAACAAATGAAAAGATTCACGAACGGACTCTAGAAATAAACATCTGATAGAAACACTCCAATAATCAGATTTCATAATTTAAAATCTGGCGATAGCAACAAGTACATTAATCCTCATATGAGTTATGATTTAGTCGTGATAAAAGTCGGAGCACCACATGGGATAAATATTAATGAAGATTAAGTGATTATATTCATCAAGTGACTTTCTAGAACTCAGAGTACCAGTACATCATATTTACATTCAAAATTATTATACGCTAAATAATTGTGATATATATCTTAAGGTGGAACATTCCTTTGTTACGGAAGTTAAATCTAACAATAATAAATTACTTAAATTGATCGATAAAATCTTCGAAAATGATCCCTCTTCAATATTGAGTCTATATATTGAACCTTTTTGGTAAGGATGATCCGTAATTTCGCCGTGTTGCGTATCTGACGCCTTGTCTTGTAGTTATATTTTATTTCGATTCAAAATTGTTTTGTATTTGAATAATTGAATTTCATGTTTGCTTTTCTATAGCTGAAGAAGTTTGTCTAATGCATATATTTTGTTTTCTATCACTGTCAATCCTTTTTCTCAAAAAATCAAACACAAACTTTTCTAAATTTTCAAAATTGATTATATTTGACTCATAAAATAGTAATTTTTGTATTTAGAAATCATTGCATATTATAGATTACCTTGTATTACCTTATATCATGTTGTATTGTATTTCATTCAACAATATTATATCATACAATATCATATCATATCCTTATTAATGTAGGTATCTTGTGATCAATTTACTTAGTCTTGTAGTCATATCCCGGAATCTTATATGATGATCACGCTGATACGACGTACGCCATTGCAGTATGGCGTCTGTCATTAGTCTTCATTAAAGAGGATATTAGAATCTCAGAGCTGTATGTAGGCTTAGCAATTACAGACTATTTCTGCACGAATATTCTGGACATCTCTACAATGTATGAAGATTCCCGTTTTTGATTAAGATTAATTGATAGGAAAACGAGGAATAACCTTTAAATTGAAAATCATATCTATGATATATTTAAATACGAAAGACATATCTATTTGCAGGTGGGGATCCAGACCTTTTCTGAGAGAGGCACAGCCGTATTGCGTGGTGCAAATTAACCAAATTTACATATGCTTCACAGCAAAAAAAAACAAAAACAAAAACAAACAAACAAAAAACAAAAAACTCCCACTTTTCTGAATTTCGATAAATTGGGTGGTCTGGACCCCCAGTCGATCCCAACCCCTGAATTTGCCCATATTGTAAACACGACAAAAAATATGTCCTTGTAAACTATACGTTTACTTATTTATCCGCGGAGTATTTTCATAAGCATTGTTTTATAGGTTATAATTTGATTATATATACCATAGTAAAACATTTTTTGAAGAAAGTATAGCGGATTTTAATTTGATTGTACACTATATTTACATTTTGCAGTACATACAATAGACTTCTTTGATGTCATTACAACGTATGTGCTTTACATGAATCAACAGAAAGCTGTCATTTGAGGTGATATTTTGTTTGAAATTTCCTCAAAAGCGAAAGCTTGACTTCTTGTACAGCGACAAAACAGCAATAAACCTCCCTTGGCGCTTCCCAGGAGCGTTGCAATACAGATCACTCCAGCGATCAAGGACGGAATGCGCACTAATATACAAAGCACGATGCCTTCTCTAATTGTCAAATCATATTACTGTCGACACATTTAGACTGCTTGACTGATGTAATGTTATTTATTAAAAATTCATTTTCTAAACTTGTCCGTAACGCGCTATACAAAATGTCGGAGCTAGATACTTGAACCTTTTGACAGAGTTAGAATGGCCTGCGCTCCGCAGTAACTGCATTGAGAGGAGGCAATGTTACATGTCACTGTAACTACGTTCATCAATCTCGCCATTTAAGCTCATAATCTCTCATCTATATTCCCATTTAGCTCGTCTTGTATAGTTAATATTGATACTGCATCTCCCAGTTCAATTTGTATATCACGGTCATAATCAGGTTTTTGTAAGAAATGTTGAAGCTAATTACATTGCAACTTACAACATAAATTCATATTTTCATTAAGCATCCCTTGAGACGGCTCGCTAAAGAACTGCTTAGGACATTTGATAAATGATGCTTAAGCCACGAAGAGTCATTCCCTCAATACATCTTTCTATCAATTGTGTACTTCCGCTCAATCGATAATCTCCATATTCATACATTTATAAATCCCGTGCTTACTTCCCCTTAGACAAAGTATGTAACGATTCATGTTATTTCAAATGCTATTTTGCATCTTAAGACCGGAAGGTTTTAGCGATATTCAACAATTTATCCTTGTATTCCTGTGAAGAAATGTACAGCTTTAACGCCGGAATGAAATGTTAGGATTTTAATCCCGTTGCCGGCTTTTCAGGACAGGTTTAATTTTTACGGATTTTATTTCTTAGCCCACAACTCCACAGCTTAGATCTCTACGATGAATAAATTCTAACCAAAAATTCAAGAAACTAAATTTTCATAAAAGGATGTGATTAATACTTTTAAAACTGAAAGATTTGGAAGTCAAATTTTACGAAAAGCTTCAAAGAGAACCCCACTGTTAATTTAGAACTGAATGTCCGGGTGCGATTCCTAGGTATGTGCCATTATATCGTTACTATGTTAATGTGATTGTACGGCGGGAGCAGGAAATGCTGTATTGAAGTAGCTTTAATCTAAAGTGCATACAAGTTCTGTCTTGCTATCATGTAAAAGTTCTCACTTTTAAACAATGCCTTAAAACAAAAGAGGTGTATCATACACTTAAGATGTTTACCAATGCCAAACTACTGCTTCTATTGCAGAATTTGTAAATGTCGAAAACGCAAAGAAATTCACCAAGTAATTTCTGAAACGTTCAAAGAATCCTTTCAAAAGAATATCATTATAAAGAAATGCCCTGATTGTAGTAAAGCCGGAAAGTTCAGGATTATGACGTTAAATTAATTCATTTTTCTTTCGAAACATGTTGTTTTCCTTAAGGCTCCACGCCGTAATTACGGAGGCCGTATTGTTGGCAAGTTTTTGTTCGATGTTCGCAATCTCGGGGCTTTATTTCACCACCGCTTGTTAGCAAGTCAGAAACAAAAGCTCAATTTGAAATTCTATTGATTGAAACACCTTAAAGCTAGCTTTTATATTTTCAAGTCTAATTTCAGGCGCATTTACAGTAATGGAATTGAAGCCTACTTTGTTTTAGAGAGGAAGAATAAAAGTCGAATTCAGCTTCAAATCTCCTCTGTGAATTCTACACATCGGCTCTTGGGAATATGATACCGGTTTATAGATAGATATTTCCACAAGTGAAAACAAGTCCTTTTGAATTTTTCCGGCAGATTCCGAATAAATGTATTAATTTAAAATCAAAATGACAAAGAGTTTTCCCCATATCAGAGGGGTTCTCTCTTTTGAAGTGTATGCTAGAAAAGAATAATTTACATCTTCGTCGTGCTTGATGTGTAGTTATATCTAGGAAGACCTTGTCTACTTTAAAATTAAAGACAAACACGCTAGGACATTCAATTTATATTTCATTAAATATCGTTTGGCAGTCATGAGAAGTTTCTAAGAAATATATTGTTTATATTATTATTTCTCATTAGCATGATGGGAAAAACTTGAATCAAGCGAGATTAAACGAGATCGTATAGCATTATCCCCATTGATGTTCCATTGCCTACGCTCCTCTGATTTCATGGCAAATTAATTCTGGTGTTTCCTTTATCTAAGACTTTTTTTTCAAATAATTTTTACATTATTATCATCAAAAAAGGGATCAAATAAATCAAATATTCGTCTTTTCTCATTCTGAATTTGTTTTGTAAGTGATATTGCAAAATTCATTTTCATAGAAATTGGAAGTAGTTATATAGTATAATAATAACTTGTAATATATATTTTGTGTTCTTTCTTTGTCTTCAAGTGTGAAATATACAGTCAAGTTAGACTATTACGAGCCGGTTTTGTAAACGATACAGTAAAATTCATTTTCAAAGAAATTGGTAGTAGTTATATAGTAACGTTCTTATATTAAAGAAATATGACGTTGTCATAACAAAAAAGACAAAGCATAAACGTCATTATCTCCCTTATACATCGACATACAGGTTTGCCATATCTATCTTACACCTGTTCCCCTAGATTACTAAACGAATGCCCTGAGATGTCTCTATCACAGTATCACGGTATCATTGTCTCCCATCATACTACTGGGGGAGGAAATCAAATAGGGGTAAATAGTAATTATGTAGTCTTTGCTAATCATATGATAGGCATCACAGAGACATGGCATGACATCATCTACCTCAGACACATATAATGACACCATCCACCCCAGAAATATCGCATGACATTACCATCCACCACAGAAATATAGCATGACATCATCTACCTCAGAAACATATAACGACACCATCCACCTCAGAAATATCGCATGACATCATCTACCTCACAAACATTTCATGACACCATCCAACACAGAAATATCGCATGACATCATCTACCTCACAAACATATAATGACACCATCCAACACAGAAATATAGCATGACATCATCTACTTCAGAAACATATAATGACACCATCCACCCCAATCGGTTGGTTGGTTGATTGGTGTTTTACGTCGCTTTCAACATTATTTCAGTTATATCACGACATGGAAGCAGGAGGTTACCAACCTCTTAAACATAGAGGAATCGAACCCAAAACGTCAGCGCCGCAAACCAAGCGCTTAACAACTACAACAAGTCTGCCTCTCCATCCACCCCAGAAATATCGCATGACATCATCTACCTCAGAAACATATAAGGGCACCGCCCACCTCAGAAATATCGCATGACATCATCTACCTCAGAAACATATAATGACACCGCCCACCTCAGAAATATGGCATGACATCATCCACCTCAGAAACATATAATGACACCGCCCACCTCAGAAATATCGCATGACATCATCTACCTCAGAAACATATAATGACATCGCCCACCTCAGATATATCGCATGACATCACCATCCACCACAGAAATATCACATGACATCATCTACCTCACAAACATATAATGACACCGCCCACCTCAGAAATATTGCATGACATCATCTACCTCAGAAACATATGACACCGTCCACCTCAGAAATATCGCGTGACATCATCTACCTCAGAAACATATAATGACACCATCCGCCACAGAAATATAGCATGACATTATCTACCTCACAAACGTATAACGACACCATCCACCTCAGAAATATCGCATGACATCATCTACCTCAGAAACATATAAGGGCACCGCCCACCTCAGAAATATAGCATGACATCATCTACCTCACAAACATATAATGACACCGCCCACCTCAGAAATATCGCATGACATCATCTACCTCACAAACATATAATGACACCACCCACCTCAGAAATATCGCATGACATCATCTACCTCACAAACATATAATGACATCGCCCACCTCAGATATATCGCATGACATCACCATCCACCACAGAAATATCACATGACATCATCTACCTCACAAACATATAATGACACCGTCCACCTCAGAAATATTGCATGACATCATCTACCTCAGAAACATATAATGACACCGTCCACCTCAGAAATATCGCGTGACATCATCTACCTCAGAAACATATAATGACACCATCCACCACAGAAATATCGCATGACATCATCTACCTCAGAAGCATCGAATGACACCATCCACCTCAGAAATATCCCATAGCTAATGCTAGTATGCCGGGCAAGAAAAGAGAATATACTCTATGTATAAGAAAGGTAAGTGCTTCATCAATTTGATCTCTTTAGTCCACAGGAATTGTCAGAAAAATTTAAAAAAAAGGAAAGGAAAAATAAAGAGAGAGTGCACATATACATTATAACTAAGTGCAAATATTTGAAGATGAAGATGCCAGGAAAAGTTACATCACAAGCATGCTTATTCAGTCCCAATCACGTCAGGAAAAAATACAAATAAAAAAGGCATGCATGAAGCATAACAAAACCCAAACATTGGTCATTCGATACCAAATATATCGAATGAAAACACAGATAAGATTTATTTTGACAAATGTGAATAAATCGATTAACTTAGCCCATTATTCTTTTCTTACAAGCACATGAGGATTTTAATTAAATGATAACGGGTGTGATAAATTCTCCCGTCTATATTCCAAAACGACGTGCTTCCGTAACGTTTGTTTCTTACTAAAATTCATGATGTTCTTCAAAATTCCTAAAAGTTAAATACTAGTGCATGCGTGTATTTTATGAATGCTTCGTTTCAACCCTTATACAATTCTGCAATTCAGACAAATTTAATGTTCCGGTAATTGATAAAGTTATTTGATCAGGTTACAGGTGAGTTCGTATTGCTGCGCTTAGTTTATATTTCAGGTGAATATTGCATGCTGAACTCGAAGTTCTTAGGAATCCTCCTTCTTCGTGGGTTGTGGCAGCTGACACCCGATGGCGCAATTATTTTGGAATTATCAAAATATTTTCAATCTTTCCATTATGTGGTGCAATTCTCTCATCTGATTGCTGAGCTTCTCAGGATCGGTTGAGTAGGGTTGTGTCTCTTGGCTGTTTTTCATAGAATCCATGATTCATTCAGTTTTTAATATTTGCATTTTAACTGCTGCTGCTGCTGCTAAAAAGTGAATTTTCTTTGACATTTCTTGTTGATAAGTCGTCAAAGATTACTTCATTCACAAGCCAGGACAAAAGATATGCCAAAATACTAGTAAACACATGTAATGGAATTTACACTAATTGTTATAAAAGTCTGATAAACTATATATAGCCTTTGTCATTCAGCGCCATATATGTCAAAAGACAATACAAATATCCTAAAATGAATTTACAAATTCATAAATTTTCCTCCATAAAGAGAACGAGGACCAACAGGATACTTAAACTGAGAGATTTGCACACGAATAATATTATGGAATGAATATAAATATCAAAAATATTGCCCGAAATCAGAATGAGCCAGCCGTACTCTGTCCGTCTGAATGCGAGCTATGGCTAATTCGTAGAAGTCCCAACAAAGATCAGACCACATTATGACTATCTCGCTATCATATGTAAATAACATAAACAGTTTATTTGCTGTTTTGTATCTATATAATGTTAGCACTTGTTCATGTCTATGTAACTTAGCTTTAAGGAGAGGCAATCAGTATCACACATGTCAACAGAGATATCTGAGGGATAAAGGGGAGTACCAGATCACGCCTCCATTAAGCATCGCACATGTCAGCAGAGATATCTAAGAGATAAAGGGGAGTACCAGATCACACCTCCATTAAGTATCACACATGTCAGCAGAGATATCTGAGGGATAAAGGAGAGTCCCAGATCACGCCTCCATTAAGTATCACACATGTCAACAGAGATATCTGAGGGATAAAGGGGAGTACCAGATCACGCCTCCATTAAGCATCGCACATGTCAGCAGAGATATCTAAGAGATAAAGGGGAGTACCAGATCACACCTCCATTAAGTATCACACATGTCAGCAGAGATATCTGAGGGATAAAGGAGAGTCCCAGATCACGCCTCCATTAAGTATCACACATGTCAACAGAGATATCTGAGGGATAAAGGGGAGTACCAGATCACGCCTCCATTAAATATCACACATGTCAGCAGAGATATCTGAGGGATAAAGGAGAGTCCCAGATCACGCCTCCATTAAGCATCGCACATGTCAGCAGAGATATCTAAGAGATAAAGGGGGTACCAGAGCACACCACCAGTATCACACATATCAGCAGATATATCTGAGGGATCAAGAGGGTCCCAGATCACTCCGCAAGTATCACACATGTCAGCAGAGATATCTGTGGTATAAAGTGGTAAAAAGAGGGTCCCAAATCAAGCCACCAGTAACACACATGTAAGCAGAGATATCTAAGAGATAAAGAAGAGTTCCAGACCACGCCTCCACTAAGCATCGCACATGTCAGCAGAGATATCTGAGAGATAAAGGGGAGTTCAAGACCACGCCTCCATTAGGTATCACACATGTCAGCAGAGATATCCGAGAGATAAAGGGGAGTCCCAGATCACGCCATCATTAAGCATCGCACATGTCAGCAGAGATATCTGAGAGATAAAGGGGAGTCCCAGATCACGCCACTATTAAGTATCACACATGTCAGCAGAGATATCTCAGAGATAAAGGGAGTCCCAGACCACGCCTGCAATCAGTATCACTTATGTCAGCAGAGACATCCGAGGGATAAAGGGGAGTCCCAGACCACGCCTCCATTAAGTATCACACATGTCAACAGAGATATCTGAGGGATAAAGGGGAGTCCCAGATCACGCCTCCATTAAGTATCACACATGTCAGCAGAGATTAGCTCTAGTTTGAGAGATGCTAATAAAGCGTCGACCGTAGACAAGAAGGTCTCACACTTAAATATCTGTACAAAATCTCTTACTCATAATTTTTTTAAAGCGATGGTAATACACCGATCCATATTCCGACTTGTCTGAATTAAAATGACGTCATTGCAATCAAATTTTGGAATGTCTTTGTAGCCATTTTTCGAAATTGTGTGGTGAGTTTACAATGACGACGCATACAATGCCCTAGTTTCCCTACATACGTTGTTCCATTACTTTAATACAAGCCTTTGAATTCCTTTATGATACTTTTGGCCAGCTTATTTCAGAACACTTTTTAAATATGTGTTATATTGACTTTACTAATTATTCTATGGCGTCGTCTTATGCATCTTAGATTTCAACTCAAGATCCTGCAACTTATATTCTTATATATTCCTAAATGGATGTTTCTTGTATTTCTGCTCTTCAAATCCTTATTGTCTGTTGCACCTTTGCTCTTTCGTCACTTGCTTATTTATATTCGTGATTCTCAATAGTTTTTTGTCTTGGCATCTTTTATATTATTTTATCCTAGCATGATTTTGGCGACTGTCTTGTATGGCCCAATAGGACAAAGCAGTAATAATCACTGCTCTATCTCATCCTGAATCTGACAGTGACATTGTACATATCGGTTATGTCTAACCGACAGAAGATGCTTAGTCTTCCATAGCGCTTCATTTTCCTTACCACATTCTTAATTTCATTGCTTACTTGTATGTAATGTTGTGTTGATCCAATATAATGTTTCTAAATGTTTATTTCTGTTAACTGACGGAACGGATTTAGTCACGAAAACAGCCTAATTGACCGATTTATTTAAGAAAGGTAGAAGACATCTGTCTCAGCTGTATGACAAAAGTGGGCAAGTTCATGAAGTGAAAAGAAGATTAATCACAGAAAAAGTCATTTCAAAAATATTCAATTGAAAGCAGTTATGGTACCGAATTAGGACGGTCAATTGACATGACAATTGTCACTCAATAAAAATGGTTAATCGGTTTACGGGTTATTTTCCCACTCACCACAAATGCAGGTCAATCAAAGAACACACATTTACAAATTTATGAATTTTCCCCCATAAACAAGGACTAACAGGATACTTAAATTGAGAGGTCATAAAGATATGAACATGGATTTCATTATGGAATAAATATAGATACAAAAATATTGAGAAATATCGGAATGAGCCAGCCGTGTTCTGTCCGTCTGGTTGCGAGCTAAGGCTGATTTGTAGGAGTCCCGACAAAGATCAGAGTGGATGTTGGCGAGGTTCAGGATCTTATCGCTTCTAAAAAGCTTAAGACAAGGCGCTTAATACAGTTCCCACCGCCCTGTTAGTCAGTAACCATATCTATAAATTGCTTAATATTATTTGCATTATTATCATATGATCATTGCATGATCATATCTGTTTTAATGATAAGCATCATTTGCATCGTTATAGACGTGTTGAGGGAGTTTCAAATAAACATCTTTCTCTCTGAATTGTCATTATAATTTCCATGTTTTTACATTATATGTCTGGGAATTTTATGATTTTCATGTTTATGACCTAGGTATGGCTATTTGAAAACTTACATGGTTTATGTGTAGTTTATCATTATTTTAATTTTTTTAATTCTTATAATAACATGACGATGTATCACTTGATGCGTAGATTGACTTCTTGTTTTTAAGGGTTCAGAAAACTTTATAGTCGCAGCCACACAAAAAATCAGACAGACCATTCAAAGTATAAAACAATAAAGCCATATTGCAGGAAAACAATGCCATTTATAGGCAAAAATTTCAGGAAGCAGAAAAGCGTCACGGCTGAAAATACAACTTTAATTCATCAAAAACCGATTCCATTGGCGTTTGTAAAAATATTTTACAAATTGCTAAACATTTTAGTAACAAGTTGTGTAGTGGTCCATTTAGTCTGGAGATTAATCTACAGGAAAATCTTTTTCCGTATTGAGTTTCTACACCATCTGACAATATCATGTTTTCTCACATTACTTTAAGTCAAATACTTCAGCTCAATAGCATGCTTATATGGCATTGCACCAAATTTCAAATCATACGGTCAAAGATTTCAATCCATTTATCATATTTCTTCCGCATCGCCGTCGACTTTGCAGTTTTGCTCTGCTAGTTATTTGGCTGTATTCTGTATTAAGATGGAAATATTAAAAGTGTGTTTTGATATTTGACCTATTATAACAAGATGTTTTATAAAACAACAACAAAAATATATGATTTGTTATGAATATTATGACAAAGATACACTTCAAACTTTAAAAAAGCCTCATTTCAAATTACATGTATGTTTATTCGATTCATTAAACTAGTAAATGATATAAGTATAAATACATATATACCTATATTACTTTATTGTACCATATGCAAACCATATGCAAAACTTTCTCTGCATATTAATTCATTTTGAAATTCATGTCAGTGATAGATAAATTTTATGCATATTATCATTTCTTAACGCTTAATTTTGAATAAGTTAAAGTCATGTAGATCTAATGAATTTTAGTTATTCAGAATCAGAAGTGATGAAATGGCAATACTTATGTTATAGACATGTAACACGCAAAAATATTTAAGAGAGAGAAATCACTTGGGACGGACACACATTACTAGTTTGATTACATAGAGAGTTAGAAACACTAAAAGTTGTCTCGTATAGATGACCTTAAGACTTAGAAATTCACTTTACTTTGGTGGTGTTCTGTGCAAATATTTCTTCACAAAAAAATATGTATAATATTGTGTTATAAATCAAATCATCTTCTTTTCAAATGAACCTTCTTCAAATTTCTAGATGAATAGAATAGTCTAGAATCGAAATGTCCAATGCTTGAAAATTAAATTGATATGGATCTTCGTTGTGGTAATGAGAGACACCTACACATTCACATAATACACTCATTATATCAAAGTGTCGTCTTTAGAGAATAAGAAAGAAGAATAACCATACCATCCGAACACTATCCACGTCCGGTCGTCCCGGTAGAATTCAACATAAAACTCTGTAATCATGATATATTCCTTATGCTAAGTTAAATATTTATTTCTGATCAAAAGACGGCAAAAGTTTATATTTTCTCTGATCTTATGCAAAAAAGTTTTGATAAGAAGGTGTCGATGTAATAGGAGTCTTTGAAGTACGAGATTTCTGGAGCTCGAAGCGACAAGATAAAACCTCCGCATCTCTGTCTAATTATACATATAAGGACACTATATATTTTCTGAGAAACTGGCAATGATATTATCGATCTCTCTGGCACATTAACTCCATCACATTCTCAGATAGATGGGGACAACATGCCCATTAGTTCAGATGCATCTGAAGGATCAAATCTATTATTTTCGATGCCGACTGAGGTAGCAGATGTTTCGTACAGAGACTGATACATTTTAATAACAGAAATGGTGAAAAAGTTGGGTGATTATCTTCTTAGAAGTATTATTGTACGGTAGTGATTTTTGAATTACTCAAGAATGTCTGTGTTATATCAATTGTATATCATAACAGGGTTTGTTTTTTGTTTGTTGTTTATATATATATATATATATATATATATATATATATATATATATATATATATATATATATATATATATATATATATATATATATATATATATATATATATATATATATATATATTCATTAATGACTCCCTTCCTAGGATTTTTAGATTAAGTATTGCATTTTTCTTTGTATCTATATAATCAGAAAGGAACTATTAATGTAATTCATACGAATATTATGATTTTTCAGAAAATGTAATCACTTGTAATAACTTTTAATAACAACAAAGTATAGAGTATCTGATAGAGAAGACTATAGCTAATTCTTTATAATAACTGAGATAAAATCAATGTAATTATAGATTGCAAATGGTATGCGGGTAGAACAAAGAAAACCGGAATACCTGGTTGTTAGAAATGGCATATCAAACATGCAGATACATACGGCGATAAGGAACCAAGAAAAGGGGAAAGGTGGTAGTCGAGCAATTCTTCCCTCCTTTTAATATTTCCTTTACATTGACAAAAGTTATAAAAAAGTAACGAAGTTGTAAATTAATTTTGAATTTTTGAATTTTGAATTTTACTAAATTGAAATTAATTCCAATGTACGGTTGCGATTGTCAAAGTAACCAGCATGCATGTTATAGATACAAGGTGAGTTCCGTATAGCCTATCGGCACAGTTACACAGCATATAACCTACTATTTCACGGAGCACCAATGCATCTTATTTTTCTATATGGTCTCAGTAAAACTGTCGCTTCCGCACTGTTGGATATTTCTAGACTTAACTTTGAATTCCGCTGAACAGAAGCCATGATTTCATAAGCTAAAACAAAACTCAATTATGCTCCATTACGGGTTTTCGATAACCGGAAGTTACTGGTATGATTCACCTATAAGCATCTGATTGAATTATATTTCTCCAAATTTAGGGAATATTTGTTTGATACAAGAGGAGTCATTAAGGACCAAATCTCAGCTCACTGGCTTAATTGGCCTACAGGTTTAATGGCATTCGCCGGCTATTTATTACTGCAAAACGTTGGTTTTGTGACTAATCCAGAAAATCAACGCATTCTGTGGTCACAATTAATTTGTGAATCCAATAACTAGACAAATGATTTGGCATTTTGCTAATGATGCTCCGAAAATTCCAAATTCTAAATTTCAAGATGCTCGTTAAGACGTTAGCGTGTTTGTTTTTTGCACAAATCAAACATTGGAGACAAATTACCTCTTTTTTCTCGTATTTATTCTAATGTAGCAAACACTGAGGAAGGTTCAGGTGAGATGTAACATATTGATTGTTTATATTATATTATTGTCTGTTATACACATTGCATCGCTTACTGAAAAGTTATACACACTGCATCGCCTACTGAAATAGTTATACACACTGCATCGCCTACTGAAAAAGTTATACAACTCCCAACCAACATCGTCACTGTCATCTTCAGGTTTTAAGGCAACTGAAGAGTAATGCACATTAAACCAAGGAGAGAACTATACAAGTAAGAAACAAAACAGCGCACCAACAAACAAAGCAAAAACTTAACACAGCACACCAACAAACAAAGCAAAAACTTAACACAGTATTTAAAAACCAATTTGCTAAAATTTGTGGAAAGAGCTATTATTTTTATGCATAAAAACCAAGATTTCTAACATAATCAGATGATAAGTTTATCTTTCATATTGTCTTTTCTGTGTTTTAATAGGAGTTTAGGAATAAGAGTTGTTGTTGTTTCTATATGTCTGTTATTGTTTCTGTATGTCTGTTGTTACCGTGCCATCTATTTTAGTTATTCTGATCATGACTATTATTCAGTGTACATTATCTTTGCTATTTTACTTTTCAGTAAGCAATTATAGTTTATGTAATTTTCGTTGTACTGTTATATCTATCAGTTTAGTATTGTACTATCGTGTTTCTGTCGTTGTTGGTGTGTCATTTGCTGCAGCGTTCTGTCCAGTATTGTGATATCGTGTACCTGTCGTTGTTGATGTGTCATTTCCTGCAGCGGTCAATCCAGTATTGTACTATCGTGTTTCTGTCGTTGTTGGTGTGTCAATTGCTGCAGTGTTCAGTCCAGTATTGTACTATCGTGTTTCTGTCGTTGTTGGTGTATCATTTGCTGCAGCGTTCTGTCCAGTATTGTGATATCGTGTACCTGTCGTTGTTGGTGTGTCATTTGCTGCAGCGTTCAGTTAAGTATTGTGATATCGTGTACATGTCGTTGTTAGTGCGTCATTTCCTGCAGCGATCAGTCCAGTATTGTGATATCGTGTTTCTGTCGTTGTTGGTACGCAATTGTTGCAGTATTGTAATATCGTGTATCTGTCATTGTTGGTGTGTTATTTGCTGTAGCTATCAGTGCAGTAATGTGATATCGTGTACCTGTCGTTGTTGGTGTGTCATTTCCTGCAGCGTTCTGTCCAGTATTTTAGTGTCGTGTTTCTGTCGTTGTTGGTATGTCAATTGTTGCAGCGTTCTGTCCAGTATTGTAATATCGTGTTTCTGTTGTTGTTGGTGTGTTGTTTGCTGTAGCTATCAGTGCAGTAATGTGATATCGTGTACCTGTCGTTGTTTCATTTCCTGCAGCGGTCAGTCCAGTATTGTAATATCGGAGTGTTTTTGGTTTTTTGGGGGTTTTTTTGCATTTTTTTGCATTTGTCCGTATTGCCCCTCACTTTATGTAAAATTGGCAAAAAGGTTATTGGTATGTCAATTGTTGCAGCGTTCTGTCCAGTATTTTAGTGTCGTGTATCTGTCGTTGTTGGTGTGTCAATTGCTGCAGCGTTCTGTCCAGTATTGTACTATCGTGTATCTGTCGTGGTTTGTGTGTCAATTGCTGCAGCAGTCAGTTCAGTATTGTAATATCGTGTACCTGTCGTTGTTGGTGTGTCGTTTGCTGCAGCGGTAAATCCAGTATTGTAATATCGTGTTTCTGTCGTTGTTGGTGTATCATTTGCTAAGTGTTCAGTCCAGTATTGTACTATCGTGTACCTGTCGTTGTTGGTGTGTCATTTGCTAAGTGTTCAGTCCAGTATTGTACTATCGTGTACCTGTCGTTGTTGGTGTGTCAATTGCTGCAGTGTTCAGTCCAGTATTGTAATGTGTTTCTGTCGTTGTTGGTGTGTCATTAAGCCGATGTGGCCTAGTGGATAAGGTGCTCGGCTCGTGATCGAAAGGTCCCGGGTTCGATTCCCGCCCTGGGTACACCGGTGTTCTGTCTTTCGGATGATAAGGGGTATAGTAAAATCCAAGGTCCCGTGTCACGGTAGGCGTGGCACGTAAAAGATTCTTCACTGCTTCGGGTGGGTCCGTAAATTTGTTTGCAATGCATCAGGCAGATGCCGTCACCATATACGTGAAATAATCGTGGAGTGACGTAACACAATAATCAATCAATCAATAGACCTTTTCCAATTTTAAGTGATGTAAGGGGTCTTATACCGGACAAGCCACTTTTTGCCGGAATTTTCACTATGACGTTAACGCTTGGAATGTGACGTCACAGTAATTTGACGCAAATCTAAGCGGTAATTTTGCATTTGTCCGGTATTGCCCCTCACTTTATGTAAAATTGGCAAAAAGGTTATTGATGTGTCATTTGCTGTGGTGTTCAGTCCAGTATTGTAATATCGTGTATCTGTCATTGTTGGTGTGTCATTTGCTGCAGCGTTCAGTCCAGTAATGTGATATCGTGTATCTGTCGTTGTTGGTGTGTCATTTCCTGCAGCGTTCTGTCCAGTATTTTAGTGTTGTGTTTCTGTCGTTGTTGGTATGTCAATTGTTGCAGCATTCTGTCCAGTATTGTAATATCGTGTTTCTGTTGTTGTTGGTGTGTTGTTTGCTGTAGCTATCAGTGCAGTAATGTGATATCGTGTACCTGTCGTTGTTGGTGTGTCATTTCCTGCAGCGTTCTGTCCAGTATTTTAGTGTTGTGTTTCTGTCGTTGTTGGTATGTCAATTGTTGCAGCATTCTGTCCAGTATTGTAATATCGTGTTTCTGTTGTTGTTGGTGTGTTGTTTGCTGTAGCTATCAGTGCAGTAATGTGATATCGTGTACCTGTCGTTGTTGGTGTTTCATTTCCTGCAGCGGTCAGTCCAGTATTGTAATATCGGGGGGGGGGGGGGGGTTGCATTTTTTGCATTTGTCCGGTATTGCCCCTCACTTTATGTAAAATTGGCAAAAAGGTTATTGGTATGTCAATTGCTGCAGCGTTCTGTCCAGTATTTTAGTGTCGTGTATCTGTCGTTGTTGGTGTGTCAATTGCTGCAGCGTTCTGTCCAGTATTAAGAATCCTTCATTCGCGGATTAGCTTAGCATCATCTATCCAAGTGAACTGGAGGTCAAAGAAACCACAGAAAATAGTAATTCTACTTCGTATTTAGATATTATGTTGTCTTTCGACATTAATGGTCAATTGAACACCTCACTCTATGACAAACGTGACGATTTCAATTTCGCTATCACAAACTTTCCTTTCATAAGTAGCAACATTCCATCATCGCCCGCATACGGCGTATTCATATCTCAGTTAATACGCTATTCCAGAGCATGTTCAAATTACAATGACTTTGTTCTGAGGGCTAGGCAACTTTCAGTTAAGCTGCTCAACCAGGGTTATTTATGTGCTAGACTAGCAACGTCACTGAGGAAGTTCTACGGTCGTTACGAGACTCTTATTACTCCATATGATATCTCGTTATCCAGACTTTTAAATGATATTCTAGACTGAGACCGATTCCGATCACTTTACACAGCTTTGACACCTTCTATACTAGAAGGTTACCTACTTCGACTTCTCCAAATATAAATACATATGGAATTCACACGATTTGACTCTTTCTACGGGGTATGTGACGGGTGTTGCTAGCAAGCAGGAGATGCTCACTCTCCCCGGGCACCTGATTTCACTCCATCACAGGGGTTCACATATGCTCTTCAAGTAGACATATTTTGTTATTTTCCATTTGTTTTTCATTTTCACTGATTTTGTATGTCCTATGGTTTCATGATTTTTGGACTTGTGCTTTGGATTTATCCATCATCTTTACATTGTACTATCGTGTATCTGTCGTGGATTGTGTGTCAATTGCTGCAGCAGTCAGTTCAGTATTGTAATATCGTGTACCTGTCGTTGCTAGTGTGTCGTCTGCTGCAGCGGTAAATCCAGTATTGTAATATCGTGTTTCTGTCGTTGTTGGTGTATCATTTGCTAAGTGTTCAGTCCAGTATTGTACTATCGTGTACCTGTCGTTGTTGGTGTGTCAATTGCTGCAGTGTTCAGTCCAGTATTGTAATGTGTTTCTGTCGTTGTTGGTGTGTCATTAAGCCGATGTGGCCTTGTGGATAAGGTGCTCGGCTCGTGATCGAATGGTCCCGGGTTCGATTCCCGCCCTGGGTACACCGGTGTTCTGTCTTTCGGATGATAAGGGGTATAGTAAAATCCAAGGTCCCGTGTCACGGTAGGCGTGGCACGTAAAAGATTCTTCACTGCTTCGGGTGGGTCCGTAAATATGTTTGCAATGCATCAGGCAGATGCCGTCACCATATACGTGAAATAATCGTGGAGTGACGTAACACAATAATCAATCAATCAATAGACCTTTTCCAATTTTAAGTGATGTAAGGGGTCTTATACCGGACAAGCCACTTTTTGCCGGAATTTTCACTTTGACGTTAACGCTTGGAATGTGACGTCACAGTTATTTGACGCAAATCTAAGCGGTAGTTTTGCATTTGTCCGGTATTGCCCCTCACTTTATGTAAATTGGCAAAAAGGTTATTGATGTGCCATTTGCTGTGGTGTTCAGTCCAGTAACGTTATTGTACTATCGTGTTTCTGTCGTTGTTGGTGTGTCAATTGCTGCAGTGTTCAGTCCAGTATTTTGATATCGTGTTTCTGTCATTGTTGGTGTGTCAATTGCTGCAGCGTTCTGTCTAGTATTGTAATATGGTGTTTCTGTTATTGAACTATATTTTGTACATGAATACAATAATTTGTCATCACGTGTGTTATATGATATATTGTCGTATATGTTTTAGTGTATCATTGTGCCCTTGTTTATAATGAAAAAGATTATACTTACTTCATTACTGAGGTCAATAAATTGCTACTTGTTAATCTAAAACATCTATGAAAGAAATGTGGCTAATATTATTCAGTTTATAATGGACTTACACTTGGTTCGTCAGACATTCTTATCCCATTTCTGCTATTATTGTAATAACTCGGATCAATATACAGGGTCACATTTCGACGATGCCACATCTGAGCTATGATAATCATCATAAGAAAACAGAGAGTAGAGAAACATGTTAAGGATCCCCGATACTTAGGACAAAGTCCTACATAATGTTTTAGACACCCCCTCCATTAGATGCCTCTATTATCACAATTTTAGAGTCGAGTCAAGTCTTATGAAACATATTATTGATATGATCCATAGTATGTCCTTTTCATTTTTCAGTTAATATGCATAACATAAAGAAACCGAGTTACTCGGGAAAATTTCTCTAACATCCATCAACAATATATTATACACTTACTACTCATTACATAGATATCTGTGTGATTAAGTTTTTAGTTATGGAATTTTTACTCCATGAATATGTTGCGATACAAATATAATGTAAATGCCGGAAATGACCTACTTCACATGAAATGGATAAATAAACGGTATTGAAATTAAAAATAATGAAATGGTTTCCATACATCATGAAGATATCATATTCTTCTGACATTGCTGTCTGCTTTTCTTTTCAATTTCAAACAGAAAATCATGGATCCAGAGATCTGTGGAGGGTTTGGGGAAGGAAAGGGAACATCCCGTAAAGGGATGGACCGGACGCCTCCGTCTGCTTTGTTACGGAACACCTAGCTCTATACTGGATCCTCCCATGCCTTAGATCAGTTTCAGTGAATTATTTCCCGGAGCTGTTTTAGTTACTTTACAAATTAGATTTCATTCTGTCATTGGCAATGCTGTGATATTCACTCAGCTTTCTACATTGTTCATTTTCCTAGTTTGCTGTTGAACATGTTGAACAACATTCCATAGGAATGGAGTTGAACCTATGTTAGCGTTACTCTGATTATTGAAAATTTATTTGAAAATCTTAATCTACATTGTTAAGTATAACATTAACTATTGATTGCATAAAAGTATCAATGTATGAGTGTTTTACACGTGATCTTGAATGGTTACACACGAGTTTGGTAGGTCTGAATCAAAGGTTAGTACAAATTGGACTATACCGCGCCCCGACGAATGTATAAATTTTATTCGAATACTAGAATAAGATCCGACTTCATAGGAGTGCAATATGTTATAACCATATCACATAAAAATATGTTATACCAGTATCAAAGACAAATATGTTATAACCATAATCATGTAGAAAGAAAATGCACTCGGATATCACAGATAACAACGAAATTATGAATCTAGAGCATGGAAAGCCACAAATCTGAGATAGACTCATTGACAAAATCTTTCTAATTGGTCGGAAAAAATATCCAAGCCAATGTAAAAGTCTCCAATAGCAATTTGTCTAGGATGAACTTAATTTGCAGTCCGCGATAGGCCTAATTTATAACGCACATTGACATGGTGAGAAGAACTTATCACGGGCCCATGGGATTTTGCAGGGTCCAATTCTAAACAATCTGCATTTCTATCGTAGAGGAAGACTTGGAAAAGACTGATCGGATCTGTCCGCTATAATTTGTCATTATGGATTAAATTATTGATACCTTTTTGATCGCCTCGATAATAATCGTTGATTTTGGCGGAGATTTACGTCAGCTATTTGACGGCAGCCTAAGCCGCTAAATATTCCGGAGATGGCGCGCGCTCGTTAGTCTCTGATTTGTATGACAGAGAATATCATCCCGGCCGGGGTCGTCTGTTCGCTCACTAATTTATGGAAATCTGGGATAATCAAATTCAAATTGAATATTTGAAAGCTAAAGAATACACGAAGGATTCAATTATTAATTCATTTGACTGAAAAAGTATTGTCAGAACCTATGATCACAGACAATTGGGAGTTAGGGAAACAATGTAAAGGACAAAATGCTAAATATTGATTGTCTTTTCAAAAGCACAAATTTTCTAAAATTATGACCTGAATGACCGGAATTGAATTTGATCCTAGTGATTAATGCTCTCTAGTCTACACAAAATAAACAGTATGGAAAAGAAACATATGTCTCTTCTTGTAATTGAAGTGACGAGTTGTATAATATAATATAATATGATATGATATGATATAATATATAATATAATACAATATAATGCAAGATGAATGAATGGTTAAATCCTTTCATTGCGGTGTGTATTTGGTGGGTTTTTGGGAGGGGGAAGGGAAGTCTACGTGTAATGTTTTACGTCACACCAATATTATTTCCCTCTCCCCTTGTCATGGCAACACGTGGGGCTCTCCCCCCCCCTTTCGCCATATATTTACAAGTAAATATCCAGATTTGGCACCTAAAATGGCCAAGTAGTTTGGTAAATACACATGCGCCCCCGCCCCCAAATTCGGAAATCCTGGATCTGCCACTGGAAGATCTATCATCGTGGGCTTACTCATCAGATGGTTTTAACATTCTGACTGCCTCGAAAGTAACCGTGACCTCTTTCTGAAATTTGAATAGAATAAATATATACAAATGGAAACTTATTTTCCCTTATTATGTCTAAAATATTGCTTCCTATTCACAATAAAACCCAATATGCATTGCCGTTGTCTAAGACTATACAGTAAAGCATCCATCACCACAATTATAAGCATTTTTTATAAAAGTGAGTGAGCTACTTTAGTAAACTATGAATTCAGACGAATGGGTGGTAAATAAAAGGTAAGCACTTTCACGTGCCGCAGGTAAAGAAATAACTGTCGTAAGATTTTAAATAACCATGTAGGTTTGCCCGTGCGCTTAATGTATATCATTGCCGATCGGCGACAGGAAAGATCCTTGTAGACATTGATCAAAGTCGCGTTGTGTCTTTGGCTATATCAAACACATTAATGGGAATCAATGGCAAGTGAATACTGTATATCCATTACCAAAAGTTATATACTCAGTACCATAGATATTGGACTAAAAACGAAATCGACTGAAATTAATGTTGACCCTAAATGTTAATGGAATTAAACGTGATAAAAATATTTTAGAAGTGCTTTCATAGTTTAAAAAGAGGCCACAAAAATATTAAATCATCGAAATGTTCTGTTGTTATGAGGTCAGGATAGGAGGAGTTGAACAGAACTTTTCCTGATATCTAAAGCCTGAAGATGGGATGTCAACAAGTCCGATTAATTTAGTTTATTTTACGACACTATTAATATGTCTACATCGTAATGAAAATATCCGACATATTTATAAAATAATATTCCTTATCACGATGTCTTTAAGTAAATATGTATTTTTGAAATAAGTTATATCCCACTGTCTCGGACTTAATGTGTTCATTCCATCGAATGACACGCTAATATTACAGACTGTAAACATAAACTGGAATATGTGACCTTTCCACAGTTTGAAGAAGTTTTAGAAATTATCAGAGATGTGTATTATGTCTCTGGAAATTGTTAAGCAATTCACAAAATGTTTTACCTTACAGGACAGAGCCAGATATCATATTTGAATCATTTCAATAACACATTTAAGCAGGTTGGACACTATTCGTCGATAAGGAATAGTTCTCGATAGGCATGAATTGAAAGCAGTTATCTCCCGATGACTGCCATCTTGTAAGTCAAACTCTGTATATTCAAGTGTAACTGATGATTTTTCATGACTGTTTCAAAAACCCTAAACTTAATGACTTCTTTTCAAATTTGTTTAAATGCTATATTTTCAAATTTGTCAAAGTATCATAAATAAGAAATGTTTGAAAATGAAAAGAATATGAAAGAAAAACTATGGTATAACCAACAAGGTGATCAACAACGAGAGGGAATTCCACTGGACTCTAGCCTATTTAAAACTATCTATGCAGAATATAATTAACAAAACGGCCTGAGATTGGGTCTTTCCCCTGGTTTCATGTGGTCAATGACATAGCACCAGGGATGGATGAATGTCCACTGAGATGCATTGTTTTCAAACCACATAAATCATCAAAGTGAAATGAAAATAAAATCTCAGAAATGATTTTCATTTATTATGATATACCTATATATTAACAAAACACATTGAGATCACAGTAATGCCTCTCAAACTGGACAACTATGTAAAATATTTTAATTATTAATTATCTCGAGTCCCATTTCTTCAGGCATCCATCTAGAAACTGCATGTTGACAGTAGGAAGTGGGGGAGTATGGTCTCCATCAGAAGGGTTCAAGGGGTCAAATGTAGAGTTCTCTGGTCCCATGTAGTCCTAAAGTAAAAAAAAATCCTCATTTCTGTACGTAAACTTTAATATCACAGCAACCAATGAGAAATCGCATGACAAATATTTGTCTTAAGTCATCTAAACCTAGTATGCATACTAATGTTATATGATCATTATTTCAAGGTTTGCGGGTTCTCTAGAGAATCTTTATTGATCATTCCATAGGAATGAACACTTTATGTTTAAAACGTCTGTCTCTATAATTAGTTCTCTAAAACTCACCTTTATGGCAGAATAGAATTAGATTATCTTTCTGAACCATTACCCAGGAAGATTAGATTAAGAGCATCACAAAATACATTTATTTACTTAAAAAAAAATCATAGACATTATTTCTGAGACCCAAGAGCATTAAATTCTTAAGAAAGACATTGGTGGCTGATAGGACAAAGTATTGTACTAAAGTCTTTGAAGCAGCTCTAATTTTCATAAATCTTGCTTTGTTGTAAGGCCAGTATACATGTCCCACGGTACATGCCAAAGGTTGATTATCTACTTTCAATATTTAATAGACATCATTATATAAAAGTTACATTTCAGATCATTTCAGGTTACTGAAAGCAAATTAAAAGTGGTTGCTGTCAGCATAGTGAAGTTGTGGAAGTTGTGAAGTTGAACCAAAGGTATTGGGATTGCACCATAGCATCTATTTTGTTGGCTTCCTGTCTTTCTTATGACACAGTATAAACCAAGGTCCTGAGTCATAAACCATGGTTCTGAGCCATCCCGTTTTGTACTGGCAGGTGGACTGACTCCATTACATCAGGTGGTAAATTAGCAGAACATGACATGTCCATCTGACTTCAGTAATGACAAATATATTATAAGAAAACTAAACTGTTTAAGGAAATGAAATCTAAACTTCTACCAATGCCATCAATCACAATATTTCATATTTGATTCAAAATACAATATCCATAAGTAAATTTCACACAGGTAAGTAACCCTAAGTGAAATACAATACTGACTTTCTGTAATATCAGATTCCACTTTATTATTCAAAACCTTACAATACGTAAACCTTAACAATACATAATCCTTAACAAAACATTTTTAAAAGGTGCAAAAAGTATGGGAACTTCTGAAAAACAGAACTCTTCACAACCAATCAATGAGCTGGAATGCAACTTGATGGATCATCTTTTTCTGATATTTCACACTATAAATCTACAACCAAGATATAATCCTACATTATACATGATGGAAAGACTTATTTCCAAAACATGTCCATCAAGGACAATGTTTTTACAACTATCTTTCCAGAAAATTGGGGAGCAGGCTTGGTGTAGTGGTTAAGTGCTTGGCTTGGGGCGCAGACGATCGGGGTTCAATTCCCGGGTTGCGCCACTATGTTTAAGAGGTTGGTAACCTCCTGCTTCCGTGTTGCGATATAACTGAAATATTGTTGAAAGCGACGTAAAACACCAATCAACCAAACAGAAAATTGGACTGGTCTTTATAGTTTCCACATTTTCATAAGAATTCATAAAGACAATTTTTAATTGACTTGTACTGACCTGATTTTCATTAATGAAGTGTAACAACCTTAAGACAAGTTTACGACTTGACTGAAGAAGGTCATGGAGACTGAAAAAAAGAATTTACGACAAATGAAAGTAGTATAGTCTATCAATCTGCCGTTAGATATATCGATAAATTCAAATGATGCATATCTATAAATTTAAATGAAAATTTGGTACTGTTTATGATTATTACAAACCTTTCATTTTTAAATAATCCTCTGGATACAATTTTATTGCAAATATCCTTATTCAAATTGGAATCAAATAGAGCAATACCAAAATGGCAGTCTAATAGCACCCAATCATCTTCCTTCCATTGATCACATGACTGGGATTTGCTGGATGAATTTTGATTAAGTTCCAGAGTGAGGTTTTGTTTCAGTACACCAATGTCTGAATTAAAGCCACTAGACTGTTCTGACTGCAGCATATCAATTTCTGAAGCAAGAACATTTGCAGAATCTTGGTCCTTCAATCCATTACAAGGATTTCCTATCGAGTCAGAATCACTAACAGTCACAGAAATTCCCATGTTCTCAAACTCATCATCTAAATCCTCATGGAATATTGTTCGAGATGATTTACCCGTGTTCAAAAGTGTGACATAACCGCAGGAATGTATTAAGTCTACATGACTTGAAAGCTTCTTTATAGCACCATGTAAATGATATTCATTCTTTGAAAATGATCCATCTGAATAAGAAAATACAACAAGAAATGTGATATTAATACTTCTGAGTGTTATTATTGATTACACTATATGAAAATATAGTGTAATCAAAGATTATGAAGCTCACCTTATGGGTGGTTGACCATGATAAAGTTATTTCTTAACATGTTTCATTCAAGTAGACATAGAGAAATTGTTGCCTGAACAAGGCGTAATGCACTGACATGTTCACTCAAACATAAAATATAGGTCAGGCACAGCAGCTAAATCAAGATTCCCTTTCTACATATAAAGATGCATCGTTTGTGTAAATTGGAACATCCTATTCCTCATATCAAAGAAATGAAACTTCTTTACATTATTATAAGAATCTACAAAACATGCTAAATCAACTGGAAATATGGGTCAGACACAGCATTTAAAACTAGATTCCTCCTTAACACATATAGATGCATCATTAGTTTAAGTTTGAACACCCTATGCCTCATATTAAAGAAATGAAACTTCTTAACACTGTGGATGCATATGAAACGGACACCGACATGGATGTAGATGTCAAAGGATTCATTAAGTGAGCTAAAAATCAACTAGATGACCAGAGGCTTTGCTGATCACCTAATGTAATTGAGATCAAGCTGGATCAATATAGTTTAAGTCTTGTCAGAGTGTCTCATGTTCTTTATTATTATGCATACAATTTATAGAGGGCAAGAAAAATTTGAGATGAAAATTAGAACTATCCTAATGGGACAAATACCAAACCAAAAATCACCCATTCTTGACTCAAAGAGAGTCTGTGTGTAATGTTTCATGACAATGGATGTATGGGAAATTCAATTACCGTCCAGAAACAATCTTCTGTAATCAATGCTGTGACATTTGACCTTTTGTCTTCCCGATCATTAGGGTACATCCTTAACTCATAATGAGTCTGAAGTTTCCAGACCATAGGTGTAAAGGGACTTCAGTATGTTCCAAAAACCATATTCAGTTATCCGTGCACTGTGAACCTTGACCTTTTTTCACTTCAAAATCCTTTCTCACAGTGAGTCTGTTTATGAAGTTTAACAACAATCGGTACAAAGGAATGCTTGGGAAACCATATTTAAACTTGTGGATGGACAGGCAAGGTGATTTCTATATAACCCCCATCCCTTGTTTATATTCGTGCCTACAGTTTATTGTTAAAAGACACAAAAGTAGTAAAGAAGGGTTTATAAGATGAAACATATTTTCACTGCATGTAAAAGCACAAGTCCTAGAGTCTGAACCTGTGACTTAGCAGACATGAATTTCACAATTTAGATAGAAATCTCTATGTACTTTATTATGCACAGTTGATTATTACAATACACAAGAGTTAAGAGGGTATATTTTTTAAAGATTTCATAATGTAGCCATATGGGTTCAAATGAAGTATCCCTGCATAGGGATCCTGAATTTCACAATTTTGAGTGGAGGACTTTATGTTCTTTATGACAGTACATACAGTTACTGTTCCAGATCTGTGCATAATAGAGAGTTAAAAAAGATTTTAAAGATTTTTAAAGACTGGACTATTGAAGGCGTGTATTGGCCTGAATTATATGGTGATAAGAAGAGCTTGCATCCTGATATTACAAGCTATATTACTCTCCTCCTGAAGATACTTCATGGGAACTATGGTGACAATGTGTCTTGTAGTTCTCAAAAAGTCAAATATGTTTAACAGTTAATGGGCAATGTACAATAGTTAACCACAGATGAAGAACAATAAAAGGTCATGTGACCTAACAGATAATATAGTCATGAAAAATGTAGTCATTATAATATAGTCAATATCAATGTAGTCATAATGATAATGTGGTCATGATAACTGGAGTCATAATGATAATGTGGTAATGATAATGTGGTCATGATAACTGTAGTCATAATGATAATCTTGTCATCATAACTGTAGTCATAATGATAATGTGGTCATGATAATTGTAGTCATAATGATAATGTGGTCATCATAACTGTAGTCATAATGATAATGTAGTCATGATAAATGTAGTCATAATGATAATGTGGTCATGATAATTGTAGTCATGATAATATGGTCATGATAACTGTAGTCATAATGATAATATGGTCATAATGTGGTCATGATAATTGTAGTCATAATGATAATCTGGTCATCATAACTGTAGTCATAATGATAATGTAGTCATGATAAATGTAGTCATAATGATAATGTGGTCATCATAATTGTAGTCATGATGATAATGTGGTCATGGGAATTGCAGTCATAATGATAATGTGGTCATGATAATTGTTGTTGAATGATAATGTGGTCATGATAACTTTAGTCATGATAATGTGGTCATGATAACTGTAGTCATAATGATAATGTGGTCATGATAATTGCAGTCATAATAATAAGGGGCAGGCTTGGTGTAGTGGTAAAACGCTTGCCTTGTGATGCCGACGATACGGGTTCGATTCCCAGGTTGCACCACTATGTTTAAGAGGTTGGTAACCTCCTGCTTCCATAACTGAAACATTGTTGAAAGCGACGTAAAACATCAAATAAACCAACAACCAACATAATGATAATGTGGTCATGATAATTGCAGTCATAATGATCATGTGGTCATGATAATTGTAGTCATAATGATAATGTGGTCATGATAATTGTAGTCATAATGATAATGTGGTCATTTTAACCGTAGTCATAATGATAATGTGGTCATGATAACTGTAGTCATGATAATGTGGTCATGATCACTGTAGTCATAAAGATAATTTCGTCATGATAATTGCAGTCATAATGATAATGTGGTCATGATAATTGTAGTCATGATGATAATGTGGTCATGATAATTGTAGTCATAATGATAATGTGTTCATGATAAGTGTAGTCATTTGATAATGTGGTCATGATAATTGTAGTCATAATGATAATATGGTCATGATCATTGTAGTCATAATGATAAACTGGTCATCATAACTGTAGTCAGAATGATAATGTGGTCATGATAAATGTAGTCGTAATGATAATGTGGTCATCATAATTGTAGTCATAATGATAATGTGGTCATGATAATTGTAGTCATGATGATAATGTGGTCATGAGAATTGCAGTCATAATGATAATGTGGTCATGATAACTGTAGTCATAATGATAACGTGGTCATGATAATTATAGCCATGATGATAATGTCGTCATGATGACGGTAGTCCTGATGTTAATGTGGTTATGATTACTGCAGTCATGATAATATGGTCAAGATAACTGTAGTCATAATGATAATTTGGTCATGATAACTGTAGTCATGATAATGTGGTCATGATCACTGTAGTCATAATGATAATTTCGTCATGATAATTGCAGTCATAATGATAATGTGGTCATGATAATTGTAGTCATGATGATAATGTGGTCATGATAATTGTAGTCATAATGATAATGTGGTCATGATAAGTGTAGTCATTTTGATAATGTGGTCATGATAATTGTAGTCATAATGATAATATGGTCATGATCATTGTAGTCATAATGATAAACTGGTCATCATAACTGCAGTCAGAATGATAATGTGGTCATGATAAATGTAGTCGTATGAAAATGTGGTCATCATAATTATAGTCATGATGATAATGTGGTCATGAGAATTGCAGTCATAATGATAATGTGGTCATGATAACTGTAGTCATAATGATAATGTGGTCATGATAATTATAGCCATGATGATAATGTCGTCATGATAACGGCAGTCCTGATGTTAATGTGGTTATGATTACTGCAGTCATGATAATATGGTCAAGATAACTGTAGTCATAATGATAATGTGGTCATGATAAATAGTCATATTGATAATGTGGTGATGATAATTGTAGTCATAATGATAATGTGGTCATGATAACTGTAGTCATAATGATAATGTGGTCATGATAATTGTAGTTGAATGATAATGTGGTCATGATAACTGTAGTCATAATGATAATGTGGTCATAATAACTGTAGTCATAATGATGTGGTCATGATAACTGCAGTCATAATGATAATGTAGTCATCATAACTGTAGTCATAATGATAATGTGGTCATGATAACTGTAGTCATAATGATAATGTGGTCATGATAACTGTAGTCATAATGATAATGTGGTCATGATAACTGTAGTCATAATGGGAATGTGGTCATGATAACTGGTCATAATGATATTGTGGTCATGATAACTGTAGTCATAATGATAATGTAGTCATCATAACTGTAGTCATAATGATAATGTGGTCATGATAACTGTAGTCATGATAATGTGATCATGATAACTGTAGTCATAATGATAATGTGGTCATGATAACTGTAGTCATAATGATAATGTGGTCAAGATAATTGTAGTCATAATGATAATGTAGTTATGATAACTGTAGTCATGATGATTATGTAGTTCATATATAAAAAGCAGGTTAAAACAGATGCCTTAATTCTATTTCTGGTCCCATCACACTGTATATTATATTATTGTTGATATAATAATGATAAAGTACACTACAATACCTTCCCTGTTATCAAAAGGAAATGGAATAGTGACGGTTTTCCCATCTGATTGCCAACCATGTGCCTGAATAATAAAACAGTACAATCAACAGAAAAACAACAAAAACACATGTATAATTATAGGTATGAATAAAGTCAACTTCTGCCAGGTGGAAGTAAAATACTGCACTGCTGGCTACTTTTTTGATAGAAGTCTACCACTATAAATGGTTGCAAGTCAGTCAGAGTTAATCAAAACATTTAATGCAATTCCTTTTTCTTTGATAAAGAGTTTACAATTTAGTTGCCACATTAATTACAAACAAAGATTTCTACTGCATCAAAAGAGCTGAAAAAAGTATACCACAGTAAAATGTCTAATTTTTCTGTGACAAAAGCTATGGAAACATGAAATATTCATAATAACTGTCAAAATACCTGGACAAGAATAGCTGAATGAGTGAGAGCATCATTCAAAGTCAGTAGAATGTTTGATGTAGCTATCACTCCGGGGTCATGACCCCATGTTGTAACAAGAAGTCTGTCATAATCCTAAGATAGATTTAATTGTAAAAATTTATCAGAATAAAAACATTCTTTGTTCAATGATCATAAGAATAATATTTTGTACATTCTGTACAAAAGTTAACAGTATCAATACATTATTAGTGTGCTAATAACTACATAAGGAACTCATGTTCAAAATAAAGTTCTGGCAAACAGAACACAGTCATTTACCCGGTGTAACACTTTAACATGTGATGTCCTTGCAATTAAAGCAGTTACTAAAAAGTTTGTTTTTCAGTATTGTATGTAAGTCTTATCAACTTTGGAAAGAGAATTTGTGTCAAGATTTATCTCGCTAGAAATTATTTCATATTTGATACAAAAAATCATCAGCTTACGTAAAACATCTTTGGTAATCTGCGTAACTTTGTGCCTTTTACTAAGAGTAGACTGGGTGGTCCACTGCCAGTAATGTGATACATGTACAGCTTGAACCATACTGAATTTACCTACAACAGACATCACAACTCACATATTGACATTTCTGACATTTCTATGAGATACTTTGAATGACACAAAAGGACAGAAAATTAAATATTATGAATAAATCAATAATGCTTTAGATTATCGTACCTCTGGAATAGCAGGTCCTATATGCTGTGGTGTACAACTACTGACAGGACGAATCTCATAACTTAGCGGTGCCATGGAAACTAAAAGACTGAAAAGAATTACAAAATATTACATACTCTGCAGCAGAATAAGTATGTATTAATACAATTCAATATATTCTGAAAATGAACTTGAGAACAGCAAATGTTTCAGATGCCATGATGAGTGGTAAAAGTGGGATAACTCTAAATACTCCAACATCAAAGATTTGAGTTACTGAATATCAATAGTGACCTTAGCGTCTGAATCAAAATTTGTCAATGATGAGACATATTGTCACTGGATTATTGAATACTTGACCTATGATTCCATCATTAGAATAGGCAGATTCATGCTATTCTGTGTTAAAGCAATGACAATGCTGTGTTAAATTCTGGAAGAGGAAATGTTTTCTTGGCACAATTTGCAATTACAAAACTTACCTATAGTTTCTATTGAGCACTCTGGCTCTTGTAGCTGCATCCAGACCTAGTAAACTTTCGCATCGAATCAAGTCAACTGCCAGACCACATCCATTATCACTGTCAAGGTTTAGTTCTTTATTGTATCTTAAGAATTTAACTGTGTCTCGTAGAGTCAATGCATGGACAAAGTATCGACGTGCCTCACCTTCTGCAGCCGATCCAACCTGATATCAAATTACATAAGCTCTACATATATGATGCAAATCAGGAAAAGCTAGAGAAATTATTTAAAAGAATTTACAACAAATGGGAAATCACTGAAACTGACAAGATGTGTTTGTGAAATACAAACGCACCAGGAAGTCCAAATAAGGCAAATTTTGCAATGTCCTACATCTTAATTACACCCCATCCCATGGAAATACATGTGTGAAATAGGAAAACCCAACCTCTTACGATTCAAAACTTATAACCAGTATTAAAGTTTTTAAAATGTAGATCAAACATCAAGGTCAAGGTCACAAGGTAAAAATTATTCAACTGGTAGAAAGGTCTTGTCACAAGGAATGTGCATGTGAAATATGAAAGCTCTACCTTTTACAATTCAAAAGTTATTACCAATGTTCAAGTGATTGACATGCAGGTCAAAGGTCATGGTCAAATCGTGACGCCAAAAATTACTGTATTAATTGAAAGGTCTTGTCATTAGAATATGCATGTAAAATGTGAAAGCCCTTCCTCTTACTAAATGAAAGTTATAGCCAATGTTAAAGCTTTTGAAATGTAGGTCAAAGATCATGGTCAACGTCATGACGTCAAAAATTATTGTATTGATTGAAAAGTCTTGCCACAAGGAATAGGGCATGTCAAATATGACAGCCTTACCTCTTACTGATCAAAAGTTATAACTAATCTTAAAGGTTTTGAAATGTAAGTCAAAGGTCACAGTCATGGTCAGGAGGTCAAAAATTATCTTGTCTTGTCTTGTCACAAGAAATATACAAGTGAAATATGAAAGCCCTACCTCTTACAAATCAAAAGTTATAACCAATGTTAAAGTTTTTTTTGCCACAGACAAATCGACGAAAAGAATCTTTGATTCCTGGGATATTAAAAGAGGTATAATCTGTTACGAAATCATTTAAATACAGACCTTCTCCAATTCTGCTAGAAAGCTGTCCAATGATTCATCACTTAGTTTTCCAACCTCAAACATTGTAACAGCATGACTTTTCAATCCCTAAATTAATCCACAATGAATTGTATGTGAATATTACGTACATGACAGTAAATGACAATCTGAAAAATGTGATACAACCGATGGACTTCTTCTTGTACAAGTACTTTGTTGTATAAACTAATATAGGTTCTGAGATGGATGATATGCAATCTAAATAAAATACAGATCTTGTTCTCTCGTGGAGAAACGTTTCTCCACGAGAGAACAAGATCTGTATTTTAATTAGACTGGATGATATGTAACATCTTACAGTTACTCCAACAAGAGCAACGCCTAGCGTGGCTTAATACGCCCATCCCTTACTTTTGGCGGAATCAATGTGAACATATGGTTTTATTAACCATGAAATATTGAGATCCAAAAAGAGGGATCCAAGTCCCATAGCTCTGTACGACAAAACGGAATTGGCTCAAAACTGAAAGGTGGTTTCTCCTACAAATTTAAGCATTCTGTATAAGTTTCATGTAAAACAACTGACGTTTACTTAAGCTATCACGTTACATAGCATCTCCATAGCATCTTATCATAGTAAAAATAAAATCGAAGTTCCATAACTCCATAACGACAAAACAGAATTTGCTAAAAATCGAAAGACGGATTCCCCTACCCTATTTAAGCATTCTGTATGAGTTTCATAAAAAACAGTTGACAGTTATCGTGTTCCATAGCAGACGGATGGACAGACAGATGGACGGACATCGTCATACCATAATCGTCCCATCTTTCAACAGGCGTACGAAAACACAGTTTTCAAGATCACTGACTTAGAATCATTATACCTCTACTCAGCAAGCAGCATTTTTGTGACTTTGAAAGAAAAATTCACTGCATAAAGAAGCCATATAACATGGTGTTATGGTAATCATCCAATGTGACTTTCCATACTTGAAAAAATATTCCATTAATGGAAGGAGTGTAAACACATTCACTGTAAGGTTCTTACTACTATCTGTTTTCTGATTTGAAAAGCTACACAATATTAGTTTTGACATGAATTTCTTTCTTACGTATGGTTAAGTTTGACAAACTGGTAACTAAAATAAGGCAATAATTAAAAAAAAAATGTACTTGATTCTCATTCAACTTTTCTAAAAAAAATGGGGCGTGGGCAAATTTCATTTTCTCTTCAAAGGAATTGGACACTGAATACATTTAATTAGTAAGCACTGAAAAATGGCATTACAGTGGACACGAAATTTTATTTGGTGCCCATAGGACATTCGGACAGACAGAATTGCATATTACATAGGACCGAACCAGATTCTGTCTGACCAAACATATAATGAAAAATAACGCAATAAAATACAGAACGGTAAAACATTTGAGTGATGCGGACGGTTATTTTTAAATTCAGAACTATATCGGACATCAGGACCGGATTCGTGCTAAAATCGTCGGTCCTGAGTCAATTTTGCCGGCCAGGTACAACGGTCCGATGCATTTTGTGTACACTGGCATTAATTAGCTTTCAAAATTTTATTTGACTAACAAGGCATAGATTTTCCAGAATTTAATTTGGCGCTATTTTTTACAATTGTGAATCTCAAAAATTTAGATAAAAGATGGAAAAAAGGGAGTTAAAAATCAGAGCAAGCAGAGATGAGAATGTCAGAATATTTTTACTTTGGCCAAATCAATTACATCCATTACTTAACTATTATACATTACATGTGAATGATTCATCTCTTTCCTATAAATGTAATAAAGAAATACATGTACATAAGACGATAATACTCACAGGTGATAAATTTCCCATCATCAGAAATGCTGTAAGTGTAGAATCAAACAGGAAAGCTATTCTCTTACTGGCTCCAGATGTCTGACTTGTTTCCTCTAAAAGGAGAATATATATTTTCAAAAAAAACCCTGATTTATATAAATGCAACAACAAAAATCATTTTCCAAATTTTTATGTAATTATATTCTCTTTTGTACAGTGATGTTTGTATTGTCTGTCGTCTTTTGTACAGTGATGTCTGTTTTGTCCGTCATCTTTTGTACAATGATGTTTGTGTTGTCCGTGATCTTTTGTACAGGGATGTTTGTGTTGTCCATCGTCTTTTGTACAGTGATGTTTGTGTTGTCCGTCATCTTTTGTACAGTGATGTTTGTGTTGTCTGTTGTCTTTTGTACAGTGATGTTTGTGTTGTCCGTCATCTTTTGTACAATGATGTTTGTGTTGTCCGTCGTCTTTGTACAGAAATGTCTGTGTTGTCCATCATCTTTTGTACAATGATGTTTGGGTTGTCTGTCATCTTTTGTACAGGGATGTTTGTGTTGTCTGTCATCTTTTGTACAGTGATGTTTGTGTTGTCCATTTTCTTTCGTACAGTGATGTTTGTGTTGTCCGTGGTCTTTTGTACAGGGATGCTTGTGTTGTCCGTGGTCTTTTGTACAGGGATGTTTGTGTTGCCTGTCATCTTTTGTACAGTGATGTTTGGGTTTGATTTTTACTTTTGTAAAGGGATGTTTGTGTTGTCTGTCATCTTTTGTACAATGATGTTTGGGTTGTCTGTCATCTTTTGTACAGTGATGTTTGTGTTGTCTGTCATCTTTTGTACAGTGATGTTTGTGTTGTCTGTTATCTTTTGTACAGTGATGTTTGGGTTTGTTTTTTACTTCTGTAAAGGGATGTTTGTGTTGTCTGTCATCTTTTGTGGTGATGTTTGTGTTGTCTGTCATCTTTTGTACAATGATGTTTGTGTTGTCTGTCATCTTTTGTACAATGATGTTTGGGTTGTCTGTCATCTTTTGTACAGTGATGTTTGTGTTGTCTGTTATCTTTTGTACATCGATGTTTGGGTTGACTTTCTACTTTAGTACAGTGATGTTTGTGTTGTCTGTCATCTCTGAGTATTTATGACAGGTAAGGATAGCCTTCCAAGGATCTGCTCTTACCTCTGAATTTTATTGATATCCATCATGATAAATTGTTGTAAGTGCCACAATCACTTACTTTGCTATTCTAAATTTTGGGGAAAAAAGTCTATATGACTTGAATCACTGATATTTTGGCAAACATACCCATCATTGTCTGTAATGCACTAATTTTAGTAGACTCTGATTTCTCTACTGCAGGGGTTTTGTTTGCTTCTTCTAGGGCATCATCCCAGTCTAATATAATCTGCTCTGATGTCATCCTAAATTATATTGAAAAAGTGAAAAACTGATATCACCATTCTCTAATGAGTAATAAAAATATTTGGTAATACAAAGAAATTATATATAACCTCTCTTGTTTACATCTTTCTATATTTCTATGAACTTTGTGCCAAGCATTTTAGAAAATTTCAGTGAAAATTACATCATGTTCTATTTAGTTTTTTTCTATTTAAACATACTTCTTTGATGGTTGAGTTATTTCCTTCCAGGATGGGTGAAGGTCAATATCCTGTACTAGATTGTCTCCCTTCTTCCTTGCAAAACCAAGACGACAGTACATAGATACTGCACTCTAAAAAAGACAAAATTTCTTTTCAATAAGAGAACTGAAAAAATTGTGAAGGGCACTGCTGTATGACCTTGACCTTTTGACTCCTAATTCTATAGCAATATTCCTCCCATCATTCCATATCTTTATGTGACTTTTGAGTTACTAAATCAAAATCAAAGAGTTAATGGATGGACAGGCAGGCAAAAGTACAGACAGAAAGACAGGACTCTGGATGAATACAGGGCCTTAATAATCTGTACCTCATTAAACTTCCAATTTTAACCAGAGTTTCATGTATGAACTGATGCTCTATTGGTAGCATAAAACCAAGTCTGTATCAAGATTATCTTCTTTTAAGATCTTGAAAATTAGATTGTTTTTGTCATCATTTTAAGATCAGAGTGTATTCATTCGTCAATGGAGTTTTTAAATGGCCACCAGTTGCTTTTGAAGGTATTACGTAAGTGAACTGATGTGTACACTGTAAAAATAGTAATGAATCATGGCATTATATTACCTCATATAACATATGACACAAAGGCAAGTCTAACTTAACCTTGGTATTTGTTTCTCTTTGGCAAAAACTCACCTGATTTTATGAGCACAGCTGTCAAACCAAAGAGAATGTCTACCAAAACCTGTTTCATCAACAAAAGGGAGTGGTTGATGTATCAATGTCCCATATCAATTAAACTTGCCATTCACAAAGAGTAGATTTATTCACAAAGGTTTATGGATGACAGATGACAAAAAACAGAGCCAGAAAAACATTTATGGCATAAGCTTTTCTAATCTCTGGTCAGAGGAGCTGAATACTTAAATGCTATGATGCGCCCTTTTCTTTTACAATAGATAAAATATTACCTTGACAAGCTGTAGATCAATCTGAAGGACATTGGCAAGCTAAAAAATGTAAAAACAAGGTATTACTTCATGTAATATCACAAAATATTACTGCATGTTGTTTTTTAACTACACATATTAACTAGATTGCATTTCTGTTACATTAAATTAAATTTGTTACATCAAACCAATGAATGTACTTCTGTTATATCAAAGCAATAAATTACACTTCTGTTACATCAAAGTAATAAATAATACTTCTATTATGGTACATCAAAGCAATAAATCATATGTCAGCAAAGTACAAAGCTTAATGTATTAATGTTCAACTATATAGAGTTGACTTTTTCTGCAAACAGATATATATTAGAGATACATATACATGCATGTATACATGGTTTAAAAACAAATAAGGAAGGTATATGTTGACATAAGAGTGTGACAAAATCCCACAAAGGAGCTGTCGTCCCACAATTTGTCTAATATTCTTGGTACCCAAAAGGTGACCCCTTCTGACAACAATTAATGCTTTTACAGTCAGCTTGCACCCTGTATTTCAATAAAGTGATAATTTGTTATCTAGTTCATGACAAAACATTCAAAATTAGCTGGGAAAAAGCCAAGAGCAACCAAAAGTGGTTGAACTCTGTGCCTATAAATGAAACTGTCTACTTGACATTCCTATATCAACAGTATAAATTCTGTCCTATCCAACCCCCCCCCAAAAAAAAAACACCAAAAACTTTGCCTCTCATGGATGTTACAGTCCTCAATAATCACAGCCAGCATAGCACAGCTGGTAGTGTGCATACCTCCAATTTGAAAAGTGTATGGTATGTATATCCAATACAATAAATCTAATGAAAAATTGCTGGATTATGTTATGTTATAATCCAGAGCTATGTATGGCAAGTATGATAAACCTCAACTACTGGAAGTAGAGTAAGTATGATAAACCTCCATTCTGTATGTATGGAGGGTATGATAAACCTCAATTCCTGCATGTATGGAGGGTATGATAAACCTCAATTCCTGCATGTATGGAGGGTATGATAAACCTCACTTCCTGTATGTATCCTGTATGTATGGAGGGTATGATAAACCTCACTTCCTGTATGTATCCTGTATGTATGGAGGGTATGATAAACCTCAATTCCTGCATGTATGGAGGGTATGATAAACCTCAATTCCTGCATGTATGGAGGGTATGATAAACCTCAATACCTGTATGTATGGAGGGTATGATAAACCTTAATACCTGTATGTATGAAGGGTACGATAAACCTCAATTCCTGCATGTACGAAGGGTATGATAAACCTCACTTCCTGTATGTATGGAAGGTATGATAAACCTCAGTTCTTGCATGTATGGAGGGTATGATAAACCTCAATTCCTGGATGTATGGAGGGTATGATAAACCTCACTTCCTGCATGTATGGAGGGTATGATAAACCTCAATACCTGTATGTATGGAGGGTATGATAAACCTCAATTCCTGTATGTATGTAGAGAATTATAAACCTCAATTCCTGCATGTATGGAGGGTATGATAAACCTCAATGATAAACCTCAATTCCTGCATGTATGAAGGGTATGATAAACCTCAATTCCTGTATGTATGGAGGGTATGATAAACCTCACTTCCTGTATGTATGAAGGGTACGATAAACCTCCATTCCAGAATGCATGGAAAGTATGATAAAACTCATGTATGACAAGTATGATAAATCACTAGCTCCATTCATGAACTTATTTCCAAAGTTATATGACTATCAAAAGTTTAATCTGATTCATAAAATGCCTATCAATTACCTCTGAAACAGTTGTATGTTCATCAATTGACACAAATATTTTGTAGAGAAGGGTCTCTAAATAATCTCCCAACACCCTGTTCATCACAAAACCTTCCAAAGGCGGTACTGTAAAAAGGAAAATTACATGCATTATCCATACACTGATAGTTATAGAAGAATAAAGGAATGTTTTTTTTTATTGTCAAAAGGTATGAGTGTTGTCAATAGCAAAATTAATGTAACAAGAGTAACACCAACGTAGCATATGCCCCCCCCCCTGGTTATTTTTGTAACCTGGGCAGAACTCACATGACCACATCAGAGGTAATCTACTCTTCATAATCACCCACAAACAAAATTTTTCCATTCACAAGTTTGTGTTTTATGATTAACAGATATGTCACCAGTCTTCATTTAAAATCAAAATAAATATGCCAAAGACAGATATCCTAATTATAACTTATTAACTTGACCTTGATATCCTTAAGATGTATCTGCATACCAAATGTCAATTCAATATATCTAGCTGTTCCTCAGATAATGAGCAGAAACTGCTAATTTAAAAAAAAATTTAAGTCCAAGGGGGATAACTTTCACAAAAATTATTGAATCAAAACCAAATTTGAACTTGACCTAAATATTCTTTAGATGTATTAGTATATCACATATCAATTCAATATCTTTATTGGTTCCAGAGATAACATATGGAAACTGCTAATTTTAAGAAATTTCCTAAGTCCAAGGGGAATAACTCTCACAAAAATTATTGAACCATGCGCAAATTTGAACTTGACCCAGATATACTTAAGATGTATCTGTATGCAAAATATCAATTCAATACTGCTATGCATTCCTGAAATCATGAGCGGAAACTGCTCATTTTAAGAATTTTTCTAAGTCCAAGGGGGATAACTAAAATAAAAATTATCGAATAATAACCAAGTTTGAACTTGGCCTAGATATCCTTGAGATGTATCTGTATACCAAATATCAATTCAATATCTTTATTGGTTCCAGAGATAATGAGCAGAAACTGTAAATGGACCGACCGACCAACAGATGGACCGACTGACAGCATCAAAACAATATGCCCCTCCTTCCTCGAAAGGGGACATAATAAATTATGATGAACAGCTATTTCAATATTTTATATAAAAAAGTGACATAGAGGAACAAGGAATGAATACAGACCTATAATACAGTCATCATCAGCTATAGGTACATCTAAGTACACCAGTCCTTTTTTGTATAAACCTGAAGAAAAAATAAAGATAACTCTAATGTCAGACAGACAAGAATACAGTACTATTTACTCATATGAAAACCTGAGAGCTCTCCTTTTCACCCCCTTCAGTACACTGCAAAAGTCACAAAATGTTAAAATCACACATGTGCAAGCTGTGTAATGTAATTTTAAATCAATTACTCATTTCCTGGGCTCAACCCTAGCTCTGAATCTTCTTTATCATGCCTTTAAGATAAGAAACTGAAGTACGCATGTTGAAATATCTATGAAACGCATTATAAGCGAAATAATGTTGGTGTGACATAAAACAAGAAAGAAATATTGGCAACACTGAGTTTATTTCATGTAGCAGTGACCCTTACCTTTTAAATATATACCATGAACAGCATCAGGGTTCATATTTTGCCCAGTACGTCTTAATATCCTAAACTAACAAAGATCTGATGCCCAGTGTCAGTGACAGTGTTGATATCTACTCAATCTCAACACACCAAAACAGGAGAACTTCATTTGATAAGTTAATAATAAGATCTTACTGTGTAGGACTTTGTAGTCCAGGCCACCTGCTACCCTTGATCCTATATCTATTATGCTATCAATAGTTTGCTTCTCCAAACCCGTACACATCTAAAGAAACAAGCAAGATAGTCAATCAGCATAATTGTGTTCTATATGAACTACATAGATTTATACATATATCAAATATTACATTAAAGAGATACCAGTATCAATGTTTATGAAAGTGTTTTGATGCTTATTTTATTAGTATAAAATATACTGTTCAATAAAGTAACAATATTTTCTATGTAAACTGAAGCCAGTGTAGCTCAGTGGCTGACATGTTCAGCTTGTGACTGAGAAGTCCCAAGTTTGACTCCCACTTTGGGTACCGTATTCACTCGTGTATAATACACACTTTTTTTTTATAAAATCTGACTTCGATTTTCCAGGTGTGTATTATACACGAGATCTAAATCAAGAACCTTTTTACCAGACATAAGAATTCATATTTCCGCAGCGATATTGCCGTAAATGTCCACTGACAACGATCAGAACATGACCATTAAACTTTGGGAACCCTTACTTGACCACTGAAATGGATTTTAGACATTTGATATAGAGGTTATTATTACAGTTTATTCTCTTTGTGTTGAACACTTTACAATATGCGCTGAAATTAAGATGTTTTTACATTTGAGACTAGCATACTTTAAAATAACAAGTGCTGATGCAATCCAATCCAATTATCTAATCAACATTGATCAAGGTGAAATGGCTTCATGATCAAACAATCGACCATTACCGTACATCCCTCTGGGATAATTGGTTGTTCGCATTTCTTCTACCTTTACTGCTGTGTTAATCAATTTATTTCGTATACTATGTTCGAGAAAATGATTGTAAAATATATAGAAAGTGGCAGCTTTGCTTCATTATCGGTATTTTATCAAGAATACTAATTACAGTGGCTAATTGTTACAATTTTATTAACCATTCTTTACAGTTTTCTTTCTACAATGTATCAACACAATATTTGGATCACAAATCAATTTGGTTTATCCCAGTCATTGAATATCCTAAGGTTCAGGGCCCATATGTACAAAACTTTGTAAATCCTACAAGTACTCGTAAGTCACTCGTAGTGTAAATTTATGAGTGACGTCATATGTACGAAGTTACGTAAACGTAACTTACGAGTGATTCTACTCGTAAATCTACGGGTGCTACAGTAGCACTCGTAAGTCATTCTTATCTAAAAATATGGCGAACGAGTATAATGATGATTTAGTGATACGTACTTTTCCGTAATGAAAAACTACTCTTTTTGCTTCCTCTCTGCTGTCAATGTGTTCGAAAATGTTGTTAATCATTTAGTTTAATTTTGATGTTATGAATAAGAATTTCGACTTCCTCGGAAAAAATTTTAAAAGCTTTATTAGATAGATTTATTTTGAAAATATTTTCAAAAGAAAATTCATAGTCCTAGATTATATATACACGTAACACGCAAAACTTCAAATAGCCTACTGGAAATGTAATATGTAGATCTCTAATTTGGTATTTATTAGAGTCTAGTCTGTTTTACTTTTTAAAAATATTTTTCAGCAAGGAAAAGGGGGAGGGTTGCCTTGAGGAAGGTGTCTCACATGTATATTATTATACTAGATTGACAGAGAGGAGAGGGAGGGTTCTCTTTTTTCTATTTCGTCTTAAATCGTGATCCGGTTGACTTTATAGATGTATATGTACAGTGGCGGATTTAGAGGGGGGCACACCCCCCCCCTTTTGGTCACATATTTACTAGTAAAAATCCAGATTTTGCGCCAAAAATGACTGAGAACTTTGGCTAATACCCATTTGGGGCCCCCTTTTCGGAAATCCTGGATCCGCCATTGACGTATGTGGCGGCATATGTGCTTATCGCGATAGTTTTATCACTTTCTTTTGATGACATATTTCCAAGTATTGCTTACGATTCAATGACGTCACTACGGTAGGCCTAAATGTTTACAAGCACATCGTGTGTAGATGCACACACATAATTTCTTAAAGTTATATACATCTGTAAGAAGTACACTTTGACTTTAATATGATGCATGCATTTGTGCTGCATAAAGTTAAGACAACTCGCTAGTCGGATCCTTACGTACATGTGCGTACACACTTACAACGGTTGATGAAACCCGCATTTCGTTGAACTAAGAATGTATGTAAGTACTAAAGTAGACTTGCACCATTGCCCGGGATTGGCATACGAATTAGTAAGCCAAACATTTACACATGTAGATAAAACGGGCTCCTGAAATATATGAAGCGTCATTTGTTTCTGTGAAATATATGCACAGAGCATGCATAAGAGTACTCGTAAAGTTAAGAGTTCGTAACTCCTCTACGAGTTGTTTTGTACATATGATTTACGAATTCATAACATTTTCGTAAGTTACTCGTAAACCCTACGAGTGCTTGTAAATATACGAATCTTTGTACATATGGCACCAGGCACATAACCAATTGTGTTTTCCATAAAGTAAAATCTGTTTGTAATACTGAGATTTTTAGATGTGAGTGAGGAGAGTGAATGTGAAGATGAAAGTGATGAGAGTCTGAGTAAGATGACTGAGGATGAAGAACGTGTTGTATGAAAGGTTGAGAGAGATCAAGCATGAAATTGAAAGGGAGCAATAGTAACTACTCTGGTATGTTAATTCAATAAACTGGTGTAACAAATGAAATAAAACATGTCATTTTGGATGTGGACTAATTGTTTTCAATGTGGGTGCCTAAAATTTTTGACTTGGGGGCCCTCTTGGCCCCTTAAAATTTCAGCAAATTTTCATCCCTGGCTTACTTGTGATGCCACACTATTTTACTTGTAATGTCACGCTGCTCCATCATGTTTTTTACATTTTATGTTGAGAACAAGATAATGTAGGCATTAATTTAAAGGTTAAATAGCGAGAAAAAGAATCAAGAATCACCTCTCGTCCCAGACGGCTAATGCCTCGGTAGAGATGTCAAAGTATGTCACCTCGATTGGGATTATGTCGAAGTATGTCACCCTCAACTGATATCTTTTAATATGGTACTTGAGGTGATTCTAGATACTCATAGACACTAACCTTAATATCATCTTCAGTGACATATCCTACATTGACCTTCCACCAGGTCTCAGCAGTAACGCTCTCTATTGGTTGAGTAGGTAACAAGTCTTTTGGTGGCTTACGTCGGAAGAATTTCTGCCAAACAAATGCAAGGGTGTAGAAGAAGGGGGCTTTTTGAAAAGTTGGGGGGGGAGGGCACAATCATGTTTGTGCTTCCCCCACTTTTCAAGTAATCTTAGATTTAAATAAACATAACTATGGCCTTTTTAAGTGAATTTTGTTGCATAGCTTGAATGAAGTTTAATTATTTATTTTCTTTCATCTTTTAATGTGTCTTAGATATATGTTCCACAGAAGATGTTCATAAAACAGCGAAATAAACCAAGATGATATTATATGTTTTGTTGCCATCATTTGTTTTTCAATAATCATAAACAGATATCATAGATCAAATAAATAGACTATATGAAAAAAAGGACTTTTGCTTGATTGAATACTTTCAAAATCCAGTAAAATATCACAGCATATTAATCCAAGTCAGTAGTCAATTGTCGTACATTATTAAGTAATAACTAAGAATGAACCCAAAATGTGGTTATTATTACATACCTTTGAAGATCGACACTGATTCATTAAGTCTATGTACTGATTTCTACCTATTCCTAGTAGCCGAAGACCTGAAACATTATACAAACAAAAAGTAAAAACATATATACGACACATGTAAGGTGACAGGCTGCAAAGCAATTATGACTTAACCTCAGTATAGAGAAAAAAAATTAAAAAAAATCTAGTAGGTAGGTAGATAGGTAGGTAGTTAGGTAGGTAGGTAGGTGTAGGTAGGTAGGTAGGTAGGTATGTATGTATGTATAAAATTATCACTATATGTATAAGTATAAATTGTACAAAATTCCTTGTTAAAAAATATAGATAATTTGACACACAGACAAACATTTCAGATAAAAATATGATACAATTCATTGATTTTTTCTTACAATCTGCAGCAGTGAAGTTTGGTAAGGAATCGTAACTTTTCTCCTGAGTCATTATATCAGACATCATGTTGATATAGTATGTGAAGGGTGTTACACGAAGTCCTTTGACTATGACATCAGACAGGTGATAAGGGTACATCATCAGATGTTCCTGACTATATTGCATCAAGTCTTCATAATATCTTCTTTCATCTTTACGCACTGCCCTAACTGAAAGTACAATGTATAACATTAAGCATGAGGAAAGGAGTAAATTCCACTCACATATTGATGTAGTCTACATACTTTAAAATGACTGTGTTAGATTTAGTGTTTAGTCTACATACTTTAAAATGACTGTGTTAGATTTAGTGTTAACATGTACAGATATAATTAAAATTAAAACAAGATTTTAAAATCTGACAATGTACATGTAGTTTTGAGAGTTCATGTCATCAATGATCCCAACATTTCATGAATATTGATTAACTTAACTAGAATTGTCCTATCAGGACAAATATCTCCTGTGAGCAAAGAAGAATAACAACAAATTTGTTCATAGATTAACAGTGAGTCTAGGTCAATGTTGTGATATACATTTTTAACTATATATTAAAACCCTAACCCTTACTATTCAAGAAATATAATCAATGAGAAAAATATTAAACCCTTGTCTCATACACTATAAGAAAAATCTGCTCTATTAATCAAATTAATATTACTAGGTCAAATGACTTGGAATAAGTGTTGTAGATCTTGCTATGGTTAATGTGTGTGTGCAATATGAAAGCCAAATCCTTTATAATGTAAGAGAAATTTGCTTACAGAACTTATCAATCAAATTATTAATACATGTACAAGATCAAAGTTCGAAGTCAATAGGTCAAATGTTGTAGTATGTAGTTGTAGTATGTGTTAACGTAAATGTGTCTGTGAAATATGAAAACTCTATCGCTTACACTGTAAGAGAATTCTGCTCACAGAAATTCTTAACCAAAGTATTATTACAAATGTATGAGGCTAAATTCAATGTCAAGGTCAATAAGTCAAATGTGTTGGTATCAAAATGAAGTAAGTTATGATAAAAGTGTGTGTTAAATATGAAAGCCCTATCCCTTACGTTTTGTATACTATCAGAGAAATCTGCTTTCAGAACTTCTTAACTAGACAGACAGATGGAAAGGGTGATTCCTATATACCACCCCCACAAATGAAGTTTTGGAAGGGGGCAATAAATATTAAATGACTTTAATGAAGAACAACATCATCGGGGGTAAAAATTTATTGAAATATAATTTCTTACTCATTCTCAAGAGTACACTGTATGAACACATTTATACCACTTAAAAGAACACCAGAAGGAAAGGAGTACAATATGTATAATACATAAAAGTATAACACTCATCTTATGAGTACATTTCATAACAGAAGAAGAAGAGCATTACATATTAGAACTTTATATTCTGAATTCATACCTAAATTCCCTTTAAATCGAAGTTGGTTTCGTACACTGAACTGAGCCACAGCTTTATCATATTCTCTGCTGGAGTTTCCTAGGATCTGAAATCAAAAGCTTCATACTTAAATCATGAGGTTTTTTTTCAAGATTTGAATATACATGTACCTTGAATGCTTGTATTTTTAAGAAAAGAAGGACAGATTGGGGTTTTTTTTCTTGATATATCAAGATGATTTCATCTACATATACTTACTGCCTAATGCATACATGTGCTACATGTAATTTATGGTTTAAATATGGACCTCTGCAGGCTAGAATCTACTGTCACATGAACAGAGTGGAAACCCAATAAATCTCCAGCAGGATACAAACCAGTATATTTTATCATGAGTTGAGTACCTCTATCAGTTTAGACATGCACACCATCATATTTCAGGGATAGTCTTTGAATTGCAAGATAATCTCAGCTTTGAAAGACATTCTTCTCCAAGATTTTCAAGTTCTAAAGATCTAAACTAAACTAAACTGACTGTAAAGTGCAAATATCTATGGGTCACTGAATATGTTAGATTACAATGAAGACATTTACATGTAATATATATATATAATCTTCAGTTCAAATGTAATACTTATATGCAACTACTCAAATCAATTACACTCAGATCAAGTCAGAATATTTTTCATCAAAATACTTACAAATGATGTCTACTATTAGTAGTATGTCATAAAGATGTGTAACTTGGAGTTTCTGATAAAACTTTTTAAAAATTCATTTTTTCTGTACTTGGATAATCACGAAAGCTGTTGTCATTTATATCTTAGTGCTACTGTTGCTTGATTATATAATATCACAAACAATGCATATTTTACTTGTACATTATATGGCACTGCTTTACCAAATAATTATCCAACACTCAAATCAGATGGTGGGACACATGTACTACATGCATCATTCATGGGAGACCATCTCGTGGATCATGAAGCCACAAATTTAGAAAACTTCTACTCTAGGAATGAACAGGATGTGTGTTTTTACAAAATAATCAGGCAGCGTTTCATTCATCAATAATATGTTAGTGCGGCTTTTTACAACACTGGATCGAGATACATCAATATGTGGCCAATGTATCGCTGCTCTACCTGTTTGACGTTTCCTGGCAATTTTTGCCACGAGTGGTTTTGACGTATATGACTTTCAACGTCTGCGTTCATGATTAGCTAACAATTATTGAACGATCATAATGAAAGTAAACAATAATTCGTGGTCATTTCATATTCATGGACAGCCACCCACATTCAGCTGACATGTTGAAATTTATCAGGAAGCAATCGAACATGTTAGCAGTGCTTTGATTGGCGTAAGTAACAAAATTTGTCCAATCATATTCATTTTTGCAAAATCACTTGGAATCAGATTGTTTACAAATGGAGTCTGTAATGGGACTTATGATGTACTGTGAAGTTTAATTTTATTACTAAGGTATCTTAATTTCTTACCTAGTATTGAAACTTGCCATTAATAGATGAAGTAATCTTCTTCTTCTTTCATATATCCCTCCTCTGTACAGGAGTGCCATCCAATATTTGGATGTAAAAACTTAGCAACTGTTAAAATATGATTATGAGTTACAGTCGTTTTCCCAGTTCCGAACAGGTTTCTGATTTTTTGTCTTCTTCGTTGTAGAAAGGGAGAAAAGATTAATTTATGTGGTATCAATTAGTTAAGTGTAGTCTAATGAATGAATTTATCAATCACATTAGTAACACTCGTACTATACATCATAGTATTATGGGATATTTCAGCAGTGGTAATTTTCCTAGTTCCGAATAACGTTTCCGGTTCCGAACTGGTGTCACAAAGGGGCCTTAAATGGGGTATACAGTGATATATTTATATTGTCAACAGTCTCTTATAAAATTTGAGATTGAAATTTTCATTTTTTTTCACTCAAAGTTGAGATTTTTGCTGTTAAAACAATGAAAATCGGTTATAGATTTATGTGTGTCTACATGACAGTTTAGAAAGTGGAAAAAATTGAGGACAAACAGATATCGGTATGATACATTAATCACCGACTTTCTGATAATGTATTCCATACCTTCAACTTTAAAGATTAATTTAAAGATGACATCTATAACAATATTTAATCCTTCTCACATATATAGGTGTGTACGAATATAATTTTTTTTCAGCATTTACATGCACTTTTTAAAGGTGACGTCAAATCTGTGACATTGCTTCGATAATAAGCTCAAAGTATACATAACTTCACAGTTCCATGTGAGTGTTTTAAAAAGATATGTTTAAATTGTGCATTGATATTTAGATGTGCACACTTTAGCAAAGACATTGTGTGTATGTGTGTGGATTAGGATATGATAAGGAAATGCAGAAATAGATAGGAATGGAACCTCTGAATGAAACACAGAGAGTCGAAATGAATTTCATTTTCTTTTTTGCCACAAATGGTTATATAAGTACAATACCACACAAAAAAAGAAAGAAAGAAAACCAAAATACAAGTAAACAAAAATAAAAGAACAAACAAATAAACAAATATAAAAACAACCCCCAAAACAACAACAACAACAACAACAAAATAATACCCCCAACAACAAAACTCCCCCCCCCCCAAATCCCTTTTATTCTGCTTCAAACCAATCTTTTATTTTCAAAGAGCTCGTAATTTCCCTGTATTGCCCTTTCCTTAATTTCTTTCTGCTTGCTGGTATTCCCGTCTCCCTTTTCTCGTGAAAGAAGTGCAGAGTTTCAATTTCCTTCCCCTAAATTTGCCAATCTCCTTATCCTCTCTCTTCTCGCTACAACACCCGCCTTTGTTTCTTTCCTTTTATCCTGTATGCCCCTTGTCTTTTCATGCATAAACAAATTTTGTGTACCAAACCCTTTTCCCCCTTTAGCACGTATTTTAGGGGCAGACTCATGGTTGGTTTAAAAAGTGGAACAAAATTTTGAAACAGTATTAAACAAACCTGAACTGTAAATTCATTCAGGGCTATATCCAAACTTCAGAGGAATCGTGTGATTGTGGTGGGCGGGGTCAGTCTTTAACATTGTGAATTTTACCTTTCGTAACGCAGCCTGGGGACATAGAATCATAAATTGATGTTTCAAAAATAAAGTTGAATTGGTGTGGCTGAAAAATGTCAAACTCTGCCCCCTTTCCAATTTCAAATGTCTAGATCCGCCTATACCGGTAAATAAGAGGGAGGTTGAAGGGAAGGGCGTGAGAACATGGAGAATAAACGCATACAAGATTGGAGGAAAGTAGAATATGAGATCGGAGAGAGGAAAGAAAACTGCGCTCGCGAATCGTGTGCTGCTCAAAGGGAAGGGGTAGAAGATTGTAATTAGTTTTATTTCTATGCAACGTTGATTAGTGACAACTTTCTGTCCACTCAGTGTCCTGACGAAGAAAAAATATATATATACATAAAGATGATCTAGGGGCATGTATATAATCCTTACATATGACCTAAAATATTATTATAATAATGATGTAATGTTAATCTGTTCTTTACATAGTTGGAGTCTCTAATTTGATTTACTCAAAATAGTTTGCGGCCGCGAAACTTCAGTAACTTGGAGTATGTTTCCTTTGTCTTTCAAAGTTGAAATACTCAGTGAACGCAGGAACAACTTGGACTTTGTGTAACGCTATTGTAAATCTGTCGTCTTTCCCCTCAGGTATTTTGCATCTGCCGCATAGAATACCCAACTCTTGCATTCGCTGTTTAGAATACCCTACGCCTGGTCTTAACTTGCCTCCCATGCACAACACTAGATAATGCTTTATTATCACATTAATTACAAGAGGTAAAATAGACTCAGAAATGGAAGCTTCACGCGATTTGCTTTGTTTTTGTGGGGGTTTTTTTTGTTTTGTTTTGTTTTTGTTTTTGTTTTTGTTTTTTTTTTTTTGTTTTTGTTTTTTTTATTTTTTGGGGTTTTTTTGGGGGGGGGGGTTGTTTTTGATTTTGGGGGTTTTTTTTGTTTTTTTTGTTTTTTTTATTATTATTATTAAAATTTTTATAATAATAATAATTATTATTTTCCTTTTGAAATTTCACTTTCAAAATGAGCATTTATCGTTTCATAATGTGTTTAGAATGCAGTATTCTTAAAACCATTTACTGAAGTTTTCCAGGGGAGGTCCCCCGAACCCGTACCAGCAGCAGCTTCGTGTCTGAATGAATCCTTGGGTTTCAATTATGCACCCCCTTCCCAACCGGCATTGACTTCTCTGTCTCCGCCTCTGTATTGTCCGTTAAATCTGTATAACACATCTGCTCAGCATGCAAATTCATTCATTCTTTTGTACACGTCAATTTATTATTACATTGTTCTCCCCGTATGGAGCCTCATTGAACATGGCCGCACGCACCGGCCTTGCGCATAGCGTCATTATGTCACAGCAGACGAATGTAGCTCTAGTTTGTCATGATATGTTGTTTGTTTATATCGGAAAATAAGTTAGAAATATGCCGTATTTGTGACTACGATGGTTTTGTAAAACTGATAGATCTAGTGTTTATTTGCTGATGACCTTATGACAATAAGGTTCAAATTCCGCGAAAAAATGCATGTTCAAATCGGTCGAGGCTAATGGCCGCTAACTTAAGGGAAATGTAAACCTATAACGGTAGCGTTATATTCCAAGATATTTCTACTTTCGTTTCTCATAATATGCCCACATGTATCGTGTGCGTGAGGGAGGGAGGATTTGTGTATGGGTATTAGTACATGTACATGTACGTAGGAAGGGGTTATAATGGGATTTCGTCAACTAAAGTAGGAAATTCGGGGGACCGATCCGCGATCTCTTCAATTAAACACAATTACAGAATAAACACAACCCTCCAGCACACATGCACACTACATACACAAGAGGAGGGCGGGCAATAGATACGAGTTGTACTCCGCTCCCAAAGTAAAATGTGGGAGCTATGAGGCACTCCTAAGGGGAACGGCCTGGCGATAATGCTCTGTGATGGACAGTTGGTCAATGAGTTCCCCGATACTAGTAACATCAATACAGCCAGCTGATCTAATAGAGTCCGGCCGGGTGCCCAAACGAAAGGAAAAGGAAAAAAAACAAAAGCACTATCCTCGCAATTCACTTGCGTTCGTCATAATTCCTAAATCACTCTGGCAAGGGAGAAATCCGCATTAATCTGGTAGTAGTAATCATTCAAAAAGAGGAGGGTAATCATGAAAGGGAAAGACTTTGACCGTGATAATGCTCTGTGATGGATAGTTGGTCAATGTGTTTCTCGATTTGAATGCAAACAATACACGTCATATATTTTGATTAAAGTGTTTGTTGCCAGGCATATTCATAAACTAATGTCTATGGATTTCAAGCATCAATACAGCCAACTGCTATCCCTGTTCGCCGATCTATGATTGTGTATAATATTTCAAACTTTCACTTACTGTAAAGACACATAGCTAGACAAAACTATGCCCTTAATTTTGACTTAGAAACTGTATGAGAGATATATGGTTTAATTTTGGTCATTATTTCATGGACTTGTTACACATGTTAGAGCATCAAAGCCCTATAACATCATCCAACCCCTATCTCATACACATTGCATGTTATATTGGACGTCAACGCTGTAAGGGAGATCCAACGTTTTTTTTTTTTTCATAAACTTTGCCTCCTATTGAACACCCTATGTAAATTCACTCTCGAAATTAAAAAGCAGATCCAAGGTTTATCTTTTGATAAATCTAATTCATTTTTTAAATCATTCAAACAATAACATTTTACCAAACCTGTGAATGTGGATTTGGTAACAAGAACATTAGTTTAACATTAGTGACTGAAAATCTACATCACTGCTTCAGACCATAAATAAATGTAAATACATGTATATTAAATGTGACTGAGTATATAGATATCAGTGCTAGACCATTCATGTAAGTTAATATATATGTGAAAAAATATACATCAGTACTTTAAAGACTGCCCATACAATTTATATGTGAAACATATGTACATCAGTGGTAGAGTGTCTATGCATGATCAATTAATAAAATGTGATCCTAGACCATCCATACATGTTCATATATAATTTGATACATACATGTATAATATCACGGCTGGACTCTATATAACATGTTCATAAAATTGTATATACATGAGTGCTAGAACATCCAATCATGTTTATATTAATATGATACGTATATACACCAGTACTTGACCATCCATGTCTACATTAAATATGGTACACATACATCAGTGCTTGACCATCCATACAAGTTTATATTAAATAGGATAAATATATATCAGTGCTTGACTGTCCATACATGTTTATATTAAATACGATATGTATTATTATGTGTCAGTGCTTGACCATCCGTTCATGTTTATACTAAATATGATACATATTATCAGTGCTTGACCATCTATATATATATATATTGAATATGATAGTCGAATACATCAGTGCTTCGATGTTATGACGTACATATATTCATATAAAATGTGATCCATATCACATCAGTGCTTAATTATAAATACTAGTCTTTCTAAGTTTTATTGTTTGTTTGATTTTTGTTTAACGTCATTCCATGAATATTACATGTAAATGGTGACAGCATCTGTATGATGCGGGGTATACAAATTTAGACCTGTGCAACGGACAAACCCGAAGAAGTGAGGTATCTTTTACATGCCTAGACCACCATGAAACGGGACCTTGGTTTTTACTGTCTCATCAGAAAGACAAACCACCAGTGTGCCCCCGGTGGGAGTCAAAGTCGCGACCTCTCAGTCATGACCTCATCCACTATAGGCCACGCCAGCTTAATCTTTATAAGAATCAGGCAGTAAGTGAATCAAGGTGTAAAAATACCCATGAAGTTTTTCACTGATATACTACAACCTGCATATCATATATGAAAATGATCTTGCTTTTTCATTTTAGGTCTGCACATTTGAGAGATGAATTCATTCAATTGTATAGAATGTTCAGTAAATGGCAAAACAAGGGCAGATAACTGATACAAGAAATTGCAATTTATAAACATTTCTTACAAATTATTTCTTCAATGTGCAAATTACAGTACAGCAAACTTAAATTATGGATGTCCAGATGAAAAATATGCATTAAAATCCATGGGTAAATGACATGCCTGTTTCAATTTTCGACGACATTGCCTGGTTCTTAGGCAGAGACAAGTACTTTAAAGCATACATACATGCTCATATAAAATGTGACCCATATATATGATGACAATCTATAATTTCACATTCTGAAGACTGTCACGTTGCAAGCTTCTTCTGCAGCCTCAATTGGCATTCCAGAATTCAGCGAAACCAGGAAAGCCAGAGCCTCTTTCCATAAGACGATTTCGATGTAATTAAACGCTAGTCTGGAATAAAACAACATTGGTCAATTTTAAGACACTACTATCTGGTTCTTCTGTTTTATTGACAACCCCAAAACTACAAGTCTACAAAAGGATCACAAATTGGGATATCAAAACATTAGATAACATGTCAAAAATAGTAAGTTATCATGTTGGTAATGCACAGTATTTCATCAAAGGCTTAATATTAGTATCTTAATTTTCAAACGTAGAGCATCTATACATTAATTGCATCATAGGTTTATCCTCAATAAGAAAACTACATGTATGTAAGATAAATTATAATAATGAATATCACAAATTTTCAAGGGTCGAATAAGTTAAATATTTTTGATTTTGTCGAAATAACATTTTGGTTAAAAGTTTGAAAAGAAAATCATACTTAGGTGTTGAAATATCCCAAATGGGAAAATGTAACAAAATATCAATAAATTGCTCTGAAAAGATAACAATATAGACATGGGATAATCTTAAAACCTAGGGAATTGCTTTCAGAAATACATGATAGCACTTCATCTGAACTGTAAACTTAAAATTTTAACATGATGACCCAGCTTCTTGTTAACAGTATTTTCAGACAATGTATACATGTATAACAATAATTTGCAATCTTACACTTTGTTTGAGTTTATCACTCTCCATAGCCTTGATGTCTTGGGAGTTCCTCTTATGCAAATTTTCCTTGACAAAGTCGCTGGTCCTCTAAAAGCAATTTTAACTTTGATTATCCAATGAGTATCAAATAATAAATGAATTTGGTATTTCATTTTAAAACAAACCCTTAACTAGTTTAGAATTTGCATTTACACATGTATAACTGGTTATTCTATAAGATGGTTATATTTCAAGTGAATAGTAAAACTTTTTTTTTTCTTTAGTAAAATGTTTTTATGTCTTACCGCTCATCTGGAACAGAATAGGTCATACTTTTGTCCAGCTCTTGTCTGAGAATCATCATGCTCTAAAATCAATTAACATTATTATGAATTTAATGAGATTGTTGGATTAAGTATTAATTAATGTAACACTATAGTGGAGTAAATTAATAATCTATAAACTTTATTTTAAAATCAACAAATTGAATATTACAACTTACCCCCATAGTGTAGAAATTGAGGCCATATCCACAATTCTTCCTTTCTTCCCTCATCATATCATGATGCTTTCCTGGAATGCAGAACCTGTGGTGCCTTTGATGACTTTGTTCATCGCTTTAAGGCAAAGGAAAACATAATGTGAAAATGGTCATTATTTCAAGTACATGTATACATGAAATATATATAGTTTAATTTATTAAATCAAAATTTAATTCAATAAAGATAACTCTTTTGCCATCTATTGTTGGTCACTTGGCCTCTCTTAAATGGATACAGCGTAATCACATACAAGGTATGAAATCATCATGAGATTACTGTTCACTGTGACGTCATGTTTTCAATTATGACTGAGGTATTTGACAGTGGAGATGGATTTCATGTACAAGAAGAAGAATATCTTTATACTTAATTGTAGCAATACTTCCCCATTCCCTAGGTTGTTGACCACCAGTATCTAGCCATCATGTAAGGCTACAGTGTAAGTGTCCCTAGGTTGTTGACCACCAGTATCTGACCATCATGTATAGCCACAATGTTAATGTCCCTAGGTTGTTGACCACCAGTATCTGGCCATCATGTAAGGCAACAGTGTAAGTGTCCCTAGGTTGTTGACCACCAGTATTTGGCCATCATGTAAGGCTACAGTGTTAGTGTCCCTAGGTTATTGACCACCAGTATCTGGCTATCATGTATGGCTACAGTGTAAGTGTCCCTAGGTTGTTGACCGTCAGTATCTGGCCATCATGTACGGCTACAGTGTTAGTGTCCCTAGGTTGTTGACCGCCAGTATCTGGCCATCATGTAAGGCTACAGTGTTAGTGTCCCTAGGTTGTTGACCGCCAGTATCTGGCCATCATGTAAGGCTACAGTGTTAGTGTCCCTAGGTTGTTGACCACCAGTATCTGGCCATCATGTAAGGCAACAGTGTAAGTGTCCCTAGGTTGTTGACCACCAGTATTTGGCCATCATGTAAGGCTACAGTGTTAGTGTCCCTAGGTTATTGACCACCAGTATCTGGCTATCATGTATGGCTACAGTGTAAGTGTCCCTAGGTTGTTGACCACCAGTATTTGGCCATCATGTAAGGCTACAGTGTTAGTGTCCCTAGGTTATTGACCACCAGTATCTGGCTATCATGTATGGCTACAGTGTAAGGGTCTCTAGGTTGTTGACCGCCAGTATTTGGCAATCATGTAAGGCTACAGTGTTAGTGTCCCTAGGTTATTGACCACCAGTATCTGGCTATCATGTATGGCTACAGTGTAAGTGTCTCTAGGTTGTTGACCGCCAGTATCTGACCATCATGTATAGCTACAGTGCAAGTGTCCCTAGGTTGTTGACAGTCAGTATCTGGCCATTATTTATGGCTACAGTGTAAGTGTCCCTAGGTTGTTGACCGTCAGTATCTGGCCATCATGTAAGGCTACAGTGTAAGTGTCCCTAGGTTGTTGACCACCAGTATCTGACCATTATTTATGGCTACAGTGTTAGTTTCCCTAGGTTGTTGACCGTCAGTATCTGGCCATCATGTAAGGCTACAGTGTAAGTGTCCCTAGGTTGTTGACCACCAGTATCTGACCATTATTTATGGCTACAGTGTAAATGTCCCTAGGTTGTTGACCGCCAGTATTTGGCAATCATGTAAGGCTACAGTGTTAGTGTCCCTAGGTTATTGACCACCAGTATCTGGCTATCATGTATGGCTACAGTGTAAGTGTCTCTAGGTTGTTGACCGCCAGTATCTGACCATCATGTATAGCTACAGTGCAAGTGTCCCTAGGTTGTTGACAGTCAGTATCTGGCCATTATTTATGGCTACAGTGTAAGTGTCCCTAGGTTGTTGACCGTCAGTATCTGGCCATCATGTAAGGCTACAGTGTAAGTGTCCCTAGGTTGTTGACCACCAGTATCTGACCATTATTTATGGCTACAGTGTTAGTTTCCCTAGGTTGTTGACCGTCAGTATCTGGCCATCATGTAAGGCTACAGTGTAAGTGTCCCTAGGTTGTTGACCACCAGTATCTGACCATTATTTATGGCTACAGTGTTAGTGTCCCTAGGTTGTTGACTGTCAGTATCTGGCCATCATGTATGGCTACAGTGTTAGTGTACCTAGGTTGTTGACTGTCAGTATCTGGCCATTATTTATGGCTACAGTGTTAGTGCTTCTTATGCTTCTAAGCATCAATACAATACCTTATATCTTTTATATCTTACCTCTGTCTATGTTTTTAGAAAAATGAGAATTACTTCATTATTCTTGAATTGAATCAAATGAAAATACACCAATTGATAATACCTGTTTTGTTGACAAGGACTGGGATTTCTGTTTCCTCTTTTGTTTCCTATCAGGACCGTGCAGACACTCTTTGATCACAAGTCCAAGAACAATGTATGGCATACCAGTAAATGGTATCTGGTATCCATCTTGCAATTGGGTATCTTTCCACTGCACTTTGTGGCCAGTCAATGAGTTGAAATCTACAAATTTACAAAAAGTATTAGTTACACTTATAATTATTGAGCGTACGTATCAGTCTCGTACATAAGACAAGAAAATACCCATGCATTGCATATCAGTGTGAAATTTTTCTATCTCACATCCCTTGTGAGTTACTATGATTTCGTCAAGATATGATGGTATATATATGCACCATTAACTGTCTTAATGTTGTAATCAAACTTTGACAATTTACGTACCAGAAGGATAATCTTTTACGTCCTCTGAGACTGATATAGGTAAGTCTCAGTCTCCAGTGAATCATTATATGCAGTAACTTTCCCAACGTTGGACGACGACTGAGTTGTTATGGTTACAGGCATTATCATCCTCGAGAATTACCTTGATTGGTCATATAGCACGCATATGTAAGTGCTATATACGTCCCTGGTCATATAGTGATAAAATTGAGGAAAACATTACGGGAAAACAATGTCTTTCCTTCATACCTTTCTAGGAACTGTGTTATCTTAAGTAGGGTATTTTATCATCGTGGTACAATGGAAGATGAAGAACATACCCAGATCTGAACCTATAGCTATAATACTCAACTCAATTAGTGGTATATTTTTCTTTGATACCTTGAGTTTGGTTCCGGGATCGTTCGTACTTATACATATTCGTACTGGGATTTATCGTACGGGATCTTTCGTACTCCTATTGGGATTATTCGTACTTGTTTCTATTTTGTTTATATTCTACATTTCATACACTTACTATAGATCTATATGAAAATAATATAATTTGAATTTCTTCATTATGTTGTTATTGTGTATACATTTTACTTTGATGTTTTGAAGATTCGTAAAAGGAAAGGGGGATGGGGGGGGGGGGAGTTGCTTTTAAAAATAATTGTAGTTATCTTGTTTTCATGTCCAATTTTTTGTTCTACATGTTATATAAAGTTTCTACACGCAATAATTTTAATCTCGGTGAAGTCTGCACAGTTCATGCACATATTGAAAAACATGCATACAAATAATAACAATATTATACCCCTCAAAACAAGAAAGATTATCTCAGTTTCACAGTGAAAAAGTTATCAAAACATTTTATACAAGCAATGATAAAACCATCCCACATCAAAACACTTATTATACATAATTATATCTTAGACTAATTACATATACAAGTACGAATGATCTCGCTAATCAGTACCATAGATCTTAGTTTTAAGTACGAAAAATCCTAGTATGAATATGTAAAAGTACGAAAGATCCCGACGCCTTGAGTTTTGATTGATACCCAGCAGACCCTCTATTAGATCAGCTGGTTGTATATGATATGTATTTTTGGAAGTTAATTATTGGCCACCTGTCAGTGAAAAGGTATCTATCGTTAGGCAGTTATACATGTACTTCTTTTTATTTATTACCTTTCTCAGATAACAAAAAAAAATGCTTTATTTCTCGATCTCTGAGTATAAAATCGAGTAGTTGTCTCTATTTCAAGACTCCGAATCCTCTCCTCAGCATCTTGGAACGATGAGTCTTGAAATAACTTCATCATGTAACTACATGTATTTTATGTCGATGAGAAACCGAAAGTAGAAACCAAAACGTGTATTCCTTCAAGACGCAAAACGGGCTCAAGATTTGTCCGTTATTGGTTTGCGTTTTCCGGATCGCACCCCTAGGTTAGCGGCCAATAGCCTCGACCGTTCAAATCACACGAATTTCAGCTGTTCGGAACTAGGAAAATGTCAACAAACATTCAGACGCATGGTATTGGACTGTTGTGCCACTAAATTGTAATAAAAAGGGTGGAATATATAATCGAAAGCTTAGTTTTTATAACGATAAAGCATAGAATTATTTGCCATTATATAAGTCTAATAGGAAATCAAAAAACGAATCAATTTCGAGTAACAAAATGGCGGAATGAACAATTTCGCCGATACCAACTAGATTCAAAGTGTTGTATCTTGAGACCCTTTGTCACTTTCAAAGAAAATTTTTTATAATTTTTAATACTTTTATGAATTGCCTTTATGAAATAAAAAGTTTTGTATGATATGCTCTGTCTGTAGAGAACTGGTGGGCTACACTTTTTAAAAATTATTCGGAACTGGAAAATATTCGGAACTAGGAAAACGACTGTATGATTTTAAAGGAATTAAAATTTCCAGAGTTCCTTTTTTGAATTTATAAAAGACACTTCTCCATGTATTGAAAGACTTGGTAGTTCTGAACTTTGGACTGTTGGTGTTTTCATTTCGGTGCGTGATTTACTGATTATTTCGGTACTGTAGTTTGTAGATCTACCACTTGGGGCCTTAGTTAAGTTTAGGGACCGGGGTGATATAACTTGTGAAATTAAAGATTTTAAGACCAGACATGTGTTCTGCATGTTCTGATGTTTATTTTGGTTACATTTTGAGAACTGACTACTTTTCAAAGTCAGACACTCCAACACCTCCAATGTCAGTAACATGTTAAACTAACTCAAATGGAGACCATAAGCAGACCGACAAAAAACTACAGGCTAACAATGTTTTATGAAATAGTAAATAACAAAGTGGCCATACAAAAAACAGACAGACTCATCTCCCCTCTCAGACTATCTCGCAAAATGCAACCAAATCTTTCCAAATCCCTTCATGTAAAACACAAATCAGGCAAAATTCATTTTTCTTGTACCATGAAAGACTGGAACCATCTCCCACTGAACACTCTGTTGAGTCATTCAAAGCAGCTGTTTCTGTTTGAACATACACTCCATAAACAGTGCAAGCATTGTAAAAAGTTTAAAATTTTTAATAACAATAATAATAGAAAAAAAAAATTACCTAGCCTGTGCAACCCCAAAGTGACATAAACTTCAGCATGTAGAAGGCGGTCACTACTCAGGGGCGTGGGACCAGGGCAAAGCCCTGGTGGGGGTTCAGGGGGCAAAACCCCCTGAAGATTTAAGGTTTTTAGGTTTAAATGACACTGTTTGGAGCTGTTTCTGTTATATTTCACACATTTTAACTTCAAAAACTTACGAAGCCGGTATAGCTTAGTGAACGTCAGGTCACGGGTTCGAGTACCGCTTTGGGCTACACATTTTTCATATGAGACAGTACTGGCTGGAAATGTAAATCCAGACAGTCGCTAGTTTTGTTACTTACTGACATTTTTCATCAATTTGAGCTGCAAATCGAAAGAATAACATCTGTTCAACCTGTATACAAAAGTCCATTATAATATTTGTTCATTAAATATGATTTTTACGATCGTCCAGATTAACTTTTCCGTCTCGATTTACCTTTCCAACCAGTAAAAACCTAGGACCCGTGCTAGGATAGCATGTAAAAGATTCCTCATTGCTTCGGATAAGTCCGTTGCACATGTCTAAATTTCTATGCAATGCATCAGGCAGATGCCGTAACCATATATACATGCAGTATTCGTGGAGTGACATTTATTGCTTAGGGTGGCTCGAGTGTTAAACAATCAGCAATATTTCAAGGTATACTTGCCCTCTAAATACACCTTCTAAAATAAAACAAAGTTGCGTTTTATATTTTATTAACATTTCGTTATTTAAATATATCATGATTGATATGAACATTTTAACATGTAATAAATTAAAGATTTTGCACATAAAAGCACTAGAAAGTGTAAAAGTTAAACATAGTCATAATATATACATAGTTCGGTTTCACTTCACTTTACAACTGTCCGAAAATAGATCTTCGTGAGTCCGAAGCTGAGATGAAGTCGTTGGCGATATCAGTAAGATTTAGACTGTCTGTAGCATCTCTGTGGATGTGCAACATCATCAGGTGGTTCAGCCTTTCTTGTGTCATGGTCGAGCGTAAGTATGTTTTGACGCGGCATAGTGCTGAAAATGTCCTTTCACTGGCAGCATTGGTGGCTGGCATCACAAGAATAAGTCTCAAAAGAGTCCAGATCTCGGAGAAGAAACATCTGGAGGTTGAAGTCATCTCGCGAAGTGACTTACCAAATCCGATATCGATACAGTTGACTTATCACTCACGTTGTTTCTTATGAACGATGAGAAGGTCTCTAGTTGCGTTGGAAGTGATGTCTTGTACCTTCATTTAATAATTACTGGGCTCAACATACATAATGATTTTTGTTATTTCCGATAATTGTTTAATTACGTACATCTTTTTACCATCAAAGCTTAAGAACAAATTGAATCCCCATTGCATATACCATAATAAATTCGACAAAGGGAATAAGTTATAAACTCTAACTTCCCTCATTATTACCTATAGTTAATTGTCAACACACACCTGAAGCCCTGGTATAGGTTATCATCACCCTCGTGTTGGCTTGGGTAATCAGTGACCGTGATTGGGGTTCACGCCTCGCCGCTCCAATGCACACAGATTGCCGTTGTAATCGCCCCTCCAATAAACAACGGTCGCCGTTATCAATTCCTCATACACTTTTCAATCTTTCCTTTAATTTATTTAATTATTATTATTATTTTTTTGCAAAATTATTGGGGCGGCAGCCGCCGCCCCTGCCACCCCTGTTCCGACGCCCTTGCTACTAAGTAGAAGTAGAAGTAGAAGAATTTGTCGACCCCTAAGAACCTAGTGTCCTTTGCTGGAGTAAAATATGATTACATTATATGGAGTCATTGCAGTATTTGCCTTTCTTCACAAGCCCCTTGCTCCTTAAAAACACCAAATCATGGAAGCATTGTCTGTCGACATGACTCACAGAACCAAATAATTGAATGGCATCCATTCTCAGGGATTAAAGTAAAGTAAAATAATGTTAGAACGGATGTCTTAAATTAGAACATGGTCACGTACATGCTTTTATATCACAAAAACGTAGTTGATTATGACAGAATGCATATGATGTCAAGAAAACTTGCTGGTGCTCCTTAGATATATTACTTAATATTGCATGTCCCTAGATGTAAACAAACCAAAATGGCTGACAAATTACATATCTTTATCACATTTAACACAATTTTTTCTATGTCTTCTAATCCCCACTTCTTTCACAATGGCGTACAGTGCAAAATTCTTGAATATAGTACACGTAACTAGCAAAAACAATATGGTAAAATTTTTTTGATATATGCAATATTTTGGCCTTATTAACACTGGTCCCCTAAACTTTACTAAGGCCCCACTTGGTGAATTTGTGACTTGAATTTTGGCATTATAATGTGCAGTAATTTCAACATCTGATACAATATTTGCTGTATTTATTATAATATTTATATCCTTCATCAATGGCATCAACATGTTAAGTCATTTGATTCCTGATTAACCACTGGACAGCAATGGGCAACACACCAGCTGCCCCATAGGCTATACTAATAGCACAGGCAATATATTGTGAATCACAATCAGATTTCTTGGGAAATTTTGTAAAAATTTGTTGATAATAAGAGAAATTATATAATTTACATGTATTGTCTGCTCAGGTTGTAAATTTCAGTTAACTGTTTACTGCATGTTTATCAGCATTTCATGCCAAGAAAACCAATTTGCAAACAGTAATGCTGCTGTAGGTGTTGCCACTACAACTTATATTAAAAAGTATATTGATTTTCATCAAACTTTTAACTTTGTCTAAATAGCAAGATAAATCATACCATTTGAATAACAAATTTAACAAACACAACAATAATCTCCCCTCCCACCCCCCCTTTTCCCTTTAAAAAAGATGAAAGAAAAAAAAAACCAAAAATTTTAGTTGCTTTAATGTAGCCTAGCTTGGTCACTTAAACCTAACGGTCACCCTTTGATGCTCATGATTTTCGAATGTACTATACAGGTAATGTAATTATATTATTTTATTTTTCATTTAGTTATTGAATCGGAATTAATTGCTATTCAGTTATTGTTCCTGATCATAAAGTGGATTGGCACACAATATGTTTAAGTCCTCTCATTGAGATTGAATTCATATTTTAACTTTCAATCATTTCTTGTTGGTTGTTAACAATTATGTTGTTCACATGAATGTATATATTTCATAATATTTGCTATGAAGTATTAAACTATAACAGATTTACTGATTCAGTCTCTCATCAAACAACAAGATTTTAGTGTTGCCCCTGTGTTTTGAATGTTTGCTTTAAAGCCATTATTTTACAATATAAGTAAATCTTACAGTCAAAGAAACTACATTACAGAAATTAATCCCACAGACACACTACCAGTTAGCCAATTAAAGGTCAATTAGCATTTGATCGCTACAAGGTGAACACAGTTTTCTTCTATTTTCCACAAGCCGTCATGTTGAGAAATTGGAAAGTACTATAAACTGGTATTGACAAAAACTTAGGCCTTTACAATTGAAAGGTCTGCATGTAATCACATCAAAGAAATGCATATAAATGATTGCTTTTCAAGTAATGACAAGGTCTTTGTTTTATTTAAATGCAAATCTGTCAAAACATATCTGCTCATTCTCTATATTGATTGGATTAACAATGTATATCTTTCAGATCAATACATAATGGGTGGTATACTAGATGAGAGAGTGGTTTTAGAGACCATCTTCAATAATTATGACACAGACGGGAAGGGAGATCTTTCTCCCATACAGCTTCAGACATTGCATGGTGATCTACGCATGGGTGGTATAAGTCTACCACAGGTCAGTCAGTGTACAAAATTTCAGTCAGTGATATTACTGATGTATTTTCCAAGGAAATGAGACATTGATGTGGTAGACTAAAGTTTTTGAAATTCATTAGCGATCTTAAGTCAGATACTAGTCTGAGATTTTCTGCTCTTCTCCTACTTTTGATATGGGCAGTTTGTCTACTAATATCAAAAGTGGGAGAAGAACAGAGAATCTCAGACTAGTCCTATACTATATGGTCTTATGCTGTATGCTCAGTGTACTCAGTGCTGTATTTACTCAATACGAAATTTATCATTAACACAGTTTCTTTTAATGGATAAAAGAAAATGAAAATGTACATCATATGAGATATAAATTAGTTTTAAGCTACCAGATTGTGCTATAATGGAAATGAGTCAGACTGTTAATCTTAAATCTGACACATTGTTAAATGGCATTGACTCTTTACAATGGTGCAAATTGAGTCTGATAGAAAAAAAATCAGTTAAGTGCAGTAATAATTACAGCTAAAACATACATTAGAAAAAGAAAGCTTGTGAATACCCTTCTCTCCTCCAACCCCTCTGAAACAATGTTTTTGGGGGTAAACTGGAACAGCTGAATTTATTTTTGAACGAAATTTCATGCAAAGAAAGATCATAATATGTTGTTGTGCATCAATTGATTTAGAGTCCAAAAAGGCAGTCTTAAAGTTGTTATTGTAGGACTTTTTCACCACAGGGCGTATTTTTCCCTTTATTATACTGTTCTAGTTTATGCTATTAGAAAGGCATAAAAATAGTGTGATCAATTTACCGCATGTAAAATTTATTGTTAAGATGTAGGTAAAGTTTAACAAAAGTATTTATTTTTGTTGTATACAGGTATTGGAATCTATGAAGTATGCTTGTATTTCACCTCATCATTGTGAACCTTCAGAGCTATACAATGTTTTACAAGAGATGGATCGACGCTACTTCCTGATTCAAGATCTACGCTGGGAGTTTTCTATGCTGGATGTCAACCATACTGATACAATATCAGTAGAAGAAGCAAAGTATGTTTACAAGTATTATATTTGGTCAGTATGACATTAAGTCTACATCATTAGATATACGATGTATTACTTAATATTTATAAACATACACTATCATATAATTCAACCATACTCCACCTAATTAAATGGTGAGAACCCACTTATTCCCAAATTATTTAAATCATTTATTTTCCCACACTTCTCAGTATTAAATGAATATCACTTTCCTATTAGAAATGTGTTTGTGGAAAATCCTGTTGCAAAGTTTAAAATAACACACATTATATCCCAAACATGTCACCAACTTTGAAATCATTGCAAAAAAAGTAACTATATGAAAGGAAAGGCATTGAATATTCAGTGTTCATAAGATATCTTATATGAAAGGAAAGGCATTGAAAATTCAGTGTTCATAAGATATTTTATATGAAAAGAAAGACATTGAAAATTCAATGTTCATAAGATATCTTTTATGAGAAAAAAATGGTAAAAGGATTCTTTGTTTTCACAAAAAAGTAAGAAAGCCCTGTCCAGTGATAAATCAAAACCAGTATTCAGTTATCCCCTTGATATCACAGAAAACAGAGTTATGCACAGTTTACTCTACTATAACATGATAATTATAATTTTTCCATTTTTTTTTTTTCGCCAGATGGTTTGTAGAGACTGTTCACGGCCGTCATTTTTCACAAAGGAAATGGGACAAATTTATTTTGTCTCGACCAATACCTAATGGTGATGTGGCATTTGCTGAAATAGAGGTTATTCTGTGCAATATTCCAGATAGACTGGAGCTAGAAAATGAAAGATTGGAGCAGGAAAGAGAAAGAGAAGGTAAGTTGGTTGGTTTACTGGTGTTTTACGTCGCTTTCAACAATATTTCAGTTATATCGCGACATGGAAGCAGGAGGTTACCAACCTCTTAAACATAGTGGCGCAACCCGGGAATTGAACCCGGATCGTTGGTGCCGCAAGCCAAGTGCTTAACCACTACACCACGCCTGCCTCTAGAGAAGGTAAGAGAAGAAGTACTGTAAGATGGTTGATTTTTGATTTATAGCATCAAATTGAATTATGTACAAGCTTTTAACAAAACATTTTTTAATTGATTACAAACATTAATTGTATGTTATAGAAAATTGTTGTGTTATGTGAAATTGTTGTAGAACTTATTGCCTAATACACCATGAAACATTGCAGGTCATACCAAGATGATTTACATGATACATGATGAAAAAATTTCATTAAACTATTTCATAATAGATCGACTAAGACGACAAAAACTGATGGAAGAAGAGGCAGACAGAGAAAGAGAAAAACTGAGGAAGCAAAGAGAGGAAGACAGAAGAAGACAAGAGGAAGTAAGATGTGTTTTATGACTCACCATGATTATTGCACAGAAATTGACACCTGTGCACTGGACCCACCTAAAACAATGAAAGATCTATTATATGCACATCTACTGTGACATATAACCTCTTCAGACTAGCTGCATGCATAAATCAACAAACTGAATGTATCAAAGAATACTGTCAATGCCTTTTATTTCCTCAGGTCCGATTTTCATCAACCCCTTCAATGACGAAATTAAGTACAACAATTAGATGATATCAGGTTTATATTTATTTGCTATTATCTTAAAATGACAGTAGTCGACAGGTATTAAAACATTGACAAGAGGATACATATAAAAATAAAATAATTTCACTTTTTGAAACATTTTAAAAGTTCTAAAGTCATTAAAAATCTAAAATATTTATATCCCAGCTTTCAAAAATCCAGATTTGATGAAAGTTGTGTAGTTAGACATAGTTTCATGAGTGGACATGACCCATTTAGGATGGACTGGTTTTAAAACGGGGTGTCCTTAGATCAACACATGCAACACGTCAGTAATATCAGTTACAACAGATCAATAACTCAGTACCTGTTCTCAGTTTTGCGAAGTAAAATTGAGAAAAAAAATTAATGAAAGGTAATCACCATTCACAAAAATGCCAGGCGTGATATACAATTAGCCAAAACAGGTTGAGCCAGTGTCTATATGGTAATCTCAGTTAGTTAACAATGAAAAGGTGTCCAATTATGTACAGGTGTACCAGCTTGCATCTCATTATCATCTAATCATTTGTTATAGTAACCATTAAATCACTCAAACGGGGTTCTATTTCGGATGTCATAATATGTTTTGTAATTTAATTTTTGAATTTTTTTTTAAGCTGCCCTAGATGATTAATTGAAGTAGTGATGAAATTCTCTTTTCTTGAATTGACAAAAATTGGTACCAATGAATATAAAGCCAGTCACAGTATGATGTAATTGTATAGTCTATTTATATATATGTGTTGACTGGCTGATCATTGTACACATGATAAGTCAATAAGAATATGCTATGCCTTGGTCAATATTTTCAAATCCATTCAGTTTCTCAGTATATTCATTCAGTCAAATGTCCATCATTGTAAATTTATATTGTTGGTTTTTCTTTCCTTATAGAAATCAAATTTTTGACATTCTTTTGACATATTCCATTTGATGAAATTGACAACAAGTACTCAATGTCCCTTAGGTACACTGTTGCTTTTGAGTCAGGATATGCTCAGGGGTGAATCATGGTATGGAAAAGAAGTTCCAGGGAGGTACTATCTTTTGCAAATGGACATTTTAGATGGGATTATACATGTATATAATAAAAAATAAATGTATGAAAGTGTGAAAAAATGATGGGGCATTGTTTTTGGTTTGATTCTGAAGTGAAATACATGTCTCATTTGCTCAAGAAATGAAGTTTCTGAAAAAGGATGCACTCATTAGAGGGCATTCTAATACTTTCTATGTGTCTCATTTACTTAAAGTGCTCAGGTGAGTAGTATAGGCCCATTTTGGCCTCTTGATACCATTTCATCTCAAAAACAGAACAGTAATGAGTTACCACAGGGACTCACACATGGGACCTTTCATCAAGGGACTCACACATGGGACCTTTCACATCACACGCCAAGTACCTTACAGAATGAGCTATTGTGGCCCCAGATACTTACATCAATATCAAGGATTTCACACATATCTGGCTTGGGGCGATATTATGTAGCTCAATGCCCCTGTCCCTTGAGGTAGTGAAATTTGTCAAAACTGGAAGTTATTCTCTGTTTTCATGTCTTATTTTAATGGATTATTTTAATCAAAAACCTACTGGGTTTGTTCATAGGAAAACAGAAGACTAGATGAAGAAAGAAGAAGGAGACAGAAAGAAGAGGAAAGTAAGTTAACAAAAATGAAATTTAAAAAACTCATCTGCAATCAAATCAGGCTATCATACATAATTAAACATCTGTCTATTATTTTAGATAATTGTAATATCAATTTAAAAACTAGACAGACTAGTTTTTCATTTTAATTTTATCCTTTAATTATAAAAATATTAAAGAAAGTAATATTATTTTAAAAGATTTTAGTTTAAAATATCTTATAAACATGATCATGATAATACAAAATTTTATGATTCTTGATGAAAAGATATTTTGTCTGGTGAAAGAAGGTCAAAGGATCACAGTGAAGCTGTTGATGTTCCTCACACTGAACCAGATTATCCAGAGGAATATCTAGATGAACAAAGTATCATTGTTCTAGCTTAATTGCATGTTGAGCAGTCTTAATGGAAACAATCACAAGCACAGAAAATGAATCTTGACTATGTACATGTTTATGATGTAAATTGATCACAAAACTATTAAGCAGCACATAATGAACAAGACTTTCTGTGATGACAGTAATATAAATGATGCATGTTTTTATATAGGACTATCATAGCTCATTGCACCTTGTGTATATATGTTGACCAGTAGACATACATGTAGTTACGCTTACCGGTAAACATTGTGTTTTCATACCTAGAAATGAATACTTGTTTTTTTTTTTTTACCAAATTCCTTGTCTCATTGCTTAATTTTAGTTCAGTCTCTCTTCTTGAAATTTTTAGAGAAAGATATAAGACCACCATAATTATGTTCCTGCTCTAACGTCATATCTGTATCTTTAAAATGCTACTATTTACACCCCCAGCAAACAATGTTTGAGTAGGGGGGTATATAGGAATCACCCAGGCTGTCTGTCTGCCCATCTGTCAGTCTGTCCGTCTGGGCATTTGTCTGGGCCATAACTTCTTACCCCTCATTGTATCTGGATAATATTTCTCACAAACGCTTTCCATGACTCAAGGGTGTGTCATGACCTTGACCCAAGGTCATATCTTCAAGGTCAAGGTCACAGTGCATACATAGCCAAAATCCTTGTCCATAACTTCTTACTGCCAAGTTGGATTATTATCCAGGATAATATTTCACACAGTTGTTGTCCATGACCCAAGGGTGTGTCATGACCTTTACTCAAGATCTTATCTCCCAGGTCAAGGTCACAGTACACGCTTGGTTTAAATCCTTGTTTGGGCCATTACTCCTTACTGCTATGTTGGATCAGGATAACATTTCACACGATGATCTTGACCCATGGTCATATCTTCAGGGTCAAGGTCACAGTGCACACATAGCAAAAATTTTGGTATGGGCAATAATTTCTTATCCCCTAATCGATCTGGTTAATATTTTACACAATTGTTGTCTATGACCAAAGGGTGTGTCAAGGTCATATCTTTAAGGTCAAGGTCATAGTGTTCACGTAGCCAAAATCATTTTCCGGGCCATAACTTCTTACTGCAAAGATGGACTTGGATAATATATCATACAATTGTTGTTCATGACCCAAGGATGTGTCATGACCTTGACTCAAGATTGTATCTTGAAAGTTAAGGTCAAATTGCACAGTTTTCAAAATCCTTGTCCGAGCCATAACTCCTTACTGCTATGTTGGATCAGGATAACTTTTCACACAATTATTGTTCATGTCCAAGGGGGTGAGACATGACCTTCACCGAAGGTCATATCTTTAAAGTCAAGGTCACAGTGCACACATAGCCAAAATCCTTGTACATGCCATAACTTCTCACTTCCAGGTTGGATCTGGATAATATTTCACACAGTTTTTTTTTTCAAGACCCAAGGGTGTGTCTTGATCTTGACTCAAGATCATATCTCCAAGGTCGAGGTCACAATGCATGCATTTTCAAAATCCTTGTACGGGTCATAGCCCGTTACTGCTATGTAGGGTCTGGATAATGTTTCACACTGTTTTTTCCAAGATCCAAAGGTGTGTATCATATTGTACGGAGTGTGTTGTGTGTCTGTCCGTCTGTCTGTTCATGAAACTGGTTTGGGCCATAACTTCTTCCTTTTACTTAGGAGGGAGATCAAATTTTACACAATTGTTGTTCATGACCCAAGGGTGTGTCATGACCTTGAACATAGGTCATATCTACAAGGTCAAGGTCACAGTGCATACATAGCCAGAATTCTTGTCTGAAACGTAACTTCTTCCTTTTAATTTGGAGGGAGATAATAATTTGCACAATTATTGTCCATGACCTAAGGGTGTGTCATTACCTTGAACCAAGGTGATATCTACAAGGTCAATGTCACAGTTCACACATCGACAGAATTCTTGTCTGGGCCATAACTTCATCCTGTTATGTTGCAGGATGACTATATTTTACACAATTGTTGTCCATGACCCATGGATATGTAATGACCTTGAATCAAGACCACATCTACATGTTCAAGGTCAGAAATCACATAAACCAGATTGTTTTCATTGATACCACAAAATGCACAAGTGGGACATCCATTACATTTATACCAGTGATGTATCTTGAGATGAATTATTGCATGTTTCAACATTGTTGCCACGAGGGGTATTTGTCCCGTTAGGAAGCTCTAGTTTGTTTTTAAGCAATACATTTGGAATTACTAATTCTGTATATATTAGCATTTGAATTAATTTACAACCAAAAAACATTTAATATTTAAACCAGTTTACAGTGTATTTGTATGGAACTGCATTATGGTGATGTTTATTTATTTAGCAGATTCAATTATGCACTTTAAGTAATAAAATCTCAAAAGATAGTGACACTTTACATCACATCGAAATCACAAATTTCAACAAACGCCGATTTGCATGAATCTTTCATTGGCTTGATGTTTTTGCACAACAAAGTTAAGTTTTCTATTGTCTATTGTATCAAATGTTGAAGCAACATTCAGTAGAGTAAGGTTCTATTGTATGATTTTTTGATATACATGTAAATTATTAAGTGTCAAACTATTGACTCAGTGCAGTTTTATTGTCCAGTTTACTCTAAGAAGTAATATGTACATCAGTGACCTATAATCTTATATGAAATAGTTAACAATCGCTATGCTCGCACAATATATATATTGGCAAATTCAGCCACTAGCAGAAATTTGTAACAACAAACTATGTTTGTTTTTTTTATTTTTTTACTGGCAACAAATCTCTATACACTATGTACATTTTTACTTCTAAATTCAGTTATGATAACAATAGTTTAATGCCTGAGGATATAAAACCTGGCCAGTAGCATCTACAATGTGGAAATTAATTTTTACTGAGGTTACTTTGTTATGATGGCACATTTGAATTACAAGTATTGTCTTATTGCATCGCACTAAATAAACATCCTGAGAATATATCTAATAGAGATACTCCAAATACATCAGGAGAACATGTAACATGTACTTTTGTTTTCTTAAAATTCATATCAAAGTCAAATTAGTACAACTTGCAGCAACTCACAATTAAAACTCAGAAAAGTAAAAAAGTGCAACATTCCTCAGCTGAAAACTGATCAGCAAAAAAAAAAATAATGCCGTAGTGGCCATTTTGATATATTTTCATTATGAAAATTCATACTTCTTTGATAATTTTTGTAGATTTTTATGATGAAAATTCATACTTTTATGAAATTATTTTGCAAAAATGGGGGAGGGGGGTGTCCACAAACAAAAAAAGGGAGAGGATCATGTCCCAGCTACCTGCCTTGTCCTACCCATATAATGGCAAAATCATTAGAATGACAAAGTTCTGTGAAACAAATGTGGTCTTTGTAATGAAATATGATTGTTTCTGCTTTTACATTATCATAAATCTTTATGATACTAATAAATCATGTATACCATTTAATAATAAATTAGAGTAAAGCTTGTTATACATTGCAGACAAACGAAATTTAGAGGATGATGAACGCAAGAGACAGGAAGAAGAAGAGGTAAGTCATAGAATCTGCAAGTCTTTGATAGTTTCATTACACTGTACAAAAAGTACAGTTAAACTTATTAATTTGCAACTTAGAAACTTGAAAACATCTAGAAATTTGCAGAAGCCATGTGATCCTTGCAATATTTCATTCATTTTATTAAAAACAAGGAAATTTTGATAGTTCATAACAGGGAAACTTGGAAAACTTGAAATTTTCCTGACTCAAAGTGATTTTGAAGGTCCCTTACACCTCAGGTGATTGAAGTTTGAATGTATTTTTATTAAGAATTGTACTTTTGCTCTGAATAGCTAAGAATGTTTTTAATGTGTATGAAAACAGCTTCTTACAAATGCATATTCAAGTGTCTCAATCCAATGCCTTTTAAATACTGCAGTGATGAAATTGTTAATCAAAGAGGGTTTATTTCTTAGGAATTAAGAAGACTGAAAGAATTGGAAGAAAAACAAAGACTGGAAGAAGAAAGAAGGAAAAAAGAAGAAGAAGAATTATACAAAGATGTGGAAAAACTTGCTAAGGTTAGTTTTATTTATGAATTATGTTTTTATAAAAATCTTCTTCATTATTAGAGGAAACTAAATGGAAAATCCTTCTTCAATAAAATCAAAATGAATTTAAATCAGTGCATGTTGAAATTATTGATAAACTGGATGATACTGAAAAATAGTTTGATTTTACAGTTTTAAATTTTAATAATTAATAATAATAATTTTTTTTGGGGGGGGGGGGAAATATAATTGTCATATTGATTTTACAGAGATTTAATGATTTCTCAGTTTTACTTCATTTTACACTTTCCTTTTTAATTTGGTGTGTCTGTTGTAACTTTTCAACATATGTACTTATTAACACTTGTTATCACTATACACCATATGATATGCTTTCCAACACTGTTCTGTTACTTACATCTTATATTTTACAGATTAAGTGTCTATTCTGATATAAAGTGAAAAAAGATATGATTTATTCCACTATACCGCTATAATTTTATAATTTATTGGATACATATATACATTTGTATATATGTCGAAAATATTCCCATTTGAATGAGGCTATACAATTTATAGCATGTTTCACAAAAGTCTGCTAAAAGTCTTCACTTCAAAGCTATTGAAAAAAAAATCTGTTTGATGGCCTTTAGATATTTTAATATTCTGACATGTATCAAAATCAGATTGAGGATATCAATGATCTAGATTTCAAATGGGCATCTTTTTTATCTGTCAAAACCTTTTGCTCACCACAAAAAAAATCGTAACCTGTAAATATGGAATTAAACATCAATCAAAACTCAACAAATCAGCGGTGTACTGAAACAAATAAAACAAAGTCAGCTGGTCTGTACTTGCTTAAGATACATTATCATAACCCCAGCCACCTCCAACATTTCTTTGTCTGTTTTTCCATTTCTCAGTCTGAGCTTGTCTGACACATGAAATCTGTAAAAAATAAACTATATTTCATCTATCTGGGGATGTAATTATAATATGAGGAAAACATATGTCTCCACTCCAGATTACAAGAAGATAAGAACAAATTACATGTATAAAATTCTGTAAGCTACACATTTTTTAGCTCACCTGAGCCAAAGGCTCAAGTGAGCTATTGTGATCAATCACCGTCCGTCGTCCGTCGTCCGTCCGTCGTCCGTCGTCCGTCGTTAACTTTTCACATTTTCGACTTCTTCCCCAGAACCACTGAACAGAATTTGATGAAACTTGATAAGCATGTAGTACTCATGGTCCCCTACAAGTGTTGTTGTTTTTCGTCCAGATTCATCAACAGGTGGCGCCACCACAGGCAAAAGTAGGTCAAAGAGGGTACCCTCCTTTGACAAACTTCTTCTTCAGACCGGGGGCATACAGAGACAAACCAAATGCATAGGAATGATCTAGAGGGATGTGTGAAGAAGTGTTGTTATTTTTGGTTCCATTCCGAAATCAAATTTTTGACGTTTTTTTGACGTTTTTTTGTACTTGGTAATTTTAATGCAGAAAAGAGGTATTTTTTTCTTTTAGTAAACATTGATGCATTAATTTGGTTTAATTTGATCATTTTGATGGTAAGAAATACTACTGCGAAGAAAATTTTTCAATATTTTATGTTTTGGATTTTTTATGAATTTTTTAAGACTTTCAAGAAAAAGGGGGGGTGGGATAATTGGTGTAAACATTTCACAGTTTGAACTTTTTCTTCGGAACCACTTGCTGGAATTCAATGAAACTTGGCATGCATCAAATACTCAAGGTCCCCGACAAATGTGGTCATCTTTGTCAGGATCCATGAACAGGTGGCACCACCACAGACAAAAGTAGGTCACAGAGGGTACCCTCCTTTGACAAACTTCTTATTCAGATCGGGTGCATACAGCGACAAACCGACTGCATAGGAATGAGATAGAGGCATATGGGAAGAAGTGTTGATATTTTTGGTTCCATTCCGAAATCAAATTTTTGACGTTTTTTCATTTTTATTTTGGACTTTGTTATTTTAATGCATTAAAGAGTTATTATTTTCTTTTAGTAAACATTGATGCATTCATTTGGTTTCATTTAATCATTTCTATGGTAAGGAATGCTGGTGTGAAGAAATTTTTTCAATATCTCGATTTTTGAATTTTTTATGAATTTTTTAAGACTTCCAAGAAAAGGGGGGGGGGGGGACAATTTTTCATATCTTCAACTTGATCTACAGAACAACTTGAAGGATTGTGATAAAACTGGGTAGGATGCAAGTACTCATAGTCCTTTTCAAAGGTTTTGTTTTTTGTGCGGATCATACAAATTGGTTAACAGATAATGCCACCATGTCTAAAAGTAGGTCTCACAATGGTACATATACCACTTGGTAATTGAAATATGGAGAGTAGCGGTTCAAATCCAGCTGTGGTCAAAAAAATTTTTTTTTTTTTTTTACACATCTAAATAAGTTTTTAGATGTTTCTCAACACTCAACATATGAAATTAGGAATTTTACGTTTAAGACTTCCAAAAAAAAAAGGGGGGGGGGGGGGTTGGCCATTTTTCACATTTTCAACTTTTTCTACAAAACTGTTTGAAAGATTTTAATAAATCTTGGTAGAAATAAGTCACTTATGATCCTCTTCAAATTCTGTTGTTTTCGTCCAGACCTCTTTACAGGTGGCGCCACCATAGTCAAAAGTAGGTCACAAAAGAGTTCCCTCGTTTAACAATATTCTTTTTCATACGGGCTGTATACAGAGACAAACAGAATGCATAGAAATGATCTAGAGGGATGAGTGAAGATGTATTGTCATTTTGGTTCCCTTCCAAAATCAAATTTTAGAATTTTTTTCGACATTTCTTTGGACTTGGTGATTCAATGCAGAAAAAAGTGTCATATTTCCTAGTTAATTGATAATGATGATTTCTTATGGACTATTGTGATCATAATTATGGTAAGGATTGTTACTTTGAAAGAATTTTGTCAATATCTCAATATTTGGATTTTCTATGAATTTTTTAAGACTTCCAAATGAGGGTGTATAGGAACAATTCAATCACATTTTTCACTTCTGCTGTTATACCACATGAAAGATTTTAATGAAACATGGAATACATGAAGTACTAAAAGTCCTCTATCAATTTGGTAAATTTCATCCAAATTGGTTAACAGATAATGCCACCATGTCTAAAAAGCAGTTCTCACAATAGTACATATACCACTTGGTAATTGAAATATGGAGAGTAGCGGTTCAAATCCAGCTGTGGTCAAAATTTTTTCTTCATTTCTTTACACATCTAAATAAGTTTTTAGATGTTTCTCAACACTCAACATATGAAATTAGGCAATTTTAAGTTAGATCTGGACAATATTTGAAACAATTGTTGTTCATGACCCAGACTTGAAATCAGTCAACAAAAGGCCCCACCTAAAGAAAATGACTAACTTGTTGCCCTGAATGACTTCTTGCAGAGACAAAGGAAATGCTTAATATCAAAATCACCTGAATGGATGTGCAAAAAAGTGTTGTTTTTTATTCTAGCCTGAAATAAAATTTGACATATTTTCAACATCTGTGTTGACTTAGTCACATTAATGCAAAAATAAATGAATTCTTCCTTCATGCATGACTGATAATATAGGTACTCAGGTGAGCGATATAGGCCCACTTGGGCCTCTTGTTTGGTTTTGTTATTTAGAGTCATTTATCTACAGTCAGCACAGATCTTTAAACCATCATTTATCATTCTGATCCACATTGAAAAATTGTATTTATAATGAATACTATGTTAAATGATTGTAATATTAGAAAAAATAATCGTAAGAATATTGTACATTAATACAAGTGATGTTAACCAGTGTTTTAGGCTCCCCTTTTATTGTACTAGTTGTCTCAGTATACCATGCTTACTTGCAATCTGTTGTAGGATTTCGGCGAGGTATGAATTATAACACCTATGTAGAACATGATTATGTATTTGTTTATTACATTTTGTTCTCATGTAGGATACTTTCCATTATATTTATGTACATTTATTGCCGCATGATTATCATGATGGTTAGCAAATGTTAATAGACTGCTTATAGTTTATCCATTTTAAAGTAGAACTGATATTCATGAATATATGTACATTCAAGTTCAGTGAGTATGATCACAATGAGTTCATCAAGATCCTTACTTAATTTCATTAGTTTTATCATTTAAGTTATATAACATGCATCTCTTTTGTTAAGCTCCTGTCATACTGTCATGAGTTGGAGTTACAAGTTGACCATGATAGCTGGCAAAATATAACTTGCCAAAAGTTTGATGTGTTGTGTGAATTTTTATGATGGGTATATTCATTCACTTTTTTCCAAGTTTGATTCTCCATGCTGGAGTTCATTACTCAAATAGTCTTCCACATTGATACAAGACAGTGCGATAATTTTCTTTTTGGAACAAGTTTAAACATCTGTACAATTTGTGTATGACACTTTCTCAACAATCGAAATTCAAAATCTTTTTATACATGTATGGAAGTATATTATGCTATACCGCCGTCATCCGTCTGTCCCGCCTATCTTGTCTTTGCAACTCCTCTTCAACTTTTGGAGTGATTTTGATGAAACTTGGTACAATGAAAGAACACCATATAAAGATGTGCATATTGGAAGAGGAATGCTGTCCAAAAACTTTACAGGAGTTATGACCCTTGGACTTGGATTTTTCTATGTAAAATACCTTGTCTTCGCAACTCCTCCAAAACCCTTTGGGGGATTTTTATGAAACATGGAACACAGAAAGAACACTATATGAAGATGTGCATATTTGAAAGGTGAATGCTGTCCAAAAACATTTACAGGAGTTATGACCCTTGGACTTAAATTTTTCTTTGCAAATTTTTGTAAATTTAGTATATCTATTTGTTGGACTTTAATGAAATTTTGTACAAACTTTAAGAAAGATCACACTGTGAAGATGTACATATTGAACAGGAATTTTCACATCTCAATATTTAATTAATACAACTGTAGTTGGTGTATTTATGAAAGGAGGGGGTGTCAGCATGGGGAATGATGGATGCCCAAAGAAGATCAATTAACCTACAAACAATTGAAGAAAAAAACTGAACTATTTTACTAGTATCAAAGGTAATCTACACCTTCAACATTAGATTAGATATTTAGTTCTAGTTTGAATTACACATTGGATAATAAAATGCGGGTGTATTATGTGCTGTTCAACGGTGCCCTATTTTACAAGCTTTTATTGAGTTGTGAAGGATGTATTTTGAGGAAAGTACAAGTAAAGGAGACATGGTGTGATTATAGTATGAGGAAATGTCTACAACAAATGTTTGAGGTCTGGGCCATGCCTAGTTGACATGTATTCAACATTTGTTTGATACAAAAACACACACCATAGTTTTAAACTGTCTAAAATGTTTGTCACTCTTTGATGAATACTAGCTGTAAGAAGTAACAACTGTACAACATGTATAGACATTGTTTCAAGTTCTGCATGACATCTTAAGAGTTGTGACAAGTTCCTAAATCTCGTCAGTGTTAGAGGGGCTTAACCTGTGTAAAAATCTGGCTGCTGTTTGCCGAGTCTAGCAGTTCGAAGAGACATTTTTTAACATGTAAAGACATGAGTAAGCGCTCACAACAACTCTAAAATAGAATCTCATGGACCAAACTCATGACAGTATGACAAGGGTTGTATAGATTTGCTCATGTAACATAAGGAAGTTATATACTTATTACTACTAAGTCAAAATTTTAATTTTAAAGTACTTAGAGGCTTTAGTTTCTTGTTATTTGGTTTCTATTGAAGAAAAATATAATCTAAATATAATGAATGTTTTCTAAATAGTGAATGTAGACCTCATGTATTTATGTAAGTTTGGAAAGGTGAAGTAGCCATGAAAATACAGTTATCTACCTTAATGAATTACTGGTAGAATGAAAACTTCCTTAAGATATATTTTTTCATTATTTAACCTATAGATATAAATCTTATTGCTAAAGACATTTGTATTCCTTTATATTATTAAGGAAGCAGAAGAAGAGGAAAAGAGGACTCAAGAAGAATTGGACAAACTGAAGAAACAAGGAGGATCTGATGATGAAAAGAAAAAACTGCAATGGAGACTGAAAGGTGAACATTATCTGAATAGAATTAATAGAAAATGACCTTTTGTATCACTGTATGCTTCATGTTAGTCAGTACAGGAATAACAAAGAAAGCAAGTGACAACATATGACTTTACAGGAATAACAAAGAAAGCAAGTGACAATATATGACTTTACAGGAATAACAAAGAAGGCAAGTGACAATATATGACTTTACAGGGATAACAAAGAAAGCAAGTGATAATATATGACTTTACAGGAGTAACAAAGAAAGCAAGTGACAATACATGACTTTACAGGAATAACAAAGAAAGCAAGTGACACTATATGACTTTACAGGAGTAACAAAGAAAGCAAGTGACAATATATGACTTTACAGGAATAACAAAGAAAGCAAGTGAAAATATATGACTTTACAGGAACAACAAAGAAAGCAAGTGACAATATATGACTTTACAGGAATAACAAAAGAAAGCAAGTGACAATATATGACTTTACAGGAATAACAAACAAAGCAAGTGACAATATATGACTTTACAAAAATAACAAAGAAAGTAAGTGACAGTATATGACTTTACAGAAATAACAAACAAAGCAAGTGACAATATATGACTTTACAGAAATAACGAAGAAAGCAAGTGACAATATATGACTTTACAGGAATAACAAAGAAAGCAAGTGACAATATATGACTTTACAGGAACAACAAAGAAAGCAAGTGACAATATATGACTTTACAGGAATAACAAAGAAAGCAAGTGACAGTATATGACTTTACAGGAATAACAAAGAAAGCAAGTGACAGTATATGACTTTACAAAAATAACAAAGAAAGTAAGTGACAATATATGACTTTACAGAAATAACAAAGAAAGCAAGTGACAATATATGACTTTACAGAAATAACGAAGAAAGCAAGTGACAATATATGACTTTACAGGAATAACGAAGAAAGCAAGTGACAATATATGACTTTACAGGAATAACAAAGAAAGCAAGTGACACTATATGACTTTACAGGAATAACAAAGAAAGCAAGTGACACTATATGACTTTACAGGAATAACAAAGAAAGCAAGTGACAATATATGACTTTACAGGAATAAGGAAGAAAGCAAGTGACAATATATGAAGAAAGCAAGTGACAATATATGACTTTACAGGAACAACAAAGAAAGCAAGTGACAATATATGACTTTACAGGAATAACGAAGAAAGCAAGTGACAATATATGACTTTACAGGAATAACAAACAAAGCAAGTGACCATATATGACTTTACAAAAATAACAAAGAAAGTAAGTGACAACATATGACTTTACAGGAATAACAAAGAAAGCAAGTGACAATATATGACTTTACAGAAATAACGAAGAAAGCAAGTGACAATATATGACTTTACAGGAATAACGAAGAAAGCAAGTGACAATATATGACTTTACAGGAATAACAAAGAAAGCAAGTGACACTATATGACTTTACAGGAATAACAAAGAAAGCAAGTGACAATATATGACTTTACAGGAATAACAAAGAAAGCAAGTGACAATATATGACTTTACAGGAATAACGAAGAAAGCAAGTGACAGTATATGACTTTACAGGAATAACGAAGAAAGCAAGTGACAATATATGACTTTACAGGAATAACAAAGAAAGCAAGTGACAATATATGACTTTACAGGAATAACAAACAAAGCAAGTGACAATAGTTAATATATCACTTTCTTTCACAGTGGCTAGGAAGTGGCCGCAACACATTTTCAATGAAAATGGCACAATACTTTCCCTATATAGAGAGTGGGCCATATAGATGCACCTTTTTCAGGTCAATGACTATCACGCCTTCTGCAGAAATGTGATATATGACTTCCCTCAAAATCCAATACATTGCTAAGTTCTTAAAACTATAGCTTTTGCTTTTATCGTTAATAATTTGGTGAGGCAAACTCTCATCTGTACGCTATTACATAATCCATTGCATCCTGAATATATCACCGGCAAATCGTGTATCATATGTAGTAATTAGTTATCCTAATTAACAATACCTACATAGATATGTAGGATCATTGTATAACAGGTTGCATTTATCCAGTTGCCAAAAGTCATTGGCACACGGGTCAATTCTGATTTAATATTGGCCATAAATAAGGTTCAGGGGATTTCAGTAACTTTTACACACAAAACAAGTGAAACATTTTGTTTACCATATGACAACTTGAATTTGTTTTTCTCAATTTTACTGACTTACATTAATTATTTAAGTTTAAATTCACCTGCCTTTTTTCTGATAATGCCAGTATCCTGAAACATTGTACAGTGACAAGAGCTAAAAGGGAGGTTTATACAATAGTACCATACTCAAAGTGCCTGTACATTCATTCAATTATATTTATTGGCCGGATTGCAAAGTAATTCCAGTCTATGGATTGGCTATGTCCATTTGTCTATTTGTCTGTCTGTCTGTTCATCCATACATCTGTCTGTCTATCTGTCTGTTCATCAATGCTTACTTTAGGCAGAATATACTCAAGAAATACTTCTTTTTTTAATTTTGAGAAAATCTTAATTTTTGGATTTTCATGAATTTTTTAAGATTGCAAAAAAGATAGAGTGGGGAGAGGGGGGTAGGTGTTGGGTGTTATTTTTTCCATTTTCAAATTTTACTCTGGAATGATTTGATGGATTTTGATGAAACTTTATAGGAATGAAGTACTATAGGTCTCCGACAATTATAGTTGTTTTTCATCTGGATCTCTCAACAAGTTGCACCACCATTACCAAAAGTAAGTCTTAGACAGTATCCTCCATTGACAAACTTCTTTTTCAGAACTGCTGCATGCAGAGACAAAATGAATGCATCAGAGTAATATAGAAGCATGTTTGAAAAAGTGCTGCTGTTTTGGATTCCAGTCCAAATGATAATATGATATTTTTTACCTTCTTTTAGAGTATGTCATTTCAAAGCAAACAAGCAAATTCAGATAATTGTGGTCCCCCGCTTCAGAGTTCTATCAGTAAGGGTGCAGTGATCTGTGACATATTCACGATCAAGGTCACATGATAAAAATTTTGGTACCAACGGAAAGGTATTGCAATTAGGGACACACATGCCAAATATGAAGTCCCTACATCTTACGCTTAAAAAGTTGTTAAAAAGATACATTGAAGTAGGTCAGAGGTCACGATCAAGGTCACATGATACCATGATAAAATATTCTGATATCAATGGAAAGGTATTGCAATTAGGGACACACAAGCCAAATATGAAGGCCCACCATCTTACAGTTAAAAAGTTACATTGAAGTAGGTCAAAGGTCATGATCAAGGTCACATGATAAAAAATTTTGGTACCAATGGAAAGGTATTGTAACTAGGGACACACATGCCAAATATGAAGGCCCTACATCTTACGGTTAAAAAGTTATTACCAAGGTTAAAGTTTTTGTGACAAATGGACGGACAGATGAAGGAGATTTTTTTTTAAATGTCCCCACGCTTTCACAAAAAGCAGGGACAAAAAGTATTTCATGAATATTTTCCCTATGGTTGATTTTCTTAGGCAAGTAACTGCTGTGTTTTAGCCAGAATTAATTAAAGGAATGCTTTTGTGAAGGAAGTTTTAAAGTAATTTCAGACATGGCCACCTTCAAGAATTGTTATTAATACCATTATGTGCTATGTTTTCTATGTCTCAAGTGAGCAATTTAGGCCCACTTGGGCCTCTTATTTTGCCATATAAGTTGATAAACAAATTGCATATAACAATAACTACTCAGTAATAAGACCCAGGAAAATTAATTTTTTAAAGTCTAAAATAAATGTTCTTGTTCTTATAACGTACACTGTCAGTATCCCATGATTCCACTGTCAGTATCCTATGATTCCACTGTATATATAAACACAATGAAATCATGATTAATCAACTGTGGCCTCTTTATGAAAACCTAACATTGATTATACACGTTCTTATAAAATTGACATAAATTAATACTTACAAGTACTTATTTAATCAGTTGCTCATTTTAATAATTTATGTAAACTTTCATCAGAAACACGGCACAGGAAGTTACGATACAATCTGAAGGTTGCTATCAAGTCCAAGGATCGTTATCAGCTAGATTACAGTATCACAGAGTTCAAGAAAGAAAAAGTCGAAGACAAGGACATGGACCTGATTAAGGCAGAGAAACTCCTAAAGGAAATAACTTGTAGAGATGGTAAACCAAACATGTAGTTGATGAACCAGTTCAAAGTTCTTTCTATGACTAAGTGTTTTGTTCATGATAACGTGATCTCTGTACATACTGTCAAGAGTTCATCTGTTATTGTTTCATATCGGATGAGAAGTATTTCATTTCTGTTGTAACTAGCATTTAATGATGGAGCAATACAGTGCTCTTAGATAACAGTTGACCATCTGCTGCTACACATTACCAAGGAGTTATTCAAGAAATATTTAAGAATGTTTATTAATAAGTAGATGACATTGTGACAGTTATTTCTGACCAGTTCCAAATTGTGAGAAAGATGATGATTCAGTAATTGCTTTACTTCAGATCTGAAGAGGGCTATGACTAAGAGAGAACTTGAAGAGTTGGAAAAAGCTATTGAAACAGTGAAGAAACACGGATTTGAAACTATACTAGCTACAGAAGTCAGAGAGGCTAGTCAATTGTTGACTAGACTGCGACGCTTAGAGCGTATTCGTCATGAAATTCTAGAGTTGAAACAAGCAACAGTGGCCGAAATAAGAAGTTACCAGAAACCTCCACCTCAGGTTCATAAGGTCATGACCGCAACCTTCCTTTTATTAGGCCATAAGGAAAAGGAGACAAAGGTCAGTTCTCATATGTGATTATAGAAAAGAGATACCAGTAACTAGAGCTTAAAAGTATTCTTTTCAGTCATTTTAACTGAAATATGGTCATTATAGATACATGAGTGTACACAAAGTAAACCATGTAAATTTAATGCTTTCATTTTTTGTATGTATGAATTTTCCTCTTCTTCTCCATTTATCTCTTGATTTAATACCTCATTGGAGGCAGGTAAAAAAATTCTGCATTCTATCTCTTTACTCTGTGTTTTAATGTGTTAGAAATTGAATTATGCTTTCTCTATAGGAATGGAAAGCTGTTCAAGCATTGGTTGGCAAGACAGGGAAAGACAGCTTGAAGAGGAGATGCTTAGAATGTAAACCAGAATTGATCAATGTGGCAGCTGCTCAGAGAGCCCAAACATTGCTGGCAACCTTTGACCTTGAGGAAGTCAGAGATGTCTCAGCTGGGGCTGCCACGTTTTATGTTTGGGTCAGTACATTCACCCCAACTTCAATACATTAGATGAATATTTGTTTACCAGTATCTTCTATAACACTTTTAAGATATACAATGTCTATCACAATTGATTTGTTCAGAAAAACAAGCATATTGAGTATTGCTGAAGCAACTCATGTCACCCACTGGTTCCCATAAATTTACAAAGTCCAAGGGCTGTAACTCATCCAAACAAAGGTCAGTCATGACCATACTCGAACTTGATCTGTATCTTATTGATACAAAGCTACATACCAAATTTGACATTAGTAACTTCAATGGTGGCAAAAAAAGTCTGAAATAGACTGACTGACAGCATGGAAACCTATACAGTAGTCCCATCTAATAAGATCTCATAGAAATCTCTACAGTTCAAAAAATATGCAAATCAAAACAAAATTTCTTAATGTTGATGAAAATCTAGCCAAAGATTACTTTTTTCTTTGAAATCACTTTTTTCTGTCCCGAGCATTTGCAGCATATAGAGGAGCATTTGGATGGCAATTATTTATTATAAATTGTATTTGAATATTTTTTGAAAGAATGGAAAGTTACATATAATGCATTGAACTTGATTTTTACCAATTAGGTATGTTTTTGTGGAATGGAACCTCATTTTTTATGCATGTAAATTAGTAACTCACAAAAGGATTATATTTCTTCAGGCTCAAACAATGATAGAGGAGTTAATGGACATAACAGCTCGAAAAGAGGAAGCAGCAAATGCCAAGAAAGAAGGATCAACTGCTTAAAATACTGAGTTATTACTACATTATGCAATGAGCACAGTGAATGAAGGGGTAGGGAGAGAGGGCAATTCCAGTCATACTAAATAATGAAATTATTATATACTACTCACCTAAAGTTGAAGCGTTTTTTATTAGTTTAGAATACTACACTCAAGGTTTATGGGTAAGTAACTTTTGTACAAAGAGAAAAGTGGGAAAATGTTAGTAATGTTACCAGTATATCAATGGTTCAGGACAAAGCAATCTTATGATGAACAAAGTAGAAGGAAGTATTGATCATATATATATATTTATGACTATATAATAAATAAACACTTTAAGCTCTCCTATGAAAATAGAAGAGAAATGGATTAGGGTATAATGAAAGAGGTGAGTGTGCTAAAACACAAGACATGAGATGATGACTGGTCTTGAAGAACTATGCATTAAAACACAAGACATGAGATGATGACTGGTCTTGAAGAACTATGCATTAAAAGAGAATTGTAACAAAGTGAAAACTAGTGTATCAATAACATCTGTGATTTAACTTAATGTGATCAGAAGTAAATCCATCCATATATGTCATATAATTCAACCTATTTCATTCTTTTTTATTTTCATTATTATTTCTTTTTGTTTTGTGTGTTTGTTTATAAAGTTTATCTATGTCTCGTTGCATTTTACTGTATATACAATTTACTGCAGGATCAGTTAGATCTTTTTATTCTCTTGTCTTACACATGAATCATCGCGATGTTTTATCCACCACATGATTATAACTATGACCATGAAACATTCTTATTTTACAACTTTGAGCTTAGTGAATACCTTTTATAGCATAGTTCATGAACTGTAATTTACAGACAGTATTTACAACTTTTTTTGTAATCATTACATGAAATAATCTTATTGAATATCGGATCTAATTTTGAAATTTGGCCAAGAGGATTTCTGTTCTTACCTTGATGTCAATGACCAAATTACAATGTAGATTTTGTGTATAACTATTGAATTATTAATCTGTATGCATCTGTTCTGAAAGGTCTCGGATTTTCATTTACACCAAGAATTAGTGTTTTCTTTTATCTACAGTTTTATTCATGTTCATAAAAAAATTCAAAGATTTTTCCAAATCAAAATTAGACATCATGTTGAGATTTTCTTCACAAGACATTGTTTACTAGACATACTTTTCAGTGTGCTTTTCTATTAGAATGTGAGATATACAAGAATTATTGTACCCTCCAATGACTTAGAATAGTGACAATGTCAGCTAGCCAGGCACAACAAGAAATTCTAAGATACCAAATAATTTGAAAATAAACATTTTTGTACATTTTACTCAAAGCACTGGAAGTTATTTAAAAGGGGTTGCTATTTCGAATGACTTTAGAGAAAGAGAGAGAGTTCTGATCTTAAATGATATGTTTCGTTGTGAAAACAGAAATAATAGTCCACAGAATTGCCCAAACTAGTCTGTCTCAATTAAATCAAATTCGACCAAAAGATATTGCTGATCTCACTGGTGTATATATAATGTCCTCTAAGGTAGTAACTACTTATAGATGCAGTGGCCCTGTAGAGTGTTAACCATTGAATTATACAATGTCCTCTAGAGTGATAACTACTTATAAATGTATATATACAATGTCCTCTAGAGTGATAACTACTTATAAATGGATATATACAATGTCCTCTAGAGTGACAACTACTTATAAATGTATATATACAATGTCCTCAAAAGTGATAACTACTTATAAATGAATATATACAATGTCCTCTAGAGTGATAACTACTTATAAATGGATATATACAATGTCCTCTAGAGACGTGTAGAGTGATAACTACTTTTAAATGTATATATACAATGTCCTCTAGAGTGATAACTTCTTATAAATGCATATATACAATTGTCCTTTAGAGTGATACCCACATATATATACTGTTCAAATTAAGGTATAGAGAGTCATCGTGCAGGAGAAATATAGATCGAAAGAGAATGAAGATGAGAGCAAGGGCGATATAAAATTTGAAAATGTAATACTCCTTTCTAACAAGTTCCCATCGGGCATGTCCGTTAAAGTCTCTCATGAAACGTCTTTTCTGAATCTACTTTTGATGCAAATGGTAAATGAATTCTGACAAGATTATTAAATATCATGATGCAGTACAATCTGTTAAGTTTTGACGTTAAGACATTTAACTCCTCGTGTTCCTCAGCGGTTTCTAGACAACGATAACGGCAATAATAACATAACGATAGTTTAGCATATCGCTGTCAATCAAGTCACTTATTACTTCACTTGTGGTTAAGAACTTTCATATTTATTTCTGAAAGTACGTGCGTATAATAGCCTTTAAATAATCCCATTACAGTTTAAAGATTTTAGATGACAATGTAAAGACCTTGGCATGGCTTCAATTCTAATGACGATTTCCTACGCAAATAGCAAATAATTTGATAACCAAAATGAATTGCTGATTTCTCTTACATTGTAGAGTATGAAATTATGTATAATTTACTCGGAATGTGACAAGTGTTATGATTAATTACGTAGACTATGTTTGATAAGAATTGAAATGAATCGAAAAAGAGTTTCAGTACCGTATAATTGGTATATTTGTTTACACTCTTAGTTTAGACTTGAACACAATGATTAAAGCGACATCCACTGAGTGCGTTCTCATCTACTCAGATAGTATCAGTGTGTTTCCCCTTATAGGTTTGTCCGTTTCTAAAGCAGAGAGTATTATTATCTTTTCTCTTCATTTTTTATTCCACATTGAGAAATAGGAAAGAGTCGATGTAATTCAGTAAAGTAGACGCATATGTAAAACATTTTAAACAATTTTCTCATAGGATTACTGTAAGTCAGTAATGATGTTCTGTCTTGGCTTACTCGTGTGTGTGTGTGGGTGTGTGTGTGTGAGCGTGTGTGCATGTGTGTGGTAGGGTATATGAGCACGGATAAGCAAAGAAGAAATTTCTAATTGGGTTATAGTTTGCCTATGGATTTTCTTTCATATAAATATTTTTGAATATCATTGAATCCATAACAGATGCACAAACTCTGTCATATTTTCAGAAGGCTGGTCCTTCATTTGATTTTAGTATCTTGTATTATATACAGATAAAAACTTATTGTCAGTCTTCATTAAATGGGTTTCAACTACAAAATGTACCCTTTTCTGTTTGTTTATTTTTGTGAAATGATTACCTAATATATGTAGTGCTTTTAGACGGGTTTCTGGTTTTATACGAAACAAATGGTCTGATTTACCCTTAATGCTGTTCCAAAGTCAATGTTGGACACTGCTTAATTGATACAATGTTGACTTCTCAAGAACTACAGAAGTTATTAAGCAAAATCTGTTGGCATTGTTCTAAGGTCCGAAGAAGTACACCCTTTGCGTACTTATTAAATCCGGTATAGCCGACTGACCTTTGATTGACCAGTATATTTTTGTAATGTAATTTGAAGCTTTGTTACAATATTGGTGCAAATCACGAAATGTACCAATCTTAAAGTAAAAGTAATATAATAATGTCTTGGGTCTGACTGGCTAATATTTATTCTATGTATGAGGAGGTGATCTTCTTGTGGCTGTTTCGTATGAGGAGGTGATCTTCTTGTGGCTGTTTCGTATGAGGTGATCTTTTTGTAGCTGTTTCATATGAGGAGGTGATCTTCTTGTGGCTGTTTCGTACGAGATGGTGATCTTCTTGTGGCTGTTTCGTAAGAGGTGATCTTGTGGCTGTTTCGTATAAGGAGGTGATCTTCTTGTAGCTGTTTCGTATGAGGTGATCTTTTTGTGGCTGTTTCATATGAGGAGGTGATCTTGTGGATATTTCGTATGAGGAGGTGATCTTCTTGTGGCCTTTCGTATGAGGTGATCTTCTTGTAGCTGTTTCGTATGAAGAGGTGATCTTCTTGTGGCTGTTTCGTATGAGGTGATCTTCTTGTGGCTGTTTCGTATGAGGAGGTGATCTTCTTGTAGCTGTTTCGTATGAGGAAGTGATCTTTTTTTAGCTGTTTCATAGAAGCAGTAAACCTTTCTTGCCCATTGTCTTAATTAATGCATTAAGGCAGAAACTACGCATGTGGCACAGAATTGGAGCAGTAATATTAAGTTATGCTGTGTATGTGTCATGGGCCATAACTCCTGTAATTCCTGATCTTCTAGTTGGAAATCTACCCCTCTCTGCACATCTACACTAGCAGTACATTCATTGCAAGTTGTTTTAATTCCACAGATTAGTGACGGATTAGTTGTAACGAAGGCGATGATTTATACAGATTTTAATTCAACATTTCATGTCAATTAGAATTACCTCCATTCACGTATGTTTACACTTGCAGGACGGAAAGGGGGATGTTAAAACCTGAGACCCGCCCTCTATTTCTCGCAAGATATCTATTTGCTTGTAAGTATAGGGGTATAAAACCCTAAGACATTGCCAAAACATTTTGGCTAGACAGTTGAGACTTGCAAGTTGTGCCCTTCAACCTTTTTAGCTCACGTAAGCTATAGTGATTAATCGCCGTCCATCGTCCGTCCGTCGTTAGCTTTTCTACATTTTCAACTTCTTCTCCAGAACCGCTGCACAGAATTTCACCAAACTTCATAGGAAGTAAGTACTCAAGGTCCTCTACCAAGTTTGGGTTTTTCGTGCCCATCCGTAATCCAAGATGGCTGCCATTGGCTCTGATTGGTTGACACATTTTCGACTTCTTTTCCAGAACGGCTGCACAGAATTCCACCAAACCTCATAAGAAGTAAGTAGTCAAGGTCCTCTACCAAGTTTGGGTTTTTCGTGCCCATCCGTAATCCAAGATGGCCGCCATTGGCTCTGATTGGTTGATACATTTTCAACTTCTTCTCCAGAACCGCTACACAGAATTTCACCAAACCTCATAAGAAGTAAGTACTCAAGGTCCTCTACCAAGTTTGTGTTTTTCGTGCCCATCCGTAATCCAAGATGGCCGCCATTGGCTCTGATTGGTTGACACATTTTGGACTTCTTCTACAGAAGCGCTACACAGAATTTCACCAAACCTCATAGGAAGTAAGTACTCGAGGTCCTCTACCAAGTTTGTGTTTTTCGTGCCGATCCGTAATCCAAGACGGCCGCCATCGGCTCTGATTGGTTGACACATTTTGGACTTCTTCAAAACGACTGCACAAAATATCACCAAACCTTATAGAAAGTCTTGTAGAAAAAAAGCAAAATTTTCTACTGAAATGAGCTGTCATTTTATTGTAAATAAGCAATTTGTGCTCAGATGACTGTTTCTGACTGCTACACCACTGATGGTTAAGTGCTGGATTTTTAGCAAACGCGCCCGATTGTACTAAGCACCAACGAGGAAGTTAAAGTCAAAGTGATATTCAAACGAATAATTATAGATTAAAGGTTACGCCATTATAAGTTTGTCCCCAGCTTTGTACTAGGACAACGAATACACAAATTTACAACACAGAAAAGGGTTTTTTTTTTTCCATAAATATTATTTATTTGGCTTATTTGAATAATTATAATATGTATAAGGGGCATCAAGCATTTACATGAAACAGGTAAATATTTCTATATACATGTATGTTCAAACTTACATGTATCATCATAACTCTTTTTTGTGATATATAAGATAATGATGGACATCAATGTCACCTTTTGGATGTCTATTTTGTTTTGCCCTACATAGTTTATGTTGCATTGAACCGTGCATAGTCAGATACAAACTGCGGTTGTCAAAGACAACCGCATGCTGTCGCCTGTAAATTAGGAACAACCACATTTCGGTACGCTCCACTAGCGTCCACATAAATCAGGGACTTTGGGGCATAAGATATTGGGGTACAGCATGGTGTCATCTCGCGCTTGCGGTGTGGAGATGCCTGGGTCCACCTGTAATCTTGAATCACTTGGCTGTGGTTACCATGAGACATGTAGGGAGCTGCAATGACATTGTGTAATGATTTAAATTTTCGACATGACGATGTGAAATTTTGTGACTGTGTTTCCTCTGCATTTCACCCCAAAAGACAGCTTACATGTACGTAAATTTTAATGAATGTTGCGGAATGGATGGCGCCATTGTGAAAACGGGGTGGAAAAAATTGAAATCTATCTCGCTTGGACACTACATAACCAATTAGTGTCATTTTTACAGCATGTTTAATATCTATATATGAAAAGCTTCATTTCCCAAAAATTTTGAGATTGAATTCCATGTAGATTTTGCAGTAGAACAATGTGCATATAATGCACCTGGCTGCACAGCCACAGGCATGTGCATGCAACGTATTTTGGAAAGAGGTATCTCAATCGTCAGTTTGATGATATACCTACAAACGATTGTCCTTTGATTTTGAAAGAACTGTCACATAAAGTAGAATTTCTCATTTTTTCAACCCATGTAAAATGGCGATTTTCAATTCACATCGGTAGAGGTGGATCATAAGAAATTCCAATAAATAATTAACGAATTATAGAGTTATGGTTGACAATATTATAATATACTATGAATATTGACATAAGAAGTAAAACATACATAGAAAAATTAATTTACTATATTCGTGTGTCGTGATTATTACTGTTTATACTGCGATCCGCCCCTCATGTTAACACATAGACAGAGGCGTCCATGTTTATACACGAATATTCGATTACCCCAGCTTATAGAATTCTAATTTGTGTCAAATTGTGAGTGTTCGATTAAGAATATGAAAAATCCAACGACAATCGTTCATAGACGTATAATTAAACTAACGATTTAGATATATCATAACAAAATTTCTTGTATGCACAGAGCTGCAGCTGTGCAGTTCTGTGCACAATGTACAAACTGCTCACTTGTCAATTCAGTAGATTCATTATTTTTTTTAAATGTTGGGAATTAAATATATTGGGGAATAGAAACTGGTGTGCAAAAATTGTAAAAATTGATTGACAGGCATCAAAGCAGGATAGATTTAAACTTCGAGCACCCCATTATCATCGCAAATTTAAATGGCGCGTGTGCATTCCTCTTAAAATTTACAAAAAGGCAAACAAGATGCCGATTGCGCAAAACACATGCCTCTCGGTTTGATTGAGGGCTTTTATAATGCCGATCAGATAGCAAAAAAACCCCCAATCTTTAGGTTTATTTTTAATATTTGACCCATTTACTGCAATTTAACGAAAGGTATTTCGGTACTTTTCATATTGAATTTCAATGGTAAAAACTCTGCGAGAAAAGTAGTACTCCTTGCATAAGACTTACCATTGCAAGACCCAGTACAATAATTGACTCTTAAAGTCGCTGGTGCAACCACTGCGCTCCACCCAATACTGTTGAAATTAACTTCTAATGGCGCCAAACAGCATTCTCTCATACTGGGCGTACATTCCCGTGGTACGCTCCGCCTTTGTCGCTTACGTCGACCTTTTTTCGTTTGAATTACAATGAAAGGCATGGAGTCGATTTTGGTGCTGAAAATTTTCTTGTAGTCCTTTCTCTGACAACCTTTACAGACGATAGACACGCCCTCGTTTGTGTATGGTTTATGGAGCCAACGAGTAACTGTCTTTTTAACGTCGATTTTTAACCATCCAAATTTCATTTTTGTTTGGATTCGCCGCATATTCCTAGGACGGCGTCTATTATTACGATTGTTGCGCTCCAATTCATGAAAAAAGAATGTCTGAATATAGGGATCATTATGGTTGAATAGTTTATAAATCCAAAGTTCTGCAGTAGCTACGTCATAAGGTGAAACTTTACCGTTGACGTCGAAGTAGTAACATCCAGTGGACTTCTTGTGGATACATCTATGAGTTTCTAGATTTGAAAACAAAAAAGTTTAAATCTATTTATACAAATAACTAATTCACAACAAAAATACCAAAGGGACCTAAATGGTTATACAAGTTTTCTAGTGCCCCTACCCGATATAAATCCCGAAATTGCAGGACATCATATGGGCATTAATATGTCTACATATGTATATTTCTCTTCCATCTTTTCCTGTTTTAATTTTAGACGTATTGTATGACCAAAATTATTGATGTACGATATGATACAACATACTAACAAAATAATACATGTATTCATCAAACGAAACTGTAGGAAGTCTTAATCTGAGGAGATTTAGTATAATTTGGAAAACTTTGGTGAAATTGCTGTGAGCCAACATATGCAGTGCCCCAAACCTAATCATATCTGAACGAGTTCTGCAACAATTGTTTAAAACAATACCTTGGAATGGAATTAAACACAACTAGGTTGTATACACATTTCTAGAGAATTCAAAACCAATAAACTTATCATTCTGCAAAGCCGTCCTGAAAAAAAAAGAAAAACAAGAGCAACGCCTAGCGTGGCGTAGCGTGACTTTGGACGGGATCAATGTGAACGTATGGTTTTATTACCTCCAAACATGGGTCTCTTTGGTAATACTTTTATGAAATATTGAAATCCAAAATGAGGGATCCAAGTCCCATAACTCTGTAACAACAAAATGGAATTTGCTCAAAACTGATCAGTGACTTCCCCTACACTATTTAAGCATTCTGTATAAGTTTCATGAAAAACAACTGAGGTTTACTTGAGTTATCACGTTACATACAATCTCTGTAGCATCTTATCATAGTAACAAAGTTTTATTCACTTTGCATGTTGTGACCTTGACCTTGACCTATGACTTTTGGTCAAGGTCATGACACACCCTTGGGTCTTAAGTAAAAATTCTATGAAATATTATTGAAATCCATGCACATGGGAAGAATTTATGGCCCGAACAAGGTATTACTCATTTTGCAAGTTGTTACCTTGACCTTTGACCTACACACCTTTGGGTCCTCAGTAACAATTCTTTGAAACATTATTGAAATCCATGCACAGGGGAAGAAGTAATGGCCTGGACAAGGTTTTACTTACTTTGCATTTTGATCTTTGAACTATGACCTTGGGTCAAGGACATGACACTTTTTTGGGTCCTAAGTAACAATTCTGTGAAATATTATTGAAATCCATGAACAGGGCAAGAAGAAATGGCCTGGACAAGGTTTTACTCACTTTGTATGTTGTGACCTTGACCTTTGACCTATGACCTTTGGTCGAGGTCATGACACTCCCTTGGGCCTTAAGTAACAATTCTGTGAACTATTGAAATCCATGAACAGGGAAGAAGTAATAGTCCGGACAAGGTTTTACTCACTTTGCATGTTGTGACCATGACCTTTGACCTATGACCTTGGGTCAAGGTCATGACACACCCGTGGGTCCTAAGTAACAATTCTGTGAAATATTGAAATCCATGCACAGGGGAAGAAGGTGTGGCCCAGACAAAGTTTTACTCACTTTGCATGTTGTGACCTTGACTTTTTACCTTGGGTCAAGGTCATGACACACCCTTGGGTTCTTAGTAAAAATTCTGTGGAATATTATTGAAATCCATGCACAGGGAAAGAAGTAATGGCCCGGACAAAGTTTTACTCACTTTGCATGTTGTGACCTTGACTTTTAACCTATGACCTTGGGTCAAAGTCATGACACACTCTTGGGTCCTAGGTAACAATTCTGTGAAATATTATTGAAATCCATGCACAGGGGAAGAAGGTATGGCCCGGACAAGCTTATGCCGGACGTATAAAAACGTAGGGGACTTATAAATACCTAAGTATTATAATGTTTCATTGAAATCCTTGGTCGTTCAAATTGTTTACGGACGACACATTACGACGGACGAAAGGCGATCGCAGTAGGTCACGTGAATCTGTAGCTCACGTGACCAAGGTAAACAAAGAATTTAGTAGTCGTTGTCAAGACACACATAAGTGAAGTTATAAATTAAATGAAAACAGTTACAGGGATTTAGTCCTTGTGATACAATTATATATTTTTTGGCTATTACGATATAGAAAGCTACATTACAGAGCTATAATTCTAATATTGATAATGCCATGATAATATTGTGGGGGATTGCGCTCTGGGACCTGGTTGGTTAAAACACTTACGACAAATCGTCAATTTTGGACACTCGAATTAATGTAAATTTCGACTTGAATAATCTAAAATAATTGCTGATAACTAGCAATATTAACAAACCTCAAGCACAAAATCAGTCATACCTACAAATACCTCCGCTCAATGATTTACACGATTTTTGTTAAGTTCTGTAGAAAACCCGAACTCTATAACATTTCTATCTATGTCAGCTATGATCATTCATCACGTACGCTGTATATATGCCATGTGTTCATCATAGACAGATTTTAATTTTAAAACTGTTTCAAACAACACACTAGACGTTTCAGTAGTATTAATTTGTGCACAAATGTTCAATCACTCGATTAAAAAAAAACTAAACTGCAAACATTTATGAGGGCGGTTTTCACGTAAACAAAAATACTTGTACATAATTTCAAATCATTAAATTCATATCGTGTGGTAAAGTTTAGAATATTTACATTATTTTGGAAATGTTGAATTAAACACTTGTATTTCACAATGAAGGAAAAGGTGATCACATCATAATTATTTACAAGTATGAATCCTAAATTATCATCTAGAGTTCAGATATGAAACTACAATTTACACACACACCTACACCTACACACACACACACACACACACACACACACACACACACTGTTGCAAATCGTACATTGTTTTACTACGGTAAACTATTTCACCTGTCTTCATTCAGTTTAGTAGTATTTGAACATTGAAACTGTTGTTAATAAAAAACGAGGGTTTTTTTCAATTATGTGAACACGCGTTTCATAAAAGTAAGTACGAAATTGGACCGTTAACATTCACGTGAGTGCGTTTTATATGTGTGATTCCTAACTATCAAAATTGTATAATCAAAAGTAAAGTAAGGAAATGACATATATAAAGATTTAAATATAGAAGTTGCCATCAATCAGTATACTTCTTAAGGGGCTTCATAATAGGTGAAATATTAATTATCATCTTATTTTATTTTATTTACGATATATGACGGACAGAGAGCGATTCATTTTACCGTCTTGCTCAGCAATGATTGAACAAAAGAGTTGACCACAGGGTATGTTATCAAACGCTGTATCAAATATCTTACCATTTACTGAAGTTACTGAAAAAGATTAGGAATCGTTATGTATTATTTTTCTTGAGTGTTGTTAGGAGTAAAAGAATAGATTATATATGACATTTTATATTATATTTTGATAGAATGTAGTGAAGAAAGGGGCTCGCCTTTCTGTTCAAAATCCGCGACAATCATGCAAAACCAAGATATAGATAAATTCAAATAAAACATTATAAAGCATGCATTTACAAAGTATCATGTTATTTACATGGTACTACAAACGAAATGCATCCGGAATATCATCGACTACAATAATGTACTCCTCTCCCGACTCTTTGCTATATTGATGTTCTGTGTTGTCTGGGGTAAGACTACAAATCCGCCCCATTCAACGTCTTAGCGCAGAGCGAACACGGTTTACGTTCGGCACAGTTTTTCAGAACTCTCTTTATTGCGTCATTATTTCAGTAAAATCTTAACAAGCCACCCTTAAGCTAACATTTCTCTAATTCGTCCTTCATAAATCCCGTGAACTCTCATATAATCCACTTCACGCATTGGTATAGAATAAGAATTGTGTGCGTGTTTGCACGCGCGTGTACGTGGTTGTGTGCAAATTTGGAAAATCGTTGAAAATATTGTGACCGAAAGTTCCCGGGGTCAGATGACAAACAATCTGATTAAACCCATACCTTTATTCCGCTTCTCTATTTGTCCCATTGCGGATAAAGATCTGGCGAAACCCTGTAAGGGGTCATGTTCTGGTGAACTCTGATGACGTTTCAGTCACCGAAACCATCATTTCCCATAGCCAATCAATGACTCAGCTAGACTGTGACATGCAAGTGACGCAATATGTAACAGTTCAAAAACTACCTTGTAGGTGAATAAAGATATGGTTTTAATCAGATTGAATGATAAATTGCCTTTAGACAATAATTTAAAACTACAAGTGGTTTAAACAAGAATTTTGCCGAACGTAAATCGTGTTTGCTAGATGCGCTGTAGAGTTGAATGGAACGATCTTGTAGCCCTACCCCAATTAATGAGAACGTGAAAATGGCAACATTGCTGATAGAATATAACAGGATAAATTGTAGAATTAAGTGAATTCTATTGGGAATTTTAAGATATCTTGGATATCACATTTAACCCGATTGCAAAGTAACTTCAACCTATTGATCTGCTTGTTATAGATAGTTTTAACATTCTTTGATTTATAAAACTTTAATGCAACATAAGCATGAAACATAAGATATCATTGAGACCTACATTTCGCGCTTAGATGATTTTATGTATTTTTTATTATGTCATGCAGGTTTGTAAGGCGGTCATATCTCCATGTTAAGAGCAGGTGCATGTATACTTTGATATTTAATCAAGGCAAAACGCCAAAATACTTCCATTCGGGGACATAGAATGGAACCCCAGATTATCCATAAAAGAGGTTGAGGTTTAATATTCATAAGGGTTTAATTTTAACCTAAAATGTTACTGATCATTTAAAAGCTTGAATTTTAATATTGGCATTAGAATTATACTATTATATATTTTAATTTAAAAAAAAAGATAAAATCTTGCTTTAACCTCCCCCAAATCGCTTTGCGTTTGCTTGTATCTATAGAAATTACAGTTCTTACCATCTTGTCCCATTACAAAGATTTGAACCGTCTTGGCAAAGAAGTTTGGATGCGGACGATGTTTGTTCCTCAGTCTGGGAGCGTCATTTTGGAGATATTTCTTCTGTAGTTCGTGGAGAGGGAGAGCTGGCACCGGAGCTTTCAGGACAGGTGGACTATCCAATCTCAATTTCGCCAATAAATACTCTTTCAAAGAAGCGATGTGTCGATTTTCAAGTTCTTCCTTGAATTCTTTCCATGGTTTGCAGTTCGGACAGTTATTACTTTCATGGTCATCTTTAACATGGTTTGTTGTGTTGTCATAACCGGTGTTGTCGGGAAGGTTTGATATGTTTGAAGTCTCTGTAGTCTCTCTCACTTCTATACCACCCGGGTCATGCGCTAGATTTTCGGCACTAGTGGAGCTATCCAAACTTGTCGATTGTACAGTCGCATCAACTTTTTCGGTCGTAGGTGTTTGGTTATTTCCTTCTATTTCCACGTCAACTTGATCAATTTCCGCACTTGCGTTCGCCGTATAGCGCGGAGAAGAAAAGGCGCACCCTACGAATGCAGTAAAGTATACCGTAGCCATCCATATAACAGTATGTGCCATTTTAAACGTTCTACTGTAATCACTTTCCCTGATCTCCCTTTAACTGTGAAGCGGTTCACAATTGTCAGTATTTATAAGGATTAATAGTTAAAGTTAATGCGGGTGCCAATGGCCTGTCTTATAAAAAAAACTTTAACAAAACAGTATTATACTGCAAGCAATAAGCATCTGAAAGATGTTTACTCGCGAAGCGTTTCTGACATGATGAAATCATCTACTAAAATGACGAAATACCATGCAATTTGCAGACAAGTAACTATGATAGCAAAAGATTTTCATGAGCATCTACAGGCGACACCGTTGATTAGGATGACGAAATATCATGTAGATTAAAGACGACATGCCTCTGTGATAGCCTTGGATCGCGCTGGGCATCTGCTGATGCACGCATTTCCTCTAAGCATAAAATTGTCTTCTCAGCAAGTTTGTAAGAGTACACTCGTGAGTGGAAACTCCGCTACCGTACGCCAACATAATTATATTAAAGGTTTGAACTTTTTGACATCTTATGGTAATGAAAAATAAAACTGAAAAATGACCTACCACGACAATGTCAAAGAGGTGTGAAAATTTTTTTGTTTTAGTTTTTGGGGGTTTTTTTTGGGGGGGGGGAGGATTGTTTGTTTTGGGTTTTGGGGGGATGTTTGTTTTTATACCAGTATAATAATAATTCACGTACACCGTTACAGAGCTATATTGCATAATATCTTTTAGTGAAGATTAACGAGCAAGATTCGTCAAAATATCTTCATGATTTCTGAAGGATTACAAAATATCAAAATTAAGATATGCCGGACGAACAAAGAGTGATCACGGCATCTCATTTGAATCTTCAACTCACATAAGCTAAAACCCTACTTTACTTATTTTTATTCTACAAAAGCAACGCCCACGTCATTTAATTATACCCACGCAAACAAAGTTTGGGTGTATATAGGAATCATCCTGTCTGTCTGTCCGTCTGTCAGTTTGTCCGTTTGTTCACATTTGTCCGGGCCATAACTTCATACCTCCTGGTTGGATCTGGATAATATTTCACACAATTGTACGTGACCCAAGGGTGTGTCTTGATCTTGACCCCCATGGTCATATCTTTAAGGTCGGTCAAGTTCACAGTGTACACATAGCAAAAACTCTTGTCCGAGCCATAACTTCCTACCTTCTCGTCGAATCTGGATAATATTTCATACAATTGTTGTACATAGCGTTTCATGACCTGACCAAAGGGTGTGTCATGACCTGACCCAAGGTCATATATTCAAGGTCAAGGTGTGCCATAACCTTGAATCAAGATCATATCTCCAAGGTCAAGGGCACAATGCACACACAGACAAAATCCTTGTCCGGGCCATAACTCCTTTCTGCTATATTTCATTTTAATAACATTTCACACAGTTGTTGTTCATGACCAAGGGTGTTCTATTACATCCACCGAAGATAATATCTTCAAGGTCAAGGTCACACTGCACACATAGCCGAAATACTTGTACATGCCATAACTTCCTTCTGCCAAGTTGGATCTGGATAATATTTCACATAATTGTTGTCCATGAACCGACGGTGTGTAATGACCTTGACACAAGATCACATCTTCAAGGTCAAGGTCACCATGCACGCTTTGTCAAAATCCTTATACAGGCCATACCTCCTTACTGCTACGTAGAATCTGGATGATATTTCAAACCATCTTTTTCCATGATACAAAGGTGTGCATCACATTGTACGGAGCATGACCGTCTGTCTGTCCATGAAACTTTTCCGGGCCACACTTTCTTCCTTTTACTTTTGAGGGAGATAATATTCTACACAATTGTTGTCCATGACCTAAGGATGTGTCACGACCTTGAACCAAGGTGATATCGACAAAGTCAATGTCACAGTGCATACATAGGCAGAAGTCTTGTCTGGGCGTCTTCCTGTTACGTTGCTGGAAGTTTATATTTTACACAATTGTTGTCCATGACCCAAGGGTGTGTCATGACCTTGAACCAAGGTCATATCTACAAAGTCAAGGTCACAGTGCATACATAGCCAGAATTCTGGTCCGAGTCGAAACTTCTTCCTTCTAATTTGGAGGGAGATAATATTTTTCACAATTGTTGTCCATGAGCTAGGAGTGTGCCATGACCTCAAACCACTGTTTTCTCATTTCAAAGATACAGTCAGATGAAACTAACCATTGGTTAGCTTAACCAGTTGTTAAAGTTTCGAACAACTGGCCCCTGTTTGTCTAAAAGGGAAGAAAGTTGCGAGTAAATATAAAGTGCAATATCTGTATTCATAGTGAAAAAGTATGGAGAACTGTTCGATCTACTGTCAGTCCTAAAGTTGGTCATGATGTACCATCCAACTGACATGGGAACTGAACGTATATATTGCTCCGAGAGGAAGGTTTTGACTAAATTTCAGTGCAATAATACCTGTATCCATAGCGAAAACAATTCTGGAAAATTGTTTGACCTACTTTTATTCTTATAGTATATCACGTTTTATCAATTCAGCTAAAGTCTAAAACGAACGTGCATTTCTCTGAGAGGAAGCTCGTATTTCAGAGCAGTATCCGTTTCCATAATGAAACATGTCCAGAAACCTGTTTAACGTTCTTCAAGGTATAAAATTGGTCAAGGTGTACCAATCTGACTGAAAAACAAACTCACTGTTACATTCTTATGAGGATCACATTAATGTACATACATCTGTTACCAAAGAAACATTTCCGAGAATAACATGACCCCGGATGGACAAACGGTAGAGAGCTCCATATCATAACAGGCCGTTTCCAGGACGTTTTTAATATAGACACGTATACTATACTGCCGTCGATGGTGTACGTGGTCCTGATGGATAATGATTGAAGTTGACAAGTGATATGTATTTAGTATCATTATTTAGGAGATACAGTGTACATGCTTTCATGATACAAATGCTTCACATCAAATAATACACTACATGGTAGCTGCATAGTACAAATATGATATCGTCGTATGAACATATGTAGACTTGCTCAAGTCTCTGTGTTATGTTTTCATTAATAATTATCCTTCATTCTGTGCTCCCTATAATACGTAAATGTGAAACATCTATGTTCTAGAGAATGCAGTATGACAACGAGTAGAATTTCATATGAGGGACATTATGAATAAATACACTCTTAAAGAGACTTAGCAAGTCTAGAACAGATGTGAAACAGTGCACTAGGAACAACTCTTAAGCACCCAACGCCCTCTGTCTCCATGGTGACGACATGATGCAAGACATCCCATCACTTTTTATCTAAAAATTATGGGCATCGCTTCGTCAAGAAAGCCCCCAAAAATGAAAACACCTTTCAAGCATGTTAATTTAGAAAGAAGTGGATTGCAAGGAAAAGAGATCATGAAATGCGTCTAAACTATTTTCATTGTATTTCATAGATTTTATTACGTTTCGAAATTCAGCAACAGATCAATGAAGATTAAGGGAGAAGATGGTTTTCAGGAAAGCTTTTAATATTCATGACTGTAATTTTATCTAATTTCTTACTAGAACCATAGATCTATGACCAATACCGTACTTCTGTATTTACCGTCCGGACGTTCGTTGACGTATTATATCGTGTCGTTAAACTGCAACTTTGTGACACATGAACACAGTTCCTCTGGTTAAGGTGTGATGGTTATTGTCTGTGAGACTACTCGGAAAATCTAGTCGTGTATCAACCAGAGGGTATAAACACTTCACTTTTAATAAATGCAGTATTTGAAACGAGTTTGTAAAGGTGTAACAATCATCTTAGGTCCCGGTTTCTTGCAACTAAAACAGTGCGAATGACCCCTGCTCGTAGATGGTATAGGTAACTGCAGGAGGACTAGCATCGAGAACTATCAACTTCTCTCGAGTCGAAGCATGTCTTGAACCTGTAGGTGTATTGCTTGTAAGAGACTCGTCCACTCCTATAACATCTGTGCACATATTTGTAGCATATCTGTATCAGGACACACAAGGAAGCTTTCTTCAAGGATTTTTTTTCTGTCACATCATTGACTTTCTTTCTTTCTTCGATTTTGGGGTTTCTTAACTGAAGTATACATTCATAGAACTTACGTCCCTTTCCGGACATTCTGGAAGCTATGAAAATAATATTATGTCAACACTGTCCATAGTATTTTATAAGCTTCTGTACATGAATCATGCGTCTTTACAAGATGTCGCAATGTAATTCATAACAGTTTTTAAGTCCAAAGGGCCATAACTCTTGCAAAACTTTACAGAGCAGAACGGATATCACCATTGTGTTTTACAGGTTGATTCGGGGGCGACCATTGATTCTGAGGGTGGTGGACTTTGGTCGAGTCAGATTATTTATTTTCAGATCTTTGAATGGTCAATAAATACTTGTTAGAATTGCATTGTAAATACATGTATGTACAATTAACAAAACACATGCTAATATAAAGTAAACTCAACAAATAACATGCAAACACTTCTTTAATCGCACAGGTCTTTATACTACTAGTTAATATGGTGAACTGCAAAATCTCTCTCAGTTTCTTTTATCCAGGGGGAGAAGTTCCAATTTATCACTATAGAGGAATGTGTGAAGAAGTGTTGCTGTTTTTGATTCCTGTCCAAATGATGATATTTTATTCATTTTTGACTTACTTTGACCTATGTCAATTTAATACAAAAAAAGGCATTACATAAATGTTTTTCATATATTTAGTATATTGATTTTTCACAGTTTCAACTTTTTCTTCACTATTTCCAGACTGAATTTGAGAAAAATATGTAGGTATTAAGGACAATTTTAGTAATGTTAAAAGTTTTAAAGAAACTAAAGACTTATGACCATATACACACATTGTTTAATATCATTGCCTAATGTTTTCGATGTTTCAGGTGAACGATATAGGCCCACTTGAGCCTCTTGTTACTTTTGTTATCATGTATGTAATGTGAATATACACGTATCTGTTGGTTTTACATCTGCTCTATTTTAAAAGTTATGTTTGTTTTTATTTTACACTTAAATGTGTTAAAATCATTTGACAAATGATTTGAATGAAACTTAACAGGAATGAAATGCTGTCAATATAATAAATATGGACGCCATGAATTTTGAAAAGAACATGATTTAATTTAAACATCGACTTTGCATATGTGCCCAGGTGAGAGATGAGGCGAATTCAGTTAAGGCCCATTTTAAAGTTAACATATCGGTGTGTCTGGCGTATAAACGAGGGGCGGACAACACGAGAGGGAATGGGAGAAAGGGATTGGAAATTGACGGCATGGGGACGTGAACGACATTATTCCGAACAAGAACCTGAAAAGAGAATCTCTCAGAAACAAGATAGTAGAGTCCTTGCCCTCTGTTCGCCCCTCAACTGAAATGCGAGTCATACAACACAGTGTAATATATGCAACAATCTCGCGAGCAAAGCGAGCCAGACAGGTAAAAGTCAACGTGTTTTTTATAGAACATTCAGCTTTATATTTGCATGATCTGGTATATGTGCATGCTAGAAGCCAGGATATTTGTTTTCGTTTCAGTCAAAGAAAGATTTTTTATTTCCAGCATTTTCAGGATCAAAATAGTAGGCATAACTTAATGCATTATGTAATATATTACCAGATTAGTAGGCGTAACTTAACGCATTATGAAATATATTACCAGACTAGTAGGCATTAACATAATGCATTATGAAATATAATTCCATACTAGTAGGCATAACTTAATGCATTATGAAATATATTACCAGACTAGTAGGCATAACATAATGCATTATGAAATATATTACCAGACTAGTAGGCATTAGCATAATGCATTATGAAATATATTACCAGACTAGTAGGCATAACTTAATGCACTTAATGCATTATGAAATATATTACCAGACTAGTAGGCATAATTTAATGCATTATGAAATATATTACCAGACTAGTAGGCTTAACTTAATGCATTATGAAATACATAACCAGACTAGTAGGCATAACTTAATGCATTATGAAATATATTACCAGACTAGTAGGTATAACTGAATGCATTATGAAATATATTACCAGACTAGTAGGCATAACATAATGCATTATGAAATATATTACCAGACTAGTAGGCATAACATAATGCATTATGAAATATATTACCAGACTAGTAGGCATTAACATAATGCATTATGAAATATATTACCATACTAGTAGGCATAACTTAATGCATTATGATATATTACCATACTAGTAGGCATAACTTAATGCATTATGTAATATATCACCAGACTAGTAGGCATTAACTTAATGCATTATGATATATTACCATACTAGTAGGCGTAACTTAATGCATTATGAAATATAACACCAGACCAGTAGGCATAACTTAATGCATTATGAAATATATTACCAGGGTAGTATGCATTAACTTAATGCATTATGTAATATATCACCAGACTAGTAGGCATTTCTTAATGCATTATGTAATATATTACCAGACTAGTAGACATTAACTTGATGCATTATGTAATATATTACCAGACTAGTAGGCATTAACTTGATGAATTATGTAATATTTTACCAGACTAGTAGGCATAACTTAATGCATTGAGTAATATATAACCCACCTAGTAGGCATTAACTTAATGCATTATGTAATATATTATCAGACTAGTAGGCATTAACTTAATGCATTATGTAATATACTACCATACTAGTAGGCATTACTTTTATGCATTATGTCATATACATTGTACTACCGACTACTAAGCATTACCTTTTATCATTATGTAATATACTACCAGACTAGTAGGCATTACCTTTTTGCATTATGTAATATACTACCAGACTAGTAAGCATTAAATTTATTCATTGTTATATATTACCAGGCTAGTAGGCATAACTTAATGCATTATGTAATACATATTACCAGACTATAGGCTATACCTTTATGCATTCTGTAATACCAAACTAGGAAGCATAACTTAATGAATTATGTAATATATTTTATTGTATTACTCTTCACAATCATTGTCTACTTCAATGAATTTTAATAAAAAAAAATCATTTTCCTACTCACCACTACAGTATTAAAAAAATAAGGTTCATATCATTGGAAAACAAGAAAACAACATATATATATATATATATATATATATATATATATATATATATATATATATATATGCATATATTTCATATATATACATGTACATATATGCATATATATACAACATGTACAACATGACCAGCTTGACTTGGAATGTTTTTGGTAAGGGCATGAAAAGGAGTTCAACATTTAAACATTTGACTGATCTTGTCCCTGGCCAATTACCTGCATTTCTCAGGTGTTTGTACCACTATAAGTTCTGGTCTTCATGGCTTGGAATATCTTACAACTGTTGGTATTCATAGAAAAAGAGACCAGGGTCCACATGTAAATTCCATACACCGAAAAGTAGATCTTCGAGAATTTACAGGTAGCATGGTATGCTGGTTCAATTTTCCATGAATACCAAAATACATTCATTTCAATTACTGTGTGTTTCAACAATGCTTTGTCATGCCAATGTTGATTTTTCTCATTAACACTGCTGCTGCATTTTATTTGTCTATTACAATTTGATACATTCTACCAAGCTTATTTTTCAATTTTGTGATGAGGTGACATAAAATCATACATAGCTACTAATGGACAAGCTCCACCCATAATGCTACAAGCCGTACTGTAGAATATGGACGCCACTTATCTTCTGTATAGAGTATCAAAAGAAATATGATGGCAATGGAACTGTTATAGTACACATATAAGTGATATGTAGTACAAATGCTATGCAGTGTTACCAATGGAATGCCCACTAAGGCCTATTACTGTAAATGATAAAAAATGCCAAATGTGATATCCCAGGGATGAATACAAATTATAGTAAACAGAAATCTGTTATGTTGTTTATTTTGCAATTTATTATCTTACATTGGATTGCTCAAACTTAATCTGAGTTATCTATCTTAAAGCAAATGCAAGTACTTCAATTTATTTTACACATACATGTATATTAACTGAGAAGTATGCCACTTCTTACATATCATATGGGAATTGCCAAATAAATCCAAAAGCTATCTGACAACCATCACACAGTACTTCATAACATTTCATGTATTACTGTCCGATATTTGAAACAGACAGAAATTTATATTCATGGTAAACATAAAAATGGTCAACAGTAATGACAGATTACTTCCATAAATATCATACATTAATAATGATATACAAACGCAAACCTGCTTTGTAAACTTGGCATCCAAGTCATCCACTCTCACACACAAAATATCACAAAGTTCTTCTACATATCACAAATATCACACAATACATGGGCAAACAAAACTTTCAGTTTCAATGACATAGCACCAACACAAGGAATCAAAAGGTTTCACAATGTATGAAATAATTTAAAATAATATACATGTATATGTTTGTGCTATGTTAAGTCTGGGATTCGTCCTTTGGACCAACTGGAAGGTGTACCAGTTGGAGAGTGTACCAATTGAAAAATGTGCCAGTTAGAGAGTGTACCAGTTGCTAAAGCAAAAGGATTTTCCTATGTAATTCTGTATTATTTTCCTTTATCACAAAACACTGGTCCTCATCATATAAATGAAATAATCCTGTCATGGCATTAAATCATAACAAACTTGTACCTCTAATTTGACAGTATAAGTACTGAAGTATACCTGTGTAAAATTGGAATTCACAGAATAAATATTTTCTTTCTCTATAGTCATAGATACTCAAAACGCAGTCATATTTTCTCTTCAACAATAATGTACATGTATTATAATGTAGACTTCAGCAGATAGAATTTGTATCCAATATACAAGTATTACATGTACAGTATTTAAGCGCATTTCAACAAGAGATCTGCATCACAAATGCAATGCACCAGTTGCAAAACCTCAGAAAAAATAGGGCACACATCCCACTCATGGTGAGTAAGTGTGTGAAGTTTCATTGCAATAGCACTAAACATATTGTACTTATGGTCCAGAAACCAATTTTTGATACCCCACTCCTATGACCTTAACCCCAGAAACAATAGGGCAAATCAACCCACTCCACTCATAATAGGTAAATGTATGAAGTTTCATTGCAATAGTACTCAAAGTTTTGGATTTATGGTCCAGAAACCAATTTTCGATACCCCACTCCTATGACCTTGACCTTTGACCTTTTGACCCTATAAACAATAAGGCACATCTTCCACTAATAGTGAGTAAGTGTATGAAGTTTCATTGCAATAGCACTAAACGTATTGGACTTATGGTCCGGAAACCAATTTTTGATACCCCTCTCCTATGACCTTGATCTTTGACCTTTTGACCCCAGAAACAATGAGGCACATCTTCCACTCATGTTGAGTAATTGTATGAAGTTTCACTGCAATAACACCTAATATATTGGATTTACGGTCCGGAAATCAACTGCTGACGGACACCCGCCTGCCTGCCCACCTCACATCAAATTAAGAGCAGAGATGCAAAACTCTGCTAAAAATGTAAAGGTACAAGATGAGGAAGGTCATAAAGTTGATAGACTGTTCAAACATAACATTAATAAAATTATAAGAGGTGAAATAAGTAATATCACATAAACTGTGTCAACACCGTTCATAAAGTTTAGAAAGGTCAGAGGATTATTGCTCCAATATAACATGTATTAAATATAAATGAAGGCTAGTCTGTTCCACTTCTCAAGCATCATGTTTTACATGTATAAATATAAATTATCGAAAGCAAGTTCTTCCACTGTTTCAGCATTATGTTTTACGTGTATAAATACAGTGAAAAAAGGTCAGAAACACACTACTACCGGTAAGTAACTATCACTAATGCATCATACATACAAATTTAAGACATATATAGCCCCATGTGTCATGTCTACATAAATACAAAATCAAGGCTTAAAAAATCACTGGTTTCTTAGGCCCTGTTGCAATACTGACTTTGTCACCATTAGGGATGAATTCTGGGTGCACAAAGGGTGTATTATGAGATATCGATATTTTACTACAAATATTATGATATGTATCACACATTTTAATTCAGTTTCTGAATTGATCTGTGTACATATATTTGAAGGTATTTAAAAACTGTGAGAATGCCTTCTATATGCTTACTATTTGTACTGTGCTATATAAATGGGTCATTTATTCATTGATATGATGAAACATGCTTTTTTGGATCAGAATCAATAAATACATTGTAGTATTCACTGCATTAATAGTATAAAACGTCTCTGTTATTCATACTCTATTATCTAAAACAAAACTAGGAAAAACAAGTTTTCTGGAATAATTTAGTCAAAACCGTTGCAAGAAAAAACCATAAGGTAATACATGTAATAATAATAAGAAATGCATTAAAAACAATAAGTCTCCACAAACTTCATCTTGGAGACTTAATCAAAGATTCCATTGTTCATCTCTATTGGAGCATTCGACTTTCATTTGCAGAAGATTGATTTTGCACTTACATAACATGAAATTTATTTAATGTTGTGATATAGTCAGTTCAAGTTCAAATTTGTCAATAATATGCCTATATAGGACACGGACAAATTTGTCAGATACTGAGCTACTCCAAACTTCACTCACTCAAACAGAAAGAGTAGGTATGATGCAGCATCTGATACAAAGGTCTATCTCCAAATGCTAAGATGACTAACTGATACAAGTTTGGTCACTTTGTTCAGATGAGCTAAAAATCGTGATATACCGTTATAAAAGTGTATTGTTACACTTCTAGTCACCATATTTATGTTTTTGATGGTTCTTTTGCTGTGAATAAGACACAATTCAGCATATTCTGAGATTTTCACTTATGTTAGATTATTTAAAAAATCAACTATCCACCTACTGCACACAGTTCTTAATAACTGGCCTTAGAAACAACAGTTTAGAAATTTTTTAAGCGTAAGGAAGAACATTCATATAGACAAAACTGTAATATAACATGCATAGAATCAAATATAAACTGCACCTGCATCACAGGTGGGTGTAGGAAGCCTTGGCAATACAGTCCACGAGCTTGTCTTGGGATCGTAGCACTCCATGCTGTCCAGAGCTAAGCACGATGAACTGAAGATTCCATTCATTGAGGAGCTGTTACGCCCACCCATCACATATAGAAGTCCGTTAATCCCTACAACACTAGGGGCTGTCCTACAGTGTGACATAGGTGGCACCTCAGTCCAGACATTCTGAAATGACAAACAAACAAAAAAAAGTGAGGTTGTATTTATCCTATCTTTTTATGGAAAGACTCAAACCAATCAAAGGAAGAACATGTTGACACGCTGAATGAAACAAGGAAGGACTGATATATGAAATACACAAAACTGTATGTCTGCACATGCATATAAATGCACAACCAATGTGATTCACTGTGATAAAATGCTTAAACTCGTGTGTAATGCAATTTCCAAAAATAACATTTGTGACATCATAGTGCATTTACTATGTAGACGACACAATATGTCAGCTGTTCTGACCTGCAAACTGAACCAGTGACGACCTAATTATAAATGTATCTTTAAAATGGAAAGTGGGGATTTCAGAAAACAAAAATGAAACTGACAAAGATGGTGCATGTATATAGAATAAGTATCATAATTTGTGTTTTGTTTCCGGTATGCAACACAAAAGCTACTGCATGTATCACATTTAATGCGCTAACGAGCATTATATGTACAATAAATGCACTTGCTTTGTGTTGCATACCTGTAACAATACACAAATTAAGACACTTATTATATTATTACTTCAGGTAGCTTACAAGTTCACACATAAAAGGGAGCTGACCATTGCAAGATATAGTTAGAGAAGTTGCAGTCACACATCCAAACTTGCCTAGTCCAGAACTTGTCTTGACTGGCCAATAATACATAAAAGAGGCTTCAGCGAGTTCAAACGCAGCACAGTGACTGTAGTCTACATCACTACTTAATTATATATTAAAACAAAAATAGCAAATAAATTATTTTAGTTTATTTTAATTCATTTCTAAGATATAATTTCTGGTGTGTTACCTTGATAGGGCAGTATCTCTCAACTGAGGCAAGGTCCCCAACAATACTACTATAGCCTCCTACAGCATAAATATAACCATCAAGTGCTGCCACACCTGGATAAGCACGGCTCTCATTCAAAGAAGACAACTCTTCCCATTCCTTGGTAACAGGATTGAAACTCTCCACTAGAGACATCTCTGATTCAAATCCACCATCTTTGTCAGCTCCACCAATAATATATAACAATCCTGAGAACAAGCAAATTTCTTAAATATCTTAATGGAAGTAAATAAATAAACTTGAAACCTAATTTATCCTTACAGCGATCTATCAACTTTTGTTTCTTACCTGAAAATTCAAAGATATATCATAACATTTATGTAATTAGGACGTACCTGTACAATGACTATTATTTTATTTCAAATTTATAACCACTTATCTACATATGCCAGCATCACTGAAGAAGATTAATTATTGATTAATATAATTTATTTGTAAATATAAAAGCAGAAAGAAGAATAAATAAATGAGGAAATGAACCTTCTAGCTCCAGTACAGCCATGTCTATTCTTAGCGTTGGCATCTCACTGATCACTTTCCATTCATTTGTGAAGGGATTATACTCTTCTATTGTGTTTCCAAGCTCTATTCCAATCCACCCACCCATAGCGTAAAGTCTGTCCCCCACAGCAGCCAGACCTAGCCCTGAGCGAGGGAACTTCAAACATGCCACACGAGACCACTTGTTACTATGTGGGTCATAACGCTCGACAGAATCGTATATCATAGAGTCATGTTCCCCACCTGCCACATATATCTGTCCATGTAAAGTACAAATGCCTAGGTGATGACGTGGGTAGGTCAGACTAGCTATCTGTACCCAATTTTCATTAAATGTGTCATATTTATTCACAAGTTCTAGGGTATGAATATCATTCCATCTACCTCCTGTCTCTACAAAGTATCCTCCTACTAAATAAATATTTTTCCTGGCAAATTTTCTAGGCTGAAAAAGATGTGTTTTTATCCTATCTAGTCCTTGCTCCTCACAAATACGTCTCTCTAACTTAAAGTCCTCTATGTATTTCACAAAGGCAATCTTGACACCCAAGTCTGGACAAGTCTCTACAAATTTTCTTATTTCTGACTTGGACACTAAAGGAATTCTAACAGGTGTCAAAACACTGAAAATGTCTTTTCTTCTAGTTGCAGGATCAAACAATAACCAGTTCACAGCTGCTCTAAATACTTCTTCTTCTGACTTTATACACAGGTTTTCACTATGAAGGATTTGGATGAGTAAATCCTTAGGCATTTCTAGGAATTCTTCTTCATAAGATACTTTTGGAAAATTTTTATTGATAAACTTTTCTGCATCTGCTTTCAATTTTTCACAGTCATATGCATCAGCAAATCTATAAATACCAAGACAGTTTTGCTCATGTAATTGAGCTTTCAAAAACTTGGAGCAGATGGCCACCAGCTCTGAAATCCCAAACATGTTAGAAGCTGCCAAGACATCCTGACAATTTTCCTCTGATATTTCTACTGAGCCTAAAATAAAACATGTCTACATCAATCGTATATGTTAGGAGTCACATGGTTTGGCCTAGGATTTGATGCTATTATTCAATGTCTTTTTACTCTAAATAGAGCATAGCCTAGTGACAATTTTATTTTTATCTTAATTTGCTTTTGGAGAAGGAATGTTCATTTGTAAGGTATATCATGCCTTTTAAATTCAAAGTGTCAAGGGCCTTAACTCCTGTATAGTAAAATCATTACTAAATAAAAGTACCTTGGTAATCATCCAGAAACCCTAAATTTCACTTATTTTCAGCTGAAGTTAAGGAGCTGTGACCTTGAATTTTAATAGATCAACCTAAGACTCAACATTTTATATTTTTTATTTTAAGTAATAACATATAAAAATTTGGTTTGATACAGTTGAAAGGTAGTTCCATTTATCAGTTGGAAACACTTAATTTCACTTATTTTCAGTCTGAATTCAGGAGCTGTGACCTATATCTTTGATGTTAAATAAATTTACTTTTTCCTTTGATAAGTATATCATACCTAAAATACTTGCTATCAATCGGAAACAGTAAATTTTCTTTATTTTCAGTCTTATCTGAGGAGCTGTGCTGCGACATTTGACCCAACATAAAAAGACTCTCCTTCTTGATAGGTAAAAACCTCCCCAAAATTGTTCTGATTCTGATAGAAGGTATTTGAGTTATCATCCAGAAACAAAAATGGCAAGGAATGAGGGAATGAGCAAACGCTAAATGCCCATTTCATATTTGGATAGTTTAAAAATGTCACTCTTCATGTAACACAGTACCTGTGTAATATTCAATCTGTTATCTTACAGTATAAAAAGTCACTCTTCATGTAACACAGTACCTGTGTAATATTCAATCTGTTATCTTACAGTATAAAATGTCACTCTTCATGTAACACAGTACCTGTGTAATATTCAATCTGTTATCTTACAGTATAAAATTCATCAAAATGAGCTTATTAATCTAAGAAATAAAGTATACAAACTGAATACAAACCTGTGTATATAAATTGTAAAACGGAAAGAAATGTACTAGGAGTCACATCATGTATGTGAATTTCAGACTGGTCCCTTTCTGCCATCCTACTTGTAAACATCGCCTTGAAAAAGGGGCTACCTGATGCAAGAACAACACGGTGTGTGTAAAATGCCTCACCACAAACTAATATAGTTGTATCCCAGAATTCCTTGTGTTCCCATAATTCATGAATGTTGGTTAAGAATTGTGATTTATACTGCTCTGATGAGAATCTGAAATTAAAAACAGAATATTTTATAATCCATAATTATTCTGTATTCATAATCACATTCATAAAGTTTAAAAACATAAAGTATGAATGGAGCAGGTACTATGTCAATGTGGTAGTCACAATGCACAGTGAAATTCACTTATATCTACTACTGCACAAAGGTTTTTTTTTTCTTATTCCTGGGCAAAAGTATTCATAATGTAAAGATTTATTATCTGTTTATTGCAAGTTCAACAAGAGTTGTCAGCTTGCCATGTATTTTCAATGTTTTCTTAATTCAAAGTTAAGTCCAAGGTACAAGCCAAAAGTAAATAGTAATGGTACCATTAGATCGTGTTTTATGAAACATCAAACTCCTATCTCTAATGGTTCATCAGTAATGGCTGCACTTAAATTTTTGAAAATTTCGTCAAAGGTCAAGGTCACTGGGTACAAAATGATGGTACCAATGGCAAGGCCTTGTCATAAGGTCTGTACATGTGAAATATGAAAGCCTTATGTTTAAAAGTTTTGGATGTACATGTATGGCCCAGATTAAAGTTTTTGAAAAGTATCAAACTTTAATTTCAAAGTGATGGAGTCAAAAGGTTTGGTACAAGATCGCAAGGTAAAAAGTTTGGCACAGACAGAAAGGTCTAGCTACAATAAATAAACATGTGAAAAATGAAAGCCCAACCCCTACTAGTTGACGAGTTACAAAAAGGTTAAAGTTTTTGAAAAGTTGGTCAAACATCATGGTCAAGATCACAGGGTCAAAAATGAGTTTGAACAGGTATTCATTGTTCCTTTTTAAAGAGGCACTATCCCCCACAACCTGAATTTACAGCTATTGAAAAGAAAATCACTGATTTGCTATTTATGTCGGCTTCCCCAAAGATATAAACTTTTCGTTAATACTAGAATTTAAAACTTTACTTCTACAAAGAGCATGCATTATTTATAAGATAAAATGAATTTCTGTGAGGTGCACATAAATTGTCCACATTTGCCAAAAGCACTGCCTTCGCATATGCACAATAATATATTTCGAAGCAAGACGTAAACAAAAGTATCAACAAAATGGAGAAAATGGGGAAGAAAGAATTTGTTTAACAATTTGGAGATGAAAAGTAGAAAAACAGATGTAAATAAAGACATCTTGGTCATTTTAATGCAGTCACATAATTGATGACTCATGAATATTCATTATCTAGGCGTGAAATTGCAGAGAATAGCACAATATTTCCGATCCTGATATCTCTTTCATGGTTAAATATTTTCAGTAGATCTTATGTAAATCTTCGAAGTAGTGTCTGATATATACATATGTGAACTTAAAAGCTTATGGTAAGTTTCAAAATTTATATATCCGCTGAGGGATAATATTTCTTTAACAACAACAAATGTGCAATGACAACTATTTCCTTGGTGTACTTCAAATTTCAGATTTGTAATAAAACATTGCAAATTTCATAACAATGTATATATATACATGTACAGCAAATAATAGTTGTAAAATCAAAGGACTCAAAATTCCTGAGAGTCGGCTTTGCTGATTTTAAGTATGTAATCATTTTACCATTTTAGTGGCGGATTCAGGATTTCAGGAAAATGGGGGAGGGGGGCAAAAATTAGGTCTTTGTTGCAACTACATCGTCATTATACCTATGTACAAAATGCTAATAAAATTTGCTCTCTTCATACTATCTTACGGCAAAGAGTTTGCAATTGCTTGTATCCGAAATGAACGTAGGTATGAAGTCATGAAGGTATGAGCCGACCGTTTCAATAGAAATTACAAGTTTTACTGCATTGTTGTCACGAATCGAAGCTGAGCCAAAGAACGACATTCCTTCAAGTGGGATATTAAATAACCATCTTATTCACGATTCTCATAATGTTTTAACATAATTTATATTTAGAAACATACAACATTTACCTAAATATTTATATTGCATTTTCATTATCAGAGGAAATGCGGAAATCGATCTTTAAATTTGTCATATATGTGAAAAAGAACTAAAGTTCCAGAACATGTTGGGGAAAACTTTAATTGAAATATCTCGATAAAAACAAGCGATACAAGATCAAGACAAATGCTTTGTCCAGAGAATTACACAATCGACTACATCCGACGGTGTCGGTGGTAAACATCTCGTAAAGTAGTCAAACTACATATTATTACGCGAAATTTGAAAACATTATTGCAACTCCTTTTTCGGGTTATTGGAACTAGTTTATGTTTAGCTTAAATTAACTGAGCTAAAGGTACATTGTGCTGATCAAGAATTTTTAAGACAACATCAGTAATTTTTCGGCACTTTATTTTTCAGCGGCGTAGTAAGCTCTATATCGGTAGTGAAAGTTATAACCCCTGAAAAGAAAGTAATTGCAATGATTACGGCTTCACCGAAGCCGACTCAAAAAAGCTTTTACATAGGTGTCTTAAAATTCGCTATAAACAAATTCAACTTTATCATGGGGACCATTTATGGACTCTGGAAATCAAGTGTCATACAGATAAATGTCCACTAAGATTCAAGACTGGAAAGGAAGAGTCATGGAGGCAAACGTCAACAAACTCTGTATGGGAAGTGTCAGAGAGAGATGAATGTCAACTAAGACTCAAGACAGTATAGGAAGTGTCACAGAGGCAAATGTCAACTGACACTGTATAGCAAGTGTCACAGAGGCAAATGTCCACCGACACTGTATAGGAAGTGTCACAGAGGTGAATGTCAATCAACACTGTATTGGAAGTGTCACAGAGGCAAATGTCAATCAACACTGTATAGGAAGAGTCACAGAGATGAATGCCAACTAACATTGTATAGGAAGTGTCATAGAGATAAATATCAACTAACACTATATAAGAAGTGTCACAGAGATGAATGTCAACTAACACTATATAGAAAGTGTCACAGAGATGAATGCTAACTAACACTGTATAGGAAGTGTCATAGAGATGAATGCCAACTAACACTGTATAGGATGTGTCATAGAGATGAATGTCAACAAACACTATTTTGGAAGTGTCACAGAGATGAATGTCAATTAAATCTTTATAAGAAGTGTCACAGAGATGAATGTCAACTAACACTATATAGAAAGTGTCACAGAGATGAATGCCAACTAACACTGTATAGGATGTGTCATAGAGATGAATGCCAACTAACACTGTATAGGATGTGTCATAGAGATGAATGCCAACAAACACTATTTTGGAAGTGTCACAGAGATGAATGTCAATTAAATCTTTATAAGAAGTGTCATAGAGATGAATGTCAACAAACACTATATAGGAAGTCTCACAGAGATGAAAGTCTTCTACACCAGTATAGGAAGTGTAATAGAAATGAATATCAACCAACACTGTATAGGAAGTGTCACAGAGAAAAATTTCAACCAACACTGTATAGGAAGTGTCACAGAGAAAAATATCAACCAACAATCCATAGGAAGAGTCAAAGAGATGAATATCTACTAACACTGTATAGGAAGTGCCACAGAATGAATGTCAACACTGTATATGTAGAGAAGGTGTCACACAAAAGAATGTAAACTGAGACTCAAGACTGTAATGGAAGTGTCAAAGAGGTGAATGTCAACTAACACTGTATAGGAAGTGTCCAAGAGGTGAATGTCAACTAACACTGTATAGGAAGTGTCGAAGAGGTGAATGTCAACTAACACTGTATAGGAAGTGTCGAAGAGGTGAATGTCAACTAACACTGTATAGGAGTGTCAAAGAGGTGAATGTTAACTAACACTGTATAGGAAGGGTCAAAGAGGTGAATGTTAACTAACACTGTATAGGAAGTGTCAAAGAGGTGAATGTCAACTAACACTGTATAGGAGTGTCAAAGAGGTGAATGTTAACTAACACTGTATAGGAAGTGTCAAATAGGTGAATGTCAACTAACACTGTATAGGAAGTGTCAAAGAGGTGAATGTTAACTAACACTGTATAGGAAGGGTCAAAGAGGTGAATGTTAACTAACACTGTATAGGAAGTGTCAAAGAGCTGAATGTCAACTAACACTGTATAGGAGTGTCAAAGAGGTGAATGTTAACTAACACTGTATAGGAAGGGTCAAAGAGGTGAATGTTAACCAATTTATTGAGTGAGTGAGTAATCACTTTTTATGTCACTCCATGTGTATATGGTGACAGCATCTGACTGATGTATTGCAGAGTAATTTATATCTTTGCAAGGATCGTCCCGAGGCAGTAAGGAATATTTTAAGTGCCTACTGTGACATGGTACCTCAGGTTCTACTGTCTCACCTGAAATACAGAGCACAGGTGTGCCAATGGCGGGAGTCGAAACTGGGACCTTTCATTCATAAGCCAAGCACCTCATCCACTGAGCCACATGGGCTTGAGTGTCATTCAACTATGTATAGAAAGTATCATCTCTCAATAAACACTGTAAATAAGTGTAAATGTAATATAAGTGTCGTAGATATGAATGTCAACTACCACTGTACAGGAAGTGCAATAGAAATAAATGTTCACTAAGGCTTAAGACTGTGTAGAAAGTGTCAAAGAAATGAATGTCAACTACTGTATAGTAAGTGTCACAGAGATGAATGTCCACTAAGACTCAAGACTTTATAGGAGGTGTAAAAGAGATGAATGTAAACTAACACTGTACAGGAAGTGCCACAGAGATGAATGTCAACTAACACTGTATAGAAAGTGCCACAGAGATGAATGTCAACTAACACTGTACAGAAAGTGTTACAGAGATGAATGTCAACTAACACTGTACAGGAAGTGCCACAAAGATGAAGGTCAACTAACACTGTACAGGAAGTGCCACAAAGATGAATGTCAACTAACACTGTACAGGAAGTGCCACAGAGATGAATGTCAACTAACACTGTACAGGAAGTGCCATAGATATGAATGTCAACTAACACTGTATATATAGGAAGTGCCACAGAGATGAATGTCAACTAACACTGTACAGGAAGTGTCACAGAGATGAATGTCAACTAAGACTGTACAGGAAGTGTCACAGAAATGAATGTCAACTAAGACTGTACAGGAAGTGCCACAGAGATGAATGTCAACTAAGACTGTACAGGAAGTGCCACAAAGATGAATTTCAACTAACACTGTACAGGAAGTGCCACAGAGATGAATGTCAACTAACACTGTATAGGAAGTGTCACAGAGATGAATGTCAACTAACACTGTACAGGAAGTGCCACAGAGATGAATGTAAACTAAGACTGTACAGGGAGTGCCACAGAGATGAATGTCAACTAACACTATAGGAAGTGCCACAGAGATGAATGTCAACTAACACTGTATAGGAAGTGCCACAAAGTTGAATGTCAACTAACACTGTACAGGAAGTGTCACAGAGATGAATGTCAACTAACACTGTACAGGAAGTGCCACAAAGATGAATTTCAACTAACACTGTACAGGAAGTGCCACAGAGATAAATGTCAACTAACACTGTATAGGAAGTGTCACAGAGATGAATGTCAACTAACACTGTACAGGAAGTGCCACAGAGATGAATGTAAACTAAGACTGTACAGGGAGTGCCACAGAGATGAATGTCAACTAACACTATAGGAAGTGCCACAGAGATGAATGTCAACTAACACTGTATAGGAAGTGCCACAAAGTTGAATGTCAACTAACACTGTACAGGAAGTGTCACAGAGATGAATGTCAACTAACACTGTACAGGAAGTATCACATAGATGAATGTCAACTAACACTGTACAGGAAGTGTCACAGAGATGAATGTCAACTAAGACTGTACAGGAAGTGCCACAGAGATGAATGTCAACTAAGACTGTACAGGAAGTGCCACAGAGATGAATGTCAACTAACACTGTATAGGAAGTGCCACAGAGTTGAATGTCAGCTAAGACTGTACAGGAAGTGCCAAAGAGATGAATGTCAACTAACACTGTATAGGAAGTGCCACTGAATGAAAGTCAACAAACACTGCATTAGAAGTGTCACAAAATGCAAGCCAACTAACACTGTATAGGAAGTGCCACAGAACGAATGTCAACTGACTCTGTACAGAGGGGCAGACTTAAGGTAGTGGTTAAGTGCTTGGCTTGCGGCGTCGACCATATCACTGAAAAATTTTTGAAGTGACGTAAAACACCAATCAATTAACCAACTCTGTATAGAAAATGCTACAGTGATCAATGCTAACCAATGTTGTATAGGAAGTGTTATAGAGATGAATGTGAACTATCATTGTATAGGAAGTGCAAAGGAATGATTGTCAACCAAAACTGTATAGGAAGTGTCAAAGAGATGAATGTCAACTTACTTAGACTCAAGACTTTATATGAATTGTCACAGAGATGAATATCAACAAACAATGCACAGAAAGTGTCACAGAAATGAATATCAACCAACAATGTATAGAAAGTATCACAGAGGCAAATGTCAACTACCATGTGATGACCTTTCCTATACAGTGTTTGTTGACATTCATCTCTAAATCAAGCAATGTTATAACAAATTCGTTTTGATTTTCTAGACAAATTTCTACATTGTATGTCTATGACAATTTCTTCAGAAATATTTCAATTGTCATGAGTTTTCTTGGACACATGTTCTTACACCTCAATCTCCCAACTTATTTTCACTATTAATTTAAGTAAACTGTCCAGTGAGATGTATAAAACTATAAGGAAAATAAAGAATAGTAGAACAGGTAAAATATGAACTGCAATAAAAGAAAATTGGTGAACATGTGGTTTTAATAAAAACTAGAATTTTAATGTGTTAGTGTGACACAGAAGCCCCCGCTGGCAGCTAAGGGAGTGAAATATACTTGTCAGAGAACTAATATTTGAAAATTTCTAATGTTCAAGAGCAATTACTCTGTCAAAAATTACTGAAATACACCCATATTAGAACCTGACCTGCAATTTCCCTTGATACACCTATATGCCCAATATCAATTTAATCCATTTAACCTTCAAACTGAAAATGAGTGGAAACTGTCGTTTTTTAAGAAATTTTCTATGTTCAAGGACAATAATTCTGTCAAAAATTAAAGGACAACAATCATATTTGAACTTGACCTGCATCTTCCCTTGATACTTCTATATACCCAATATCAATTTAAACCATCAAACCTTCAAAGACAAAATGAGCGAAAACTGTTATTTTAAAGAAATTATCTATATTCAAGGGCAATTACTCTGTCAAAAATAATCAAACCACACCCATATTTGATCTCGACCTGCATCTTCACTTGATACTTCTATACCCCTAATATCAATTTAAACCATCAAACTTTCACAGAAAAAATGAGCGGAAACTGACATTATAAAGAAATTTTCTATGTTCAAGGGCAATTACTCTGTCAAAAATTACAAATGTACGAGACCACATCCATATTCAAAGCTGACTTGCACCTTCTCTTGACACATCTGTATACCGAATATCAATTTAATCCATCTCACCTTCAAAGACAAAATGAGCGGAAACTGTCATTTTTAAGAAATTTTCTATGTTAAAGGTCAATTACTCTGTCAAAAATAATCAGACCACACCCATATTACCTTGACACATTTGTAGTTGATGAATCTGACGTAGAAGACATGCTTAGGTACAAATGTGGACGATGTCAGAATATATACACAATGCTTTGCTCATCTGGCCTAAAATGAAAACAATATGATTATAGTATAATTGTCTTGCTTTTATTTAATGAATTACTATCTGATAGAATTTTACTTTATCTGATTTTGATGGGAATAAAAATACAAGCTTGCGAAGAGCTATCAAGAAGCTCATTCTTAAGACAATAATTTTATCATTCTGAGATCTTCTTAATCATTGAATGTGAGATTACTGTGCTTAAAACATTAATGTGTATTGATTAAAGCTGTAATGATTCAGGAATATTTCGATTCAATTTCAACAGTCTCCTTTCAATTATTTTTTATTTGAGTTAAAGGTCATAGAATTCACCCTAATTTTTGTCTCATTTCAAATCATTTGCCCAATAAAGCATGAATGAAATTCTTTTAATTTTTCGTTTATAATCATTTAAAATAAAACAAGAGGCCCAAGTGGGCCTATATCGCTCACCTGAGTACCTAGATTATCAGTCATGCATGAAGGAAGAATTCATTTATTTTTGCATTAATGTGACTAAGTAAACACAGATGTTGAAAATATGTCAAATTTTATTTCAGGCTAGAATAAAAAACAACACTTTTTTGCACATCCATTCAGGTGATTTTGATATTAAGCATTTCCTTTGTCTCTGCAAGAAGTCATTCAGGGCAACAAGTTAGTCATTTTCTTTAGGTGGGGTTTTTTTGTTGACTGATTTCAAGTCTGGGTCATGAACAACAATTGTTTCAAATATTGTCCAGATCTAACTTAAAATTCCCTAATTTCATATGTTGAGTGTTGAGAAACATCTAAAAACTTATTTAGATGTGTAAAGAAATGAAAAAAAAATTTTGACCACAGCTGGATTTGAACCGCTACTCTCCATATTTCAATTACCAAGTGGTATATGTACTATTGTGAGAACTGCTTTTTAGACATGGTGGCATTATCTGTTAACCAATTTGGATGAAATTTACCAAATTAATAGAGGACTTTTAGTACTTCATGTATTCCATGTTTCATTAAAATCTTTCATGTGGTATAACAGCAGAAGTGAAAAATGTGATTGAATTGTTCCTATACACCCTCATTTGGAAGTCTTAAAAAATTCATAGAAAATCCAAAAATTGAGATATTGACAAAATTCTTTCAAAGTAACAATCCTTACCATAATTATGATCACAATAGTCCAGAAGAAATCATCATTATCAATTAACTAGGAAATATGACACTTTTTTCTGCATTGAATCACCAAGTCCAAAGAAATGTTGAAAAAAATTCTAAAATTTGATTTTGGAAGGGAACCAAAATGACAATACATCTTCACTCATCCCTCTAGATCATTTCTATGCATTCTGTTTGTCTCTGTATACAGCCCGTATGAAAAAGAATATTGTTAAACGAGGGAACTCTTTTGTGACCTACTCTTGACTATGGTGGCGCCACCTGTAAAGAGGTCTGGACGAAAACAATAGAATTTGAAGAGGATCATAAGTGACTTATTTCTACCAAGATTTATTAAAATCCTTCAAACGGTTTTGTAGAAAAAGTTGAAAATGTGAAAAATGGCCAAACCCCCCCCCCCTTTTTTTTGGAAGTCTTAAACGTAAAATTCCTAATTTCATATGTTGAGTGTTGAGAAACATCTAAAAACTTATTTAGATGTGTAAAAAAAAAAAAAAAATTTTTTGACCACAGCTGGATTTGAACCACTACTCTCCATATTTCAATTACCAAGTGGTATATGTACCATTGTGAGACCTACTTTTAGACATGGTGGCATTATCTGTTAACCAATTTGGATGATCCGCACAAAAAACAAAACCTTTGAAAAGGACTATGAGTACTTGCATCCTACCCAGTTTTATCACAATCCTTCAAGTTGTTCTGTAGATCAAGTTGAAGATATGAAAAATTGTCCCCCCCCCTTTTCTTGGAAGTCTTAAAAAATTCATAAAAAATTCAAAAATCGAGATATTGAAAAAATTCCTTCGCACCAGCATTCCTTACCATAGAAATGATTAAATGAAACCAAATGAATGCATCAATGTTTACTAAAAGAAAATAATAACTCTTTAATGCATTAAAATAACAAAGTCCAAAATAAAAATGAAAAAACGTCAAAAATTTGATTTCGGAATGGAACCAAAAATATCAACACTTCTTCCCATATGCCTCTAAATCATTCCTATGCAGTCGGTTTGTCGCTGTATGCACCCGATCTGAATAAGAAGTTTGTCAAAGGAGGGTACCCTCTGTGACCTACTTTTGTCTGTGGTGGTGCCACCTGTTCATGGATCCTGACAAAGATGACCACATTTGTCTGGGACCTTGAGTATTTGATGCATGCCAAGTTTCATTGAATTCCAGCAAGTGGTTCCGAAGAAAAAGTTCAAACTGTGAAATGTTTACACCAATTATCCCACCCCCCTTTTTCTTGAAAGTCTTAAAAAATTCATAAAAAATCCAAAACATAAAATATTGAAAAATTTTCTTCGCAGTAGTATTTCTTACCATCAAAATGATCAAATTAAACCAAATTAATGCATCAATGTTTACTAAAAGAAAAAATACCTCTTTTCTGCATTAAAACTACCAAGTACAAAAAAAGGTCAAAAATTTGATTTCGGAACGGAACCAAAAATAACAACACTTCTTCACACATCCCTCTAGATCATTCCTATGCATTCGGTTTGTCTCTGTATGCCCCCGGTCTGAAGAAGAAGTTTGTCAAAGGAGGGTACCCTCTTTGACCTACTTTTGCCTATGGTGGCGCCACCTATTGATGAATCCGGACGAAAAACAACAACACTTGTAGGGGACCATGAGTACTACATGCTTATCAAGTTTCATCAAATTCTGTTCAGTGGTTCTGGAGAAGAAGTCGAAAATGTGAAAAGTTAACGACGGACGACAGACGACGGACGGTGATTGATCACAATAGCTCACTTGAGCCTTTGGCTCAGGTGAGCTAAAAAGAAAGAGGAAATGCAAACCAGGTACACATAGTTAACTTGAACAATGAAAACATTTGTGTGTACACTATGCATTGTGCAATGGTAACTGTAGGTATGACGTAAGGCATGAGTTTCCAGGCAACTCAAAGTAAAAGATTGTTTAAACAAGAGGCCCAAGTGGGCCTATATCGCTCACCTGAGTACCTATATTATCAGTCATGCATGAAGGAAGAATTCATTTATTTTTGCATTAATGTGACTAAGTCAACACAGATGTTGAAAATATGTCAAATTTTATTTCAGGCTAGAATAAAAAACAACACTTTTTTGCACATCCATTCAGGTGATTTTGATATTAAGCATTTCCTTTGTCTCTGCAAGAAGTCATTCAGGGCAACAAGTTAGTCATTTTCTTTAGGTGGGGCCTTTTGTTGACTGACTTCAAGTCTGGGTCATGAACAACAATTGTTTCAAATATTGTCCAGATCTAACTTAAAATTGCCTAATTTCATATGTTGAGTGTTGAGAAACATCTAAAAACTTATTTAGATGTGTAAAGAAATGAAAAAAAAATTTTGACCACAGCTGGATTTGAACCGCTACTCTCCATATTTCAATTACCAAGTGGTATATGTACTATTGTGAGAACTGCTTTTTAGACATGGTGGCATTATCTGTTAACCAATTTGGATGAAATTTACCAAATTGATAGAGGACTTTTAGTACTTCATGTATTCCATGTTTCATTAAAATCTTTCATGTGGTATAACAGCAGAAGTGAAAAATGTGATTGAATTGTTCCTATACACCCTCATTTGGAAGTCTTAAAAAATTCATAGAAAATCCAAAAATTGAGATATTGACAAAATTCTTTCAAAGTAACAATCCTTACCATAATTATGATCACAATAGTCCAGAAGAAATCATCATTATCAATTAACTAGGAAATATGACACTTTTTTCTGCATTGAATCACCAAGTCCAAAGAAATGTCGAAAAAAATTCTAAAATTTGATTTTGGAAGGGAACCAAAATGACAATACATCTTCACTCATCCCTCTAGATCATTTCTATGCATTCTGTTTGTCTCTGTATACAGCCCGTATGAAAAAGAATATTGTTAAATGAGGGAACTCTTTTGTGACCTACTCTTGACTATGGTGGCGCCACCTGTAAAGAGGTCTGGACGAAAACAACAGAATTTGAAGAGGATCATAAGTGACTTATTTCTACCAAGATTTATTAAAATCCTTCAAACAGTTTTGTAGAAAAAGTTGAAAATGTGAAAAATGGCCAACCCCCCCCTTTTTTTTTTGGAAGTCTTAAACGTAAAATTCCTAATTTCATATGTTGAGTGTTGAGAAACATCTAAAAACTTATTTAGATGTGTAAAAAAAAAAAAAATTTTTTTGACCACAGCTGGATTTGAACCGCTACTCTCCATATTTCAATTACCAAGTGGTATATGTACCATTGTGAGACCTACTTTTAGACATGGTGGCATTATCTGTTAACCAATTTGGATGATCTGCACAAAAAACAAAACCTTTGAAAAGGACTATGAGTACTTGCATCCTACCCAGTTTTATCACAATCCTTCAAGTTGTTCTGTAGATCAAGTTGAAGATATGAAAAATTGTCCCCCCCCCCCCCTTTTCTTGGAAGTCTTAAAAATTTCATAAAAAATTCAAAAATCGAGATATTGAAAAAATTCCTTCACACCAGCATTCCTTACCATAGAAATGATTAAATGAAACCAAATGAATGCATCAATGTTTACTAAAAGAAAATAAAAACTCTTTAATGCATTAAAATAACAAAGTCCAAAAAAAAAAAGAAAAAAACGTCAAAAATTTGATTTCGGAATGGAACCAAAAATATCAACACTTCTTCCCATATGCCTCTATTTCATTCCTATGCAGTCGGTTTGTCGCTGTATGCACCCGATCTGAATAAGAAGTTTGTCAAAGGAGGGTACCCTCTGTGACCTACTTTTGTCTGTGGTGGTGCCACCTGTTCATGGATCCTGACAAAGATGACCACATTTGTCTGGGACCTTGAGTATTTGATGCATGCCAAGTTTCATTGAATTCCAGCAAGTGGTTCCGAAGAAAAAGTTCAAACTGTGAAATGTTTACACCAATTATCCCACCCCCCCCTTTTTCTTGAAAGTCTTAAAAAATTCATAAAAAATCCAAAACATAAAATATTGAAAAATTTTCTTCGCAGTAGTATTTCTTACCATCAAAATGATCAAATTAAACCAAATTAATGCATCAATGTTTACTAAAAGAAAAAAATACCTCTTTTCTGCATTAAAATTACCAAGTACAAAAAAACGTCAAAAAAACGTCAAAAATTTGATTTCGGAATGGAACCAAAAATAACAACACTTCTTCACACATCCCTCTAGATCATTCCTATGCATTTGGTTTGTCTCTGTATGCCCCCGGTCTGAAGAAGAAGTTTGTCAAAGGAGGGTACCCTCTTTGACCTACTTTTGCCTGTGGTGGCGCCACCTGTTGATAAATCTGGACGAAAAACAACAACACTTGTAGGGGACCATGAGTACTACATGCTTATCAAGTTTCATCAAATTCTGTTCAGTGGTTCTGGAGAAGAAGTCGAAAATGTGAAAAGTTAACGACGGACGACAGACGACAGACGACGGACGGACGACGGACGACGGACGGTGATTGATCACAATAGCTCACTTGAGCCTTTGGCTCAGGTGAGCTAAAAACCTTACTGTTCATAAAGGTATAGTTCTCTGTTGACTACAGTCTAGAAAGAGCTATGATTAATTCTAATATTTCAAATATCAACAAAATCTTTTGCTATTTCTAATCTGTATTTATTTTTCTTTATTCATGGCAAGAGCATCAACATATCTATCTTATTACTTGACAACACATACACTTTGCGCACTGACAATATCACTTGTGGTTGAAAAGAACTTGATCACTTGCAATGCTAGTCACAGGGACACCTAATATTTTCTTGCATTTTGAAAGATATGAGGATATATTCCACATCAACCTTACTATGAATAGAGAGTTGTTTTCCACTTTCATAAAATTATATACTGACTAACATGTTAGTTCAAACATTAAAATAAGTCCATCAGATTAGCTTTCATTTAACTTTTTACTGCATTATTATATGACTATTTGACCTGAATTGCTTTGTGACATGGTGACTCTGGATCTGATTGACTCAGTGTGGTTTTTAGTGTAATGTGATGAATTGTTTAACCTCTGGTATTGATTAATATCACTAGTGTAGTATTATTATCTATCCTTAATATATCAATGTGCAGCACATTCTATAGTTACTTGACATTAAGATTTTCAATTGATGAATTCATTAAATTATAAACAAATTTATTTGCTGGGGGTTTGTCTGACTTAACCAAATTAATTCATCAATCATTACTAAATTAGACTCTTAATGTGATTTAATTAGGGTCAATTAGGTTAAATTACTGGATTGTTTCTTGTTGATATGGTTGGTAGAGCCTATTGGCATGACGGTTGTGTACATAGCCGTGCTCATCTGCATGACAGTCATGCTGTTAAGTAATTGAAGGATCACTAATTTCAACTTTAACCAAAAATATAACATTGTTTCATTGCCACATCACAGTTAAATTCATGTTTAATAGGGCATTTATTTATGATGTCCTGAAGAAAAAGTGTGCCAAATGGTGCAAAATTGGACATTCAGCTATCAATCAATACTATCTACATGACGGCAAACAGTGTGTTTTAAATTAGTAATGACTATCGGTACGAAACAGAGTCCACATATGAACAAGTGTGAAGGTAATTAATTTATGAAGCTAGGGTGCTCCTCCCCCCTCAATTTCTGGTGGTCAAATTGTCCAAAAGTGTCCATATCAATTAAGTTGAACCCTCTTCCCTTTTTGAAAATTAAAAAAAAAGTGTCCATATCAATTAAGTTGAACCCTCTTCCCTTTTTGAAAATTCAAAAACCGCTGTGATATTTTTGTGTCTTACCTTTTCCTCCACATTAAATGCACTTCAAAACTGTGAATTACACCCACTAGAGAAGAAATATTCATCATTATCCTGGCAGCAGTACATCATCACTATATTGTATATACTTATCTGATGACTATTTGCTGTTGTGTGGATAGTATATGCTGCTTACCAGCACGACCATCTAGTGTTATGCATGGTTACATTGAGCAAGACTAGAGAGTTATCCTGCTTTGTTCATTTGTTGAGCGGATAGCAATCTGATTAAAACCATATCTTTATTCCGCTTCTCTATTTGTCCCATTGTGTATAAAGATCTGGCGAAACCCTGTAAGAGGTCATGTTCTGGTGAACCCTGAAGATGTTTCAGTCACGGAAACCGTTATTTCCCATAGTCAATCAATGACTCGGCTAGGCACGTGACAGTGACGAAATATGTAAAAAACACCGTTCAAGAGCTGCCCTGTAGGGTCATGCATTCTGTGGATGTTAATTTCATTCCTAGGAATTTATAGCCATTCCACTAATTGGCTGAAAATCAGAGTTCACCAGAGCATGACTCTTTGCAGAGTTTCGCCAGATCTTTATCCTCCATGGGACAAATAAAGAAGCGGAATAAAGATATGGTTTTAATCAGATTGAGCGGATAGTGATTCCAACCCATATAACTGCATGTCCTGTAGATACTGGTTGTTACCAACACCACTTTTGTGGACAGTCATTACAAATATGGTTACAAACTGCCATCAATTACTGAAGAAAATCAGATTATGCAAATGAAACCATATGATAGTTGATACTTATCTTTAGCTGGTATCATGACTCATATTCCTTATACATGTATGTTTGAGAAGGTTGCCAGAGGTTTCAGACATTTTTCGTGTTTGGTCCCAAGATGTTTTGGCCCTTTTCAAGTTCGGCCCTGGAGGTTTCAGCCCCCAATATTACAGTACAGTTTGGGTGGAACTTAATTTGCCCACTGGTCACAGTGGGCATTTTTAGAGTGGGCATTAAAAATGTCCACTGGACACAGTGGACATTCTTGTAAGAGCCAGTTAGAATTAACATACAGGCAAGTGGACAGCTTGATAGCTCAGGTAAATGTCCACTCCTAATGCCCACTGAAATTTCAGTTGGACCACCCACTGTGGACAGTGGGCATTCAAAGTTCCACCTGGACTGTACTGTAATTTCAATATAAGTTGAAATAATTTAAGTTAAAATTTTTACCACGTTTATTTTGGGATATTTTGAATATAATCTGAAGTTTCACTTAAAGAAGTGAAATAGCACAGAGGGTCGCTCAACAATTAGGGTTAACTACCCCCTCACGCTTTACTATTATCCGGGAAAATGAAAGAGCAGAAGAGAAATTAGTTATCTTCCTTTGCCTATTCACATCGGAATTACGATTTTGTAAAAGAAATTTATGGTAAGAAGATAAAATTATCGGCAATATTTTGGACCATTATCTTCATATATGTTAAAATGGCACAATGGCATATCTGAAACTTTCCTGATAATGAAACTTAAGATTAAATATCAATGTGATCGTTTTAGGCTTAATTGAATTTACATGTACAACTCTGTATCTCCATTTGATTTGGAACAAGTAAATTTCATTTTCAGACAAGTATCTTAGTTACTTGTCTGATCGGACAAGTTAGAAATATAGTTTCTGCATGTATTATTAACGCATTTTATAACAGGGGGCCAAACCTGAAAAGGGCTGAAAGCTCTAAGGGCCTAAACCTCTTGGGGCCTAACACGAAAAGGGCCGAAACCTCTGGCAAACTTCCAGAGTCACAGTCACCACTTGCAATGATACAAAGTGTAAATCCTTAAATCTCTTTTGAAATTCTTGCACCTGGCCTTTTTCTTATCCTGTCATTCACTAATGCCACTCTCCAGAGTAAACGACAGCATAATAAAATGGCCGCTCACGTGCAAGAATCTTAATCTCTAAAGAGATTATAAATCCCTAGACCCAAGTATGCAACAGACTAGTTACGGCTGCAACGGAAGAGCTATTTTGACATGGGACAAAATAGATCTTTCGTTGCAGTCGTAACTCGCAACAGACAATTTTATCCTACTTACTTAGCCTACATGCCCTTAAACTTATCTGAATACAATGTTTAAATGACCTACCTCTTAAACTTGATTTTATTACCCTACCAGAGGCACAAGTATAGACCTACACTGCTATAAGAATCACTTACAGTGTGACAACACAGGCAATCGTATAGTAAGGAGATTGTCTGTGTGTTAACAGTAATTCAAATAGTCAGAGGAAATTCAAGCAAAATAATAATGTCATAAGACATAGGACTAAGAATAAAAGTAATACATTCCAATGAATTATTATTCATACTTTGAAATTCTAATCACGTATACTTTAGGATAAACAACTTTAAAATTCTGCAGTGATTATGTTTATCAACCCGTATCATGGATATGCATATAAGAAGTTAAAGAACGATGAACTCCGGTTAAACTTCGGAACTCCTCGGAAGGGTACCGCCTCGGAATATTCAACAATGCTGTCAAAAGTTTCACAAAGGTATAAAAATGTATGCAGGATCTGTCAAAGAAGATTTACAAATGATTCATCTTCTTCTTGGACAGTCATCAGCAATGCAGAAGTCACACGGTTCATCGAAAATTGCATGACAGCGGTGGGAACAAGAACAGATCACGCTGAAAGTCTGGCTGATAATTTGGTAACAGCTGATTACAGGGGACACTACAGTCATGGTCTCAATAGACTAGGAAAGGATATATTCTTTTTGTTTTAAATGTGCTGTCGATTGTCTTACAATGTAGAAGCATAAGGGATGACCGAGGATTAAGCCATCTTTTTCCATCTTTACTTCAAAGGTTAATTGGGCAAACCTCTTGTCATGTTGAATAATTGAACTTCTTCAGACAAACCGAATGCATAGGAATGATATAGACAGATGTGTGAAGAAGTGTCGTTATTTTTGGTTCCATTCCGAAAACAAATTTTTGACATTTTTTTCGACATTTTTTGGACTTAGTAATTTCAATGCAGAAAAGTGTAATATTTTTTAGTTAATTGATAATGATGAGTTCTTATGGACTATTTTGATCATAATTATGGTAAGGAATATTATTGTGAAAGAATTTTGTCAATATTTCAATTTTTGGATTTTTTATGAATTTTTAAGACTTCCAAGAAAAAGGGGGGGGGGGGGGAGGACAGTTTTTCACATTTTCAACTTATTCTACAGAACTACTTGAAGGATTGTGATGCAAGTGGGTAGGATGCAAGTACTCATGGTCTCTTACAAGAGTTGTTATTTTTTGTACGGATTAATCAGCAGATGGCGCCACCACAGGCAAAAGTAGGTCACAGAGGGTACCCTCCTTTGACAAACTTAATTCTTTTTCAGATTGGAGGCATACAGAGACAAACTGAATGCATAGGAATGATTTAGAGGCATATGTGAAGAAGGGTTGTTGTTTTTGGTTCCATTCTGATATCAAATTTCTGACTTTTTTTTCTTAATGTCTTTTTGGACTTAGTGTTTTCAATGCAAAAACAAGTGACTTCACTCATTATTTGCTCCTCATATTATAATTTTATGCTGTAATTTGATTTCATTTAATCATATTAAGGGCAAAGAATGCCACAGTAAAAGTTTTTTGTCAATATCTTAATTTTTAGATGTTTTATGAAGATTATAAGATTGTAATATTACGGGTAACGAAAGGTTTAGAGGAATCTTAAGGTCGTGGGTTCAGACCCTGCCGGGGGAGGGGTTATTCACATTTTATTCTTTATCTTCAGAACTGTGTGAAGTTAAGATGCGTCAACAGGTGTTGCCACCACAGGCCAATTTTTATAAATTTTATTTTATGCAAAAGGGGAAAGACTTAACTGCATCATTGCAATGTGCATTGACTTCTTCTTCCAGTGAAGTGCAAACTATACAGATATTGATATATTTTCAATATTTAACATTTGAAATAATTGTTCGAAATATGAAATCATCATGTTCTTTCATAAAAAATTAAAAACACCTCTTCCTCTCCCCCTCTTACCCTTTCTCATTTTTTTCATTTTTGAGAAAAAAACCGGTCCAGGTTCAAGATACTGTATCATTTCCACGTCACAAGACTCGATAGCAGGTGATTTTCTCCTCAAGAGATTTTCATGTCAATAGCTTTGTATGTATGTCTTTAAAGAATGAAAGTTTTTCTTTGATTATGTTTCGATTTAATTCACTTGAAATATACTGAAATCAATAGATCAAGAATGTGGAGAGGAAGCCGCCTTTTGATTTTCAGGTTCATCTGATTTGTCGTTACAGAGTTATGGGACTTCGATTTTGAGCTCTTCTGAGCCGAATGTTATAACAGATTGTCTGTCGTCTGTCTGTAAACTTTTTGATATATTCAAGTTCTTCTCTGAAACTACTGAGCAGAATTCAATGAAAAATTTCATTTGATCTAGATGTTCAGGTGAGCAATATAGGCCCACTTGGGCCTCTTGTTTCACATACCCATTGACAAAACTGGCTAAAATAAGCTACATTCTGAACTTGAATTTTTTGTGTTTGTCATACTTTTGTTGCAGTTAAGGTTTTTTGTCTGAAAATATTTAGTTTTCCACAATTTCTCACACATCCGTTAAGGTATAACAGACTGAAACTTGGTATGCACCCTATTACCAGCAACCACTCTCTGAGTTTGAGCCTATAACAAAATGTTTGTTGTATGTCATTGCTTCTACAGCTGATATTTGTTCTGTTAGAACTAATCTAAGTATGCCAAGGTCCTTAATGTTTCTTAACATTTCTAAATAGAAACTTGAAATAAAAACACTAACATTAAACTTTCAGATGGTATCTTAAGACTTCAAATGGTATTTTTTACTTTCTTTATATTATTTTTCCAGTTAAGGTACTTTCTGGTAATTTTAAGTAATATTATCATACCCTATAATTTGTTTTGTTTATTTTTCTAAAATTATTAGGCCTAATTTGGAAAAATGATAGGAGTGGGTATTAGTCCTGCTTCCCTAACTGCTCCTTGTGTCCTCATGGAATCAGTCACCCATAACTCACAACAGTTTTAATATTTCTGAAGACATAATCATGGAAACTATTGTCTTTTAATTTTTTCCAAAATTCAATGTAAATGGAACTTTTCCCATAATAAAGTTCAGCAGTATAGAGTATGATTGACAAAATATTGAATTTTAAATGAATGAAAATTATTATAATGGAAATTCAAGCACCAAATATGAAATCTGTCTGACAGCAAATCAGTTAAAGAGATATGAAAATTACTTTTTCTTCTACAGAGTTGTAGTTCTTGGCAACATTAATTCTGTTGTCAATTTTTATGTGAGGACATTATAGTTTCATTAAGCTAGATAGTCATAATGTCATTTTAGGGTCTATGCTATGCATTTTAACTCTATCAAACACACTTAGAAAGCAAGCACAGAGATTTACACTTCCTAAATCAGCTGTATTTTTATCAGTTTCTAAAGCAACCTCACTAAAGTGTAACTATAAATGTTTATGTCCTTTCATATTTCTATTACAGATATGTATGTACATGATATAGAAACCAGTATTACCAATAAGGAGTTAGACCCAGTCATCATTAAGGAATCAACAGCTACAGCTTACGTAGATGGTCAGAATGTGTTAGGACCAGTGGTAGGGAACTTCTGTACTAATATCGCTATACAAAAAGCAAAAGAGTCGGGCATAGGATGGGTCGTTGCTAAAGGTAAAGATGCATTTATGCACTCAAATGAAAGTTTACTTTCAAAATTTAACTTTATATGTATTTCGTAAACAGAAGAAAAATCAGTCATGTTTTTTCTTTTTCATTTTAAAATAAGCATCATGGCCAGATTACAAAGCATTGAAGGCTATTATTTCAGATACAGTAAACTTAATTCAACTATAGAGGTAGACTTGTAACAAAATTCTGTTTGTAACAAGGTTTACAATTAGTCTCTGCAAAATTGCCTCGTATTTACATGAATTTTCATACGATGGTATCAAATTTGCTTGTAATGAGTTTCCGTTTGTACCAAAATCAGTCTTTGTCCCTTTTTTCCCATCTTTTTTTTGTAATTTTTACTTGTTGTAATGAAGTGCCTTACACAAACCCCATTTTACACTTAAGCAGTGATGTAGTAATTAGTAATTATTACTATGGTCCCTTAACGCCTCATGGTGAATCTCCATTTCTGACAGGGTATTCGTCAGTTATCCTGTCAGTTTTTGTAAAACATATGTATGGTATCCCCTAATTCATAGTCCTAAGGTATTTATAAGCAAAGTGTACTGTATAATAGTACATATGATATTAACTTTGTTGTTATTAAAGATTCTAACTTCTAAGATTAAGGTCACATCAAATAGAGGTCATGATTGCTTACCTATAAACATGATAAAGTCTGAACAGGATACCTCTCATAGTCTTCTGACTGAGCTTATAAACACAAATAGATATTTAAAATGTTTGAAAGTGATATTTTAAAAACATTTAAAATTTCATTATTCAGGTTCTAATCACTATGGTATCGCTGGATATTATGCCATGAAAGCCAGTGACCATAATCTTCTGGTAGGTGATTTGATATTTGCAAGCAGAGAAAGAACGAGAAGCGCTGGAATAAGTCCTATATAAATTACTATAAGTTTGACTTCGAAGAGTTCTTTTAGTAACATGTATAGTAGTCTGCATAGAAGAAATCTGTGCAAGATGTTTCACTGGATTGCAAGCAAGTCCAGCCTAATAATTAGTAAAATCTATCTCACTCATATGTTCATCTGTCTACCATGAACATTTTGTTTTCAGCTTGATCTCTTGCACATCATAAATGATACTTTTATCAAACATGGTGGGCTTGTAGACATTGATAAGTTCTTTGCGACTGATGCAAAATTTGTTGACTATGACCTTGATTTAGTGCTTCATTGAACACAGATTGATTCTGCATTTAGCTTGACCTCTTGCATACCAATAAATTATGATATGATGTCATATTTGGCGTGTTTGTAAATAGTGATAAGTTTTTTCTGACTGATGCAAAATTTGGTGACCTGGCCTTCAGTGAACTGATTTTTGCATTTAGCTTGATCCCTTGCACACCATTAATGATACCGTTACCAGCGTTAAAGTTTGGTGGGTTCGTAGACATAAGTGCTTTGTGACTGTCACAAACTTTAATTTGGTGAACTATACTTCTCACTTCAATGAACACAAACTGATTGTTCATTAATTCTTTTTAACAGACTAATGGTTACGCATGTGTTTAAGATGGAGTTATGTTTGTTAAATAAGCTTTAATGTTATGGAGAAGAACATACATGAAAAGAAATTCATACTTGTGTAAGATCATGACTTCTCAATAGAGAATAAATTATCCATAGCACAAAGACATTTGATGTTTAAACATAATTTGAAGTAAACACACTTAAACTGAAGCATTGTTGCATTTCTTTAGGGTATGTCTTTCACAAATACCTCACCTCTACAAGTTCCAACAAGGGCAAGAAAAGTAAGTTCAAGTGGATTTTAGGTATTCTTAGAAGTATGATAATCAGTTCTGTTATAAAGAAAAGATTCAAACTATTTGATACTTGGCCTGAGAAGAGAGGGGAGAGCTTAATTTTGTCACTTCAATGCAGTTTATCTGTACCAGGTAGCAGAAATTCTACCTTTTAGATATCCAAACATATGTTGCAACCTCCATAAGCATGTTTCACAAATTAAGTTCAAATTTGTCTTAATGTATAAGATATATACATGATGCTGCATATGAAGAGTTGCACATTTACCTGAATGAAACATGTATTACTTGTCAAACGCATGTCTCTGATAATGGCTTTGATTCAGTATAAAAATCGGTGGCTTCCTAGATGTATTAATAGTAATGTTCAAAAGTAACCACATTTTACAGAATTATTCTGAAGTCTGTTAAGTGTTACACATTGTATTTGAAAGCCTATTTTGGGGACCAATCCACTAAGTCTGGCGGCACCAGCTTCTGGAGAATCCAGTTTTGTCTTGGACATGGCTACATCTACTGCTGCTTTAGGAAAGGTATTAATTTCAATATAGCATAATACATCTTGGTTATATTTTACAAATCATTCCCTTTTTTAATCAGTATATTATAGTCCTTATGAGTCAGAGTATTACTGATTTTGAATGGAATCTGTTCAAACTACTTTTAGATCGAGTTACATGACAGGAAGGAGATAGCCATTCCAGATGGTTGGGGAGTGGATGGAAATGGCAAGGTACGCAATCAAAATATGCCTTATTCTATAGTCATATAAAACCAGTGATACATTTATTTATAGACGAATTGTAAGGTATGTATATGTTTAATGATGCCATTACTTCAGTGTTTGAAGAATTTTGTTTTTATCGGTGATTAAAAAACCATGGATCTTTGAGTTATAATGCTTACGGTATTCCATTGGAAAACCCTTTTGTTTTTCATGCTTTGTTCTCTTTATAGTGGTATTTTCAGCCAATTTCATTTCTCTATACTGCTGACTTTTAAACTAAATCTAATCAGCTATACAAAGGAAAAAATTAAAAGTTAAGGCTCTTGAAAAAATAACCCAACATAGTTTAGTTTTTAAGATTTGATTATAGAATTTTTAATCGCTGAAATCATCACAATCATGTTCTTCAAATAAAGCTTTTGAAAAAGTGTCAGATGGCATTTCTCTTATGGCCCGGCTCATTGACAAATTCTGTGATGATCCAGACAAGAGACCTGCATTGGGTCCAGTTTCTTAGTAAAACCTGAGTTTTCAATCTTTTGTTTTAGTATGGCTATTAGCAGTATTGCCTAAAGTGAGAAAATAATTTAGAACATATGTTATCCATATTTCTTCAGTGTATTCAAATGCTGATATTTATATTCATGTATTGACAATAACAATATATGACTGAAAATTTGCTTTATCACTTATGATAAAACCAAAATCATACCCCATAATGCATTTGGAATGTTTTGAACCACTTATGATTAAAGAATTGGGCATTATATAAACCTCAAAATGGATGTGTATAGCTGGTGAAGTGTATTTGTTATACTTATATAATTAGTGAACTCTGTATGTTATATCATTCTCTTAAATATTTTGAAAAATGATTATAGTTTTCAGTTTTTTGGTTTGAATAGCTATCATTGCAAAAATATAAATAAATGTTTTGAAATGTCAGTTTAAGTATGTAAATTGTGATTTAATATTTAATCATGATTTTAAGTCGAGAAATTAATGTTTTTGAACTTTTTCTTCTACAATTGTTATTGATTGACCTAGACTTTTGAAACTTTCAAGCAAAATTCTATACATGATAATGCTTTATTGATTCTTTATCTTTTACTTTTGTAGAGCTGTAAGAGTTGATATAATTGATCATTGTTTATTCTTACTGTTTCGTTTGAATTTGAGTTTGTCAAACCCTTTAGAACTGCAATATTTGCACTCTCAGAAATATCCGAAATTTGTTTAAGTGAACAATCCTTAATACAAATGATCTTTCCTTCCATTTTGTACACACTTTTACTGTAGAGCTGATACAATCATATTTCATCTGCCAATTTTATGAATTCACACCCATAAACCTTTTTCCTTTAACTACGGAGCTGAAACATTGGACGACAAAACCGTAAACATTCCCTCCAAATCCATCAGAATGATGTCAAAATACATAATGACATAATAAAATTGGAGGAACGTTAATCAATTTGCCATCCAATGTTACAGCTCCACAGTTAAAGGAAAAAGGTCTATTGATCCTTTTATGCAAGATAATTGTTCATAATACTGATAACTGAATCACTTCTCTTTAAATTTAATGCAGATGTCAAACATTCCAAAGCCTGTTTTAGAGGGTGGAGGTCTAATGCCCCTAGGAGGTGCAGAAATTACAGGTTAACTATTCAGAATTATTTATGTGCAAAATCACAATTTCATAATATGTATATGTAATAAAACAATATGCAACTGACTTCTTAAGTGGTATAATAAAGTGTTAGTCATTGGTTTTACAGAAATGTTGAAGTAAATTTTTAATCTGTATATGATCTTGAAACATCTTTGAATATGTAGGACTTTATGATGTAGAGATGTTTTTTTTTTTATTTTGGGAGATGGCACATCATTTAAACTACTAGTATGCTCAGTTCAGGCAGTAACACATCATTTAAAGCAGTTACATATCATTTAAAAGGTGTCAGGACCAGGCAGGTACACATCATCTGAAAGGTGTTAGGTCCAGGCATTTACACATATATAAAAAGTGTCAGGTCCAAGCAGTTATACATCATCTGAAAGGTGTCAGGTCCAGACAATTACACATCATTTAAAAGATGTTCAGTCCAGGCAATTACACATCATTTAAGAGGTGTTAGATCCAGGCAGTAACACATCATTTGAAAGGTGTTAGGTTCAGGCAGTTACACATATATAAAAGGTGTCAGTTCGAGGCAGTTATACTACATCTAAAAGATGTTCAGTCCAGGCAATTACACATCATTTAAGAGGTGTTAGATCCAGGCAGTAACACATCATTTGAAAGGTGTTAGGTTCAGGCAGTTACACATATATAAAAGGTGTCAGTTCGAGGCAGTTATACTACATCTAAAAGATGTTCAGTCCAGGCAATTACACATCATTTAAGAGATGTTAGATCCAGGCAGTAACACATCATTTGAAAGGTGTTCCGTTCAGGCATTTACACATCACCATGTTCAGTCCAGGCAGTTACACATCATTTAAATAATGACAGCCACAAATGTGCAGGCAGTTACACATCATTTAAAAAGATGTTCAGTCCAGGCAATTACACATCATTTAAGAGGTGTTAGATCCAGGCAGTAACACATCATTTGAAAGGTGTTAGGTTCAGGCAGTTACACATATATAAAAGGTGTCAGTTCGAGGCAGTTATACTACATCTAAAAGATGTTCAGTCCAGGCAATTACACATCATTTAAGAGATGTTAGATCCAGGCAGTAACACATCATTTGAAAGGTGTTCCGTTCAGGCATTTACACATCACCATGTTCAGTCCAGGCAGTTACACATCATTTAAATAATGACAGCCACAAATGTGCAGGCAGTTACACATCATTTAAAAAATGTTCAGTGCAAGTGGTTACGCATCATTTGAAAGGTGTTCAGTCCACGCCGTTAAAAATCATTTAAAAGGTGTTCATTCCAGGCAGTTTCACATCATTTAAAAGGTGTTCAGTCTAGGCAGTTATATCATTTAAAAGGTGTTGGGTCCAGTCAGTTACATTGTTATAGACAGAACACAAACAGAATACTTCAGTACCCTTTTATGTTATGCTCATGTATATACAGCCCAACCCAACCATCAATGGGAAAATGACCACTTAAGGCAGGTGATCTCCAAACATAGGTTGATTCTGTATACACAATTAGTAGTTCAAAAGAGAGACAGGTGGTTGTTAAATACAGAATATTGCTTTGTAGCAAATCATCATCAGCTATTACTTTACATGTTTATCATAATGACTAAATAATGCAATCGACTCTTGATACCTCAAACTTGAAAGGACAGTGAAAAATAATTCAACTCGAGCAGAGTTTGTCAAGTTAAGGATGTATATTAATATTAAGAAATTAGAATTGGGACTTTAAAATTAATAGTTTGAGTTACAAATGTAACAGGAAATATGAATTATAGGTGTTCGAGTTAACAATAGTCAACTGTATATTGGTCATTTTAATTTGACATTTATATATAATGTATCATAATAATAGGTGGTTATAAAGGGTATGGGTTAGCTATGTTGGTGGAAATATTCTGTGGAATTCTCGGAGGAGCTGATTATGGTCCAAACATTCGCAGATGGAAAAATACAGATAAGGAAGCAAACCTGGTAAGGATTCATTTGTGAATGCTAATTAATTCTGAACTCTTTTAAGTAAGATGTAAAATGTTTTGCTGGTTAGTGTATATTTTCAATATTCAAAGTGAATTTTTTTCTTCTCAAGTTACATTTCTCACATTTACTGTATGGAATCATTTCTTCATAAGCAGATGACCATCAAATGTAGGTAAATGCATGTTCAGAGGTCTTAATCTTAAATAGGACTTTTGACAATGTGTTCAGAATATATTGGAGTATAAAATGATCATCAGACAGTCTGTATTATGATACACTGCTGTCTATTCATTCATGTGTCTGAAACCATCTTATTCCAGACAGGTTTTGGCTGTGCCTCAAGACATTGAAGTAAAACTTAGTGTCTGTATTAACAATGATTTCATACATAAGAAATTTATCTTTTGTTGCAAATGACCCATTTTTACAAAAGTAATTGCTTTTTGATGAAAATCAGTATTTTGGAATTTTTTCTGGGCCATTCTAGGATAATTTACAACAAGTGTTTTATTTGCCTTTTGTAGAAAGTTGTTATCCAGAAATTACATGACGAAGTATTGTACGATGAAATCTTTGCTCTGCTAATATTGTTATTGTTATATTTCAGGGTCAGTGTTTTGTTGCCATAAATCCAGATATGTTTGCCCCTGACTTTAAGGGTAGAATGGAAGACCTAATGCACACATGTAGAAATCTAGAGCCAGTGAGTAGAATTCATTCATCTGCCAATAGTGTATGCCAAATACAAAAAGGCAACATCAGCCTTTAAATTAATTTCATGGAGGTAAAACATAAATATATTTTTTTGGTAGAACTCATTACTTTCCAATGTAAAATTAACATAAATATGTAGTAGGCCTTTTCTGAGTTTCATTTCGTATATTTAAGCGGAAGTGTTGTCTGTAGGTGTGTGATATGTTATTAACCTAGTGGCAAGGTGTCCCTGGTGGCAACAAAGTCCGAAAAAGCTATTTTTAGCATGAAGGTCACAGTGAAGGTCTCAAGCTCATTGACCTTGTCAGGTGTTAATTGAAAGGGCTTTATTAGTGGAGTATGCATGCCAAATATGAAGTTTATCTTTTACGGTTCAAAAGTTATGGCGAAGGTTTACAACAGCCACCAGACAGGACAAAAACAATATGCCCCAGATATTTCGATCCGGCGCATAAACTTCAGATTCAATTTATTCCAATTTCTCTCTCTGAATGATTAAATAAAAGACGAATTATTTACTTTTAGTGCTTTAGTGGTTACTATGGCTACTAATCAGCAACAAAACATGTTACAGTGTGGTTATTTTATATTTCACACTTTTATGCACAAGTTAATTGGGTGGTATGCACATTAAAGGGCGTGTCTGCTCATCATGTTACAATGTTCACACTTAAATACTTTCCAAAGAAAGCTTCACAGTGCTCGTTCTTGCTGACGAATTGTCTTGCAATTTGAATGTCAGACACGTTATCAGTCAGATTCTCATCCGAAAGACAGAGAACCGGTATGCCCCCGACAGGTGTCGATCCCAGACTTCTTGGTCACAAGCTAAACAACTCAGCTCATCCACTGGGCTACACCTACTTATATCTTTCAGATAAGAGCAAACTATAATAATGCGACTCTATTGCATAATCTTGGACTTGTAAAATATCATTCAAAACATAATAAAATACTTACAATGGATGACATTACACTAATGCATAAGCTGAAATAGCATGTTGCGTTATCAGGATACATCAACCACCAGTAAAATAGAAAACCTTATCCGTAATTTTGTAGCTACGGATTAAAAATTAGACATTAAAAATATCAAAGAAAAAAGATTTACTTCGCTTAAAATGTCTTTTATAAGTTTGTGCCCCCCCTTTTTTTACGCCCCTGTAACCAAATTTATGAACCAAATTCTTAAGATTAATTTTAAACAAGAGGCCCAAATGGGCCTATATCACTCACCTGAGCACAAATCGCTTATTTACAATAAAATGACAGCTCATTTCAGTAGAAAACTTTGCTTTTTTTCTACAAGGCTTTCTATAAGGTTTGGTGATATTTTGTGCAGTCGTTTTGAAGTGTCCAAAATGTGTCAACCAATCAGAGCCAAAGGCGACCATCTTGGATTATGGATCGGCAAGAAAAACACAAACTTGGTAGAGGACCTCGAGTACTTACTTCCTATGAGATTTGGTGAAATTCTGTGCAGCGCTTCTGGAGAAGTAGTCCAAAATGTGTCAAGCAATCAGAGCCAATGGCGGCCATCTTGGATTACGGATGGGCACGAAAAACACAAACTTTGTAGAGGACTTTGAGTACTTACTTCCTATGAGGTTTGTTGAAATTCTGTATAGCGGATCTGGAGAAGTCGAAAATGTGTCAACCAATCAGAGCCAATGGCGGCCATCTTAGATTATGGATGGGCAGGAAAAACACAAACTCGGTAGAGGAACTCGAGTAGTTACTTCCTATGAGGTTTGGTGGAATTCTGTGCAGCGCTTCTGGAGAAGAAGTCCAAAATAAGTCAACCAATCAGAACCAATGGCGGCCATCTTGGATTACGGATCGGCAAGAAAGAAAACAAACTTGGTAGAGGACCTTGAGTACTTACTTCCTATGATGTTTGGTGAAATTCTGTGCAGCACTTCTGAAGAAGAAGTCCAAAATGTGTCAACCAATCAGAGCCAATGGTGGCCATCTTGGATAGCGGATGGGCACGGAAAACATAAACTTGGTAGAGGAACTCGAGTATTTACTTCCTATGAGGTTTGTTGAAATTCTGTGCAGTGGTTCTGGAGAAAAAGTCGAAAATGCGTCAACCAATCCGAGCCAATGGCGGCCATCTTGGATTACGGATCAACAAGAAAAACACAAATTTGGTAGAGGACCTTGAGTACTTACTTCCTATGAGGTTTTGTGAAACTCTGTGCAGCGCTACTGGAGAAGAAGTCCAAAATGTGTGAACCAATCAGAGCCAATGGCGGCCATCTTGGATAACGGATCGGCACGAAAAACTCAAACTTGGTAGAGGACCTTGAGTACTTACTTCCTATGATGTTTGGTGGAATTCTGTGCAGCAGTTCTGGAGAAGAAGTTGAAAATGTGTCAGTCAATCAGAGCCAATGGTAGCCATCTTGGATTATGGATGGGCACGAAAAACAGAAACTTGGTAGAGAATCTTAAGTACTTACTTCCTATGAAGTTTGGTGAAATTCTGTACAGCAGTTCTGGAGAAGAAGTCGAAAATGTAGAAAAGCTAATGACGGACGGTGATTGATCACAATAGCTCACTTGAGCCTTTGGCTCAGGTGAGCTAAAAAAAAAGGATTATAATGACAGAGTTGTACTTAGAAATCTTTGAAAAATCGGGGTGGGGGAGGGGTGTTGAGCATTGATCTTAAGGATAGTGCATTGTAATATTATTGCATCAACATAATCCTGAAAACATAGTTTACATATGTCCATTGTAGACATTTATCAGGAAACTAACTAGATTGATTGGTAATATCTGGACTGAAATGCAATTTATGAATGGTAATTATTTTGTGTACTATAATTGTTCATTAAAATGTTTCTTCACTAAACTTACAACAAAATGTTATCAAATACATGTACTCACATTTTAAGTACTTGAAATGTGAACATATATTTCTGAATACCAGAAAAACCATCCCCTTGCCTTATATGGCAATTAAAAACTTATGTCAGAGAGATAAATGACTCCAGATTAATTTCAGAATACATGCATTTCTAAGTTTCACTTATCTAAAATGTATTTGTTTTTAATGCAATTTCAAAATCAGTATTGGGTGTTGTACTAGTAACCACAGAGAAATGTGTTGATTTACAATTTTCATCTAAAGTAGGTTGTTACGTTTAGCCATTGTTTACAGATATCTGGAGAGACAGAAGTTTTAGTAGCAGGTGATCCTGAAAGACAGCACATGGCTATGTGTGACAAGAGAGGAGGTATACCATATCATCCCCATCAAATTCAGTATGGGGTAAGAATTTCTCAAGTCTAGCAAGCCAACTACTCAGTCTGGAAGCAGAAAGTTTAGGTTTGAACCTAGTTCAAAATATGACGATATCAAAAGGTGAGCATGGATCAGATATTTCTGACCTGCTTGAACCCTGATCTTGTTGAATTTATGTCCCATAGCTAAGACCTACAGTGGGAACGGAGCCCGTCTCCATAATCAGCAAATGAAAGATTCTTAGCTTGCCCCAATGAATAGTATAAATACATGTATGTAGAAGAAATGTTTGAATTTGGATTTAAATCTGTACAGAAAATTTGTTGAAAAAAGGTGAATAAAAACTGGCGTTGCTGGTTTTAAAACATATTTGAAAGGTTACATTTCCAATCTGTAATTACACTCTGTATTGCTAGTGCATGTCAATTTGTGAAAAATAAAACATACTTACCAAAATGAAAGATGTTCTCAATATTGAATTTCGTTTGTGATCATGTAGTGGCTTCTGCAGTCAATCCTGGATTGCTGATCATCACAAAGTACTGAATTACATGCTTACATACAGGTGTCCTTAATGATCATAATTCATTTATTAATTGAATTTGTAATATGAATATTACAGCATTACATATTTCAGGCAAACAGCATCAAAACTGTGATTATTCATGTCTGCTTTATGTTGTAGATTGATCTGGCCAAGAAGTTAGGCGTTAAACCCATGATGTCAGTGGACAGATGATCCAATTACACACCAATAGAATTCTGTATAAGAGTCACTACATTGATGTTAAAAAGAGTAATGATAAGTGATAGTTACATTGAAATTAACCATAATTTTCTATTGAAACTGACAAGTACTATATGTAGTATATTATTATTACTGGTAATAATAATAGCAAGTGCTACATATGAATAGATCTCATGGCTTCGGCACCATATATACTCAAGTAGACTATTTTGGTTGGTTAAGGATTGACCTTCCATTAGTCAAGCTTTGACTTTCCTTGACTAGTATATCTTTGTGGCTTTTTGATTGGTTATGATTCACACTGTTAATTTCAAACTAGAGCTGTCTTTATGGGACATATTCCACCTGTAGCGGCAGTCATGCAACAACTTTGATCATAGACTAACAATAACCCTGATGTCATGGGCAATACTGTAACATATAATGTGAAGTACCACAAGTTTAGGATCGAAAACCACCGAATAAGTATGAAAAAGTTTTAGTAGTAAGAAGATGATGGCGTCGTCTTAGAAAAAAAACTTTCAAGGACAAAAGCTCCAATAGTAATTGTTGGAAACATTTTCTTTCCTTTTACATTTCTACATATTGTGATCCTTATGCCAAGTTTCATTCAAACCTATTCATGCATCTATAAGTTGAGACTGCAGAATGAAGTAAATTTAACAAACCTTTCTAAATCTAGAATTGTTGGACAACATTCTCATTCCCTTGTGCACATTTACATATTGTGATCTTCCTTTGTGCTAAATTTCATTCACAAGTGAAGACAAGATGATATAGTCAACGTAAAAAAAAAACAAAGTGCAAGGGTTATAGCTACCACAGGACAGTGCCATCTAAACTTCACAATAAAAAGTGATAGTAACTGCCCTTTCATCTAGCAATTACAAAGTAATGAATCCCTGAATGTTGAATTTCTTAGTCCAAAAACCTGCATTTCCTTCAGAAAGTTTTAGACAGCAATCTCCTCCCCCATGCATGTCAACACATTGTGATCTTTCTTTGTAAAAAGTTTCATTGAAATCAATGGAGCAGTTTTGGAGGAGTTGCAATGACAAGATGATGTTACCACAATGTGGAAAAATTCCAAAGAGGCTCACAACTCCATTTCAAGTCCAAGACCTCAAAATATTTTAGCAGCAACCTCCTTCCCTCATGCACATCAACATATTGTTATCTATTTTATACAAAGTTTCATTGAAATCCATAAAGAGATTTTCATGGAATTGTGATGACAAATTTGCATGTATACAAACACAGAATATAAGGGCGTTTCCAATATAAAACTTTGTTGCATGATGTATAATTAGTTAGAATTGAATGTAGAATGAAGCTTATAAATGCAATATTACACAAAATTAATGTTTTTTGTAATTCCTGTGATGAAGATGAGTAAAATTCACATGTATATTGTTGGTATTCATCTTTACATTGTTCTAACCTGAAAATATGTTTATCTTGGGTATTTTAAAGCAAGACTTTGATTCATACATGCAGCTGTAGGCATGTCTGTATTTTGCATACCTTAACATTTTCATCTTTGTGTATTGCTCAACTGTCTTACAAGTAGCCTTGACCCTTGATTTGTTTTACCTCTATTGCCAGACAAGACTGTGTACTGCTAAACAATAACTGGCAAGTCTGAACAAGTTATACAAGATGATACTGAAGTAAGAAAGTAAAAATTTTCATGTATCCCCAGTATATAGTGATAATTTGAGGATTGACGGTACTGGTAAAACAGTGATACAGTGATGTCAGATCGATCAGATTGTCCATTGGTCAAATTGTACTGACCGGTATATCATTGTTGATGAAGATGAACTTCAGTCATGATGTACAAAATATACTTTTACATTATGATAAAATACATGTATCTCCAGTTTTGATATAAAGTGTACAAAAAAAAAAAATAATAATAAAGAGCAACCATTGTATTATTACACCCATATGGTAACTGCCAGTGTTCACTGGTGGAGAGAAGTAGAAATCCTGAAGAAAACCACTTAACTTCAACAACAAAAGCATCAGTAAAACCAATGGATGCTCCCAGAATGGCAGTCATACTTAAAATGCAGGATATTAATGACTCAATTCATGTACAAAAGGAATCAGTAAAACTGATGGATGCTCTAAGAAGCACAGCAATAATGAAGGAAATGAAAGACTCAATATATAGGAAACCACTGTATTAATTGATGACGATTTATAATCTCAATGTATCATATGGATATCTAATCAAGTCAACTGTAGAACAAGTGATCACAGTATCTTAAACTAAAATGAGTAAGCTTGACCTTGATTAGTTCTGAAATAAAATTTTGATTAGTTTTGACATAAAACTTTTTATTGTGACCTTCATCTTTCAGAAATGACCTTGAGTGAACTTTGCCCAAAGGCACTTAACCTAAATGACCTTTGGTGAAGTATGATCAAATTCTGATGAAAGGTGTAGGAAATATAATTACTTCACGGTATTTTATGTCATAATTAATAATAACCTTGACCTTTCAGAAATGACCTTGAGAGACCTTTGTCCAAAAGCCCTTAACCTCATTAACATTTTGGTGAAGTATGATAAAATTCTGATGAAAGGTATAGGGGATATAAGCTCATACGGACAGACACGTGGACACGACAGCAACTATATGTTCCCCGAAATTTTTCGGGGAGCATAAAAACATCAATTTCCTTCTTACTTCCTCTGACTGGGATTCAGAGATGGAAGTTTGCAGCAAGTTCTAGCAAAGCACTTTAGCTCACTTGACTATCTGACCCTTGAGCCCTTGTGTCGAGAGATCATGAAAGTGGTATCTAACTTGACAAACAACAAATGTCAAATAACTAACTTATGCTTCAGATTCAGATGAAACAAAAAACAATAGTATTCATATTCCATTTAATTATGCATTGACAAGAAAGTCTGACAATATAGAAATGTATGAATTATCATTCCATTAGTGGACACAAAAATGGAATTCCTTAAACTCTTAATCTGAAACACATTCACATTCTTGCTTCATACAAAGAGGAGGTAAAGAATATTATAAATGCAGGAACAATTTTTACATCAAGGATACTGTATCAAAATAATGGTACAAGATTATATGAATGAGATCCATTCATTTTTACTTAAATTTTCAGCGAACATATTCTCATCTACGGTCAAATTTATATAGTACAAAGGATCACTATATCAAATAACAAAAATCAAGATTTGATGTTCAATAATGATGACATCCACAATGATGATGATAAGAAAAACCAGACTAATCACTCATTTCCATATCCACATTCTGTAAGTTGCTATCAGTAGCATCATCCTTTTCCACCTTCTTAATCTCTGAATTACTGTCATATCCATCCCTGGCATATTGTTCATCTTCTTCATCATAATCTCTCACGACTTTGGTCTCTTTTGTTTTCTCTTCCTTCTCTTTTTCCTTGTGCTTCTTTCTTCGTTCACCATCACGCTCACGATCTCTGCTTCTATCCCTGTCTCTTCTCCTATCTTTTCTAGAACTAAGAAAAGAAAGTGTATTTACTTGTACATGCAAAAGCTAGTAACAAACTATAAATCTCAAAACCTTTGTTGTACTTCATTAACATCATTAAGTATATTGCATATGTATTACATGTATATAGTCTATTTGAGCCGACGCAAGTCATTGGCAGCTTGCTTGGCTGGTAACCACAGGTTTTAAACCAGGACTTGTCCTCTCTTCTGGATGAATCAATAAAAATGGAAACTCTATGGCAAAGTAGATATTAGAATAAAAAAAGATCCCTCACTGCTTCAGGTGGCCTGTGCAATACATCAGTAGATGCTGTCATTGTGTAAGTTAAATATCCTTAATGCAATGTAAACAAGAGTAAATAAACAAAACTAGAACTGTCCTATCGGGACAAATATCCCCCGTGTCACCAAAATTCAAAATAGGGCATAGACCAAGGACAAAAGTAATGGTTTCAAATGAAAGATCTGTTCATGAGGAATCTCATGTGCAATATAAAAGATCTATATACAATTCAAAGCAGAAACATCAGATACATCTTAAAGTTTCAATTCACAAATATATCAGGGGCAGCAATCTCTTTCAAAAGTTATAGCTACAGTTAAAAGTTTTTAAAAAGTAAGTCAAATGTCAAGGCCAAGGTCACAAGGTCAAAAATTTTGATACCAAAAGAAAGGTCTTGTCACAAGGAATATACATGTGTAGTATGAATACCCAGTCTCTTTTGGTTCAAAAGTTATGGTCAAGGTTAAAGTTTTCTGGACAGAGACGGACAAGGTGATTCCTATATACCCCTGCAAACGAAGTATAATAAAGTTGAATTTTATGTTTGTATCTAATGGCTGAACACAATCAACATAGAACACTTATTGACCTTTCACACATTAAATATGCTGTGATATTTACTGGAATTACAACTACTGACCTTGGCTGCATTCCAGTCTATATTTTTACAGCATATTCACTGATGATAAGTCCATAATTGTATCATAGCACAAGACTGCTCTTTTCAATGAATGACTTGAATGGCTATTGAATCATACTGACCTAGTATTACTGGCACTTTCCTGCGCTATGTAATACCTGCTTCTTCAAGCAGTGTCTTAAGACTTACCTTCTATGCTTGGATCCACTCCTGGACCTTGACCTTCTCTTAGAACGACTTCTACTCCTCCTGGATCTTTTGCTGCTTTTTCTTCTGAAAATAAATTGAAAACAAATAAATGAAGATACGTGATGCTTTACTAGAATAATACAAGGGAAATGTGTGTGAAGATGGCTAAAATAAGAAGTGTAACACAGCATTAAGTGATGCTAAGATTCAAATGTGACACAAAACAATATAACAATACCATTTCGATTGTATAAATTCAACTTGTAAATAACATCTTATCACCATGGACAACTAACAATAATTTGAACTCTATACTTACTGTCTACTCCTACTTCTGCTTCTGGACCTCCTTGATGACCTTCTGGGACTCCTGGATCCACGACCCCTTGGGGACCTGCTCCTTTTTCTAGGACTTTTTCTAACAGGACTTCTGCTTTTGCTCCTACTGGTACTAGATCTAAACGGAAAAAAAGTAATAATGATAATAATAATAACGATCTTCAATAATGAGATATCTACTTCAGTGCTCATAGTGTAAACTTTGAATACACATGACTCAGTTTCACTGAAAGTTTTTGTAATGTACTGGGGAAATTTTGCATGTAAGAATTTACAAAGTCAATGAATAAAACATATTTTACCACATTATAAATCAATTACAGATACTTAATGAAGTCTGTGTGGTCATTAGTCCTAAGAAACAAAATATGTAACTAAATTTGTTCACAACAAATCTTGTACGTAACTGACACATGAAAAACATACATGTAGTGAAATCCAGTTCATTAAGAAAAAGCATGTCAAAGTCCAAGGTAAAGGTCACAAGGTTAAAAGTCATTGTTTCATATGAAAGCTTTTGTCTTGAAGAACCTATGTGAAAAGTATCAAAGCTTTATCACTAAGAGTTAAAAAAAAATATAGCCCATATTACAGTTTTCTGTGCACGAGGACACCGATTAGCAGGGATATGACAATTTAACTTTTTAACTTTGCAAACATTTTTATTATGAGGTTCAACATGAGGTCACTGACCGTCAAATAAACCATCGTTTCACCATATTGCTGAAAATTTGACAAAAACAGACTGACAACAAGTTTTGTTTGTGAAACACGGGCGGCAGTAAAATTCTTGCTAAGGACCTTTTTATTGTGAAACATGGACACTATATGCCTGAAGAAAGGCTTTCTTTAGTGTAAAATTACCGAAACTGCAATAACAAAATATAAAGAAGAGGCCAAAGTGGGTCTATATCGTTCACCTGACCTTAATTTGCTTATTCAACTGAAGCTTGAAACATTTGCTGGTAAAAATATATACATGTATTCCTAACTAGCATTCGCAATAGAAGCTGGGGAATGTCAAAGACCTATAACTCCATTCACCGGCACTTGTGATATTTGACAATAGAATAAAAGCCATGCAGAAGACACGTGTCAACATAACACCCCTATCATGTTCAAGTGTAAATATCGCCTCAAATAAAAATACTGGGATGTAAGGTGGCATCTGCAAGAATCAGTGATGATGATAGTTGTATGTATGAATATCAATTTGACATGACATTGATTAAAAACTGTTAAAAAGATATAATAATCGGCAGTGCACGTTTGGGGAGGATTGTCGAAAAAGTATATATTTTCTAATTCTATGGAAAAGAAGAGGTGTTGGAAGCTGTCGCAGATTTTGATGGTAACCTACTACAATGGAAAAGTTTATATTTAGTTAATTTGAAGTATGCACAGGAATGCACACGACGATTAAAAAGCTGAAGCTAGAACATCGATCAGAATGTGTGAAAAATGACCGTTCTTTGTATATAGGTCGTTTAAAAAATAATGGTTTTTAGTTGCTTCAACTTTTACAACGGGTAATTCATCATAGTAAAATACATTATATATAGCCATATATTCTAAATATTCATGCAACGATATAATGTTTCGATACATTGCTTCTTAAAGAAGTATGCAGAGTAATTATTTCTTAAGTATAACTATAATAAAAACTATACATTCTTTGTACTGGCGGGAGTCAGGATGATTTCAAAATGCGTCTCATAATTGATTATTGAGTTAATCCCCTTTTATCAGAAATTTTTTAAAAGCACATGCTTTTTATTCTTTTATTTTATAAAAAATATCGCAGTCTAATGAAAACGAGTTTCGGATGCACTTCGGAGTAAGAAAAACACGGTTAGAGCAAAACAATTGCTATTTCAAATTTTAGGTGTAAATGCTATCCTAACCCTTAAATCTATACTGATTAACATGAGATGAATGCTCAACAAGAGCAATGCCTAGCGTGGCATAATACATGTACACCCGTCGCTTAGTTTGATAGGAAAACATTTTAAAGTGTGAAGCCCTCCCCCAATTATTCAGGACTCAATATAACACATCCTTTAGCCCTGGGCAACAACCCTGTGTAATATTATTGAATCCATAAAGGCAGTAAGAAGTTATGGGCCGGAAAAGAATTTAAACCCCCTCCCTTTTTCTTCTATGTCAAATTAAACCAGTAATATATATTTATATTAAAGTTCATGTATGATTCTAGCACACATATAAATTTGAAATAGATTCAGTGAGAAATGAATTTTTAATGATTTTCTAAAACTTTTTTTACATAAAAAAAATTAAAGACCCATAACTCTGTATTGACAAAGGGGATATTTTCCAATCGAAAGGTATATTCTTTTATTTTATCAGAGTATTCTGTATAAGTTTAATGAAAACCAATTCATGATTACTGAAGTTATTATATCCCATGGAAACTACCATTATGCTATTAATGAAAAAAAAAAAGAAAAGTGAGAATTTTTACAGATTTGTCAGAAATTTGATTTCGGAACAGAACAAAAAATAACAACACTTCTTCACACATCCCTCTAGATCATTCCTATGCATTCAGTTTGTCTCTGTATGCACCCGGTCGGAAGAAGTAGATTGTCAAAGGAGGATACCCTCTGTGACCCACATTTGACGGATTGGGACAAAAACAACAACACTTGTATGGGACCATGAGTACTTTATTCCTATTAAGTTTCATAAAAATCTGTTAAGCGGTTCTTGAAGAAGTTGAAAATGTGAAAAGTTTACGACGGACAGACGATCGACAGACGGTGCGCTATCACTATAGCTCACTTGAACCTTTGGCTCAGGTGAGCTAAAAACAAAGTATGTTCTTTAGTTCCTTACACTGAAACTGTTATATCATTTAAATCTATCTAAAGGCAAACTTTTATAATTGTGAAATATAGATAAAAATACCTGAATAAAGGCTATTTTAGCATACCATGTACACAACTCCGCAATGACAAAACAGAGTTTGATCAAAACCAAAAAGGGGTCTTTCTTGGGTCCTGACACTGAATGTGTTATATTATCATTGAAATCTCTCCAGACAAACTTGATATATTGCGAGATATCAAAAGTGCTGACAAAAACCATTATTAATATAAAAGTCATGACCAAACTATCATTGATATTTCTGTTATTTGTAAGGGCTTCAATAGTGGACTACATATGCCAAATATATAGTTTTCGTCTCTTATGGTCAAAAAGTTATTGACGATGTTAGATTAATCTACTTTTGGCATAAAGGTCATAGTCAAGATCACAAGGTCATTAATCTTGGTGTCATATGAAAGAGCTTCTTTAGTGGAGTACACATGCCAAATATGAAGTCTACCTTTTACAGCTCAAAAGTTACAGCAAGGTTAAAATCACTGACAGACAGACAAACAAACAATTCATCACAAATATTTCCATTGTCTTTAAAACCATGTGAGATACATTTACATAAAACACAAAGTCTTTAATAAGACAAACGGTGTTTCATGATTCAAGATACGTATCAAACACTTCAAGTGCTGAATTGTCTAATTCCTAATCAAAATACATACAAACATATTACAATTAAAAAGTAATTTCTCTGAGAGTGATCATTTCTAAATCACAACTATAATCATAGATGAAAAGAAGTATTTGTTTTTGTTCAAAAAATACAACAAAGAATGAATGGGTATATTCTATGGTGTTATATTAAAACCCCTAAAACTTAATATTATGCCCAGAAATGCACATCCATACATAGTATATTTGACTCATCTGTGGGGACCTTTTTCTTCACATTTTCTACATAACTGATGATACTGATTCATGTTTTTCTCTGAAGAATTTAGAGTATTTTCTTCAGTATTTCAAATAGAAATTATCATATTTGATTGTCTGTAATACAATAAGTATGTTGGTTAAGAAGAACAACATCCTGATAATATATATAAATAAATGGACCATAACATATGGAACATCTCAAAAGTTAAGTGTTTAATCAATTTATGGTCCTCCCCCCCCCCCCCAAAAAAAAAATCCACTTTATTAGCATTTCTTTATACCATCCTTCATTGATTAAGTGTTTTACTTCATTAAAATCCATTGATATTCATAGGTCATTAAACAAAATGTTCTGGTCATCAAAACAGTGACAGCAGCTGACAAACTTCATAATCATTGGATTAATCTGAAACACTGAACTTTGCTTTACCAAGAGTAGTTTTCTATTTAGCTTGGCCTTCTATTGACATGTTTTGACAGAAAATCAAATAAATTTTCAGGGATATAAGTAACAAGTGGGTTATTGTGAAGCTTAAAATTCTATGCCTATATGTAGTACATACCAGAAAATATCTCTATAATGAATAAGATCAAAGAACTTTTTAATGAAAATATTTGAAATTTGTATAAACACTGTCAACAGACAATTCAAATGCACTATACCATGCAATCATCTTTTTCCTTTGATATCTGCAAGTGCACAAAACATACATATAGGATCTGAAATCAAAAATTCATTTCAGATTCTTTTTATCACATGTTTACACTTCGTTTAATGGTGTTTATTTCATGAAACACCGGCTTGACACAATTCTTTTCCTCGCTATGATGTCACCTATGCCATAAATTAATTCATGACATAGAGAATATTTTACTGCATAAACAGCAAAACATGTGATAAATGCATTTCTGGGCAAAATCAGATTTTGTATGATGAAATACTCTTTTATCAGTATCTATTTCTGGTACTTCTTACAAAATACTGGAAGTTCCTACAAAAATGACTGCGAGTTCATATAAATAACTGTTGAGATTGCTAAAATGAGTAAATGACAGTTGTTTAGATGTCTATAGATCTAGCAAGGTAGGAGCTATGTAATGTTGTCACAATGATTATGACAGTGGATAAGTAGTGCAGAGGATTACCTTTTGCTTGTTATATTACCCTCCAGTGGAGACTTTGAAGGCTGACTGTAGAGAGGGAAATGGGAAATCAGCTGATAATTACTGACATAGATTATATTCTAACATTGTGACACAAACTAAATATTCATGGTGCAATGTTAAAACATTCAAACTTTAATAACTCAGTGTAAAGGATTGTAAGCAGTTTCATCTTGTAACTATATTTACATACACAGACACCAGACTAAGTTGAAGAAAGTTTTATTTAAAGAAAATATTTAAAAAAATTTCTTTTATTGTTTTCTCATGTATAAACCGAAGGTGGTAATTCAAAGAAACTTTATACAGTAGTATTCTTGAATTTATGAAAGCACAACACAAGGACAAACAGCCAGGTCATACTAGTACTTTTGATCTAAATGGATCATTGTGAACACAACTATCGAGTCAGAAATTACCATTCAATAATGTTAAACATATACAAGCTGGACACAATGCTTAGAAAGTATGCTGAGAATGTACTGGGTAAATGGTGGACTACACTGATCATAAGACCTTTCAGAAAAGAATTAAATATTTAGATGAGATTCTCTCTGCTAATATGATAAATTAATTACGTTATTTCTATTCAAGTACATGTATTGGTATTTAAAATGATATTTGAAAGAGTTATTCTGACAAACAAAAATGTTATATTGTTAGAAATAAAATGTAATGAGGTGTACCATTGTTAACATATAGCATTATAATTCTACCATGACACTCTTGGTTGATAGATCTACAGGAAAGATGCTATTACACACACTGATTACAGTATGGAGGAGAAGGAAGCTTTAATGATCTACAACATACATGATAAACACTGACATGTTGAAGGAAAATGTGAAAAGAAGCAAGGATATGGACAGTTAATTTACCTGGCTGTTGCTGCTTTGTCTGTTATGGGAGGTGGGCTTTGACTAGAGAATGAAACAAGAACACAACATGGGCATTCACCTTCACGCCAATATACTAATACCATTTCTAAACTATGCTTTATAGTTCAGAAGTTCAGTTATTCAATTATCTTTGCTATGATTTAGGTATCACTATATAGGAATAAATTATATGCATTCAGTTACAGGTGTTGAAATATTTTCGGTTTAACTGATGGAAATTTTCAGTAGAACAAATGTGTAAAAAATATTTTAGATGAGATATGAATGAAATAAATACTTTCTCATTTAAACACCACAAACAACAGCATGCAAATAAATATGCGACCATACTACCCATAGTAATGAAAGCAACAGTTATAGAAATTCCAATGTTAATATGGGTATCTTAAAGCAATAATCAAGAAAAGCTGCTTTTGTAATATTGTGAAAAATAATAATATTTAAATGAAAAAGCTTTGTATGAAAATGTTGTACTATAATTAAATAAAATTAAAATTCTATGCCCTTTTTCACTTCAAGAAATTATTTATTCTTTCATTCTTTAGCTGTTGGAGATGAAAAAATACATTATATACTTGAATTTAATTGGTACTGCTTTTGTTTCCATAGCATAATACATCTTTGACCAAGCTTCTACTACCAAATTCAATGCTTTAATGAAGGAAATCAGAAAGCAAGAGAGGTGAAGTAATTACACATAGTTAATATCCACTGGTGCCATGATGCTGTAGAGAAGTGAAACAAAAATGTTTGAAAACTGTTATGTTTCAACATAAAACAAATATCTCAAGAACTATAATCATTATCCTGAAGAAATACTGAACAAATTCCTTCCTATACATGTACAATATAATTCAACCATATACAATTGGAGTATATTATGAGGTATTTCTTTTTACCTTGTATCCCTGTCGGCTATGGAAGCCTCTTTCTCATCTTGCTCATTGGAGGATGCTTCTCTCTCTAATCGGGGAGGAGACAATGATTTAGTTTTGGAGCGTTTCTTTTTTTCTGATGATTTTTCACGTTTTGGTGATCTGCTCTTTCTACGATCCCTACATGAACAACATGATACACATTATTGAGATACAAGTATTTTGGGAAAAGCATCAAACAATGTGATCTTTAAGTATTCCTGTGCTCCAGAAGCAATTAAACAAATATCCAATACAATGTATATATACATGTATTACTTTGTTTACAATAAAAACCCAATATTGACCTACGATAATAATGTAGGTCTGATTTTAATTTGAACATTGGAAGTATTATGATTTACCTTGATCTGGACCTTCTACTGTAAGCTCGAGGAGGAGTTCTGGACCTTCTCCTGAAATACAAAACATGTCCGATAAACAAGTGAATCCTGTGTCAATCTAACTACACAAAAAACAAGACACTGAAAAATTATGGTTAAAATACACAACACAACTACTAAAACATGCTGTTACAAACCATTCTAATGCAAATAGAATTTGTAGATGACCGTAAATTGAAAGCAATCCAATAGCAATAATGATAATACCAAATCTTATGGTTTATATCAATTCATCTCAGACAAATAACTTGAAATAATGACTGAATATAACCCTGCATGTGATCATGACAGTAGAGGGAGATGTTCACTAAATTAAATGAATTTGAAGAAGTAGAAGGAATTCATTAAAATGTAACAATTAAATGCTCATTTCCAAAGATTTAATGGGGTAATGTATAGGTACATACACATAGTGTAGGACAGTGTGTTGTGAAATGCTTCAAAAGTGCTAAAATAATCGAAGGAAAACTGGTCCAAACAAGTAAATCAGTAAAATAGATACTCTTTGAAATGAAACAACTTTTCACCTGACCTTGATCTTAGATAAAATGACCTTATATTACCATGAAACAAAAATGCTCTGCAGTAAAAAAGTTCTGCAATATTTTGACAAAACACAATCATGAAGTATGACAATAAATCTACAAAAATCATGCCACTAATTCATCCCGTTGATCTTGACCTTCAAGGACCACAGGCTAGGAGTTTGGCTGATGAAGAATATTTGGGCAATGTACAATAAAAATCTATGGGTTCAGAGAGAAGCTACAATGCTTAGTGGCGTTTTTACAACAATTTCTTGCTGACTTTTACCTCTGAGACCAAACTAGGAGTAACTTTGGTCTCAAAGTGTTGATCATTTGAAATGTGCAGAGTATTATTCAGGAAGAAGCTATGGTTTCTTAGCGGTATTTTCTTACTATTTCTTTACTGACCTTAATCTATGAGTCATTACTTTTACCACAGACAAAGCTATGATCACACGAGAATTTTGGAAAAGTCTGATTATAATCCATTCCTTTTATAAAGAACTATGAATTTTTAGAAAACATCTTTAATCATTATTTGTGATCTTTTACACATGCCTTTGACACACCTTGGTCTAATACATCAGTCATTTGTGATATTTGTACAATGTATTATAAAAATCCATTCAAAGTTATAGGAGATTGGACAAATGGACACACAGACAGACAAGGAATCAACTATACGTTTCCAGGAAATGTTTCAGACAGCATAAATTTCTTATTACATGTACAGGATTTAGATTTTCATGTACAAATCTCACAATCACACATACAATGTCAAACATCTCAGTTTTTTTATATTGAGGCTCTCAGATGATCTGAATTCAAAACCTTGACAGAAACCTTGGAGTTTAAAGAATTATTCCTGATATGCAGAGGTAGACATTTTGTTGGTCTTAAAGCTGGCAATGATAATGATATACCATGCTTGTTTTAGAATTCTGCTTTTACAGCCTAATGATTATTTTGGATTGTTTTGGCAAAGTTTCATGAGAAATCATGTAATTCAGCACAGTGAATGACCATCCTTTTTCTCCTCATACACCATTGAAACCAAAGCTTTTCAGAGAGATCTGTACCTATGCCAAGACTTTTCCCAAAATATCTATTACCGGGTCCAAAATTTATGAGGTGGACTTTACTACAACATTTTCATCAGACCCTAAGGTCATTGAAAGACAGTCCTATTTGATTATGTAACATTTTCTTGTCGTAAGTAGATCATACTACATAAAGTCTTATCAATTTTCTAACAAGAGTTGTTAGAAGACAACATAGCTCATCTTTGGGGACCATAATCATCTTATAGACATTAAAAGCAAATATCAAGGTCAGGGTCACGAGGTCAAAACAGATAGCACCGAATCTTTGGTCATAAGGAATTTACAAAAGGAAATATTACAGCTCATCTAGATAACATTTCGAATGACAAACCCAAAATAAAGTTTTTGAAAAGTAAATCAAAGTCCAAGGTCAAAAGTAATGGCACCAAATGAAAGTCCTTGTCATAAGGAATCTACATGTGAAATATCAAAGGCCCATTTCTAATGGTTGAAAAGATTTACCGGTAGCCAAAGTTAAAATCTCTGAAAAATAGGTGAGAGTCCAAGGTCAAGGTCACCAACTAAAAGGTGGTGGCACCAAATAATGGTTCTGATTATAAAGAATCTACATGTGAAATATCAAAGCCCCATTTCTAATGGTTGAAAAGATATAGCCAAAGTTCAAGTTTTTGAAAAGTAGGTCAAAGTCCAAGGTCAAGTTGACAAGGTTAACAATAATGGCAACAAATGAATGTTCTGGTCATAAAAAAAACACATGTGAAATATCAAAGCCCTATCTTTAGTGGTTCAAAAGATATAACCCAGGTTGAAGATACAACCCAGGTTGAAGTTTTTGAAAAGTAAGTCGAAGTCTAAGATCAAGGTCAGGAGGCAAAAAAATATGGCAACAAATGAAAGTTCTGGTCATAAAGAATCTACAAGTGGAATATCAAAGTTCTATCTCTAACGATTCAAAAGATATAGCCAAGGTAAATGGTTTTAAAAAATAGGTCAGTGTACAAGGTAAAGGTCACAACATCTTGAATGATGGCACCAAATGAAACATCTGGTCATGAGGAATCTACATGTCAAATATCAATATCTTATTTCTTATGATTCAAAAGATAATGGCTAGGTAAAAGTTTTTGAAAATTAGGTAAAAATCCAAGTTCAAGGTCATGAGGTCAAAAATGATGGCATTAATGAAAACTCTGGTCACGAGGAATCTACTTATGAAATATCTAAATCTTATCTCTAATGTTTCAAAAGTCATAGCCTAGGTTAAAATTTTTCGGACGGTGGATGCGGACAGCAGAGGTATAACATTAGCTCCCCAGACGTTTGTCCCAGCAAGCTAAACAAACAATTATATATTTATTTCCTATAGTTTACTGACATAAGTAACAGCTAAAGAACTTTTCTTCCAGGGAATTGTCATTAAGAAACTTCATGTAACCAATACTTTCCTGTACAACGTGCCAGACATGCCTTCTTAATGGTGTTACACAAAGAGATGTATGATCAGGCTTTTCATTTAATCGGAGATACAATTACAATTATCAGTAACAAATTCATGCTAATAGATATGGAATACACTATGAACATTATAAAAATGAAATTAGACCTTATTATCACACCTGGAAACAAGGCTCTATTTCATTTTGTTTATTTGCTGTTATTGTGTACCTTTTTTATAATTATAGTGCTTTGTACATAGATGTTGCGAATTCAAGTTTAAAGGGGGTGGGGTGTTTTGTTTCATTAGTACCTAATGAATATCCTATTCTCTTATAATTAAAATGCAAAGCAACACCATGCTACAATACTGGATCTATATTAAAGTAGCCTGGTTATCAGTGGCTATGGATCCTACATATTATACCAAATACCTTAACATAGACGCTAAACATATTAAACCTTATACATCAAATGCATGGTAAAATCTAAATCCTATCAATCATGATTTCCGTTCACTATCCATTTGTATATGTCACCCTTGTTAAATATATAAAAATTATAAGATACAAAATCGTAAGAATTAAATCAGCTTGTAAGCTTGTAAACTGATGACTTTATATGGTGCAGATAGCAAACATACTACAATTTAACATACAGTCAAACTTCGATATCTCAAACACTGATATCTTGAAGTCCTAGAATATTTTAAGTTGAACGTCAGTCCCAAAAAAAAACCTCGTTCATATTATGATTAAATTCATCCTGGAAGTGTCAAACACTGATATGTCAAATACCATGTTTATCTGGAATAAATTTTCAATTTCGAAGTTGGCTTCTTAATGACAATTTTCCCCATGGCATTTCCCAGCCTAGTTGACAGACCGCCCATGTGGTGTGATTTATTGACCACGTCAGTGTACAAAGCCACAGTTATTACATTATTGATCAAGTCAATGTGCATCTTGTAATTTATACTAATTGTTATCAAATGATGATAACTTATTAAATCTGACCTTGAATAATCAAAATAAATCAAATTGAAATATTTACATTATTGAATATTGTACCATAAGCAATAAGAACAAAATTCAATTTTAATGATGAAAAACTATTAAACTACATAAGCTGTTCAAAATTCAAACAGTGTTCATTAAAATTGTTTCCGAGCTATCAGCAAAATTATGACATGTTTCTTTATCTCGTTTTATGTGTTAGTCCTGTGTTTTGGTTAGACAGTTATATCCACTATTGAATTTAAAATACGAAAGTACTGAAAATGGAACATATCGTTCTCAGTTTTGGAGTATATTCTCTTTATATTTTCGTAAATAGCAGGTATAATGAAATTTAGATTACCAGTAATGATTTAGGAACAATACACACATCTTCATGCATACTTATTGATAAATAAATCACATACTACAGTATAATAATCACATGTCAAATGGACCAGCATACGTTAACAAGTTCAGGATTTGTGATCCAAAACTTTAAATTATCTCAAACTACAGATATCTCAAAGTATTTTCCATGGTCCCTCTGACTTGGAGATATCGAGGTTTGACAGTATTTCCGTTACATCTGCCTTGACTCTCACTGTGATTTATGTATAGATGTGTGATATAAAGCTATTTATAGCAACTCTTTACACATTACTTTGTAGGTTTTAAGGGATATCTAATATACATGTAGTTTTACTTTATACAATTTATTTCTAAAGAGACCTCTACTCAAATTCCTTTAAAAATTAATATTACCAGCAGACAATAAATGGCATTCTGAACTTGTAATCTGAATACTTTTACTTTAATGTAACTTTTAAGATGCAATTATTCTTGTTTATGCCAAATGTACAGAGCACTGAGATTGTTTCAATTTTCAAAACAAAAGAGTATCAATAAGCAAAAGAGAATACAGATGAAGGAATAACAAAAGTACAACATTCATTACATATTGCATATCTTATGTACCACAAGTAAACAGTAAACTACTATTAAGAACTTTGCCATTGTTAGCATGTACCTACTATATCTAGGTAACCCTACTTGTATAAAAATATGACCATAACATGATATACAAGAGAATATACACTCAAACTTCAATGTAAACTGTGTATGCTGCATGGAAATACAGTTTGCAGGCAAGTATGTAATGTACATGCCCATCTAATACAGATAATAAGTAATTACTAATTACTGAATTAAACCACTAATAAAGAAACATAGCAAACCCCCTGTCTGACCCTGAATATGTCGACATTTGGGAATAAATTAATAAATGATTTGTATATTTCCAAGATGAAGCTTAAGACAATGAGCCTAGACAGTTTGCTTTGATTGTTGTATGGTTTACCTTTGAGGGAAGATGATTTGTCCCCTCAGTGGACCCCTTCAATTGGAAACAAATGCAGTATTAGCAAATGGTGATGTAGCATATTCCAGTCAATCATGTATTTAAAAATCAATTTCAAAGTTATGACATAAAACTATTATATTACAACAGATGGACTTCCTATTAAAACTGCAATTAAACATTTTTTTTTATCTTATTTTATTTTCAAAGGGATTTGTTTGTCTGCTCTGTATTTTCAGTATTTTAAGTCCCTTTCCCTTTTAAAATAATACGGCCTAATAATGATTGTTACAGATAAACAGAATTTATGTGCATTTACAGAAAGTTATGGTGAAAACACTTTTTACCTTTTGGGAAAACCATTTGCCATTTCTTTGGGACTCCTTCAACAATAACATAAAATGATATGATCATTAGAACTGCTACTTGCAATCCAAAACTTATTTCAAACATAAATAAAAAATATTACTATCATTAAACAAAAAGGGAAATATTTGTATACAAAAACCCAGACATTAAAGACAGAAATTTTATTTTCCAATGTATAATGGAAATTAATGGAAAAATAAATAGGAATACTAAGTTTCTAAAATGCATATCAACGAAAATAAATAAAACTTCTAAAAGTAAAAATCTGAAGACAAATATATGCTTTTCCTTTTTTGTCTATTCACACAATTTGATACCGCATTTGGGATAATACAGACTACACTTTTTTCCTTCAATATGATAAAATTGTAGAGTTATGCAACTACAAGTGAAAGGTACTTATAAATGAAACCAAACCATTTCTAGGTTCGTATCTGTAACTTTCATTGCTTAATTATTAAAGATTTGAAAATACCAGATGGATTGACTATGATACAATAATGTTGAGTGAGTACATGTATTACACCGTATCTGTTTTAAAATATCCCTTTTTCAAGCAAATCATTAAGGATGTACTCTACCTAGATTTCTTCATCAAATATGTACTTTTGAATATAATTTGCAAAACTACCAACAAATGAGAACATATTTCATTGATTCATCAAGAATGATTCAGATACAACTGTGTTATGTCAATATTCCCAAAGGAATCCATCAGAAACTGAAGACATGTGCAGAAAATACTATGTTTTCAGCAGTATGTTGCAGAATAAACATATGTGAAATACCAGTAAGCATGCCAAATAAATGTCATCTTAAATTTAGATTATAAATTGTAATAAGCTGATCTGTTTATTTTGGAAAAATTTTAAATTACTGTCAAAAACTGTCACATTATGATAATGGAAGCAGGCTATTACAAACCTTATAACTGATGTAAACCAGGGACTGAACCCAAATCGTCATTAGCACAAGTCTAAAGCTTAACTATCAAAATAAGTCTTTTATATAAAATATCTGAAGTTGTTGACAAGCAAACAAACTAAAAGGATATTTCCCTGATTTTTCAATCTTACACAGGCTTAAAATAATCACAATTTCTACAGTATAACACATCTTTTTCATTCGTAAAACGTAACACACAAAGTTTGATGTAACATACAGTCAAACTTTGATACCTCGAACAGAGATGTTTTAAATACCCTGACTATCTGGAAGTCAAACACTGGTCTGAAATGTTTTCCGTAAAACATGTTTAAAATCTCAGATATGCCAAACAACATGTCAAATACTTTGCTTGTCTTGAATATATTTTCACATCTTGAAGATAAAATTTGTCTGATTTATCTGGAAGTCGGACATCTTATCGACACAAATGCCAGTGCGTTCCTCTAATTGGTAAATTGTTTGAATGTAAACACACATGGTGAGATTGCATAATGAAGCCATTGCAGTTTACAAACTATGTTATTTGTGATAATCGCTATAAAATTTTGATGGGAAAGAACATTGTGAATACAATTTTTGTATTGAGTACAAATGTAATTGAAGATTTCCAAACATGACAATTAGTTACAAGGAAGCCTGATACTTAATGATTAGCAATAATTTGGTAAATCAGAACAATATTTAATTGAAAATTTTCCGAGCTGTAGTAACACAAATCAAAATTCACCAAATTATCCAATAAAAAGTAGATTTTTCAATGAGACGTCAGCCGAGGTATGTGATGAAATTTTCCGTCCTGGGCCTTTCATTTAGTATGAGATTTTAGACCCCGCCTTGAAAAACAAATACGATTTTTTAAACTACATGTATCGAAGATATTTTCTCACATTTTATCAATAAAGTGTGCAATAAGACTAAGATTAATTATCTTATTACCGGTAAGAATAATATGTACTGTAAATTCACTTCTTTTGATCAATTTGTCACATAATAATAATGGTACGTTTGTGTCCTACATTCACAGCCGTAAGGTCAAATTTTGGGTTTTGCAAACTACCGATATCTTAATCGAGTCAGACTCAATGTATTTGCTATGGTCCCTTCAAATTCAATATACCTAAGTTTGACTGTATGTAGTATGTAGTCATTTAGGTTTAATCATGAATTTTTTTTCCTTCACACAATAAAGGAACCTTCTGAAAGAAATTTCACTCTGAATTAGAATAACAATACTGAAACCTACGAAGAATACATCCTTAAAGACAATGACCTAGATTGCCCTTAGAAGTTTAATTTCTCTCTAGAAAAACAATAAATTTGCAAAAATAAAAAAGCAAATTACTATAACAATGTCCTTAGATATTAACAAGCATGGATTAAAGAATGAGTGACTAAATACAATCTGTCAAAATTTGATTTGACCCAGTTACCTTGTTGGAAAGCTCCCTTCGCCTTCCTGTTTTGTCCTTCAATATAAATATTGTCTGTAAATGACCATGAAACAACTGGCCTTTCAATTAATACTTCAAACACATTTTAGCATTATAAATCATCATCTTTAAAACTTTCAACAAGGAAATATGTTCAACTAAAAGGATTTTTCATTAAAAAAATTCAAAGAGTGCAGTAAATAAGAACATTTGAAACAGTGAACAAATTACCTTGACTTAGAGCGACTTGTCCGCCTTGCTGATCTCCCTTTGGAACGTGACCTTGACCTTCTTCTGGATCGAGACCTTCTGCGAGATCTGAAAGCATATAAAGTATAGAATTATTTTGTGTCGTTCAACATTTATCACGCTATGCGAATTTTTTTTGCTTTTTTCTGTACTGCTGAATAAATTGTATATGATTATGAAATGTCATGTCCAGGTAGGTTTCCTTTCTCATTTTCTTATCTTTTATCACAGAAAAATAAATCATACATGAATTTAATCACAAATGTCATGGATATCTATTCAAGATTATTGTTTATATACTGCCCTTGTTAACCTGTTAATTAAAAGTTTGATCTCAGGTAAAAACATTCTCTGTTTGTAACTGGATGGTGTGACCATATTATTGCATAAACTAAAGAAACAAGAGGCCCAAGTGGGCCTATATCGCTCACCTGAGTACTTAGATTATCAGTCATGCATGAAGGAAGAATTCATTTATTTTTGCATTAATGTGACTAAGTCAACACAGATGTTGAAAATATGTCAAATTTTATTTCAGGCTAGAATAAAAAACAACACTTTTTTGCACATCCATTCAGAAGATTTTGATATTAAGCATTTCCTTTGTCTCTGCAAGAAGTCATTCAGGGCAACAAGTTAGTCATTTTCTTTAGGTGGGGCCTTTTGTTGACTGATTTCAAGTCTGGGTCATGAACAACAATTGTTTCAAATATTGTCCAGATCTAACTTAAAATTGCCTAATTTCATATGTTGAGTGTTGAGAAACATCTAAAAACTTATTTAGATGTGTAAAGAAATGAAAAAAAAATTTTGACCACAGCTGGATTTGAACCGCTACTCTCCATATTTCAATTACCAAGTGGTATATGTACTATTGTGAGAACTGCTTTTTAGACATGGTGGCATTATCTGTTAACCAATTTGGATGAAATTTACCAAATTGATAGAGGACTTTTGGTACTTCATGTATTCTATGTTTCATTAAAATCTTTCATGTGGTATAACAGCAGAAGTGAAAAATGTGATTGAATTGTTCCTATACACCCCTCATTTGGAAGTCTTAAAAAATTCATAGAAAATCCAAAAATTGAGATATTGACAAAATTCTTTCAAAGTAACAATCCTTACCATAATTATGATCACAATAGTCCATAAGAAATCATCATTATCAATTAACTAGGAAATATGACACTTTTTTCTGCATTGAATCACCAAGTCCAAAGAAATGTCGAAAAAAATTCTAAAATTTGATTTTGGAAGGGAACCAAAATGACAATACATCTTCACTCATCCCTCTAGATCATTTCTATGCATTCTGTTTGTCTCTGTATACAGCCCGTATGAAAAAGAATATTGTTAAACGAGGGAACTCTTTTGTGACATACTCTTGATTATGGTGGCGCCACCTGTAAAGAGGTCTGGACGAAAACAACAGAATTTGAAGAGGATCATAAGTGACTTATTTCTACCAAGATTTATTAAAATCCTTCAAACAGTTTTATAGAAAAAGTTGAAAATGTGAAAAATGGCCAAAACACCCCCCCCCCCTTTTTTTTTGGAAGTCTTAAATGTAAAATTCCTAATTTCATATGTTGAGTGTTGAGAAACATCTAAAAACTTATTTAGATGTGTAAAAAAAAAAAAAAAAATTTTTTGACCACAGCTGGATTTGAACCGCTACTCTCCATATTTCAATTACCAAGTGGTATATGTACCATTGTGAGACCTACTTTTAGACATGGTGGCATTATCTGTTAACCAATTTGGATGATCCTCACAAAAAACAAAACCTTTGAAAAGGACTATGAGTACTTGCATCCTACCCAGTTTTATCACAATCCTTCAAGTTGTTCTGTAGATCAAGTTGAAGATATGAAAAATTGTCCCCCCCCCCCCCCTTTTCTTGGAAGTCTTAAAAAATTCATAAAAAATTCAAAAATCGAGATATTGAAAAAATTCCTTCGCACCAGCATTCCTTACCATAGAAATGATTAAATGAAACCAAATGAATGCATCAATGTTTACTAAAAGAAAATAATAACTCTTTAATGCATTAAAATAACAAAGTCCAAAATAAAAATGAAAAAACGTCAAAAATTTGATTTCGGGATGGAACCAAAAATATCAACACTTCTTCCCATATGCCTCTAAATCATTCCTATGCAGTCGGTTTGTCGCTGTATGCACCCGATCTGAATAAGAAGTTTGTCAAAGGAGGGTACCCTCTGTGACCTACTTTTGTCTGTGGTGGTGCCACCTGTTCGTGGATCCTGACAAAGATGACCACATTTGTCGGGGACCTTGAGTATTTGATGCATGCCAAGTTTCATTGAATTCCAGCAAGTGGTTCCGAAGAAAAAGTTCAAACTGTGAAATGTTTACACCAATTATCCCACCCCCCTTTTTCTTGAAAGTCTTAAAAAATTCATAAAAAATCCAAAACATAAAATATTGAAAAATTTTCTTCGCAGTAGTATTTCTTACCATCAAAATGATCAAATTAAACCAAATTAATGCATCAATGTTTACTAAAAGAAAAAAATACCTCTTTTCTGCATTAAAACTACCAAGTACAAAAAAACGTCAAAAAAACGTCAAAAATTTGATTTCGGAACGGAACCAAAAATAACAACACTTCTTCACACATCCCTCTAGATCATTCCTATGCATTCGGTTTGTCTCTGTATGCCCCCGGTCTGAAGAAGAAGTTTGTCAAAGGAAGGTACCCTCTTTGACCTACTTTTACCTGTGGTGGCGCCACCTGTTGATGAATCCGGACGAAAAACAACAACACTTGTAGGGGACCATGAGTACTACATGCTTATCAAGTTTCATCAAATTCTGTTCAGTGGTTCTGGAGAAGAAGTCGAAAATGTGAAAAGTTAACGACGGACGACGGACGACGGACGACAGACGACGGACGACGGACGGACGACGGACGACGGACGACGGACGGTGATTGATCACAATAGCTCACTTGAGCCTTTGGCTCAGGTGAGCTAAAAATGAATAAATCTGGTGAATTTGTGTAATATCTTTTACTTTTTAAAAGTAAGCAATAAGCAAACATGAAATTTGATTCTAAAATGGGAAAATCAAGGTAAACTTTGAACGGAACATTTAGTGTAGTGGTACGTGATCTGCGCAATCCCAACCCTCATGTGGAGATTTTTTGCAATATCCTTGTAAGATTGATTGATAGGAACAGAGTTAATTATTTTCGCTTCAGCTAACACACCTTCAAACACAAATCCCTCAAAATCACTTTCATCCTGATCAAAACATTCAGCGAAATACATGAAAGTCTAAAGTTTTCAAAAACTCTGGCAGACGTGGCCATGTTTGATTATTGTAAACATTACATAGTATTTAGAATATATTTAATACATCCTTGACCTACATGGAATTTTTTTACTATGAATCATGGGTAATTATCACCTGTACATATTTATATTTAGCCTTGGAAATCCCCCAGAAACGAAAGTACACGTATCAATTACAACTGGTGCAGAAACGACAATTGTCACAATTAGCAGTGAACGGCAATATTTCTAGAACGACTTATGTCGCGATTAGCGTGATTAGGGTTAACGTCATATCAAGATTATTTCATTTCTATCAGCAGTTGCTAGATTTGCCTGAGGTCTAATACAGAAATGAAGCAGTGAAAGGTTTATCATTTCCCGATATCATTCATGAGATAGGTCTTCATTTTTCACTGCCTTACCTAAAAGACAGGAAATCTGCGAGTTACTGGAAAAAAAATTGGATCTCTTAGCCCTGGGCAAGCTATGCCATCTCCTGAATGTAAAATGTTATTTTGTAATTTCTTTAAAACTATTAATACATATAACTTGTACAGGACTATCTTTACGAGATACCTACCAAGTTTCCTCAAAATCAATTTAGAAGTAGTGAAGAAAAAGCTGAAAATGTGAAAAATCAGACTCATCCCCCTCCTTTCCTTTTCCAGTCATAAATAATTCTTTGACATAAGCATTCCTTTAATTCGTACGCATCATACTTTTAAGTATGCAATGCACTTGAAATTGTCATTTGGTAAAAATTTACCAATTATTTAGTAGTAAATGAAATGCTTAACAATGCTTTGCTAATAAACAGGTTCCACTGTGTTGACTTACCTTGATCTTCTTTTCTTTGATCTTGATCCAGACCTCCTCCTAGACCTTGATCTCTTACGACTTCTAGACCTTCTTCTTGATCTTGATCTCCTTGACCTTGATCTCTTTCTTGAACTTGATCTACGCTTTGATCGTGAACGACTTCTTCTCCTTGACCTTGATCTTGATTTTCTTCTACGTGATCTTGATCTTGAACGACTTCTGTCTCTTACTACAAAATCATCAAATATAATGTTAAAAACATTTTTCTAAGTATTGAATTCTTTCAAGTAAATTAAGCAATCTAAATGATAATATCTAAAACTTTCTCTCATCTATCATTACAAATGTATATCATTTCAGGGGCTGACAAATTGATCATTTTAGCACTTGCCTGATGGCAAGTGCCTATCACAAATTTTACCTGTCCTACCACAAATGCCAAAAATATGGTGAATATTTTATGGTCTAGCATAATCTGAATTCTGAGGTAGGAGATTACCTCTTTTAAGTCAAAAGTAAGAAGTATAATACTTGAGTGCCTTGTATGTTTGATTAGCCTTAAAACACATGATCCAAAAAGCTAGCATCAAAAATAAGATACTCTATTTTTACATTTGCTTTTTAAGTCACCAGAATTTTACTGCAAAAAGTGTAAAACAATACATTTTGTTCAATCTCATATGAAACCCATGGCCACACTTCTTCCCATTTTTTTTTTGGCATATCGTTGGCACGTTTTGTTATACACGTACCTGTTCATTGCAAATATAATGGTCTCCATGAGAATTATTCAGTAAAACCAGGGCTCTCACACCCCTTTTTGACACTGGGGCTGGGACCCTGGAAATTGGGAAAATTATCGGTGTTTTTCTTAAAATTGGGAAAAATATTAAAAATCAAACAGATTTTATGATTCAATTCTTTTTTTGTAACATAACACATACCAGCAATTTTATTTAAAGACTAAGAGAAATCTGAAAATCAAGAATTTTTGTTCTTTGTATTTCTGAAACAAAGAAGGGATTTTTCAAGGTATACAGGTGTCAAGAACTGCCAACCAAAAGAAACACATCTCACTGTGCCCTCTGTAGCCATTTCACTTTAAATCTAGTAAAGTTCTTTTTACGCTCTAGTGATATATCTCTCGATAACTAAGTATTAATCTATTTTTAAATTTACCTGTGAATCACTGAAGCATATATCTAATATTATTGGTTCATATTCCCTTTGTAACTATTTGTCACGTGACATTCATAGTATATATTGCTTGATATTCTTTAATTCTTGGATAGCTTCTATCCATTTCCTACACAGATCGCTTTGATTCAGTTGTGAACAACGTAACTTTGTTATGTTTTGTTAAGTGCTTATTTGCTTTACTAAATGCTATAAGCTGATAATTTGTTTGAATAAATATTGAAACTAGATTATTTCATGTTGTAATTTAGATATAGAAAATCTAAAGAACTTGGATTAAGCGCTTTGAGCCCAAGCCGGTTACACCTCTACTGTCTCTTGTTTAAAAGCTGATGTAATCAGTGTACACATGGACATGGGACAATAGTATCACTGTTAATAATGGCATCCTGATCACTCTCAGGAAGCTTTTGTTGATTACACAAAATATTAATTGTACCACAGTTGTCTGGACATAGGTTTTTTCCGATAAGGATTGTATTGTGCAACACTTTTGTCACCAAAAACCAAATCATACATTCAAAAGATAACACGATCGATCTGTAGATCTTTATCAACAATAATAGACTACATTTTTTTGGGATAATTCTTAAATTAGAAATAATCAATATAACTAGAATGGGTGTTCAAGTGAACATGTGTCGCCTGTTAGGCTTTTTGTACTATCGCAACACAGTCCAAAACAGCTGTTCTTAGCAAAGAGGTCAGTATGGACTAAAAGATAAAAATGTATATCTGTTAATGTGAAAAAAAGTGTGACTACTGGACAATCCTAAAAGTAGGTCAATCTTTGAGGTCAAGGTCATAGGTCAAGGTCACAAGTCCTTGTCATAAGGAATATACATATGAAATTTCAAAGCCCTGTCACTTGCCATTCTAAAATTATGTCCAAGTTTAAATTTGTTTAAAAGTAGGTCAAATTCCAAGGTCAAGGTCACAAGGTATAAAATTTGTGTTGACAGAAAGATATTGTCATAAGGAATACACATGTAAAATATGAAAGCCCTATATATTGTCTTTGAAAATTATGGTCAATGTTAATTTTTTCATAAAGTAGGTAAAAACTCCAAGGTCCAAGTCAGAACATCAAAAATTCTAGTGTTCACAAAAAGGCCATATCAAAAGAAATACACATGTGATACATCAAAGCCCTATCACTTGCCATTCAAAAGTTATGGCCAAGGTTACATTTATTGAAATGAAAGCCAAACTCCAAGGTTAAGGTCATAAGGTAAAAAATTTTGGTGCCAACTAAAAAGTGTTCGTTTGTTAATAATTGCAAGTTTTTTCAACTTAACAAAGATATAGCCAATAATGTGAAAGTGTGATTAACGGACAAATGGACACCAGACAAAGTGATCCCTATGTGCCGCTATGCTTCGCAGACGACACAAAAAGTAAATCAAACATACACTTTTAAATAGAAATATAAATGCTCAAATTAAACAAACTGATCCATGTCAATACAAAAAGTGGAAAAAAACAAACAAGAGAAACTGCTAAGACAAATGTAACTCATGGTCATCAAAATGCTTACTTGTAACGGTATAATGCACAATTAGGTAATCTTTGAATAATATATAGATACTGATCGATCGTTTATAAAATATCAAATTTTTTTTTAAACTGAAAATGTTTTCTTGATTTCAATCTGAACTTTTCTTTTGGGAAAGTTGGGAAAATTTGTTTAAAAATTAGGAAAAAGAGATACTGTTTTGCATTGGGAATGGGGCCAAATATCAATCCCAAATTAAGCAGATCGAGAGCCCTGAAAGATTGCTGTTTATGGTTTAAAACTGTTATACACAGTGAATGTTCAAAATTAATATATATTGTAAATACTATGAACACTAAGGTCAAGGTACTAGAATCATTTACATGCTTTAAAATTTATGCCTTTAACAGTGACATCACTTCCATGTAAAACTCTTCAACAGATTTTTGTTTAATCTAAGTAACTGAACTTTATTAGTAGTCACTGCTAAAACGATGTTTCATCGAAAACACAGACTAAGTGACAGTCAGCATGGGACTTGTGATACTTATTTTTAGAACTGGATAATTGCAACATGTTAGCATATACACAATGTTCCCTCATAACTATGGAGGTTAAAATGTGTAACATAAAAACTTTATAAGAGTCAAGGGCTGCAACTCTTAAAAACTAAGGTGTCAATTATTTCCTTCATACAAATTTACACATGATGGTCTCTCTTTTGGCCAAGTTTGGTTGAAAGCCTTACAGTAACTTAAAAGTAGTGTGATGACAAGGTTAACATATGGAATACAAATTACAATACAAATTCTGTATGTCAAGAGCCATAATCTGGTCAAAATTTACAGGAAAACAGTTATCTCCTTTTCTAGAAAACTGCACATGATGATTATCTTTTCCACAAAGTTTGGCTGAAATTCATCAAAGGATGCAGGGGGTGTAATTAAAAAGTATTTTTTCTCTTAAATGATCAATTATTAAACCTCAGATTACTTTTAAAATTAAACAATTACAAAAGAGAATGTGCATACCTGGATCATCAACAACGGCTGTTATAAGGGACTGTGCCTCTTTCACTTTTTTCATTGCCTCATCGATTTCCCTCTGTGCTGCCTCCTGGCTCTTGGTGAATGGTTTTGTTATGGCATTGTTAGAATGATTGACTCTAAAACATAAATAAATATGCATTATATTGCATTATATTATATAGCTAAGATAATGACACGTTTGTAACACAAGTAAACATTCAAACATTTATGGATTGCTTTACAATTGTTTTTTTTTTGAGACACTCAAAATCATAATTCCTAGGGGCATGGTCAAATGACTGAATAGCTACACCACCACAACATTTATTCTCAATCTAGAACTGTCCTAATGGGACAAATACCCATAACGGCAACAAAATTCAAAGAAGGACAAAAGACCAAGGTCAAAGTCACAGGGTTGAAAATTTTGGTACTGACAGACAGGTTTTCATACAAGGAATTCACATGTGTAGTATAAAGGCCCCATCTCGTTTCATTCAAAAGTTATGGCTAAGGTTTAAGTTTTTCAAAAGTAGGTAAAACCTAAAGGTCAAGGTCAATGGGTCAAGACTTTTGGTACCGACAGACAGTTTTTGCCACAAGAAATACACATGTGTAGTATGAAGACCGCATTTCTTCTGGTTCAAAAGTTAAAGTTTTTCAAAAGTAGGTCAAACGTCAAGATGAAAAGATAAAAAATTTCAGTACCAACACACAGGTCTTGCTTCAAAGAATAAACATGTAGTATGAAGGCTCCATCTCTTTTGAATCAAAAGTTATGGCTAAGGTTAAAGTTTTTCAAAAGTAGGTAAAAACTCAAGGTCAAGGGGTCAAAACTTTTGGTACCAACAGAAATGTCTTGCCACAAGCAATATACATGTCTAGAATGAAGCCTTTGGTTCAGGTGAGCTAAAAACTGAAAACAAAGTTTGATTTTTTTTTTTTTTAATTTTCTACTGTTCTTCTATTCTCTATCAAGCTGAGATCAATGAAATATTGGTATAGAGGTGTAAGATTTTTATAATTCCCAGTTCCCGAAAAAAGTTAAAAAGAAGTCTTACGTGATGGGTTTTCCTTGGAACATAACTCCATTATAGGTCAAGGCAGTAGCAACAGAACGTTGATCAGTGAACTCAATGAAAGCAAATCTCTGTAACACATCTCCAGCCATACGCACATACTTCACTTCACCCACCTGGGTGAAGAATTTCAACAGCCCATCTGGAGTGACCTAAATGAAACAGATAATTGAATTATAACTTACCAGGCAATTTATCAACTCTGATTGTGAGGTTAACCTTTGTAGAAATGAGAAACTTTTAAAAATTTTAACTTACAACTAGTACTCTATCTTACACAATTAACACTCCATAAGTTGAAAATATAAAGACCCAAAAGTTCACAGAAGATAATTTTTTTTTTGGTTTTTTTTTTTTTTGCAACCTAAAGATTTTCGCTTTGTTTACAGAAATTCAATTATATATACCAAAGTTACAATATGTGATCCCATCTACATTTCATGCATTGCTCTTTTCAAGTGTTATTCTCAGAACATAAAGGTACCAATGTACGTCAGCTGCTAAGGTACCAATATATGTCAGTTGGCAAGGTACCAAGGTACATCAACTGGCAAGGTACCAATGTACGTCAGCTGGCAAGGTACCAATGTACGTCAGCTGGCAAGGTACCAATGTATGTCAGCTGGCAAGGTACCAATGTATGTCAGCTGGCAAGGTACCAATGTACGTCAGCTGGCAAGGTACCAATGTACGTCAGCTGGCAAGGTATTCAGCTCAGTACTAAATGGTCCCACCAACAGCACATGAGCTTGTCATATGGAGGATATTCATGGAGACAAAACTACCACTTAATTCACCTTATTGCAAAATTCACTGAAAATGGAGTTTAGTGATCTGCATCCTCTTGTTTGAATTTGGCTAAACTTAGATATTAAATGAAACCATATTTTAATAGTGTTTTTTCGCCCTCTGACGACCTGAAACTTGTTCGCCCCATCTTGAATTCGCACTCCCCTCCCTTCAAAATCATATTTTCACCCTAACGTATTTACGACTAAGTGACCCAGGCCCCTGCATAAGACGTCTGATTTGCATTACCTGTACTCAAGTGATATTTCTTTTGATGTATTTAGTGCGCACACCACGAAAGGGTACTAGAAAAATTTGAAACAAACCAACATTGCATGCGTGTTTATACCTGCTGGTTCCACAGATCATGCAACCACTGAATTTAAAAGTGAATAAAGTCTTCAAAGGTAGTCTTAAAAAGCAATTCAATAACTGGTACACAGATAAAGTTAATTCATCTCTTCGGAAGTCCAAAAATGCCGAGGTGGTTGACCTTTTCTTTTTTCTATAAAACCTACTCATGCTACGTGGTTGGAAAGTGCATGTTGTGATTTTACTTCTGTTTTGATAAAATCAGCATTTGAAATGGCTGGCATTTAAATGCACATGTGAATAAATGTTTTAAAATATTGATGTTTTAAATAAGAATGAAATCAACATGTCCATTGAACTACTGGTTAAAATTCTTTCAGTTGTGACTAATGTTAGAAACATATTCACTCCGTTTTGAATTTGCCTTCCAATCAGAGGGTAAAAAGGGTGAAAATAAAACAGAGGCGAAATTTTCCCTGCATACAGTAGTTATACCACACTAATTTTAGTCTGCTTCTTTGACCTTTCACCTTTTCCTCTTGAAAACAATAGTTATCTTCCTCTATTATCATAACTAAGTATATATCCAAATCTGGTTTGTATCTGATGTATGGTTCTAGAGTTATCATCTGATAACTGAATAACTGACGGAAAAACAGATGGTCAAGAACCTATAGTCCTTCAACTATGCTTGTATAAGGCAAACAAAATGACATCAAGCAAAATACCTACGGCAGTCACATCATCTCATTGTTAATAGTATCCAACTTGATCATTATATGACAACTTACATTGACATCCAGATTTCCGACATACACTGTACGCCTGATCTCCTCTATCTTGGCTGGATCAGTGTGTCCAGGAAGGGAAGGATACTGTGGAAGTCCTAATGCTGTAAGTCGTGGATCATATGTAGTGATCATTTGATTTATTCCCGATCCAGTCATCTATTATGATAAAATATTCTAAATGAAGCAATGCTGGTATTAAGCATGTTATAAGTATTTCATATAGAATATTCCTTTATGACCTATAGCAGATGCAATTCTTCTGAACTCAGTGTATACACATAAATTGCAACATCTACTGCAAATGGTGCTTTTATCATCACAATTCCCATATATTGTAATATAAATAATACATGTTTGATGGCAAGAATTTAAAACTGCCACAAGTAGTCCATTCAAGTCTGTAACATACTACATAATGTACATATTGCAGAGTTACCAGATACTGTAAAAATGGTTTTTTACCCATGGGGGAAATTTACACTTGTTATGCGGTAAGCATAAAATACCCCCGCGCTTAAGGTCACAAAAAAATTAAAACTCTGAAGCCATTTTTGCCCAGTAATAACTATTACACCTGTCGGATGTCATATAATTATCGCTTCATTAAACACACCCAAGTAAGTATTCACTACATAGACACCGTCAACAATAATGAAAACATATTTAATTTACTTTATTTCTATTGCATGCACAAAGTTATAAAAGCTTTGAAATTGTGCTATGATATTTTCTATACACTTTTTGTTGAACGTTTTATCAAGAGGCTGGAGCTTGTCTGTACAGCTTGGGGTACAAATACCACACTAATATGATGTTTTTTTAACCAATCGAGGAGAGCCTCGTAACGGTGCGCCTTGAAATAAAAAATATCCAGAGCTTGTTGTTTGACACATACGAGTTCCAGTCCCTCTTGTACAGCCTCAACATGTGGAATGATGATCTTTTTTTTGTTTCGGCCCGGTTTTCTAGAGTTAAATCGGGATTTGGTAGACAACATTTTTCCTGTTTAGTTGAGAGTTTAAAATAATTCAAGATCAACATCTTAACAGACTGCAATGCTTGGATACTTTGAACTGAAAACAGTGATATATACATGTAACAATAACTTGAGATGTTCTCAATATATACTCATCATTCATTCCTGCGTAAAAACTACTAGTTTATGTATGGACTATTCAAAGGGTAATAAATCGTTCAAGATGTCAGGAACGATGACCGCGTAAATTATACGCGGTTCATTATGTGACCATGTATTTAACACCCACGAGTAATGTTTGAGGGTCAAAAACGTGTACTTAACCACCAACGTAAATAACCACTTTTACAGTAGACTGCATGAACAAAAATAGCGGTCTAGTGGATTTCTTCATGGCCTTTGTTTTAATTCTGAAAGATATACAGATCTACTGTCAAATAACAGAACACTTTGAGAAGTTTCAACTTTTAGAATAATTCTACTTTCACTTTTATTTAACTTGCTTTTCTTTTCAAAACATGCTTTAAAAGATGTGCTACCAAAACTGTACAGGGATTAAAATCATATGGTGTTTAGAGCTGAAAATAATTTGAAATTCTTGATGACAAAAGAGTATTGCTACATACCTGACTTATAACATTACTGGGCCATGAAGGTGTGCCAGGCATCATACCAGCTACTGCTGAGGGAGCCAGTGTCATCGCAGTCTGCTCATCAGGAATTTTACCTGAGAATCATAAACATCAAACCCAGATAAGACAGTTCTAGTGCAGGATTTGACCTAATTCAGTGATTGGGATATTCCCACACCCTGCACTGATGTCTCCTTAAATGAGAAAATGGCGCATTTCTCCAGCCAGCCCTGCACCATAGAGGCCCATTAATAAAACTTCAAACTCAAACCAAAAACCAATACTTTATTGGCCATGCCACTCATATACGAATTTGACTGTAAACATTTTAAAAGGATCATGCTTATGCTTGTCCTTTACATTAAGGCATATCTGTCAAACCTCCCGGATTATGCGGGAGTCCCGCATTTTTGACAATGTTTTTGAAAAATCCCGCTTCGGCGTCTCTCCCACACAGGAGAGCTAAAACTCCTGCATTTTAACAATCACCTTCCTCCGTTGCTTTCAGTTTTCTTTGATTTTCACCGTAAACATTGTAAATACAACAAAACTTGAACAGGAAAGCCATCAATCAAGGTAATTTAAAGCACTTATATGACTAGATGTTGAAAATTCAAGGTTTTCGGGATTTTGCTTCCCATAGAAGCGTGAAGGCTATTGTTTACGTTTCCTAACAGCATGTCAGTTTCGGGAGCAGTATTCTAGGTACTATAAAACGACGTATTGGTAAGTTTAAATCATTAGAGAATGTCGTCGAACGAAAGAAAATGTTCTATGTCCGGCCCGGCTAGAACACCTAAAAAGATATAACACTTGTGTAAATTTAAACCAGAATGGGCAATCGAAGCTGAGTGGTTGATGTCACGTTCTATTGACAAGGAACATACATTTTGCAAGCTTTGTAGTTCAAATTTTTCGGTCTCATCTGGTGGTTTAAACAATGTAAAGCGCCACGCTTCATCTTTAATGCACAAAAGCCATGACATGCCTTGTACTTCCAACCGGCAAAACAGACAGTGAGAATATTCTTCTATGTTAAGAAGATACACACGGAATTCCGTTCCGACCTTTCTATTGATACCATAAGCGTCATCTTGGCTACAAAGCAAAACCAAACTGTTATGTGTTCAGATTATGAGCCATCAGACCATGTCCTGCAGAAAGTTAATAAAGCCACTATGCAATACAGTCTTAAACATAAGCAACTGGAATGTGTAATATTGAAATCTCAAGTATCACTGCATTTTTACCATGCATTTCATTTACAAACTGTATCGAAAATAAGGTGAAAAAAGGTCCCGATTTACATTTACACATATTCTCCCTCTGTTTTGGCGATTCTCCCTCATTTTTGAGAAAGATCTCCCTCATTTTGGATCTCAGAGGTTGAGAGGTAAGTAAAGGACAAGTGTAAGCATGATCCTTTAAATTAATAATACATTTCATTGGACAATTTTGTTAAAGCATTCATGCCTGGACAAGTCAAATGCATTGTAAGATGAGGCAATAAATGTGTGTAATAGCAAGTCAAATAAGTTGCTCATGAGGTTTACACTTAAAGGTAAACATAGAGATTAATCCTTGAGATAATTATACACATCATTAACTACAGTCTAAAACATGAAGTGACAAAGAATACTGATAGTCACTCATACAGAAACGGATTAGTGTCACATTGAAACATTTTTATTTTTCATTTTTCCAACATTCATGTTGGAAATTCCAACTTCAGTCTTGGTAATTCCAACTTTAATCTTGGAAATTCCAACATTAATCTTGGAAGTTCCTACATATTGTAAAAGGAGTTACATTGAAAAAATAAATAGGAAAAAATAAATACAACATCAAGCAATTCTATACCATCTGGCAGCATAAACCATTATTGTCAGGTTCACTGTCAATAGCTTTTTAAAGCTCTGGAGTTTAAGACAGGTTTGAGTATGGAGCAAGGGCAGCTTGTTTAACATAATATCAATGTCTATTTCCTATATGAATTTTAATTTTTTAAATGAGTTATTTCTCACATATTATGTACTTTTGCCATGTGCTAGTAAAACAAGAAGTAATCAATGTAAGCTATTAGTCAGAATTCCTACCGTGGCGTCCAGAGTAGATAGAAAACAAGGCCTGAGCCACAAATGGCTTAATTAGATACCTAAAAGCAGGCATTTCTCTCAAAATTTAGGATAATTTAAAAGAAACAAGTTATTTGTGAAAATATGTCATACTTAAATTGGGAATTTTCTTTATTTCAATTTTACAATGAGTACTGGTCCAAATAACAGATCCAAATCAGCCTGAAAATAAACACTGTTAAATCAGAATTAAAGTATGCCATCTCTGAAAAAGAACTTTTACTTTATACTGCAATTTGTACCTCTTTTTGTAGCCAATTAAAGTGTATCATAACAGAGAACACTGTTGAAAATCTAAGATGGGTTTTTTATTCAAAATTCAGGTTTATGACACATACGTTTCAAACTATGGCACATTGATTTTGCCAAAGGCCTACTGATATCCCAGGATATGGGGCCATTGTCACATTCACCTCAAAGCCTATCCCAACCAATGCTAACTACAACACTATGCCCATATCCTGACTTGTTGCTATTTTGACATTTTTTGACATTCTCAGTTATCAGGTTAGAGCTACAAGAATGTCCAATTTAACTTTTCAACACAGAGCAAACACAATTCATATATGGCATAAAGTTACGAATTTTCTCATTAACACATTATTATTATTTCGTTAATACTTTGCTAATAATACTCTGGTACAATTTGCATCCTCTCCATCTATTTTTAGTTGCTAATCAGTACACATAAGATTTCACAGTGTACCAAGAAGTTTATTTTAGTTTATTCAAATATGGAAGAAGTAGATAAAAGTTATGACTAAAATGGTTTTAAACGATAATTTCAAATTCCAATAAAATAAAACTGCTACTGGCTTATGCAAAATTTCACTGAAGATACGAAGGATGAATGACAGAAACCATAAAATTTAACATGACGTGTTATGTTGTAACAGTTCTAATGAAATACTTATGAAATAATAAGAAACTTAGAAATTTATGCGGAATGTGAATTGTGTTTACTCTGTTCCCAAGAGTTGGATGGGGCGGTCTTGTAGCCCTGACCCAACAACTGAGAATGTCATAAAGAATGATTAATTTCATATTAATTTATCTATTAGTGCATATTTACTCATAATACATATTAATCAGGATCATCTTTAACTATTCCAACTTGCTATGAATAACCATGCTACATATATTGCTACTAACCATCCATGACTGGGACAACAATAAGAGCTCGATCAATGAAGACTGTGTTTGTCAAATGCAGAGACACTCCTGTTGCTGTACTGTCTTCAAACTTTACATAAGCAACTTTTGTCATGACACTCTCAGGATCTCTGAAATAAAAATACAAATATTTAAATTCAAATCCATATTTAGATTTGATAATGATTATATTTAACATATACAGTACCATATCAATATTACACTTGTTACTAAATGCAAATGGAAGGGCAAGATTTTTGCATTTTGATATTTTGATATGTAAATGGCTTTTTTAAATGGCTGCCATTTGTTTTGTGAATGAAGCTACTGGTAACAGCAGTATATATCAGCTGAAACATGGTGTATACTGTACCAATAATAATCATTTTTATGCCCCCGGATCCCTATCTATTGTCAATTTTAACCTTCACCAAAACTTCTGAACTGTGAGAGATAGAGACTTTGTATTTTCCATGCATACTTCACTAATAAATCCCTTTCACATTACAAGGTCACTGACCTCATGACCTTGACCTTCATTTCAAAATTAGTCTTAAATGGGCTTTGTTGATGCAAGGGCAATTGTGTTTCACACTAACACACATCTTGTTAACAATGTATGGTGGAATTATATTACAAGAAATCTTCAAGTTATTCTTTGGGAATCATCAATGCCATGATAAAAGATAAATATTTCTAAACTTTGATATCTGTTTGCTCTGGCTAAATTTTATGAGCACAGCTATTAGACCCTACAACGATGCCAATCAAAAATCCATCTCTTTGAGCAATGGAACAGACTGGTCAGATTATGTACAACAGTGTACGATAGAGTATCTTGTATCATAACTTTACTGCACAATTTATTAAATCATCAAGCAGTGTGTTTTTTTCTTCTTCAAATCAGGTCCACTTTAAATTTAAGGACCTTTCCCAGCAGAAATTTCATTGATTTTTTCCCAAAAAGATCGTATTGGTAAAACAGCACCATAACAGAATCTCGTTCTCAATGGGAGATACCGCCATTAACTGCAGTTCTAACATTTAGAGATGAAATAAAACATTTTCCCGCAAAAATGATGTTAAAAAAAAATGGTACGTTATCGTGACATCATAAGGTTGCTTACTGTAATCTATGTTACTAACTGAGAGTACAAAAGCACCCCCTCACTTTGAAATTTTTAGCAACATGAAAACTTGTCACCAAAACTGAGAAATTTTAGCAACACGAAAACTCGTTATCAAAACTATGTTTTCAGAACTTTGAAATTTTAATGTTATGAACTACAAAAACGACACACCCTTGAGTCATGGACAACAAATGTGTGAAACATTACCCTGGATAATAATCCAACTTGGCAGTAAAAAGTAATGGCCCGTACAACGATTTTGGCTATGTATGCACTGTCACCTTGATCTTGTCACCTTGGTTCAAGGTCATGACACACCCTTGGGACATGGACAACAATTGTGTGAAATATTATGCAGATGTAATAAGGGGATAAGAATTTATGTCCCAGACAAAAATTTTTGCTATGTGTGCCCTGTGACCTTGAAGTTATAAATGTTCTTAATACCACGTACGGTGTATATTTTTTACGATGTACAAATATATGTCTCTCTCTCCCCCTTCCATGTATATACTAAATCTTTAAATCTTGACAATAAAAAAGTAATGTCAATCCCACATCCATATTAGTATACCCAGGGACTTTTATATATAAATCTTATACTATATAGATAAACAAGTCCCTGGTATACTATGCTAAATATCCACTTCTACATCTCTCGTCAAAATATGTCTGATAATGAAAAACTTCTCAAACTATGTTCACATGCTAACCTGATTCCTGTACTTTCCAAACATATTAAATCAGCTCTTGTAATGGAATCTCAATAGGACTGTCATGGACTACTCAAATATCTTTTTGCTATATGCATATGTATGAATATCTCCATTCGTGACTGATAAGCCAATGTCTGGATATCATTACAGTATTTATATACTAACATTGTTGTATTCTTATATTTTTTTATTATCTATTTTTCAGTGTAAAAATTCTTGAAAGCAACCATAAATTGAAAGTTCGTCGATCCCGTATGTAAGCCAATATTGTTCCTGAATCAATATGGCATCGTGCGTAAATCCTTTATTTGTATTTATCAGGTTTGGGGCAACCTCTCATCTGAGAAATAATCACTCAAATCAGTAACTATCTCTCTTTTCAGTAATCAATTTCAAGTACTAAATCAAAGGCCTGAAAGGCCATAAAGGCATCGAGCAGGATTGATTATCAAGCCATTTAAAGTGCAAGTGGGACAATGAGCAACTATGTTGATTAATTTCTTTAAATTAACTATGACTGGATGCATGTGACAACAAGAGTATGATAGTAGGTCTCCGGACATTTGTCCTGGCAAGCTAAACACTATAGCTGTCCTAACGGGACAAATACCCCACACGTCAAGAAAGTTGAACATGCAATAATTCAGGAAGCTGAATATTTAGTCTTGCCAAAATCCAATTAGACATGAGTTTAGTCACCAAAGAAACAGCGACCTTGAACTATGCCACTCCCTTAGGTCATGGACAACAATCCTGTGAAATATTATCCAAATCTATTAACCCAATAACAAGATATTGCCTGGACAGGACCTTTAACACCAAGTACACATTGAACTTGCCTTTTAAACTTGGGTCAAGGCCATGACACACCCTTGGGCGATGGGCAACAATCTTGCGAAATATTATCTAAATCCATCAACCCCATATAAAGATATGGCCCAGATAGTATTTTAACAACCAAGTCCACAGTAACATCCACCTTTGACCTATGACCTTGGGTCAAGGTCATGACACATCCTTAGGCAAAGGGCAACACTAAATCCATCCGTCCAGTAAAAAGATATGGTCCAGACAGGACTTTAACAACCAAGTCCACATTGACCTTGACCTTTGACCTTGGGTTAAGGTCATGATACATCCTTAGGTCATGGGCAACAATCCTGTGAAATATCATCCAAATCTATTGACCAAATAAAAAGTTATGCTCCGGACACAGTCGCCCAGGATTTACTATCAAAGAGGTCTTAAGCCAAGGTCAAGGTTGTAGTGACCAAATTTTGGTACATGACACATCCCGTTCCCATGAGACATTCACATACCAAGTTTGATCATCCTGAGTCCTATGGTACACAAGTTATCAAGCGGACACGAATCGGGACGCACGGACAGACGGACATGGTGATTCCTATATAGGAACCACCCCCATCCCCCAAAAAAACTTTCTTGGCAGGGTGTCATGGTAAATATTTCCAAGTCCTTGAAATTTGGAATCCCAAGTCTATAGAGTACATCGCCGACTCTGGTGCAGTAACTCTCGTTACAACGGCCATGTCTGTATTTCTGAATTTTGCCGTTTAAACGAATTTAAAATTGCTGATGTATACGAATTGCTGCTATTTCGTATAAAATTATATAAATCAAAATTTTCAATTAATAACTTGGAGACAACTATAATTATGGCCATTACCGTACTCTGTTGTGTTCTGTTTAATTTATATGTACAGTGTATGTAAGGTATAAAATATTTACCGTAATTTTACATAGAAATACTGAGTGTAGAATAAACATATTCCAGTTCCTGCATAATTAGTGTTTTATTATTTCAAATGAAGCCATATCAGGAAAGTATAGTTTAGTTCTTAAACTATACATCCTTGGCCATATGTACAGATAAACGCATGTACGTTGTAAAAAGCAAATAACAGACTAAACCGCGTGCCGGATATTTGGTGCAATCAGCCATGAAATCCCTTGTCGATAGTTCTTAGATCGGCAGTTAAGGTAGTCTGCCAGTGTATAGATTTTTAATTGGTATGAAAATGTACATTTGTTCCGTGCTGCCGATGCCAGAATATGCCGGTATAAAGAACACAAATAAGAGCATGTACTTTTATTACGGTCAGATTTCTGCCGATTTCGGAATATACAGTTATTTCGAGTGACGTTGTAATGAAAGTGGACTGTATATACCATTGAGGTTTATTAACAACAAATAATGCAAATGCAGTACAAACTTTCAAAATTCAATTCACTGCTGAATCTACAGTTGCATACTTATAACTACGCACACAGTTCACAAATCGATCTTTAATGAAAACATGACATCATGTATCATTACGCCCCAATATCCAAGTTTATAAAGAACATTCGGTACAATCTCGCATTTTGCGGCACATGAAAAAGGTCGAGGAAATCCGAAAGCATAAACGTCGAATTTGACCCTTGGTTAAGGTCAAATCTTGTATATACCTTCACATAATTTGATCATGAATCACAATGTTTACGTATGTCATTTACGTCACATTGCATATTAAACATTTCTACGAATAAATGTTTCAAGGCAATAGAAGAAAATCAGGAAGTATAATTGCATTTCTAGAATCTAATATGAGCATTCAAAAGAAAGTACTATTTTCTTTCGCGAATGAGATTTGGAAAGGAAATGCAACGAAGAGGTAAAATTTTTACGATCCCTATAGGCTCTCGATCGTGCTTCGCATGCTTGATGCCTAAAAATGAAATTTTAAAATTATGATTTGATTGATTTCTGTTTAACGTCACACTATGAATATTTCACGTATATGGTGACGGCATCTGCCTGTTGCGGGGCATAGAAATTTTTACCTTTGCAACGGACCCACCTGAAGAAGTGAGGGATCTTTAACGTGCCATGCATACCAAGACATGGGGCCTTGGTTTTTACTGTCTCATCCGAAAGACAGGACACCGGCATGACCACAGCGGGACTCGAACCCCTGCCTCCCCATCAGGAGGCGAGCGCGATACCACTAGGACATGCCGTCTTAATTATGATTTGAAATTCAAAAGAGCACATGTTTACAACATACTGAATATAGTTTACAAAACAAGTTGACATTTTTAACTTCCTGCACAAATGTTGCAGCTATATTCTCAAAAATGGTCAGATGTAAAGGTCAACTTCTTTTGTATTTTATGTTCAGTATATTATAAAGATGTGCCCTTTTAAGTCAAAATTTTGAAACGTTAATTTTTTATTACTTGTTTAACTTTACTTCTGTTCATTCCTTGAAATTGATTACTGAAAACAGTGATAGTTACAGTACTGTCACCGTGCAATTTAAACATGGGCATCGTGGGCGCATGGGCAATAAATTTACCTGTAGATGTCCACACTTATTGGCTGAATTTTAATTTGTAATCAGCAATACAGCGGTTTTTCCGTGGGCATCGTGGTCGATTGAGCTTGGACACTATACACTCATCTCGTTTAAATAACAATGCAGCCGACAGACAGTAGTTGGAGTTAGCGCTAGCATCAAATATTGTGGAATATACTTATCTTATTCATAAGAATGTTATAGTTATACATGTCGAAGTCGGAGATTTAACTTTGTTGTAATTTACGCTTTCACTGAAATCATTATTACATGACTAGCATCAAGAATCGCATATAGTAGCGAACGATAATTACAATATATTTTAAATCGTCTAACTTTAAAGGATAAAAGACGTAAAGTAAGCTTTTCGTGACAAAATTGTTAATTTCAGGGAAGGCAATGTATTTATCCAGTATTAATTAATTATGTCGCAGACCATGCCGATGTGCTCCCGATTCGCTTACTCACTTAAAATAACATCTAATACAATAGGGTGTGAAAGGGGCCCTCGTAAGAGGTGTTACTGATATTTACCTCTATAACAAAGCTTCAACTTTACATAAAATAGATAAGTACACATATTCTTGTTTTCTTTAAAGAATGTACATGTACTTCATGTGCACACAATACTTAAGAGAATGTTCGAATAATTCTTCATTTCGATCTTGCACAGATTACGCTTACCTAATGAATAAACAAGCCAAAATAAGTTACCCTTACGAGGGCCCCTTTCATGCCAAGGAGCGAGAAAGTGTGTTGAACTTAATTAATAGTACGGCAATTTGGAGTTTAAATAAATCATTACATATTCTGATGGCTTAACACATGCTTTTGTCCACCATTCTGAGATTCTTTAGACCCCCTATAAACTATAACTCATAAAACAAATCATCTTGTGTAAATGACCCTGAAATGTCAACACATTCAATCCTTTTTGTCCAGCGTGTGCCAATTAGACAGTGACAATCCAGGATATAGAAAACATGATAACAGTTGCACTGTTTACATCTATAAAGATATCGCAATTTCTTGCAAGACAATGAAGGAAAATATGTCTGGATATTATCTGCGACCTGCATTCTGCAGAAAACAAAGGTATGTACGGTGGTTTTGATCATTAGTACACGTAGGTGTCAAATCACGAAAACCCGAATAACGTAACGAAGGGCTGACAAGAGATTCTGGCGAGTGGCAATAGTAAACGACAGCATAATAAAACGGCCACGTGCAAGAATCTCAAAAGAGATTAGGTTTATAGTATACTCTTTAGAAATCAAGCGCCTGTGTTCTTACTCAGTTGAGGGATACAGTTTGCATTCTTCAACTCTACCAATATGTCCAAATAACGTCTTCATCTGATCTTTGCTAGCTGTTGGGGCGACATTTGTAACTTGGATCACCCTGGTGTTGATTTTATCAGACATGTTGATTTTCTTTCTGGTGTCTAAACCCCCTAATATGTGTTCCGCATATATATGCGGATAATTATCGTATCTTACGATAATAAAACAACGTATCAATACGTTGGTAATACTATCAAACACGCATTTAGAACGCGGTTGAAAATGTCGACAGTACGTAACCAGTCGTATTGCCTTCTCGACTTTTCATCCCAAGTAGATTCGATTTACATTATTTCGATTTAACTGCTCGTTTCGTGCATTCATCATATTTCGAAATATTTTGAAAAAATGTTAAATCTATTAGATACATTAACTAATGCAATACTAAAAGATAAAGAAATTGCTATTTTGATCGCATAATGTATCTGAATATATATTCAAACAAAACTCATATTCATAATTTTGAACATCTTGCCAGAGACATAATTTATATGTGTAGATTTATGTATTTCTCTGCATCTTGCACACATTTTTAACACGGTGCAAACATAACTTTATGCCGAAATTCATTAGTGAAAAGGTCTACATTACAAAATGACAGAAGCCGAATACACACTTAAAAGGTGAAAAAAGAAAATAGAAAAAAAAAAAAGAAAAGAAAATCGCTTACGGACTCCTAGAAAAAAATCAGAAATGCCTCTGAAACTCTGTACTAACAGGTGTAGAAAAGGTGTTCCCACACGAAGCTTCTATTAGTCACCCTACTAATACTTAGACCTCTTATAATTACAGGTAATGTGATCTGGCGCTGTAGCACGGACGTGTATCTAGACGAATGAGAAATCTTCCCTTCAGTTTTCACTGTCATAACGGTGACGGGTCAGTATTCTCGACGATCCGTCCACAAGTTCCGGCGCCCCCAGACCATAAGTCCAAAACACAAACAAATAACTAAATACAATTGTATTGCAATACAAAATATATGAATACTATTATTTAATTAATTAATTTATTTTTAATGTTTTTATATATATTTTTTTTCTTGTTCGGTTTTTTTTTTTTTTTAGCTTTGGTTTTTTTTTTCCAATCAAAAAAGAAAAAAAAACAGAAACAATTATTACGTCTAAGTATACAAAAATAATTCATGGGTCTGACTGATTGGTGTTTATTACACTGTTAATTAAAGTGGACGGTGTATATCGAATACATTAATACCGGTAGTTGTAATCACTGGCATTTTGCAAATAACTGGGGACGCTTAAAACAAGGATGGTACGTGTTATCAATGGACGGTAAAACTAGAGGGCAGTGTAACTGGTGGCGGCTTCTTTGTGACTCGATATTACTAATTAGTGGCCATGTTTGATTATAACTCTTGAACTTTTTCCATTACTACCACGTAAACTTAATTAATTTTTGAGAAATTTACTAATTATCAGGGCAGATTTTGTGACTCCAGTCTCAATTAATCAGTAAATATAATCAATCAGTTGAAAATTTTCATTAAAACACTTATATATACAATGCCATTATATTACAAAATTAGGTTAAATCGAGCACTTCGGTATATCAGGGACGTAAATATCTGTCCCTGGGTATATGTAGTGATGTATAAAGTCCGAGAATTCAATGCAATGAGGGAGATAACTCTAGCTAATTTGAGGAAAACAGGGTTGTTGCAATCGGCCTCGGCCCCGATTGTTTGTATATTACGCAGAGACATATATACACATATGTGTATATATGTCTCTGATATTACAATAGTAAATTCGCTCAGAGAGCGCATGTGCAAACTCCATTAGCGTGGCATTTTGGGTAATAAACTAGTACTGAGAAACAGTATTGGCACATAATTCTGCTGTAAATGTTGAGATTTCTAGAAATAAATCTTATAAAATGTTCACAATTTTTTTAAAAAAGATTTCCTCACTAAAAAAACCAATTTATTTTCGAATATTGACGAAAACATCCGAGAGACTTTCCTAAAATGGGAAAAAAGCGCGGATACTTTCCTAATAAGGAAAAAATGAGGCGAGGCATTAGAAATTTTAGCGGGAAAATTCACAACAGTGCATAAAAAAGATGTTTTTAAAAACAAGTACATGTAATTCCTATTTACATACAGCCATTTGGCTTTTTGACCAACAACTTGAAGATTTAAAGCTATTCCGATTGCAACCTAAGCTTATGGAAACTCTCTTAAAGAGTTCTTCTCTTTCCATTACGAAGTGTACTCATAAATGAGTGTCATACTTCATGTGACAGTCAAGAAAAAAAGCATCAGAAGGCAGTAAAAAAAAGCAAGGGAGTAAGGTGTTAGATGGAGAAGATGAGCCCCTTTTCGCGTTTCGCTAGTTAGAAGACCCTGTTAATAGAATGTTGGGTATTGATCGTAAAGTTATTAATGCTAGATGGGTTCTTTTCACGTTACGCTAGTTAGAAGGCTCCTGCTAGAGACCGTGGTGCATGAGTGAGGTACATGTAGGAAGTTTTGTGTGTGCTCGGGTTTATTAGGTTTCTGGGTCTGAACCCCTTTTCGCGTTGCGCTAGTTAGAAGGCCCGGTTAGTTGTGTGAAAAGGTCAGGATGTTACAATTAAAACAATAAAATCTTAATTCCTCACTCTGTACTAAACTGAGCTGGTGGTAAGTTGCTGAGTGCTGTCCGGTACTCCTCCAAAGAACAGGATGATGTTACTGATGATGGTAGTTTATTCCTATTCCTGATGGTGCGTGGGAAGAAAGAGAACTGGTATATCTTCCTCCTTGTTGTTGGTATTCGGATTGTGTGCTTTCCCCTGGTTAGTGCCGAGGCACTTGGCAATACCGTGACAGCTAGAATAGCAGGAATAAACCGATGCCGATATGACGCTACAACATCAATTTTACGTCAACAGTTAAGCAGAGACTGCCGAAATTGGTAAATGCAATAAAAAATTAATAATATTAATAATAAATTAACTACTGTGCTAACTACTATTAACTACTGTACTAAGTACTGGCGCCCCAAAAAGAGTTAACAAACATCTCTTGCACGCAAACCTCAGCCAACTTTTCTGTTGCACTAAATAACATCCCTGCCCTTTCCTTGTTTACTATTCTGCATTGTCCATAACCAAGATCTTATGAAAAAGTTTATAAGCCCTTGCCATAACGAATCCACTAACAGTACTTAATAAATTGCAATCACTTATTAGGAAAAATGTCTCAAAGGGGTTGGGGGCACATGTGAAAGTCAGGTATTAGCAAAACCACTTAGCCATTTTGGAGTTTACTTGTAAAACTCTCTAATCTGCCACTGTGTCTCAAATTATCGAAAAGTAATATTTATCAATAAATGACAAAACGAAGCGACAAAGTTTGACTAAAGGTATCTTCGAAATAGAGACACGCCAAATTAAAGTAATCGCTAATTGTGATCTTTTATAATCGCACTTGTATTTCTCATGTAGAAAAGATTAATTCATGTTACTTTTTCAATACAAGTTTGGTAATATGATTAATCTTTCTTCTGTTATTTTTACGACAATATTATTGATACGATGTAAAATTTGAAAGAAGTTTTGGACAATAAAAAGCGGATAGCAAGAAATATGAGCATGATATTGTTCGCATATTTTACGTTATTCTTTTTTATTACTAATATAAATATACAATAAATATTTTTTTAAATTGAAATGATAGTACCTGTTTATACTTTATGACATAAATGTATAAAAAAAACCCCTTGAAACATGTAAATTAGAGATACCCCGATGCCCAAATAAAACAGAGACCTAGTGTTCATTTTTGTTAGTCTGGATTGACGACAGACAGTGCCTTCGGTGTGTAATTTATTTTTACGTACGTGTGATTAATATTTTTTTTTTTTATTAAATTTAAGTTTAGTTTGGTTATATTCTTGCCTGAAAAGCATTATCTTAGAAATAGATATATATCATTTATTTTCAACCGTTTGACCAACTTTACGCAGATTATCGAATTTCCTCTATCCTTTCACTACTGCGATAGCATATGATAGTATTGATACATAATAAATTTTAGTCATATATAATCGCTTTTGAGATACTTGCACGTGGCCATTTTATTATACTCTCGTTTACTATTGTCATTTGCCAGAATCTCATTTCAGCCCTTTGTTGTGGAATTAGGTGTGTGTAACGGGTTAAAGACTTGGCTACTGGGACGTCTCTTTAGCTCACTTGGTAGCGCGCAGGACTGTAAATCTTGGGTTCCCCGGATCGAGACGAGGCGTTCATCCTTCATTGTTCATCGATTCACTTCACTGGCGAAGAGGTGTACAATGGGGGCGGGAAGCATTTGGTGACCTCTTCCCTTGGGTAAGGTGTGCCGGGGCATTTCTCAGAGACACCAGGAGGAGGTATGCCTTCCTCTAAAAAAAAATTAAAAGGGAGAAGGGTATAATGGAATTAGGTGTGTGTAGGGGGTTAAACAGTGATGCCAACTGCTCTGATTTCAGCAGAGCATCTCTGATTTCAAGCCTCTAAATCCGCGCTCCGATTGATGTAAAGTTTGCTCCGATTTTTTATTTAGGGATCGCCGTAGCTGGAAATCCGATCAATTTAAAAAAAAAGTAGCCAAAAACGGAGGGTAACAGTGACGAAGTAGAAAAAAAAAAGTGCCGGCAATTATATGAAGATGTGTACAGTAAAACCACGCCTAAGAAGAAAAATGAAACGCCGCATAGTCAGCAATATAATGTTGAATAAGAAAAAACGTTTCCTTGCGTCAGAAAATCAGCATTTGGCAGGGGTTTTTTCATTTGTGTTTGTTCAAGAAGAGCATAAATTAAAGATTTTAACTACAATAACACTTAATTTTTGCTCATTTTGAAAGCTATATTTTCCAATTTTTGTCTCGGCTTCAGGGGGGCTTTGCCCCCCAGACCCCCCATCAGGTTTTGCCCTGAACCTGACAAGGGGGCTGCCGCGCCTTTGACCCCCTGCTCCTCTAAGACATTATGAAATGTTGGCATCTCTGGGTTAAAGACTCAGCTACTGGGACGTCTCTGTAGCCCACTCGGTAACATCCAGGACTGTAAATCCTGGGTTCCCCTGATCGAGACTAGGCGTTCATCTTTCATTGTTCTTTGAATCATTTCACTTTCTTTACGTTATTCGGGTTTTCGTAATTTGACAGCTCTGTGTACTAACGATCAGAAACACTGTACAAACCTTTGTTTCTTGCAGAATGCAGGTCACAGATAATATTCTGCGCCCCTAAACACACTAGTCTGTGTTAACTCGGTTTGAAAAAAGAGCCAGCAAAATAACATTCAACACTTTTAGACTGATCTTTAATCTATACAGCGATACAAGTTTTATTTGTTATCCAGGTGTATAAATAAGAAAAACATAGCTAATGTTAGAGAAATATTGGACAGCAGAATCCATAGGAATAATGATTTAAATTTACATGTAATTTTATGCCAGAGTATCATGGCAAATAGCCTTAATAGGTCCCAAGTTTGACACCCATCACTGGTTTGTTGATGTCCTGTCATGTGGATAAGACAGTATAGAGATCCCGGGTCTCCACAAATGTCGGCACATGGAAGATACTCAATTCTTCAGTGTGTCCTTTGCATACAGTACAGTCGGCTTGAAATTAGGAAAATCCACGAGCGCCAAGGGGCAGCCCACGCAATGCTGCCCGTCGGCGGCAGTATGAATTGTCCACTTGACCCTATTACATGCCCATGATGCCGCTGGCGGACAGTTGAACACACTAATTGTAGAACTAACAGTGAATAGGAGTGAATTAAAGACCTCATTGTACATGTATAGGCGGGAATTTCAGAAATCTATCACAAATTTAATACCAAACCAAATGTCTAAAATGGCATGTTGATCCAAACACCACTTCATAATACATTAGAAAAAAAAAGGAATTATGAGTCTTTGTTTTCACAGTTAGTTTCACTAGTGATGAAAATCTGTAAGAAATTGCAACATCTTTATAGATGTGAACAGTGCAACTGTTATCATGTTTTCTATATCCTGGATTGTCACTGTCTAATCGGCACACGCTGGACAAAAGGGATTGAATGTGTTGACATTTCAGGGTCATTTACACAAGATGATTTGTTTTATGAGTTATAGTTTATAGGGGGTCTAAAGAATCTCAGAATAGTGGAAAAAAGCATGCTTTTCACCATCAGAATACGTAATGATTTATTTTAACTTCAAATTGCCGTACTATTAATTAAGTTCAACACACTTTCTCGCTTGGTGGCATGAAAGGGGCTCTCATAAGGGTAACTTTCTTCGGCTTGTTTATTCATTAGGTAAGCGTTATCTGTGCAAGATCAAAATAAAGAATTATTCGAACGTTCTTTTAAGTATTGTACGTACATGAAGTACATGTACATTCTTTAAAGAAAACAAGAATATGTGTACTTATCTATTTTAAGTAAAGTTGTACAGGTGATCTCTGGAGCTTTTTATACAGGTAAATATCAGTAACACCCCTTACAAGGGCCCCTTTCACACCCAATTGTATTATGAATCGGGAGCACACCGGCATGGACTAGAACATGATTAATTAAAACTGGATAAATACACTGGCTTCCCTCTGTGAGTAAGCTAATCGGGAGCACACCGGCATGGATTAGGACATAATTAATTAAAACTGGATAAATACACTGGCTTTCCTGAGTGAAATCAACAATTTTGTCATGAAAAGTTTACGTTTACGTCTTTTTATCTTTAAAAGTTAGAACCCCGGCCTCCCAATCAGGAGTCCAGCGCGATACCACTAGGCTACGCTCTGGTCATGGTCATGGTGGGTCTGTTGCAAAGGTCAAAATCTGTATACCCTGCATCAGGCATATATACATGAAATATTCGTGGTGTGACGTTAAACAAAAATCAATCAATCAATCCTTAAAAGTTAGACAATTTAAAATACATTGTAATTATCGTTCGCTACTATATGCGATTCTTGATGCTAGTCATGTAATAATGATTTCAGTGAAAACGTAAATTACAGCAAAGTTAGATCTCCGACTTTGACATGTATTAACTGTATAACATTCTTATGAATGAGATAAGTACATTCCACCATATTTGATGCTAGCGCTAACTCCGACTAGTCCGTTGGCTGCATCGTTATTTAATCGAGATGAGTGTATAGCATCCACTCTCAAGCGACCACGCTGCCCACGTAAAAACGGCTGAATTGCTGATCACAAATAAAAATTCAGCCAATAAAGCGTGCATGACTGATAATCTAAGTACTCAGGGGAGCGATATAGGCCCACTTGTTTTTACGCAGTTTTGAATTTTCCTGCTAAAATTTCTGAAGCCACGCCTCATTTTTCCTTATTAGGAAAGTAGCCACAACTTTTTTTCCTTTTTTAGAAAGTCTCTCAGGTGTTGTCGTTAATATTCGGAAATAAGTTGGTTTTTGTAGTGAGCAAATCTTTTTTAAAAAAAAATTGTGAACATTTTATAAGATTTATTTCTAGAAATCTCGATGTTTAAAGTAGAATCATGTGCTAATATTGTTTCTTAGTATTAAATTATTACCCAACATGCCACGCTAATGGAGGTTGCATATACGCTCTCAAAGCGAATTTGTTATTTTAATATACAATCGGCCTCCCGCTTGCAATAAATCAGTCACACTTTGTAGTTTGTAGACATAGTAAAAATGGTTCTCAAAGTTTACCTGTCAGGTTACTGTGGTTTTCTCTGGGTTCTCCATTTATCTTCACTATAAATTATATGTATAATTTGAGATTTGATGTACATTGAATGTAACTACAAAGGTGAAATTAAAAGTGCTGTGACATTAAGCAGCAAAAAAACAAACCAGTAAAATTGGGGTTTTTTAGCACACCTAAGCCAAAGGCTCAAGTGAGTTATAGTGATAGCGTGTCGTCCATCCCTTCGTCGTAAACTTTTCACATTTTCGACTTCTTCTCAAGAATTACAGAACAGATTTCTATGAAACTTGATAGGAATAAGTACTGATGGTCCCCTACCAGTCAGGGATGGAACGTCAAGAAAATATCTAAGGAGCCAAACGGGCTCATGAAAGTGAAAATCTAGGAGCCCAGATTAAAAGTAATGGGCCCGTTATAGAATTGACATAAATCAGAAACTAATTTCTAAAACTTTGAATGCCTTTATTACAAACAATGTAGTAAGTTAATCTGGTGACAAAATCAGAGACATATATACACATATGTCTCTGACAATATGTATTGAAATTAGGTCTACTCCATTTCCAATTCCATCTCTTATTTCTTTTCAAATACAATCAATCTCTCAAATACCCCTTCTACATCTGACATTTCACCATCCGAATCTGAATCATCCATTCTCTCATTCTCTGACTCATCTCTTCCATCCCTTCTGCCATTCCCTGGCTCATTACTACTTTCACTCACTGTTTCATTCTCTCTTTCACCCTCTGAGACTTCTCTCTTCCCTCTTTCAGTTTTGTTTACAGAAGACCCACTCAAACTCATCTTTCTGACATTCCGATCACTACTCCTCTCCATGTAGTAAGGCCTCCTGCTCCTGCTACCATTCTAATAATGTATTGCCTCTGTGGGATGAAAATTTGGAATTGATTGTCCCTTGAGCTTTATTTTCGTACTCTCTATCATAGTCTATTTTGCGACCTTGTTTGTTTGTGCTTTTATAGCCATTCAGCGCGGCGTACCAGGGCGCCGCCTTTTTAGTTTACAATAACAACTGAGCAATTGTGGCCTTTAGGGGATACTACTTATTGATAGAATAGACTTCCAATCGAGCACTGGAAAGCCCATTGAAGTCAATCATTCAATTGACCCAAGACGAGGCAAAATCAGAGTCAGAGCCCGCGAGCCAATTCGCCAAACAGGCTAATTCGTACGTAAAACGATTGGCCCGATTACAATTTTGGTCGCCTCAGGCGAATGGGCAATCAAAAGTTTCCATCCCTGCCAGTGTTGTTGTTTCTTGTCTTAATCCATCAACAAGTGGCGCCACCACAGGCAAATGTAGGTCACAGAGGGTATCCTCCTTTGACAAACTTCTTCAGACTGGGTGCATACAGAAACAAACTTCAGAATGCATAGGAATGATCTAGAGGGATGTGTAAATAAGTGTTGTTACATTTGGTTCTGTTCCAAAATCAAATTTCTGACGTTTTTGCAATATTTTTTTAGACTTGGTAATTTCAATGATGAAAAGTGTCATGTTTTTCAATTAATTGATAATGATGATTTCTTAAATGGACTATTTTGATCATAATTATGGTAAGGAATGTTATTTTGAAAGAACTTTGTCAGTATCTCAATTTTTGGATTTCCTATGAATTTTTTAAGACTTCCAAATGGGGGTGTTAAGGGACAATTCTTCTTATTTTTAACTTCTGCTGTTATACCACACAAAAGATTTTGATGAAACATGGTATACATGAAGTACTATAGGTCCTCTGTCAATTTTGTACATTTCATCCAAGTTGGTTAACAAGTGGTGCCACCATAGGTAAAAAATAGGTCTCACAATGGTACATATACCACTTGGTAAGTAAAACATGAAGAGTAGCAGTTCAGATCCAGCTGTGGCCAATTTTTTTTTTCATTTCTTTGCACATCTAGATAAGTTTTTAGATGTTTCACAACAGTCAGCATATAAAATTAGACCATTTAAAGTTGGATCTGGACAATATTTGAAACATTGTTGTTCATGGCTCAGACTTAAAATCAGTCAACAAAAGGCCCCACCTGAAGAAAATGACTAACTTATTGCCCTGAATCGCATCTTTCAGAGGCAAAGCAAATGCTTAGTATCAAAATCATTAGAATGGATATGCGAAAATTGTTATTGTTTTTTATTCTGGTGTGAAATAAAATTTGACATGTTATCAACATTTGTGTTGACTTAGTCACAGTAATGCAAAAATAAATGACTTCTCACTTCCTGCATGACTGATCATCTAAGCACTCAGGTGAGTAATTTAGGCCACTTGGGCCTCTTGTTTTTCATAGAATACTAAAACTGGATTCCCATTTCGTTTAAGATTGAAAGAATCTAACAAAGTATGGCAGATGTGAATAAGCTAGTGTTTTCAATTATCCAATTCTTGAAGGATCAAACAACCTCTGGAAATTTGTCAGAAGATGGAGTGGAAAGTCTAGAAGGTAAAATGAATGAAATCATAATAAAATTTCTCTAAAAAGTGTGTTAAGATAACATTATTTCTAGTATTACCCTGTTAATATATAAGACTAGAGCGGTGTGCTATACAAATCGTAAATGTGTGTAATTGAAATGTGGAAAATTAGAGGTAAGACATTTTTAGCCCACGGGGTTAAAGTCCAGAGAGCTAATGTCAAACTCCTGGCGTCATCGTTGTCAGTGTCTGTAGACAAAAACTTTAACCTGGGCTATAACTGGGGTAGGGCCTTGAAACTTCACATATGGATACATTGTGGAAGGAGCTTTCTTTTGGGACCATGACTTTTGAATAAATATACATGTATAACATATATACCTTTCAATTTTGTGCACCAGATGCAAATTTAGACAACTTATGTCTCTTCAGTGATGCTCCTGGACAAATGATTGGAATTCACCTAAGATATAAATATTTGAAGACATTTTCATATAGGTACATGATCTTTGACCTTGACCTTGGAGTTTGCCCTACTTTTCAAAAATTAAACTTAGCTAAAAGTTTTGAATCAAGAGGGATAGGGCTTTGAAACTTCTTACATGGATGTCTTGTGGAAGGCCCTTTCATTTGGGACCATGACCTCTGACTTTGAGTTCGACCTACTTTTCAAAAACTTTAACCTTGCCTATAACTTTTGAACCAAAAGGGGTAGGGCTTTGAAACTTTACACATGGATACCTTGTGGAAGGCCGCTTCATTTGGGACCATGATCTTTGACCATGTGACCATGACCTTAAAATTTTGCCTACTTTTTAAAAACTTTAACATTAGCTACAACATTTGAACCAAGAGGGGTAGGACTTTGAAATTTCACGCATGGATTCCTATCACATGCATATTCTTAGTGACAAGACCTTTCTCTCGGTACAATAATTTCTGACCTTGTGACCTAAACCATAACCTTTGACCTACATTACAGAAACTTTAACATTGGTTAGAAGCTTTGAATTGTATATTTCGCTTACGTATTCCTTGTGACGAGACCTTTGTTTTGGTTCAATCATTTTTAACCATGCGACAATAAACATGACCTTTGACCAACATTTTATGAACTTTAACATTGATTATAACTTTTGAAACATAAGAGGTATAGCTTTCATATTTCACATGCATATTCCTTGCGACAAGACTTTTTGTTGGTACAATAATTTTTGACCTCATTACCTTGGCTGTGACCTTTTTCCTTCATTTTGAAAACTTTACATTGGGTATATCTTTTAAATGGTAAGTGATAGGGTTTTCATATTTCATATATGTATTCCTTGTGTCAAGACCTTTCTATGTGTACCAAGAGTTTGATATCGTGACTTTGTCTGTGAACTTCTACCTGCATTTCAATAACTTAACATTGGGCATATCTTTTGAATGGTAAGTGATAGGGCTTTCATGTTTCACATGTATATTCCTTGTGACAAGACCTTTTTGGATACCAAAATTTCGACATTGTGATCTTGACCTGGGACTTGGAGTTTGACGTACTTTTAGGATAACAGCTTATACTGACAATTGCTGCTGTGAGCATTTGTAATTTACAAATACAGCTTGTGTAATATTTGGCCATGTCTCAGGGGTGTCTGGATTTGAAAATGCTTGAACAGTTTTTCCGAGATATGCAGTCCCTAGTGACTTAATATATTGTTTACAGTATCTTACTTGTATTGAAATTGATAAAAGAAGAGTAATCCTGCAATATTAATTGGTTTCATCTACAGCTGATCTTTCTTTCTTTACGTAAGGCTCTGTAACTCTAAGTCATATTATCTTATTATCATACGTAGTAAACAGATTAGTCATAACAGATAATAACCACTTTATGTACTCAAAGGCCTAGTTGTAGTATTTTCCACTAAATTTTAAGGTGTGTGATACTTGTTTTATGCTACATCAAGCTTATTGCACTTACATGGTGACATGGTCTGCCTGATGCGATACACAGGAATTTAGATTTTAACAATGGACCAAGGTGAAGGAGTGAGAGATCTTTTACATGCCTTATGTTTTTACTGTCTTATCCAAAGACAGGACACTAATGAACCCCAGGTGTAGCTAAAATCATTGATCTCTCAGTCATGAACCAAGCACCCAGCCAATTAAGCTAAGCTACCTCTTTTTACCACAGAAATTTTAATTGCATAATATCAAAAGTTGAAAATACTACTTTCTTATATTTCTTCTGTGGAATTCTAGATACTTTTATGGTCATCAAGTGTAAAATTTATAATTACCAGGTAAAGTGCATGGCTTATGTCTTTATGACTTTTTGTTATGCCTTCACCAGGTATGGCAGGGGCATTAAGTATTTGCTTTGTCCATCCTTCCGTCCGTCTGTCATCTATTTGGTTTCAGGATGATAATTCCAAGTACCTTTCTACATATTCAAATCAACTTACTTATTAAGAGAGGAAGAAATCTATTGATTTTCAGATCAAAAGGTCAAAGGTCAAGGCCAATGTCACAGCTGACAATAAGGCTAATTAACGGTTTCTGGATGACAACTCAAGTTCCTTTCATTGTATTGAAACCAAATTTGGATATATGCTTACTTATCAAGAGAGGAAGAACCTATTGATTTTGGGGTCAAAAGATCAAAGGTCAAGGACACAGCTGATAGAAAAGACTGAAATTATCGGTTTGCAGACGATTTTCATTTATTACACGTATATCATTAATTAAATACTCATCAGAATTTGATCATATTTCACATATTTTACAGGTCAAGTTATTTTAAAGAGAGGTTTTATAAAGTCTTACCAAAAGGGAAAGGTGCCTATAAATTTGAGCACAGGTATTTTAAGCTCTGTAAGTTCACAGCAAACATCTATTATGCCCCTATAGGTGTAAACACTAAAGAAAAAAGAAAGGTATACAACAATTTTTCGAAGCAAATTTACCACCCTTTTAGTCACTCATTTCGGCCATTGAAATTGGGATTTTGCACAATTTCAGCTCAATGCCACATAGTTCGACATTGGAACTAATACCTTGCACAATGCATTTGTCAATCCATACCCATTATCCCGTATTCTTTGGTGTTTAACCCTATAAAGGTATAATAGATGTTTGCTGTGGACTTACTGAGCTTCAAATATCTGTGGATTTGAGGGTGAATGTGTCAAAAGGCAAGGACACTACTGGTAATATTTATAGCTTGGTTGGTTGATTGATTGGTGTTTTACGTCGCTTTCAACAATTTTTCAGTTATATCGGGACATACATGGGAGCAGGAGGTAACCAACCTCTTGAACATAGTGGCACAATCCGGGGATCAAACCCGGATTGTCAGCGCCCCAAGCATTTAACCACTACACCAAGCCTGCCCCTAATATTTATAGGAGGTATGGCCCATGAAACTTCAGGAAAGCTTTGTTGTTGCTATGAATTAAGTCCACAGTAGGGATATATATGTTTTACAAACACACTTTTCTCAAACTTCGTGTCAAGCTTTACTATGAGATTTTGAAAAAATTAAAGAAATTGTGTGAAAAAGATATGTGATAAAATAATTCATAGATGTCTTCTTTTGATTTTCAGTGGCTGTTCAATGTTTAGAAACTGCATATGGTGTGAATATTCAGGATCAAGCACAAGTAGCGAAATATCAAGTGCAGAGAAATCTCCTAGATATATTCAATGCACAGATAAGTACAGAGGTATACATTCCAATAGATGCATCTTAAAGATCAAGTTACCTGAATTTGTGTTTTACTGTATTTTCAGAAATGATATATATCTGTGTGACATGAATTCCTTCTCTTTTTTCAGCCTGAATCTGAATTTTCTTCATTATCTCTCCATGAACCTACTCTAGAGGAAAAGGAAAAGGCAGAACAATTTAAAAATGATGGTAATAAGTTGTTCATGATATGAAATGCTATGATTTGATTATTTTATCAGTGATTAAATATTTTAACTATTTAATTAATTATTCATTTTTGTCCTTTACTTCTTTTGATCCATTCTCATTTCTTTAGCTTTGACATGATACCATATTTGTGCCTGAAACTTTAGTATGTGATTTTGTTTGACATGTCACATCATCTTTTTAACCTTACAGATATTTCATTCAATTTATTTCAGGGAATAATTTCATGAAAGCAGAAAAGTTTTCTGATGCCTTAGAATGTTATACGCAAGCACTGAAACTAGATAATAAAAATGCTATATATTTTTGTAACAGGTAAGCTTACATATGATATTAGGTATTTGTAAAATTGAATTGTCATACCTTCATCAGGGGAAGATCCAGGTTTTGGAGTAAAAGGGGGGGATCAGGCAAGGGTCTGGGGACTGCCTAGGTCTTGTTCATACCATGTTATTCTTGTTGTACATGTGGTTGATTTTGTCATGCAGCTTAGTCAAATCTGATCTTCTTATAAATTTTATTCAGCTGTATTTCAAAATCCACCATCATTTCTTTTAGTGGACAGAAGTTTCTATACTAGGCGAAGATAAAAATGTTTGAAAAAGGGGTTTGCCACCTGCCATGAATGCTTTTCAGTCAAGAAAGGGTGGGATTGGGGTTGAAGTCCTGAACCTAGCCAAAAGACCTTTGTTGTGCAAAATTTTTCAACTAAAGGTGTTGTCTAATACCGGTTTATCAATTGATTTAAAATGGATAGGCGGAGCTAATGAAATGATGGTTTGTATTGAAATTTTTTCACTCAGATGAATGCTGTTGACTTAATAGGGAAAGAAGTCAAGTCATATTAGGGTATACAATAATATACATCTATATTGGAAGAGAAGCCATAACAAGATTCAAGACCACACCTATTTCCACTCCGAGGGCTGGGATTAGGTTCAAAATTACACATGCGCTAGATCATATAGGGAATACTTCTAGTGTATAATCAAATCTCGGAGGAGTAGTGATAACAAACAAATTGTTTACGGATGGATATATGACAAATGGTATCGCATAAGCTCAGCCGATCTCTTGCTTTATTCCAAGATATTTGTGACCTGTTCATTTTCTGTTGTAAATGTTTTCGGGTAATAGTAATGTCGCTTGCTCTCTCTCTCTTTTTTTTTTTTTTTTTTTTTTTTTTTTTTGAGGGTTTGAGGGTGGAGGGGGGGGGGGCAAACTTCCCCTCCACCCCTCTCTGAATGTGCCACTGTTCATGTCAGAATTTTTGTCTATATTTGTGATGTTTTCCTGAGATCTACTTTCATTTGTCTTGTTGCTCATAGAGAGTCTTTCATTCACCATATTTGTGTTAGGACAAGCTTTAAATTCAATAAACGCCATTAAAACAAATGATTCAACAAATGTTCTGGTGTAAATTGATATCTTTATAGATAATTTAAGATGTTTAAATAATATATAAGAAATTATCAAATCAAACTTGAGATAATTCATTTTAATAACTTTGTAGGGCTGCAGCTTATAGTAAACTAAATAAAAATCCACAAGCTATAGAAGATTGTGAACGAGCTCTCACTATAGATCCACAGTACTCTAAAGCCTATGGTAGAATGGGGTAAGTAGTAGTAGGTGGTTTTTAGCTCACCTGAGCCAAAGGCTCAAGTGAGCTATAGTCATAGTGCGCCGTCTGCCGTCGTCGTCTGTCCGTCGTTAACTTTTTCATATTTTCGATTTCTTCTCTGGAACTACATTGCAGATTTGGATCAAACTTTGTGTAAATGATGTTCTGAAGGTCCCCTACTAAAATTGTGCTCGGGATCCAGATTCCCTCAGGGGTGGATCCAGGGCGGGGTCAAAAGTGCCCAAAATGGTACCCCTCTTCAAACATCTTCTCCTCCAGAACCAGTACATAAATGGGGAAACTAATTGCATTTCAACAATCTATAAAGATGGGTTATCAAAAATTGTGTTCGGGGTTAAGATCCGTCAAATAGAAATTTACGCTTTTTTGACGTGTTTCTGGACTTAGTCATTTCAATGCAGAACAGTGTCATGTTTTTCAGTTAATTGATATTGATGATTTCTTAATGACTATTTTGATCATAATTGTGGCAAGAAATATTATTATGAAAGAATTTTGTCATTTTCTCAATTTTTGGATTTTTTATGAATTTTTGAAGACTTCTGAAAAAAGGGGGGAGGGGGCTTGGCCATTTTTCACATTTTCAACTTTTTCTACAAAACTGTTTAAAGGATTTTAAAAAATCTTGGTAGAAATAAGTCACTTATGATCCTCTTCAAATTCTGTTGTTTTCATCCAGACCTCTTTACAGGTGGCGCCACCATAGTCAAAAGTAGGTCACAAAGGAGTACCCTCCTTTAACTATTCTTTTTCATACGGGCTGTATACAGAGACAAACAGAATACATAGAAATGATCTAGAGGGATGAGTGAAGACGTATTGTCATTTTGGTTCCCTTCCAAAATCAAATTTTAGAATTTTTTTTCGACATTTCTTTGGACTTGGTGATTTCAATGCAGAAAAGTGTCATATTTCCTAGTTAATTGATGATTTCTTATGGACTATTGTGATCATAAATATTGTAAGGAATGTTACTTTGAAAGAATTTTGTCAATATCTCAATTTTTGGATTTTCTATGAATTTTTTAAGACTTCCAAATGAGGGTGTATAGGAACAATTCAATCACATTTTTCACTTCTGCTGTTATACCACATGAAAGATTTTAATGAAACATGGAATACATGAAGTACTAAAGGTCTATCAATTTGGTAAATTTCATCCAAATTGGTTAACAGATAATGCCACCATGTCTAAAAAGTAGGTCTCACAATGGTACATATACCACTTGGTAATTGAAATATGGAGAGTAGCGGTTCAAATCCTGTGGTCAAAATTTTTTTTTTCATTTCTTTACACATCTAAGTAAGTTTTTAGATGTTTCTCAACACTCAAGATATGAAATTGGGCAATTTTTAAGTTAGATCTGAACAATATTTGAAACAATTGTTGTTCATGACCCAGACTTGAAATCAGTCAACAAAAGGCCCCACCTAAAGAAAATGACTAACTTGTTGCCCTGAATCACATATTGCAGAGACAAAGCAAATGCTTAATATCAAAATCACCTGAATGGATGTGCAAAAAAGTGTTGTTTTTTATTCTGGTGTGAAATAAAATTTGACATATTTTCAACATTTGTGTTGACTTAGTCACATTAATGCAAAAATAAATGAATTCTTCCTTCCTGCCTGACTGATCATCTAGGTACTCAGGTGAGCGATATAGGCCCTCTTGGGCCTCTTGTTTCACTCCCTCTCAAGTCAGTGGTGGAATTAAAACCTGGTATGTCCAGTTTATAATCGCCTGCATTTTTATCAATCTTCTTTACTATGTTTCCTCTTGTGATGCTCTAGAATCTTTGAAATCCAAAACATGTGTTAACTCTTTCATCTTGTTAGAATTACAAATTTATTTAAAAAATTTTGTGAATTAAGAAATATTTCCCATTGCAGATTCAGTGGTGAGGATATTTGAGGGACATAAATTGCTTCAACAATACTTAGTATGCTGCTTTTATTTAAAAAATCAATTCAACAGCATTTGTAGCAGGAAATGTCCATAATTTTATGACACCCAATTCATGTTTCTTGGTATCCTCTAAACAAGACCAAAAACAATCCGAAAACTTTTGTGGGGAAATAAATGTTCATATGCATCTGAACATTTAGAGTGTAACCTGTGTATTTGGCAGGGTATACTCGTATAGAATAAATATTGCTCATATCCATTGTCTAGATCGTAGTGAACATGGTTAAAATTTTCAGGGTTATCTTTGTCATGAATACAAATGTAATCTGGTTGATATTTCACACAATTTCTACTATGACAGTGACATGTTATGATTTTGACCAAGGTTTATAACTCCAAAGTCGTAGTCACACATTAGCTTTGATGTCCATAAAACCACAACTAACATGCAGGAGTGTGTCATGTATGGTAACATTTCCAAGGTCAAGGGCAGTGATCCTTTGACCAAATCGGTTGTGATATAACTTTACAGTTACTGCTCTGGATAATTGTCCCATAAGGACTGTTCTAGTTAATGATCATGGAGTGACAGATCTCTCTATGTCTTTATTTGACAAAGCTTTTGTCAGCCTTGTATTAAATCAGATGCCCCAGATTAGGACAGGCTGTTGTAAAGGAATTTTCTAAGGGGATTATTTACTGTCTTTTGCCTCCTTGTATGTTCATTTGGATGTGACTGGCTTCATATTGGGGTATAGCTCATTGGTGCCATGGGATCTGTTGCATAGGTAAAATTCATAAGGGCATGTAATTGGCAGGATCCCTATCATATGAGTGAAATATTGGCATGGCATAGAAAATAAAAACCCTAATCATTTTATTATTTAGTTCATTATACATGTATGAGTATATTTATCGACATACATGACATAAGCATATTTGGAGATTCTCACATAAGTGTTGTTTAACAGTCTGAGTTATGCCAATATCTTCATCCTTTGCACCCACTCATTGCTCTCCTGTTAAAAGGAAAAGAAACCATAAAGGTTATATATGGGTTTAATGTAAGTCAGAAAGCATAACATGTCCATTTGAACCATCTTTCTGTGATATATGAATGAAGTTTTCATCTTCATGTAACTTGATTAAGCATTACAGTGGATTTCATTACACCTTCGCTACGAAGTGGGTGGGGTATACTGGAATCACCGTGTCCGTCTGTCTGTCCGCCTGGCAAATTGGTTTTCCAGATTTTTTTCTCACATGCTTCAACATGTTGAACTGAAACATGGTATATAACTTTGGTGTGATGATCTACAGATCAAGTTTTACTTTTGTCGCGACTGCTTACTGTTTAAAATGGTTACTGACGAGATTGGATGGATGGACATAATAGGGTGACATTTTACAGTTGATACCAGTATATTGGTTATCAGATAAAATGGAATTATGAAATTATATTATCAAATAAAATGGACAAATTACTGAAAAAATACAAAAAAATGGTTTGGTGCTTGAGTATTATATTTGATAAAACAAATGTACGATTACAAGTTATTAGATTAAATGGAGTCAGGTGAATTGGAAATCAGATTTAGTAAACATTTGCAGAGAAAACTGATAAAGAAATATTCCTGAAAGCCTGCAGTTTAGGATTTATTTTTGATTTATTGTATTAAATGCAATATGATCTATATCGTAAATTCTAATCTGGATTGTATTAGGCCCCTTCATAGGTGATGGTACCTTACATGAATCCATGTGTGTGTCTGTCCATTAACACTTTGGTTGTAATGTGATACCAGAGTGATGGGAAGAACATGCCTATAGATTTCAGAGTCAAAGGTCAAGATCAAACAGCACAGCCTTGATGACTTTGTTAGTTTTCTAATCATTCAGTTATTCTGAAGTCTTGTTACATCTGACATTTTTTGAATGCATATAACCATAAACTTTATTCTACTAACAGTGTATAAAAGTCACTCTCCATGTATTTATATCTTCACTTTTTCAGCATAGCTTTTACTGCATTGGGCGACCATGAAAGTGCCAGAGAATGTTACCGGAAAGCTCTAGAACTAGATCCTGCAAATCAGTCATATCAAAACAACTTAGAGATCGCTGAACAAAAATTAAGAGAAGAAGCTATGCAGGTACAGTGAAATGATACGTGAAGTATTCTTTGATGTGTCATATATCTATTTTGATAAAATGAAATGCTGAAGAAATTGCATTATACGTTTCTTTTTTGTAAAGTGTATGAATTGGATCTTTTTGAAATATTTTCAAAACTGCACAATTGCTAATGATATTAAACATTTCTGGTATATATTCAGTGGGGGATGAATTTATATAAGCATAAATGCTCGTTTTCAAATCCCAGTTTGCATTATACATTATGTAATATGTTCAGTTAAATATTAAACTAACATCTGTGATACTGTGATAGACAAATCCGAAATTTTTATTCCAGCAAGTTGGTTGTTTTTATAAAAAAAGCTTTCATGTTTTACATAAAGTAATGATTTGACATTAAAGGCTGGTTTTAGTCTTGGTTCTGGAGGTGGTATGCCTGCAAACTTCGGTGATATGTTAAACAATCCAGCCTTGATGAACATGGTATGTATTCTATGGATGCCTGAACTCACTGTAGAGTAGGATTTTAACCATAATACATAAAGTTAATGAATTTAAAAATGTAATATGTTGAGATGTAACTTTTAAGTATTAAAAGTTGTGAAAGGATGATATGCTTCCAGTAATGGGATGCAGCCCCTAGTAATGAGATGCAGTCTCCAATAATGGGACGCAGCCCCCAGTAATGGGACGCAGCCCCCAGTAATGGGATGCAGTCTCCAGTAATGGGATGCAGTCTCCAGTAAACTTGTGCCTTCAATTTTGTTCTCACTTCTCTTAATCATAAGGAAAAGTAGGGGTATGTGGATTTCAAAGAGCTTCTATAGCCCCATTTTTCAGAAAACCTAAACTCTTCTAACACAACCATTTAGCTATTTTCCTTTAACATTAGGTGTAGATTAACATTATCAAAAAGAAAATTGCTGCATTTCTGTGCTTACATTTAACATCAAAAAGTAAATATCGCAGAATTTCTCTTCCCATGCAATGCTCTAGTTGACCTATTCTTGATTTCGTGTAATTCACAATGAAATAAGGTTTGATCCCTTTGTGTTCTAATTTCATCATTACTTTTGCAAACCATATTAGCTGGAACATAATGTAGCTTTTGGCAAATGGTGGTTTGACTCTTGGTTCTGTTCAAGGCCTGTTATTTTGTGGAATTCTGCTGTATTGCTCACCTGAGCAAAAGGCTAATGTGAATTACTGTGATTACATGTCTGTCAGTCTTCATAAAATCTTTTTTGAATCACTAATCCACAGACAAATTTTACTTAACTACATGTATTGTATAATTTGTTAGAGAACTTTACTACACCAGCAATAAATCTGGTAGTGTCGGGTGTCAGACTAGTGAGTTTTCCCAAAGCCTTCGTCACACTATCCTTCCTGGAAGTTTGCTCCTTTCTGTTCATTTAATTTCTTCTGCATTTTACAGTTCATTATTAAATTCTTCTTTTTGTTGAATAAGTTTTTTTTTACTCTTGAAGATACTATTAGCAGTGTATATATGGAAAATGTCTCAAACAGGGCTTTCGGCTTGTTGCCCCCCTCCCCCCTTTATTACATATTACACCAATAACACCAATATAATAATATTGGTGTAATAAAGGGGGGAACAATGAGCCGAAAGCCTTGTGCTTAAAACCCATGCTTTTTATGACCAAAATCAAATCAACTGCATCTGGATTGACTAAGCTATCCGAGGGGCAGACAATGTTTTTGCCTATCCCAGGGGCCAGACAGTGTTTTCTCGCTATCCCAGGGACCAGATAATGTTTTTCCCTATCCCCGGGGCCAGACACTTTCATACATCACCACTAAATCATCTGCATAAAAGTGTTCTATTTTTATTGTTTTAGCTATCGCTGATTTTATTTCCTCCATCTCATTAATAATGTGATGATTTTTGTCCATGCTCTTATCACTCATGCTTGTGTGTGCAGCCATGGATGCTTCGCTCTCTGAATCTGTAGTGACCATTCCAGATGTTTGTGCGGAATTTAATCAACTTTTTCTCTCTTTTTATATGGCGGCATGAAAATGTGATTGTATTACATGTACAATATACAGCTGTCCTTCGTCCATCCCTCTGTTGGTTCCCACAATCTTGTCTGCACTTTTCCTCCTTAGCCATGACGGATACAAATGTTTTTGTGGTAAAATATAAAAGAATCTGACTTGAAATTGTGCACCTGGGTTTAAACTTGGGACTGTTCCCATGGGAAGAGACGGGGTAAAATGAATAATGGCAAGTGGTTGGTTGGTTGATAGTGTTTTACGTCACTTTCAACAATATTTCAGTTATATCGCGACATGGAAGCAGGAGGTTGCCAACTTAAACATAGTGGTGCTATCCGGGAAATGAACCCGGAATGGCAAGTGGGCTAAAGAGCCATCAATTGGGTTTGAGTGCCACACTGAACTCACTCAGAAAATAAAACTTTAGGTATCAAAATAGAAAGTATTTGGACTAAGATTACTCAAGGTGATTTCTAAATGATTCAAGTCTCTTGTTAACTTACATTTAAGATACACTAAAGTACTCATAATGCTTACACCTCCATTATTGCTGTGCTTCTTGGAACATCCATCAGTTTTAGTGATTTTCAGCTCACCTGAGCCAAAGGCTCAAGTGAGCTATAGTCATAGTGCGCCGTCCGTCGTTAACTTTTTCACATTTTCGACTTCTTCTCTGGAACTACATTGCAGATTTGGATCAAACTTTGTGTAAATGATGTACTCAAGGTCCCCTACTAAAATTGTGTTTGGGATCCAGATTCCCTCAGGGGTGGATCCAGGGTGGGGCCAAAAGTGCCAAAAATGGTACCCCTCTTCAAACATCATCTCCTCCAGAACCAGTACATAATTGGGGAAACTAATTGCATTTCAATAATCTATAAAGATGGGTTATTAAAAATTGTGTTCGGGGTTAAGACCCTTCAAATAGAAATTTACGTTTTTTTGACGTGTTTCTGAACTTGGTCATTTCAATGCAGAACAGTGTCATGTTTTTCAGTTAATTGATATTGATGATTTCTTAATGACTATTTTGATCATAATTGTGGTAAGGAATATTATTGTGAAAGAATTTTGTCATTATCTCAATTTTTGGATTTTTTATGAATTTTTTAAGACTTCCAAAAAAAGGTGGGGGGGTGGCCATTTTTCACATTTTCAACTTTTTCTACAAAACCACATGAAAGATTTTAATGAAACATGCAATACATGAAGTACTAAAAGTCCTCTATCAATCTGGTAAATTTCATCCAAATTGGTTGATAGATAATGCCACCATGTCTAAAAAGTAGGTCTCACAATGGTACATATACCACTTGGTAATTGAAATATGGAGAGTAGCGGTTCAAATCCAGCTGTGGTCAAAAATTTTTTAGATGTTTCTCAACACTCAACATATGAAATTAGGAATTTTACGTTTAAGACTTCCAAAAAAAAGGGGGGGGGGGGTGAGGGGGGGTTGGCCATTTTTCACATTTTCAACTTTTTCTACAAAACTGTTTGAAGGATTTTAATAAATCTTGGTAGAAATAAGTCACTTATGATCCTCTTCAAATTCTGTAGTTTTTGTCCAGACCTCTTTACAGGTTGCGCCACCATAGTCAAAAGTAGGTCACAAAAGAGTTCCCTCCTTTAACTATTCTTTTTCATACGGGCTGTATACAGAGACAAACAGAATGCATAGAAATGATCTAGAGGGATGAGTGAAGACGTATTGTCATTTTGGTTCCCTTCCAAAATCAAATTTTAGAATTTTTTTTCGACATTTCTTTGAACTTGGTGATTCATTGCAGAAAAAAAGTGTCATATTTCCTAGTTAATTGATAATGATGATTTCTTATGGACTATTGTGATCATAATTATGGTAAGGATTGTTACTTTGAAAGAATTTTGTCAATATCTCAATTTTTGGATTTTCTATGAATTTTTTAAGACTTCCAAATGAGGGTGTATAGGAACAATTCAATCACATTTTTCATTTCTGCTGTTATACCACATGAAAGATTTTAATGAAACATGGAATACATGAAGTACTAAAGGTCCTCTATCAATTTGGTAAATTTCATCCAAATTGGTTATCAGATAATGCTACCATGTCTAAAAAGCAGTTCTCACAATGGTACATATACCACTTGGTAATTGAAATATGGAGAGTAGCGGTTCAAATCCAGCTGTGGTCAGAATTTTTTTTTTCATTTCTTTACACATCTAAATAAGTTTTTAGATGTTTTTCAACACTCAACATATGAAATTAGGCAATTTTAAGTTAAATCTGGACAATATTTGAAACAATTGTTGTTCATGACCCAGACTTGAAATCAGTCAACAAAAGGCCCCACCTAAAGAAAATGACTAACTTGTTGCCCTGAATGACTTCTTGCAGAGACAAAGGAAATGCTTAATATCAAAATCACCTGAATGGATGTGCAAAAAGGTGTTGTTTTTTATTCTGGTCTGAAATAAAATTTGACATATTTTCAACATCTGTGTTGACTTAGTCACATTAATGCAAAAATAAATGAATTCTTCCTTCATGCATGACTGATCATCTAGGTACTCAGGTGAGTGATATAGGCCCACTTGGGCCTCTTGTTTGTATATGGATTAGGTCATCAATTTCCTGCATTGGAATTATAACTGCCGTTCGGGGAGCTTCATCAGTTTCACTGATACTCTTGTTTTTATTTTCTAGGCTTCAACCATGATGCAGAATCCAAACATGCAACAAATGTAAGTCTTTGAACGGCAGCTGTATACTAGATTATTATTCTTTCTGTAAGTCTCTTCATAGATAGTCAATATAACTTTATTTTTGCATAGTAATATATAGCTTTGTATAGCATTGGAATTTGTATGGGAAAATATAAACATGATTATATGCCATGGGAGGGGTTTACTAGCATCTGTGAAGTCTTTTAGTCATCAAGGTGTGATCAGAATCACCTATGCATTTTATAGATGCTGATCTGAATCATAGGTTATTCAAGCTTGTGTATTACAACACACTGTTGTTTGTTGACACAAATAACCATGAAGTAACAGCCAGAATAATAATAATAATATTGTTACTGTTTGCAGTGGCTATGCCAAAATAGTTGTCAGCATGGGAGGCATAGTGCATGACCCTTCATTATGAATAACAATAGTCTCACTTATTGCTTTGGAAAACAAAATGTGTTGGTGAAACACCAGTGTCCCTGGTCCTCTTGAAAAATTTGATATAAGAATATTTTTGAAGCAGATATTTGAGGACTTTCTCTGAATGAGAACAAACCCCTACCCAACCTATGCAATAAATGTAAGTAAGAAAAATTTCATTGGTGGATTAAGCATAACTCAAACAAGGTGTGTTTGTAATAGACACTGATGCCCTTGATGGCAGCCAGTGTTAAAGTTTTTGTTAATAGGTCAAAGGTCGCAGGTCAATCCATCAGCAGTTTATTAAGGGTTTTTTTCGGGGTTTTTTTTTTTGGGGGGGGGGGGGTTAAGTAAGTTGTACAATTACTAATGAGTTTATATGTACCACATTTGATATGTACGAACTTGAGGTACAAAAGTTTTATAGTAGAGATCTTTGTGCTTGGGATGTGGCATTATCAAAAATTAAGATAAGAATTAAGAAGGAAGAATCTCTTCTGCAATAGAAACATTCTAGATAGACTACCAGTACATTTGTTTTTATAGGATGTCTAATTTTATGTCACAAATGAGTCAAGCCAGTAATCCAGAGACAGCTGGAGGAGAGAGAGAAGCACCTGCTCAACCAATGGGATTGGGCAATATATTAGAAATGTAAGTGTCTTTTGATTTCAATCGCCCACATTATATTGAACAAGATGTATTTTGTTTATTTGTGGTTCTTAATTGAACAGCATTGTCTCTGTTGTATGGAATATAAGTTATGTTGACTGTTGACATGGTACCACTAAATGTGTGGTCTTATCATGCAAGACCCTAGAAAAATTCTCTTCATACTGTCTTATCTGAAAGGTAGGACATGAATGTGTGCAGATCTGGTACAGCTGAATGTTACTAGTTCATTATTGAATGTATGTAAAACATACATACATTTACTTAAGGACAAAGTTCTAATGAAATATAGTAGAGAAAAATAGCATGATATAAGAAATTCATTTGAAATATGTGAGATGTCAATTAACCAATACTAATAAGTAACCAATTACTTGTATGTAGAGGTCAACAGTTGGCCCAGCAAATGGAACAGACAAATCCAGATCTTGTAGCCCAGTTACGACAGCAGTTTAATAGAGGAGATGGGGCAGGAGACAAACCTCCACCAGGTAACTCAGGTGAGTTCTCTTGTTCAAGTTTTTGTGGGTGATGCTTTTGATTGTGAAATTAATTGCTTTATTACCTGTGATACTTTAGAAATTTTAGTAGCTCAGTCAAGTTTTTGTAAAATGAAAAATGTATGTTTTTAAAATGTTACTATCACTATGGAGTGACCTTCAATGTTGCCAACAACATAAATGTGGAAAAGAGATACTGACAGATATATCGGTGCCATTATCGCAAGAATACAAATGAATACACAGTACTTTGTAGAGTATACTGTAGGACTTCATTAATTTAATTTAGGTCTTTAAATTATTAATATTTATGAAAGTATATACAATTCATGTATTAAATATTTTGAAGTTTGCATTGTTTTACAAATATAATTTTCACAGACCCCTGCCATATTTTTTAAATTTGAATACACAAAATTGTAAACTAGCTGCATCACTATATATATAAATTTGTAAAACTGTTGGAAGACAAATGTTTTTTCTCTTAGTTTTGATAAACCTTTTTTTAGAATAATTCTCTAATGATATTCTATTTCTAACCAACTTTAAAAAATTTTACCCGCCAGCATTTAGGTATTAAGTGCCAAACTTTTTATACTGAAATACAATTGACACTCGTTATCTCAAAGTCGCTTAAGTCGAAATTCCATTTATCTCAAAGTCAAGTTCAAGTCTCGAATTTTTTTTCTTTAATTTCTATACGAAGTAGTGGGGTGTACGGTAATGGCTGATTGTTTGACCGTGAAGCCATTTCACCGGATCCACGATGATTAGATAAATGGATTGCATCAGCACTTGTTATTTTGAAATATGCTAATCTCATTAGTAAAAGTGTATACATTTGGGGCGGATTATAAGCCAGTATCGTCTTTGTAGCTTGTAAATCATCAAATAAATTAAAATTATAAAGAGCTGAAAAATATGATTTTTAATTATATGAAAGTCCTCCGAAGGGAAGTAGTAATGAATAAATAACAAAACACTCGAATGTCCACAAATTTCGGCCGCGTGGCCTTTATCAAGTGGGAAATATTGAAAACAGAATATCAAGTTATGCCCATATTACTGGAGTATAAAAGCTCTCATTTGTGGACATTTGAGTTTTTTTTCTTGTTTATTTTTTTACGATTTTAAAATTTTTCTTCATTTATTGGCTTGTCATTAGATTGACGGATAGTAGTAAGAAGTCAGAATTTAGTCGGTAGAAAGATGCATTACACAGACTAAAATATAGAGTAAAGGTAAAACAGTGCATGTATATTCATATGTTAATAAGAATGATAAAAAATTGTTACATAAACAGCTGATTTTTGTCTCGAATTCCGGTTAAGTCGAAATATTTACTGTGGTCCTCTCGAATTCGACATAACAAGTTTCGAGTTTATATGTAATTATTATATTTCCTCCTTATTACTAAATAAATGTTGATGAAAGTTAGCAAGAAAGATCTCTAGTGTTCTAAGATTTCCAGGAAATAGACTTCTAATTCATAAATTATATGAGTACTATACCTATAGGTCTTATGTTACCAGAATACTGTGTTATTTTCAAAAGAACCTTAAGTCAGTCTTTCATTATGTTAGTAATATCATACAATTTGTTGTATTTTTAGATCCTACTCCACCATCTCAATGATGTTGATCAAATGTGACCATTATATTGGGATATTCAGGGATTGACCATGTTTGTGTCTGAACTGCTACAAATGGAGACTAGAGAATTCTCATCAGGCATGTTAGGTGTACCTCATGACCTACTTTGTCAAAACAGTTCCATCTCAACAATGCAGAACTTAACCATGATTTAAGTGTATTGATAAGTTTATTTGTTAGGAAAATAAGTTATAAAACTATGATATGTGCTTTATCTTCTAAGTGAAATATCCTGACACAGTTCTTTGGATTGTTCATTTGTATTCATTTTTGTTTAGTGTCCACTTTTGTGGAAGTCTATCCATCATGCTTTCAGGAATATTGCCATATTTAAGCTAATTGTTGTCTCCAGAGTCACTGAAATATCTTTCAAATATGACATTCACTTATTCCCTTTTAAAAACTGATAATTAATATATGTGTTTATCAAAGGTGTAAGTTATTAATCAGAAAACAAGGAATTCCTGCGTTGTAATAAACAGAATTGTACACTATTCATTTCTGCAGTTGGTATTAGTGATAAACTGGTTTCTATCAGTTATCAGTAGCTTTATGTATTGTATTGTAACGGGAACTTGGAAGTTCCCTTTGTAATTCCTCTGAATTCGTAATATTTGATAGGTAAAAATATTGATTTAAATTTAACAATATTATAAATAATTGCAGACAAAGTACATGAGATTCAGCAAATAAATAACACAAGACACCTACACGAAACACGTCTGCTCCCTACTCGGTCGATCTTGCAACCGTTCCTTTCAAAATCGTTTATAATTGATGTTATTTTTAAATTACCAAGCAACCTCTCCGGGGCCCCTCATGACCTACCGGAAGTGACCCCGGAGAGAGCATATATAAAAACAATTCAAAACCTGTTACATTATGTTCCCATTACAGTATGCCGTTAAATACTACCAAATTAACAAGACAATGTAAAGTGTGAAAACTAAAATCCTAATCATAATTACATGGTATACTTGCTGCAAATGAAGTTTGGGGGATATGCAGGAATTGTCTGTCCTGTCCATCCAGTTAAAAGCTCAAAAATTACTTTATGAATACTACTGCTATTGATCAGTTTGATGCTGAACACAATTGTTTTTCATGACTTAAAGGAATATAATGTCTGTGAACCAAGGTCATTACACTAAAGGTCAAATCCACGGTGAAGTTGTGACCAAAAAGAGTGTCTGGTCCATAAAACCATAGCTATTACATAGATTTTCCTCTTAATTCTTATGATTGTTACCAGAGGTATGTCATGACCTGACTTAATGTCATATCTCAGTGAGCCTAAAACTGAATTTGTTGTACAACTTTTGTACTATGGATAGTATTTATCCTGATAGGACTCTGCTGTAGATCATTATTCTGTGTTCTTGCTATGAAGAATTTCTCTAGTCACGTAAATGCACTAAGGAGTCATTATGTGTCATTGAGATGAAGTAATTGTGTTTTATTTGTTTTTTATTATCAATTTCGTTAAGAACTATCTCAGCAATTTGTAGAAAAAATGTACAAGTATTCAAAAGTACATGTACAGAGATATGAAATGTAAATATGAATAAATTTCATGATCTCAATTTCAAGGACTAAAGGACAAAATTAATGTCTTAGGGTGTTAGGTTTTTGTTCATACAAAAAAAACATGACATTTAGGCGATTGTCATTTGCTGCATTTATGAAGTCTATGCTGATAAATCACTGGTCTGATGTTTGCTCTACTACTTGGTTCAGTGTATGATGTTATCACCATGAAAAATTACATAATCATGAAAAGTCAATTGCTGTCATTTGATTATAGATGTACAAACTTGTTAGAAGGATAATAGGATGGGAGGGGTTAAAAATCCATAATTTTCTTCAGTGGATAAGGAATTTGTCATCAATTGAGTTCAGTATTCTCAATGTGATGCTGAACACCAGTATCTGTATTCATATATTCATTATAACAATTGATTGACATATTTATACCATATTGATACATGTAGACCTACATCAAGTAACCTTATTACATGTGAAGGCTATAAATTGGTACTATGTTTTGTTACGTACCTTTATAGTTTATTCCATAACCTTCACTTAAACATGCTGATAGTTAGCAATAAAAAGGCATTTATTGTTTTAAATTTTTGTGTAAATTTCATCCTTCTAGCATAGAATTTTGTTTCTTACAGGAATGGTGCTGTATCATTTTCAGATTGAAATACAATTACTCATATTGTAAGAAAATGTGTTCATTGAGCTAATTGAAGAGGCCAAATCCTTATACATTTGATATTTCATGATTTAATTTTATTGACAAATTTAAGATGAAATTCTATAGGGGTACAGTTATCATCTATATATTTTTAAAGGAAGTTGTTGTTTTTATGACTCAGTCAGAATGAGAATGAAGTGTATAGTTGCTAACCTGCTCTTCTTGCCTGCCCTACCATGTTTTACTTTGTGGCAGAGAGGGGACATATGTGTTTTCTAACACATTTTGTTTATATATCCAAGACTCTCATATTAATTGTGGATCTACTATGTACAGGAGAGGAAGGCAGTATTGGTATAGGGGTTTCTGTCTAGATTGTATTGGTTACCCAAATGCTGTCATTGTAAGTATGATTGGAAATAATGCAGAACCCTTGTAAACAAACAAAGGAGGCGCAGTGAATAACATTCCCACCAATGCTTGCTTTTGACAGGAATTGTGACATTACACTTCTCAAATGTTTGTGAAGGAGTATAATGTATCTTATCAGAAGGTGTGATCTTGTAGAAATTATTTTAGTGCTATGATGTAAATAATACCTTAATATTTTTATTTATATTCACTGAAACACTTCAAATCAAAATTTCAAGTACTTTTCAAAATAGGATTATCAAATAGTTCACAAAAATATTGGTATTTTTTACATAGTCATCAATGATTAATCCAAAAATCATAACTTTTATTATCCTTACCAACGTATCTGTTCATTATTTACATTACAAGTTGCTGCAATTCGCGTTTATTCATATTTAAAACAATACCTATTGTGTAGATGTAAATAATATATAAGTGATGATCTTCATATGCATGCCTCGGTGAAAGGACAGAAGGAATTTCATTAATGTGATCATGTTTTAAATGCTGTAAAACATTAGTAGATCATATTCATCAACTTGTATATTTGTAATCCCTTCAAGATAAACTTGTGATATTTTGTAAGTTGGTGTGTGTCATTATATATATAAACTGTTTGAATACATCATCAAGGATATGATTATCATTATGAACATTTCTAAGTTTTGTATCACAGTAACATTGTCCCATGGCACTTGCAGTTTACTTTCAAATAAAGGATTGCAGATGAATGTGCTGTTTAGAAAAGACATATACAGATCCACCCTTTATGTTATAATTGCTAAAATTCCTCAATCAATATGTGGATGTTTGCCAACATTTCATAGTTTTCATGAAAAAAAATATAGTGCTCCAACTAGATAAAAACAAAACAAAAAAAAAACACAAAAAAAAAATCACCTCCCAATTCATATATTTTGTTGATGTCTGGTATCTTTCATTATAAATATCACATTTTGTTATTTATATCTCCATTATCAGTTACTTCCATTATTTAATGTACAAGTAATGAGCATTATCATTTGGTTTTTTCTGGTTGAAGTCATTAATTGCATAAGATTGTTCATAACATATTCACAAATATGTTCTAGGTTTTCTGTTGTAAGTTACACTTACTTTTTTTTTTAACTGATTTGACCAACTTCTTGGCCCATTGTAGCTAATGTTATCCTTTCTGGCTAGATACATTGATATGTAATTAAACTGACATTTGAAAATATCATTTTATTATTATTATTATATTTTTGTCTTGGGGCTGAGTTATTTGTTCCCCCGAGCCTGTGGTTCATGTGAGTCAATGTGATGGTGCAGTGTCTGTCATCTGTCCATGTTTTTATTAATTGCCAACTTTTTCTTGTAAACTGCTGCATGGATTTGAATGAAATCTTTTTTATATGATCCTTGGGGAAAGGAGATGTAATTTTGAGCAAATGGTAGTTATTACCCTTTAGTTGGGGCTGATAGGGGCCGAAAAAGGGGAAATTTGCTAAATCTTTAAAAATCTTCCTATGAACCACTAGCCCCACTGACTTTGTATCTAGTATTGAGCTTATAACATGAAGTGGCAAAGAAAGGCTTTTCAGTAATATTCTGCCTTGCCTCAGGGTCACAGTGTTTACATAAGATTATATAGGAAATATCTTTTAAAATTTTATCATCGAGAACCATATACACGTACCATGTTTTTAGAATGGGTATGTAGCATCTTCATGACATGAAGTATCTGATTGTTTAAAAGGCCTTGCACGTATGTTTAGCCCCACACCAGGGGCTGACAGTTTTTATGTAAGTTTATAGAGGAAATATATCTAAATTTCCTTCTCGAGAATCACTTGCCAACATGACTATATTTGGTATATAGCATTCTTATGACATGTAGTATCAAGATTGTTCAAGGGTGGACTCTACATTAATATTCTGTCTCATTCCAGAGTTGACAGTTTTTACATAGGCTTATATAGGCAATATCTAGAATTTCATTCTCATTAACAAGCCAAAGTGCCTTCATATTTTGGTATACAACATCCTTACTTCATGCAGTATCAAGTGTTGCTCAGGGGAAGGCCTTTGAGCTATATTTTTGGCCATACCTTGGGAGTCAGCATTTTTTACATAGGCTGATACATGCATAGGAAATATCTTAAAAACTTTTTAAGTAAGAACCACATACCACAGTGATTTATATTTGGTATACAGCATCATGACATACCGTATCAAGTTTTTCAAGGGAAGGTACTGTGGTTATATGCCTCGTCTGAAGGGCCAACAGTTTTTACATAGGCTTAAATAGAAAATATCTATAGAATTTCATCTTAAGAACCACAAGCCACAGTGATTTTATGTTGGTATACAGCATCCATATGACATGGAGAATAAAGTTTATTCAAGGGAAGGCATTGCTGCAATATTGGGCCCTGTTACAGGGTCCGACAGTTTTACTTGGAATTATGTATGACATGCCTTTAAAAATTCTTTTAACAGGACTGACCACAATAACTTTTAGTATAAAGAACCCTTATGATATGTTATATTAAGGTTTAAAGGGAAGGCCATATAACAGTATGACGTACCTACATGTAGGTGCCAACAGTTTATAAGAAATGTCTATAAACAGCTTATTCTAAAGGATTACTGACCACAATGACTTCATATCGAGTATATAGTAACCTTGTGATTTTTTTCCAAAGTTTTAGAGGCTCTGCAACTATATTAGGTCTGTCCCATTTTTGCATATTCTTATAAAGGAAATGAATTTAAAAATTTCTTCTCAAAAGTTTCAAGCCTCAGTGACCTCATATTTGATATATAGTATCCATATGACATAGAGTGTAAAGTTTACTCCAAGGAAAACACTGTGGCAGTATTTGGACTTGTCCCTGGAGCTGTCAGTATTTTTTAAAGTATGCTTATCGGTTTTTACTGTCTCTTCCGAAAGAGAGGACACTGATGTGCTCATGGTGGGAGTTGATCCCTGGACTTCCAGGTCATGAGTCCAGCACCTAATCCACTAATCCACACCAGCTTTTGGTCAAGTAAAGGCACTACAGTAATACTTGGTCCTGCTCCAGGGCTCGACAGTTTTTACATACACTTGTATAGAAATTTCTTTCAAAATTTCCTTTCAAGAACTACAAGGCACAATGACTGATTTAAGTAAATGCCATCAGCAGGACATGTTGTATCACTTTTATTCCAGGGAAGGCAATATTTAGACCCATCCCAGTGGCGGTGGTTTTTACATAGGCCTAGAAAGCCCTCTCAAGAGCTAAAATTACTTCATATTTGGTAAAGAGCATCCGTATAACATGTTTCAAGTTTGTTAAAAAAGTCATGTTTAATTATTTTATTCCATCCTAGGGCCAACGTTTTTTTACTGTCTGTTTATGGTATCCAAAGAATTTAAAATATATAAAATTTACTTTTAAATGAATGGTTATTATAGGCAAATAGCCTTTTTTTGTAAGTAATGTAGAAATAATTTAATAAAAATTTTGAATTTTTTTAGATTTATTGCTTTTATGAAATCATTTTAGTTCAGGTGAGCATTATGATACTTAGACCACTTGAGGACTTTTTAGTTCAAAAAAGCATTGTGACCCTTGGACCTCTTGTTATTAGATCATTTTAGCTTAAGTGAATGTGGTGGCCCTTAGGCCTTTTGTTACAGGTCAGAGCATTGTGGCCCTCCCCTCTTTTGTTGTAGGTTTGTGAAGTGTGTAATGAGTTCGACCAAAATATTTAGTGGGACAAGTCATTTTTGTCTGCATGAAGTGTTTCTTTGAACCTCGTATAGCCTGGTACTTTGTCAAAACTTGACATAGTCTAGGTTCAGTACTCCAGCCGAAGGTCAAGGATTGGAATAGTGCTCGATTTAAAAGAACACCATGTCCCAAATTTTCACAATGATAAGGTTTTTAGCTGACCTGAGCCAAAGACTCAAGTGTGCTTAATAGTCATAGTGCGGCATCTGGCGTCCATCTGTCCGTTGTTAACTTTTTCACATTTTCAACTTCTTATCTGGAAATGCTTTACAGATTTGGATCAAACTTTGTATAAATGATGTACTCAAGGCCCCTACTAAAATTGTGTTCGGGATCCAGATTCCCGCAGGGGTGGATCCAGGGCAGAGTCAAAAGTGCCCAAAACGGTACCCCTCTTCAAAAATCTTTTCCTCCAGAACCAGTGCATAAACAGGGAAACTAATTGCATTTCAACAATCTATAAAGATGGGTTATCAAAAATTGTGTTCGGGGTTAATATCTGTGAAATAGAAATTTACGGTTTTCTTACATGTTTCTGGACTTAGTAATTTCAATGCTGAAAAGTGTCATGTTTTTCAGTTAATAAATATTGATGATTTCTTAATGACTATTTTGATCATAATTATGGTAAGGAATATTATTGTGAAAGAATCTTGTCAATATCTCAATTTTTGGATTTTTTATGAATTTTTTAAGACTTCCAAAAAAAAAAAAGAAGGGGCCATTTTACACATTTTCAACTTTTTCTGCAAAACTGTTGGAAGGATTTTAATAAATCTTGTTTGAAATGAATCACTTATGATCCCCTTCAAATTCTGTTGTTTTCGTCCAGACCTCTTTACAGGTGGCACCAACATAGTCAAAAGTAGGTCACAAAACAGTACCCTCCTTTGACAATATTCTTCTTCATACTGGCTGTAAACAAAGACAAACAGAATGCATAGAAATGATCTAGAGGGATGAGTGAAGACGTATTGTCATTTTGGTTCCCTTCCAAAATCAAATTTTAGAATTTGTTTGGACTTGGTGATTTCAATGCAGAAAAGTGTCATAGTTCCTAGTTAATTGATAATGATGATTTCTTATGGACTATTGTGATCATAATTATGGTAAGGAATGTTACTTTGAAAGAATTTTGTCAATTTCTGGATTTTCTATGAATTTTTTAAGACTTCCAAAGGAGGGTGTATAGGGACAATTCATCACATTTTTAACTTCTGCTGTTATATCACATGACAGATTTTAATGAAACATGGTATACATGAAGTACTATATGTCCTCTATCAATTTTGTACATTTCATCCAAATTGGTCAACAGATAATGCCACTATGTCTAAAAACTAGGTCCCATAATGTTATATATACATGTACCACTTGGTAATTAAAACATCGAGAGTAGTGGTTCAAATCCAGCTGTGGTTAAATTTTTCTTTTCATTTTTAGCTCACCTGAGCCGAAGGCTCAAGTGAGTTATTGTGATCAATCACCATCCGGCGTCTGTCGTCCATCGTTCGTTAGCTTTTCTACATTTTCGACTTCTTCTCCAGAACCGCTGCACAGAATTTCACCAAATTTCATAGGAAGTAAGTACTCAAGGTCCTCTACCAAGTTTGTGTTTTTAGTGCCCATCCGTAATCCAAGATGGCTGCCATTGGCTCTGATTGGTTGACACATTTTCGACTTTTTCTCCAGAACGGCTGCACAGAATTCCACCAAACCTCATAGGAAGTAAGTACTCAAGGTCCTCTACCAAGTTTTTGTTTTTCGTGCTGATCCGTAATCCAAGATGGCTGCCATTGGCTCTGATTGGTTGACACATTTTTTATTTCTTCTCCAGAACCGCTGCACAGAATTTCACCAAACCTTATAGGAAGTAACTACTTAAGGTCCTCTACGAAGTTTGTGTTTTTCTTGCTGATCCGTAATCCAAGGTGGTCACCATTGCCTCTGATTGGTTGACACATTTTCGACTTCTTCAGAACCGCTGCACAGAATTTCACCAAACCTCATAGGAAGTAAGTACTCAAGGTCCTCTACAAGGTTTGTGTTTTTCGTGCTGATCTGTAATCCAAGATGGCCGCCATTGGCTCTGATTGATTGACACAATTTGGACTTCTTCTCCAGAAGCGCTGCACAGAATTTCACCAAACCTCATAGGAAGTAAGTACTCAAGGTCCTCTACCAAGTTTGTGTTTTTTGTGCCGATCCATAATCCAAGATGGCCGCCATTTGCTCTGATTGGTTGACACATTTTCAACTTCTTCTCCAGAACGGCTGCACAGAATTTCACCAAACCTCATAGGAAGTAAGTACTTGAGGTCCTCTACTAAGTCTGTGTTTTTCGTACCGATCCGTAATCCAAGATGGCCGCCATTGGCTCTGATTGGTTGACACATTTTGGATACTTCGAAACTACTGCACAAAATATCACCAAACCTTATAGAAAGTCTTGTAGGAAAAAAATCAAAATTTTCTTCTGAAATGAGCTGTCATTTTATTGTAAATAAGCAATTTGTGCTCAGGTGAGCGATATAGGCCCATTTGGGCCTCTTGTTTTACACATCTAAATAAGTTTTTAGATGTTTCTCAACACTCATCATATGAAATTAGGCCATTTTAAGTTGTATCTGGACAATATTTGAAACATTTGTTGTTCATGACCCTGACTTGAAATCGGTCAACAAAAGGCCCCATCTAAAGAAAATGACTAACTTGTTGCCCTGAATCACATCTTGCAGAGACAAAGCAAATGCTTTATATCAAAATCACCTGAATGGACGTGCAAAAAAGTGTTGTTTTTTATTCTGGTCTGAAATAAAATTTGACATATTTTCAACATTTGTGTTGACTTAGTCACAGTAATGTAAAAGTAAACGAATTCTTCCTTCCCGCATGACTAATCATCTAGGTACTCAGGTGAGCGACATGTGCCCATTTGGGCCTCTTGTTTTGTTACTTCTGCTGAAACCCTTACCAAACGTTACCATTTAAAACCCAGGTTTGCAAAAGTCACTACTTCAAGATTGCTGAAAAACAAAAACATTCCTTCCTTATTACCCTCGGCGTCTGCGTTCCCATACGCGTCCGGTTAAATAGTTTGGTGTAACTCAGTATTGGAGTAAGTATAGGTGTTACAGTTACCGAACTGGCACCTCAGGTTCATCTTGGGACGCTGGCTATAAGCACATTCATCAGATGATGCATCTGATCTACATTTTCCGCATGAATGATTCAATAAAGTAGTTTGATGTAAATCAGTATTGATGAAAGTATAGGTGCTAGTTAGCAAACTTACACCAAAGGTTCATCTTAAGATGCTGGATTAAGCGCATTCATCTGATAGTGCATCTGACTTTGATTTTACGCTTGAGGGACTCGGTACAAGATTACAAAACTAAACTTTCTACTAATCTTTTCAGTCCCCCACCGCTGAAACCGGGGGGACTATAGGTTTCCTCTGTGCCTGTCCGTCTGTCTATCACGCTGGTTTTACTGGGGGGTTTTAGCTTCCCCATGAAGAGTTACAGATCAAGTTCGACTTCGGCCACAATTGACCTACTTTTTCTAGAGTAATTGTCCATTGTTCAAAATCAGTTTTCCGCTCTTTTTTTATCATGTTTACAGGTATCGAGCTGAAACACGGTAGCAAGCTTCCCTATAAGGAATTACAGATCAAGTTCGACTTTGGTAACGGTTGATCTACTTTTTGTAGAGTTATTTCTATTTGTTCAAAATCAGTTTTCCGCACCTTTCTTGGTCATGCTTACAGATACCAAGCTGACACGTGGTAGCAAGCTTCTTCATAAAGAGTTACAGATCACGATCGACTTTGGTCACGGTTGACCATTTGCCGGAGTTATTGCCCTTGGTTCAAACGTCCAAAAACGTGAGCCATTCTAGCTAATTTACACATACATGCCTGTTACCCTTTGGCTTCCAGGGATTTCCTGGGACCGGCGGGGGATTTGTATTGCTTTAACAATACTATCAGAATGCCTGTTTTTGTTTGACAAATGCTGTATCGAGGTGAGCTTGGTAATATTTGATTACACTACATGTATGTGTATATTTATTATGCCCTCCTTCAAAGAAGTCGGTCGGTCTATCGGTCAGTCCATTTACAGTTTCCGCTCATAAACTCTGAAACCAATAAAGATATTGAATTGGTATTTAGTATACAGATACATCTCAAGGATATCTAGCACAAGTTCAAACTTGGTTATTGTTCAATCATTTTGTCATAGGTATCCCCCTTGGACTTAAAAAAATTCTTACATTCTTACGGATAGAGATATTGAATTGATATTTTGCATACAGATACATCTAAAGTATATCTAGGTCAAATTTAAATGTGGTCATGGTTCAATATTTTTTGTCAGAGTTATTCCCCTTGGGCTTAGGAAATTTCTTGAAATTAGCAGTTTCGGCACATTATCTCTGGAACCAATAAAAATATTGAATTTATATTGGATATACTGATACATCTGCAGGATATTAAGGTCAAGGGCAGATTTGGTTTTCGTGAGAGTTATCCCTCTTAGACTTATAATTCTTACAATTAGCAGTTCCCTTCATTTTCTCGGGAACAGATAGATATATTGAATTGATATTTGGTATACAGATACATCTTAAATTAAATTTTGTTTTGTGGGTGGTTATGAGGAGTAGCTGACCTCTAATGTGGTCATGTGAGTTATGCCCACGTTACAAAAATATCCAGAAAGGGGGGAGCATATGCTACGTTGGCGTTGCTCTTGTTTCTTTACACAAGGGATTGTAATAGGAAAATATGTGATACAAGAAAATGTAAACAGGAATACTTATTATCATTATGTTCCTAGAAAGCTGTGGGGAGATTGTTACTGAAATCACCTTGCCGTGTGTGTGGAGACGCAAAATTGTCATCGCAACTCCTCCAAAAGCGCTTAATGGATTTAAATAAAACTATAACCACAACTCTTAACTTTGTGCGAAGACAGATCACAATTTGAAGATGTACATTAAGGAAGGGTGTTGTTCAAAAGTTTTAGAGGAATTATGGGCCTTTGAACTTAAAATTTCCACATCGCTGCGACATTATCGTGTCATCTCAATTTCTCCAAAACAGCTTTATATCATATTCATCTGAATATTTTTCATTTTCAGAATGTTTATAAAATTTAAGAATTGTTTTCACTGAAACAATATACACTTTATATCGATTACAGCCTTTTCACTGGTAAATGTGTAGGTATGTAATCATAATGACATTAATTGTATATTGCTATTTACTACATTGATTTGTGACGTTATCATGGATTTTACTGAGAAATTAACAGCATTATTTCACTTCATAAAGGCCAAGTGACTGAAAATATGTGAAAAGAGTGTCTTTTATTCATTATAATTCAGCGGTGTTAAATCCTGAAATCGTAAAACTTTACTTAGGATGTCGTAATTGTTGCCCACGATACAACTGTCACTGTTAGCCTGTGACAAACTCTGTATTGTGACTTGGCTGCCACAGGGGATGCTTTTCTCATTATGACATTTCTAATTAATATCAAATACAGATCATTTGTACACTAGTAAATATGTACACATCAATGTGTTTTAATGAGTGCTTTCTTATTGGTTCCATGGGTTCGTTTAGAACAAATCCAACACTAAATCCTTAACCCAGCTGTGACTAATGACTTCTGTGAGGGTTTTATATTAAATCCTGAACCCAGCTTTGACTAATGACTTCTGTGAGGCTTTTATATTAAATCCTGAACCCAGTTTTCACTAATGATTAAATCCTTAACTCAGCTGTGACTAATGACTTCTGTGAGGGTTTTATATTAAATCCTGAACCCAGCTTTGATTAATGACTTCTGTGAAGCTTTTGGTAAGGTAGAAATCACAAAATCTTATCACTGTAATGATGCATGTCCAATCGTTTTGTCTTTATTTGTCACTTCAATACATTTAGGTGATGCTTATTACACTGCCTAGCCTTTTTTGATCTGTACAACTGCCCAATCCCAAGCAGCTATTTCTCTTTGGTGGGATAACTTCACATTTACTCTGACACCAGACAATAGGTCTCGTTCAGTAGCTAATTCACCCCAACCCATTGCTAGATTTGAACAAGTGATTAATTCTGAAAGACCTCTTATTAAGCTCCCAGTGTACTTAAACACATACTTCAAGTTATAACATCCCCGATGCTGCTTTTGGTTCATGTACTTTACAACTGCTGCATAAGGGAAAAACTTTTTTATTTTATTGTTATTTGGCATTACTCACTTTCTAGAAACAATTACTTTCATCTTACAAGTTTGGAATTTTAGATTCTCAAAATAATTAAATTTGCACTACATACATCTTTCATTCAATGAACACTTCATACAACAAAACATTACATTGATAACAAACAAATCTACAATATTGCACTTTGTAAATAAATGTTCAGTTCAATTTCACCTAGGATTACCATTGAATATGTACAACTGGACCAACCATGGGCAAAATCGAAATTATTGTACACATTATAAGATGATAACAAATTTATATGTTATTTTTGAAAACTACCATATTATCAACAAATCATGTCATATCATGTACTTATAAGTATTTCACTAATACTATTTAAGTATGTGAAAATAATAACATAAACACTATACTCAGCAATATAATTCTACAAGGTGCAAACAAAGTCTGTTCCTCTATCTATTGACAGTACCGATGGCACAGAGCAGACATTTTATGTTAAATGATATACTGTTTGGGATATGAAAAATGGATCATCATCAAAACTTGTTTAGTTGATATGAAATAAGAAATAAATATCCATTCAAAACGTTCAACAGGTCTTACCATCTTGCACTTAATTCTTTGATGATGTAGCAGTTTAAATAAATGGTTTCAGTCATTAATTATCCATGAAACTTCTTGAGCGAAGATTATCAATAATCTGGTAAACATACCAGTTTCTACAAATTAATACAGACTTAACAACCATTTATCATTGAAGTTAACATTAAGTATTAGAACATATATAAGGTAGAATTGTGTGCACCAGATGCACATTTCTACAAATTATGTCTCTTCAGTGATGATCATAGCCAAATGAGTGGAATTCTAATAATATGTAAACATTTGAAGAGCAGGAGTACAACTAAATCGTCCTATAAAACATACTAACAACAGTGCAAAGACAATAGATTTATGGATCTTGGATGATGAGTTAACATTTATAAAAACAAAGACCTTGAATCAGATGTGCATAGACAACCTAGACACAACTGCCTGTGGTATTACAATAGCACTTTGTTCAACATATTCTGCATATGTTTCAGAAAGATATAAATAGATTTAGCACATAGTTCATGATGTAAAACATTTATACTTCATCTGATTTGCAAGGTAGGGTTTTAACACATCTTGTCATATTCAGCTCATTGATGACTGGTGATCCTCAGTTGATGGAATTGTTGTAAACAAATACTTGTGCTAATTCATCATGTTCATATGTCCTTTTTAAAAAGTTGTCAGTAATCCGTAACCCAGATATAGTCTGAAATATAACCCAAATATTGTATGAAATATAACCCAGATATTGTCTGAAATATAATTATATCTGAGTTGATACCATAGAAACAGTTTCAACAATTTCAAATCCTCATTACAATATTTAGATACCCTGAAACATCTAGAAGAATAAAATGAAAGTTTTATTCCTAAATGACATCAGGATGAATTTCTTGTGATTATCAATTCGGATTTGCCTTTGGTTGATTATTTCTCTGTTGCCTCACTTAAGATACCAGTCTCTGAGTTTATAAAGGAAAACATCCATCCTAAGAAGAGACCGTTTTAGTCTTCTGGTATTTTAATTACTTTTAGAAATGACTTTACTACACTCTACACCTTTATTACAGTCATGTTTTGTTTTTTTGAAAACAGTTTCTTTTATAAACATTGGGACTTACCTGTAAGCCTGGTACTGTGGCTAACAGAGATAACTTGAGATCCATAGCTTCATTTTGTGGTAATTTGCCCAGTTGTCTCCCTGATATTCCACACCATAATAAACCTGATGGTTGAGTATTTTGCAGCACTAAAGCAAGATCCATGGTTCTCTCACTGCAGAGTGGTTAATACAAAGAATGTGCATGTATAGTCTATCACAATATTTAACCAGATAAAACTTGGGTGGGTATATACAGTATATGTGATATAAATCGTACAAATCAAAATAAACAGGTGATATATACAAAATATGCAGTATAAATAATACAGGGTCCAGTGCCATAAACTGAGAAAATTTTTAGGTCATAATTTCATATTCTTCTGTTCAACAATGAATTAATAACTAGGATTTGAATTTCATTGAGTTTATTTCTATCCATAAATAGAATTAAATCACTCTGAATGACAATTTATGTGAACGTTTGACAATGGATTAAATTAAGATAAAATAATTGACTTAAGGGTTTTTTTTCAGTTTATGGCGCTGGACCCAGGTTAAAAAAACACAGGAGTTAAGACACATACAACTTCCATCTCTACATATGAAGTTACGGTGCATGCCTTGTCTTTTGTTTACACCATACATTATTTTTTATCCAAAACTTTAATTTCCATACAACCTCTGATTTGATTTATTCATTCCCTATATCAAGTCCTACCAAATAGAATATATTCTTAATAGGCATGTCTTGACATAAGGTGCTTATGTCTTGGACTTTAAAATTGGGAAAAACATACCATGTTAACACATCTTCATGACAGTTTAGAATTAAGACTGGATGTTGTGGATTCTTAATATGTGTTTCAGATTAATTTTCTCAATTTTTGCAAAATAAAAGTGAAGTTATTTACTACCAAAAAAGACTAACAATTTTGTTAGGGGGGCTGCATCTTGTCAAAAGATGAAAAATGTAGACTTGAAAAGAGCATGATAAACTGAATGAAAAAAAATGTATGTTAAGATCAAACACAAGTTAGTTTGTTCTCCTGTAGCTCTTATAATACATGGGATATAAATTTATGCCTGCAACACTGACCAGCAATTGGTGATTCTGCAAACAAGCTTGAAAGGTGCCTCCAAAGCCACTGTATTGGGAACTTCTTCCACTGTTACTCGAATATCTCCATATCCTGGTGCCTGAAATGACAAAATAATATAGATCCAATTTGAGGTATTTTCCCTGTAAAAAATCTTGTTTAAAGCTTATATCTATATCTGGAAGATACTCATAAATTGAAACTAACCTCCGTACATCACTTGAAAAATACATTTTCAAAATCACGAAATGGAAAACTAGAATTACTGACATTCAAAACTTGTGATCTTGAATGGAGATGGTTCAAAAAGTACATACCACTCTTTGTAGCTGACTAGTCTGTAACCTTCCCCTCTCTCCTAGATTTGTTTTCCACACTATGTCCAGTTTCCCTATATTAGTAACTCCTTTAAGCACTTTGATTTCAGATAACACCTCAGGTTTAGGTGTAAGACAATACAAATATTGTCGTGTATCCATTGGATTAAGGTAATTCACTTTTCCAAACACTACATCTGGACTGTACAGAAAATGATGTCAAGTATTATCTAAAACTTACTCCACAGACATTGACAACACAAGTGGTACAAGTATTTTCAGATTCAACAAATCCTTATGAAAAGGTACCCAAATTATGTTTATTTAATATTAAAATTACATGTACACAGAAAACCATATTCACTGAGAAATTAACTAACAGTATTACTCTTTAGATGAAATTCAAAGAAATATATTTTTCAATCCAATCTCAAAGAGAAAACTGATATAGCGAACAAAATATTGTCAATTTATGGCAATTAAAAAGTTATTTCCAATCGTTTGTGGGGAGAGACACAAGCATCCAGACTTCACACCCCAAATCCTGCTTTGATATATCAGTAAACAAAGATCGTAATAAAATCTAAATATCATTATTCTAAAATCAAAAGTACATTTAAAATTTTAACAATTCTTTCTCAAACATACGGGTGTTTTCCTTCCAGAGAATTGAGTTCCTTGGAGACGTATTGGTGAGAGGGATCCAGAGTGACGTGTTCCATGTAGATGGGACCAGGCGTGATATTCTGAATCTGTGCCTCCAGATACACCTCATCCGACTGATAATACAAAACCAGGGTAATACAGTCTAAACTGTAGCATCACAATAATCGTGGGGTGACCGACATTTTACATACTTATTTACCGAAAATGTAGAAGTAATTTTTAAAGATACATTAAATAAACTTTTAAAAACAAGTTTTCATCAGAAACAATAAATACGAAATACTAAAGTGTACGTACATTTTGTAATTAAAATTGAACATAGTGCATATTTACATTGGAGTGAATATAAATATCGTATGGGATATTGTTTGATTTGTTATACTGTACGGCTGTGGAAGGTTTGAATGCTTGCTGAAAAGAGGAACGTGGAGTGTAGTATATATATATCACAAGAGGCAGGAAGGGAATTCTGCCACAGAGAAGAAAAATAATTCCGATCCACTTACAACCAAATTTTGTTCTGAATCACCGTATTGTAATTCCTTTGTTTTCTAAGAAATACACAATTATATCAGTATTAAATATAGATATATAACACACAAAATATGGTGAATAGAAGACCTTCTACATGATGGAAATTGCGTATCACAAAAAGTAGGAGAGATCCATCTACGGTTTTATTACAAATCTGGGACGAGGTTTAATTCACAAGTGGTTATATCAAGCGAAGCTACATACTCAAAACGATGGTTGTTCCCCTTCCCGCAGGAAACACAGACCACTTTCACATATAAGGCAAATCCCATCACCAATGCAAAGTGAATAGCCATCCTTCTTCACTATAATATGTTACATCATGACGAGCGATATATTATACTACTTAGCTAATGAAATTGGTATCACTTTTAGACGCAGTATCACTTAACTGATCATGAGTAGTGTATTTGTATGTAAAATGTAGACAAAGAGCATCGCTTTTAATTAAAAAAAATCAGCTTATCTAGCATTACGGCCATTTATCTTAATGAAAAGTAACTCATTATATTCATGGCATTGTTTTAAAAAAGAAAAGAAAAAAGATTCAACAAAATAATATAGCACTGAAAAGGGAAAGTGTATCCCTAGCCACTAGCCAATAAACAATAAAAAGGATACACTGGGTGTGCTTTATTAACTTACTACGCAGTCCTGCATGTAGAAATTGGGAAATAAATATTAACACAATGTAGCATGAATGTTTATTCTAAGACACTACGCTTGTAGAAAAGATACACGAAACATCACGTGTATAGCAATATCGTTACCAATATCAACAGATAACCTGACATTTCTGTTCTATCAGGATCTTCAATGCGATCATGAATACAGAATAAGGGTGTCATAAAAAAGCAAATGCTCTCATAGCGCAATAAATGTTTACATAATGAGATATTCTGTCTGATATCTGGTTCAAGCTCAATTGAATGTAATCAGAGATAAATTATGATGAAAATATCAGTAGAAAGTTGTTATAAACTGAATGTGCAATGACATGATTGTATTCTTATTAATTGAAGTGTAATCATATAGAACTACACGTTAATCTGAAAATGATGATAAATTAGAATAAACAGTGAAAATTTGATAGTACATCTAATTTTTCTACGAAGCAGATCGACACACTGCACAATGTTCAGTAAAACAGATAATAATGTATAAATGTAGACGAATGACAGTGATCCTCAAGTATTGCTATACTTAATTGCTTTGCGACATTAATCTTCTATATGTCTAGGTACAATGCATTGTGGTTAATTCCATATTAGTTCTGTCTGTATGCAAGTCACATTTCTGAATAAGGTTAACTGAATTTCTATGACGTATATTTAACAGGTCGCAGTAATATATTAGTTTATAAATATCCTTCAGGAGAGAGCTCTTTATAAGTTATTCTTGTTCCTCAATACTGTACTTCCATCATTGTAACTAAACTAAAATGCCAAGTCACATTCACCCAGCGCCTACTCTATTGTCCCAAATACATATATAACCCTATGTAACGGACCCACCTGTAGAAACCAGGCATATACTTGTGCCAAGTTCCACGGTTAAGACAATGCGATTTACAGTTCCCTTCAATGACAGAAAACTGACTCGGATCTACAACCTGAAGGTCCCGAGTTGAAAACTTGACTACAACAAACCAACTCTATGTTATGGCAAGGGGATAAAGTCTTTGGAAATGTGAATGGTTCATCAATACAATCTTTTTCATTCTAATATTTGTTACATAGTGAGTTATTACTATGTCAATGTATTGATTTTTGAGGATTGAGATCTCAAATTTTGAAGAAACTAATCATTAAACTCATTAATCTATAAAAGAAAAATATCCGGCGAAACACAAAAATGAATGTACGACTCCAAATGTCATAAGCTTTGAGAATGTTTGATAGGATGATATCTGAACCGTGAAAATTTCTCATTCATAAACTTAAAGAACTTATGTATTGATTTACCATGAAGATACTCCTTGGCGACTTATCGCTACATATAATCCAGTTTTATGTAACATGTGTGCAAAATATCATTCACATCCCTTTTACTCAAACGTAAAAGGTAGGGAATATTTAGATATATTGATAGCAAGAGAGACAGACCCTGATTTTATATACTGCATTCATATAGTACATGTTACTTACAAGATACATTCGTAACCTATCTGTACTTAAATGAATTTTCAGATAAAACATGAACTCTGTTTTCATTATTCTGCCTCTTGAACTTGGAGAATAATTCCTGTCAAGCATACCCTACAATGTGTTTTGTATTAAGGAACTGGGGACGATAAGTGACTAACAACATTACCTCGGCATTGTAGAATTTTGTTTTCACATCCAACGGCTTCAGGACCTGCAAAGAATATAAGATTGCCTTACACTAAATAGTATAACGGCTTGTAAACCTGCAAATCATATACGATCCTCTTACATTAGGAATAATAACGACTTCTTTTCAAGCATATCCTTCTCTCAAAGAAAACGGCTTCACTCAACAGTCTTTATTACATGAAAATATTCACAACACAATCTAATCTATATAACCCAATACTGAATATCTATATAACCCAATACTGAATACTGCTAATTAGATGCGTCCTTCAGAAAAATATTAGATGATTTATGTGTAATTACAGATGTGCAAACATGTGATCATTGTCGTTATTGAAATATCCCATCCTTTTTATCATATGACGTCATAAAAGAATTTTTAATCATATGAGGAGTCAATAACTTGAAGGTTCATCTTTGCAATGTGAGAGCTTTATAAAAGCATCCATGAAAATTCATATTAATTTTCTTAATTGGAAAGATAATAATAACCACACCCTAACCATTGTTTTGTACATATACATGTATATCTTTCGATACTATGATCTCCTACGGGACGAAATACATACTTAATAAATATAATAATGTTAACGTTCAGTCCAAAGCGATTTTATTGGATGATTTAGTAATGAAAAACTTGATGTTTAACTCAATCCTCGATTTAGAATAGCGAATTTTTGTCAACGGTTTGTGATATAGATATCGTGAAGATTCTCTGTCTTATTTCTGACTGTAATATGGAATAAACATTGTTTTCTCAAAGTATGAATGATATACTAAGATTGCAATAATAAAGAATTTATACAACAAGAGCAACGCCTAGCGTGGCATAATATGCCCGTCGCTTAATTCGGACGGGATCAATTCGCATTTGGCATGAGTTTCATGAAAAACATGTGACGTTTACTAAAGTTAATTGCGTTTCATAGCATTTTATCATAGGAATAAGTCCAAAGGCAGTAACTCCTGAAAAAATGGTCCTATCAAACCCATCTTCGAACTTGACCTGCAAAAAAAAATCTTGAAATTTTTTAGTCCAAGCCCCCCCCCCCCCCAACACCCCCTCCTTCTAAAATTATAAACTTCTCAAAAGTGAAGAAAAAGATATCAATACATGAACCTGTAAAATATGTGACAGTTGGTACATTTCACTTGTTTCATGCTAAATTTCATAATGTTTTTACACAAATTAGATTTTTCATGAATTTTCAAAAAAATAAAAAATCTTGAAATTTATAAGTCCAAGGGCCATAAATCCGTCAAAAGTGATCAATCGTAAAAAAAAAAAAACCTCAAACTGGTACTGACGCCGCTTGATATAAAGTGATATACCAAATTTCAATTCATTATCTTGAAAGACGGCAAAAAAAAGTCCGGAAAAAATGACCTTGGACAGATGGTCAAGCACCCCCCCCCCGCCCTAAAATTATAAATTTCTCAAAAATGAAAAAAAAGAAGATATTAAAACCCGTAATATATGTGATAGTTGTTACATTTTACCCGTTTCATGATAAATTTCGTAATGTTTTGACAAAAAATAGATTTTTAATGAATTTCTGAAAAATCTTGAAAATTATAAGTCCAAGGGCCATAAATCCGTCAAAAGTAGGTCAATCGTAACAAAACTCGAACTGGTACTGACGCCGCCTGAAATAAAGCTATATACCATATTTCAACTCAATATCTTGAAAGACGACAAAAAAGTCCGGAAAACGACCCGGACGGACGGACGCACGGACGGACAGCGCCATAACATAATACGTCCCGACTAATGACGGGCGTATAAAAATAAATGAAATAACAAAATATCCCTGCATCGGTATCTATTTGGTTGAATATAATGGAAATCGATACATGTATAAAGAATAAATACCGACGAATTAAAATGGGAGATTTGTTAAAACATTGAGAGCAGGAGATATCTTATCCCAATTTTCAGCCATAAAAATTCGTTTAACACATTGCGCATGAATGAATATATAAATGACATATGGATGCACTTTTTAAAATACATGTCAATTTATTTACTTATCTAGAAATTATACGTCTCAGTTAAATGTTAGGGCGTTTACTTAGCTTATCTAGAGAGTCTTAGAAGCCCTAAGAATATTCGGTGTAAATCACTCAGTTACCGTATGTATCTGATGATTTCTCTGAAGAGAGATAGATACATACATCAATCTACCTCATTAGCACTTCAGTCGGGGGTATACTCGACTTTGACTGTGAAACATAATGGCCGTATGTCATGCTCTGGCTGTGGATTAGTCGATTGTATGCTCTGCTGTACCTGGGGATCATTCAGTTGTATGTCTTGTTATGTCTGGATCAGTCGGTTATATGTTCTGCTTTGACTGTGGATCAGTCGGTTATATGTTCTGCTTTGACTGTGGATCAGTCTCTTGTATGTTCCACTTTGACCTTGAATCAGTCGATGCATGTTCTGCTTTGACTGTGGTCCGTTGTAGATTAGTCGGTAGTATTGTTCAGCTATAACTATGGATCATTAGGTAGTATAGCTGGCTGTGACTGTGGACCAGTAGGTTGTATGTTGTGCTTTGCATGTAGATCAGTCAGTTGCATATTCTCCTCTGACTGTGGATCAATCTGTTGTACATTCTGCTATTATAATGGATCAGTCGGTCGTATGTTTTACTCTGACCAAGGATCAGTAGTATATCCTTCTCTGAATGCGGACCAGTAACCTGTACACCAGTCGATAGTATGTACTACTCTGACTGTGGATCAGTCTGCAGTTTGGTCTGCTCTAGCTGTTGACCATCCTGTTGTATTTACTATGCTGACTGGGATCTGTCTGTCGTATTTTCTGCTCTGGTTGTTAATCAACTAATATATTGTGTATTGACTGGGGCTGTGGATCAGTCGCTAGAATATTCGGTTCTGGTAGTGGTTCCGTAGGTAGTATGTCCGGTTCTGGTTGTGAATCAATCAGTATTATGTTCGTTGGTGAATAAGTCATGGCCTATTCGCTGGTATACTTTGTCAGACTGTAAGTCAATAAACTGAATGTTTGGCTGGTCCGTCGAATCTTCAGTAGCACCTTTGGGTCGCTCTAACTATCGATGTCAGTCGACCGGTTCTTACTATATTTGACTCCGGTTTCAGTCAGTCGGTAGTTTAATGCAACACGGGCTGTGAATCAGTCGGTTATTATGCTTGGATCTGGTTGTGAATCATTCAGTAATATACACGTTTCTGGCTGTTGATTGGTCGGTTGTATGCTTAGAATAGAACTGTATACATCATGGTGATTTTTCCATGTAATAAGTATGGTCTAAATCCATAAAAGGGAAGTGTATGCATGATAAAAACAGCCATAAAAATAAACATAAAGTTAGCTATGCTGATCCATGGTAACCTTTTAATATTTCCGGAGTTTCATCAGAACTCGAGTATAATTAAATATTTGATAACTAAAGATTCACAATCTCAAATATGTATCAAAATAATGATATACATAAACTTACATGCATCTAGAGCCACAACTATATACGAGAAGTTCAAACCTCTGACTAGAAATTTACGAATGAGAATAAGTAGCACAATGCATGACATCCTATAGTCATACATACCTCCATGACATCCTATAGCCATACAAGCTTCCATGACATCCTATAGTCATACATGCCTCCATGACATCCTATAGTCATACACGCAACTTTGACGTCCTACAGTAATACATGCTTCAATGACACCCTATGGTCATACATGCCTCCATGACACCATACATGTCATACACACCCTCATGACACCCTATAGTCAAACATGCTTCAATGACACCCTATAGTCATACACACCCTCATGACACCCTATAGTCATACCTGCCACCATGGCACGCAATAGTCATACCTGCCTCTTTGACATCCTATAGTCATACATACATACTTCCATGACATCCTATAATCATACAAGCTTCCATGACATCCTATAGTCATACATGCCTCCATGACACCCTATAGTCATACACACAACTTTGATATCCTACAGTAATACATGCTTCCATGACACCCTATGGTCATACACGCCTCCATGACACCCTATAGTCAAACATTCCTCCATGACACCCTATAGTCATACATGCCTCCATGACACCCTATAGTCATACCTGCCTCCATGGCACGCAATAGTCATACCTGCCTCTACGAAATCCTATAGTCATACATGCCTCCATGACATCCTATAGTCATACCTGCCTCCATAACACCCTACAGTCAAACACGCTTCCATGACACTCTATAGTCATACACGCTTCCATGACACTCTATAGTCATACACGCTTCCATGACACTCTATAGTCATACATGCTTCCATGGCACCCTATAGTCATACAAGCCTCCATGACATCCTTAAGTCATACATGCCTCCATGATACCCTATAGTCATACATGTCTCCATGACACCCTATAGTCATACACGCCTCCATGACACCCTATAGTCATACACGCCTCCATGACACCCTATAGTCATACATGCCTCCATGACATTCTATAGTCATACACCCCTGAATGACACCCTATAGTCATACATGCCTCCATGACACCCTACAGTCATACACGTTTCCATGACACCCTATTCATACACACACGCCATCATGACACCCTACAGTCATACACGCTTCCATGTACTCGATGTGTGTCTCGTGCTTGAGATAAACCTTCAAGACCGAGATAAAATACATATACGTCGTAATTGTGATTCCGAAAACCATCTTAATACGTTTGACAATTCACTATGACCATCCTGAACACTGTAAAATTATTTCAAATATAATCAGATCATAAATCCGGCAGACAAAACTGTAACAGCATATGCCAGTTTCTGTTGTTAGTAAAGTTATACTGCTGTTGTGCGTTACATACATATTGTACTTATGTTTATTATGAAAATGTACACAAGTAAACAACACTATTTACCTGAAATTTGAAAAACTTTCTGAATGCCATTTTGTCTCCACTAATGGTTGTGTAACTAACAGCACATACAAGACTGAAAGAGATAATTTCAAAACATGAATAGGATTTATTGTAATTTTACAGTTACAATATGGGCGGGTCTAGAGAGGTGAACCATGGTCCGGATCCACCCTGAGATTTGGCAAAAGTTACTTTTCTTGTTGTTTTTAGATGTAAAATATGTAATTTTACACAAAAAACATGGGTGGACCCCCATTCGGAATATCTATTGGGGTGGATCCCCTCTCGGCAGAATTTCTGAATCTGCGCCTATACTGTGTAAATTTTACATGCCTCAATATCTAATATGTATCATGTTTTACATAAATGTTTCTAGTTAATTAATACAGAATTCCTTCAAGCCATGATACTTACATGTGTGTTCCCAACTCCTTGACCTCATGATGGATGACGTCATCTATGCTCTGGTCAGGTCCCAGTTCACTAGTTCCTTGAGAATTCGCACCTGAAAGCATCAATCTTTGGGAACTGGTCTGCAAGTCAACCTGTTAGAAATGAAATATTTAAAATCTAAGTCACTACTTTGAAATAAATCCATAATTTAACATATTTAAACAAAAGATTTGTATCACATATGCAATGTGCCGAGTTGCAAAATTTGCACCTTAGAGTGAATAATGTCTTGCTACACTGTTTTAAGACAGATTAGAGTCTTCTACCTGCAGCACACTTACATGAATTTTCAGTCTATAGTCCATAACACTGCAAAAGTAACCCAGTATGGATTGTCTTTCTGACTTATGATAGAACTTTTTGACCCCAGAAATGATAAGGCACATCTTCCACTCATAGTGAGTAAGTGTATGAAGTTTCATTGCAGTAGCACTAAACGTATTGGACTTATAATCCGGAGACCAATTTTTGATACCCCACTCCTGTGACCTTGACCTTTGATCCAGAAACAATAGGCCGCATCTTCCACTCATGGTGAGTAAGTGTAGGCATTGCCATAGCACTAAAGATATTGGACTTATGGTACAGAAACCAATTTTCAATAGTCCACTCCTATGACCTTTACCTTTTACCTTTTGACCCCAGAAACAATAGGGCACATCTTCCACTCATGGAAAGTGTATGAAGTTTCATTGCAAAAGCACTAAACGTACTGGACTTCTGGTCCGGAAACCAAATTTTTTATATTCCACTTCTATGACCTTGACCTTTTGAGCTAGAAAAAATAGGTCACATCTTCCACTCATGTTGAGTAAGTGTAGGCATTGCCATAGCAATTGAGATATTGGACTTATGGTCCAGAAACCAATTTTTCGATACTCCACTCTTATTACCTTAACCTTTGACCTTTTGACCCCGAAACAATAGGGCACATCTTTCACTCATGGTAAGTGTATGAAGTTTCATTGCAAAAGCATTTAACATGCTGGACTACTGGTCTGGAAACCAATTTTTTTATATTCCACATCTCTGACCTTGACCTTTGGACCCCAGAAATAATAGGGCACATCTTCAACTAATTGTGAGTAGTGTATGATGTTTCAATGCAACAACACTAAAAGTATTGGACTTATGGTCCGGAAACCAATTTTTTATATCCCACTCCTATGATCTTGACCTTTGACCTTTTGACCCCAGAAACATTAGGACACATCTGCCACTCAATGTGAGTAAGTGTATGCAGTTTCATTGCAAAAGCACTAAACATACTGGACTTCTGGTATGGAAACCAATTTTTTTATATTCCACTTCTATGAACTTGACCTTTGGACCCCAGAAACAATAGGGCACATCTTCGACTCGTACTGAGCAAGTGTATGATGTTTCAATGCAACAACACTAAAAGTATTGGACTTATGGTCCAGAAACCAATTTTTGATATCCCACTCCTATGACCTTGACCTTTGAACCATAGAAACATTAGGGCACATCTTCAAATCATGGTGAGTAAGAGTATGAAGTTTCATTGCAATAGCACTTAAAACTATGGACTTATGGTCCGGGAATCAGTTGTTGAAGGACGCCCGCCCGCCCGTACACCTCATCAAATTAAGAGCCGAGCTTTGCAACTCGGCTAAAAAGGAAAATGTGTTTGAAAGTCTACCTATCTGAAACTAGAATTTTCTGCATAGCAGGACTTATACCCCTGCTCGTCGCATATTATGACCGCCCGCATACCTCACCTCAAATTAAGAGCCGAGCTTTGCAACTCGGCTAAAAAGGAAAATGTGTTTGAAAGTCTACCTATCTGAAACTAGAGTTTTCTGCATAGCAGGACTTATATCCCCGCTCGTCGCATAGCATGACGTCAAAATCAGGTCACGGCGTCAAAAATTTTGTTACCGACAGAAAGTTCTTGCGACAAGGAATATGTAGTATGAAGGCCCCATCTCTTTTCGTTCAAAAGTTATGGCTAAGGTTTTTCAAAAGTACGTCAAACGTCAAGGTCAATGTCATGAGGCCAAATATTTTGGTACCGACAGACAGGTCTTGCCACAAGGAATACACGTGTGTAATATAAAGGTCCCATCGCTTTTGGTTCAAAAGTTATGGCTTAGATTAAAGGTCCAAAACCCAATTCAGACATTCATGCTCTATGCCCTTGACATTAGGACCGCAAAATCAATAAGACACGTCCTTGATTAAAGGGAATCTGTGTATGGAGTTTCACGTAAATATGAGTAAAAGGAATTTCAGTTATCGTCGGGAAACCATTGTCAGTTATTCATCATCCTCTGTGACCTTGACCTTTTGAACTTCAAATTATTAGGCACATCCTTGAATGGCGGGGAGTCTGTGTGTGATCTTTCCTGATCATGGTCCGAAGACCATTTACATAGACAGGCAGACGGATAAACATTGTGATTCCTTTATACTTCCCAAATTTGATTGCTGGAGTAATAATAATAGTACAGAAACGTGTCGAAAAAGTGACCACGCCCCTGTTTAGGGGTTTCAAGGTCAAGTACTAGAAACAAAAATGTCTACACACAACTAGACCACAACTGACAAAATAAAACTACAGATGATTGTGACTAAAAGCCTATAGTGAGAGATGTGATAACAAGAATGATTTACAGACGGACAAGGGCGTATCGCATTAGCTCCAGTGAAAATGTAACTGACACTCGGTCCATTGTTATTCTACCAGGTCAGAGATATCCTCCCTCGTTTTAGAGACAACCAATCAAATGCGTAACAATCTCTGTTTTCGAGTATCAATCATATACTAAAACATTTTGGGATTTTGATTTGAAATTGAAAAGGGCACATCTTTATAACCTACTGAATATAGTTTACTCAAAACTCAAAAAGTTTCAATTCCAAAAATGATTTTCAGCATATGATTATACTTTACGTTGATTACTGAAAATAGAGAGCGTTGCCCATTTGAGCAATTGTCTTTAAAATGAGAGATAGTTCCCACCCTGTCTAATATCATTATTATGTCTTGAATAATTTGAATTTGTGGATGTAGAATTATGACGAGTTTACAAAATAAGAAGTCACTAGCAAGACAAACATCACATCCTTTCTAAATCCGCAATTTCAAACTGAATTGACTCTTAACATAAAAGTACATCAACATAAGATAAGCATTGATAACATCAGAAAAACATCTTCATAGTTTGAACATTACTCACGGAATATCAAACTTCATTAGCGAAATATTTAACGATAATCAAACATACATGCAGCAAGTAACACCTTGACTGGTTAAGATAAACCACGTACTTGCTAGCGCTTTAGTAATTGATTCTAGTAGTGGTTATAAGTGGTATTCTTCATGCGGTAATACATCTACAGACCTCAAGTCAATATCAATTTCAATATCCCATGCTGAGAAAGCATAACTCCTCCTTAAGTCGCATCATGGAAGTGGCAAGGACAGACGCAGAAATCAAACTAGCGACGGCGATTGACGGGGAAGACCGATGCGATTGATCCAAGAACCGTGCTGACTTCACCATATACATGTACATTCAAGATACTCTATCGATCTCTTAATTTCTCTCCTACATGACGAAGACTACCGAATTGCCCATGACCACGTGTGAAACCGGGTTTATCTCTTCATTAAGCAAAAGAACGACTATATTTATTATTTTCTTATATCGGGATGATGTTCTATCCCCTCACACATACTATGATCCGTTCTGATATTTCTTGAGCTGTCATTTATTATTGATGCTTGTGAGGATTCATAACAAACATATCGAAGAACTGAAGAAAACGAGATCCTCCTACGATTGCACATGGTATTCCCATGGACGTTCAAAATATGCAACAAAGGAAAACGTTTACTGACTTTTGAAATTCATAAAATATCACATTCATCATATTTCTCGAAACGCTCGAAATATGCCAAAAATCACAATTTCTTGATTATTGGAAAGAATGAAAATTGATGCCAACGCCTTTGCCAAGCTTTTTAATCAATAGGAATGCGTCATTAATTTATTCGTTTTATTACTTAGTATTGGTAAATTATTGGGTATAGAAAAATTACGGTGTATTTCTCGTTGATAAAACTATGTACATTTGAAACACCAAGTCCTATATCTGAATCGATAGATATTTTTGGACGTAAAATGTAGAGGACGATGAAAGTTTCATGTAGCAAATACAATAAAACTAGAAGCAGGGGATGTTGATAGGCGGAGGAAAACATTTTATATCCAAGTTTAAAACATGTAGAAAATGTTAAGTGGGTTCATAAGAACCACGTCGTGCCCTATGAATTTTTACCAAGCCAGCTTAGATAACTACTGTGATGTGAAAAGCAGGCAGCGCAATGTGTCTTGTGTACAAACCCAGCGCCTTTAATGCCATCCCAGACAGGGGCAATGGTACAAATGTTACAGTGAAGAGACGTTTGTATCATATCCATTCAATACCTGCCCATGCCAGATACATTGTGTCAGCTATATGAACCCTCTTCTCGTCACTTTTGATGTTTATATACACACTTAACTATCAATGTTGCATTGCATACAAGGATTGCAGTCACCCACTGTTAACATTCATGGTTCTGTTCTGGCACACTCCCCCACTTACCACCACGGCACTCAAGAGCACCACCAGTACTTTCATCTGACAAATAGTGGAAACCACACACGGACCATATGTTGTTCATTAGATGACAATATTGGATACCTTTAAAGCGATGTCTCGGCATTGTTGTGTACTGTCGTTATGAACGCTGATATAACTGGAAAATGTCTCGCCCAGGAAAATATTCCTGAAAATCACAAAGGTGAGATACTTTTGTAAACACTCTTAAATAATCCATGTATTAAAGGCTTATGTCAAATTATAATCGGTTAAGGAAATCGTGCTTATTTAACTAAAATACTATGTTTGCAACATATTCGTTTTGTAGTCTATATGTAGACAGAACATTCATAGTTGGATAAGAAAGATGCAGAAAGATGATAAACTTACAAAATCGTAGAGAAGTTACACACAATGGTATACTAATTATGATGTACGATCTCAAAATGCTCGAAGGGTCAGTAGGTCAAATCATATATCATAAAAATGATGTTATAGACTAGATTTCAGTGTTGATAAAACCAGTAATATAATCATATCGCTGCGTGCTACTTGGGCAATCCTATATATTGAAAACCACAGATATTTACTTTTTCATTTTAGGTATCATAATAAATAATAGAAGTTTGCTAGAATTCCCGATATCGTATGTCCGGGACATTTAACGATACAAAAATGTTCGCTAATATTAGATCATTTCATTAACTTTATAGTATTCGTTCATACGAAATGTTATTGCTAAGATTGTAATTACTGCCTACATGGGAGTTGCCAGAAAATCAAGTACATGTAATGAAATTAAGTTATATGCAAATATACATATATTTATATATGCAATATGCAAATGAAAAAGAGACAGCCATCACAGGTGGAGTGTTGACATACAGTCTTAAGTTTTTAATTACTTATCACACCCAATCACTAAAAACAAATAAAACTATGTTGATATTAGTACATGTACATGTAGCTTTATAACTTTAAAAAAATTACATGTTGTTTTAAAGTAGCACAATTTAAATTAAAATGACAAATTAAGAAAATATTCAAAAACAATTTTACGAAATTGAGACAACACATGTGAATTTCTCAATGTACTATAATTTAAACGAGTTGTCAGAAAACAGCAGAGCTCCCTAGTGCAGGGTCTTTATCTTCATAATATAGCTTGATTAAAAATCAGACTTTTCAAAAAGTTAATCAGCATAGACTTTTCAAAAAGTTAATCAGCATAGCAGGACTTATACCCTCCGCTCCAACTAATAGTCAAACGTGGAGATCAAGGTCACGGGGTGAAAAATCTTGGTGCCGACAGAAAGGCCTTGTCACGAGGAATACACACGTGTAATATGAAGGCCGCATCTCTTCTGGTTCCAAAGTTATTGGGAAGGTTAAAGTCTTCCAAAAGTAGGTCAAACATGGAGGTCAAGGTCACAGGGATAAAAATGTCGGTGCCGACAGAAAGATCTTGCCACGAGGAATACACATCTTTAATATGAAAGCCCCATCGCAGGGGCGGATGTGGGATTTTAGTTAAGGGGGGGGGGGGGGGCGGGTGTGGGAACAACCCAAAAGGCAAGGGGTCTGAAGGCCGCCTAGGCCCCCAGTAGATCCAGGGCAAAGCCCTAGTGGGAGGTTCAGGGGGGCAAAGCCCCCCCCCCCCGACGGAACATGGTTATAATAATTATAACACCTACAAAACACGTTGAGAGCAGATTTAGCCGACGAGCAGAATTGTACATATTATCACCTTTTCTGTCTGTTTCAGTCTTCCTATCTATTCAACAAAAATTATACCTTTTGAATCTTCGAACTTTTCCATTATCTGTGAAAACTTTACTGTACAAAAATATCAAAAAACAAAAACAAAAAATAAATAAATAAAATACGAGATACAGGAAGTTGAATTTCAGATGCAGAAAATACATCTAGATTTTCTTATTTATGATTTAATTCAGCTCTTAAGACGCCTGTTTCGACTTGATTTTGAATTTGTTACTGTTCTTTTGAGGTTTAAAGAAAGATTAAGATTAAAAGGAGTATCTCCTTCACGCATAGCTCTGTCCTTAGATAGATTCTTTGGCTCACTTTTCGGTCATTTTGGCTTCAACAGTGCTCTTCAAATATTTATATATTATGAGAATTCCAATCATTCGGTCACGAGCATCACTGAAAAGACATTGCTTGTAGAAATGCGCATATGGTGCACTAAATTAAAGGTATATATGTTCTATATTTATTCTATTCTCTTTTGATGCATACTTGAAGTCAAGACGATATTGTGAATACGCGCTACAATACCTATCTAAAACGGCACAGAATTTCCAGAACTGTCAATTCAGCGAATCATAGATTATGACCCCTTAATGGGTCGAACTCATTCAGTACAGCAAGTGACGAAAATACAACCAAACCTTTAATATTTGTGGATTTCAAAGTGTTTTGTAACTTTAAAACCTTAACTTTGTGAATTTTAGAGGGAGGTGGGAGACGTGCGGCCCCACGCCCCCTCTAAACCACCATTGCATCTCTTCTGGTACAAGAGTTATGGCAATGATTAAGTTTTTCTGGATAAACAGACGGACATACAGACAGACGGACATGGTGATTCCTATATATACCTCTCTCAAACTTCGTTTCGGAGTTTAAAAATCTGGATAAGCACACCATTTACTTTGTTAAAGGCCATCCAAAGTTGGCTCCAGGTACACACTGCTCTTGAATGTTTTACGTCTCCTCTCATATGGGCATTATTCGTGTTATTGTATTTTCATATTAGTGGTTGTTGTTTGGGGTTTCGCCCAACCGTCCGAAGAGATCTTTTCAATTTTTCTTGTTTAAAAAGTAAGTATATGTCCAAGATCACTGTCACCACATTAAAATGAAAAGTCTGGTCATGAGGACCCTACTCTATGATATATCAATGTCCTAAATGGACTTAATTTGCCTATGACGTGTGGGTCAAACTCCAAGTGCAAGGTCACAAGGTCACAGACCATGGTACCAAATGAAATTTCTTTCTATGAGTGAAGTATCAAAGCCTTAGCTATATTTGTTTAAAGGATATAGCCTAGATTAAAGTTTTTGAAATTAGGTTGAAGTCCACGATGAGAGGTTATGGTATCAAATGAAATTTCTTGTCACAAGGAATCCGTGTGTGAACTTTCGAAGTCCTTCCCCTCTTGGTTCAAATGTTGTAGCCAATGATAAAGTTTTTGAGAAGTATGTTAAACTACATGGTCAATGTCACCAGGTCAAAGATCATGGTCTCAGATGAAGCGGCCTTCCACAAGATATCCATGTGTGAAGTTTCAAGTCTCTATCACTTTTCGTTCAAAAGTTATAGATGAGTTTAGTTTTTGAAAAGTAGGTCAAATTCCAAGGTCGTCAAAAGGTCAAAGACCATGATCCCAAATGAAAGGGTCTTCCACTAGGTATCCATGTGTGAAGTTCCAAAGCCCTACTTTTCTTGGTTATAAAGTTATAGCCAAGGTTAAAGATTTTGAAAAGTATGTCAAACTGCAAGGTCAAGGTCACACAGTGTGTGAAATTTCTAAAGCAAACCCCTCTTGGTTCAAAAGTTATAGCCAAGGTTAAAGTTTTTCAGGTTTTTTCAAACTTTAAGGTCAAGGTCAGACTGTCAAAGGTCATGGTCCCAAATGAAAAGGCTATAAACAAGGTATCCATGTGTGAAGTTTCAAAGCTCTACCCTTCCTAGTTCAAAAGTTATAGCCAAGGTTAAAGATTTTGAAAAGGAGGTGAAACTCCAAGGTCAATGTCATAAGGTCAAAAGTCATGATCTCATATGAAAGTTCCTTCCACAATGTATCCATGAGTGAAGTTCAAGACTCTACCCCCCCCCCCCCCCCTTGTTCCAAAAAGATAGCCCATGTTAAAGTTTTTGTCTACGTGTGCAAACGACTACGACAACGGCGCCGGGGGTATGACATTAGCTCTCCGGACTTTCGTCCTGGCGAGCTAACAATGATCACAAAATAGATTTTTAATAGAATATTATCAAACAAATAAACACTCAACATAAGAGGCATTTGGAAATAATAAATACTTGTGCAATATGTTTTACTCGTTAGTGACACAAAATCCAACAACAAAATCAAATCAGAGAACAGTTTTCCAGTCTTTATATCCATATTGTTTTAAACCACAGTATCATATGTCGACTTATAGGGATACTCTTAATATACTGATAAAGGGACACCTTAAGGCAAACCGGCTTTCAAGTTGTGTTCCGTAGACCGAATTTTTAATAACGATGTTGAGCTAAGTCTCATGATGAAAAAAGCTGTTCGGAGAATCTGTCAGATTTTATGCTATTTCCCGGTTAATGTTTGATCACCGTTGGAAGTGTTTATGCTGGGGCAGTATAATGAAATAAGTTGCTTCCGCGGTTACCACTTTGATTCATAAAGTCCCATGACTTTTTAGCATCATTTTCCTAGTAAAAGTACAAGTGACACTTCTTAATTTCGGCCTTGATTCTGACACTTAATTCTGAATGAGACTTGACCATTTTAGTTGAAGAATATAGCTTATATAGCGTAGTTATGTCGTAATGTTCTTTAACAAGAGTTACTCGAAGAAGACAATATAAAAGCGCCGGTGCAGGATATAATCATCTCGTAGACATTTAAAGCATAAATATATAAATCTGTAATGTGTTATGGTACTGAAGAAAATCATGAAAAAGGCATATCCCTTAAGGTTTCAAAAAGGGCAAAATTCTGTGTCAATGTCATTGTGCCAAAGGGAAGAAAGGATATCAATAGGTACTTAAAATATAATACATATAAATATTTTATAACGTATGTCAAGGTCAAAAGTAATAGCACCAAATGAAAGTTCTTGTCATACGGAATCTATAAGTGATATATCAAAGCCCTATCTCTAATGGTTGAAAAGAGACAGTAAACGGTTTTAAATAGTTAGTGAAGGTCTAAAGTCAAGGTCACAAGGTAAAAAGGGATGGCACCAAGTGAAAGTTCTGGTCATAGGGATCTACATATGAAATATCAAAGCCCTTTCTCTAATGGTTAAAAAGATATAGCCAAAGTTAAAGTTTTTGAAAAGTACGTCAAAGTCCAAGGCCCAGGTCACAAGGTCAAAATGATGACACTAAATTAAAGTTCTGGTCGTAAGAAATCTACATATGCACGTAAAATATAAAAGTCCTTTCTCTAAAGGTTAAAAAATGTAGCCCAGATTAAAGTTTTTGAAAAACCAAATCAAGGCCACAAATTCAAAGTGATGACACCAAATGAAAGGTTTGTCATGAGTAATCTACTTATGAAATATCTAAGTCCTATCTCTTATGATTCAAAAGTTATAGCCCAGGTTAAAGTTTTTTAAGTCGGGGGAAGGGGTGGGTGGGTTTGAAAGATAATAGCTCCCCGGACATTTTGCAAAGAAATAAATTATTTTCTTTACAAAAAAATGAATAAATCATTCCATGAATTACGTCAATTGTGTGAAACCCCTTGGGACAATACAAACAAAAAGCTTCGGAAGCTGTGTCTAAAAATCCTGCGATCTCATTGGTCCACTACGACACCGAGATGGTCCAGTGAAACGACACCTAAAATCGGCAATACGGGGTTATTTTACCTGTGTCATAATATGGCGGCGTTCGAAGATGTAAATTATACGAAGGTGCTGCAAGATTTCAAATTAAAAGAATTACAGATTTTCAGAAACACGCTTTACAAGCTCTGGTTATGGAGAGACATGATGTTTTCATATCTGTCACTTGAAACAGTTCATAAGTATGATTGATTCGATCGGTTGTGGGGGCGGTGTCTGATGACATAAATATTAATGAGTTCCGATGTTTTTGTTTGTATTGTCCCACGGGGTTTGTGAGGTACGATCTACCCCGTGGGTTTCACACCATGTAAATGTCCCTCGCACAGTGATATAAACCATCCACGCAAATACAAGACAATGTTGAAAATATTATCAATGAGAATTTATTTTTGGTATTTCTCTTGTAACTACAATATCTATACCGAAAAGTTGCTTTTAAATGTACGCTGGATAACATATCACAGCCTATTATCTACGGCTTATTCATTAAGTGCTGCAAATCTGCACGTTTAAATATAGCGCGTACAGGTAACAAAACAAATGACGCTTGCTACATCCGGGGACCTGGTGACACCCCTGATTTTCAGGGGTCGATGAATGTCTTTTGTGGTACGATGTTGTGAGTGCCAGGAGATACTTCTATGTTTTACGACATTGCCACACTTATTTAATACCTTTCTTACCTTTCATATGTTATATCTTTGTCACACCTATTACCTTTGCATCACGGAGCTCTTAATTCTCTGTCGATAGTTTAATGGAAGCGATACTACTTCTACTGTGGTATCGTGTATCTTTGACACTGTTTATGCAGACTTTGTCCGCATATCCATCTCATGTGAGTTGGGGTGGGGGTGGGGCAGGCTTGGTGTAGTGGTTAAGCGCTTGGCTTGCGGCGCCGACGACCCTGGTTCGATTCCCGGGTTGCGTCACTATGTTTAAGAGGTTGGTAACCTCCTGCTTCCATGTCGTAATATAACTGAAATATTGTTGAAAGCGACGTAAAACACCAATCAACCAACCAACCATGTGAGTTGTGTCTAAATATTTTCAAATCATCTGTATGTTTGGACATTCGTGGCGAGTACAGCCAGTTAAACAAGGGGATACAGATTTCCCCTCTGATATCAAGGAATTCATAAACGTCAATCGTGAGGCATTACTGGAAGTGTCGGAGTGGCCAAATTGAGTCACTGTTGGTTTTTTTCATAGTCTCTGTATGCCATGTGATGAAAGTCTACATACTATTATCAAGTTTCAGTAGATGTTTGATGTTTATCGACGATCTTGTCATTTACTCAATTGCATTTCAAAATGGCTACACATATATCATATAGAGATCTGAATCTGATGGAAAGAAAACCAAAATTATGTAACAAATGCGTAAGTTGACGAAATCTTATTCATTCTTGAACTCTTACCCGAAATTCTGAGGCAGCGTCAAGAGGTCACCTAATCCAAAATAAGGCAGCCCACTGGGGCGGGCGATATCAGCATCCGAGATGCGGGACAGTAATTCACCGGGTAAATCTCTGTCATCTGTGATCAGTGGGTGATACGGCATTAACGATGGCTTGGTCAGTCGCATCACTATAAACGAAACAGACGGTATCACATAAGTTTATATCATACTAAAGTGGAAAAGGTTATACACCGATAATGGTTTGATAGTTTGATGTTGGTGTACATAAGAACGTAAATAAAGCATATATAGACCTGATAGTAACAGTACTGTTGGATAAAAGAGATAGATACAAAATCGGAATAAAGTCAATATCGCATGGAAATAATGATATACAAATGCCGATTAAACCTTCATGTAAATCATACAGAATAACAGTAACGTTATATATATATATATATATATATATATATATATATATATATATATATATATATATATATATATATATATATATATATATATATATGAACACTTATAGCAGTATTCAAAAACAATGCAATAATTGTATCGTTTACTAATGTATATTTTTATGAATATACACAAGAGTACATATATAGGCGTGCATTCTTACCAATGTACAAATCTACACGCGTGAAAACAATATGAAAAGAAATGACGTGTTTATTAATAATACTTGATCTTAATAACTAGGAAATAATCACCGTAACATATACCGACATATTACTGAAGGCCTTGTGGAAACAGTGAAATCCAACTGTCAGGAAATTTAATCATAGTAATATTGATATAAGGCTCAGAATGAAAGCTCTCTAGTTGTTACTTTTTATCCATATTGGAGAAAGGTTATGAACAACTCATAGGTCAGATATCTATATTCCTGAATACACTGACATCTCTTTAAGAAATGATTGAAGTATCAAGATTCACACATACGTTCAAACAAATCGCACGGGAAAAAAGCCAAGGTGTTGAAATGAACTTTCAAAATTCAGACATCGGGAATCAGCGCTTTTATCATCGCACACCTGCAGATAATGTGCAATGTTTCAAATTTCTCTGTAAGGTACACGATGTACAAAATTCCTTAACCCCAAAACATAAAGAATTTTGTTTTACAGTATTCAAGAGTATTCAGAATTATGTATATCGAAGATAAGGATCTTTAAAATACCATAAGAACCCGACAATGAACAAAGAACCACATATGTGAGTGTCTAACAAAGTACAGTCCGAAAAAGCATCATCAGTGAATGGTACTCTGGTAAATTAAATAGAAACACGATTGAAACCTGATACACTTTGTTACCAGGTATAGGATTTAACATTATCCAATACACATTAATATTAAGATACGGAAACCATCTGGAATTCACTATAGTATAAGATGGGATCATCTGATACAACATACAATATAACGCCATGATCATCGGATTCCACATTCACTACAGGAAGGAAGGGTATCATTTGGCACTACATGCACCAAATGGTAGAGATATCTTGGATCGAATACATTATAGCGCAGTGACCATACTGTATCAATCTACACAGAAAAGGCCATTAAGCACCACATATACCATATTGTGGGGATATCATTTGGGATCATATACATAATTTGGCGGGGATAATGTGGTACCGCAAACACTGGAGATCATCTGGCACCACATGGCGGTGATCATTTAGCATAACAAACACCATGAGGCGCATGGAGATACCATATGGGATCCAAAAAACATAGTACAGGGATCATGTGGTATCACATACACTGTACGATGGACATCTTCTACCACTAAGTATCATAACACTATGTCATATGACCTTACATTCACTAAGAAGTGGATATCATCTGGCATCACATAAATCAGAGACTGGAGATAACATTTGAGATCAAAAACATTATCGTACAGGGACCATGTGGTACCACATACACTCTGATGGATATCATCTAGCACCACCTACACTATAATGTTATGATCATCTAGTACCACATTCACTACAAAGTGGATATCATCTGGCACCACATACAGCAGAAAGAAGAGATAACATCTGAGATCAAAAAAACGTACAGAGATCATGTGGTACCACATACACTATGATGGAGATCATCTAGCACCACATACACTATAACGTTATGATCATCTAGTACCACATTCACAAAAAAGTGGATATCATCTGACACCACATACAGCAGAGTGAAGAGATAACATCTGAGATCAAAAACATCGTACAGAGATCATGTGGTACCACATACACTATGATGGAGATCATCTAGCACCACATACACTATAACGATATGATCATCTAGTACCACATTCACTACAAAGTGGGTATCATCTGGCACCACATACAGCAGAGAGAAGAGATAATATCTGAGATCAAAAACATCGTACATAGATCATGTGGTACCACATTCACTATGATGGAGATCATCGAGCACCACATACACTATGACGCTATGATCATTTATTACCACATTCACTCGAAGTGGGTATCATCTGGTACCACATACAGCAAAAGGGGGAGATATCATCTGGGATCACATACATAATAGCGCGGAAATTATGTGGCACCATGTATACAATACGGGGGATATTGTCCGACAGTACATACACAAAAGGATGTGGATATCACCCGACAGTATATACACAACAGGATGGGGATATCACCCTACAGTATATACACAATAGGATGGAGATATCACCCGACAGTACATACACAATAGGATGGGGATATCACCAGACAGTACATATCCAATAGGATGGGCATATCACCTGACAGTACATACACAATAGGATGGGGATATCACCTGACAGTACATACACAATAGGATGGGGATATCACCTGACAGTACATACACAATAGGATAGGGAAATCACCCGACAGTACATACACAATAGGATGGAGATATCACCAGACAGTACATACACAACAGGATGGAGATATCACCAGACAGTACATACACAACAGGATGGGGATATCACATGACAGTACATACACAATAGGATAGGGATATCACCCGACAGTACATACACAACAGGATGGGGATATCACATGACAGTACATACACAACAGGATGGGGATATCACCCGACAGTACATACACAACAGGATGGGGATATCACCCGACAGTACATACGCAACAGGATGGGGATATCACCTGATAGTACATACACAATAGGATAGGGATATCACCCGACAGTACATACACAATAGGATGGAGATATCACCAGACAGTACATACACAACAGGATGGGGATATCACATGACAGTACATACACAATAGGATAGGGATATCACCCGACAGTACATACACAACAGGATGGGGATATCACATGACAGTACATACACAATAGGATAGGGATATCACCCGACAGTACATACACAACAGGATGGGGATATCACCCGACAGTACATACACAACAGGATGGGGATATCACCCGACAGTACATACACAACAGGATGGGGATATCACCCGACAGTACATACGCAACAGGATGGGGATATCACCTGATAGTACATACACAATAGGATAGGGATATCACCCGACAGTACATACACAATAGGATGGAGATATCACCAGACAGTACATACACAACAGGATGGGGATATCACATGACAGTACATACACAATAGGACAGGGATATCACCCGACAGTACATACACAACAGGATGGGGATATCACATGACAGTACTTACACAACAGGATGGGGATATCACCAACAGTACATACACAACAGGTTGGCAATATCACTAGACAGTACATACACAACAGGATAGGGATATATAGACAGTACATACACAACAGGATAGGGATTTATAGACTGATTGTCATTCATCACTGGTAACATCAATATCCTTATATCTATAGACTCTGAGGACAGTATATACACAATAGGATGGCACAACAGATATCACATGACAGTACATACACTATTGTATAATGGAAAATGTTTGATAGCAAATTGTGTGATACTTGTATTATGTCATGTCATGATTATTGCACGTAATGGTCACAGTTTCTTCCTGGCAATGCACAGAGATGTAAACCCATGAAACTGACCCACTCGAAGCCCTGATGGATCCTTCACCTGCCACGTCTACTGTGACATCGACAAGGCGGCGGGAGTTGAACCAGGGACCTACCAATTGAAAGCCTAGCACTCATCTGTACTTATTGATTATCATTTATCACTGGTAATATCAATACCCTTATATCTATAGACTCTGATTATCATTCATCACTGGTAACATCAATACCCTTATATCTACAGACTGATTATCATTCATCACTGGTAACAACAATAGCCTTATATCTATAGATTCTGATTAGCGGTATCATTCATCACTGGTAACATCAATAGCCTTATATCTATAGACTCTGATTGTCATTCATCACTGGTAACATCAATATCCTTATATCTATAGACTGATTATCATTTATAACTAGTAACATGAATACCCTTATATCTATAGACTCCGATTGTCATTCATCACTGGTAACATCAATATACTTATATCTATAGACTCTGATTGTCATTCATCACTGGTAACATCAATATCCTTATATCTATAGACTCCGATTGTCATTCATCACTGGTAACATCAATATCCTTATATCTAAAGACTCTGATTGTCATTCATCACTGGTAACATCAATATCCTTATATCTATAGACTCCGATTGTCATTCATCACTGGTAACATCAATAGCCTTATATCTATAGACTCTGATTGTCATTCATCACTGGTAACATCAATATCCTTATATCTATAGACTCTGATTGTCATTCATCGCTGGTAACATCAATATCCTTATATCTATGGACTCTGGTTATCATTCATCACTGGTAACATCAATATCCTTATATCTATAGACTGATTATCATTCATCACTAGTAACATCAATATCCTTATATCTATAGACTCTGATTGTCATTCATCACTGGTAACAACAATATCCTTATACCTATAGACTGATTATCATTCATCACTAGTAACATCAATATTCTTATATCTATAGACTCCGATTGTCATTCATCACTGGTTACATCAATATACTTATATCTATAGACTGTGATTGTCATTCATCACTCGAAACAACAATATCCTTATACCTATAGACTGATTATCATTCATCACTAGTAACATCAATATCCTTATATCTATAGACTCTGATTATCATTCATCGCTGGTAACATCAATATTCTTATATCTATAGACTCTGATTGTCATTCATCACTGGTAACATCAATATTCTTATATCTATAGACTCCGATTGTCATTCATCACTGGTAACATCAATATACTTATATCTATAGACTGTGATTGTCATTCATCACTGGTAACATCAATAGCCTTACATCTATGGACTCTGGTTATCATTCATCACTGGTAACATCAATACCCTTATATCTATCGACTCTGATTATCATTCATCATTGGTAACATCAATATCCTTATACCTATAGACTCTGATTGTCATTAATCACTGGTAACATCAATACCCTTATATCTATAGACTCGGATTTCCTTAACCAAATTTACAAACATTAACTGTATAATTGCACTTTGTTAATGTGCAAAACAACATATACAAAAATAACAGATACAGTGATATTTCATATTAAAACAACACACAATCATCATGGCATCATGGTGTATTTTTGACGGGTTTCAAACTGAAAACCTATGAATATTAGATTAGTAAGGGTGATTTAATACATAGCGTTTGCAACAGCAACAATAAATATCCTTAATATTATTATAGTAACAACTGTATAGATAAAACAGATCTTTAGAGTGTAGAGATATAAACGTCTTAGCTTGATACCCATCTGTTTATGTTTACTCATCAAGAATATTCGTAAATTACACTGGACAATAATATCAAAATTGAGCAGCGAGTATATCATTGAGTAGACGATTTTTATGCCAGAGCTGTCAACGTAGAAAGTGCACAAGACGATTTTGAGGTAATTCCATCTGTGATGAATAATCTACATCTAGGTCTTAATACATATGCATGTTTCTTTGAAGAAATCGTGCATTGCTGAAATACAAAGATAAACAAAGGCACTGTTAACGATGAGAGGAGTATTGGCGAATCATGTCATTTCTTTGATTTCGTCAGAGTTGCACTGTACATGTATATGATTTTATACCTTCAGCAGATGACAACAGGCAAAACCACATCCTATCAGAAGTGGTAGTTTGTCTTCAGAAATTCTGTAAAGTCGTTTTATATGTAATTGCAACGGAAGCGAATGACATGGAAACTTTTCTCGATGTTTTTTATCCGAGGAAGGATGAATCGATGAATCTTTAGCTTGGGCTCAAACACATGACCCTCTCGCTTTAAGTGAAACAATTTTATCAAGCGGAGATACTGACCAATTTAAAGAGAACCAGGAACATGTTGCTAAATATTGGCACAAAAATTAATGACAAAAAAACCGAATGATTTCAAATGTAGCTCGAAAAAGAATCATTTCACATGGATGACACTCTCCATCTTAAAAGTACAATATGTGACATCAACCAAGGAGGAAATCGGCGAATACGAGTGATGGCAAATTCAACATGTTACACGTGGCCTTGTATGGTATACATTCGATAGCTGGAATTAAAGCCTAAACCCGTGTAGAGGATGTGGCATTTAAGAGATTCCAAACTGCCCTTTGCTCCGCATCAGGTCAAGATTTTAACATTATTCATAGTGCCAGGGCCAGCGTGCCTCAGTCGGTAACATACTTAGCCTGTGATTGAAAGATCTCGAGTTCGAGTTTCGAAACAGTAAAACCATCTTTCATGTCGGACGTTAGCACGTAAAAGATTCCACGCTGCTTACATAGGATTAGAGTCTTTTGCGTAGGCATAAATTTCTGTGTATGTACCAGGCAGATAGATGCCATCGTCGTGAAAGTAAAATGATATCTGCGTGGCATAAAACAAGAAACACTCAGACTCACGAAGGCTGTCAATGCTGCATATTATAGGTGAAAACACGCAGACTCGCGAAGGCTGTCACTGCTGCTTATTACGATTAATGTGAAAACACGCAGACTCACAAAGGCTGTCAATACTGCATGTGAAAACACGTTTGAAAATGTCTACATACAAACACTTAATTATTTTATAAAATTTGGAATAAACTGCTTTTAAAAAGTGTTCTGCATTTTCGATACGAGTTTGGATCATTGCGTGAAACAAATCAATATGACGAAAGACTACATCTACTGTTGATTTCGATATACACGTCTTCTTAAGGAATGACCGTCTTTTTTTCTAGGTTCATGGGGAATGAACTTGGGCGAGAAACAAACAAATCGCGTGAACTGCGAAGCGGTTCTCGAATGATTTATTTGTTTCTCACCCAAGTTCATTCCCCATGAACCTAAAAAAAGACAGTCATTCCTTGTATTTACAATGCATTTTAAAAGGTTCTTTTTTGGAAACAAAATATCAAATTCCCAGTTATGAAACTGGCAAGGACCGAATTTTTCCTGAAGTGGAAAAGTACTTCCGCCACGCAATATAATGCGTGTCGAGAATGCTAAAAATACTCTATTTGTCCAGATAATTTCTTTAATTGCTCAAAATGCTCACACTCATTGATTCAAGCAAAGAACAAATAATAGAACATCGGCCTTTAACTTGAGTTAGCTCCGTCTCTTTTTAAATTACTACGCGTGTGATTTGCCATACGCCGGGTACTATACTTCCATGACCCAAGTTCATGGGCTGAAAAGTAAACTTTACCACGGCTGATACATAAACCTGTAAAATAATTATCTACACAAAGATAATAAGACAGCAAATTTATTGGAAGAAGAATCAAGATTGTTCTTTATCCACTCCTTATTGTAAATTCTGGCAGCTTCTGGTGCACACAGAAAAAGTTAGTCCCTTTATTATCGAGAAAGAATCATTATAAGGACAAACGGGATACGCAGTGATTACACGAATGTAGAACTGTGAGCGTTCGTTAATAAGACCGTTCACGCCATGACCAAAGTCTTCAGGGCAATTACATTCCAAGCTGTTCTCACCAGTAAATGCACGCTACGGCAAAGAGGAGGCATTTTGAACAAATACTGTTTCAGCATCATTCAACATGAATATGATTTATAAAATAAATTTTCTACTTTCATTCACTGAAACACGTTACGTTGATATATGAATTAGTTAAACACAGTTCCCTCGATTGCAGTATGATCAATGAGGGATATCATAATACCCACTCGCAGATATTCTAAATTAGCACAAAGGTCATGATAAAGGTTATATATGTTTTTAATTCAACAAGCAAATTCAGAGAATTGTGGCCCTCCGCTTTGGGTGTTCTATCTTTAAGGGTGCAGTGATCTGTGACATACTGTCATGGTTGTGCATGTCTACATGTATCTGCAGCACCATTAGGGACACACAAGCCAAATATGAAGGTCCCGCGTCTTACGGTTAAAAAGTGACACTGAAGAAGGTCAAAGGCCACGGTCAAGGTCACATGCTAAAAATAAAAAAATTGGTACCAACGGAAAGGTATTGGAATTAGGGACACACATGCCAAATACAAAGCCCTACGTCTTACTTGTGACAAACGGACAGACGAATGAGATTTAATGTCCCAACGCTTTCGCGAAATGCGTGGGACAATAAGTATCCGGCAATACTTTACTGAATTATGCATATCAAAATACAAAATATACTAAGTTGCTGACAAACACCCCATGACAAAACCATAATCATCTAGAGTGTAGGAATACAAAAATAAAGCAAACTATTGTAAATACCCAAAAGTCACTTGCCTCAAAGTTTAGGTCTCAGACTTTAGATTATGTTCGAAATGTTATAACAAATAAAGTAAAATGTGACAACAAATAAAGTACATGTACCGGTATATGGGATGATCTGAGGTGATGGTCCAATCAAGCCATTTCTACTATAGAAGAAGGACTTGAATGCGACTTACTCGCATTCAGCTGATAAAATAAGGCTACATTGGGGAGTTGGAACACAGGCGGTGATCAATAGTCTACAACATTCAATGTATTATACAACTTCTATACACTTAATGAAACTTCGAAATTCATAAATGTCATTTTCCAGTGCAATGATTGCGAGTGAATTATGCAATGCATGTGTTACGAATGAAAGGAAAACACAAATCAAATTAACTGTATGGACTCAATTGATTGTGAATCACGCATCACACTGCAATCACTACGATTTACTAATCAGTATTGATGAGATCTAAACAACTTAAGACCACCACAAACACGACTCCAAAAGCAATTAAAACCAGTTGCATCGGTTAATCCACTACTTGTACAGGACAATATCCGGAACACTTTGGACCTACGTCATTACAGGGTAACCAGCGTTTGATTAAAGTGTGCTGTTACCTTGGTGATTGTTGCAAATTTTGATAGCAGTCACCTGTTATAGAGACATGGTGTGTGCTTATGACAACACTAATATCAGTATTTACGTTGACACACTGACGGCGTATGCAATGGCAGAAGAATACAGAACAGAACTACAAGTTTCAATTGACCAAACAGAATGATCAATAGGCAAACAATCAATGTATAACTACCGTTAGTGTATAATCTAGTATTCTTGATTCCTACTGCTTAACATTAATTGGCATAAGCATTCAAACAGCGGCTAAAAAGACATTTTTAAAATAAATAACCACACTGACATTGTTATTGTTCGGTATACGAAAGGGGAACATAGCAATGTAGAAGTAATCAAGTCATGAAAACCATACAATATATGTGTTTTGATATATGAACAAGCATTCGAAGAGTATTGCTTTATATTGTTAAAGCAATACAACTCCACTACAGGTCCCAACAAATACATAAGGGACTGAAAAGTATGTCAGCGGCAGCCACAGGGTAACAGGAATTCTGAGAGTGTTAATATGTGTCTATTAGCTAGAATTGCTCAGTTTCTTCCCCCCCCCCCCTTTTTTTTGGGGGGGGGGTGTTTTTGTTTACGTTTATAATTTCGCTTGACCTTTGTGGTCAATGTCATAGTTAAGTAAAATAGATGTCTTTCATTTTTTTCCTCGACATAGAAACTTCGTTTTTCCGTTACAAAATAAGAGAGTCCAAGCATTCTATATCAAAATGCCTCCAAATGTACTGTAATTTAGAAAGCCGGTGTGGCCTAGTGGATAAGGTGCTCGCCTCGTGATCGAGAGGTCGCGGGTTCGACTCCCGCCCGGGGCACACCGGTGTTCTGTCTTTCGGATGAGACAGTAAAAACCGAGGTCCCGTGTCACGGTAGGCGTGGCACGTAAAAGATCCCTCACTGCTTCGGGTGGGTCCGTTGCAAAGGTCTAAATTTGTATGCAATGCATCAGGCAGATGCCGTCACCATATACGTGAAATAATCGTGGAGTGACGTAAAACAATAATCAAACAAACAAAAACTGTAATTTAGATTTTGAACAAAGGGCAATAACTCTAGAAAAAGTAGGTCATCCGTAACTAAACCCGAACTTGATCTGTAACTCCTCATGGGAAAGCTTGCTACCATGTTTCAGTTTGATAATTGTAAACATGACCAAGAAAAGTGCGGAAAACTGATTTTGAACAAAGTGCAATAACTCTAAAAAAAAGTAGGTCAAACGTGACAAAAATCGAACTTGATCTGTAACTCCTCATAAGAAAGCTTGATATCACGTATCAGCTTGTTATCTGTAAGCAAGGCCAAGACAACTTTGGAAAACCAGCGTGACAGACAGACGAACAGACAGGACAACCTGACGGACAGAGTGGAAATATATAGTCGCCTCCGGTTGCACCGGTGGGGGACTTATAAGCACAAGTGTCGTCTCCGAAGACAAGTATTGCAAACACAAAAAACAAATGGACTGAAGGACAAGAAACGACGAACTAATTCCTTCATATTACTCTGTCTTTTTTTCACGTAATTGTTACGTTTACATGAATATACAAAGTAGAAAGGAATTCCCGCGCGATTGACATAAAACCTGAATGAGTATTTGTTTGAAAACGATAACCGATAAAAGAAAGTCTAGATACGACGGTATCGAAACTCTGGAAAAATGTAAGTGACATTTTCGTCTCTTATTCTTTGTTCAAAAGTTGATTTACATAATAAATAATCATATTATTCTTTTTCTAGTTTCTCTGCACGTCACATAACGAAGATAATAATGATTTCTCCCTTAGTCAAACCCTGGCTAGTGCAGCTGTTGCTGTGGATACTTAGTAAAACTGATGCATTCAGGTATTGGATTCACTTTCCTCATCGTGGGGAAGTTTTCATGTAGGTTTAATGACCTACTCGTGTTAAAGCTGAGCTTTCATACGGCAGCTCTCAGTCTTAATTTATATGTTAATTGTCCAATAAACGAGATGAGATCATGACTAGAAATGACCAGCTGTGTGCTATACCATCTTTGCTATCAGACGTGACGAGGAAATGACAATGACGGGCACTGATACGCAGAAACAAGTCGAATGGTATGTCATAGCAACCGTGCAAGATTACCATCGCCTCTCTTCACTGGTCACACTCAGATTTATTTACTTTTTTATCATGACAACATAGTTCGAAAACAAGAATTTTGTCACGAAAAAGCCAATATTCATTATCCTGCGATCATCATTAATGGATGGGATTTAATTGCGTAATATTGGAAAGCCCGGTATGCTGATTAAACGGACAGTGTATCATCGTGGAATTTGGTCATGTGGAGAACAGTATCCTTCTTAGTTTAATTGTGTCAAAGATTGATTTCAACCGGTACCAGTTAATTTGTAGACGTTGAATACGTTCGGACAATGTTTCATCTCAGAAAGGTGAGTGAAAACATGTACTTGAGCATAAACTCTTAAGATACTGTACTCTATTGAGTCTTCATGAATGGTGAAGATGACCTTTTCTTATACGGTCTCGTTGTTGGTTTCATGGGAAATCAAATTAAGCGATTGCCATATCGATAATTCATTATGTATAAATTTGTCTATGTTTGTTCATTACACATTGAGTTGTGATTTCGAATGCACAAAACGATCCAGATAAAAAGAGTATGACGGTGACTCTGACAACTGCAAATCGACTCGACATGCAAAATGTTTCGATTTTGCACATTTCCGCTTTCATCTCTTTTTACACTCCTATATACAGAATAATATTCAAGAGATATGACCTCCTATGAAATCAGCTTTATACGTCTCAAACAAGGATAAGAAAGCAATTAATGGAATCAACAAGTAGCCTCTAGGGAATGAATGTACCAAACGAGATTGTTATTTCTTTCATCATTTCCTAATGCGGAGCGCATACTTTCCAGATTCATACTATGGCAAAAGAGGAATCATCAACTTCAAAACAACGATTCCATGTCATAACTATGTTAAAGCAATTCCTTATAGGATGAGAGCCGTTCTAAATTGTATTAAGCGAAATATGTATGGACCCGTTGTGAATATATATCACTCTGTATTAAGAGTGTAGGTTCAAGATATCCCATAGGAATGTCATCCACAACCAAGCCGTAACATCACATGACATAAGAGACCTATTAATAATACGCAATTATACATATCTATGCAAATATACTCGAACGAATTCCCATTTCTGTCACAGAGGGGACAAGATTATGAAATGCAAAATCTGCGTCCCTAGTGCCAATCATATATGATTTGTTTGTATGATTAATAATTGTATGTATAATAATTAACACAAACTTCAACTGTTTTTTAATGTTATCACATATTGCGACATATATTCATATGTAAAATGTATTTAACTCTTAGCGTGTTGGTCCAACCAACCGCCAATAGAACTGTCCTCTTTTATTCTGTGAAGAAATTTCCATACATCCCTATATACATTGTACCATGTATGAAATAAATCCCACCGAAAATCCATGATCTATGATTAATAGTTAATTACATAATTAAATGGCAGCGCAACCATTATACCTATGATACATTGTAAAATAGACGCTGCTTTTGCTTCGGTATTCTGAGCTATTGGTTTTAGTGAGCTTTTTAAATCAAAATGTTTGTTTATATAGGAAAACACTGTCGGATGTGCTTTTAAAATTCACTATCTGCGGAGTTTCTTATTTTGTATAACGCATTCATATGTGGTTTGTTCAAAGAAAATCATGAAATATTGACCCATATCTATGTCATGTGGTATATTCTTCTCAATGTAAAGTATTAAAGACAACTAAAGCTATACAACTTCGACACACAAGAGTGCAGTACAAATGGGCATTCACAGACCCCTGGATGTCAGAGATCAGGCGTTCTGGAGAAGTAAGCGTCTCCTGTCCAGCTAACCATATCCGCCATGAATACCCAAAATATCAAGATGAGAATAAAATATTTCAACATTGCTGATATAAAATGAATGTGGACCAACACTGCATAAAAACATTATAACCACACAAGAAACACCTATGTGTAATGGCTTCCTGGTAACTGTCCGTCCTTATGAACTAAGTTTGTCAAAGAAGAAAGACAAAATGGAACGAAGAGTAAGTGGAAATCTACATTGATTTCCCGCGACACCAAACTCGATAATGGAGGCTACAGTAAATTGATATAGCTGAACGTGCCCACAGTGAATACAAATACACAATTGGTTTTTGAATTCAATTTAATCAAATATCGCATGTTTGATTAAGAAGTAATAATGTATGCATTACAATAAATACAAATAAGTGAAAGAACTGTTATATGCCAACATAATTATTTTGTTCTAAAATTTTAAAGTTTCTCAAGAATAAACTCTCATTGAAAATATATTAAAAGATTTTACAACTCTGTAAATACGACTTAATAGTGTTTAGCAACATTACAACTGTTGTTAGAATACAATGTTTTATTAACTTTAGAATGTTTGCTAATACGCACAATTGATGAGAAAAATACAACTTATCAAGATCGTAAGTGGTATATATATATTTCTCCACCTTTAGAGTGTTTGCTAGGGATGCAACATGTTACAAAATAGTTAAGAAAACAACTATTAGAGTGAACTGCAGTAATACATTGACTATCGGCATTGTGTAAGTATTCACATGTATGTATTGATAATCGATTTACTTAATAAAATCATTTTACGTTAAGATATACTCAGATGATACAGACTTGCCTTCATATAAAGTATTGTGCGCGTTTTATACATAACTGAACATTGATACGAGTCTGCGTCCAATAACTACACGTAGTTTGTTACCGAAATAAAAAGTCGCAAGATAACAGTATTTGTGAAAATATCTAAATTACGTATTCTCCCAATTTCCGACAGAGCTTACAGTAGTGTGGGCTGAGGGATCTGGGTTTGATCTGCGTATTGTACTATTACTAGTTTATGCCTTCTTGTTTCGGTATTGCGATATGTGGCCTAAATTTGTACTGGGTAGATATGTAGGTAAGTTTTTCTTCAAAATGTCTAAATGTTTTTATAAAATACACTAATTTCTCTATAATGATACAAGGGAAATACAATTTTGTTCAATTCTGCACAATTTATTCAGATTAAACTGTATATTTTTTTAAAGTAAAATAAGAGGCTTGGTGGAAAATAAGAAAATTCAAGAAAATGTAGGAAATTTGCTAACTTGCATTTCACTTGCTTATGTTCAACAAACATAGATAGCCGATATAATACTCAAACTTGAATGTACCTAAAGCTCAAATGATTTTGATACATACATCTAGACATACATCCCTTCAACAGGAAAGTTGTAAACGTACTTCGCTTAAAAACAGTAAAAGTATTTTCCACTAAAATGCAGCACCCAAAATCATGAGGCAAAATTGTGTATGTAAAATAATCATGTTTAGAGACATGGATCACTTTCATGTTGAGAGACAGGAATCACTTCCATGTTGAGAGACAGGGATCACTTTCAAGTTGACAGACATAGATCACTTTCATGTTGAGAGACAGGGATCACTTTCAAGTTGACAGACATGGATCACTTTCATGTTGAGAGACAGGGATCACTTTCATGTTGACAGACTGGGATCACTTTCAAGTTGAGAGAGAGAGGGATCACTTTCATGCTGAGAGACAGGGATCACTTCCATGTTGAAAGACGGGATCACTTTCATGTTGAGAGACGGGATCACTTTCATGTTGACAGACAGAGATCACGTTCATGTTGAGAGAGAGAGAGAGAGAGAGAGAGAGAGAGAGAGTGATAACTTTCATGTTGAGAGACAGGGATCACTTCCATGTTGGGAGACAGGGATCACTTCCATGTTGAGAGACAGGGATCACTTCCATGTGTCGATACTTTTGGGGACTATGTGTTGATAATAGGCTTTGTCATTTTCTAAGACGTTACATTTAGGAATCATCGTCAAATACTTTAAATACTTAAAGTTGCTGAAGAACATCATTGTTGTTTCGATGACATCATCACTTTCTGGCAACACGCTGGTAATATGTGAATGACAACGAAGCAACTGTAGCGATCCAATGCCGCCTTTTCATTTGCCAAGAGCTAGATGTAGGACATTACGTCATAACGTTATTACGTATGGTAATCACAGGTTTACAAAATCTGATCCTTGAAATAAATGTACATTTGTACTTAACTTTCGTTTTGACTATATCTATGCTCTTATCCAGATCTTTGTTATTTCCACGCGTAGAGTAACTTTCTAAACGCATTACCGTAATCACCTGTGTATAATGCACACTTTTTTTATAGATATTTATATTTATGGTGTCTTGGTCAGTGCAAAAACAAGTCGCGTATCGACAGCAGTTTGCACACACAGACGGATAGACCAACCACTGTGATGGGTAGCATAGAAAGTATAATTACATCACAATTGTTTATACAAACATAACTTACTCAGAATTTGGTGTATATGTTAGTGATAAAATCGATCACGAGTTAATAAAGTCTGCAAAGATCTGAAAACATTTGATAATCAAGTCAACGGTATGAAGGGTTCTCAAAAGAAATTTGATAAAATCACCAGTACCGATAGATTCTTTACAAGGACGTCTATAGTACGGAGGGGCTTAAGTTCATAGTACGGAGAGGTTCTCCACAGACATGTGGCATTTACGTCTCCAGTACAATGGGATACCATTTTAAGGTCCATAGCACGGAGGAGTTCTCCATACAGATGTGATAACCAAGTCCACTGTATGGAGGGGTTCTCCACTGAAATGTGATATCCAAGTCCACTGTATGGAGGGGTTCTCCATAGAGATGTGATAACCAAGTCCACTGTACGGAGAGGTTCTCCACAGAAATGTCATAACCAAGTTCACTGTTGGAGGGGTTCTCCACAGAGATGTGATATCCAAGTCTACTGTATGGAGGGGTTCTCCACAGAGATGTGATAACCAAGCCATTGTATGCAGGGGTTCTCTACAGAGATGTGATATCCAAGTCCACTGTATGGAGGGGTTCTCCACAGAGATGTGATAACCAAGTCCACTGTACGGAGGGGTTCCCTACAGAGATGTGATAACCAAGTCCACTGTATGGAGGGGTTCTACATAGAGATGTGATAACCAAGTCCACTGTTGGAAGGGTTCTATACAGAGATGTGATATCCAAGTCCACTGTATGGATGGGTTCTCCACAGAGATGTGATATCCAAGTCCACTGTATCGAAGGGTTTTCCACAGAGATGTAATAACCAAGTTCACTGTATGGATGGGTTCCTCACAGAGATGTGATAACCAAGTCCACTGTATGGATGGGTTCTCCACAGAGATGTGATAACCAAGTCCACTGTATGGAGGGGTTCTTCACAGAGATGTGATATCCAAGTCCACTGTATGGAGGGGTTCTCCACAGAGATGTGATATCCAAGTCCACTGTATGGAATGGTTCTTCATAGAGATGTGATATCCAAGTCCACTGTATGGAGGAGTTCTCTACAGAGATGTGATATCCAAGTCCACTGTATGGAAGGGTTCTCCACAGAGATGTGATATCCAACTCCACTGTTGGAGGGGTTCTCCACAGATATGTGATATCCAACTCCACTGTTGGAAGGGTTCATCATAGAGGTGTAATAACCAAGTCCACTGTATGGAGGGGTTCTCCACAGAGATGTGATAACCAAGTCCACTGTATGGAGGGGTTCTCTACAGAGATGTGATATCCAAGTCTACTGTATGGAAGGGTTCTCCACAGAGATGTGATATCCAAGTCCACTGTATGGAGGGGTTCTCTACAGAGATGTGATAACCAAGTCCACTGTTGGAGGGGTTCTTCACAGAGATGTGATAACCAAGTCCACTGTATGGAGGGGTTCTCCACAGAGATGTGATATCCAAGTCCACGGTATGGAGGGGTAGTCCACAGAGATGTGATATCCAAGTCCACTGTATGGAGAGGTTCTCTACAGAGATGTGATATCCAAGTCTACTGTATGGAAGGGTTCTCCACAGATATGTGATATCCAAGTCCACTGTAAGGAGGGGTTCTCCACAGAGATGTGATATCCAAGTCCACTGTATGGAGGGGTTCTCCAAAGAGATGTGATAACCAAGTCCACTGTATGGATGGGTTCTCCACAGAGATTTTAGTTGTTCTATGTTCTATTCTGACTTAGAAAATAGTTATCTTTTCAATTACCGATATTTGAAAGTGTTATTTTTTTTTTTTTTTTTTTTTTTTTTGCCTGAGCGACGTTATACGCTCAAGTGATAACATTCAATAGCCGGTCATCGATTTTTCCCTGCTGAATCGGAATCGGCAAACTTCATTATTTGTTTTGATTTTCCCTCAAATTTGTTTTATTAGGGAGATCTCTTCACAAACAAAAAGCGAAAATACTAATAACAAATAAAATGAAAGACAATCTAATTCACACTTGTTGACAAAATAATAATCAGTTACTTAATCCTTGTTTTCGCGGGCGATTCTATGCATACAGTGGTACAGTGTATCGATCTCTGATCCATAATCACTGATCCGTAATCAATAAAAAAACTGAAAATGAAATAGTGATTGAGATTCTCCTGATCTAATTTTTGTAATGAATGAAATTCTATATGCATGAAAAATTAATGCAAGGTATTTTATTCCTTCTTACAGGTCATGCATCACTGGAAATAGGAAAGGTATCGCGACTGTGAGCAGTGTTATTGAAGCTTAATTCTTTTACGCGATCAAAATAAGGACCAATATATGCAATCCATTGATTGGGCGGTCGACAGCCTTACTTTATTGGAATGAAACTAAATATTCATCAATTACAGCAATATTGGTAAGAAAACTACTGAGAACGGTGTCTTCCCGACAAGTGAGGACTCGAGGATCAGAAGGTTATCGAGGTTGTCAATACCCACGCATTAGAGAAGAAAAAATCAGGATGAAAAGAAAACCTGCCACTGTGGCTCAATCAATATTTATCCTAATACTGTAATTAACACGTGCTCGAGTAGCAGGACTCTGAAAGTATGTGTGCAGTATGCAGACAAATGATAAAAAAGAAGAATATTTCAACGCCACTGAATGAATGACGATTTTTCTATAATATTCACGAAACGCTCTACCAAAAATTTTGTTACTGATTCATCAACTATCACTTGATAATTATACCCATGAGAATGGTGCAAAATAAGTATCAGAAAGTAGCCATCAGGAGAGCAAATGTAATCAAGGTATGAGTGTGAACACGTAAAATATGACATGAAAATGGATTTTCTCCGGATATTCGTGATTGATGGTGGAATCTACTTGACATACACGGGAACAAGCCAGTATAAAGATTACACATATATAGACCGATTCAGCTTCATCAGACTGTATGTAGAATGTCTCTACGGAGGTCTGTAGTATCTTTTACACATGTGCGAAATAAGCAGGGATACTTTTTATGAGACTCCAATGTGGAAGATGACAAATATTGCTCAATTAATGTGAAGAGTGGAATATAAACTATTTTTTTTTTTTGCGTGCGAAAAACCATGTGAATGTAATGAAATTTATTTCTGTATAACACATCGGTAACAATATAAGTAAAAAAAATCACCTTGTATAGTTATGTGATAAAAGCGAACTATGACAGTATACATGGATACATACATACATATTTATATAATATTCTGTACAGGAAAGGACGTGATATTATTATTTTGCTGACAGTGGTCTTCAAAATTTATTTACATATATAGCTAGCTATGCAAGACTAATTGTGTACTATCATCCACGATAACCTACCAGGAATCTAATGCGATGCAAAGGTTGCTATTTATGATATCATTTGTGGTGATTTCCACAACGACTATCTTTGTTGACGCCTTGAACAAAACCTCTCTGATGGCCCTATTGAGCAACACTACTATTTCTCCAGCGAGATCCGACCTATACCCTCTGGTCTCCAACATCACGACCACAGGTCCGGCATCTCCTCACGATACATTCCACACACTACCTCAAACCCCTATATGGCTCAATGAAACGTTCCATTTCTTCTACAACCCACCTTCAATCAATGGCTTACTGGTGGATTCTAATCGAACTGTCAACTTCAACTGTACTACCAGCCCGCTTCGACAATATGATCATGTTAATAACATCACTTCAGGGAACATATATCGAGATATAACGCGAGAGAGAGCCCATTTTCTTAACAGAACATTTGTAGTTCTTATCAAATCCCATAATGGAAAAGTGGCGAAGATTGTGCATAAGGCTCCAAAGGATAAACAGCATAAATTATATGGAGCGGCTCTGGATGAGGGCCCATTTGTCCACGAAAAAATATCTATGCATATAAGACTCAACTCTGAGCACAATTTTACTATTGAGGCAATGCATATTGGATATGTGACCATATCCTTGACTCTGTTCGATACGGATAATTTGGAATTAGCAAATGCAGGACTAGCCAGAAAGATGATGTCATATTCTAAATATCAGATCACGGTAAAACGTGCGGACAAATTAGCGGACTTCGTGTTTGACTGCTCAGCGGCAGCGGTGGCCATCCTGATTAGTTTTGGAATAGGGTGTGTGACGGACACAGAAAGCCTCAAACGTCAGCTCAAATACCCCGTATCCTTGGTGATAGGATTCTGCTGTCAATTCCTTATCATGCCTGTGGTAAGTCAACTTATTTTGCAGAAAATACATTGTCAAAAGAAAGATTTTTCCAAATGTACACAAAACTGTAAAACGATGGTTCAAAGAATGTTTTTATATCACGTTTTTTAACAAAATAGTCTAAATGAACATTAAATGTAGTAGTTTTGATATACCGGTAGTAGTATGTATAAAAAGTGCTCAAGATGTATTACTTCTGTAATTTAAACTCCCACACACTGGATTACTGATATAAAAACAATCATAAAGCAAAATCAATAAAGTCGTCAATATCACTTCAGATTAACCCAAAAAATGAAATACAAAAAAAAACCTCAAACAAACAAACAAAACACCACCCCCCTAAAAACCTGCTAAATAAAGAATATAGTGGTTCACCTTTAAGTTCAGTACTTTATTTCTAATTTTGTAAAGTAGATATTAACAGCAATGCTTATGATATAAAAATCGATTAAATATTAAATTCTGCTCCATAAACTTTCAATTTATTCATAAGAATAAGGGATATATAATGACCTAATGCATAGTATAATCAGTCTCAAAACTGGACAATGATTGGACTTTGTTGGAGTGCGCTACACAATGGTACATTAGACAAGGATCGGTTCCAAGTAAATATTCTTATAGGTCTGAAATAGCCGATTTGACAAAGAGCGAAATGTTATCCATTGATCACTGCAGCAGACATTCTCGTTGACGGAATAGGAAAGAAGCCATTTAGTGTTTTGTGAAATGCGTCCCCAGGGGAGGCTATCAAGAAGCAGTGCAGTGCTACAGTGACGCATCGACAAACATTATTGGAAGTACGCTATTACATAATCCCTACTATGACAATCTAAAACTAATGCAGGCTCTAATTATTTCTCATTTTGTTAATTGTCCATTCGGTGCAACAAATGACATACACAGAATTCAGGAAAAGATAAATAATCATTCACATCTACGTGTAAACACATGTTACCATTAATGTACAATCCTATGGCAAATCTTTTGTATTCAACAAGACATACATAAGATACAGAATATTTGACATGAATAAATGAGCATAGTACAGATATATATATATATATATATATATATATATATATATATATATATATATATATATATATATATATATAAGCACAAGTAGGAAATATAACAACAACGTTCACTATTCAAAAATGTCGGATCAACCGTGGGTCAATGCAAGTCGCTAAAGAATAAGAGGTCAAATATAAAAGCACAAGATATATATATATATATATCACAAAGACACTACAGCTACAAGGCACCCTTTATTTCACTTATGTTCGTTCCCCGTCTGGTACTCGAACCCACGACCTATGGTACCGAATCACCTAGCTGTCATGCATCCAACCCTCTAACTGACTGAGCTACCCGAGGTTCACAAAAACTGAGCTTTAATAGCCAATCAGTTGAATGTGTTGTATCATGTGATCACTTTGTTCTGCAGACTACATCCGATAAAGCAATTTTTTATCTTTCTTAAACAAAAACGGGCATTACCATATGGGTTACTACCTCCTATGAATGTAACATACGTACACGCAGATGGATATCCGTACGAACAGACAAGCAATTGTCCTTATACAACAAAGAAGGAAACACATAATCGACACCGAATGCTCTAAGACACCTTAAGACACGGAGTAGTAAAAGAAAACTGTGTCATCGTCTTCTAGCAAGTAAAACTGGTTAAAATGTCAGTAACAAAGACTTCTAGCTTTATTTTCGGAGACCAGCACAGACTCTGTACGAATGTTAAACATGTGCTCCTACCTCTAGTAATGACCAGACAAAAGAGGTAAACAAGTATTATATTAAGGTCGGACACCTATCATCTGTAAAAGACTATACATTGCAGTAGGTACAATCCTGACAAAGTCCAGCATGGATCTGTCATGTTCTAATTTTTGAATTTACTTGGGTGGTGGACACAAAAATTGAAACATGACAGATCTCCTACATACCTATAGTAAAATGATCATACATAATAGGTACAAATATCATAAAGAGGTCAATGTCAGCACAGTCCTATTCGAAAAAAACCAGTCAAATATGTTGTAATGTTATAAAGGTATGATCCAATGGCCGGGAACCCAGTTGTCTGCACACTTACATCAATACGTTCAGAAAAGAACGGGTACACTGACTTGTTTTAAGATATGTGATCATATATACATGCAGATACCCTGCTTAAGTAAAACAATGAAATACAATGTAGTTATTGATTGCCCTATTAAATCGAACATAAAATCAATATATGTATCATATACGTTTCCTTTTAATGAAGCTTACGCCGACAATTTCGCGACCTCCAGTTCAATTGGATTAAAAATATATTTCATTTAAAAATATCAAAATGAAATAATAAGATAAAGTAAGTTTATATTAGGGAATAAAATGCATTAGAATACTGCACTGACATAAACACATTTTCATACCACATTGAAATTAATGACGATTTTGTGACGTTCGTTTATAATTCATGATTTTGTGTCTCAACAGAGCGAAACTTCTCTTAATGGGCATTAATACGTCTTCGTACATTGATTATACAAAAAGATTCTTATCAAATCGTATAAAAAAGAAAACCTTCCAAGTAAGACTTGCACTTACTATTCCCGGTGTGAAATCGTTGGCGGATGTGTTGGGCAATGACCAAGTAACAACACCTAGGAATGGCAACAGAAACTGTTAAGGGGTAGAAACATGGCTATGTAAAGGACGAGTCTTGAATGCCAGAGGCCATGCAGACTAAGTGTCTAAAATTCGGTAACTCACACCCTTGTCCTATAACTAAGTAAGCTTGGTACTGGTTGATATCATCAGTTAAATATCCATGACTATAGATCTTTTTCATTTATCATATGCGCTGATTAACAATCGTCGGATTTTATGTCACCTTTGGTAATCCTCCATCTTATGAAGAACCGACTAAACTCTGAATCACCCTATATGGATTCTGAGAAACATACTTCCTGGAAGGATTCGAGAAATCCCTTTTTTCTGCATAGTACGCAAGTTTTGATATCTTTTTAATATTTCTCTGTACCATATGAAAACCGATTACTCAGTTAACACCCTTTTAGTGACTGAAATGTTTTGCTGCAAATACATTTCATACTAAATCATAGAGGTTTTTACTAAGGATTAAAACAAAATTCATTCCATTCATACACTGACCACTTGGTCACGCTACCAACTACAAACACTTCGTTAGGGCGTGTAATCTTTAAACCGATCCAACGCACTACTCATTGTCTCAAGATATATCTAAATGCATTCAAGTAGTCACAAATCTAGTTTCAAATTTATAAAAATCGAATTAACATTTAGTTGAGAGACGACCACAGCATAATAATAATAATAATAATAATAATAATAATAATAATAATAATAATAATAATAATAATAATAATGATGATGATAATAATAATACCCTGAGATTCGGCGAAAATTACTTTTCTTGCTATTTCTGGATGTCAAGTAATTTTACACACAAAACCACAGGTGGGCCCCCTCTCGGAAAATTCATTGGGACTGGAACCCCCCCCCCCCCCGCCCATCTCCACAAAATTTCTGGATTCGTGTTTGTGTACATACACTGTACTTTTCACAAACACCTACATATATTGATCTTAAACAAATGTGTCTATCTTTCCGCATTCGACCAGACATGTTGCGGCAAATGTATTTCTTGCCCATCATCCACGGTGACTACCTATTCACACTACACAAAAGCTCAATGTCATGCTCGTGTTAGATTTACGCAAGTTTGCATAACGGCAAAAATAATTACCAATTATTTCCCACAAAAATATCACCTGGTCTTCGTAATTACATCAATCGGCAGTACAGAAACATTACGCATCCTCCGCGGACTCGGCTGAATATCAGACCGTCCTTTCCAGAAACAAAATCACATCAATTTGCGTCAGTTCTGCTTATACTTGATCAAAACGCTTTTATATCTAGACACATACACACTGATAGCACACAGATCAATTTGGTGTAAGCAATGCCTCAAGTACATTTCCTGTTGATAAGGTAATTTCGAATCCAAAACTACACACCTCTTTGACAGTGGAACAAAAGATCCTCATGTAAAACTAATTCCAATTTAATTTCAGCTGGCTTTTGGCATTGCCAAATTGCTTCCTCTGGACAATGACGTCAGATTCGGTTTGCTGTGTGTTGCTTGCGTGCCTGGAGGTGGTTTGGGACACGTTGCAGTGATCATTGGCCAAGCTGATCTTCCACTCAGTCTTGCAATGAACCTTATCAGTGTCGTAGCCATGCTTGGTAAGTCACGTAATCTTAACATACCCATTTCAATACTTATAATATAGACCCATGAGAAAGTAAAAATCAAAATACTGAAAAGTACGGATGAAAGGTAATTATTGAGATATATTCTAAAATAAGAAACAGGAGAAACATATATAAAGTTCGGAATCATATAAGACGCATATGCTCTGCCGTCTTTAATTTTGTTTTTGTTTTGATTACTTAAAACTATTCGTTCGTCATACAAGTTGCATTTATTCTTATCCAGTGTACATTCGAATATTAGTTTGTACTGCAAGTAATCCTATTACGTCACAGTAGAATTTTTACATAGCACCGCACAAAAATAAGACCCCTGCAACGAACCCATCTTTAACAGCGAAGACTTCTTTACGTGCCTCGTCTACTGTGAACCGGGACCTCACTTTTTACGGTCCATCCAAAGTCAGGATACCGGCGAGCCATCGGAGCAACTTGAATCTCAGACCTAATGGTTGCCAGCAAAGAACTTTGCCGATTCAGTTTCCTGCATCGTGCGATACGCACAGCTTTTCACTTCTTCTCTATGAACGAGAGAGTGAATGAAAAGCCGTGGGTATCACACAATGGCAATCCAGACTCAAAATGGAAATGATTATATCTTTCAACATAACGGTCATTTATGCCTATACGATTTATAAGGGGTGCAACTCTTAACTTTCTCTTACTTAACTTAAAAAAAAACTATCAATGTTTACCGCAAGTTAATTTTCTTAAGAAAAGTCCTATTCAAAATCTAAATTCTTTGTGTTTCCACATTAGACCTCTTCACATTAATTGCATGGTTATATCACTGAACGGCAAAATGATTAATGTGCCTTCCAAATCGATCACTTTGACGTCAGATTCCATTATGACGTGATATACATGTATTTGGAGGAAACGTCAATCGATTTGATGGCCAATGCTACAGTTCTGAAACTAACGTAAAATGGTATATGTTCTATTATTGTACTCTTTCTTCATTAATTATACTGAATAGTTACGACAAAATAGATGTCAAGCGTATGTCTTTTCCCAAAATTACTTGTGAAGAGAATTCGTTGATGAGAGGAGGGGGGAGGGCAGACAGAAGGTCGATTTATTCTTTTGTGGCCATAAACGAAACTGAACACAACAAATGATTTGATTGATTGATTGATTGATTAACGTCACACCACGAATATTTCACGAATATGGTGACAGCATCTGCCTGATGCGGGGCATACAAATTTTGACCCTTGCAACGGACCCACTCGAAGCAGTGAGGGATCTTTAACGTGCCATGCATACCACGACACGTGCCATGCATACCACGACACGGGGCCTCGGTTTTTACTGTCTCACTCGAAAGACAGGACACCGGCATGACCAGAGCGGGACTCGAACTTTGGCCTCCTGATCAGGAGGCCAGCGCGATACCACAAGGCCACGCCGGCATTTATCTGTACGTACACTTTTTTTAATTTGTGGAGTCTACAATTTCTTCAGTACCTCTATGAATACGTGTCAATCCCACCTCAAAAATAATAGCTACTGTTACGTAATTGCTTTGTGAAAACCACAAAAAATGACAAGACCGTCGTACCAGTATAACAATAAATAATATTTAGTTCTTTCGATTAAAGATATATATTCATATTATATTACATGCACGATTCTCTTTAAAGAAATCAATGAGTTGAAGGCAGTTAGTAAATCTTTCCCTTGACTTCACGAGTGAAGCAAATTCTGAGATCGATGTTGCTTATTAAAGATGGTTATGTTTTATCCAACCAACTAAACTGACACGAGAGTTTCATGCAAACTAGACATAAAAGCTAGAAAGTCGATCTCGTAAATCAGACCAACAATAACTCATTACTTTTCCAAAATTTAATTATCACAATGACACAAAAGAAAACGAGTATCATTTGTGACATGTACCAAGGTTATACATTATAGCATTCTGTTTATCCGAGAGTAAACCGAGACGATTATGTCAAATACGTTTGTTAAATTTACCCTTTAAGATATGTTTGATATGAGCCGTTTCAAACACTCTCATGCAATACATGTATTCTAGTGTAGTTTAGCTTGGTTTGTTACAGCTCTGTGAATTGTTTATTACAGCTCTGTGAACTTAAGTGTTGTAAAATGTGGTATATTCTTCTCAAACTAAAAAAAATGGTGAAAACAGAAATTTACTTATCTCTAAAAATATATTCATATACATCTGGGATCGAACTCAATTTGTTGAATTCGAAGTAAAATTGTAAAATACCACACGAATATAATCTTAAGCTTTCATGAACTCGAGCAAAATTTTAATGTCCAGTACTATTTCAGGTACAGCGCCTCTGTGGATTATGGTTTTAGGGCAGCATTTTGCAAAAGATTTGGACTTGCATCGTGTTATTCCAATTTTGTATGACTTTGAAATTTGGCTGGCATCTACTTTTTTCGCATACACTGCAGGACTTGTGATAAATCGCTTTAAGCCGGCGGTGGCCGACGCATTGTTAACATGGCTCATCAAACCGTTTATGCTGCTTGCCGCCATTTTATACATAACTCTTGGAGTGTATATAAATATGTACGTGTTCGAAGTGATAGAAAAATTTGAAGTTTTAGCTGCATTTTTATTACCACTTTGTGGATTTACCATTGCATTTGTTCTCGCAAAAATATTCCGTCAAAAGCCTGGATTCTGTACATCCGTTGCCCTGGAAACTTCTAGTCTCAATTGCCTCATTACACTAGCTGCTATACGATTTTCGATGCAAGCTCCAAGTGACAATTTAGCATCGACTATTCCTATCTGGATCATGTTTACTATTCCAGGATTGTACATTCTTCTAGCAATAGTTCGTTTTTGTAAGAAATGCATCTCAAACTTCTTAGAAAGTCGAAAACAGCAGCAATTTCGACACTTCAGTATTGCCTCTGGGATAGTGAACCAGGCCAATATGGCGGCCCTATCTGCACCGCTATTCGTATCCGAAGTTACAGACGAAGATCAAGGTTCTATCAGCGAAAAAATTACCGTTTTATAGCAATGATTTACAATAGTGCCATATATATAATACTATCCCATGTATCCTCCCAATCACAATGCTTTGTTACTTGTTATCTGTGGGCAAAATGTTCTTCCCAGATTTCCATGTATGGGCCACAATATATGAAAAATGGTTTCAATATATATGCGTTCATTGAAGACGATGGCTAATAAAGTATATAGAATAGATGGCAACTCGGTCAGAACTGATTCATGTTGTTTTTAGAAGTGTTCGTTCTATAGATGGAATACTTGTTGATAGTATGTCTCCCTATGAGTTTAGAGACTGGCCCATTTTTTTTTTTGTTGCACGTGTATGTGACTTGATTTAACCCATGAGATATTTTATGTGATATTCCACTTGATCATTACCAATTTAGTCATGAAGACTTATTAGAACATGTGTTATGTTTTACTTGCACAGAAGGGCAAAATTAAAACTTTGTTGATTTCTTTGATACAAACCAATAAATAATAAAATAGTGTTAAATTGTGTACAAGATTTTATGAAGTAACCATGGTCACCATAGGATTCATGTATCTTACCATTGTTTCTTCATTTGTTGTTAGAAACGCAAAATCAACATGAAATATTTAAACACAGTGTGTCCAGTCTCCTATGTAACTCATTATACTATTGGCTTCTTTATACACCATTCTCATCTGAGACAAGCATAATAATTAGTAAAATTTCAAAATTATGACACATAAAAAGAACCATAATGCTACCATAGTCAATAGATAAAAGCGACAACATACATGTCATCTATAGTCTAGTATTGCATAAAGTCCACATATCAAGCAGAAACAAGAGGCCCAAGTGGGCCTATATCGCTCACCTGAGAACCTAGATTATCAGTCATACAGGAAGGAAGAATTATTTATTTTTGCATTACTGTGATTAAGTCAACAAAACTGAAGAAAATATGTCAAATTTTCTTTCAGACCAGAATAAACTAGAACTGTCCTAACGGGACAAATACCCCCCACGGCACCAAAATTCAAAATAGGGCACAGTGATCTTCACCTTTGACCCACGACCTTGGTTCAGGGTCATGACACACCGGCATCTCCAAAGGAACAAATGTACCAAGTATGATCATCATATGATAAAGAATAAAAAAGTTGTGCCCCGGACAAAGGTTGATGGACAGACAGACAGACGGAGAGACAGGGTGATTCAATCAAACTTTGATTGTAGGGGGTATAAAAACAACAATAGTTTTTTGCACATCCATTCAGGTGATTTTGATATTTACCGTAGCATTTGCTCTGTCTCTGCAAGATGTGATTCAGGGCAACAACTTTGTCATTTTCTTTAGGTGGGGCCTTTTGTTGACTGATTTCAAGTCAGGATCACGAATAACAATTGTTTCAAATATTGTCCAGTCTCAATTTAAAATGGCCTAATTTCATATGTTGAGTGTTGAGAAACATCTAAAAAATTATTTAGATGTGTAAAGAAAAGAAAAAAAAATTTGACCACAGCTAAATTTGAACCGCTACTCTCTTTATTTTAATTACCAAGTGGTATATGTACAATTGTGAGACCCATTTTTTAGACATGGTGGCACCATCTGTTGACCAATTTGGATGAAATGTAAAAATTGATAGAGGACCTATAGCACTTCATGTATACCATGTTTCTTTAAAATTTTTCATGTGGTATAATAGCGGAAGTTAAAATATGAAGAATTGTCCCTATACACCCTCATTTGGAAGTCTATAAAATTCCTAGAAATTCCAAAAATTGAGATATTGACAAAATTTTTTCAAAATAACATTCCTTACCATAATTATGATCAAAATAGTTCATAATAAATCATCATTATCAATTAACTAGGAAATATGACACTTTTCTGCATTGAAATCACCAAGTCAAAAGAAATGTCGAAAACATTTCTAAAATTTGATTTTGGAAGGGAACAAAAATGACAAGATTTCTTCATTCATCCTCTAGATCATTTTTATGCATTCTGATTGTCTCTGTATACAACCAGTATGAAGAAGAAGATTGTTAAAGATGGGTACTCTTTTGTGACCTACTTTTGACTGTGGTGGCACCACCTGTAAAGAGGTTTGAACGAAAATGACAGAATTTGAAGGGGATCATAAGTGATTTATTTCTACCAAGATTTATTAAAATTCTTTGCATAGTTTTGCCGGAAAAGTTAAAAATGTGAAAAAAAACATGACACTTTTTATCGAAAAAACGTCATAAATTTGATTTCGGAACTGAATAAAAAATAAAACACTTCTTCACACATCCCTCTAGATCATTCCTATGTATTCGGTTTGTCTCTGTATGCCCCCGGTCTGAAGAAGAAGTTTGTTTAAGGAGGGTACCCTCTGTGACCTCCTTTTGCCTGTGGTGGAGCCACCTGTTGACGGATCTGGACAAAAAACAGCAACGCTTGCAGGAGACCATGAGTACTTCATGCATACCAAGTTTCATCAAATTCTGTTTAGCGGTTTTGAAGAAGAAGTCAAAAATGTGAAAAGTTAATGACGGACGGACGACGGACTACGATTGATCACAATAGCTCAGTTGAGCCTTCGGCTCAGGTGAGCTAAAAAGCAACTGGAGAAGAGCCATTGCAAACACTATACTCCGGTATCCACAGTCAACCTAATGGACGTTAGAAGTGATTAGTTGACATCAGAAGCAGAGAGAAATACAAATCCACGACACTATGGTTATTCTACACAATGGTTAACAGCAATTGTTTGACAGCTCCGAGTGAGATCATTATGGTAGATGGAAATGGTCTTGTAAAGTAAATAATTGCCACTAGTGTGGAAAGGGGTCAGGGGAGTAATGAAAAGATCTAAAGGAGCACATCTTCGCATGCCACGGCTCCGTTTCGTTCTACTGCACTAGAACGAAACGGAGCCTTGGCTTGCGAAGATGAAAGGAGCAATGAAACAATATGTGTGGGAAACACTTACAAACTGTATATAGAAAGAGTAGAGATTCAGAAGAAGAGATTTCCATGAAGCAAAAGAGAGGGGCTTATAAAACCATCGATGATGAAAACGGGTCTAACAAATAATAGAAAGAGTTGCAGAACGCAATTATGGGACGTTTAGAAAATGAATGAGTAAATGATAGCATGATATATCATTTATGATCAACGTCAATGTGAATGAATTCAAGTAAAATATGACACCAATCAAAACCTTTTATCATAAGAGAACCCATATGCTGCAACATTACGTTACAGATTTGATCTTTTCTATTCCGAGTTTTCTAAATGGGACAGGCACTCTACTGCTTCAGTAAAGACACATCAGAAAAAAATGCCAACTTTCATATATCATATATAATTCCAATGTCATGCAGACTATAAAATTGCAATAACAATAACATTAAGATGACCGACTTTTGATGGGACCAATTGTCAATGAAGTTATGATACAACCAGTACCCCATTTCTTTTAGATTATAGAGTTCAGGAGGAGTCAAGACAACAAGGCAATTCAGATGGTAATGATGACAATCATGTTGAAAATCGAGGTGCACTTCATTTAGGACCAAAAATAACATTATATTGTATAAACAAATCGATGACTCGCACTATTAGGTTTTTCTGTTCTGAGACAGTCGAGATTTTAAAAATCCAAATGACCATAAATTACGAATCCGAATTTCAATGATGACAAACCACAGGCTATATGCTTTATAATCCAGTCAAGATGCCGTGTTATTGGGCTGGTAAGTTGACTGAAATTTTGCCTCGCTTTCAATACTTTTCTGTCATATCTAGATGCGGAAGCAAGAAGCAAGCCACGTCTTAATCATTGTTGTATAATTCGGGGATCAGACCTATACATCTGCACCGCTAGCCAGAAGCACCAAGTCCATCTCATTTATGAGGATCAGCGGAAATGTTCAATGTGACCACCATGTCGGCATTTTGAGGGGTCCAAGTTTCATATATAGTTACCACGGTGACCTGGAAATGATTCGTAAAGGGGTAGACAGACAGACAAATATTTACAGTGAAACTAATATACAACGTTTCGTTCATTTTTCATATGACTATTTATGATTAATGAAGTAAGGGAAGATAACCCAATGTCACAAGTGTGAGAAACGCGTAAGTAATCAGCAAACTTATGTATGATGCATACGCGTTGATTTTCCTCTATATTTCTCCTTTTGTGGTGATACATTTTATAAATATTACATGGACGAAGATCTAGGATCAGTAAACCAAACAATTGATCCAGCAATGGTTGACGAGGGAGCTAGCATAATTGTTCTGGGTTGAGAGGGAATCTAATAATTGGTTTAGATAGAGTAATTTTCTATATATTTCCATAGGTGGAGTGCGTCAATGAACGATTTAGGCGATGAAATAATGGGTCTGAATAAAGGGCGAACAATACACTTGGTGGAGAGAGGAATTAATAGAAATAACTCTTCTGTGAGGTCAAGAGGTCAACCTGGTCAGACACAATGTATGAAATTGCAATTCATGTGTCTTTACATTATATAATCATTCGCTAATTTCAGTCTGCCTCTGTTCAAAGTATATCATTACATTAATCACATGGTCATTTTTTTTTATTTTATTGGGAAGCCGGTGTGGCCTAGTGGATAAGGCGCTCGGCTCTTAATCGAGAGGTCCCGGGTTCGACTCCCGCCCTGGGCACACCGGTGTTCTGTCTTTCGGATGAGACAGTAAAAACCGAGGTCCCGTGTCACGGTAGGCGTGGCACGTAAAAGATCCTTCACTGCTTCGGGTAGGTCCGTTGCAAAGGTCTAAATTTGTATGCAATGCATCAGACAGATGCCGTCACCATATACGTGAAATAATCGTGGAGTGACGTAAAACCATAATCAATCAATTAATCAATTAATCTATTTTATTGGTCACATTATTGTGATAGAGGACAACGTCCGTCTCTCTTTTCGTTTACCAGCGTGTACTTTTAGTTAAGATCTAGAGTTCTTGCTTAAAATGAAGATAAACCATTCATTATATACTGACTCATGTCGTCTTCAAACATTATCTTCCATTGGAAAATGAATCTCGAATTTAAGCTTTCATCTTTCAAGGAAATCATAGGTTACCATACCAATGCTTCTTAATCCTGCCATACCACCCTTATTGCAGACTTGTTATACATTATCCTGCCATTATGCAGCCATATCATCTTTATTGGCGACTTGTTATTACATTATCTTGCCGTACCACCCTTGTTAGCGACTTGTTATTACATTATCTTGCCATACCACCTTTATTGGCGAATTGTTATTACATTATCTTGCCATACCACCTTTATTGGCGACTTGATATTACATTACCTTGCCATACCACTCTTATTGGTGACTTATTATTACATTATCTTGCCATATCACCTCTACCGGCGACTTGTTATTACATTATCTTGCCATACCACCTTTGTTAGCGACTTGTTATTACATTATCTTGCCATACCACCTTTGTTAGCGACTTATTATTACATTATCTTGCCATACCACCTTTATTGGCGACTTGATATTACATTATCTTGCCATACCACTCTTATTGGTGACTTATTATTACATTATCTTGCCATATCACCTCTACCGGTGACTTGTTATTACATTATCTAGACCCTCGATACATTGAGGAATTTCTGCCTCAGTAATGTACCATCAATTCTTTCATGCATATAGGAGTATTCCTCATTTCTCTTTTAAGATAAGAACTTAACATACGTATCTATACATTCAAATTATGAACATTTATAAGAAATAAACTGAGCTGGAGAAAAGACACAAAAATATTAATATATCGGTAACATTTAAATATTCAAGCATCTTTGTGACAATTCAAAAGAAACTACATTAAACGAAGAACAAAGAACTGTGGTCGCCCGCTTCAGGGTTCTATTAGTAAGGGTGCAGTGATCTGTGACATATTGTCATGGTTGTGCATGTCTACATGTATCTGCAATAAGGGACACACATGCCATACATGAAGGCCCTACGTCTTACGGTTAAAGAGTTACACTGAAGTAGGTCAAAGGTCACGGTCAAGGTCACATGATAAAATTTTGGTACCAACGGAAAGGTAATGCAATTAGGGACACATATGCCAAATATGAAGGCCCTGCGTCATACGGTTAAAAAGTTACATTGAAGTAGGTCCAAGGTCAAGGTCACATGATAAAAATTTTTGGTACCAACGGAAAGGTATTTCAAATAAAGGCGCACATGCCAAATATGAAGGCCCAACGTCTTACGGTTAAAAGTTATGACCAAGGTTAAAGTTTTTGTGACAGACGGACGGACAGACAGACAGACGAATGAGATTTAATGTCCCCACGCTTTCGCGAAAAGCGAGGGACAATAATTAATAACAAGACCACCACTAAATGACCAGCATACTCTCGCTTGACTCTATTTAAAACTTTGGAACATTAAAATCGATAAACTCATAAAATAAGTACTAGTACATTAAGTTTGATGAACCTCCCTTGTAAAATGCATTTTCTAAATAGACCACCAGTTAAGACGAGCGCTCCTTTTGTATACTCATGAATCTAGGACCAGAAAAAAAATTCTAGACAACATACATGGCAAAATTTGTCTGATCAAATGAGTAAATTCACAAACTTTATTGCTTTAATGTATGATCTGGGTCCGGCGCCATAAACTGAGAATATACTTAAGTCAATTTATTCCATTATCAAACGTTCAAATAAATTCTCATACAGAATGGTTTAATTCTATTTATCAATAGAATAAAACTCAATAAAATCCAAATCCCAGTTATTAATTCATTGATGAACAGAGGAATATGAAATTATGACTGAAGTATATTCTCAGTTTATGGCGCCGGACCCTGGATGGGTATCTCAATCTACATGTAAATAAACCTTTGTAAAATGACCATCTGGAATGAAAATAATCGAATGTTTGAGCAGCTTTCCTGCAGAAACCTGAATGAGGAAACCTACAACTGTCCCAAAGGTAGGTGATACAAATAATTCCGCAATGGTCAGTCTCATAGGATTGGCCAGAAATAGCTGGATTTAGCTGGCATCGTATTAAATTGGTAAATCTGACAAATGATTTGACTTGCCTATATTGATTACATGCCACAAGTGAAAACAAATTATCCATCATACGATTGCTTACATTTTCCAAGCAGTCGATGACGGAGTCGGACACTAGACAAAGTCATACACTCTCTCCAGATTTCTTCAATAAATTTTATTGATTTCTTTTTCTATGATATTACATTCATGTCAATGTATTGCCCCTTTATATGTATAATGACCAGTATTATTACACTATTTCTAAATCGTATACCATATCAAATTAGTAAGGACCATGATGAAGAAGAAGAAGAAGAAGAAGAAGAAGAAGAAGAAAAAGAGGAAGAAGAAGAAGAAGACGAAATAACCAGAAGACAACACAAAAGGGGTACAAGTTCCTACTTCACCTTGTCGGGAGTTTGAACCCAGTTAGTTTAAACTGTATTTATTTCAATTGATCATATACACAAGTAATTAATGAACAATGCAATAAAAGGATTTGAAAACAAGCAGTGATGCTTATATAAATTATACAAGAGGAACTTGAGGTTGAAACTTTACACACACACACACATACACACCTACACATACACACCTACACACACACACCTACACACACACACACAGTGTGAACCCAGTTAGACATGAGTGATAATATCTAGTAATGATTTTCAACGCAGGGCTCTCCACCGCTGTGTGTGTGTGTGTAGGTGTGTGTGTGTGTGTAGGTGTGTATGTGTGTGTGTGTGTGTGTGTGTGTGTGTGTGTGTGTAAAAGTTCAACCTCAAGTTCCTCTTGTTTAGATAAAACCGATACATTAAAAGTTGCAAAAAATTCAGTTTTAAAGCAATTATCCTTTTTCATCAGCATACATGTCAGCAGGCGATATATTTAAAAGAAACTATTTAATAACAAGGTAAAAGAACTTGAAAAGCTTTAAAAATCATATCAATTGCTGCGAAAAGGTCAGATGGTGAACTCTTTATACATATATTTGTTTCAGATATATATTACATATAGTATATTCGTATCAGTATCTATGTTGTATATGTAAACAAAGTTTCGAAGTACATGAATCGTATATGCAATGACATACGTTAACAGCGTAATACAAAGCATAATGGTACTTTGTTGATATGAGTTATTGTCAATACAGTACTATAAAATGTAAACATATACCTGATGTGTCTTTGACTTGTAAATGAATTGAGTTATCGCAGTACTACTAGTATTGCTTTATAGCGAACTCTCCGCAATGATGCCGACGACGACTTGGTAACATGGTTTGGTGCCTAGATGTAGCACATACAATAAGAGTTTCAGTCAATAATGAATTATTTCATTCTAAGATGTCAGTAACTTATGCCCTATGTTGCACTAACTGGTATAAATAGAAGAGTAACAAACAGTGCATGCCAAACCTTTTATGACTTGATTTTTATCTTCTAATAAAGAACGCAATTAACGTAAGATCAATATCGATACATCTGAAAACAAGGCAAAAATCTAAACTGCTTGACTGCCCTATACAGCTGTATATATATCACTATTGAGAGAAACGAGATTCTGGGAATAGCTGTATGAATATCAGTACTAGGCGTGGGCGATAGGCTTCCTGTACTACATGTATGTATGGCGATGCTTTTATACTGTCTTAGAAAGGATAATTGCATCAGAGTCACAAAACGTATCTTTTGAATCAGAAAATGGTGCTCTATTGATTTTTCATAATGTTATGTTCTAGAAGAGAAAACTGAAGACATCTGACCAAGGACATGCACACAAAACACGATAATGGTAGAATATACACGGAAAAACGACATTACAAAAATATTCGATTGTGCTGTGGTTACGATACCGACTTAGGACGGTCGACTGAAGTAACAAACGTCATTCAATTGGTGTGGTTAAACGGTTTACGGGCAGTATAACTTACTCAAAGGAGAGATATCCATGGATTTGAGACGAAAAATAATTCACATATAGAAAAGAGACAATGAAAATGCGCCTTGGTCGATATGATATAAATCGACAAGAAAACGACCCTACATCGCCAGCTCCCGAAACAAACACTTTCTACATTGCAGGCGCCCGAGCTAAACTCTTGCTTTTTTCTGTTTCTTTTAAAAACAATATCAAAGAACGATAGACAACTCTTACTATAAAGATGTATTACGCACTTGTACTCCTTACGTTTTAGAAGGGACAGGCTAGGTGTAGTGGTTTACGGCTTGACTTGCGGTGCAGACGCTCCGGGTTCGATTCCTGGATTGCGCCACTACGTTTAAGACTTAGAGATTAGTTACCTCCTGCTTTCATGCCGCGATATATCGTAAAAACGTTGAAAGCAACGTAAAACACCAATCAACCAACCAACCAACGTTTTAGAACAATACAGAAGTAAAAAAGCATCACCTAGTGTGGAAAAATAGCGTATTTGTACTTAACTATCGTCTTGGGTTCAAAGTGATATCGGTAGAGAGGTTATAGTTAATACGAACTCATTTTTCATTTGTAAAAGAAAGTCTCTGTCTTTCAGTGGGATACAACTCATTGTAATCTCTATGTTACACTAAAGTTTAAAACATTTATTATGTTTAAACTAGATTGTTGTAATAAAGTTTAAACATTATAAATGTTTAAAACTTTAGTGTAACATCTACCCTTCATAAGAATCTGGGGTTGATCTACAGTCAAGGAGAGTAAAAAGGTATTCCGGCATTTTCTACAATTACTGGATTTTACCATATAGATGATATAAGTAGCATCATATCTTGATGATTTAATAACTCTGCAAAAATATTTGTCCATTAATATCTTTTTATAACACCTTTCGACTGAAAATTATTTTTGGTTGATGTTTTGTGACAATTCTTTTTTTAAAATTACATGTAAATAAATCAATCGCAAATCAAATAAGCCTTTATTAGCCCTAAATCTTGACAATTCTTGAGACACCCTTCTAGATTACTTTGATGCATTTGATTTGATGATCTATGCGCCAATCTAAGTATGGAAAAGAAGTGTGTACCCACTGGGACCTATGTCATCAAGCCTAGGATCCACTCCTTGACAAATTGGTTAAAAACAGCAACATTTGAAGAGGACTTTAAGTATTTCATCCCTATTCAGTTTAAACAAATAATTCAGTTAGTTCTAAAGAAGATGTCCACCATGCTCATCATTACATCACCCTCTATTCTAATCTTTAACAAGATGTGATTGTGAAACACTGATGCCCCCAATTGGTAACAAGGTACCGTATAACAAAAGCAAACTCCGTACGTGGTCATGTTTACATGATCAACAAGAGCAACGCCTAGCGTGGCATAATACACCCGTCGTTTAATTCGGACAGGATCAATTCGCATTTGGCATGATTTTCATGAAAAACATCTGACGTTTACTAAAGTTAATTGCCTTTCATAGCATTTTATCATAGGAATAAGTCCAAGGGCAATAACTCCTGCAGAAATGGTCCTATCCAACCCATCTTGGAACTTGACCTGCAAAAAAAAACTTGAAATTTTTTAGTACAAGCCCCCCCCTCCTAAAATTATAAATTTCTCAAAAATGAAGGAAAAGATATTAAAACCCGTAATATATGTGATAGTTGGTTCATTTTGCTTCTTTCATGATAAATTTCATAATGTTTTTACAAAAAATAGATTTTTAATGAATTTTTGAAAAAATCTTGAAATTTTTAAGTCCAAGGGCCATAAATCCGTCAAAAGTAAGTCAATCGTAACAAAACTCGAACTGGTACTGACGCCACTTGAAATAAAGCTATATACCAAATTTCAACTCAATATCTTGAAAGACGGCAAAAAAAAATCCAGAAAACATGACCTAGGACATGGTCCCCCCCCCATAAAATTATAAATTCTTAAAAATGAATAAAAAGATATTTAAACCTGTAATATATGTGATAGTTGGTACATTTTACTTGTTTCATGATAAATTTCATATTCTTTTGACAAAAAATAAATTTTTAATGAATTTGTGAAATATTTTTGAAATTTATAAGTCCAAGGGCCATAAATCCGTCAAAAGTATGTCAATCGTAACAAAACTCAAACTGGTACTGACGCCGCTTGAAATAAAGCTATATACCAAATTTCAATTCAATATCTTGAAAGACTGCAAAAAGCAGTCAAGAAAACATGACCCCGCATGGATGGACACACGTACAGACGTACGGACAGCGCCATAACATAATATGTCCCATCTAATGACGAGCGTATAAAAATGATACCAGCTAAAAGATCTTGACACAAGTAACACACATACCAAATATGAAAGTCCTATCTCTCATGGTGCAATAGTAATGGCCAATGCCATTAGTCCCACTTTCAATGAAAGAGGTATGACATTGTAAATCTAGGTGATACACCTTTCATATTTCACATATTATTTTTTGCAGAAGACCTTTCTATCAGTCATAAACTTTTTTACCTTGACCTTGGTGTTTGATCTATATTTAGGAAAAAATACATTATGCGATAACTTTTGATGGAAAGTGACAGGGCTTTAATATTTCAAATGGGTATTTCTTGTTTACTAGTTGAAAGGTTTTCCCACAAGAAATATACATGTATATTTGAAATATGAAAGCTGCATCACTTACCTTTATAATGGTATGCCTCTTTCTTTGAAAGCGGGACGAATTGATGGATGGATTGACAGATAGACAACCAAAACTCTTTAAGCCCCTATAAGACCCAGAAGCATAAAATGACAACAAGATGTGTTTGTAAAACAGGTATGCCCCCCAGCAGCAACAAAGTCCAAATAATGCAAATATTGAAACGTCACAGTCAAGATCACAAGATCAATGGCCTTTATGTAATTTGAAAGGGTTTTATAACTATGAGTGAAGTATACATGCCAAATATGAAGTCTCTCTCTATCATGGTTAAAATAATATGGTGAAGGTTTAAGTTGACAGCAAACAGAAAAACAAACAGACAGACAATCTACAGCATGTTTGTAAAACACATGCCCCCATTTGGGCTTAATTCATAGTAGCAACAAAGCTTTCCTAAATTATTAATTTCATAGGCCATAACTCCTATAAATATTACCAGTAGTGACCTTGTCTTTTGACATGTAGACTCTCAAATTTACAGGCAACCTTCCCTTTTGATAAAATTTTAAACCTCTGTTTAAAAGAACTTTACCTGTAAAACAAGTGAAATATGATCAAATTCTGATGAGCAGTTAATGATGTATGATAATATATGAAAATCACTAAAAAACCAATAATTTCTGTGTTTTCTATCAGCTGTCATCTTGACCATTGACCTTTGGACCCCAAAATCAATAGGATTATTCCTCTCTTGATAAGTAAGCATATACCTAAATTTAGTTTCAAAATAATGGAAAGTACTTGACTTATCATACCAATGATAACCGTCTATTCGTATTAGCTGTGACCTTGACCTTTGACCTTTTGACCCCAAAATCAATGGGATTCCTTTTCTGTTATAAGTAAGCATATATCCAAATTTGGTTTGAGTATGTTGAAAGATATTTGAGTTATCATCTCAAAACCAATGTGTGACTGATGGACAGAAGGATGGAAGGACAGAAAGACGGAAGGATGGAAAAGCGAACACTTAATGACCCCTGCCATCCACGGAAGGGACATAACAAACAGGCATACAAACAAACAGACAGGCCAAAAACAATATGCCCCCGATCTATGAATCCTGGGCATAAAAAACCTACAAGTTATTTTTGATTGATTCATTGATTGATTGAATACTGTTTTATGTCACTCCACAATTATTTCACATATATGGTGATGGCATCTGCCTGATGCATTGTATACAAATTTAGACCTTTGCAACAGACCCAGCCGAAGCAGTGAGGGATATTTTACGTGCCCTGCCTACCGTGACATGGGACCTCCGTTTTTACTGTTTCATCCAAAAGACAGAACACCAGTGTGCCCAGAGCGGGAGTCAAACCTGGGATCTCTCGATCACAAGTAGAGCACCTTATCCACTAGGCCACACCGGCTTAGTTACTTTTGTATTCCATTTCTTTCCAATTACATTCATTACAATAAAATCAATTAAAATAACAAAATCAATACATAATGAGCAATCTATAAGATAAAAATCTAAAGAATTACTTAAAAATAGACGAAAATGACCAATTTGAAAACAAGCTGCTTTTGTGAAATATGAATGCCGATCTATGCAGTTTGCTGATCTATGCAGCTAGTCTGAATAAGTTTGTCAAAGGACGGTACCATCTTGGGCCTGTGTTCCCTTGTCCTGAATCCATCCCATAAAAGATTTGGTCAAAAACATTACATAATTCATAAAATTAAATCATATTATGAAGTCATTCTGATATGATTTCAAAAGTAAACATTTATTTACTAAATTATATGTACTTTATTTCTTCCCATTCGGATCATATCTTCTTTGTTTGGATCTTGTCTGACGTCACTCCAAACTTGTTCCACTTATATGGTGAAGGCACCTGCCTGAAGCAACGCAAATATATAGACCTACACATGCTGTGTCTTCCATATCACCTGAGCACGGTTTTGTTGTTACATCAAACTTTCACTTCAAACAAATTTTCTACCCATAAGTAAAATTATACAAATTTTGCACTGATTATAAAGGAAATCATTACAATGTCTGATTTCTTCTTTAATATCTCATTATGGCTTATACTTTCAATTATAATCTATTCTGGTGGAATTTATTCAGATTCAAGCTGTTACTACTAATACAAATCAAATCATTATTATCACTTGTAGGGGTGACTATTGAGGAAAAAAATCACTATTGCAATACTATTACTATTGCAAAAAATACTATTGCAATACTATTACTATTGCAAAAAATACTATTGCAATACTATTACTATTGTGAGATTACTATTGCAATACTATTGACATTTATAAAAAGGTGTACAAAAGTTAAAAAAAAGACAAAGATGATAAAATTAATGATTTTATTCTTTAACATTAACAAAATATCTTTGAGTATCCATGATTAGAGAAAGAAACAAACAACAATTGCAGGACTGCACACCGGATTTACGCATTTATGTATCCCTCACAATAGAACGAATACAGCGGTCGGCGGATACTTGCGAGATTGCGAGTGAGTTATTTTAAGAAAAGAAAACATAATGAATGATGTGTATTGAAATTTTTTAAGTATTTCATAACTATCGAAACTAGTCGATAGTTGGACATACTATCGACAATAGTTATCGCAGAGGACAATCTCCATCGATAGTTCGATGTATTGTTACACCCCTAATCACTTGCCAAAATCTACATTTTCAAAAAAATGTTAAATTGTTTATATTGGATGGCACACATCAAAAACCCACAGCAATTTCTTCCGAGGAAGATAACCTAATTGCATATGATGGCAGACTCCAGCAGAACATTCTGAACACAATTTTATCATGATCATTCACTTTAGTTAATGATATTATGGTTTTTGTTAATTGATTGACTGATTTTTGTGTAATGTCACACCACGAATATTTCACGTATATAGTGACGGTATCTGCCTGACACTGGGCAAACAAAGTTTGACCTTTGCAACAGACCCACCCAAAGCAAAGAGGGATCTTTAATGTGCCATGCATACCACAACATGGGGCCTTGGTTTTTACTGTCTCATCCGAAAGACAGGACACCGGCATGACCAGAGTGGGACTTGAACCCCGGCCTCCCGATCAGAAGGTGAGCGTTACCACTAGTTCAAGTCGGCTTCTAATGATACCTACATACATGTATTATGATTCACTACTTACCAAGTTACACAACATACGTACAAATAATGGTAGCTTCTGAATTACACCTAATTTTTTAGCCAATGGTCACTGGTATTTATAAAGACTGTATTTATAGTCAGTACTAGGCATTATCTAATCATAATCACATTTTAATAGATATAGATACTACTTTGACACGATCTCTTAATGAATACATGGAAGTTGCCAAGTATAAAACTGAAACTGATTACTCAAAAAGGGCCATAGATCTGACAAGAATCATCAAATGAAAAAATTGTGGCATTATCTACCACTAAATATCTGTTAGTGGAATATAATTGCCAGAGAACTAATATTTAAGAATTCAAAAAATTTCTAAAGTTCAAGGGCAATTACTCTGTCAACAAGAGCAATGCCTAGCCTAGCTTTACGGGGATCAATTTGAATGAATGGCCAAGTTACAATCCAATACCTTGAAACACTGCATAAAGAAATCTGGAAAACCGTAAAATCCTTGAAAAGTTGCAGAGGCATAACTCTAGCAAATTAAAAGCAATCACACCCAAATGCAATTTGGTACTGACCTTCATTGATATAAAGTTATATACTAAGTTTTAATCCAATACCTTTAAAGACTGCAGCAAAAAGTCTGGAAAACTAAATTCTTGAAAAGTTCAAGGGCCGTAACTCTGACAGAAACAAAGCGATCATACCCAAATGTGAGCTCGCACTGACCCTGTTTGATATAAAGTTATATACTAAGTTTTAATTCAATACCTTTAAAGACTATAAAGAAAGTCCGGAAAACTGTATTATCCTTGAAAATTTCTAAGTTCAAGGACCGTAACTCTGTCAAAACCAAAGCAATCATACCCAAATGCAAACTGGTACTGAACCTTGTTGATATAAAGTTATATGCCAAGTTTCAATCCAATATATTGTAAGACTGCAGAAAAAGTTCAGAAAACATGACCTCAGACGGAAGCACAGACGGAAAACACCATAACATAATATGTCCCGTTTATGACCAGTGTATAAAAAAAAAGAAAAGAAAGAAAAAAAAGGAAAAAGTGTCTAAATTTTGATTTCAGGAAAGAACAACAAGGTTTTACTCACTTCGCATCCTGTGACCTTGACCTTTGACCTATGACCTTGGGTCAAGGTCTAGACACACCCTTGGGTCCTATGTAACAATTCTGTGGAATATTATTGAAATCTATGCACAAGGGCAGAAGTAATAGTCTGGACAAGGTTTTACTCATTTTGCATGTTGTGACCTTGACCTTTGACCTATGACCTTGGGTCAAGGTCATGACACACCCTTGGGTCCTAAGTAACAATTCTGTGAAATATTATTGAAATCCATGCACAGGGAAAGAAGTTATGGCCCGGACAAGGTTTTACTCACTTTACATGTTGTGACCTTGACCTTTGACCTATGACCTTGGGTCAACATCATGACACACCCTTTGGTCCTAAGTAACAATTCTGTGAAATATTATTGAAATCCATGCACAGGGGAAGAAGTAATAGCCCGGACAAGCTTATACCGGATGCTGGACGCTAGATGGATGGTGTCATAACTTAATACGCCAGTCTTAAGACGGACGTATAAAAATTACTGGAATGCACCAATATTTGAACTTGATCTGCATTTTCCCATTATACATCTATATACCCAATATCAATTTAATCCATCAAACCTTCAAATAGAAAATGAGCAGAAACTGTCATTTTTAAGAAATTTTTTATGTTCAAGGGCAATAACTCTGTCAAAAATTACTGGACCACACCCATGTTCAAACTAGACCTGCATATTCCCTTGATATATCTGTATACCCAATATCAATTTAATCCATCTAACTTTCAAAGAGAAAATGAGTGGAAAATGAATGATGATGGAAAGGCAGAATGACAGAACAGGGTAACACTATATGCCCCCGATCATTTCATGGCAGGGGCATAAAAAATCTGTTAAAGGGTAAATGACTAATTGATAACAAGAGTTGCATCTTGACTGAGTCATAAAGGGCCATAACTGACAAATTAAAAATAAGTTCAATCTCATATCATGGGTCATCGCCATCAAAGGATAAATGTCTAGTTGCTTACACAAAAACAGTGTTTTCCATAATAAATGAAGCAGCAGGCGAAAATTTTTAAGTAGTCAGTGGCAAGCACATAACAATGTCAGTCAGCAAGACGGTACAGTCTTCAAGTGGGAGGATTGCCCTCAACATACTACAGTAAAACCTGTCTTAACGGCCACCTCTATTAAGAGGTCACCTGTCTATAAAGGTCACATTTTAAATTCCCAATATCTATGTTTTCCTAGATAATAGACCTCTGTATAAAGGTCACCTGTCTATAAAGGCCACTTTTGACTCTTCCCTTAGCTGACCTTAATAGACAGGTTTGACTGTACTTTCAAATCATACCCTGCTTTTCTCAAAAGGCATGTATTGTTTGTTTATTCTGTATCCTCATGTTTACACAGAAGTCTTGAATTATCAGATCAACATGGTTCTGTCATTTTCCAGTGCATATAAATGCCAAAATTACAACTATTTGTCAAAATTACTTAGTAAATTCCAAAAATTACTATATCTGATACTGAAATAACCACAAAAATAATAGATCATTAGATGATGGTGTCATTATCTAACTTTTAATGTCATTTTAAGTAAAAGAGTGCATTAAGTGATATTCATAGATTTGCGATGAAGAAACTTATTGAACCTGGAATATATATGCAGGGTCAATGTACTTGTTTTACTTACACAACTTACCAATAATTTTGATATATTTTAGAAAAGAAACAAAAATAATTAGATTCATAAAATAATTATACATGTATTCGATATATTGTTAGCTTAAATCAAATTAAATGGCTTTTCAGTTAAAAGATATGTCAGTTGTAGTAATATATTTTGTTCATTTTGGCTCTCTTTTACTTTAAAAATAAAACATTATGAAATAAATAAATTTCTTCATAAATAACAACAATATCTATGATATGAGTGATAATTCATTTCAATAACATTATTGGTAATATTAACAAATTTTCTGATGATTTCTGCAAATAGCAGCAATTTCAGCTTTTATATGGAACCATCACTTTCTTTGATTCAATTTTTGCTTTGAAATGAAAACAAAAGGTGAATAAATATCCCATGATTACTTTGTTGTGTTGTTATTTTACCTTTTACCATCACGGTTTTGATTTCAGTACATGTACTTTCTAAACTCATTTTCAGAAAAATTGTGATTCAATGAATTATAAGATATATAAAATATTTATAATTCAAACATGTTTCTTGTTAAAGTGCCTACTTGAGAAGTAAATGAACTAGCTGTTCTACATCATGAGACCTGTGTAGCAATTGCTGATGTATAATATTAGAATCGTTTTAAGTAATGCTTCATATATAAGGTAGTGTCTATTAGGTAGTTTATAGAAATCTCATGATTTTTTATGAACTCATATATTTCGACATTGATACCCATACCAGAAGAGTTGGCGGCCAAAGCATGACAAGTCAACGATATGGAAAACGCAGCAAGAAATGGTGACAGACTAACAGATTACCAAAGAGCACTCACATCTTGATGTGGGGCCCTAAAAATATATGGACTGTGAAATATTATATCTACCAATTTTGTCGAGAGAACAGAGAGGAATGCAGCTCAGATCACACATGCAAAACTACAGTGTACATCATACTATCAAATATTAGGAGCCCAGCTTGAAGGTTAGGGGCCCAGCTATTTCTTCAGATGCATTCATTTCTTCAGATGCATTCATATAACAAACATTTTACCTTATTTGGTCAAACTTTCTTGATTTACCACTTTTACTATTTTGGTACCATCCCTATCTCATACTGGCTTCTCAATGCCCTGTGCTATTGCCTATGCCTGCACATCCTTTGTGTACTTTGGATGTTTCATGTTTACTGATAACGTCCAGTTTAATGGTCTTGCAGCCCATTATAAATTGATTTTTAACACCCTTATTGTGCTGCATACAATATGTACAATGTACATTTCATCCCCCCTACCCCAAGTTAATCAACCATGGACCACTGTCGGTTCATTTTGTGGAAAAGGAGCGAGCCCATTTAGTATGGCTTCTGCTTGTCTCTAGGGTTTTAAACCCTGGCAATGTAACGCCATATGCTGAGATGAGACCATCGTGTGGATGGAAACTTGCAATATAACCTGGAGGATGGTCTAGCAAACTTTCTTCTTCTTCCTGTGTTAAGTGCAGGACTCCCGAGGGAGTGTAAATATACACTGGTGCATGCATGAATAGTACACCTAAAAACCATCTGGCAGTATATACAATTTTTTTTTTTAAAAGTTAAGAAATATGACATCTACAGTACAGTCCGGGTGGAACTTTGAATGCCCACTGTCCATTGTGATACACAATCACACTTTTTGGTATGACATTTAGAAAACTGAAGCTAGGAATCACTGACTAATCAACATACTAATGGCAAAAATTGTGGCTAATGTCATAATGCAGCTTTCGAAAAATATCACCAACTGGACATAATGTGTCAGAATGCTAATGACTGGCTTTGTTACACACAGTTTACAATGAATCTCCATATAAGGAAATTTGTCACATGATCACACTAATCACTATATTCAGATATTTTTCTCACAATATCATAAAAAACAGTCACCGAAAAAATTTTACCAGAAGATATCATTAAAATATGATGGATTATATGAAAAGTGAGGTAGTTAAAACTGACCTGTTAACTATTTAATTCCTAATCAGTCCATAATGTGCATTTCAACAGGTCACCACTCGTCAGAACTGTCGCACTTCTTTAAACAGTAGTGATAATTTGTTCTCTGCCCCTGATGACTGTTCAGCAAGCTGTAGTTCACTGCGACTCGTCGTGAAAACTTTGCTACCCCCTTTTTTCACAATTTTTGTTAACATTTTCTTATCCCAATCGGGGTAATTTACCCTGATCGGGATAATTTATCCCGATTTGGAGATATACTCGACCTGTTCAATTGAAATTCACAATCGGACAGTGACACAGCTAAGAATGGAAGGGCTTTGAAGTTTGAAGCCCCCCCCCCCCGTCACACACACAATAAACATCCGATAATAAGATAACAATTAGGGTGAGAAAATTTTGAGGCTAACAGTAATGCTACAGAGTAAATTTCTCAGCAACGCTAGCAGACGAAATTTAAATTATCTGACAAAATGATATTAAGCAGCATGTGTAATGCATGGATGTATATTTGACAATGCATGGATAACTAATGGCAATATGCGTCTTAATGCTAATTAGAAAATGGGCAGAATTCAATGGAAGTGATAAAAGTACTTACCTTTCAATGCCAACGAGTGCTCTTTCTCTCTTGTTCCTTCCATCTTGGATTAATCGCTGGGCTGCAGAAAAAATCACTTCCGGTTAAGTCACCCCAAAGTTAAGTCGCCCCAAATTGAAGTCGCCATAAATCGGTTGAGTTGACCCACGATTTCATGTCAGAAATTTCTCTGTGACATGATATGTGGTGGATGCCGGCATCGCCCCGGATAGCTCAATCATGAGAGAGTCCGTCTTGATGGCGGAAGGTTCTAGGTTCGATTCCCCGGTCCGGCCACTATTTTTCAACCTGTCCGGTGCAGTGAGAGTGAGAGAGAACCAGGGTAAATTCCCTATTGGGTCTGTTCATTCTGAATGTTAACACTACAAGTTATTTTCATGCAAAGATAAAATGTGTTCGGAATCAGAAAAAAAAATTACTCATGCAAACATAGGCACAATTTCCCGTTCCTCTTAGTACCTCAAAGTGAAATGATCGGCCCTTAACACTGTTTATCCATATTTGGAGGGTGGAAATGAGTTTATTATAAACTGTCAGCATTGGTGGGTTTTGACGGGAGATTGCAACCCCACCCCACCCCACCCCTCTTTGGTCGGAATCAGTTTTACCCAAAAAGGTTATTTTCGGCATATTCAAGACTGCAACACCTTCCATTGCTGACTGAGTAGTGGAAATTAGTAGTCATGGCAGGCTGCAACCCTCTTTCAAAAATTTCTAGATCTGCCTATGGTCATTGTCTAGCTCTATGCGATTCAAGCAAGACTTCTTAGCACAAAGAGTGGCTTAAAACAGTGATATCTTATTGCAAATTTTGTTTTCAGTTTGCTCCCCCCCCCCCCACACACACACACACACACCGTTTGAATTGCTTCCTACGGACCTGTTTCTTATATATTATAGAAAATAATGTCTTTGACGGGAGTCAGGTTCAGTTGCCCCAAAGTTTTGTCGCCTCAAAGTTAAGTTTCCCCACATCTCAGTGGCGGATTTAGAGGGGGCAGGGGGCTCGCCCCCTACTTTTCGCTATATATTTATTGGTAAAAATCCAGATCTGACACCGAAAATGGTTAAGTAGTTTGGCTAATACACATGTAACCCCCCCCCCCCCCATTCGGAAATCCTGGATCCGCCACTGCATCGGTGAAGTCGCCCAACAATGTCAAGTTGCTCCATTTCAATACCACGGCGAACGTGTTAGATCCAGTTTTAATGAGATTGAAATGAATCGAATCACATACATACAATACAGAAGAAAATATGTTCTCTCACATAATTAGCATACCTTTTCAAAAAAAATTTGTATGATAATCTTTCGGAATTTTCTATATTTTCTATATGATTGCTTGTTGTTGCTTACAACTGTAAATCATATGGCCTTATCCCGTAGTCGCTAATTCCATTAGACAATCGTGTTACCTATAACACTGATTAAGATAATAATCGTAGAGTGGTTAAATACGTTTTAGAGACATAGACTACTTTCAATCTATGCCTCTGATAGACTTACGCTGAGAAATGGAAATGAATATTGTCTTGCCTCCATATCTTTGAGCTGTGGTACTAAATAATCGTCAGTATTCAGTTGTGTTTAGGACGTGGCCGCGAAAAAGCAATGGGGCGCTGAAGACATGGTGCAAACTCCAAAGACGAACTACACTGATAATAATAGATTTCTCTATTCTATAGTTTCATAAATACGCATTATATCCAGAGACATATATACAGATATGTGTATGTATGTCTCTGTTATATCCAATGAATATTGTGTGTCAGTAAAAAAAAGAAACAATACATATTATAAACTTTGCAACCGTTACTGTCCGACTAAATCTGCTTCAGAGTGTTTAAGATCACGAGTAGCAGAAGAAGAGAATAAGTTATGTATAATATTTAATCAGTCAAAATATTCCAGACTTAATGCAATAAATCCTGTGGTCAAGTGCGCCCACTATAAATCCTGTTCTTGTTGCTCTGTTTCAACGTTTCTGTCGATGACCTTTTTCTTGAATATAATTTTTAAAACAGAACGAATAAATTTTACGCGAGTTGTCAATATCATAAAAATAAATAAAATATAATTATCAGATAGATCAATATTAAATCAACATTATCAGTGGAATATTATTCAGATTTTGTTATATAATCAATTCATAATAATTAAGATTTTCCACATTGTTGTTTCATGAAATTTGATTTACTGCAGAAGATGTAAACTTTACAGTATCGAGATGGCCACAGGTGGAGTGCCCTTGCAAAATACGAGTTATTCCAGTTTCAGCGCACTTATTTCGTCTAGAAACGATCAGGAAACAGACAATGTTAGTTGCAGATATATGGTTAAACTATTATAGATAGCATTCTGCATTCAATTTGTATTGCTTTAAGCACAAACTTGTGCGTTGTCTGTGTTACTGTTAGTCTAAATCAAAATAGCCTAGGTTTAAAACACAGAGGCCCAGCGCATGCTAGGATCCATGTGTGTGTGTATAAAAGAGATCTTCTATTCTCGAAGTCAGCATGACGTCACTGTCTGTATTTGTCTTTGTAGATACCTGAAGAGTCTTGCCACGACACTTGTGGTAAAACTCGGGTTTATCGTTAGTTAATCTCTTTTGAGATTCTTGCGTGTGGCCATATAATAAAACGGTTGTCTTTTAAAATACGATCGGAAATATGTAAAACATGTATTCAAAATTTACTTGTTTGAATGTCAAAATATTTCAATTATTCCTTTTTACCAAAATTACTCCCCGAATACGCATTGCTATCTATGATAAGATACGATGCTTTACCGGTGTCCGACTTTGAGAATACATATACACCAGCTAGGCATGCGCTATAGGCCCCTGTAGCTTAGAAAATATTTGTCCCAGAATTTGAACTGGATTTTCTCCCATATTCCCATAGCAGTTTCAATGAAATGTTGTAAGAGCAATCTACTTTTATACCTGACGAATATATGTGAAAAATAATCCACTATAACCACATGACATAGGAGTCATGTTGAAGATCTTTGTGTGTTTATTATAATTAAAACAAAATCGGACATTTTCTTTGAGACATTTTAATAGCGATATACCATTTTCAATTTAACATGCTGTAAGCAGCCTAGTCTGACAAATCAGACAAAGGGCATTTTTATCATTTGTGGTTATGCCCAACCGACAATTGATAAAAATGCCCTTCATCAGATTTTTTGGACTATAAGCAGCCTAATGTCAGACAAAAGGCTTTTGCCAGGTTTTTCATTATAACGTTATATTGCTTTGATTGTGACATCAAAATAACATGTTGCAGTTTTGAGTGGGAAAAACATCATGTGTTGGATTTTACCCCTTACATCATGTAAAGTTGGAGGAGAGTGTAATGGACTTTGCCACCATTAACTGCGATCCTAATGTTAAGGGAGGAAATGAAACATATTCCCACAAAAATGATGTAAAGAACAATTAGTTGACTCAATTGGATGTCCATATGATACATTGAGATATGAAATCGTCATCAATTAATACAATGATTTCCTATTTAATGAGTCATTCATTTCCTTCATTATTGCTGTGCTTCTTGGGGCATCCAGTTTTACTGATTTTTTGTATATGAATTGAGTCATCAATTTCCTGCATTATAAGTATAAATGCCATTCTGGGAGCATCCATCAGTTTTACTTATACTCTTGTTTCATAATTGTGAATATTTGTTTTAATTGCACCTGAACACTGGAATGTTCAAATTTTTACCTGGACCACAGTTCCAGACTACTGACGCACAAGGCTTTTGTTGACAGTCATGTCACAAAATCATTATTTGGTCACTTTTGTATAGAGTTTTAGTTATAATGCCTTTTATTCTGTCACAAATTTTATGCACTGAAATTTCTTCAACTACACTACCATACTGTTCCATGACAAGATCACAAAGAATGCTGTAGTTTCATATTACAGTCACAACTATCATTCTTACTAGAAAAAATAGTAAAGTACTTAAGTTCAAAAGTTTAATGAACAATGTGCTGCAAATTGTATCAGAAGTAAAAATAAAAAGTGGTAGAAGTGGCATGTAAAAGAGTCCTCACTGCTTTAGGTGGGTTTAGAGCAATGTAGGCGAAGTTTCAATATAGCAAGAAGCATTAATGTATAAAATTCATTCAGAAAGAACTTATTAAAAAATGCATCATTGTTTTTCTTTCCAGACTATTTTAGAATGCAGGGTCTGTGATGAAGTTTTCCGCTTCCAAGGTGATAAAGTGCCACGTTTACTTATGTGTGGTCACACTGTCTGTCATCAATGTTTAACACGTCTGCCCTTACACAGCAATACAATCTCATGTCCTTTTGATCGCCAGCCAACATCAATCAGTGATTCCGGAGTTTGGGGTTTGAAAAAAAACTTTGCTTTATTAGAACTGTTAGAAAAGCTACAATACTCATCTCAAGTCTCCACAAACACTAACTATCTGTTTTCTGAGGAACAGTTGTCAAGAGAACGTCAGGTAAATTTAAATACATTGTACTACATACCTATAAAAAACCTTGAAAGGGAAGGGGGATAAAGGATTAGACATAAAATGATGAAACTTATCTGGTATTAGTATTATATATGTACATGAGTCATGAAATATTTAAACTATAATAAATGAATGTTACTTCTGGGTTTGTTTTTTTTTTTTTTACTTTTATACAGATTTACAGGTAAAAATTGATAATTGATGAACAAACAGTATAATTCCTGTTAAATATTATACTGTTTGTTTGTGCATCGGTTTTTACCTTCAAGCCTGTAATGTATAAAATGTTAAAAAAAAAAGGAAGCACTCTTTATGGTTTACTAGAAAAGAAGAAAGTAAAGACAAAAATAAAGGAAACACTTTATTTCTAATCATTAAACAAATTCAAACAGATATGGGGCATTCAGCCTGTATGAATACATACATGATCATGTAACAGAAGTTCTTTTGACAAATTTAACAACAATATTTCAACTGATAAAAAATACAGAAACATATAAAATTTGATTTTTATCACATGTAATAAGATTGTTTTGTTTGTTGTTTTATGCCATTTTCATATAGAAGGTATTTCCTGTGGTACATACAGTAATGATTTCATTTTGGGTGGCACTAGTCTGAAATCGTATGACAGAAATAAGAAAAAACAAAATCTGGGTTTTTTTGTCTTCTTATTACTCACTTTCCCTTTGTCAATCATTTATTCAAATCCAAATCATATTTTTGTTTAATGCCTGTAGAGACATTTAAGATTTAGGTGGTACATGCTTTATAATCTTGAAAATCATGTTATCACTTCATATGTATATATCCAAAAGCTTTTTAAAGAATTCTTATGGTCAAATCTATATCTAGATTTACACAACTCATGGATTTATCATTCCTCACCAGTCCTTTAAGGTATGTCATAAATGTCTAAATTGTGTAGTGTAAGTCAACGACCCTTTGACAGTATAACAAACTGTAGACTACTATTTGATTTAATTTATGATGTTACAGACAAACCAGGACACAGACATATAATAATTAAATTATTTACAAACATAATTCAACAATATGATGACAACACTCCCTGTCCATTGTTAACCTTTGCCCTGCTGCTCACTTTGAGCTGTTTTGAAATCTTTATCATGCCAGGTTTATCTTTAACTGTAGAGTTATATCCCAAGTGTTTAATGAACATACCTCAGGATCATGGATCTGCTATTGTTCCAATCAATGACAAGTCTTGCCAGTCTTGTCTAAATGTTTAGGAGAGTAATGTTATAATGCAGTACCAGGTAATTGTAAAGCAACAGAGTTTTCAATTAAGCTTCTAATACAATTAATAGATTAATACAGTTAACACTCGTTTATTCGAACACTAATCACTCAAATTTCCTGTTAAATAAAACTGATTTTTGTAATTATAGCATGAGATCCTATGTGATGAGAATGAATCACATACAGCAACTGTATATTGTACAACATGTTGTACACACCTCTGCATGGAATGCTCACAGCACACACACTCAACAAGAACCTTAGCTAGACACAAACGTGTGCCTATCTCAGAGAAACCAAAAGAAAACCCTAAGTGTTCCTTTCATCCAATGCATCTAGTTGAATTTGCTTGTCTGGAGGAGGATTGTCGTAATGCTCCTCTTATGTGTTATATATGTAAAGATTATGGACGGCATGTCAAACACAAGGTAAGGTTTGCTTCTCTATTGTTTATGTTCATCTCTTTCACCATTCATAAATAATACGAAAAAAATATGTAGGGATTTACACAGAGAATACTTTTTACATGAATTATTTTAACTATTCTACATATTATGTATTCCATATTATAAAATTCATTCAAGGTATTTATATTAAACCATTGACCTGTTTAATTCCTCAAAAGTCCAAAACACATTATTTAAAGCAGCCATTACATCAAATTCTAAGGTTATGTTAGGCATTTTCATTTATCTGCTCTCTGTGTATTTTCAATGTAGAACAATATTGATAATTTGATGTTTTTTTAGCACACATTATTGGAAACTGAAGCAGAGAATGTGAGATCATCTATAGCCAATGCTACTCAGCATTTCCGATTATTTGGAGAGGAAGTAGCTGATTCTGCGAGGAAAACAGGATCTGCCATTCAGCAAATTGAGGGTGGAACACAAGTGATCCAAAGTACAGACGGATCAACATCTTCTCAAAGGGTATAACTGTTCATTCTTTCAGTATATGTCAAGAAGAAGTCATTGGATTCCACCATAATCAGTGTATTCTTGTTTACATAAACATAGGTTAATCAGCTTTTGAAGTTGAATTCAGTAAAGTTTTGGTTCAAGTGAAGTTTCTTTTAAATGTTTAAGGTAAGCTACTGTTATATGCTCCTACAGATGGGTGTAGTTCTAACCTAACACCAGCTTTAACGTGGAGAGTAGTCACGAGGAGCATTCAAGTCAATGTGGCAGGAGTGGTCATGTGCGCTCCTCACGTTCACCTGGACCTGTCCCCACATTTACTTGAGCATTTTATTCTGTGAAGGCATAGGAGTAGTACATGTACATGCAGTTTTGAATGTTGAAATATGATATGATCATGGATTTGATAAAATCACCGAAAATATCACCTTATATATGAGAATGGATTTTATGATTGAGAAATGATGGTATGACCATTGTTGATATACGAAAAAACCTTGATGCGATCAGAGAGAATTTAAGTAAGCCGACAAGCTACAAGTGCTTTTTTGAAATGATACCATGATAATGATTTGATTGTGGATTTGCCAAGCATTAAAAGCAAGCGCAAAATATTATGTCACTGGTCACATTATAACCTCGTCACACCTAAATTTCGAAGCTTCTCAAATAACATGTTATATGACACTTGCATCCTTCTTACAGGGCTTCTAATTGTAAATAACACACTGAATTGCATATTGTCAGGTGAAATGGCTTCCGAAACAACAAATGTTTCTAATACATATGTGATTTAATTTATGTCTGTACATCATATACATCCATTTCGTTATTTCAACAAAATTTTTGTCAACAGTTTCATTTATTCATTTATTTATTTATTTATTTATTCATTTATTTATTCATTTATTTAATACACAAGTACATGAAACAGTGCACTGTGTTAGCAATTGAAACTTTTTCGAATACTGCATGTATATCTCACATAAATTTGTTGACATGCAAATGTAAATGCATTGCGACTAAGTTATACATTTATGTACATGTACATAACTCTTTGTACAATGTATAAGATATAAAATGATATTTCGGTTTGCATCTTGAAGAGCGCTCGTAAATGAATTTTCGTATCTTTAATTCATGAAAACTAACATGTGGATTTTTTTTAACATTACAAACGAAAGTGGTTATCAAATGTGTTAACCTGGCTGAAATATTAAGTTAACATGAGGAGCTATGTTGACATAGACACGTTTGCTCAGCAGTCCCAAGTGAATGTGGGAAGCGCATCTGAAGTTAATGCCACATTCACAAAATATTAGGTTAGTACTGCACCCATCTGTATTTCTCTTGATATTTTGAATTTTGATTCTAGGAGAGTGAAATGTAGATAACATAATCCTATTGTGATGGTAAACAAAAAAAAATTGTGATTAATGTAATATTACAGATTGTTGGTTCAGCTGAGCAAGCAAGGTTACGAATCAAACACTATTTTAATGATTTACGAGAGACTCTAAATCGGCAAGAAGTGGCTGCTCTTACCACAGTAGATGCTCACATTCGAGAGAAACTGTGTATGCTACGGCAACAACAGGAAGATATGGCTATACTGCTGTCACAAATATCAGCTGTGTGCTATCAGTGTGATACAACACTACAACAAGTAGGTAGTCAATAACATTAAAACAAAGGAGGGGTAGGTAAGATATTTGATTGTTTGATGACTGCTATAGTAATAATTAACTTGTCATTGAGTGTTGATGTGGTTTGCTCGGATAACTAAATTTACTTTTCAGTTCTGCAATTACGATTTAGATGTTTGCTCTTAAAAAATAATTAGACGTATGTAAAATTGTTATTTTCTTTAATGGCTATGTGCACATTTTGTGTTTATTTTGAAAGGATGATACTAAAGTGTTATTGGCTAAGCAAGATGTGAAGGCCTTATTGGATACCATACAAAAACAGCAGCAGCAATTCTCTGAAATACGTGAACAGCTTCCACTGGATCCTACTATTCCAATAACCTTCACCAAGGTCAGTGATAATAATTCAGATGTAGATTATATGTTTCATGTGGCGTTTGAATACACATATGAATAATAACTTTACAAATAAAATCATATTTCATGTTTATTGCATTCAAATGGAAATTTGATAGCTTTATATAAACATTTTTGGAGGGAATGAATGCATGTTAAAGATAACAAAGTGAAATTTATTAAAACGAAAATTATTATTCGCAGAACAGCCATATACATATACAAGAACATGATCTTATTTTGAAGTACATTTGTCCCACTTTTTTCTTCAGTAGAGGATTCACTAATTTAAACAAATAATCCAGAGATGTTGAAATTTTTTCAAACCAACCGGTCATTCGGACCCGTGACTGGACTGAATTAAACGGTCCGAACACATTTTCATTGGACCAACAACTATAGATAAATCAATATTAATAGTTGTAGTTCTTCTATTGTTGTAAAGTGTTAATTCATTTCAATTATTGGTATATTTGATTTCTTTTTCACTTTCACTTTGCTCACAATCACCATTATTTCTCACTCCTCTTCACATGTTCACTATCTAGATATACTTCAAAATCTTAGACTAGTCTTACTCCTCCTCAATCTCTACTCAACTCTCTCTCTCGAGCCGTCTGTCTGTACTTTGGGACTGGGGCAAGGACCTTTTCAATTCGAAAAAACACTTCTGATCATGACATCGTTTTTGTGATATGCTACATTCAATAATATTAATTAATGTACATGTACTAGTAATTTATTTAGATATTCCAACAGTGCATTATTTTAACATAGCTTTCGTTGATGCAGTAAATTGGAGTCTACGATTGGAACGATATTATTATTTTGTTAGTTTTTAGCTCACCTGAGCCAAAGGCTCAAGTGAGCTATTGTGATCAATCACCGTCCGTCGTCCGTCGTCCGTCGTCTGTCGTCCGTCGTCCGTCGTCCGTCGTTAACTTTTCACATTTTCGACTTCTTCTCCAGAACCACTGAACAGAATTTGATGAAACTTGATAAGCATGTAGTACTCATGGTCCCCTACAAGTGTTGTTGTTTTTCGTCCAGATTCATCAACAGGTGGCGCCACCACAGGCAAAAGTAGGTCAAAGAGGGTACCCTCCTTTGACAAACTTCTTCTTCAGACCGGGGGCATACAGAGACAAACCAAATGCATAGGAATGATCTAGAGGGATGTGTGAAGAAGTGTTGTTATTTTTGGTTCCATTCCGAAATCAAATTTTTGACGTTTTTTTGTACTTGGTAATTTTAATGCAGAAAGAGGTATTTTTTTCTTTTAGTAAACATTGATGCATTAATTTGGTTTAATTTGATCATTTTGATGGTAAGAAATACTACTGCGAAGAAAATTTTTCAATATTTTATGTTTTGGATTTTTTATGAATTTTTTAAGACTTTCAAGAAAAAGGGGGAGTGGGATAATTGGTGTAAACATTTCACAGTTTGAACTTTTTCTTCGGAACCACTTGCTGGAATTCAATGAAACTTGGCATGCATCAAATACTCAAGGTCCCCGACAAATGTGGTCATCTTTGTCAGGATCCATGAACAGGTGGCACCACCACAGACAAAAGTAGGTCACAGAGGGTACCCTCCTTTGACAAACTTCTTACTCAGATCGGGTGCATACAGCGACAAACCGACTGCATAGGAATGAGATAGAGGCATATGGGAAGAAGTGTTGATATTTTTGGTTCCATTCCGAAATCAAATTTTTGACGTTTTTTCATTTTTATTTTGGACTTTGTTATTTTAATGCATTAAAGAGTTATTATTTTCTTTTAGTAAACATTTGATGCATTCATTTGGTTTCATTTAATCATTTCTATGGTAAGGAATGCTGGTGCGAAGGAATTTTTTCAATATCTCGATTTTTTAATTTTTTATGAATTTTTTAAGACTTCCAAGAAAAGGGGGGGGGGACAATTTTTCATATCTTCAACTTGATCTACAGAACAACTTGAAGGATTGTGATAAAACTGGGTAGGATGCAAGTACTCATAGTCCTTTTCAAAGGTTTTGTTTTTTGTGCGGATCATCCAAATTGGTTAACAGATAATGCCACCATGTCTAAAAGTAGGTCTCACAATGGTACATATACCACTTGGTAATTGAAATATGGAGAGTAGCGGTTCAAATCCAGCTGTGGTCAAAAAAATTTTTTTTTTTTTTTACACATCTAAATAAGTTTTTAGATGTTTATCAACACTCAAAATATGAAATTAGGAATTTTAAGTTTAAGACTTACAAAAAAAAAAGGGGGGGGGGGGGGGGGGGGGGTGGCCATTTTTAACATTTTCAACTTTTTATACAAAATTGTTTGAAGGATTTTAATAAATCTTGGTAGAAATAAGTCACTTATGACTTCTCTTCAAATTCTGTTGTTTTCGTCCAGACCTCTTTACAGGTGGCGCCACCATAGTCAAGAGTAGGTCACAAAAGAGTTCCCTCGTTTAACAATATTCTTTTTCATACAGGCTGTATAGAGACAAACAGAATGCATAGAAATGATCTAGAGGGATGAGTGAAGATGTATTGTCATTTTGGTTCCCTTCCAAAATCAAATTTTAGAATTTTTTTCGACATTTCTTTGGACTTGGTGATTCAATGCAGAAAAAAGTGTCATATTTCCTAGTAAATTGATAATGATGATTTCTTATGGACTATTGTGATCATAATTATGGTAAGGATTGTTACTTTGAAAGAATTTTGTCAATATCTCAATTTTTGGATTTTCTATGAATTTTTTAAGACTTCCAAATGAGGGTGTATAGGAACAATTCATTCACATTTTTCACTTCTGCTGTTATACCACATGAAAGATTTTAATGAAACATGGAATACATGAAGTACTAAAAGTCCTCTATCAATTTGGTAAATTTCATCCAAATTGGTTAACAGATAATGCCACCATGTCTAAAAAGCAGTTCTCACAATAGTACATATACCACTTGGTAATTGAAATATGGAGAGTAGCGGTTCAAATCCAGCTGTGGTCAAAATTTTTTTTTCATTTCTTTACACATCTAAATAAGTTTTTAGATGTTTCTCAACACTCAACATATGAAATTAGGCAATTTTAAGTTAGATCTGGACAATATTTGAAACAATTGTTGTTCATGACCCAGACTTGAAATCAGTCAACAAAAGGCCCCACCTAAAGAAAATGACTAACTTGTTGCCCTGAATGACTTCTTGCAGAGACAAAGGAAATGCTTAATATCAAAATCACCTGAATGGATGTGCAAAAAAGTGTTGTTTTTTTATTCTAGCCTGAAATAAAATTTGACATATTTTCAACATCTGTGTTGACTTAGTCACATTAATGCAAAAATAAATGAATTCTTCCTTCATGCATGACTGATAATATAGGTACTCAGGTGAGCGATATAGGCCCACTTGGGCCTCTTGTTGGTGTTTAGGAGCACTGCAATATATTCCCATAGGGGTTTATTTTCTATTCGCACGAAATTTGTATCTTATCAGTAGCAAAACAACTTCATTCTAAGTGATCACAGCAGGTATCAAATATTTACGACAGTTACATGTCACAGTCAATTAACTTCCGTATACAAATCATTTGAAATGCCTTGTGGAAAATACGGATGACGGAATTGACTCTTTATTCAAACAATTATGATATTTATTGACATATTAACATTATAGCTGCGGAATTTTGAATTTCATTTTCCATCGGTAAGAACAACATCGAAAACTACTTTCCCAATCCGAAAATTAAGTTGGTGCGGTGACAGAGATTTACATTTTGTGTCAGAGGCGCTGGTTACAATTGAAAATATCGTGCGATTAAACAAGTGTCGGTCAATAAATTTGATTATGTAAAGTTGGGAATTTTAAGGGAACAAAGTGGGGAAAAGATACTATTTGGTGTCGGAGATGGGGCCGAATATTGGCCCCTAAAAAGTAATTTCTTGATCTTGCCTGTCTCGGTGTCGCTCATTCTGCATACCGAATGGAATCGTCCCAGCGATAGTGCAGAAAGTCACACTTCCCTTAAAAGAATAAGATTCAATGGATTAGGCAACTCTTAAAAATGTCATTTGTTGCTGCAGTATTATCGGTCATTTGGACCGGTGGATTTGTTCATTCAACGGGTCGATGCCAATTTTTACTGGTTTTGCCGGTCATACCGGTTAATTCCAACATCTCTGCTAATCTACAGCTTCTGATGATTAAACATAAACAGCAGTGATAATTGATGGTTGGTGTAATTCTAGAAACCAAGGAGAGTTTCTGTGTTTAGGTCAAAAGCAACATCTATTAATAGGTGTCACATGTTAAAAGTGAAGGATTTATACAACAATATAAGACATGAGTACTTCATTAGCATTTCATTTTGTCTGCTGATTATTAATCAGGTACGTATTATACGTAAGTTTTGAAGAGGACTATGTGATATTGTTACCTTTAGGATAACCGAGTACACATTGGGCCCAAGATAGAGATGAGAGTGGTTACCCTGGGATTAGATGATTCAGGCAAAACTAGCATATTATTTAAGCTGAAACAGAATGAATTCATCACTACCATACCTACCATTGGTAAGTTGTAAAGAAAGAGGTTTCATTGCCACATGGAAGATCCCTCAGGGCTTCAAGTGTATCTATTGTATAGATGGAAGATCAGAGTGATTTTAATTTTGATATGACAGTAAAAAGAAAAAAGTAAATAGATTTCATTTAACTTATTGCATCGGTGAAGTAGTGAAATCAACAAGTTACTTTTATATCCTGTGTGAATTTGTACTAAACTATTCAAAAGCAATAATCAATGTCAGTCAATATGGCATTTGACTATACCCCAAGCTGTTCATTTTTAGATTGACAGGTAAATAATTCATCACACTTGGGTTACAAGATGGCAGTGACAAGGTGTGAAACATATATATATATACATTGATGCTACCTTAATTCAGGTTCAGGGAATGGCTTTCCCCAATGTTATTTTGTTATCAATGATACAATAATCCACATTCCAGATCTGGAAGAAATTTAGGGAATGAACTTAAAAAATTACATTAAAATTAACTCATTAATCCATACAAATTTTCTAAATCCTAAGCACAACTGATACAAAATTAACATTTTCTTATTAGCTCACCTGAGCTAAAGGCTCAAGTGAGCTATAGTCATAGTGCGCCATCCATCGTCGTCGTTGTCGGTCCGTCCGTCGTTAACTTTTTCACATTTGCGACTTCTTCTCTGGAACTACATTGCAGATTTGGATCAAACTTTGTGTAAGTGATGTACTCAAGGTCCCCTACTAAAATTGTGTTCGGGATCCAGATTCCCTCAGGGGTGGATCCAGGACGGGGCCAAAAGTGCCCAAAAATGGTACCCCTCTTCAAACATCTTCTTCTCCAGAACCAGTTCATAAATGGGGAAACTAATTGCATTTCAACAATCTATAAAGATGGGTTATTAAAAATTATGTTCGGGGTCAAGATCCATCAAATAGAAATTTATGCTTTTTTGATGTGTTTCTGGACTTAGTCATTTCAATGCAGAAAAGTGTCATGTTTTTCAGTTAATTGATATTGATGATTTCTTAATGACTATTTTGATCATAATTGTGGTAAGGAATATTATTGTGAAAGAATTTTGTCATTATCTCAATTTTTGGATTTTTTATGAATTTTTTAAGACTTCCAAAAAAAAGGGGGGGGGGGTGTTGGCCATTTTTCACATTTTCAACTTTTTCTGCAAAACTGTTGGAAGGATTTTAATAAATCTTGGTAGAAATAAGTCACTTATGATCCCCTTCAAATTCTGTTGTTTTGTCCAGACCTCTTTACAGGTGGCGCCACCATAGTCAAAAGTAGGTCACAAAAGAGTTCCCTCCTTTAACAATATTCTTTTTCATACGGGCTGTATACAGAGACAAACAGAATGTATAGAAATGATCTAGATGGATGAGTGAAGACGTATTGTAATTTTGGTTCCCTTCAAAAACAAAATTTAGAATTTTTTTCGACATTTCTTTGGACTTGGTGATTTCAATGCAGAAAAGTGTCATATTTCCTAGTTAATTGATAATGATGATTTTTTATGGACTATTGCGATTATGGTAAGGAATGTTACTTTGAAAGAGCTGCTGACTTTTGTTCATGCATATAAGTTTAAAGTTTGAGTAAAATTATATTATTGAAATCCTCAAATTTTTTCTTAAGAAGATAGAATCTCAATATGATAAATATAATCATCATATATACTGCAAGTGTAACAGTACCAAATATTGATACAATAATTTTAATACAATTGTGAGAACTGTTCAGTTAAACTGTACAAAATACTTTGAGATAATTGTAGTTTGTGTGACATTGTATAGGAAATTTGATTATGTATGAAGAAATCAAGTTATCTCTGCAGTCAACCATTAAGAAACTAGCATGCATGAAATTGTCAAAGATACCATCTCTGAGTAATTCCAAATAAATAAGAATTTCAGGACTTGAACATGTGGTCAAGATAAGTATGGTTTCCAACTAATCAGTGGTTGATGCATCTGAGTTGAATTTTATCATGCTATTATGGGAAATTGTCGGCATCAGGGTTTGATTTTGAGTTAGTCTGGGTATTCAAGATACCAGATCTGAAGCTTTACTGTAGCATCTGACAGTTGTAAACAGTATATGGGAGAATTCTTGGAAGTCGAATAAAAAAGTCAATCTCCCCCCACCACCCCCAACCAAAGAAAAAAAACCCCAGAGGATATATAATATATATTTGTTTTTGATTGACAAGATGATTGTCTTTATTTCATTTTATGGATGACTATTGTTTTAGGATTCAATGTAGAGACAGTGGAATATAAGAACTTTAAGTTCACCATTTGGGATGTGGGTGGACAACACAAGATTCGACCATTATGGAAGCATTATTTCTTCAATACGCAAGGTAACGGTATTTTCAGCCAGTTTATCATCAGCTTTATACTGAAAATCAAGGAGGATAAAATGATACAGAGATGATATTCAATTCACATTCATTTTATCTTTCTAATGAATAATAAATCAAGCTTCAATATGGTTAATTCTTATTTATCAATGTTAAGTAAAACTTCAGTGAAGTTGAACTAAATTTTAAGTCTTAATTCATTTTTTACTTAGATTTCATTCAAATTTTAAAGTTTGAAACCCTGATTTTTCATGCAATGGCAGCATATCTTTCTGTATCAATAATTGTATGACTTATTGAGGAAATACTGTATGTTTCAATTGTTTTTCTTTATTGACTTTCTATTTTATGATATAACCTATACAAGAAAGAGCAAAATTCTTGTTGAATCATAATAATTCTTCAAGAAATGTCTAGGAATAGAATATTTTAGAGTAAAAAAGAAACCAGTCAAAACCAATTTTTCTCGAGCTTGGATAGGGTCTTTTGTTTGATAATTTTTTAATCAAGAGTTGATGACAGAAAAAGTTATATCAAACTTTTAGTTCATATTTCAATAAATGAATAGGATAAACAACATTATATTTGTTTTCATAGCTGTGATATTTGTGGTGGATAGCAGCAATAAAGATAGGCTATCGGAATCCTTCAGTGAACTTGCCAAATTAGTTCAAGAAAAGGAACTCAAAGAAGCATCCCTTTTGATTTTTGCCAATAAACAGGTAAAAATATTTTCATGAAATTTATACTGTGAAATAAGTAACATTAACTGTAAGTAACATCATAGTGTTAACAACATGTTAACAAATTCACTTGCATTATGTAAATTGTCAGTACATGCACAGTTTTAATTCACCCTTATTTCTGATTTATTTTCTAGATACATCTACAGTCAATGGAGTTATTTTATTAGATTTTATGTTATTTCTTCATGGATACCACAAATTGATTTCTTAACCTTTTTGATATCACATCAGTTTATTAACTTTGATTTATTTCATTTTATTTGCACTCATGCCGACACATTCCTTTAGATGGTTGCAAAGTTGGTCAATTTTTGTTACTGATCTATATGTCTATCATTAATACATATGTCTATTTGTATGTGTATCCATTTGTGTGTCTGTAAGTTCATCCATTACAATTGATAATTCCAAATGCTTAATGAGGATGGTTAGAGTAAAGATTTCTTTCTTTACCAATTAACTTACCATAAACTAAGATATACAACTTACTATAGAATATGATATACAACTTACTATATAGAATATGATATACAACTTACTTTAGAATAAGATATACAACTTACTATAGAATATGATATACAGCTTACTATAGAATATGATATACAACTTACTATATAGAATATGATATACAACTTACTATAGAATATGATATACAACTTACTATAGAATATGATATACAACTTACTTTAGAATAAGATATACAACTTACTATAGAATATGATATACAGCTTACTATAGAATATGATATACAATTTACTATAGAATATGATATACAGACTGAGTTCAACTTTCCCTACTTTCACTTCCATTGTTTTAAGAATTTTGGCACTTGATAGCAGCTTAGCTGGTGAGTGTATCCTTGATCACCCTTCCATCCTCCTGAAGTTAATCTTAAGATGTCATAGATATGATTTAAATTGAAATACTGTTCATTTACTTATTTATCACAATTAATTTTAAAAACTTATAATAAAGGTTAGTTATATAGTACAGACATGATTTTATTTAGTTTTAAATTGATTTCCGTTTTTTTCATTGGGGAAGTTTATTTATAAATGTGCTGGATTTTGTAAAAGAAGTAAGAAAACAACAGACATTAAGGATTAACCTCCCTTTGTCAGTTCTTTTCTACACGTTTTCAGTTTTTTCTTCAGTTTTTTAAAATCATATCTGATATTAGCGTAGTCATAAATTAATGCAATTTGCAGCAGTGCCTTCCATCTATCTTTGTAAACATTTCTGGAAGTGTAGCATTCAGCAATAGGACTACATTGGTTAAAAGTATTTAAGATACAGATAACATGGAGTACATGTAGTACAGATATAATGAAGATGTGTGTTTATTGGACATTTCATTATGACATTAGAGGCTTGAAAATGATTTTGTTTTTGGTACAGATTTTATCTCTCATTAACAGGACATTCAGCCTTGTGCTTGCATTGAAGAAATCACAGAAACTTTTGGACTGTTCAAATTGTGCTGTAATAGAAGTTGGCATATTCAAGCATGTGATGCCAAAAGTGGATATGGATTACATGATGGTATAGAGTGGTTATCTAGACAAATGGTAGCAGCAGGAGCCCCTGATTTAGCATAATGATTGCAGCATAGGCCCTGATCTTGCATAACATTATAAACACTCATTGTCATGAAATACTTGCCATAAAATGTATCATTTCTAACTTATATCATCATAGACAACATTATATAGATAAGGCTGTTATGAAGATAGAAAAATTTTGACATAAACTTACAATTGTTATCACTATTTTGTACACCAGCACAATGAATTTCAGATATGACTTAACAATTAACATACTGTCACTCAGTAATTCTCTGGAAATATTTACTTTCTGCATATAGAGTATGAGAATGTATTAGTCCCAATTGTCTGTCTTCAAACCTTGCTGTTATTTTGGTCAAACCATCTACGGCCATTTAAGTCCCTGGGGTAAATGCATGTACATGTATCTACCCTCAAGCAGGTAATGGCTGGCCAAGCGAGCGGACTTCACTGAGCCATAATAATTATTATTTCTAAGAATCATTCCTTATGAAATAAGATTTATACTGCCATTGATATGAGTTATCGCCCTTGCCACATTTGCCAAGATCTTTCTAACACTCTGATGTTAAAATTGTTACTTGTGTAATATGTATTGACGTATATAGTGCTGTATCCAGACTTTGAAGCAGTGCTTCATACCAAAGTCTTAATGATCTAATAGACTGACACTCATAATTTAGAGTGTTGGAAAACAAGTAAACCAGTGTATATAGTGAGGCATTTAGAAATTTTTAGAATAAAGGATGATTTTTGTTGATATTGATAACATATTTATGCAGTATTTTTGATCATATAGTTTCCGAGATTGATAATTTCTCACCTTGTTAATGTATTTATTATTCTTCATTGACTATATGTCAGTTATTTATCAAGAGATCCCCTAGGGAATGCATACTGGAAAAATCCAAAATTGTTTGTTTTCCTTTTTAGTTCAACTGAGCCAAAGGCACAAGTTAACTATTATCATAATATGTCGTTTCTCGTCTGTCAGTAAATTTTTCACATTTTCAATTTCTTCAGAACCATGAAAGGGATTTTCATGAAACTTGGTATGGATGAATTACTCAAGGTCCCTTTCAAGTATTGTTGTTTTTAGGTCAGATCCATCAAGGGATGGATCCAGGATGGCATAAGCCCCAAAGGATCCTCTCTTTTGCCCATATGGCTGTATAGATCAACAAACTGAATTCACTAGATAGATCTATAAGGGTTTCTCAAGAGATGTCGTTTTGGGGTCCATTCTGAAATCATTTTTCTCTGTCTGTTTATCTCTCTGTCAGTCAGTCACGTTAACCTCTCCAAAAACTTATGAATCATTAAAGATAAGACTTCAGATTTGGCTTGTGTACTCCACTTACGGAGCCCTTTCAAATGACACCATGATCAATGACCTTGTGACCATGAGTGGTACCTTTATCCCAAAAACAGATATTAATGTACAAGTTCTCTATGTCTTGTAATATCTCAAGTTTGCCTTCAGAGATTTAAAATGATTTTATTATACTTTAATGTCAGGGTTTAAGGAAGGCCATTTTCACTTTTTTTTTTTAGCTCACCTGAGCCAAAGACTCAAGTGAGCTATATTCATAGTTCGCGGTGCGTCGTCATTGTGGTAGTCCGTCCGTCCTCTGTTGTAACATTTTCACATTTTCGACTTCTTCTCTGGAACTGCTTTGCATGTTTGGATCGAACTTTGTATGTATGATGTACTCAAGGTCCCCTACTAAAATTGTGTTCGGGATCCAGATTCCCTCAGGGATGGATCCAGGGCAGAGCTAAAAGTGCCCAAAACGGTACCCCTCTTCAACAATCTTCTCCTCCAGAACCAGTGCATAAATGGGGGAAACTAATTGATAACTAGATGGTTTACTAAAAATTGTGCTCGGGGTTAAGATCCGTCAAATAGAAATTTACACTTTTTTGACGTGTTTCTGAACTTAGTAATTTCAATGCAGAAAAGTGTCATGTTTTGCAATTAATTGATATTGATGATTTCTGAATAGTAAGGAATATTATTGTTAAAGAATTTTGTCAATATCTCAATGGTTGTCCATTTTTCACATTTTCAACTTTTTCTGCAAAAACTGTTGGAAGGATTTTAATAAATCTTGGTAGAAATAAATCATTTATGATCCCCTTCAAATTTTGTTGTTTTCGTCCAGACCTCTTTACAGGTAGCGCCACCATAGTCAAAAGTAGGTCACAAAAGAGTACCCTCCTTTGACAATATTCTTCTTCATACTGGCTGTATACAGAGACAAACAGAATGCATAGAAATTATCTAGATGGATGAGTGAAGACATATTGTCATTTTGGTTCCTTTCAAAAATCAAAGTTTAGAATTTTTTTCAACATTTGTTTTGATTTGGTTATTTCAATGCAGAAAAGTGTCACATTTCCTAGTTAATTGATAATGATGATTTGTTATGGACTATTGTGATCATAATTATGGTAAGGAATGTTACTTTGAAAGAATTTTGGATTTTCTATGAATTTTTTAAGACTTCCAAATGAGGATGTATAGGGACAATTCTTCACATTTTTAACTTCTGCTGTTATACCACAAGAATGATTTTAATGAAACATGGTATACATGAAGTACTAAAGGTCCTCTATCAGTTTTGTACATTTCATTCAAATTGGTCAACAGATAATGCCACCATGTCTAAAAGGTAGGTCTCACAATGGTACATATAGCACTTGGTAATTAAAATATGGAGAGTAGTGGTTCAAATCCAGCTGTGGTCAAATTTTTTTCACTACTTTACACATCAAAAAAAGTTTTTAGATGTTTCTCAACACTCAACATATGAAATTAGGCCATTTTAAGTTGGATCTGGACACTATTTGAAACAATTGTTGTTCATGACCCAGACTTGAAATCAATCAACAAAAGGCCCCGCCTAAAGAAAATGACCAACTTATTGCTCTGAATCACATCTTGCAGAGACAAAGCAAATGCTTAATATCAAAATCACCTGAATGGATTGCAAAAAACTGTTGTTTTTTATTTTAGTCTGAAATAAAATTTGACATATTTTCAACATTTGTGTTGACTTAGTCACAGTAATGCAAAAACAAGTAACTTCTTCCTTCCTGCATGACTAATAATCTAGGTACTCAGGTGAGCGATGTACCGTAGGCCCACCTGGGCCTCTTGTTTATGTTTTTTGGATCCAGTAATTTTTGCCTATGTCTTAGATATTGTAGGTAATTTATAATGCACTTAGTTTGCATATTTTAACTTATTTTATTGTAATACAGAAAGGGAATACTAAACTAATTCTAGGATTGTTTGCAATTTTTATGATTGAAAAAAGGGAGGGGAATATACTATCAGTCTGTAGGGTTAAGCTTTGAAGGTCTTCTCCCTCAGAATTAATTGAAAGATATTTGATGAAACTTGGTAGGTATGAAGTACTCGAGGTCCTCTACAAATGCTGGTAAAATTCGTCCATGGATGGATACAGGGCAGGTTGTCATAGACCCCAGAGAGTACCCTCTTTTGACAAAATTCTTGTTTAGACTAGCTGCATAGATCGACCACCTTAATGCACCAGAGTGTTCTAGAGAGGTGTCTCTGGAAGTATTGTGATTTTTGGCTCCATTCTGAAATCAGATTTTGACATCTTTTTGGATTCTGTTTTTATTGCACATTTTTGGATGTTTAATATGATGTTCAAAATGTATGAGTGTTTTAGAATGATACGATGTTGTTATGGGTTTAATGTTGAAATAAAATTTCTGAAAAGAAAACTTTTGTTAGAGAACTTTCTGATACTTTGTAAGTTTCACATGTGCTGAAGGAAATTAGGTGAGGGATATAGTCCTATTTAGGTCTCTTGTTTTGGCCTCTTTTCTGATTTGGTTAATTCTGTCATTTTCTTAATTTGTTCAATACAGAGCATCGTCACAAACTTCAGAATTTGAGTCCGTTTTCTAGACAGGAGCTTGCAACGATGAATACAGAGAAGCAATTAAACTTTTTTTTACTGACTTTTATTAGAAAGTATCTATTTCAAGGGTTATTTGAAAAGTATCAGAATTTTGTTTTCTTCTTTTTTTATGACTTTTTGCTTTTTCCACTTTTGATATACATGTAGACCAGTGCTGACATGCTGAAGGGTAGCAGCTCAAACACCACTGGAGACAAAACATTTTTCATTTCATTTCACACCAAAACAAGTTACGAAATATTTTCAACACTCAGTGAGCCATATTAGTGGAAAAAATTCTGAGTTAAGGTTTTTAGCTCATCTGAGCCAAACGCACAAGTGAGCTATAGTCATAGGGTGCCGTCTGTCGTAAACTTTTAACATTTTCAATTCTCCTCAAGAACCGCTGAACAGATTTCTATGAAACTTGATAGGAATAAAGTGGTCATGGTCCCCTACAATGTTGTGGTTTTTTGTCCCAATCCGTCATAAGGTGGCGTCACCGCAGGCAAAAGTAGGTCACAGAGGGTGTCCTCCTTTGACAAACTTCTTCTTCAGACCTGGTGCATACAGAGAAAAACTGATGGCATAGGAATGATCTAGAGGGATGTGTGAAGAAGTATTTTTATTTGCAGTTCTGCTCCGACGTTTTTGCAACTTTTTTTTGGACTAAGTAATTTAAATGCAGAAAATGATCATGTTTTTCAGTAAATTGATAATGATGATTTCTTATGGACTATTTTGATCATAATTATGGTAAGAAATATTATTGTGAAAGAATTTTGTCAGTATCTCAATTTTTATGCCCCCGCCATATATGGCCGGGGCATATAGTGTTGCAACCTCTCATTCCCAGGCGCGGGCACCTCACAATTGAGGCCCGAATGGGAGGGGTCCGCCTCTCTCCATAGGTGGAAGTTCGGGGGGCCTCCCCCGAGAAAATTTTGCAAAAATGAGGCAAAAAGGTGTAATCTGGTGCTCTTTTTTGCATTATTCATCAACATTTTCTTGACTTCCAATATTCCGCAAAAACTCTGAAATCGGAAGAATAATATTTTAAATTATCATGTTCACCCCTCTCTCCCTCCCATAGGTGGGGATGGGGTTTCCTTGAGAAGATATGACAAAAATCTTGCAAAATCGTTTGTGCCATATTAGGCCCCTTTTGTTCTATTTAACGGAAATTTTATCAAGCATGGATCCAGATTTTCAGTTGGAGGAGGCGTAAAACTCGGAGCAGGGTCTAGGGACTGTCCCCGGTGGATGCAGGGTAGATCCTTGGTAGAGGGAACAAGGTGCAAAACCCCAATCCACGGAAGCTCCTGTATTTGAGACTTTTGGAGATACAAAATACGTTGTGAAAATAAACTATTCTAGAAATGGCTATAAGTGAAATCCATCTTGTACATCGCGTACAAATTTTGAAACGCTTGTACTGAAGCTACACGATGTACAAGACGCATTTGAGTAAAATTGTATGGATAAGTAAAATCCATCTTGTACAGTTCAAACATTTGTAACATTTGCTACACGATGTACAAGTAGCCATACGATTTTACTCGCCTGACGCCAAGTTGCTGAACATTTGTGCGCTGGATATTAATTTGGATTGCACATATATTTCGCTTCCCTCTGGAAGATATTATGGATAATAAATGGGGATCAGGGGAGATTTATCGTGAAATTGATCGTGAGTGAAGCGAGTCAACGATTTTTTTTTCAACTGCAAATTTAAAGAAATATGAGAGAACAGAGAAATTTTGGAAATTTAAGACAGAAATGCAGTAAAATAGGCCCTAAAATAGACTATGCCCCTTTCGATGGGCCTGTTTCCGCCATTCCATCATTCCGATACTTTGTCATCGCAACTCCTCCCAAACCGTTCATCAGAATTTCACCAAACTTCACATGTAGGTAGGGCAGCATATGTAGATGTGCATGAGGCCACTCTGCTCAAAATTTTTTTTCAGGAGTTATGGGACTTTGAAATTAGAAAACGTGCATTGCATATGGCTGAACCTTGTTGAATTTTCAAATATTAGTTCTGTGGCAATTATATTTCACTACCTTAGCTGCCAGCGGGGGCATCTGTGTTGCACCGACACATTAAAATTCTAGTTTTGGATTTTAATGAATTTTTTTTTGGAATTCCAAAAAAAAGGGGGGGGGGGGATTTGGCCATTTTTTTACATTTTCAACTTTTTTTGCAAAACTTTTGGAAGGATTTCAATAAAACTTGGTAGAAATAAATAACTTATGACCCCCACAGTCAAAAGTTGGTCACAAAGAGTACCCTCCTTTGACTATTATCTTCATACTGGCTGTGTACAGAGGCAAACAGCATGCATAGGAATGATCTAGAGATGAGTAAAGAAGTATTGTCATTTTGGTTCCCTTCCAAATTCAAATTTTAGAAGTTTTTTCAAGATTTTTTTTTTTGGACTTGGTGATTTCATTGCAGAAAGTGTCATATTTCCTAGTGATAATTTCTTATGAAGTACTTTGATAATAATTATAGTAAGGAATGTTATTTTGAAAGAATTTTGTTAATATCTCCATTTTCAGATTATCTATGAATTTTTCAAGACTTCCAAATAAGGGTGTATATGTACAGTTCTTCATAATTTTAGCTTCTGCTGTTAAACCAAATGAAAGATTATGATGAAACATGGTGTACATGAAGTACTATAGGTCCTCTATCAGTTTTATACATTTCATCCAAATTGGTCAATAGGTGGTGCCACCATGGCTAAAAGATAGGTCTCACAATGGTACATATACCACTTGGTAATTAAAATATGGAGAGTAGCTATGGTCAAAATTTTTTTTTCATTTCTTTACACATCTAAATAAGTTTTTAGATGTTTCTCAACACTCAACATATGAAATTAGGGCTTTTTAAGTTAAATCTGGACAATGTTTGAAACAATTGTTGTTCACTACCCAGACTTGAAATCAATCAACAAAAGGCCCCACCTAAAGAAAATGACCAGCTTGTTGCCTTGAATCACATCTTGCAGAGACAAAGCAAATGCAAATCATTTGAATGGATGTGGAAAAAATAGTGTTGTTGTTTTTTATTCGGGTCTGAAATAAAATTTGACATATTTTCAACATTTGTGTTGACTTAGTCACAGTAATGCAAAAATCAATGACTTCTTCCTTCGTGCATAACTGATCATCTGGGAACGCAGCTGAGCGATATAGGCCCATTTGGGCCTCTTGTTTTTTCACATTTTTGTGTCATCTATTTCATATACACATACAGTAGTAATAAAGCATTTACTTGCTGACTTTTATGAACTGATATTTATTTCGAAGACTATGGAAAGAAGACGTCTGATTTAATTTTTGTCACCCATTTTTGTGTCATTCATTGATTCATTGATTTATTCATATAGAGAAGCAAAGTCATTGTCAGTTGTCAAAAACACAAAAAAAGAAAAGATATGTACCTGTAAATTCCTTCAAGCAGTCAGTTAAGCAAATTGTGCTCAGGTGAGTGATATAGACCTCTTTGGATCTTTCGTTACAGAACCACATTTGCAAATATTCTCCAATTATTTGGTTATTTTTAATGTAATATAGTAAAGTGCATGCTTTATGTTTTTACCTCTTCAAATTTTCATAGCAACAAAATAATTATAGGTTATAGACTCATTATTGTGAAATATTTTGCCTTAGGACTTAGTGCTGCAGAAGACTGAGCTTGTGTGGTCCTAATTGGCACAATGTCAGAGGGTAGGAATATTTACAATGTTCAGTCAATCATTTCTTTTCATTATATCATTATTTATTTCTATTACAACCAATAAAACTGAAAATTAACAAACTCCAACCAAATATTTTTAATTTTACATTTTTATGATGTCTATTTTGAACACCTTCATGTTTATGACTTCACATCATAACAAAACATTCAGAATATTAGCTTACTTGACACAATACCATTGTAAGGGACCTAAATTAATACCCTATAGCAATCACTCTCTTCATTTGTCTTTCTGTTGATCAATCCATTTTTCTGTCCATCAAGGCTTTGGTTGTTATCAATATTTCAAAAAGTTTTCAACCTACAAGTTTCAAATTTCACATAAAGATACAGTGATGGATGAAATTTAGATTTCAGAATCAGAGGTCAAGGTCACACAGCAGAGTCCTTCATGACTTTCCAGTTTTCTAGTTATATATGTATTGAATAAAATTACCATTTTCATTCACATCTTTATTGGTTAGTTTTGTAACATTACATGTAAAGTCAAGCAGTCTACTGATGATTACCTCTAGTCTGAATGATTTAGGGTACTGCATCTGTAGCTTGATTTAGGGTACTGCACTTAATTACATCTTGTTACATCTGTAGCTTGATTTAGGATACTATACTTTGTTATATCTAGTGACATCTGTAGCTTGATTTAGGATACTATACTTTGTTATATCTAGTGACATCTGTAGCTTGATTTAGGATACTATACTTTGTTATATCTAGTGACATCTGTAGCTTGATTTAGGATACTATACTTTGTTATATCTAGTGACATCTGTAGCTTGATTTAGGATACTATACTTTGTTATATCTAGTGACATCTGTAGCTTGATTTAGGATACTATACTTTGTTATATCTAGTGACATCTGTAGCTTGATTTAGGATACTATACTTTGTTATATCTAGTGACATCTGTAGCTTGATTTAGGATACTATACTTTGTTATATCTAGTGACATCTGTAGCTTGATTTAGGATACTATACTTTGTTATATCTAGTGACATCTGTAGCTTGATTTAGGATACTATACTTTGTTATATCTAGTGACATCTGTAGCTTGATTTAGGATACTATACTTTGTTATATCTAGTGACATCTGTAGCTTGATTTAGGATACTATACTTTGTTATATCTAGTGACATCTGTAGCTTGATTTAGGATACTATACTTTGTTATATCTAGTGACATCTGTAGCTTGATTTAGGATACTATACTTTGTTATATCTAGTGACATCTGTAGCTTGATTTAGGATACTATACTTTGTTATATCTAGTGACATCTGTAGCTTGATTTAGGATACTATACTTTGTTATATCTAGTGACATCTGTAGCTTGATTTAGGATACTATACTTTGTTATATCTAGTGACATCTGTAGCTTGTACTTCTGAAATATGCTTATCAATTGGATTACAACTTAATTTTATGCCATGATTCGCTCATTGGTACCCATGACTCAAGGATGAATCATGGCCGTGACATTTGACCCATGACTAGAATTTATCACTGTACGATGTTGCTGCTATAGGGGCATTCTAGTCTAGTTAGGACAGTCCTTGTTATAAATGTTATAAGAAGTTTTTAGTTTATTAAGTTATAACTACATTATTTGTTACTTTTCCACAATGGTGCATTTTGAAAAGTGTATCTATCATATTACACTATATACTTTTGTATTTAACATTTCTGTATGATTTTAAAGATTATTGTCAGAGCACAATCCATCATGTGTTTTTATAGAGTATAAAGATTCTGGATGGTGAATACTGTAGTGTTACATTATTTTAAATGTGTAACACCTTACAGGTACCTTTATATTGTAGTGCTCTCATCAAGCATTTAATGATCAAGTTCATATTGATATATTGAGTATTTTTGGATGTTAGCAGAGTTGCAAAACTCAGCTCTTTTAAAAGTGAGCTAGCTATTGTGATCAATCACCGTCTGTCGTCCGTCGCACACCGTTAGCTTTTCTACATTTTCGACTTCTTCTCCAGAACCTCTGTACAGAATTTCACCAAGTAAGTACTCAAGGTCCTCTACCAAGTTTGTGTTTTTCGTGCCCATCCATTATTCAAGATGGCCGCCATTGGCTCTGATTGGTTGACACATTTTCGACTTCTTCTCCAGAAGGGCTGCACAGAATTTCACCAAACCTCATAGGAAGTAAGTACTTGAGGTCCTCTACCAAGTTTGTGTTTTTCGTGCCAATCCGTTATCCAAGATGGCTGCCATTGGCTCTGATTGGTTGACACATTTTCGACTTCTTCTCCAGAAGCGCTGCACAGAATTTCACCAAACCTCATAGGAAGTTAGTACTCGAGGTCCTCTACCAAGTTACGCAGAAGCTTTTCTGTCAGTTAGAAGGTGAGAAGTAGTTCTTGATTCAACTTCAATTTTCTAAAAATACAGGTGTTTTAACTTTCACTTTTTGGTTTGATTCTGAGTAATTGCACTATTTGTCATGATTTTATGGACAATAAAAGATAATCCAACAATATTATACATGTTCGTATTCTTTTGCCATAATGAGGCAGCATGTGTTTGGTCACATGACAGCGACTGCAAACATTTGAAAATGCAATGCAGTTGCCCTACTAACTTGCATATAAGGGAAATGCAGCGATAGTAAATATACCATTATGTTAAACTCTTCCATATAAAAAAAAATATGATTAATTTTCAGGTTTAATGTATATACCATATCAAGATAGGTCATCTCATTGTTAATTTTTATTGGTTGAATGCAATAATGAATCATATACACTAGGTCTTCTTTTCAGAAACTTTGCAATACAATATACAGTTTACTCCAGTGTAAATTGATATCATTTTATTTGTCCTATTTGTATCATACTTACAGTACAATATACAGTTTACTCCAGTGTAAATTGATATCATTTTATCTAGCTGTCCTATTTGTATCATATTTATACACTGCTGAATAAATGAGAAAAGAGTACATGTATTTATTAAGTCTGCTAAACTAAACTGTAACAGAATCCATGTCCTCTTAACTTATCAAGGGCTGAGGGTTGTATGCCTCATTCCTTGATTTTCAAATTACATGTATTCGTATTGGAAGAAGATGTAAAAAAGTTTTGCACGTGACAGTCAGTCAAGCTTTTGTGAAACTTTCTTGTTTATCTACAAGTATTTTCATCCCATTTCCAGTTTGATGGAACTTAATTACCTCAAATTATCCCCAGATGGTCTAGTTGATCCCATCAAGGTTTCATAAGACATGTAGTATGCCTCCTCTCTTCAGACTATAAGTTTTTGTTGTCGAATCTTTCACAAGGTCTTTGCACAACATATAAAGGAACTTGATTGAATGTGAGAAAAATAATTCTTAATTGGTCTTAAATGTTTCAGGGATATATTGTAAATACTCTGACTGCTTGTCGTTCTTAAGGATTTCTTTTTAAAAGAATATGTAGATTTTTAGCAAACTTGATAGGAAGGAAGGTCACCGCAAGTCCAGGAATGGGGATAACTATTGCCTATGATCAGCTCACCTGATCCTCAGAAGTTACTCTTGTTTGAGAATTTTTTTCTTCAGACCAACATCATTGATTGACAAATCAAGTGTCTTAGAATGTGTGGTTGTTTTAATTCCATTCTAAAATCAAATTTTTGACAATTTTTATGCCCCATGTTTGAAAGATTTGGAGAGCATCTAGTATTTGGATCGTCCATCCGTCTATCGGTTTGTACTTCTGTTTGTTACGTAATTCCATCCTGCTTGAAATAAGATGCAATACCTTCTTTATCTTGAATACTAAACTCATCAAAATCCATGTATATCTTGGACTTTCTAACATATCAACAGTATCGCCTGATCCAAGACCCAAGGGGTGGACAGGGTCAATATCTAGGACATCTTGAAATTTTATTCAAAAGGCTACAGTGTCATGATCTTATTATGGTCCCTTATTATAATGCCTGCAAACAAATTTGTTGATGACTGGAGGAATCAGTGTTTCACACACACATCTTGTGTTTTTATGTTTTTCAGGACTAATACCATATTTGCTAATTTTCAGGCATTTTCTTTGAGTTTTCTCATTGAAGATTGCTTATAATGCATTAATTTGTGATTTGAGAAAGATAAGTGTTGCTTTCAAGAGCTGAACTGCTGAAATAATTTGTAAAGTTTTTCTTAGATAAAAGGGAAAAAGTATATACTATTTGTATGTAACATTAAAGAGAGGAAAACTTCAGTTTACATACCACACGTGTTACATTATGATTCACATAGTAAAGAGGTGAAGACAACAGTTTACATACCACACGTGTTACATTATGATTCACATAGTAAAGAGGTGAAGACAACAGTTTACATACTACACGTGTTACATTATGATTCACATAGTAAAGAGGTGATTACCACAGTTTACATACCACACGTGTTACATTATGATTCACATAGTAAAGAGGTGAAGACAACAGTTTACATACCACACGTGTTACATTATGATTCACATAGTAAAGAGGTGAAGACAACAGTTTACATACCACATGTGTTACATTATGATTCACATAGTAAAGAGGTGAAGACAATAGTTTAGATACCACACGTGTTACATTATGATTCACATAGTAAAGAGGTGATTACCTCAGTTTACATACCACACGTGTTACATTATGATTCACATAGTAATGAGATGAAGACAACAGTTTACATACCACACGTGTTACATTATGATTCACATAGTAATGAGATGAAGACAACAGTTTACACACCACACGTGTTACACTATGATTCACATAGTAAAGAGGTGATTACCTCAGTTTACATATCACACGTGTTACATTATAATTCACATAGTAATGAGATGAAGACCACAGTTTACATACCACACGTGTTACATTATGATTCACATAGTAAAGAGGTGATTACCACAGTTTACATACCACACGTGTTACATTATGATTCACATAGTAATGAGATGAAGACCACAGTTTACATACCACACGTGTTACATTATGATTCACATAGTAATGAGATGAAGACAACAGTTTACATACCACACGTGTTACATTCTGATTCACATAGTAATGAGATGAAGACAACAGTTTACATACCACACGTGTTACATTATGATTCACATAGTAAAGAGATGAAGACAACAGTTTACATACCACACGTGTTACATTATGATTCACATAGTAATGAGATGAAGACAATAGTTTACATACCACACGTGTTACATTATGATTCACATAGTAATGAGATGAAGACAACAGTTTACATACCACACGTGTTACATTATGATTCACATAGTAATGAGATGAAGACAATAGTTTACATACCACACGTGTTACATTATGATTCACATAGTAATGAGATGAAGACAACAGTTTACATACCACACGTGTTACATTATGATTCACATAGTAAAGAGGTGATTACCACAGTTTACATACCACACGTGTTACATTATGATTCACATAGTAAAGAGATGAAGACAACAGTTTACATACCACACGTGTTACATTATGATTCACATGGTAAAGAGATGAAGACCACAGTTTACATACAACACGTGTTACATTATGATTCACATAGTAAAGAGATGAAGACAACAGTTTACATACCACACGTGTTACATTATGATTCACATAGTAATGAGATGAAGACAACAGTTTACATACCACACGTGTTACATTATGATTCACATAGTAAAGAGGTGATTACCACAGTTTACATACCACACGTGTTACATTATGATTCACATAGTAAAGAGATGAAGACAACAGTTTACATACCACACGTGTTACATTATGATTCACATGGTAATGAGATGAAGAACACAGTTTACATACCACACGTGTTACATTATGATTCACATAGTAATGAGATGAAGAGAACAGTTTACATACCACACGTGTTACATTATGATTCACATAGTAATGAGATGAAGACAACAGTTTACATACCACACGTGTTACATTATGATTCACATAGTGAAGAGATGAAGACAACAGTTTACATACTACACGTGTTACATTATGATTCACATAGTAAAGAGGTGATTACTACAGTTTACATACCACACGTGTTACATTATGATTCACATAGTAAAGAGGTGAAGACAACAGTTTACATACCACACGTGTTACATTATGATTCACATAGTAAAGAGGTGAAGACAGCAGTTTACATTCCACACGTGTTACATTATGATTCACATAGTAAAGAGGTGATTACCACAGTTTACATACCACACGTGTTACATTATGATTCACATAGTAAAGAGGTGAAGACAACAGTTTACATGCCACACGTGTTACATTATGATTCACATAGTAAAGAGGTGAAGACAACAGTTTACATACCACATGTGTTACATTATGATTCACATAGTAAAGAGGTGAAGACAATAGTTTAGATACCACACGCGTTACATTATGATTCACATAGTAAAGAGGTGATTACCTCAGTTTACATACCACACGTGTTACATTATGATTCACATAGTAATGAGATGAAGACAACAGTTTACATACCACACGTGTTACATTATGATTCACATAGTAATGAGATGAAGACAACAGTTTACACACCACACGTGTTACACTATGATTCACATAGTAAAGAGGTGATTACCTCAGTTTACATACTACACGTGTTACATTATGATTCACATAGTAATGAGATGAAGACCACAGTTTACATACCACACGTGTTACATTATGATTCACATAGTAAAGAGGTGATTACCTCAGTTTACATACCACACGTGTTACATTATGATTCACATAGTAATGAGATGAAGACCACAGTTTACATACCACACGTGTTACATTATGATTCACATAGTAATGAGATGAAGACAACAGTTTACATACCACACGTGTTACATTATGATTCACATAGTAATGAGATGAAGACAACAGTTTACATACCACACGTGTTACATTATGATTCACATAGTAAAGAGATGAAGACAACAGTTTACATACCACACGTGTTACATTATGATTCACATAGTAATGAGATGAAGACAATAGTTTACATACCACACGTGTTACATTATGATTCACATAGTAATGAGATGAAGACAACAGTTTACATACCACACGTGTTACATTATGATTCACATAGTAATGAGATGAAGACAATAGTTTACATACCACACGTGTTACATTATGATTCACATAGTAATCAGATGAAGACAACAGTTTACATACCACACGTGTTACATTATGATTCACATAGTAAAGAGGTGATTACCACAGTTTACATACCACACGTGTTACATTATGATTCACATAGTAAAGAGATGAAGACAACAGTTTACATACCACACGTGTTACATTATGATTCACATGGTAAAGAGATGAAGACCACAGTTTACATACCACACGTGTTGCATTATGATTCACATAGTAAAGAGGTGAAGACAACAGTTTACATACCACACGTGTTACATTATGATTCACATAGTAATCAGATGAAGACAACAGTTTACATACCACACGTGTTACATTATGATTCACATAGTAAAGAGGTGAAGACAACAGTTTACATACCACACGTGTTACATTATGATTCACATAGTAAAGAGATGAAGACAACAGTTTACATACCACACGTGTTACATTATGATTCACATGGTAATGAGATGAAGACCACAGTTTACATACCACACGTGTTACATTATGATTCACATAGTAATGAGATGAAGACAACAGTTTACATACCACACGTGTTACATTATGATTCACATAGTAATGAGATGAATACAACAGTTTACATACCACACGTGTTACATTATGATTCACATAGTGAAGAGATGAAGACAACAGTTTACATACTACACGTGTTACATTATGATTCACATAGTAAAGAGGTGATTACCACAGTTTACATACCACACGTGTTACATTATGATTCACATAGTAAAGAGGTGAAGACAACAGTTTACATACCACACGTGTTACATTATGATTCACATAGTAAAGAGGTGAAGACAACAGTTTACATACCACACGCATTACATTATGATTCACATAGTAAAGAGGTGAAGACCACAGTTTACATGCCACACGTGTTACATTATGATTCACATAGTAAAGAGGTGAAGACAACAGTTTACATACCACATGTGTTACATTATGATTCACATAGTAAAGAGGTGAAGACAATAGTTTACATACCACACGCGTTACATTATGATTCACATAGTAAAGAGGTGATTACCTCAGTTTACATACCACACGTGTTACATTATGATTCACATAGTAATGAGATGAAGACAACAGTTTACATACCACACGTGTTACATTATGATTCACATAGTAATGAGATGAAGACAACAGTTTACACACCACACGTGTTACACTATGATTCACATAGTAAAGAGGTGATTACCTCAGTTTACATACCACACGTGTTACATTATGATTCACATAGTAATGAGATGAAGACCACAGTTTACATACCACACGTGTTACATTATGATTCACATAGTAAAGAGGTGATTACCTCAGTTTACATACCACACGTGTTACATTATGATTCACATAGTAATGAGATGAAGACCACAGTTTACATACCACACGTGTTACATTATGATTCACATAGTAATGAGATGAAGACAACAGTTTACATACCACACGTGTTACATTATGATTCACATAGTAATGAGATGAAGACAACAGTTTACATACCACACGTGTTACATTATGATTCACATAGTAAAGAGATGAAGACAACAGTTTACATACCACACGTGTTACATTATGATTCACATAGTAATGAGATGAAGACAATAGTTTACATACCACACATGTTACATTATGATTCACATAGTAATGAGATGAAGACAACAGTTTACATACCACACGTGTTACATTATGATTCACATAGTAATGAGATGAAGACAATAGTTTACATACCACACGTGTTACATTATGATTCACATAGTAATCAGATGAAGACAACAGTTTACATACCACACGTGTTACATTATGATTCACATAGTAAAGAGGTGATTACCACAGTTTACATACCACACGTGTTACATTATGATTCACATAGTAAAGAGATGAAGACAACAGTTTACATACCACACGTGTTACATTATGATTCACATGGTAAAGAGATGAAGACCACAGTTTACATACCACACGTGTTACATTATGATTCACATAGTAAAGAGGTGAAGACAACAGTTTACATACCACACGTGTTACATTATGATTCACATAGTAATGAGATGAAGACAACAGTTTACATACCACACGTGTTACATTATGATTCACATAGTAAAGAGGTGAAGACAACAGTTTACATACCACACGTGTTACATTATGATTCACATAGTAAAGAGATGAAGACAACAGTTTACATACCACACGTGTTACATTATGATTCACATGGTAATGAGATGAAGACCACAGTTTACATACCACACGTGTTACATTATGATTCACATAGTAATGAGATGAAGACAACAGTTTACATACCACACGTGTTACATTATGATTCACATAGTAATGAGATGAATACAACAGTTTACATACCACACGTGTTACATTATGATTCACATAGTGAAGAGATGAAGACAACAGTTTACATACTACACGTGTTACATTATGATTCACATAGTAAAGAGGTGATTACCACAGTTTACATACCACACGTGTTACATTATGATTCACATAGTAAAGAGGTGAAGACAACAGTTTACATACCACACGTGTTACATTATGATTCACATAGTAAAGAGGTGAAGACAACAGTTTACATACCACACGCATTACATTATGATTCACATAGTAAAGAGGTGAAGACCACAGTTTACATACCACACGTGTTACATTATGATTCACATAGTAATGAGATGAAGACAACAGTTTACATACCACACGTGTTACATTATGATTCACATAGTAAAGAGGTGATTACCACAGTTTACATACCACACGTGTTACATTATGATTCACATAGTAATGAGATGAAGACCACAGTTTACATATTACACGTGTTACATTATGATTCACATAGTAATGAGATGAAGGCCACAGTTTACATACCACACGTGTTACATTATGATTCACATAGTAATGAGATGAAGACCACAGTTTACATACCACACGTGTTACATTATGATTCACATAGTAAAGAGGTGAAGACAACAGTTTACATACCACACGCATTACATTATGATTCACATAGTAAAGAGGTGAAGACCACAGTTTACATACCACACGCATTACATTATGATTCACATAGTAATGAGATGAAGACAATAGTTTACATACCACACGTGTTACATTATGATTCACATAGTAATGAGATGAAGACAACAGTTTACATACCACACGTGTTACATTATGATTCACATAGTAATGAGATGAAGACAACAGTTTACATACCACACGTGTTACATTATGATTCACATAGTAAAGAGATGAAGACAACAGTTTACATACCACACGTGTTACATTATGATTCACATAGTAAAGAGGTGAAGACAACAGTTTACATACCACACGTGTTACATTATGATTCACATAGTAATGAGATGAAGACAACAGTTTAGATACCACACGCGTTACATTATGATTCACATAGTAATGAGATGAAGACAACAGTTTACATACCACACGTGTTACATTATAATTCAGATAGTAAAGAGGTGAAGACAACAGTTTACATACATTACGTGTTACATTCTAGATCAATTAGCAAAGAGAGGAAGACAACGGTTTACATCCAACACCTATTATATTCTGATTGACATAGTAAAGAGAGGAAGACAACAGTTAACGTCCAACACTTATTACATTGTGATTTGACTGTGTACGTGGGCTTTTAAGGCCTTGTTGATCCTCTTGATTTAAGTCCTCCTGGCATTCTTTTACCTTTATATTGCCAGGCAGTTGACATATGGATCTCTGCATTGTTTTGTTCAAACTAAATGAAGTGATTCATCGCATCATCAATATCAACTGACCGCAGCAGCTTTCTCCATAAAATGACAATAAACACATTATCGAACTGATTCAGGGGTAACGTTAGGTAGAAATCAATTTAAAGTACTGCGTGCTATTAAATTGTCGACATAAATTTTACCGATATTTAAGTTTTATTATAATAAATCAAGCTCGGCAGAGTGGTAAATTAGTTTTGTTGTATTTGGAAGGTAGCATATTCACTGATTTGATCAATGTCAGTGTGTATACGTATACGTCTAGGACCGCGATTCAAACATAAGTCGGGGCAGGCTTGGTGTAGTGGTTAAACGCTTGGCTTACGGTGCCGACGATCCGGGTTCGATTCCCGGGTTGCGCCACTATGTTTAAGAGGTTGGTAACCTCCTGCTTCCATGTCGCAATATAACTGAAATATTGTTGAAAGCGACGTAAAACACCAATTAACCAACTAACCAACCAAACATAAGTCCTTTATCACGAGTCGAATTAGTCAAACACTTGGTCATGTTATTCTTATACCAGCATCTCTTGAATGAGACCTCGAGCCATTTTATTGACATTGTCTACTCTACAACAATTCAATTCATGCAGCTAGAGATGAACATCGCGCAGAAACTATCATTTGCATTGACGCATTTGGATGGAATTCGAGTGACCTCACAGAGTTAGAATTTACCAAAATGACTCTGGTAAACAGTGGCGGCGGAAACATATACTATGATATTACCGATTGCTCATCTACTGATTGAGTTTTTGGCAAAAAAGTTTTACAAACCATTCGGGGATTGAATACAGGTCGGCTCTATCGCATCCCCAACTCTTAACCCCTGCACACCAGCACTTAACCCCTATACCTTAACACTTAACCCCTACACCCCAACAATCAACCCCTACACCCCAACACTCAACACCTACACCCCAACCCATACACCCTAATACTTAACCTCTATACCTCAACACTTAACACCTACACCCAACCCCTACATTCCCACACTTAATCCCTATATTCTAACACTTAACCTTCACACCCCAACACTTTACTCCTACACCCCAACACTTAACACCTACACTCCAACATTTAACCCCACATCCCAACTCTTAACTCCTACACTCCAACATTTTACACCTACACCCCAAAACTTAACATCTACATCCCCACTCTGAACCCCAACACCCCAAAACTTAACCCCTATACCCTAACACGAAACCTTCACTTCCTAGCACTTAACCCCTACACCCCAACACTTAACACCTACATCGCAACACTTAACCCCTACATCCCAACACTTAACCTCTACATCCCAACACTTAACGCCTACACCCCTACACTTAAACCCCTACACCCAACACTTAACACCTAGACCTCAACACTTAAACCCTACATCCCAACACTTAGCCCCTACACCCCAACACTTAACCCCTGCAACCCATCATTTAACCCCTATACCTTAACATTTAGCCCCTACACCACAACACTTAAACCCTACATCCCAACACTTAACCCCTACACCCCAACACTTAATTCCTACACCCCAACACTTAACCCCTGCAACCCATCATTTAACCCCTATACCTTAACATTTAACCCCAACACCACAACACTTAACCCCTACATCCCAATACTTAACTCCTATACCACAACACTTAATCAATACATCCCAACAGTTAAACCCTCATCCCAACACTTTTCCCTACATCCCAACACTTAACACCTCAACCCCAACACTTAACCACTACACCTCAACACTTAACCTTTACGCCCCAACACTGAACCCCTACACCCCAACACTTAACACCTGCACCTCAACTCTTAACCCCTACATCCCAACACTTAACACCTACACCTTAACAACACTTACACCCCAACACTTAACCCCTATACCCTAACATTTAACCCCTGCACTTAACCCCTACACCCCAACACTTAACACCTACACCTCAGCACTTAACCCCTACATCTCAACTCTTAACCCCTACATCCCAACACTTAACACCTACATCGCAACACTTAACCCCTACATCCCAACACTTAACACCTACATCGCAACACTTAACCCCTACATCCCAACACTTAACCTCTACATCCCAACACTTAACGCCTACACCCCTACACTTAAACCCCTACACCCAACACTTAACACCTAGACCTCAACACTTAAACCCTACATCCCAACACTTAGCCCCTACACCCCAACACTTAACCCCTGCAACCCATCATTTAACCCCTATACCTTAACATTTAGCCCCTACACCACAACACTTAAACCCTACATCCCAACACTTAACCCCTACACCCCAACACTTAATTCCTACACCCCAACACTTAACCCCTGCAACCCATCATTTAACCCCTATACCTTAACATTTAACCCCAACACCACAACACTTAACCCCTACATCCCAATACTTAACTCCTATACCACAACACTTAATCAATACATCCCAACAGTTAAACCCTCATCCCAACACTTTTCCCTACATCCCAACACTTAACACCTCAACCCCAACACTTAACCACTACACCTCAACACTTAACCTTTACGCCCCAACACTGAACCCCTACACCCCAACACTTAACACCTGCACCTCAACTCTTAACCCCTACATCCCAACACTTAACACCTACACCTTAACAACACTTACACCCCAACACTTAACCCCTATACCCTAACATTTAACCCCTGCACTTAACCCCTACACCCCAACACTTAACACCTACACCTCAGCACTTAACCCCTACATCTCAACTCTTAACCCCTACATCCCAACACTTAACACCTACACCTCAACACTTAACACCTACACCCCAACTCTTAATCCCTATATCCCAACACTTAACCCCTATACCCTAACATTTAACCCCTACACTTAACCCCTACACCCAACACTTAACACCTACAACCTAACTCTTACACTTAACACCTACTTTTTCAACACTTCACTACTACACCCCAATACTTAACACCTCAACCCCAACACTTAACCCCTACTCCCCAACAATCAACCCCTACACCCCAACACTCAACACCTACACCCCAACCCATACACCCTAATACTTAACCTCTATACCTCAACACTTAACACCTACACCCAACCCCTACATTCCCACACTTAATCCCTATATTCTAACACTTAACCTTCACACCCCAACACTTTACTCCTACACCCCAACACTTAACACCTACACTCCAACATTTAACCCCACATCCCAACTCTTAACTCCTACACTCCAACATTTTACACCTACACCCCAAAACTTAACATCTACATCCCCACTCTGAACCCCAACACCCCAAAACTTAACCCCTATACCCTAACACGAAACCTTCACTTCCTAGCACTTAACCCCTACACCCCAACACTTAACACCTACATCGCAACACTTAACCCCTACATCCCAACACTTAACCTCTACATCCCAACACTTAACGCCTACACCCCTACACTTAAACCCCTACACCCAACACTTAACACCTAGACCTCAACACTTAAACCCTACATCCCAACACTTAGCCCCTACACCCCAACACTTAACCCCTGCAACCCATCATTTAACCCCTATACCT